>CM060434.1:129518684-130864213 GCA_030545235.1 Helianthus tuberosus | reverse complement strand
AATATATAGAGGTTACTTTTGAAGATGAAGACCAAAAAATCATTTTTTTTGACATCTCTCTCACATTCATTGAAACATTTTGTTGATACGTTAATGTATGGAAGAGATACCGTTTTTATTGAAGAAGTTTTAGCTTCCTTAAAATTTGAAGAACTAAAGAAATGAAATGATGCAAGAGAAGAAACATGGAGTGGTTTTTTTAAGAGGGAGGCCAAAACAAAGAACCTGTAGAGGACCGACACGAAACTTTGATAATGGACGAATGTTTCCAAAGCTTAGTTCATTGGTTGGTTAAGAATTCTGAAATCCTCAATACTATATACTGGCAAAGTTAGTATATCTATTGTGGACTCCTCGATTTGTGTCTAACGGGGACAACATTCTACGAATGCAATTCTAATCGTATCCAAAAACAAGGAGAATGACATGATATACTTTACTCTTACAGTATTTCATCGTTTCATACATAAGTATCACAACTTGCCAAGACTCATTGTATATGGGTTGTGGATTCCCCCAATTATGTCTAAAGAGGAAAACCTTAAGGTTGCGGTTCTAGTCGTTCCAAAGGGTAGAGAGAATGATTGGATGTACGCCACTCCTACCGGACTTCGTCAGTTGATATACACGTTTCATAACTTGTCAAGACTTATTCTTGTGAAAAATGTCGATCTTAGTACACGAAACTACCCTCGATTGGATTTCGACGCATCTGATAGACGTCGTTCGGAGGAAAAGGTGAGATAATTAGTAGAGCCCCTCTTACTTGGGAAATTACCGGTGTTTGTTTCTCATGAACGCAACATAAGTTATGCTACTCTTAGTGCGAAAATTCCAGTCTCCGTTAACTATGACACAGCTATAGTTGAAGATGTGGAAGTTGATGAGAACGATGGTAAAGTTGAAACAAGGAGAAGGATCCGCTTCCATTCCAGTCCTGGTTTTCTCCAAGCGGAATTCATGTTAGGGTTTTTACGTAAGGGGCTGCCTGTTGATTCACCTTCGCAAGCCATTCTCGCTAGGACGCGCGATTCTATAGTCCACACCAATATACTTATCCAGCCATACCATCAGGCTATGGTTTATGGCCTATCTTTAATCCCTTCACTTTTTAACTATCGAAAGAAAAGTTACCCTGTTAACGTCCTATCTCTAGGATTTGGTGCGGGCCTGCTCGAGAGATTCAAGCAAACTCGGCTTGGATTTAAGGTTGTAGGTATAGATTTAGAAGGGGAAGTTTTTTTTGAGTCTATGGAGCCGCATTTCAGATCTACCAGCGGGGATAAATGGGACGGAGTCGATGTAAAAGTAGGTATCGATGCCATTTGTTTGTTAGAAAAACTAGCTCGCCCGGAAAGTCAAGCAAGTGCTGCTGTTGAAGAGATTTTTCCCCAACTGCCCATTTTTCATGTTATTACACTGGATATCACTGCAATCGAAAAGCCACCTTCTCCATCTCTAGCTGCACCACCTAGGCCTTTTGTTGATGGCAATTCTATAGCAAACATGGCAAAAGTGCTCGACTGTAAGGGGGTGCTAATCATTAATGTAATCTGTCCCGATTTTGTATTTCATAATACTTTGCCAACCAAATTTAATACTTTGCTAACCAAATTGACGAATTCTTTTAAGAAAGTTTACAAAGTATGCTTTGAGAAAGAACATGAGTTTGTTCTAGTTGCAATCGATTTCGGTCCCTCCGGTGAGCCTGGACCTTCTGATGAACCCGGTTCCTCCGGCAAGGAGGATAATCCTTTGAGGATGATCCAATCGTTCATTCCGCGAGCATTCCACATTTCAGAAATTCAAGGTATAATTATGTTTTTTTGATATTTAGTTTCCTTAAATTTAATGTCTTTTACTATTTAATGAGGTTTCTTGAAGCAGGTTCCAGGTTTACGGTTATTGAAAGAGGTTGGGTTGTGACTTCTTTTGGCAATGTTTAAGGGTGCTGTTCATGGAGGTATCATGTTCTACATATTTAGACTTCTCTTTAAGAGTAGATTTTGAGACTTTTTCTTAACTCTGGATTTTAGACTTGTTATCTTTACATTTGCTTGGGTTGTACTTGAGCTATACTTTGGTGAATGACATTGTTTGTTTGGATTTTTAATGTGTGTGTGTGTGGGGTGGGGGGGGGGATTTTATTTTATATCGTTTGTTAACAAAACGTTTTTGAAGAAAATAATTCTGTAAGGCCCTCACTATCTGCACACTGAGTTTGCCTATCTACACACTTAGGGTTTAAATACGCTGCGTATTGGTTAATACGCAGCATATAGGGTTAACCCAATACGCTGCGTATTGACCAATACGCAGCGTAGATAGACCATAGATCTCAGTGCCTGATAACCAATCATTGCACAGAAAACAAGGTGTATATACGCTGCGTATTGGTCAATACGCAGCGTATATAAAAGAGCTACAAATTTGGGGTCATTTTGGTAGGTTTGAAGTGTCAAATTTTTGCAAGGTTTATATACGCTGCGTATTGGTCAATACGCAGCGTATATAAAACAGTTTTCGAAACTTCAAGGACCATTTTTGTCAACTTTAAAAACTTCAGGGACCGTTTATGTAAATTTTCAAAACATCAGGGACCATTTGTGTAAACTTACGAAACACCAGGGACCATCTGTGTCAATTTTTGAAACATTAGGGACCATTTTTGTAAAAATTGAAACGTTAGGGACCAAAGTGTAAATATATCAAAAATATGTAAAAAAGGGGGTCTTCTTTAAAGAACCGGCCCTTGCATGATTCGAACTCGTGACCTATCGTTTATAACCGCAACGTCTTAACCAGTTTATCCTCTGTCCAGAGCTGTTAGAATATGAAACTTAATCCTTATATACGCTAGTTAGCTTATACGCTGCGTATTGACCTATACGTAGCGTATTTGAACACTTCATATACGCTGCGTATAGGTCAATACGCAGCGTATGTCAGACTGATTTGACTCTGATGCGATGTTGTCAGGCATGGGAATAAAGTAATACGGGGAGTAGAGGGCTATACGCTGCCTTTTTCAGTATAATTGAAAGTCTATTTAGCAGTGCGTGCTGTCTTTTCATCTTCCATTCATTTATCAGTACTTTCTTGGCTCGCTTCATTCGCATTTCTTTTGTTCTTCAGTAAACAGTTTACATTCCAAACCAAAATCATTTATTCTGTTTTTTGCTCAATCTTGTTAAAATGTTATCATTTTGGACCGATAATTATTTCGGTAATCGCTATTCTAACGACACAAGGGGAGCAAATGATGCCAATGAGGAGGAGGAGGTTGTGTCTAGAGTCCCTGTTGATCAAAAAACACAGTTGCCAGACTTGAACAAGACTCTCACTCCACCTGTTGATGAACCAAATTACCCGGCGTATCAAGTGTATCCAGATTACGGATACGGGTATGAATCTCCGTACGTGCAACAAAGTGGATACGGTGCTGAGAATGCACCTGTTGATGAACCATATTACCCGACGCAGCAATCGTATCCGGGTTACGGGGTATACGGGGGTGAAGATGGATACGAATGTTACAGTGGATACGGGGGTGAAGGTGGATACGAGGGTGAAGGTGGATACAGTGGATACGGGGGTGAAGGTGGATACAGTGGATACGATAGATATGGGGGTGAAGGTGGTTACAATGGATACGAAGAACATGGTGGATATGGTTATGAGCCCCGTAACACATCACTTTATGAACCATCTACCCCGGGCAATCCGTTTCAAATAAATGAGGTATAACATTAAAATAATTATTATTATTATTAAAAATATTATAATTATAATTATTATTATTATTGTTATTATTGGTAAAATACTATAATTATAATTGTTATTAATATTATTATTATTATTATTGTTATTATTATTATTAAAAATATTATAATTATAATTATTATTATTATTGTTATTATTGGTAAAATACTATAATTATAATTGTTATTAATATTATTATTATTATTATTGTTATTATTATTATTATTAAAAATATTATAATTATAATTATTATTATTATTGTTATTATTGGTAAAATACTATAATTATAATTGTTATTAATATTATTATTATTTTTGTTATTATTATTATTATTATTATTATTAAAAATATTATAATTATAATTATTATTATTATTGTTAAATACTATATTAACCCTTGTATTTATTATTATTATTATTAACGTAACTTTTTTTTAGCGTTTCATGTCTCAAACTGATTTGAAGAATTGGGTACAAGAAACGGGAAAGGCGTATGGTTACGTAATTGTTACCCGCCGATCGAAAAATATTGGCGGTACTACTGGGATGATATGGCTTGTGTGCGACCGTAGTGGTGAGCACCGCAGTAAAGCAACAGTTAGGAAAGCTGGTAGCAAAAAAATCGGTTGCCCCTTTTCATTACTCGCCATCCGGGACGTGACGAATGACACGTGGGAGTTAAAAGTGGAAGACGCGAACCATAACCACGAACCTACGACGAGTCTGTTGGGCCATGCTTTTGTGAGAAGATTTACTGAAGCCGAATACAAGCTAGTGGAGCAGCTAACTGCTCAAAACATGGAGCCACGTATCATATTTCAAACCCTAAGAAAGCAGTTCCCCGACAGCCTGCATGTTCAGAAAGACGTGCAAAATGCGGTACAAAAAATTAGAGCGACCATAGTGGACGGAAAGAATCCTATTCAGGCACTGGAAAGCCTGCTGCATGACCACCGATTCATTTACGAAACCCGACAGGAACCCAAAACAGATGTCGTAACAGAGATTTTCTTTGTTCATCCTTATTCAATCACTATGTGGCGTGCATTCCCGCACGTGATGTTGATCGACGCGACCTACAAAACAAACCTCTACAACATGCCATTTGTCCAGGTTGTGGGTATGACGTCGACTGGGAAGTCTTTTTGTATCGCACATGCCGTTATTTGTAAAGAACGAAAGGGTAACTACGTGTGGGTGCTTGAGCGGATCAAGTCAATATTGCATGAATGTATGATGCCGCATGTGATAGTCACGGATAGGGAGCTTGCCCTAATTAACGCGTGTTCTAAAGTATTCCCGAACGCAACCAGGCTTCTATGCCACTTTCACATCCAACAAAATATAGTACAAAAGTGCAAGGAAGGGTTCGATAAAGAAGATTGGGGGAAATTTATGTCGTACTGGCGGAGATTGTGCGAATCTTCTTCTGAGCCCATGTACAAGTACAACTTGGAGAAAATGTATAACCGACTCATGGTTGCCAACCGAGAAAGTAAGTGTTCCTTCAACAAACGACTCACCCAATCTATTATATTTTACACACGCTTTTACATTTCATTATTTTATTTTTGCAGGTGTCTATGATTACGTCTACGAAAACTGGCTCAAAGACTATAAAGAAATGTTCGTTTATGCGTGGACCGATAAGTGTCGCAACTTTGGTCAGCGCACCACCAACAGAGTTGAGAGCCAGCACGCAAATTTAAAAAGATACATTACGCGCGGGAGTTCATTGGAGCGAATAGCAAGATGCGTCATTGATATAGTTGAAACTCAGTACGATGAAATACAAAAAAGTTTCACTGAGAGCATCGAAAAAACGATGAACCACCACAGACGCCGAGTGTTGGACAACCTGTCAACGTCGTCCGTAAGGCGCGTACGGGCCTAACGAGCGTCGAAACTAAGTTCGTCGTTAAAATATATATTTTTTTTATTATTTAGTCGAAGTCGAACCGTAAGGCGCGTAGGTCTCTAACGAGCGTCGAAACTAAGTTCGTCGTTTTATACTTTAACGACGAACTTAGTTTCGACGCTCGTTAGGCCCGTACGCGCCTTACGGACGACGTCGACTAAATAATAAAAAAATATATATTTTAACGACGAACTTAGTTTCGACGCTCGTTAGGCCCGTACGCGCCTTACGGACGACGTCGACTAAATTATATTTTTTTATTATTTAGTCGACGTCGTCCGTAAGGCGCGTACGGGCCTAACGAGCGTCGAAACTAAGTTCGTCGTTAAAATATATATTTTATTTTATTTTTTAGTCGAAGTCGAACCGTAAGGCGCGTAGGTCTCTAACGAGCGTCGAAACTAAGTTCGTCGTTTTATACTTGCAAGGGCCGGTTCTTTAAAATATATATATAAGAATTAAGTTTCATATTCTAACAGCTCTGGACAGAGGATAAACTGGTTAAGACGTTGCGGTTATAAACGATAGGTCACGAGTTCGAACCTTGCAAGGCCGGTTCTTTAAAGAAGACCCCCTTTTTTATTACATATGTTTGATATATTTACACTTTGGTCCCTGAAGTTTCAATTTTTACACAAATGGTCCCTGAAGTTTCAAAAATTGACATAAACGGTCCCTTAAGTTTCATAAATTTACAAAAATGGTCCCTGATGTTTCCAGGATTTGCAAAAATGGTCCCTGAAGTTTTGAAAATTGACAAAAATGGTCCCTGTACTGTTCAGTTAAGTATGCTAACTGAGTTAGTGTTTAAAGAAGAAATCTTTATATGAAAGTTAACCTGGCTAAAACATTCAGTTAAAATAGTTTCAATAATGACCATTTAGTCCCTGAAGTATGAGTTTCATAAATGACCAAATATTAACGTAACTTTTTTTTAGCGTTTCATGTCTCTAACTGATTTGAAGAATTGGGTACAAGAAACGGGAAAGAAGTATGGTTACGTAATTGTCACCCGCTACGCAACGTATATAAAACAGCTGCAAATTTGGGGTCATTTTGGTATGTTTGAGTTGACAAAGTTTTGCCAGGTTTCTATACGCTGCGTATAGGTCAATACGCAGCGTATACGAACATTGTTTTCTGTGCAATGATTGGTTA
Organism: Helianthus tuberosus; assembly: GCA_030545235.1. Classification (NCBI taxonomy): domain Eukaryota; kingdom Viridiplantae; phylum Streptophyta; class Magnoliopsida; order Asterales; family Asteraceae; genus Helianthus; species Helianthus tuberosus. Next base: position 130,857,376 of record CM060434.1, on the reverse strand, counting down.
TCAGGCACTGAGATCTATGGTCTATCTACGCTGCGTATTGATCTATACGCAGCGTATAGGGTTATCCCTATACGCTGCGTATTGGTCAATACGCAGCGTAGATAAACCCTAATTTTGCTAGGGTTTGGTGTGCCAATAGGCACTTTAGTGTGCCAATAGGCACACTCTTCTGTAAATATCAAACACTTTTTGGTTATTTATGTTCATCAATCTAATCAATTTGAAGAGCGGTTACCTTATTTCTTTACATTTAACCCACCAAAGTGATCATTTCATTTAGGGATGGCAATCAAACCCGAACCCGCTGAGTAAACCCGAAACCCTACACATTTGGGACGGGTTTGGAGCTGGTTAATCGGGTTTGGGAATAGTTTTTATTTTTTTCGCGGGTTTGGGATTTGGTGATATACCCGTTTACCCGACCCAATTACCCGATAAAGTGTACCCATTTACCCGATTGTATACCCGATATAATTTCTTTTATATTATTAAATATGTATATATATATGATGCATCCATTTTTTTACACATATAGGTATTCTATTCCATATACATTGTAGTTATTTAATATATATTTTTATAATGACAATACAAAATGTAACTGGTTACTAGTTACCCGATAGATACCCAATGGGTTTTGAGATGAGTATACCCAACGAGTAATCTTTTTAAATTAACGGGTTTACCCGAAACCCGCGGGTATACCCGATACCTGATGGGTATTCGCTAGAAACCCGACGGGTTTGGGACAAGCTTATCTAACCGGGTTTGGGTTTGGGATTACCTAAACCCGTCCCAAACCCGACCCATTGCCATTCCTAATTTCATTGTAAATTTATATATCAATTGCATTATTTGTTTGTATATTCAACAGTGATTGAGTTTTACAAACCAAATCACAATTCAATAGTTTTTACTTAATAATTAAAGTAGTATTTTTAATAGAGTGATGATTAGGGGAGGGGGTGGTTACTAGTGATAAAATTTCATCACTCACAATATCCAAACATGTTCCGCCATGTCAGCAACCATTTTTTCATCACTCACAACTTTTTTTAGTGAGGGTGGTCATCACTCACCACCACACCCAACAATTTCCCCCCCAACCAACAACTACCCTCACAAAATAAATCATCACGGCGTTGAAAAAATAACGAAATTGGAAACCGTAATTGTATCACGCGTTATACTTAGAGGTGGGGGTGGGAATTTGTGATGTTCCACGCGTTATACTTTGTTTTCGTGATACAATCACGCACCGCCCCGGGCGGCCTTAGAAACTATCTATTCTATTCTAAGACCTTGCGTAGTGGGGCGGTATGCCCACTCATAGCGCCGCCATGGCGCCATCCACACCGAAACGGTGGGCGCTATCAAACGAAAATGGGGGTGTGGCGCGATAATTTTCGCGGCGTGATGTGTGTCTTCTTTTGTTTTTTTGATTTTTATTTTATTTTCTGGTTTCCCCCTTAGGCCATCCGTAGTCATAAAGCCCTTTGTGGGGCGTTATGCGACACGTGTCGTGCCACGTCACACAGGGGCGTTATATCACTAGAGTCCGTAGTCATAAAGCCCCTACCCATCAATACCTAATTATTAATTTTCGTTTTAATTAATTAATTATAAAAACTTTTCTTTATTTTGATTGGTCCAAACTTTGAAAACAACCCCCATCACCAGCGCTATATATATGGCGCCACCAAACTTTTTTTGTCTCATAAAGCCCCTCGTAGTGGTGTTTGGGGCTTTATAGGGGCTTTATGAAAGCATATAGCGCCCCACTACACATAACCTTAATGCTATGTTTTTAGGGTTTTTAATTTTGTGTTGCAGGTAGAAGAAGGAAGACAAGGAAGAAGAGGGATTTTAGGGCTGGTTTTGTGTTTTGTTTTTATGGGCTCTATGATGAAATGGGCTGGTTTTTACCTGAGGCATGGGCTCTATAATTAACCAAAATTTGAGTTAATTATTTTAAGTTAGTGTAAGTTTTTTTATTTATTTTATTTTAACGCTTTTTTATTTTATTGTAAAATTTAATGAAATGGTTTTTAATTTTATAAATAGAAATTAATTTAAAAAACGAAAATTAATTAATTGAGTAATGATGAGGTAGGGGCTTTATGACTACGGCCTCAAATTGCATAACGCCCCATAAAGCCCCTTGCTGACGTGTCATGCCACATGTCGTATAACGCCCCCAAAAGGGCTTTATGACTACACATGGCCTAATGATAAGAATTGCAAGATGGGTGAATAGGCTCAATTTCATTGGTCCACATCTGCAAATTATTTTGTTTTTAATTGACATTTAATTAATTAATGATGAGGGTGGGAATGGGAATGACGAGAGAGGGGAGGATGATATGGTAGAAAACTAGAAACTCACAGAAAGAAGACAATGAAGGAATGCACTTTTCTATGGATGAGATATAGAGCCAAAAAAAGTATATTTATAACATTTTTAATTTTTTTATAAACTTTCATAACTTCTGTTTTAGGAAATACTGTATTTGTTTTCAACTTTTTTAATGATTTTGTTTTCTTCATAAATTTCATATTAAAGTGAATACATTATATTGCCCTATAAAAATAATTACTATACTATTTTCTTAACAAAATAATCCTTTTTTTTCCTAAGAAATCCTTGTCTATAAAAAGGTTTCAATTATTTTCTTTTATATATTATTACATAATACTTCTTTTATAAAAATCCTTTAACAAATTGTCTATAAAAGGGTATTACTTAATATTTCTTTTATAAATATCTTTAACAAATTAAATACACATGTATTTTGTATTTTGCTTATTGCATGCAAGCGCCTGGTTATATACAATCAGGATTATACTATCACGGCGTTCGTTTTTGTATAACTTTTACTGTCATTAAGTTCCCGTCGTTACACGCGAGTATTTCTACTACTTGTGAATGTGATGTTATTACCATGTCTAAATAGTACTATAAAAGTTTTATTTGATCGGTATGACATTCGATATCTTGTATTACATTGACACATTATTTTGTGGAATCTACCATATGCTTAAAATGGTTGTTAGAAAAATATAACTTCATATAGTCAAAAAGTTCATCTTTAAGGATTAAAACTAGTAATATGACCCGTGGTCGATGCATTGCGTATATTAACGTATTCGATCTAACTTAATGTAACATATATAAGCATTGCGGTTGGATAAAAACGTAAAGTCAATCGAATTTCTATCGTACAAAAGAAAGAAAATCGAACCCATGTTGGTTCGTTTAGTGGGTTTCCACCTAACCTTTTCAAACGTATTATATTTCACTTAGCAACATATAATAACTCGAATTTATACCGTCGAATGTATTTGTTTGGATTCCTTTTGGAAAAAAAACGTCAAAACGTAGACCAATTGAAAACGTACATAAAAATAAACATGAAAATGTATCATATTGACTCGACTCGCTTTTGGGAAAAATTTACGTCGAAACGTGAAGTTATACCGTTTATGTGGAAACATGAATTTATATCGACACATAAATAAATAAAAAAAAAAACACATTAGAAAATAGTGTTTTTTTATTTATGTCAAAACTGAAAACGTATATTATTAAAAAAAAAACATGAAAACGTATTATATTTGAGCCGACTCGTTTACGTCAAAATGTATACCAACTAAAAACGTACATAAAAATAAGCATGAAAATGTATTTTATTTGACCCGACTTGTTTACGTCAAAAACGTGGACCAACTAAAAATGTACATAAAAATAAACATGTAAACATATTATATTTGATCCGACTCGTTTACGTCAATGTAGACCAACTGAAATGTACCTAAAAATAAGCATGAAAAAAAGTATTATATTTGACTCGACTTGTTTCCAAAAAAAAATTACGTCGAAACGTGAAATTATGGCGTTTAGTTCGGAACGTGATTTTAAACCGGCACGTACATAAAAATAAGCACATGAGCAAATAATGTTTTTTTAAGTTTAAGAATATAAACACATGGGCTAAAACTTGAAATGTTGGAAACTCAAAAGAGGTGTAAATAACGTTTTAAAAAGTTTTTAGAAAGTCGGAAGTTAAGTGTTAATTTTGAAAGTGTAGGGGGTGATTAATTAGGTCGGTGGCAAAGGCCACCGGCTTTTCTTTATAAGATAGACTAATAATCCACACCGTTCGTTGTGGCGATGGTGCCAAAGCATGAAAAAAGTTAACTCCTCACGTATTGAAGATGAGACATAAACAAGCCAGAGAAAAAAAAAAACAAAGTTGAAATGTTAAGACATCGCGTTGATGTAGAGCCGTATGATTTTATCAACATGGTTAACGACGGATTTCGGCGTGCCTAGAAACTTCTTTATGCGTGTTACCCCGGTAACACTAACATAGTTATGCCTCATACGTTGCATTGTTTAGTAACAAAGAAAATAAAATATTATTTAAAGAAATAAGTAATTTTAAAATGTATAAAAAATGAAAAGAAAAAGTTAAAGAAGGAAAAAGCAAGAAAAGGTAAAAAAGAAAAACCAAAAAAAAAAAAAAAATTAAAACACTAACCGACCATTCATTTTAAGATCTTTTATTATATTATAATACTATTATTTAGAAGGCAGTTTAAAAATAAAGATATGAACGAACAAAAAAAAGAAAAAAATACGCGTGTCCAATACTTGAACAAAGGTGAGATGTATCGTAATATGCGCGTGTCCTAGGAATTTACTCGCTACGCATTGCCACGGTGTAATGCATTTTTGAAGTATCTTAAATTTGATACGCCGTAATTGAAATGCATACCTAGTATTATACATGCATCATATGAGCAAACCGCCATTAGCATACATACAACATAATTATTTAAAATTTCACCTTACTACCATTGGCTTACATAAAACATATTAGATCATTTAAATGTTCACCTTACTTTGTTGTTCACTTACTCTACTACGATATAAATTTCTCAACAACTATAAGTTCTAGGACCAGGCCTTGATCTATCAAAAAAAAGGATAATATGTAGTAGCAGTAACAAAAGATTAACAAAGACGTATAAAAACGAACACGCTTTTTTTAAGAGCCAACAAAACTCTAATTTTATTTATCCACCATCAAGAAATAGCAAGCCTGTAGCTAGCATAGGTACACCAACCATAACAAAGAAACAAAATAGAGAGTGACAGAAACAAAAAGGCACCTAGCAACTACAAAACCAAATCATTTATCCAAAGAGTCCAAGTCAAGCCTTCTCCATTGCTCCCAAGTCCCAAGTGCGTGCAGACCGATTTCACACCCACAAAAAAGCCATGACCTTCACTTCCTCAACAGTAGACGCCAGAAACTGAAAACGTATACGATAAAAAAAACATGAAAACATATTATATTTGAGCCGACTCGTTTACGTCAAAATATAGAACAACTGAAAACGTACATAAAAATAAGCATGAAAGTGTATATTATTTGACCCGACTTGTTTACGTAAAAAACGGACCAACTAAAAATTATACATAAAAATAAACATGAAAACATATTATATTTGATCCGACTCGTTACGTCAATGTAGACCAACTGAAATGTACCCAAAAACTTTAAGTTTTATATTTATTTTCATTTAACTATTGCTTTAGTAATTTTAATCCTAGTAGCTTTATTATTTAAAAAATAAACTTTTCTTTTGAAATATATATTTTGACGACATTCTTTATATTTATATGCTAAAAATACAAAATTGTTGTGAAACTAGCCTATTAACAAAAGAATAAGAGAGAAAGAGATTGATCTTATTGATTGAGGTGTATATTTACAAAGGAATACAATGAATATATATATAGGAGATGAAGTCTTGGAGAACAAGCTAATCTATTTAAGGAGTTGATAACCACATAATATAATATATTTATAACACTCCCCCTTGGTTATCAACTTTGTATGCTTTGAAATGCTGCCTCGTTAAAAACCTTGCTTTGGAAACCCAGTAGGACAAAACCTCAGCTAAGGGAAAAAGAGTGCAGCACGTATTTTCTTCTGTTGATACTTCTAGATCAGGTTTGTTGCCTCGTTAAAAACCTTACTAAGAAAACCCAAATGGGACAAAACTTAGTAAGGGAAAAAGAGTGCAACTTGAATAAGTCTCCCCCCTCATTTTAACATGTCTCCATTAAGTGACGTGTGTTCATCTTCCTTGAAAGTTGATCAAATATTTTGTAGTCAATGATTTGTCGCTCTATCCCTTAATGTGCAGTCATTTATGTTGAGCAATGTTGTAAAATCTTCTAATGAGACTTTAGGTGCCTCCTTTCAAGAAATATCATATGTCCACGATTGTCTTTTGTTACATTCCTGCATCTACAAGACTAACCAAGCATGTTTTGATGAGTTAGTAAAATATAATCAAATATTGTTTATACCTGAAATATTTCTTTGAACTCATTCCAATGTCTCTTCGCTTTACAAAGGTTATATCATGACAATAAGCTCAAGTGAAAGATATTATAACCATACATAGCTAGCAAAACATATTAATGCACATATGCATTTAACGATGGTACTTCTAGAATGAGAATCTCTACTTCGGTAGGAGATGATAATAGGCATTTCTTATAACAAGTGACTTAAGAACCTTTAATATACTTTAAGGTTCGACTATGTCCATACTAAAATATTCCAACATCATCTTCTAGATGTACTTGAGGGATTGATAAAATATAATTACATATATACTCGAACTACAGTTCGAGTAATAATTAGACCGTGCCAAGGTCATTCAAAAATTCTCCATCCAAAAGCTCGACAATTTCTCTCGATGATGCCTAGACATCATCACTGTAAACTGCGATTATAGTGAACTTTTAAAAGTAGAATGTTGATAAAACATGACTAATTTAGTCAAACTTATATCCCTCTTTAGGTGAATATCTCGAGTTGTACAACTCTTGACCCGACAATTTTAGTCCATATGTATTTTGTCAACTTCATCTAGTATGTTCTTGAGGTTTTGACATTAATGCTTTTGGCATTATCAATCCATGAGGGAATTCATTCCATCTTATCCAAATACGCATGTGCCTTCACTCTTCAGTAGTTTTGCTACATAAATTTGCCCATTTAACACATAGATATCTATATTATTTGCAAAAATGTCATGAACACTTGCTTAGTTGCTTTTATCTCCAAAATCCATATTGTACAATGCGTGTACACTATTTATTGAGATATCATAATCATCATGTACAAGTTTTCTATGTATCATTATTGGTGCACAAGAATTACATCGTTAAGATGTTTCAATTCACCTTTAGGTAACTCATCAGGAGTTCAGTCGTATTCAAATATGAATATGTATACAACGATCACATTGTTCTCGAGAACTTTATTTACATGATTTTGATAATTTAAATCCTCCAGAGACTTTCATGTAAACTTTCAGTATCAAGTGATAAATATTATTCATAAGATGCATGTCAATTCTCTCTTTAATATTATTACCAGACTAGTTAAATATTGGAAAGCTATTGTATCCACCACTGGAGAATACGATTCCTCATAATCAATATTAGGTCTTTGCGAAATCCTTATGCCACCAATTTTGCTTTATACCATTTACTTTTCATTTATTGATTCGCATAAAAGACCTGTTTGTTTCTAATATGTTTTACAACATTTGTTGTATGAACTACTGGTCCAAAAACTTTCCATTTCAATAGAGAATTCAATTCTGCCTCATTTGCGTCTTTTCGTTTTGGCCAATTATTTCTTGATATTCGTTCATAGGCAGATCTTAAATCTTGATCCTCATCATTTCATTATTACAAGCGCTAAATTATATACAAAAGTATAACGACGTCGATTTTATTTCGATTCTATACATATCTTAGACATGATACAACTTATCGAGATCTCTTTAGTTTCAGGTACCTGAGGTTCTTCTTGAACCATCATGTCCACCGTCTCTTCAGGATACCTTTTTAATATAACCCCGACTTGACCATCTTAATAGTTGCTCCAACTTTCGAGGAATTTTATTATTGGAATCGACTAGTCTACCACGCTTCAGACGTGCAATAGACTCATTACAAACATGTGGTTGTCCTTCTAGGACACTCATCTTAATTGGAGCATTAGCAGTTGGTATATGTGACATGGTCACCTTTTTAAGGTCAGTGAATGCGTCTGGTAATAGATTCGCTAATCTTTATATATGAGTTATTCTTTGAACTTCTGGTTCACACTTTTAGTTTTGAGGATCATTGATAATTCATACCAACTCATTTATTTTCCAACTGCTTTTATCTCCCCCTGATGTTGGGAATGTTAATCCATTGAGATGGATATCAATTAATTTATCATATATTCCCAACCACCTTTTAAGGTCCCATCTTTGTGCGTAGTGGTGGATCAATTTCAATATATACCGCACAACCAAAATCTTAGAAGGGATATCTTTGGTTTCTGACCAAAAACCAACTATAATGGGGAAAAACTATTACAACATGTTGGCTTGATGTGTATTAATGTTATTGCATGTAAAATTACATGTACGCATATATAAACATGAACTTGCTCACATGATTAGTGGCTTTGCTATTAATCGTAAACGTAAACGTTCAATGATCGTTTTAACAAAAGCAATTTGTGTATGAACATAATCTACAAGAAGTTCAACACTTATTCTGCCGATCATTAATAGATAGGGAAATAAACTTATCGTCACTACTAATAAATACATGCAATCTGGATTATTGTGCTTGCTATCTTATTAGCTAAGCCATAAATTACACAAACATCAAGTTGTGAATTTGATAACCATTTAAACGATGCATTGATTTAAAACACTAAATGGTATCATGTTGGGATATGCATATCCTTTTATCACTTCCAGAATATTTAGGGTTACACACCCTTAATTAACAAATACATAAATTCCCTTAAGAACAAACAATACATGTTATCAGCTAGAAAAATCTTCAAGTTCTTCATTATGTTTCACATCATCATGGACTCGGTGTGGTCTAACCGGTCATGCCAATAAAGTAAATAATCATGATCCATAAACTTCTGGTTTATGATCGTATATGTATTACTTGCATTTATGTAATACAAAATATAAGCTACAATAAATGTATTATAACTTCAAAGTTCAACAATCATGTTATGACACTTTTAGGGGTCTACCTCGTTATTGAAATGATCATCGTTGCATTTTAGATGGTCGATCTCATTATTAATATGACCATCATTACAATTTCTCAATGATGTCCATGATCACAATGATCATTATATATTCACTTCATGGATCAAAGTAAAACCAAACAAGTTTCATGGTTTTTTTCATTATTTTTCTCGGACATACGGATATAAAGTTACTTCAAACATTTCATACTCTATTAATGATATTGCTACTTCAAGAACTGTTGGGATTGAACCCTATCAGAGGAACAGATAATTAAAGCCAAAACTGGATCAGAGCAGTGGATCCAGAATAAGCAGATGTTTACATACAAGTCTCTCCCCTTGAAAGTGATTTCAACATCGGCTGACCTCCTCTCTGCTGTTCTTGCAAACTGCTGACCTACAACTGCTGCTCAAGTAAAGACCTGATGAAAGACTAAAGTCGTGCTGATTCAATCTACTGCCTTGAGTCAAGCACTGCTGATCCGGACAAGTACTGCTGGGTTCACAGCAGTGGAAGGTTGCAGCAGCTGATCTATAGTCTGTTTTGTAATGTAATGTAATAGCAGTAGTTAACATAGCAGTGTTTGTATAGATCAGAGGTTAGAGTTTGTTAGGAGGTTAGATGTCACTTTCATGGTGACGTCAGCTAAGATGCTCAGTGGTTTGCTAGTGCCTATAAATAGTTCAGTACTTTGTACTATTCTATTAGCTCTTTTGCATCATCGTCTTCTTTGCACGAACAAACAACTGAGCTCTGGCTGAGGGGGAGTTTGCATTCATTCATCAATCATTGTAATCGTTATTGAAATAAATTCAATCTTCCGATTCATTGTGAAAAGATGTTTGATCAAAGTATTACTCTCGTTTGATTGTATGCAAAGTTTGTTTTCATCATAATTCCGCTGCACACTCATCCATTTTCATTTTAATTACAAACACAAAATACAATCAGAAACAAACTCAGATCCAACAATTGGTATCAGAGCTTGGACAGTCAAAGTTGATTTAACAATCATTTTGACGTAAATAGTTCAGCTCATAACAGTTGATACTGATCGTTTGTTCGTTTGTTGAAAAACAGAGCAAGGATTAATCACCATTAAAGTTGATTTCTCAGTGTCTGTAAAACAACAAGAATGACGTCACAATCTCAGGATGATAAAAACAACATCGGCTCGCTTTTTAAACCACCTATGCTAAAAACAAATGAGTACAACATCTGGCAGAGGAGGATGGGTCACATCCTCGCTCAACAAAGCACAGGTTGTTGGAGGTCTGTCGTCTTTGGTCCCCACGTTCCCACAGTGCCAAGCGCTGAAGATGCTAAAAAGTTCGTTCCAAAACCAGTTGAAAATTATACCGAAACCGACTATCAAAAGTTCGAACTAGATGCTAAAGTGTTTAGCATCATAGCATCAGCGCTGCCCAATGAGATATATGCTGGACTGTTACACTGTAACAGTGCCAAAGAGTTATGGGACGCGCTTAAGGAACAGTTTGGGGGAACCGAAGAAGTCATAGAAAACAATAGGGAAATCCTGAACCAACAGTATGAAACATTTTGTCATGTTAGAGGTGAATCACTGACGCAACAATTTGAGCGTTTCAGTTGTCTCATCAGTGAACTGAGGCTTGTTAATACCACTTTTACAAAATCAACTCAAAATAGCAGGTTCCTCAGGTCACTGCCAGAAAAATGGGACACCATAGCTTTTGTCACCCAAAACTCATCTGAGTTCAAGGATCTGACCTTGACCCAACTCCACGGTCGACTCCTGACCTACGAAAGGGAGTTGAACCAGAAAAGGAAGTTACAAGAGTCAGGAAAAGCCGTTGATGATTATACATTCGGTAACACTGCTCTTCTGGGTCAAGAAGAATCTGGGAGCAGTGGTAAGGATCAGGGTTATGATCACTTCATTGACATAACTGCTGGGGCAAACTTTAACAACCCTGATCCTCACTCTGCTAGTTATGCATTCACTGCAAACGAAAACCAGATGTCAGACAATTTAAGCTTTGAACTCAATGATTTGCAACATTTTGATCCCACTGACTTAGAAGATATGGATATTCTGCACCAGTTGGCTTTGCTAAGTGTTAGAACTAGCAAATTCTATAAAAGAACAGGGAGAAAATTCCCAGGACTTCATGGGAATTTGAGGGTTGGGTTGGATAAATCGAAAATCAAGTGTTACAAGTGCAATAGGTTAGGGCACTTTGCTAGGGAATGCAGAAGTCAAAACACTGGACCTATAGTTACTCACCCTAGCTCTAACCCTAGACCACAAAGTCAAAACACTGTGCACTATACTCAATACACCCCTGCAGCTCAAGTGAACACTGCTCACTATGCTGCTGCCCCTGTGCCTGTGCATTATGTCCAAACTACTGTCCCACAAATTCAGTACGTTCAAACCCCTGCCCCACAGGTACAAGTGCAACCTGCTGCACCTCAAACCACTGCTCCAGCAGCAGTACAACCAGATCAACAAAGCTTTTTCACTCAAGGGTTTGTTGACTGGAGCAGTATGCCTGAAGACCTTAGTGATGAAAATTTTGCACTCTATGCTTCTAATGATTCTTCTCATAATGAATTTTGCTTGATGGCATTAGTGTCAATACAGGAGGGGGTTGAAACTGAAGAGGACCAACTGAGTACTGAAAAAGTGGATGAGGTGACTGAAGCAGTGGTTACTGCTGTGGCTGGTGAACTACTGTTGGGAGAAAGTTCAGGTACCCTGATTGAACCAATGACAGATCCATGGTCTGAAGAAGAGAAAGAAGAAGAGAAAGAAGAAAAGGCTGGTGAAAAGAAGGTGAGAGCTGATGATGAAGAGAATCATCAATGTGACTGTGCAATGATGGCTGCTGCCAAGGTATCACCTCAAGTTCTTGAAAAACTGTGTTCTGACAATGGCATTATTGCTTTTGCTAACATCAAAGAGGTAAATGAAAACCTTCGGGATAAAATCTTAACTGATGAAGTCAAATTTGAAAGATCTTTAAAAGAACTTAAAAACAAATTGACTGAAAAGGAAAAAGAGATCAGCAGTTTGAAAGAAGAACAAAGCATAACCAAAACTCAACTCCAAACTATGGTAGAAAAATACCAAGTTTGCAAAAAGGAGTTGGAGTCCACCCAGATCACATGTGAGAGATGGGTGGAATCATGCAAAGGGTATGAGGTTATGCTTGAAAAATAGATAAAAAGCAATGTGAAATTTGGTGTTGGTTATAGAAAACATGATGATGAAACCACTGCTTTTGGAAAATCTGTTCAAACCACTGATGTAACCACTGAGTTCATCCCCACAAACAAGAATGGCCAAGAAGTGAAAATCACTGACAAACTTGGTAACAAAATCACACTTGACAGACCAATGGGATCCTCTACTTTTGAAGAGCTTGAAGATTATCAGTTTAAACCAAAATGGTCTGATGAGTGTGATATTCTTGAAAATTTCAAGCCAATGGACTTTACATCAACTGATGGTGTTAAAGCTCCAAAAGCTAAAGTCATACCTCTCAAGGACATCCCAGCAGTGGTTAAAACCTCTGCTGCAAAGGAGTCTGAAAAGAGAAAGAAGAAAGAAAAAATTGATAACTTGTTTTGTGAATTCTGTGAGAAAAGGAATCATCTAACAAAAGACTGTTTCCACTTAAAAGCTTATGATTTAAACAGAACAAGTGTCATTATTTCAGCTGAAAGTTGCATTGTTTGTGGTAAAACAAACCACAAAACTCAGGCATGTGTGTATCTCAAAAACTTTGATGTGAAAAAGAATGAGTACATTGCTAAAACATCCTTGAGTCCATCATCATCATCAACATCTGTCAAATTCACCAAGAAACAACCACTGTTTGTACCAGTTCAAACAGCTGTCACAAAACAGCTGAACCAAACATCTGTCAAAAGAGATGTTCAGGTTACTGATGCACCCCCTGCCAATCAGTTCAGAAAAGGCAAGGAAAAACAGTCCTACCAAAGGATTCCACACGTTTATGAGGCCTACAAAAGGCCCTCTAAACCTAAAGTGAATAGGCATCCTTTTGGTTATCAGCAGGTGATTGGTCAAGACCCCCAACAGTGGTTAGCAAGAAACAGTACTAAAACTGTCCAAACCCCTGACCTAACCACTGTCCATCACTCTGCATCCATCCCAGACACTGTTGAGACCCCATCCAAAGCCTTGTTGGCTTTGGAGACCTTAATGAACTAATCTTTTTACTTCATGTGCAGGGAGCTTCTGCATGCTTTGATAGTTTTTGGTATGTAGATAGTGGAGGCTCCAGGCACATGACAGGATGTAAAGCCCTCCTCAAAGACTTTAAAATCCATGGAGGGGGTGATATATCCTTTGGGAATAATAGTAAAGGGAAAGTTCTGGGGTCTGGTACAGTGCAATCTGGAAATGTAAAATTTGAAAATGTCAATCTGATAGACAATCTAAAATTCAACCTTCTGAGTGTATCACAAATGAGTGACAAAGGATTTGGGTCATTCTTCACAAAAGATTGTTATAGGATTGTTGGACCAGAAATGGTCAAAAAGATTGAAGCAATAATCAAAACTGGTCAAACTAAACTTGTTGCTCAAAGAAGTGGCAATGTTTATGTTGTTGATATGTCAAAAGAGTGTCCCAGAGCTGATGCCTATCTGTTATCAGCTGCCTCTAACAAAGAGACAGAACTTTGGCACAGAAGGCTGGGGCACACAAATCTTAAGACAATCACTGAAATTTCAAAAAATGGTTTGGTGAGAGGCCTACCACAAAAATTGTTTTCATGTCCTGAACATTGCATTTCCTGTTTAAAAGGAAAGCAGCATAAAAGTTCTTACAAGTCCATTGAAGAGTCCAAAACAACCCAGTGTTTGCAAATGCTACACATGGATTTGTTTGGCCCAGTTCAAGTCATGAGCCTCAAGAAGAAAAGATATTGTTTGGTTATTGTTGATGACTTTTCTAGGTTTACATGGACGTTCTTTTTACACTCAAAAGATGAGACTGCAGGCATTTTGCAAGACTTTGTGACACAGGTTGAAAAGCAATTTGACCTTCCAGTGAAAAGCTTCAGGAGTGACAATGGCACAGAATTTAAAAATAAGGAGTTGGATGCCTTCTGTGTGAAGAAAGGGATTGTAAGGCAGTACAGCATCCCTAGAACACCAGAGCAAAATGGGGTTGTTGAAAGAAAGAACAGAACTTTGATTGAGGCTGCCAGAACTATGTTTGCAGATTCAGGTTTGCCATTAACTTTCTGGGCAGAGGCAGTAAACACTGCTTGCTATGTCCAGAACAGAGTTTTAATAAACCACAAGCACAAAAAGACTGCTTATGAAATTCTGTATAAAATCAAACCACTGATCTCATATTTCAAGGTGTTTGGCTGCCCATGCTTTATTTTGAACTTAAAAGATTCCATTTCAAAATTTGCAGCCAAAATTGATTGTGGTTATCATCTGGGATACTCAACCACTGCCAAGGCCTACAAAGTGTTCAATACACGGACCAAGGCAGTGGAGTAGACTTTGAATGTTAAGTTCAATGAACTTTCATCAATGAAAATCCCAGCAAATCCTGCAGATCTGTTTGATATTGAAAAATTTACTTTTGAAAATACTGCTGTCAAGACTAACAGTGCAGGTCCATCAGAGGATACAACACCAGACTATGGGTATGAAATCATCATTCCTCAAAGGTCTGCCACAAAGGGAAAAGCATCAGCTGTTCAAAACAGTTGTCAAAGCTCAACCACTGCTACCTCAACAGTTGTTGACCAAAGTAGCCCTTCAACCACTGCCTCCACATCCTCAAACACTGCTGACAAAAGTCCCCAAACAGTGGATAAAAGTCAGCAGATGTCCACTTCATTACCTCCTATTCCACCACCTTTTGAAGCCACTGCTGGGTCATCAAAGTCACCAGCAGTAGTTAGCTCAGATGATACACATTTGCAGCCTTCACCAACAAATGCCATCATACCATACCAAGGAGATTTAATCTTCTTGAGATCTCATCCACCTGATCAAATCATTGGCAACATCAATGAAGGGGTGCTCACAAGAAGCCAAACCCAAAACATTTGTCTTTTTGCTGGTTTTCTATCACTCCATCAGCCAGTCAAGTACCAAGAGGCACTGAAAGACAACAGCTGGGTAGAAGCCATGCAAGAGGAGCTCCAACAGTTTAAAAGACAACAAGTATGGGAGCTTGTACCACTGCCAGAAGAGGTTAGTCCCATTGGCACAAAGTGGGTCTTCAAGAACAAAACTGACGAAAGGGGCATTGTTGTCAAGAATAAAGCCAGGCTTGTGGTTCAAGGTTACAGACAGGAAGAGGGGATTGATTATGATGAAACATTCACCCCTGTTGCAAGATTGGAAGCCATCAGACTGTTCCTGGCCTTTGCTGTCAACCACAACATGAAGGTGTTTCAAATGGATATCAAAAGTGCTTTCCTCTATGGTACAATTCAAGAAGAGGTGTATGTTTGTCAACCTCCAGGTTTTGAGGATCCATTTTATCCTGATCATGTCTACAGGCTAAACAAAGCCTTGTATGGCTTGAAACAAGCACCAAGGGCCTGGTATGAAACTCTTTCCAACTTCCTACTCTCAAATGGTCTCAAAAGAGGTACCATTGATAAAACACTGTTTCTTAAATGGAGAGGGAAGGATTTAATGATTGTCCAAATTTATGTGGATGACATTATTTTTGGAAGCACATGTAACAAAATGTGTGAAGAGTTTAGAGAACTCATGACAGCTGAGTTTGAAATGAGTGCAATGGGTGAACTGCAATGCTTTCTTGGTCTCCAAGTACAGCAAAATGGAACTTTCATTCATCAAAGCAAATATGTTAAAGAACTTTTGACCAAATTTGATATGAATGATTGTAAACCATGCAGCACACCCATGGCAACAAATAAGCTGGTCATGTCTGATGAAAAAGATGAGCTGATTGACCAAACACTTTATAGAAGCATGATTGGGTCTTTATTGTACCTAACTGCATCTAGACCAGACATCATGTTTGCAACATGTGTCTGTGCAAGAAGTCAATCAGCTCCCAGAAAATCAAATCTCATTGCTGTAAAAAGGATCTTCAGATACATAAAAGGTGCTCCCACACTTGGTATCTGGTATCCAGCTAATGGGAACATCAAGCTTTCAGGTTTTTCAGACAGTGACTTTGCTGGATGTCACACCACAAGGAAGTCCACTTCAGGAGGGTGCCAGTTTCTAGGTGATTGCTTGGTTTCTTGGCAAAGCAAAAAGCAAGCAGCAGTTTCAACATCCACTGCTGAGGCTGAATACATTGCTGCTACAAGCTGTACAGCTCAACTCCTGTGGCTTCAAAATCAGTTACTGGATTTTGGTATCACTTCCTTACAGACACCACTCGTGTTGGACAGCCAGGCAGCAGAAAATATCATCAAAAATCCAGTTTCCCACTCTACCACCAAACACATCGACATCAGACATCACTTTGTGAGGGATTGCTATGAAAAAGGTTTGATTTCTCTGCATCATGTCCCAACTAAAGACCAGCTGGCAGATGTGCTCACAAAAGCACTTGATACAGCCACTTTTGAAAGCTTGGTCTCTAGGATTGGGATGCTGAACATGGAATAACAAGCAACATCTTGTTTTTCTATGAATAAAAGCAACAAAATGTTTTCAGAAAATCAAAAATCCATCCTTAAAAATAGCTAACAATGAAATTTTCATTAAAATCCTTAAAAGTCTGCCATATCCACTGATTGTTCAAAAGTCTGCTCTACTTCAAAAAGTCTGTCCACTGCTGAAAGTCAACCCCTGTTCTCTTATTTCATTGATAAACTCTGTTGTTCAAAAGCAGTATTTTATCCACTGATATGCTATCCACTGATAGTGAAAATCATCCACTGCTTTACTACCACTGCTTTCATCAGTCACTTTCATAAAAGTACTGTCCTTCACTTTCACCAGGGGTTGTCACGTGGGTAGTACATAGTGGTCAGACCTTTTGTAACGGCTGCCACGTCAGCATTCACTTTCTTCCCTATAAAAATCCCCCACTCACCACCAAAACAGGGTTTTACTGTCGAATTGAATTCTTAAAAATTCTCTTCTCAAAGCAGTTTTTCATCTCATCTTTCACAAATTTCTTCGATCATTCTCTTCAAAAATGACAAAATTGAAGCCATTTGCAAAACCCACTTCCAAATCATCATCGAAAACAGCCTCTCAAAAGGCAATCTCCACTGAAATCCCATATAAATCATCTTACAATCTCCTGGGTCTTCTCACAAAACCAGGAACCACCAATGTTTTCGATTCCATCATTGACACCATGGCAAAATCAAAGTACAAAACTTTGTTCACCGTCGATGCACCAATCTATTTGGAGACCCAAAGGGAGTTCTGGAAGAATGCAACCCTTGAAAAACAAGGAGACACTGCAACCACCATACACTCTTCTATAAAGGGTAAAGCTGTCCAAATCACGCCACAATCCATTTCAGAGGTCTTTCAACTCGATGATCAGGAAGGTAAAACTTCTTTCACTAAAAACGAGTTACAAACTGACTTCATTGAAAGAGGGTATGAAGCCACAATGATGAAGAAACTTACCTTACAAAAAGGTTATTTTCCTTCTGCAACCAGATTTTTATTTCATACCCTCCTACTATGTGTTTCAAACAAAACCACTTCTTTCAATGAAATCCCTTTAAAGATTCAAAATCTGGGATATGCAATTCTTCAAGAAGAAAATTTTAACTATTCTCGGGAAATCTTTAAAGATTTGGTTAATAATGTTGAAACAAAATCATTCTTACTGTTTCCAAGGTTTTTAAGTTACTATTTTGAAAAGAAATTCAGTAAGGATGATTTAGCATCAATAATTCAAGGTGATTCTACTCAAATAAACAGTTTAACAACTGAAACTTTTTCAAGAATGTTAGCACCTTGCAAAACACAAGCAGAGGTGCCTGAGCAGAATTTAGCAGCTACCACTGCTCCTCAGGTATCTGCTGCTGAGCCCACTGCTCAAGGTAATCAAAGCAGCAGACCAACTGTTTTGAAACCCACACCTACAAATCCCAAAAAGCCAAACAAAAAGAAAAATAAAAAACCCCCCAAATCAATCAAAAAGGCAACTCTGGAGGATGAGATACCAGAGCTACTGCCTGTGACAGCACAAATGTCACAAGAAACCACTGCTGCTACTTCCTCACAGCAGTTGGTACAAATATCTCAACCCATAACCAAAACTCCTCCTGCTTCTTCACAAAAAGAACAGGTTGTACACATAGGGCCACCACATTATGATGCTCTGGAAACACTCGTTTCCATCATCCACAGCCCAATGCCCGGGGCAAATTCTCTTTCTACACCCCACCTCACATCCACAATTCCACCAAAAACACAACTTTTGTTGGATGCAATAGATTTGAACCAGGCATTACTCAGTCCTTCTCAATCACCTGTTAATGAGAATATGCCTCAACAACTGACTGAGCCTGATGTATCATTCCTTGCTAACCCACCAACACAACCTGAGGAGGTTACACCCCTTGAGTTACAAGTAACTCTTGGTGGTAATCTAAGTGAAGCAGCCACTACAACTGTTGAACCCACTGGTTTACAGTTGGACAGTGGTTACATCAATAAGACTTCCTTGGAGGCAATTCCTTTTATAGCACCTCTGCCAACCACCAGTGGATTTATTTATCCTACTGGCAACATCAAAAGGTTGTCAAGTGTTGAAGGGAGAAGACCCCAGTACCAAGAAAAAGGGGCATCAGTGGTTAATGTTTGGAGTATACTCCCTACCTCTACCACTGATAAAACCACTGTTAGTGGGAAATCAGATGATCCCATTAAATTGGGTGATGGTTTAAAGTACCAGAAATTGACGGATCGTGTTAAAAAGCTTGATAACTCTGTTGCAGAACTCAAAGATATGTTACAACAGTTGTTACAAGTACAAAAGGTACAATCAACTGCTATTCCATCTCAAGCACCTGCTCCACAACAGGCACCTGCTACAAATGAGCTCTGGAATTTATTTCAACCTTTTCTCCATCATCAAGCACAACTAGCAGATCAGCAACATGAAAAACATGTCCAACAGCTGAGAAATGCAATGGAGTCAAGGTTCAAGAACACTCAGGCTGATCTAAAGGCTCTCAAAACTCAGATCCTGCACACCACTGGCACTGCTCCTCCAACAGTTCTCTTCATTGATCAACTTCCCCCAGATAATGCCAAAAAGGGGGAGAAAATTCAGGAGTGGAAAAAGAAGGGAATAGAGGATGGTCTCTACATTGAACCAGAAAATGCAAACATGACCAAACAGTTCCCTCTGTCAGATGAAAGCAAGAAAATTGATGTGACCACAAATGCACTGGCAGAAGCAGTTGCAAGTGTAAAAAGGGATAGAGAGGCCAAAAAGAAAGCCAGGGTGGATTATCCGGATCAGGGTACTTCAGGGTCAAAAGATGATGAAAATCTTGTTGATGAAAAGAAGAAGCCTACAAGAAGAGTAAGGCTACCCAAATCCATTCCAACCAGACGTTCAAAGTCTGTTCCAAAACCACCACCTAAAACAGCTGTTGTAACTCCTGTTGTACCCACTACTGTTGGTACTTCAGTGGTTTCAACATCTGATCCCACTTCAACACACACCACTTCAACACACACTACATCCACTGCCTTACCACCATCACCACCAAAAACAAAATCACCTCCTGCCAAAAGGTAGAAGACAGCAGTTGTTACAACATCTGCTGTAAAGACAACAGTGGTTGGAATACCAGTTGTTTCAACAACTGTTAGTCAATCACAAACCCTTGCCACTATATCCACAACCACTGTTCCATCCAAAACATCATCAGCCCTTCCTCAAACAAAGAGGAGAAGGCTAATTCTCAAAGATGATGACACTTCACCATCACAAACATCTTCAAAATCTTTAGCTCTTGTCACAATACCAAAACTAGTTCCTCTCTCTTCAGTTCGAATGCACAAGCCCTTACCTCCTGCAGGTGTTCAATTTTCTCTTGAACTAGCAGCTGTTAGAGAAGAAATAAAATCTTTTTACTATGAGGATGACCCTGCCAAAAGGAGTTTACCATCAATAAAAGGATATCCCTGGCCTAAAAATGTTGATGAATATTTAAAAATCAAGGCCAAGCAAGCAGAGGATATTTCAAAAAGAAACACACAAGGGAAATCTGACAAAGAAATTTCAAGAAACTATCAATATCTGCTCACACAAGTCAGATCCCTAGAACAATTTGCAAAAAATGTCAGTCAACAAATTTCAGAAAGAGCAGCTGAAACTTTGAAGAAAGACTACATTGAAAGCATCATGGCTCACAAGAAGTACAAAGGAGAGAGATACATGTACAAAGAGTGGACTGTTCCTGAGCTTGAAAATGAAGCAGCAAGAATTCAAGACATGATAAAAAGGAAAGTCACTCACACTCCTCCTGACTGGGCAAAGTTTAGAAAGAATGTACCAGACAAACAGGTAGAACTGAAAAGAATGAAAGAAGAACTGGTTGCAACTGAATATGGAAACAAAAGACAAATTGCTAGATGGAAAGAAGATGTGGTCAGGATCACCTACAAAAGGTTGGAGGAACTAAGAAAGAAAGATCCAAATGTTCCTCAAAAGCCTGACTATCCTGAAGCAGAGGTTTCAAAAAGACCAACAAAGCTGCAAATCAGGAGAGCCACTGCTCCAACTGGTGCTGCCATCTATAAAAGAAGGACACAAAAACAGCTGGGAGGTGAAACCATCCAAGAGATGATAAAAGGAGATGACCTTGTAAAAGAAGGCATAAAGAAAATGATCATAGAAACTCTTGGTTTGGATCAAACTGCAAATACTACTCAGCCAGTTATGAATAGGCCAGCCTCACCAAATACCTCTGCAAATAAACATCTCCCAAGAAACCCACCAGGCTCAAAAATACAAAAGTGGGAAACTGACAAACAGACCTGCGTATTGACTTTGCTCAGGTCTGGTGGAGAAGTGGAGAAAATATCAAGGGAACAAGCTCTTGGCCTGAGTCTTGAAGATTTGCAGGATCTCCTTGATCTTCCACTTAGCAGGGATGATGAAGACACAGATGCCCTTGACTTTGAACTACAATTTAAAGGTCAGATAAGGGAACTGTTGATGAGGCAATAAATGTCCACAATAATGAAGAGTTTTGGCATTATCTGTTCCAGGGGGAGATTGTTGGGATTGAACCCTATCAGAGGAACAGATAATTAAAGCCAAAACTGGATCAGAGCAGTGGATCCAGAATAAGCAGATGTTTACATACAAGTCTCTCCCCTTGAAAGTGATTTCAACATCGGCTGACCTCCTATCTGCTGTTCTTGCAAACTGTTGACCTACAACTGCTGCTCAAGTAAAGACCTGATGAAAGACTAAAGCCGTGCTGATTCAATCTACTGCCTTGAGTCAAGCACTGCTGATCCGGACAAGTACTGCTGGGTTCACAGCAGTGGAAGGTTGCAGCAGCTGATCTATAGTCTGTTTTGTAATGTAATGTAATAGCAGTAGTTAACATAGCAGTGTTTGTATAGATCAGAGGTTAGAGTTTGTTAGGAGGTTAGATGTCACTTTCATGGTGACGTCAGCTAAGATGCTCAGTGGTTTGCTAGTGCCTATAAATAGTTCAGTACTTTGTACTGTTCTATTAGCTCTTTTGCATCATCGTCTTCTTTGCACGAACAAACAACTGAGCTCTGGCTGAGGGGGAGTTTGCATTCATTCATCAATCATTGTAATCGTTATTGAAATAAATTCAATCTTCCGATTCATTGTGAAAAGATGTTTGATCAAAGTATTACTCTCGTTTGATTGTATGCAAAGTTTGTTTTCATCATAATTCCGCTGCACACTCATCCATTTTCATTTTAATTACAAACACAAAATACAATCAGAAACAAACTCAGATCCAACAAGAACATATTCGAGGTTTGACAACCAAAGTTTCTTGTATCCGATTTTCCCTTATAAATTAACTTCTACCCCATAACAATAATTGAAATGAGAAGTAATTATACGTCATTTTTTTCATAAATAATCTTCTCTTTACATAACATCATTTGAGAAGTAACTACATATACAATACTCGATGTTAATTCATGACATAACCAATTATACATGTCACTCTTACCTTGAAACCTAAACCAATATCTGGTAATTCCCATGATATGTTAGTAACATTTGATCAAATAAGTTTTTTTTTTATATATACATAGTAATCTTACCTTATTCCAACAAATATATATATATATATATATATATATATATATATATCCTGATATGATGATCACAATGCTAAGATAACTAATACATATATCTTTTGCTATGCTAAGGTCAAGTATGTAATTCTTATCATATAGAATTATAGATTTAGCTAAAATAAAAATATTGATATGATGAAATTCACAATTATCGTAACAAATATCATTCCATTAAATAGGCAAAGGCATCATTCCATTAAATAGTTAACAACCTTTAACGAAACCACCAGTTTATATAATTCACCTATATCCTTGTTTAACCTTATATTTTTCAAATAAACTCCCAAGAAAGCTTAAATTTAGCGTCATAAATAAAATATAAAAATATCAATAGTCACGAATGACTATATAAAGTATTAAATTATGTGTATGGCTGATGAAATCAACATCCCTAGTAAATAACTATTTTTTTCTAAAATTTATCGCCAATAAAACATGTCCTAACAACAAACTAGAAATTTTCAGTCTCTAATTCAATACGTGCACGGTGCATGTAGTATATTCAAACACGTATGCACATGTAGACTTGAAAAAACTAACCCTCAAATCTTATGAGAAATTATACATATAATACCAACATAACATTAAAGGATAAAATAAGAACAAACTGCAATTACTCTCTAACTTCTAACAAACCATTTTCTAACAAACCAAGAGAGAAACGAGAGACTCATACATTCTATTATACTGATACAATCTAAGCCATACAATCATATATACACCCTGAATGGATATGAAACCAAAATAAGTATTATACCTTTAGTAAATCTCTTGGTTTAGTTTATTATTTTAACAAAGAATTTCAAACACTTTCGGATAATAATTATTTTATAAAATGGATAGATGTTCATCAAACATGTCATTCAACGCAGAAACATAGAATAAAATTAAAAGGTTATTCAATTGCCAATTACAAACTACAATAAAAACAATTTCTCCCGTGATTATTAATAAGTTTATTAGAAAATAAATCCGGATGACATCAGTTGACCACATGCTATATTTCCAGTTTGTTAAACTAAAAACAAACATTACATTAAAAGTAAATTAATAATTACAACGATGATAACTTAAATGGATTACTTTTATGTTTCTTATTATCTTTTATGAATGAATATAATCAGATCTATGATTAAATACCTTTAACAAAAGAGTTTAAGTTGTATAAAAATAATATATTTGATATAATTGAATAAAATCTCATCGATTTCGGATCCAAAAATATTTATTTATAATATCAGAAAATTAGATTTTAGTGCCTTCAATGGTGATATTTACCGTGGCTTTTTGGATGACTAGATATAACAATTTAACAAATCATCCAAGAAAGTTATACGAATAAATAATAAAAATTAATAAACAATAAATCCCATGTATTTGAACATATAAAACTTACTTGTAGGATAGTTTGATTGAACACATGAAAAGCTACTTACTTCGCCCATTGTTTGTCTGAAGACTAGAGATGGGGATTAGGGTTTTTGTGAGAGCACTTTCGTACTGATAACATGTTGTGAAACTAGCCTATTAACAAAAGAATAAGAGAGAAAGAGATTGATCTTATTGATTGAGGTGTATATTTACAAAGGAATACAATGAATATATATATATATATATAGGAGATGAAGTCTTGGAGAACAAGCTAATCTATTTAAGGAGTTGATAACCAAATAATATAATATATTTATAACAAAAATTTTTTTGATTAATATTATAAAGTATTTACATTTTTAAATATATCAAATATTATTACAATGATTATATGTATGTTATTTATCAATTTAATATACTAAATAGATTTTAAAACATAAAATTATAAAGAAAAGTAAACGATATATATATATATATATACACATCAAAATCCCAACGGGTATACTCGATACTCGTAGGTATGCCCACCCTATACCCGACAGGTAAATACCTAACGGGTGATGGGCGGGTATGGGATAAGATTTTACAACTGAGTATGGGTATGACAGTAGCCATACCCGGCCCATTGTCATCCCTACTTCTGTCTATCCAGTTTCCTTTATAATGTAGTAGAGGGAATGTTCGTGAGTTGCCGCAAGCACTTATATTTTTTGACGCACGTTGTGTGACGGGTTTCACAAAATATGAGTTTTTATGAGTTATGACATGAGACTTAATACATTTTTATGTGTTTATGAGTTATGACATGAGGCTTCAACATTAACCAAGATTACAAAACTTTTGATAACTTTTGATCCTCTAGAGATGTTTTACAAACCATACAATGTTAATACAGAAACACTAAGGTGTTGTCTGTTTCTTCTGAAAAGCTCTGCGTAGGCTCTTCTGTCTGCCCCGCGCAGACAGTGTCACACGCAGACTGTTTGTTTTTCCGAAGACGTTTCATTAAAAAACGTATGTGCAAGCTCTTCTTGGTGCAGACTTGGCCCATCCACTTCTAAGATCTTCTAAGGCCTTCAGAGGGTTAAACACCACCACCGTCAAGCACCACCACCACCGTCCACCGTCCATCACCACCACCACCACCACCATCACCGTCCACCACCCACCACCGTCCATCACCACCACCACCACCCACCACCGTCCATCACCACCACCATCGTCCACCCCCACCACCACCGTTCGTGCATCACTACCAGTTTATTTAGAAATCTACATACGTTAAAAAACAAACAACTTTTTTATTGCAGACTGCAGATATTTGGTCCACCTATTCTTCTATAGATTTCTGCAGATGTGGTCCGCAGACTGCAGACATTTTACATCTTAAAAAACAAACAGCAGCTAACCTAACAACGGAATCTTGAAAAATTTGGTTATTAATATATTTTCATATGATGGTGTGACGGGATGTCCTGGCTCAAGTGCACTAAAGTTGACAAAAATACTTCCTGCATGATAGTGAAATATAAAGTATAAACTTCATGCTAGGATTGCGGGGTGTAGACTTGGGTTTGGGGTGTGGGAACTAAATCAACGCCGCTTTAGCTACACCGGGCTAGCCAGGGTAGCGGCGTTGCCCATTTGGCGTGGCTATGAAACCTGGCGTGGGGCGGGTTGGCTAGATGATGTGGATGGCTGGGATTGGCTAGAAAAATATGACTGTTACCCATAGTCGTTTGGACTAGCCGTTAGCCATGACGGTAAGCGCTATGTAAATCAAAATTTTAAAAATTTTTACCTACAAATACTCACCCCAAACCCCCAAATTTTTTACACCTACTTTCTTCAAACACAAATCTTCATTCAAAACCAACCCAAAAAAACCGAAAATGGTTAACTGGACCGAGGAGGAGCTAGCGCTAGTGACGTCAATCGTTGACGCACAACGAACGCTACGTCGTGGTCAAACCGCCTACTGGACACGAGCGTTTCTGGAATACCAACATGTTAGAAACGCGCGTCACAACTTGAATGCGTGTCAACATAAGTGGCGGGAGCTAAAACCGCACCTGGATCGGTTTAAAGCATGCTTCGATCGTGTGCCTGCGGGCAACCTAAGCTACGACGATCGAGTGGAGATCGCCAAAATCGAGTACAGGCACGATGGGAACCCAGAATTTCGTTGGGTTCCCCATTTTAATATTTATCTTACTTTGTAATTGTTTTAGAATTTATTATGAAGTTTTTTTTTTATTTTATTAGGATTTATTAAGTTGTTTTTTTTTTATTTTTTAGGATCTATTAAGTTGTTTTTTTTAATTTATTAGGATTTTATATAACTTTTTTATTTAAAATAAATTAGTGGTGTGTTTTATTTTATAAATGCAAAATAAACAAAAAAAATTTCCACATGTCAACCCAAGCCTCCAACCCACGTCACTACCACACCCCACTTTTTTTGGGGTAGCCTGATGCAGCCCATCTCTGCCACATGTAAACCCAAGCCCCAAACCCAAACCCCACACCCACCGGTCTAATAAAAAATTGAGCTCGAATTCACCTTGTTTTACTCATTAAAAAAACAAACAGATAATTTGTTGCACGTAGATCTTTGTTGGGGCTTTGTGTTACGGGGACAAAAATCAAGGAAATGCACAACTCAATGAAACAAAGAAGAAACAAGTCGCTACCATTATAAATGAAGAAATTGAATATCTGCAGATCCATGAAACGAAAACTGATGAAATCAGACCAAATAAACGAAGAATTCGAATCAAGAAATATATCTTACTTGGGCCATTCCAATACCAACCCTCACAAATCACAATAACATATATCTATTGACAATAATTGGGCTCCAATTATTGGGCCTTGATGTTATATATTACAAAGAAAAAAACACTTAAGAAAAATTAAGAAAGGATTAGTTGATATATCAAAAACTATATCTAGATCTGTATCTATACAACTTTATTAAGCAAACTCGATTGACCAATAATGTAATTTCCATCAATTTTTAAGATGGCATACCAAAAGTCTAAAAATGTAACACCCCGAAATATTAATGTGAAATTTTGTGTTAATATGATATTTTGACATGAAATATTTAACTAGGAATGTCTAAAATAGTTAATATGTGTTACCAATTTACGAAATAAGTAGGTTATGGCCTACTAAATAACATACCAAATCTTAGGGGCTGAAATGAAACACGATTGAAAGTTGCAAGTATAAAAGTTAAAATAAAATTAAAACACGCACATAGAGAGTGTGTGGAACGAGATTGAGAGAAAGAGTTTTTTCTTTACACCACTTCACAAAATTCACCAAATTGAAGGTGAAATTGAGGTGATTTTTCTTGCATGATTAAGGATTTTGAACCATCTAGCTATTTCCAACTTAAGGTATGTTGAAATTCACTTTTGGCGGGTTTCCTTGTTAAGAGGATTCATGAAAAAATGGAGGTCTAGTGTGATTTTAGCCATAAAATGTAAATTGATGATTATAGTAATGCTTATATGGGAAATGAATATGGTGCTGTTAAGCATCTAAGCTTACATGTGAAACCATCAAAACGACGTAGTTTTGATTAAGATAAGCAAAATAAAAAAAGGCAAAAAGGGGCCGGTCCTGCGCATATGTAGAAATGTACACATTTAAGTGTGAAAGCAAATACGTTCTATCTTAGTTTGTTTTATGTTTTATGGCGATGATACAAAGTGAATAGAACAAGTAGCGTTTATGTTGTTCTTTTACTATGGTAAAGTTAAACTCATTTGGCCCTAATAGTGAAATTGAACTTTTCTCAATTCATTTCTTAGTGTTTGGGTCCATAGACCTTTTAACCACGCATACATACAATATATATTCTGGCAATGTCTAATAATGTTAAAACTGTAAACATATGTGTAAATATCCAAACTTTTTGTCGGGTTTTCATATTGGGTTGAAATGCGAATTTGAAAGTTCAACTTTACAAATATTTGATTATTCTTCTCTTTGCTTCACCAGGCACGCGAGAGAAGATGGTTCTAGCCCGTACTTATGTCAATATACTATTAATATGCCTGTCCATTGGACGGGTATAGAACTAGTTGGAAAGAGACATCGTTCCTCAAACCTTACTTTGAGGAAATAACTGAATTTGTATGCAAATGTTAGGCCATGTTACCGCTTACCTAGTTACAAGACTCGATATAACAGTGTAAATCTTGTTAAAATCCATGAAACACCAGAGATTACAATGGTCTTGAACATCATGTAAGTTTGACATGTTTGCTTATTAATAGGTCGATTTGATTGTGTGTCTTCTCATACAGGTCAACTTAAAATTTTAACCAGAAAAAAGGGGTTGAAACTTGATAGTGGCTTAAAGTCTTATATTGATGTATGCAACCTTTTAACATGGGCGGGCCTACATGAAGCCCAAGGTGGGCGGGCGCACCCCCTGGAAAAAAAAACTAGTGTATTTTTTAGGCAAAAACCCGACCACACCCCCTGAAAATACGCTTAAACCACTCATCCGCACTCCCAGCAAATAATTTCTGGGTCCGCCACTGCCTTTTAAAGCATTTTAATATAAGATTCAGCTTATTGTTGTAATTATTTATGTCAGTGAATGTTCGACAATGCGTTCTTTTATGTTCACTTGTATTCATTTGTATTCGATAGTACAGTAGTTTTTTTATATTTTATGTAAAATATTCAAAATTCTCACTAACCAAATGTGTAATAAATATTAGTACTTTGTAGTTTATTTAATATGGATTAGGATCAAATACAAAGGATGATATAAATAATAAAAGTAAGAAGGATTTTTGTCCATTGATCTTAGATTTGGAGGGTTAAGATTAGTTTTAGGAAAAAAAAGATAATGAAAGGGCATAAAAGGAATCCCACATTTATAGATTTTCTCTCTCCACATACAAGGCACATGTCAATTCCTAGGGGTGTGCACGATTCGGTTCAATTTGGTTCGGTTTTTGGGCAAAACCGAAACCGAAATGTCGGTTTTCGGATTTTGAAAACCGTTCGGTTTCGGTCTTTTTCGGTTTCGGTTTTTTTCTGTTTTTACACCGGTTCGGCTCGGTTGTTTGGTTATTTCGGTTTTTTAAACAAAAGGATGTAAGATTCAAAAATAAAAAAAATATAATTTAAAGTTTTAGAATCTTTCTTATATGTTATATTTAAGTTATTATACTCAACCTTTTTAACTAATAATGTTCACATAAACCTAACTTTCTAATATATTTTTTTATGGAGTTAATTGCCCGGATGGTCCCTGTTGTTTCACGTTATTTCACGTTTAGTCCCCTCCTTTTGAAAATATCAGGTATGCTCCCTATGGTTTGTTATTTTGTTACTCGGATAATCCCTTAGTATATGTCAGTTAGTTTGGAAAATAGCAGGTATGCTCCCTATGGTTTGTCATTTTGTTACTCGGATAGTCCCCTGAGTAAATGTCAGGGGACTATCCGAGTAACAAAATGACAAACCATAGGGAGCATACCTGCTATTTCCAAAAGATGGGGACTAAACGTGAAATCGCAGGGACCATCCGGCCAATTAACTCTGTTTTTATGTTTCTTCAAAGTTTTTATTAGGACATAATCTTTTATAATACTTTGAAGATTATTTATATTTTATATTAAATTTTGTTATTTGTTGTAGGCGATAAATAAATCATCTCAATTATAAATAAACATGTTAATGTTTTTATTATAAATACTTAATATTCAAGAATAAAATTAACAATTTCTAATAGCATGGGTTAAACATTTAAACATTCAAATATATGTTTTTTTTTTTGTTTCGGTTCGGTTTGGTTTTTCGGTTATTGTAAATGGTTATCCGAAAACCGAACCAAAATTTTTGGTTATTAAAAATCCGAAAACCGAATTGTCGGTTTTTGTTTCGGTTCGGTTTGGTCAGTTATTTCGGTTGCGGTTCGGTTATGTCGGTTTTCTGCTCACCCATATCAATTCCCCCCATTAATTTAAAACGTCCACAACATTTTCATATGACTTTAAAAAAAATCACCATAACAACGAGCGTTTTTTATCTTTAATATGAGTATCATATTTTCATATAAAAATACAATTAAAAAATCATTTTTACAGGTTTTTTTTTTTTTTTTTTTTTGCATTGTGTTAAAGATTCCGGTCATTGTGTTTTTTAACTAGGTTTTGGTCATTACGTTTTACTGGGATTTCTATACATTGTGTTATTATCAAAACCTATAACATAATGTTAATTTGGATTCTACCCATTGCGTTTTTTTAAGAACCTATAACACAATGAAGATGATGTTATATCTGGGTTTTCTATGCATTGTGTTAGTGGTTCTGGTCATTGTGTTTAATTTGTTATCTATTGTGTTTTAGTATGTTGTGTATTATGTTTTTAGTTTGTTGTTCATTGTCTTTTAATCAGCTCTTCAATGTGTTTTTTATCTGTTGTCATCAATTGTGTCTTTTATCTACTGTCATCAATTGTGTTTTAATTTAGTTTGATACTTATTGTGTTATAAGTTATGGCCATTGTTATATGTTATGGTCATTTTGTATTAGTCTGTTGTCCATTGTGTCTTTATCTGTTGTCATTGATTGTGTTTTTTGATCTACTTTCCATTGTGTTTTACGTCATGTCCATTGTGTAATACGCAACTGAGTTTTTGATTATTATTTTTTTTGAAAAAAAATAACAATTTGGTACTCATATTAAAGATAAAAAGATGCTCGATTTTGTGGTATGATTTTTTTTTAAAAACAAATGATGTATAAAAAAGTTACGGACGCTTAAAAAATATGGGGAAATAGCATGTGACTTGCGTGTACATATTTTTTTCCTCTTGTGGACAAAATTACCCTTCACACTTGATTCTTTCTAGAACACTTGTCACTCTTTAGTGTCTTCTTACATTTCTTATTTTTAAATCATTTGTACTGTAACTCAACCCTATTTAATATATATTAAGTTGGTGTATTTTGGGTGGATCTGTGTAATGTTTGTGATGAAATATAGCATTTTTATTCAAAATTTAATATATGTTTGTTTATGTTCTCAAATACCTGTTTGGGTTCATTTGTGTTTGTTAGCTAAAATTAACGAACGAACACGAGTCAATCCTTTTCCTTAATGAACGAACAATAATATAAAATCTCGTTCGGTAAGCGTTCATGAACAATTCGTAAACACATTTATTCCTTAACCAACGAACACGAACAAGGCATTATTCGTCTTCGTTCATTTTGTTTTCAGCCCTATGCACAAGGCCTCTAATTTCTACGAACCAACTCTTTCAAACAATACATATGACTGCAATCCAAATTTTGTTAGTGCTAGTTACCCCTCTCCTCTTTTGTTATTTCGCTTCTAAAGTGTTAATTTAACCAAAAAAAAAATTAGTATTTTTTGTATATATTGAGTCCACCCCACCCCCACCCTTTATTTAAAAGTTGAAGATCCATCACTGAGCAACGTACTTACGTACACAATCTCTGGTCAAGTAAAAATTGGTAGCATGGTTAGGATCGTCATAGACACTACAAAATGGTGGTACAACTTGCACCACAAAGAGATTCGTGTTGGCAAAGACTTAATATTGATAAAGTGTTATCTAACAAATTCTTCTGCCTTGCTAAACGTTGAACATTAGAGGTAATCGTGTAGTCTAACCTAAGCCTGAATGCCCAAAGAACACAATCAAAGTACTTAAGTATTTAAGTGCAAAGTGATAGTGTAATTGCACCATCAAACCTTCTACAAATACTAATGAATGCCCCCCCCCCCCCCCAAAAAAAAAAAAAAACAAACAATCAAAGTACTTGAGGATGGAAGGGGTGCTCAAACACATGGGGAGTGGTAAACTCTTCACATAGCCTATGTCAATTCAACTCTTCACTCTCCATTTTACAGTCAATCACTAGGGGTGCATCACCCAAGTAATTTTTTCTTTAAAAAAATAAAATGTGTGATTGGTTGGAAGGGAATGGGGCCTACCATTAGCCCCTCTCTCATCGGTGAGTAGTCACCGTGGAAACAACTTACCAAACACCGGAGGGTGCCGGCGACACCGTGCCCGTGCGGTGAACCCTTCCCCGCGATGCTTCACCAAACCCGCCCCTACCACCCTGAAGAAGAGGTTGTATACTTTTCACATGGCATCAAGTAAATCCTTAGAATACTATATATATGAATATATATATATATATATATATATATAGGGGGAGGTTCATTTGAGAAGAAAATTAAATTGAGAAGAAAAAAAACAAAGGGTACAATTGTAAAACATTAAATAGTTTTTCTTTCATTTCATTTATTATCATCTTTGACTAATTAATTAGCCATAAAGGCTATCAACCTCCACACTAAAATTTTTGCCTACACACTTCATAATTTATCCTACACGTTTTGAATTTTATCTTACACATGTTGAAATTTATCCTACACAGCTCGTAATTCATCCTACACGTCTCGTAATTCATCATACACTTTAATTTATTATTTTTTTCTTCTTTGAAAAAATATAGTTTTTTGCAAAAGTACACTCTAAATTAACTTATTTGAAAAAATAAGTTATAAATTTAATGTAGTTAGATATTAAAAAGAAAGACTACTAATTAATGATCTATCTAACTTTACCAATATACCCTTACACCAATATTAAACACAAAAATTAAATGAAGTTAAATGAAACATTCTTATTGGTTGAAATTTCTTCTTTTTTATTCTTACAAAAAAATTTCTTCTCATTTGAACCCTCCACTATATATACATATATATATATATATATAAGGTGAGGTTCGGCTAGAAAGTCCAAGTTTCCTAAAAAGTGTAAAAAGTCATAAAACACAATAATTTCATGCATAAAACACAATAATTTCATGCATAAAACACACCTAAAACTCACAAATAATAGAATGAATATTACTAAAACACCATATTCAAACTCTAATAGTCCATAAAAACTTCAAACGCACCATCGTATAACTATGAATATAAAACACAAAATGCTAAACAACATAAAACACAATAATATTTGCCATTCCATAATCAGAGCCTTAACATCTAAAACACAACACAAAACCCACATACATGATGTTTTAGTAATCTTCATCATATTATTTGTGGGTTTTTGGTGTGTTTTATGGTTGACATTATGGTGTTTTATGACTCTTTACACTTTTTAGGAAATTTGGACTTTCTGGCCAACTCCTAGCCTATATATATATATATATATATATATATATATATATAGTAGGGTTCTAGAGTGAACACTAGGTTGAGAGTGAACTGTGTGAACTAATCTGCACCATTGGATTACATCATCTAAAGATTTTTAAACAATGGCAACATTGTAATTATAATGTTGTAACCTCTCTTTAAATTAATTGACATAAGGGTATTTGCGTCTTTTGTAAATTGCATTTATTAAACAAACAATATAATCAAAATCCCTAAAATCTCGCTAGTTTCCGTATATACAAGATACACAACTGTTAGTGTATACACATGCGTACAGTCTCGCTAGTATTAGTTTATACAAGATATACAGATTTTAGTTTATACACATGTGTAAAGTCTCGCTAACTATCAGTTTATACAAGATACACAACTGTTAGTCTATACACATGTGTACAGTCTCGCTAACTATCAGGTTATATAAGATACACAGCTGTTAGTTTATACACATGCGTACAGTCTTTTATACATCTGTGTATTATATTAAAAAATTGTTACATATGTGTATATTAAAAACATATAGTATATTATGCATGCCCACGAGTAGATTCATATAAAAACTATGAAATTAATGAAAACGAAACATATCACATGTAAGCAAAAATAAATAACTTAATCACATTTTCAAAAAAAGAGTTAATGCCCAAAAATAATTAGAATTTCAATCTCAGAAAAAATTTTCAATATTTATTGAAAATTATAAAAAGTTAAAAATAATATATTATGATATCTATATATATATATAAAAAAAGGGTAGTTGCACGGTACCCCTGACCGCGGAAGGGATCTCCCTTCCCAGTTCACCACCCGACAAGGATCCCTGGCGGCAAATACCCATAGCCATCAAAGAGGGGTAAGAAACATGTTTCGAACCCGAGACCTCGAGTGTCCTCGGTCCGGCTTAAAGCGGGTGTCGGTGGCCACCAAAGTGGCACTAATGGGAATTGAACTTGGGTCTCCATTGGAGAACCCAAGTCACTCCACCACTAGGCCACTTGTGGTGGTTCTATAGATAGATAGATAGATAGATAGATAGATAGATAGATAGATAGATAGATAGATAGATAGATAGATAGTAAAAGTAAAACAATATTAAAGCTAAAATTAAAACAAAAATCCATAGATAAAGAAATGATAGAGAAATAATTAGAAATGAGAGAGAGTTAAGAGAGGAGAAAATTATGAGATTTTAATTAAACATACTTGGTTAATGTCAATCTTACCTTTTTAATCTAAAAAAGAGTTAAATGCCCGGATAGT
The DNA here is from genome assembly GCA_030545235.1 of Helianthus tuberosus. Classification (NCBI taxonomy): domain Eukaryota; kingdom Viridiplantae; phylum Streptophyta; class Magnoliopsida; order Asterales; family Asteraceae; genus Helianthus; species Helianthus tuberosus. The sequence goes on along the minus strand of CM060434.1, from coordinate 130,823,029 downwards.
CCCTGTGGTTTGAGCTTTTTTCACCTTTAGTCCCTAACTTTCTAAAATTACAGCTATAGTCCCCAAATTTTCAATTTTTGTTCCCGGGTAGTCCCTGTGCCTAACATCAGTTAGTTTTCTCAGTTAAGAGAGTGTGAAATGACTAGATTACCCCTGAATAATAAAAAAAAAGTAAAAAATAAAGATGTCCACCCTCACCTTCTTCCTCCCCTCTCTCTCTAAAACCCAAATCAAGAACAAACACAAAACAAACAAATCAAAATCCAATTTCGCAGAATCAGGAAACAAACAAACAAATCAAGTTGGTGATCGATATGGGTAGCATAACAATAATATATATTTTGTGTAGATATCTGTTTGACCTTCTTTTCACTTTTTTTTTTTAAATCACAAAATCAATCACTTAGGGCCTGTTTGGTAGCCTCTGAATGGTCATTAAGAGGCTACCTCTTAATGGAACTATTAAGAATTTTACCAATGAGAATGTAGAAGAATGTGACATGTGATGATTTACCATTCAGAGGTTACCTCTTAACCATTCAGACTTGAGGTTACCTCTTATTCATTTGGAGGTTTTAAACCATTAAGAGGTAGCATCTGAATGGTCATTAAGAGGCTACCAAACAGCCCCTTAAAATTTAACCAAAAGACTATCACCGGCTAAACTCTTCAACATTTTTCTATTGCAAAAAAATCAGAATATATATTTGAAGGTTTAATTTCATCATTGACACACAAATTGGAATCATAACTCAGAAGTTAACTATCCCTAACTGACGAAGAAGAAGTTGATTACAAGTTAATAATGGATCGATAGATACTTACCGGGTGATACGAGACGGATTTTAACTTCGAGTAAATACATAATCATCACATACGCCTACTTAATAGAAAGACAGATTTTAACATCAAGTTTTTAAAAGAAACAGATATGGTTATATGAGAACAATCTTTTAATCGATAAATGAAGAAAGCAAAGCACCCTCAAACAAAGCTACCTCAAACTACTGCTTTCATGCTGCTGCAAATCACATCCGTAGAGGTGAAGCTGATATGATGATTGCTGGGGGTGATGGGGTTGAGGTGTGAGGTGGTGATGGTGGTTTGGTTGTGTAGAGCATAACCAGGAATAGAGAAGAAAAGGGGAAAGGGGTGGGTAGGTGGATAAAAGGGCATTTTAGTAAGGGTATTTTTGTCATTTCGTACCCTCTTAACTGAAAAAAGTAACTGATGTTAGGCCTAGCGACTATCCGGGAACGAAATTGCAAAAGTTGGGGACTATAGATGTAATTTTAGAAAGTTAGGGACTAAATGTGAAAAATGGCAAACCACAGGGACTATCGGGGCATTTAACTCTCTAAAAATGATCAAGGGTGAAGATTAGTTCACACAGTTCACTATCAAGAAGTTGTTCACTCTTGAACCTAATCCTATATATATATATATATATATATATATATATATAGGGTATGGATAGTGTACATTAATTCAAAAGTGTGAAAAGTGTTTTAACCATTTGATCTAATGGTTGAGATCAATAGGAACCAAATTATAAATTGTGTTTTAATTATTTGGACTGATTTGAAAATTGTAGAGGTAATAGTGTCATTGTATATGTTTCAAATTATGTAACATCTCCTAAATTCTAGCGATTAACTCCTAAATTCTAGCGATTCAATTTTAAACTTTTTTTTTAAATTCGGACATTCTAAAAATCCAGAAATATGTAACTGCTACAAGAAATATATAACACTATACATCCATCATATAACACTATATAACACCATATAACACCGTATAACACCATGTAACACCATATAACATCATATAACACTATGTAACACTATATAACCCTATATAACAATATATAACACTATGCATCTATCATAGACATGCTATCAGACAAATATAACACTACAACACTATATAACACTATATAACTCTAAATAACACTATATAACACCATATAATACCATATAACACCATATAACACTATATAACACTATACATCCATCATATAACACTATATAACACCATATAACACTATGTAACACTATGTAATACTATAAAAAAAAATATATAACATTATACAGTTCTGAACGAGATGACACAAATTTATAGTTTAATTCTTAATTCGTATTCCTATAATTAAGGGTGGCGGTTATGGAAGGTTATCAATTAATTAAATTAATAAGAAAATTACTTGTTTACCCTTTTGAATTAATTTAGATTGGAGACACATGTCATCACCACAATATTTCTCGCCCTTCTCACACTTTTAGATTAATGTATATGATCATCTACATATATATATATATACTTACACTATATATATATAGAGAGAGAGAAACGAGATCAGGAGAAAACGCTCAAAAGTGTGAGAACGGTGAGAACGCATCTTGGCCCAACACGTGTCACGCGGCATAGAGAAGGGCGGATGGGCTTTTTTGTCCTTTTATTTTCTGCTTTTCCAGTTCCTCTTTTCACAATATTGTTTTATTTTTTGGGGTTTAAGATTTTTTACGTTAACCAAATTCAATAATTAATGGCGTTTAATGGTTTCATTGTATTAACATTTTGGCGTTTATGGCGTTTATTCAAATCGTATGACATTGGAACCCAGGGGGTCAGGAAATCTATCTGAATGCCGTTTTTAAGGCGTTTTAAACAAGATGGCCCATTGTTCTATTATTTTTATATACATTTTGGCGTTTGTGGTATCTTGGCGTTTTACAATTATAAGATTATATTACAACCACAAGGAAAAAATAGAAGCAAAGAATATAAATTAAAATTCCTAGTCGGATCTCTCTTCACAATCTTCATTGTCATCAGTCTCTCTCATCTCTAATAGTACAAGAACTGTCACCAAATATATGTCGTTTTATGGAAAACTTAACAAACCCATCGGTTTGATTATTTTGCCTGCTCATCTGTTGAAGTGGCTTTTTGTGGATGTTTGGGGACATAGATCTATGACGTATGGGTGGATTTTTCGCTTTTTCTTCATCTTAATCTTCATCTTTATAATCATCCTACTCTTCAGTGTCAATGATCTCTTCTCCTCATCCAAGCATTCTTCAAGAATAAAGAATACAAAATGACATATGACTGTCATCAGTATCTTTTTCTTGAATTTTTGTCCATCTCATGCAGCAAAATCTTACTGAGTTACTCCCCTCTGCTAACAATTTATTCAGTGAAACTTCACGAAGAACAATACTGAATATCCAAGAAAGCATATTAGCCATCTTTGATTTTTTTTTTAATTTTTTGGCGTTTTACAGTGAATGGTATTTAGTAGTATTGGCGTTTGTTTTTTTGGTTTGATCAAATGGAAGTTTCTGAGACGTATCATTTTATAGGATGTCTTTTTGGCGCGTAAGGTAGGCGGTGCATTATTATAATAAAGTATTCGTCGTTTCAGTTACTGTTTGTAATTATTGTTTTTGATAAGATTTATCTCTGAAGTCTGTAACATGTCCCATCTTTCAAGTTTGGCGTTTTAGATTCTAATATAATAAAGTTTCCCTCTCTTCAGTTTTACTGATTTGTAGTTACTGTTTTTAGTTACATTTTCAAGTTTGGTTTTTATTTTATTGTATTTTATTTTTTGGGTTTTTTATAATTCTTGTCCAAATTAATTTTATTATAATTTGGTAGTTTTTTAGGCGTTTTATGGCATGTTGGCGTTTTGACAAGCATTTGGCTTTGTGGCGTTTTTATTAGATATGGCGTTGTTATTATATAACAATCAACTAAAAAAGAAAATTAAAAAAAACATACATTGATCTTGCAAATCTTCACTGTCAGCATTCTCTTTCTTCTTTTGAAGCATCTTCACTGGCTGTTTCGACTTTCGTATGATTTTTTTAATTTTGTTTTTTGAAGTTGTTTTTTTTTGTCGCCGTGTGGAAGCATAAAGTCTGAAATCAGCCTCTTTTTCTATAATATTTGTCCATCTCATGCAGCAAAATGTTATTGAGTTTACACCCTTTCAGCCAACAATCTTGAATTTTCAAATGAAACGATGTTTGATTTATTAATTTTGGCGTTTTACCGATAAATAAATAAATAAAAGCATCTTAAACCTCAAAATTTGATCATGCTAAAATCAATAATGTTTTCCTGTATGAGATGGACAACATAGTTAATCATCGGTTAAGAAAAAAAACTAACAATGTTGTCCACCCCATACAACTAAACTTTATTGACAACAAACCTCAATAATGTTGTTGTATGTTTTGGCGTTATAAAATGGAAAGAAGTTGATGATAAAGTCAATAAGATTTTACTCAATGAAATGTACAATATCCTCACTTAATGATTTTTGTCCATTACATTGAGTGAAACCTTACAGAGAACCAAACTGAATTTCAAATAAACGTTTTTGGTTTAGAAGATATTTGAAGTTTGAGTTTTTTGGCGTTTCTAAGACGAATGGTATATATTAGATATAGCGTTTGGGGTTTTTGTGTGTGTTTTTAATTGAAGGTCTGAGATGTTGTATATATAGGATTTTTTTTTGACAGTTTTTTTATGCGCAATTTTATTATAATTAAGTTTGGCGTTTTATATCTAATGGCGTTTTTAGTTAGAATGTTGTGTGCTATATGTTTGGCGTTTTATTTTCACGAGATGGCGTTTTGTGTGGAGAAATCAAAAGACTTTTTTACCCTTAATGAAATCAAAAGAGTAATAAAAGTGATGTTATTTACGAAAATGCCACCGCGTCATCTAGTTCACTCTCAAGAAGTTGTTCATTCTTGAACCTAATCTTATATATATATATATAAGATTAGGTTCAAGAATGAACAACTTCTTGAGAGTGAACTGAGTGAACTAATCTTGACCCTTAATCATTTTTTTAAATTAAAAGACTAAGATTGACATTAGCCAAGTATGTTTAATTAAAATCGCTTAATTTTCTCATCTCTTAACTCTCTCTCTCTCTCTCTCTCTCTCTCTCTCTCTCATTTTTAATTATTTCTCCATCATTTCTTTATCCATAGATTTTGTTTTAATTTTAACTTGAATATTGTTTTCCTTTTATTATCCGTATATATAGATATCATAATATATTGTTTTTAACTTTTTATATTTTTCAATAAATATTGAAAAATTTCTTTGAGATTGAAATTGTAATTATTTTTTGGCACTAATTTTTTTTTGAATATGTGATGAAGTTATTTTTTTTTGAATACATGTGATATGTTTCGTTTTCATTAATTTCATAATTTTTATATAATCTACTCGTGTGCATGCATAGTATACTATATGTTGTTAGTTAATATACACAAATGTAACCATTTTTGAATATAATACACAGATGTATAAAAGACTATACACATGTGTATAAACTAATAGCTGTGTATCTTGTATAAGCTGATAGTTAGCGAGACTGTACACATGTGTATAAACTAACAGCTGTTTATCTTGTATAAACTGATAGTTAGCGAGACTGTACACATGTGTATAAACTAACATTTGTGTATCTTGTATAAACTAATACTAGCGTGACTGTACACATGTGTATACACTAACAGCTGTGTATCTTGTATATACAGAAACTAGCGAGATTTTAGAGATTTTGATTATATTGTTTAGTAAATGCATTTTACAAAAGACATAAATACCCTTCTGTCAATTATATTAAAGGGAAGTTACAACATTATAATTACAATCCTGCCATTATTTAAAAATCTCTAGATGATGTAATTCAATGGCCAGCAACAAAATTGAATTTTCGCAGCCGCAACGCACAATTGAACTTAGTTAAAAACTTTTTATTTATTCGACGAAAAGATAGTGCCAAAATAACGATAAGAAAAAGTCGGAGTAGGCCCTTGCCCGGCTCGACCGTTGCCTGAAAACAATAAAGTATTTACACTACTACCCTACCCCCATCCCCATCATCATCATCAGACTGTACTATTATCAACCACATCTAACGGTCCTAAATCATCCCCACACCAACTAACGGTGGACCTCACCTTACACAATCATCACAAAATTTAAAACTAGCCCTTGTAATCTTTCAGTTTCAGCTAGCCGTTAAACAGATAAAACCAGCCAACAAGTCTTCCTTTCTAACCCCATACAAATCCCCATTTTTATCCCATTAGATTCTTCAAAAATTTGAATGTTCGTAAAGAATATATACATATAGCTTTATATATATATATATAGGTCTTTCAAAGAGGTAAAGGAAGATGAAGAGTGTGAAGGGGAAGTTGTTGAAGAAACTGAAGACAATTAAAACAATTGGGTACCTGAAACCCGAAAGAATTCTCCATGTTAACGCAGCCGACGGGCTTATCGAAAACATATTTGCTAAACCAAGCAGTAAAGTTGAAGAAAATCATTTACATTCTGATAAACAAGTAATGCAGGTTGAAAAACAGAGCAGTTTTTCAGTTGAAGAACCGGAAATCATCGATGTATCCGAGCTCATGAAGGACCTTGAAGAAGATGATGATGGGTCTGATATGGATTCTGATGATGTTGATGACAAAGAAAACTTTCGACCCAAAAGTGATATAAAACCGGTAAATCGGAATTCAAATAGTTTTGGTGCTACCCCTTTGAAGGAGATTGACATCTCGCCTTTTCGGGGACCGAATTTGGATTCGGGTACTCTTTTTGACCCGAATCTGTTAGCTGCTTTTCAGCAGGCGGTTTTGGATGTTAGAATTCAAGAAGGAGAGAACATATAGAGGTTTGCATCACATTGGAGACAATTTAGATAATGATCAGGAGTCGGATGCAGAACCGCGGTTGAAATCGATGAAATTGGAAGAAATCGATGATCCTCTTTTGGAATTTGAGAGAATATGTCCGCCTGGAGGAAGTGATTCGGTGATTTTGTACACAACAGGATTTAGAAGTGTCCGAAAGACATTCGAAGATTGCTCGAGTATTCGGTTTTTACTAGAGAGTTTTAAGGTTTTGTATCATGAAAGAGATTTATCAATGCATTTGGACTTCAGAGATGAATTATGGCGAATATTGGGCCGAAAAGTGGTGCCGCCGAGGCTGTTTATAAAGGGGAGGTACATTGGAGGAGCGGAGGAAGTGTTGCGGTTGCACGAGCAAGGGAAATTCCGGCCACTTTTAGCTGGAATTCCGGTAAACATGTTTGATGGGCCGTGCGAAGGGTGTGCTGGGGTTCGGTTTGTGGTGTGTTTTAGTTGCAGTGGTAGCCGGAAGGTGGGTTCGGGTGACGGATGGTTGCCGGAAAAGTGTAGGGAATGTAATGAGAATGGCTTGATCATGTGTCCCTTTTGCAGCTGAACTTTTTGTTCCCTGTATTGAGTGTGTTGTCATTGTCAATTGATGATGATAAAATGTGTTGTTACATTTGTAATTTTTTTTTTGTCATTTTTATTCATGGTCTTTTGATCATTAACATTATTTGTGAATCCAAATTCAATTGCACCATTAAACCATTGTAGAGTTTTGTTGGTTTAAATGATAGTTATAATGTTATATAGTTGTTTGCGTTTGTATTTCCTCAAACTGAACTGTTTGAAGTTTGAACCATATCATATATAAGATTGGGTATGTTTGTGCCCGGACTTGGTAGGTTTGACCCATTGGGCCTGATCCAACCCACAACACTTCCGACCCGAATTTTGTTGTAGCAGCAAACCAATGGTACGTTGGAACACACGAAGAAAAACAGTTAATCAACACCGAACATTCAACAGATTTATACATTACTTTAGACATTTACATTTAAAGTGTTCAAGTAGAAACACAATGTTTGAAAAACAGGGCCGGCGTTAGGCTACAAAAACAGTTAACCCGTGTTATCTAATAAGTTAATAGCTGTTGTATTAGTGCGTGCTTAAGCCAAAGAGCGTTCGGTGTGATGAAACTCGATTTGCAGCCGATGATGAACTAAGGTAGTTGATGCTGCCATCAACCCTTTTTTCAGATCGGCCTGCAATTCCCTTATCGGGATTGCAGCCAAAAAGCTCTTGATATACTCTTTGCACGACTCTTTCCCTTTGCACACGATCTCATTATCTTTACTTGCAACCATCGCCGATGAGATCTCGTTACTTTGACTTTCATTGACTTTTTCGCCTTCGGGTGTCTCATTTGACTTTTGAGTATCAATTGGTAGACTTTCGATTACCGTGTCTTTGTCAAACTTCAACAAGTAAGCCTGATTGCACCCCTCGTATAACCTCTCTCCCAACGTGTCGATAATATAATACGCATCGCGTTCAACTTTCAACATGAAAAAATGGTCATTCCAGCTTACAATGTAGACCAATGGGTTCATGTTGTCGGTATAACTTGACCCGATTTTACTGATTTCATCCCAAATGCCATCAAACGACATAGCACCATCAAGAAAATGAAGATCGCCCTCTTTAATCCCTTCAGGTTGAAAGAATCCAATGAACGATTTTTCAGGGACTACTGCAAGATTTCTGATTTTGGCTTGTAGAACGGTTTCAAGATCAAAATGCTTATCTGGAAACCGTTCCCTATAAACTTCATTTTCACACAGATTTCTCCATTCTAATGAACCGTCTCGAATTAAGCTATCGAACTGTGACTTTATCGGCATTTCGTTCCAGTTGTTTTGGAACCAATCGGCTATAACCGCAACCAAAGCGGTGCATGCACTTTCACCAGCAGCTCGTTCACTTCTTTGGTCAATTGAAGCAAAGAAAACTTGTGTCTCAAGTTTCATATGCCCGTCTCTGCTTACTATTTCTTTCTTCTCCCAACTACCTACGGCAAAATTATCGTCTCCAAATTCGGAGATCGAACATCTGTTTGCGTTCGTGTCCTCATCACTTTTACCCTGCAGTCACGTTTATAACCAAAAGTCCAATAAGGTAAATATTTATTAAATATAAGGAATTCCATAAAACAATTTTTTAAAAATTTACCTCATCTGAAGAACTCAACATTCGGCGATCAAAATCGATATCATCCCCACCTTCTCCAGAATCTTTTTTCAAAAGCGGTTCGCCTTTGTTCTTTGGGGATCTAAAACTCAACTTCCTTTTCCTCCATGGGAAGATGCTTCGTTTAAGGATTGGTGTTTCTGAAGGATAAATAACAGATTCGCTTGAATAATCGGTTTTTTCTTTATAGTTCCGGTAATACATCAAATCTTCATCTTCACTGGAACTTGAATTGAAGTGAGATAACCCTCCAGCATGATTTGCGTAAGCCAACGTTCCATAACTAAAAGACTTTCTAACCACAGATTCTTCATCTTTGACTTCCTCCGAATCAACTTCATCTGCTTCAGTGGAGTCGGTGTCGAACGGGTAGTCAGCATCGTAACTTCTAACTGAGCTTTTTCCATCACTACCCTCTTCTTCACGACACGTTTTTTTAGCCTGGTTGCTCGATATGGCCCGGAAGATTTTGACTTTCTTAAGACCCCCTTTAAAACCCGAGGACTCGTCTTGTACATTGCGGGGTAATAACGGAAGAGGTATAACGGTTCTTTGTGCTTGTTCCGTACTCTCATGTGAAATCCTGAGTTCTTGCAGGCGAAGAGATACCTGCATTTATAATGAAAAAATTAATTAACATATTAAATTGAGTTAATTACACAGATAGTCCTTGTGGTTTACTGAAAGTAACACCTTTGAGTACTAACTTTTTTTTTGTAACAGGTTCAGGTTCTATGGTTTCGATTTTGTAACACCTTTGAGTATTAAGGTTAACTTTCATTATTTTGTGTTAAATCAGTGTAAAATGACTAAAACACCCTTATATAATGAAGATAAATGATCAAAAGATAAATATAAAGGGACATACATTAAGTGTAGGTCCAGATTCAGCGATGCCATTAGGAGTAGAAAGAGGAACGCTTATATCGGTCTCAGTTTGCTCAGAAGATGAAGCGAATTCCGCAAGGTTCAATGATCCACTTGCAATAGAACAATACTTATTTTTCGGTCCTTGGTTTAATCCCTGAACGAGAAACACATTATTTGATTAGGAAAATAACTAAACAAATAGAATTCTAAATTCCCTCTTGATATATCTAATTGTCTAAAGATGACACGATAGAAGATGTATATAAATAATCAAAGGGCATCTTTAGCTTTAGATTGGCAATATACTAAAAAAGGTCACCCTCTTTTATTGACAAAAACTCGTGTTGAATATTGGAAAACACAAGGTGAAGCTTTTTCTTGTTTAATCCAAACAAACCACTAAAAACGCAATACGTGTGTCACCCTCGGTCCTAAAGTATAGGTATTACCGGTCATCAAGCGATCACATCATACCACTAATTATATCAAGATCAAAGGTGTGGTGTGACAACTTTAAATAAAATATGATCATGATCATGAGGACTAGCAGCAAAACAATACATGAAGTTCTGTTCACCCTAACACAGGAGCTGTTTTTTTATTATTATTGTTTATTTTTTACATCTGTGGGGATAAGATTTGGCTTTCAATTTTTTTTTTTTTTTTTTTTTTTTTTTTGCAATAATACTTCTATATCATTCCACACGAAAAAGGACAATTACAAAGCAATGGCAGGCAGGTAGTCGGGCAACAAGTTGCGCCGTCATCCCCTTTTTAATAGAAAAACCAATTCTACTAAATACAAAGTTTGAAACCTTTAGCGACGAAGAATTACTATTAACGACTTTTTGAACCCGATTCAAAAGTCGCACAGCGTCAGGAGCGAGACCACCAAAGGTATCAAACATAATTATTAGTTGAATATATAGAAAGTGATCCTTCTATGGCTATAGTCAAACATAATTATTAGTTGAATATATAGAAAACTTTAAACTCCATAAATGGTGAAAAATGAAAACAATATTTATGATTAAAGTTGACATATATGACAACCTTCCCCAGATCACCCTTCTCCAAATATTATCCAAAAACAGATCATCAGTTGATCAATTTCACTACTAAATGAATAGATTCTTAAAAAAGAAGTAATAAAGTTCAAAAATTTCTTACTATCTAACATAAACACAATCAAATTACCATTAAAAGCAACAAAATAACTGAACCCAAGAAGTCAAGAACAGATGATCAAGTTATTTGGTTGAGGACTTACATCAAACACCTTGAATGCAACATCCCACTGATGAAAACCCCCATCTTTTAACCCCAAAAAGTTACAAACAGCAACAAATTCTTCATTCCATTCAACAATCCCATCATCTTTCAACGATCCCTCCTTCGTAACATTCCTCCTCACACTTCTCCGCTTAAAACTCAGCGGATTGATCGACTTATTCGACCCTTTCCACTTAACTTCAACATATAATTTCGAATAATCTTGAGAATTCTCAATTGAACCTTGAAGACGTTGAATAATAATCTTGGCTTCGAATTTTCTGGATGAGATCGGTGGCCATGGCCTCCATTTCATCATCCCCACAACCATATTTAGTTGGAATTTGGATAGGAGATTAGAAGTTTAGAAGAGATACAGTTGGAATTGAATAGGAGAGAGAAGGATGTATGTATGTATGGTGTTTATAGAGAGAGGGTGAAGAGATTCTTATAGTATATGCTGCTTTGTGCGCGTGTGTGGGGGGAAGGTGGCCGGCAACAGCGTATAGTTGGACACTCACGTACAACACGGATTACTGCTTTGTGTGATTGTACGTAACGCTTGATGTGCTTGTAACTTGGAGACTTTTTCCATACCCAAAATTGATGTATAACAAAACATATATGTTATTTTAATATAAATTAAAAATAAAATATATTTCAGTTAAAAACTTAAAATCACTCTTTTTTTTTCATTATGGATTTATGGTCCCTAGTTTTTTCATAAGCACCTTTTGCACATGTATAGTATTACTAATAATAATGACAAGAATATCAAAATTCAAAGCCAATCCATATCATAGGAAATATTGGCTTTTCTTCCTTCCTTCCTTATATATTTATATTTATGTGTAATATAGAACTAGTAATATAGCCCGCGGGTGATGCGCCACAAACCTGTTGTAAACATTGAATGGATTAATCCTAGCGTTATGTAATGCGTAAATCATTGTGTTTCATCGTATCCGATCGAACTCAATGTAACCTATATAAGCATTTAGTTGGATCAAAAAGTAAAGCAAAGCAAATCGATTTCATAACGTGTATATGAAACGAAATCGAACCCGGGTTGGTTCGTTTAGTGGGGTCTCACGTAACCACTACACCACCATCACTTTTGCATCAAGACTTAGAGGCGTCAAAACGTTCAGTAACTCATCCGTCAAAACGTAGACCAGCTGAAAACTTACATAAAATAAGCATGAAAATGTATTATATTCGACACGACTCATTTCCGAGAAAAACTACGTTAAAACGTGAATTTATGTCGTTTACGTTGAAATGTGGATTTATACCTGCGTGTACATAAAATAAGCACGTAAGAAATAAGCGGTGGGACACCGACGTGGTTAAATACTTAAAAAGAATGAAATATGAAGTCGAGTAGATTAGGATATAAAAATAGAAATGTACGAAGTTGTTGTATATCGGTGTAGGAATTTTAAAAAAAGTAATTGAATGGAAGAAAACATAAGAAAAAGTAGTCAAAACTTGGAAACTTGAGACGTTGAGGGATAAGTTTCAGACATTCTACAAAGTTGAGGGGCTAGAAATGTGCGGTAGCAAAAGGCAATTGTACAAAGTTGAGGGTTAAAGGCGAAACTTTAGAATCTTGATAAGTTGAGGGGTGAGTTATCACGTTTGACAAATTTAAGGGTCTATGGTGGTATTTTGAAAAGTTTGGGATGAGTTTTGACATTGATTAAACTTTGGGGAGAAGAACCGACATTACTGTTTCATATTTTATAAATGAAAACTAAAATTAAAGAAAAAAACCCGGGAAACCTCTGTCAAACTATTTTTTTAAAAGAGTAAGGGGTTGTTTGTTTACCTCTTAATGAGGCTCTTAATGGTTCAGATCTCTTACTAGTTCAGCACTTAATGGTTCAGACTGTTTGTTTCATGAGCAGATGTCTGAATGGTTCAGACATTTGCCACTGAATGGTTAAGATTTATACAGAGTCTGAATGGTTAAGACCTCTAATCTGAATTGGTCAGACATTTGCCTCTGAACTGTTAAGCATTATATAGGCTCTTAATGGTTCAAGCCTCTTACTGGTTCAGCACTTAATGGTTCAGACCTCTTACTGGTTCAGCACTTAACCATTCAGATGTTGCCAAACAGCCCCTAAACTTCAGTTTTGCTCTATATGGTTTGGTCGTTTAATGGTTTTGTCTCAATTATTTAAAAACGAACATTTTCCACCCTGATGTTTCAGTTTTGTTGTCAATTTGCTACACGACCTTAACTCCATCCATATTGTTTATTTACTGAAATGATATTTTGGTAATTTCAAATATAAAATAAGGGTACTTTGGTAATTTATATTTAAATGTAAATATAAATGATACATATATAACACATCACACACATACACTCTCTCATCTCTCTATTTTTTCTCTCTATCTGCTCTATATCTCTCTTCTCCATAACCACCAGCAGCCTCACCACCAATAACCACCATCTCGCACCACCACCACCTTCACCTACCAACCACCGCTAACCATCACCTTCCGACACCACCCACCACCTTACTAACCACCACCTACCGACACCAACCACCACCATCACATGTCGACCACCTGCAACCACCATACCACCATGTACCACCATAATCAATCGCCATTAGCAACCACCACCATATAAACGATATATAAACCCCCCTCTCTCTCATCTTTTTCTCCCTCTGAAAAATTCTCTGGCGACCAACATACATTATCAATAACTACCACAAGCATCACTCCACCACTAGAAACCACCACCACAACCCTATCTAAATTGAAATCAGCCCACCACCACCAACAATTGGGTAAAATCAGCCTACCATCACCATCACCATCACCGCCCACACATCAGAAACCCTTTAAGCAGGTCTGATTCATCTTGCCACCACCACTCAAACCTAAACCCCAGCCGTTGTCCTCAGACCCCTTAAATCTGAGCTCAAAACATAAACCCTAGTTGCCACCCTTTTTTCTTCGAGTTCTAAACCCCCATCGTCAAGCACATGATTTACAAGTGGTGGTTTGAATTGCATGTCGTTCGATTTGTAGGTTGTTCGATTTCAGGTGGTGGTTTGATTTGTAGGTGTGGCGGTGATAGTGGTGGTGGTATCCATTTGCTTCGCTAAGATTTGTGGTGGCGTTCAGTGGCAGGAGGTGGTAGCTGCGAAGGTGGCGGTGGCAAGTGGTGATGGAAGCCATAGATGGTGGAGTATGTGACTAGTTTTGAAAGGGAGATGGATGTGTGTATTATGCATCTATATGTGTGTATAACCAAAATAATGAAAAGGATAAAAAAATTTGGATTGGAAAAGACTAAATACCTCTGTATGTGAGGGGCACGTGATCAAGTTTTAACAGTGGAAATGGATGTCGTTTGAGGCGGGGAGTGAAATGGTGATAAGTTAGAAAGCTCAGGGAGGAAAATGACTATTTTTAAAGGATTGAGTCAAAACCGTTAAAACGACCAAACTACAAGGAGTAAAACAGAAGTTAACTCTTTTGAAAAATTAACACATGTAACATGCATGTTTTTAAGGGTTTTAAGCAAAAAGAAATAAAAAACGCGCTGAGAGGATTTAAAAAAATAAACAAGTTTCTGCGTAACAGTGTGTAACGTGACTTTTACATATGTTACACAGAAAATTGTTTTTATTTTAATTTGGTCAGCGCTTTTTGCGTTTCTAGTGTTTTCTCTTTAATGTTAGGTTTTCTATTTATCTTTCTCCTATCTTACTATATGTTATCTTTTATGTTTGATCATTTTTTTGTAGTTAGAGGTCCTAGCGAAAGTAACATTTTCCTATTTCTTAGGATAGAGGTAAAGTTTGTCATCTTAACATATCCTCCTGTACCTTGCTAATAGCTATGTTATGAGTGAAGGGGAAGAGGATGATACTATTTCATGTTAATGTTTGCTGCATTTTTTATCGATATAAATTAAATTAATATTGCTTTACTTTTATTATTTATCTAAAGAGTAAAGAACTTATTAATAGCTATGTTATGAGTGAAGGGGAAGAGGATGATACTATTTTCATGTTAATGTTTGCTGCCTTTTTTTTATCGATATAAATTAAATTAATATTGATTTACTTTTATTATTTATCTAAAATATGATTAGGGAAGTTAGGATAAGGTGGCGTTTTTGATCAAGATAAAAATATGTGTCGACGTCCTCTTAGACGTACCTCTTTTGGTTGCGATATCGAGTACCGATGCCGTACTAGTACTATATTGAATTAAAATGATATCAACTGAATAACCATTGCAACACGTGAGGAATTTCACTATTTCATTAAATTCATTGAAACTAAAATTGGATTTTTATTGACCGAATGATGTTGAAAATAGAATGAATAACATTTCATCAAATTTCATCAACAAAGGAGTTCAATATGCCTTTTTATATGTGATGGAATTTAAATTTCCCAGACTATCTGATGATCGTCAAAATATCCTTTGCTTCCATAATTTTTCCTTACTTCTTTTAATTCATGCTATTTCAGTAATTTAGAACAAAATATAGAAAACGAGAACCATAACAGTAAGGCTTGGGTGGTGTGGTTCAACGCCCTCTGTCATCTTATCATCTTTGGCGCTCATGGCGCCCCTCCCCCATTCATGAGCGCTATGGGGGCACCATTCTTGGCCACCGTCAAAGAGATTGCGGGCGTGAAGGGCTGCATCCGGTGGGACCTATGTCTTTTGACCAATCAGATTTCGCTTATCGTTTTCTTAATATTTAATTAGGGGTACTATGAACTTGGTGGAGGCTTTTCTCCACACCATCATTGTTAAAGGGGACGCCATTTTTATCCTAAAATCTATGTGACACTTACGTGGCGTGATAATACCCCTAGAAGCTTTATACCACACCACCCAGCCTAATGGTATGCAACTTATCCACGAACGTCTTTGCTTCTCCAAGTTCTTTTGATTCCGCCACTATTAGATCCGTCTATTTAAAAATTTGCGACTACAAAATTGGTTGAAAAAATATTGTGTGTTTCTTTGTTTGAGATTAGTGACATTGTCTAAAACCAAATAAAACATTTTTTTCTAGTTCTTGCACCTATTTTTGTATATGATAATATCTTAAACATGTTATTCTTGTGTTATTAAACCAAAATTATGTTCATTGTTATACCAAAATTATAGTATAAAAAGAAATTACAATTATGATAAGCTAAGACATCGATAATAGATTCTTAATTAGATGACAGGTTTAATTATTCCATTTTGATGATAAACTAAGACATCCATAATAGATTCTTAATCAGATGACACATTTAATTATTCCATTTTGAAAGAGTTGACTTGGGATGATATTATGGTTTTATAATATTCATGTATTTAAATTACTATCCATTTGAAATATTCTAGTGGTGTTGGTGAGTTAGATAAATTTTCATAATCCCCTCACTTGTGGCCTAGTGGCAAGAGACTTTGTTTTCCAATAGAGACTCAAGTTCAATTACCACTTGTGTCATATTGGGGTGGATATAAGCAATGAAGGATTTAGACTAGGCCTTGAGTGAGGTTGTCAGTTCGATTCCCAAGCTCAACCGGGTTTTCGTCCCACCATGTGTTACGCCAGAGAGTTCAGCTCTTATGGTGGCACAACGACCGTCAAGTGGCAGCCGATAGTATGGTTTTCCGGATGAACGCCCAAAAAAGCCAAACTTTGAAGCCAACGTAAGTCTAGTGATGTATATTTGTGTTGACCTTTAGATAAACGATATATCATATTTCAATATATTTTGGAAAACTAGACGGATATATATATATATGTATACAGGGTAGGGATCCTAAGAGAAGTCCACCATATTTGAGAAACTTGAGAAGCAATCTGGACCACACATTTTCCCTAAGCAAAAAATGCAAAAAAAAAGGTGAAAAAATGCAATTTTTTTTTTTTTTTTTTTTTTTTGCGAAAAATCGCAGCTTTTTCTTTAAGGATTAAATTTTTTATTATTTTTTTTTACTTTTTTTTTTTGGATTTATACACATGTGTATATTGTTAATCTTTTAACTATACATACATGTATATTGTCAATTATACATATATGTATATACATGTTTAAAATTGAAAAAATATGTGTTATAAATCCTAAACCTTAAACCATAAACAATTAAGCTAAACCTTAATGCTAAACCCTAAACCCTAAAGCTAAACCCTAATGCTAAACCCTAATTCTAAACCCTAAAGCTAAAACTAAACCCTAAAGCTAAACCCTTAATGCTAAACCCTAATGCAAACACTAAAGATAAAGCTAAACCCAAAAGTTAAAGCTAAACCCCAATGCTAAACCCAAAAGCTAAACCCTAATCTTAAACCCTAAATACTATTCCTAAACCCTAATGCTAAACCCTAAAGTTAAACCCTAAACCCTAATGCTAAACCCTAAATAACACTTATTTTTTAATTTTAAACATGTATATACATATATGTATAATTGACAATATAAATATATGTATAGTTAAAAGATTAACAATATACACATGTGTATAAATCACAAAAAAAAAATTAAAATAAAAATAAAAATTTAAATCCTTAAAGAAAAAGCTACGATTTTTCCAAAAAAAAGAATTACATTTTTTTACCTTTTTTTTGCATTTTTTTGCTTAAGGAAAATGTATGGTCCAGAATGCTTCTCAAGTTTATCAATTAGCCTACTACTTCTCACATGATCCTTATCCTATGTATACAAATGACACGAGAAATCGATTTTAATCAAACTCTAACTACAACTATTTTAAAGCTACTTTATACTTTTTATCTGAACAATCAAAGATAAATTCATAAGATCCTAATAAATAAGTTGTAAAATGATTGTTGATATTGAGGTCGAATATTACGCCATGTTTTCTTATCATCAAATCTAAGATTTTAGCGACCTAAAGTTTTGGTGGTTTAGGTCAAGTTTTAATTCTTCAATAATTTATTAGTGACACCAATAGTTTATGCCTAGGTACTTTTGATGATGAAAGAAGGGTTTTTTTTTCCGTTAATTTATTGGATGGTGAGTCATTCATTAGTGGTGTGATCTTTACCACATATCTTACTATATATTAAAGGAGAAGTAGAGCTGATGTCAGTTTGCATACGTGTCAACTATCAAGCTATGCCACGTAGGTTCTGTTGATGTCATAAATAACAATTAAATTGTTAATATATTATATTAATTAGTAATACATAATTTGGCTCCACTTTCAAAATTTCAAAATTCAAACCATTCTTTAAATCAATCTCTCTCTCTTTAAATCCCTTCTCCACTTTTAAAATTCAATCCATCTCTTATCTCTCTCTCTCTCTCTCATCCAGATCTTTCATCGATGAAGATGGACACGTTGAGGACAAAGCTTCATGATCGATGAAGATGGTTTTGAGGGTAGTTCAGATCTTCGACCATGTCTCCTTACATTAAGGTAAATTTGTTTCCATTTATATAAATTTAGGGCTAATTTTAATACTGTACAAATTTAGGGCTAATTTTAATTCGAGATTTCAGGGTTTCAGTAAGCTCAAATTCTCTAAATTCAAGCGTGTAATATAAGTTTCTACAGCTTAATTTCTCGAATTTGATCTGTTTATCTGTATATATATCTGTAATTTGTTCAATTTTTTGGTTTCTGAAACCCTGTAACACCCCGAAAACGGCTTTGGTAATCAAACCACGTTAATAGTAAAGACGGGTAAAATACCTTTAGTGGTAAAAATTTACCCGGTAAATATTAGGATTTAAATAATTAATCCTAATAATAACTAAAAAGTGAATAAAAGCTTTTAAGGAAATAAAAGCTTAGAAGGCCCGAGTTAACGGGACCTAAAATAAACTTAGTCATAAATATTCCCGAACCCGCTAAGTTCACTAGGAATATTAAACCTAGTTAATAAGTGGGAATGTTATTGAAAATAATTAGGTTGTGATCTAATTAATAACTAACCAAACACGAGGGACCAAAGCCGGGTAACTTGAAATTGAAATTAAAAACTTAAAAATAAACACAACACACACAAGTGTGTGTGTGCGTGCGTGGTTAAGGTCAGGAGAAAGCTCCCATGGAGCTTTAGCCCTAGCTTCAACAAATCAACGAAATTGAAGGTCGAATCCAGCCCGAATCGAATGCATGAACACGTATTAATGATCACCTAGTCGTGGGGATCACAAGGTATATTGAAATTTATGATTTGGTGATACTTTGAGATTATGATGAACAATCATAATCGAAATTCTGGAATGAATATTAAATCTATGAGTGTTATTGTGATTATATCTTGGTTTAGGAACAAACCCTAGTAGAAATCTTGATAAATTGTTGTCAAAACTAGGGATTTGATAATTACCCTAGTATGAGCTATGTGGGTTTTGGTTGAATTGATGAAATTGATGTCCTAATGGTGTTTATAAACATCATACTAATTCATATGAATGAACTACTTGAACAAATTAGAGATTTTGTTAAGAGTTCATAAGTAACTAGAAGTGGGTTTTGTTAGAAATGATGAAATCATGAAGAACTTGAAGTAATATCACTTGTATGTGATTAACAAGTAAACTAGGAAGTGGGTTTTTATGTAATAGTAAAGGTGATGATAAGTTTATGTTTAAAATCATCATATTGGATAATAGAAACAAGGCACTCAAACAAATTAAGTGATTTGGGAACTTGTTCATACATGATTGAAATGGGTTTGAATGTTATGATGAAATTTGGTAGCCATGTTCATGTAACTAAGTGTATAAGATCATGTTAGCTACTAATTGATAGATAGAACTTGAATGTGCATTTATATGCTAAGGGGCGTTTGACTTTTAGTAGTCAAACCGACCATTAACAAAATCGAATGGTATTTGTGATAGAAAATATGTAAGATGGAATAGTCATAATTAATGATGACTAATATAACCGTCTTACGAATTATGATGATAGTTTGGCGCTTGACAAGCTAGGTGGAGGCTTGGAAAGGAAGCGGGTCAAACGAAGCAAGAATGGTGGAAAAAGCATAATTCGGATGCAAGGTAAGTATATCTTACACTAGTTATTTATTTATAATATTCTTTCGTCGTATTAGTTACGAATAAAGAAAAATACCTAATTGAGATATGATGTTCCGACATGTGGTCGTACGGAACAAGATAATCAAATATGACAAGAAAACATAATGATGGCTAAAAATGAGTTAAACCGGTAATTCGATCATATTATGACGAATGAAGCATGTACTTTTAATGGTTATCATATAAGTTAAATCATAATAACCATTAAGGGCAAAATGGTAATTTTGACAATTTGACAATGGTAATTGGTCATATAGACCAAACGGGTCAAAAGGTGAAATCATCACCCTTTGACAATATCGACTAATGGGTTGTCAAGTTGCATGAATTTAGGAAATAAATAGCACATGGATGCTTACATAGCTACTAAGGAAAGGTATTGAAACGGGTCAATATATTGATCCGAGCCAGGTACGTATAGTAATACAACTCATCATGTAGAATTTGGAGTTTTATGACAGTTAGACAAAGTTAAAATAAGCCATTCGGTTATCTTTTAGGTAAAGAGAATAAATTGAGTTATGATTATGGTGTTTAGAAACATATTGGTTTCTAAACAAGAATATGGTTAAAAGGTCGGACTTTGGGGTTCAAACAAGCACTAATTGTCCTTCGTCGTAAATGAAGGACTAAGATTGACCAAAACGCCCTTGTAGGCTAAATTGAACAAACAACCCTTAAAGGTTGTTTGGAAATGAGTTTTTCAATTAAATAATTACTTAGGAAGAGTATAGAAGTTGAAAGATGTAAAACGTTAGTCAAATGGCTCTATTTGAGTCTTTGCCGTAAAATAACTATTTGAAGGGTAAATTCTGGTACACATAAATCATCACATCGAATCCGCCACAAATATAGTTGTGGTGGAAGATCCTTTGTTAAGAAATATGGATATATATATATTTTGAAAATGAATGAAAGCAAATGGTGCTAAAATATGCTTGAATACCTCAAACGGGTCAAATAAGCATATGGGTGAAAATGGGTTAAAGAATGTATATAATTCTATAATTGGAACCCAATATGTTAGATATCCTTGAATTTAATAGGTTTATGAGAAATAAGGGTCAAACAAACTTGTATGTTTGATAAAATCACGAACGGGTCAAATTTTGGTAAAAGAGTAATAAGCCGAAGACTTAAAAGTCTTGAATTTTATCAAGCCGGATGTCAGATTTTAACTCCATATGATGGAGAATCAAATTACAAACATGTAGGAAGAAACGGTAGGTCAAACGGATAAGCGGTTTGAAAGATACAAAAGATTTCGTGTCAAGTTGCGGCAAATTGGAGAAGCTGAATGCAGGTGCCACCGTAAATTACGGTGTCCACCGTAATTTACGGTGGAGTTGAAAAATGCTACGGTGAATCTCTTCTGATTTACGGTGAAAACAAGTCAAAACAAGGACCACCGTAAATTACGGTGTCCACCGTAATTTACGGTGGACCCCGTACAAAAATGTATATTTTGATCAGTTTGTTTTCCGGACTCGTTTAAATGCGTTTTAAATACCGTATGACTAAAGCATTTCATGTTTATGAAATGTAGGTACTTTCTGGGATGCCGGGAGACGATCAAGCTCAGCGAAGAACCGAACACGACAAAGATACACGCTTCCGCACATTGCAACGTTGTAGATTTTAATCAACGAATTCGACCATGTTTTGTAGAATAACCTATGATTTATAAAAGTTTTAATAAACCCGTATTTTTATAGCATGTGTAGTCTTAACTACACATCTAATAGTTGGTATTTACATATTAAATAACTAGGGTGTTACAAACCCTAATTTCGGTTTGAAGGTTTTGTGGTTGGAGATGTGCTTCGGATTCGTAACAGAGGATTTGGTTGGAGGAAATTGAGGAGTGAAGAAGAATGAGGATTTAGTGTGTTTGTATCCGTTTACTTCGGCTTCGAGTGCGACTCAGAGGAGGATTAAGCAACAGTATGATCAGCTTGAACATATATTCGGTAAATGTTGATCTTAATGAAGGTTCTTATAGTCTGTGCATGATGGAGTTGCCCTACGGTTTGCTCTGTGTTTAGTAGGCTACCGATAACTAAGTTTATAAAATGTAGTTCTTTTTTCATTTGTTTATTGGTTTGGTTAGGGTGGGGAAGGTTGTAAACTTTGTTGATGATAGTTTTTGGTTCAGATGATTGTATTTGATTTGTTAAATGTTACAGTTACCTTGTAGTTCTTATTCATAAGAAGGAATATATCTGTGTGGATTTTTTCAGTTATTACTTTTCTTAATACTTTCATGTCTAATGATTGAAATGGAACGAAATGGCTTTTGAATTAGGGTTCTCTGTTCATTTGTGTAATGCTTGATTGGTTATGGTCAAGCTTTCCCATATTAGTCATGTGTGTGAAACTGTGAATATAATTGTAAATCGGGCTTAAAGTACATAATTATATTCTTAGATTCAAGCTAACTATTGTTCATGCAAAGTTGCCAAAAGAAAGCTACTTTTGAAGTATGAGCAAGAATTGTGGAAATATAAGTGCAAAAAGGAAACCATACTTTTGGGCTTTTTCCTCTTTTTTCCAATAATGCTCTAATTTTCTGGTTCTAGGCTTTTTTTAATAACGATTATATCTTAGGATGCATTTATTTAACAGATGTTTGAAAATATGAGATCATGGCTGCATTTGATAATTTGAAACTAAACCTACAAAAATGTTTTTTTTTTATTGTATCAGTGATTTGCTAATTTAATTTGTGGAACAATTACTGGCAATATTCAGTCGACTAGCAAAAGGTTTGTTAATATATAAAGATCACTTATCACTAATATTTGTTGTTTTAAATCTTGATTACAGGTTAAATTAACTCGTGCATCATTCTTATTTAAGTATTTATCATCCTGGCATAATGTCAGAACCAGATGTGATTAAACCTGAGGTATCATATTCACTTTTCTTCTTGATTTATAAATTAAATTCAAACAACTTTTATAGACCCGTAATTAAACATGTTATCTCGTATCAATGTTGAGATCTTCTCGTATGTCATGAAATAACTTTTATAGAGTAAATTGCCATTTTAGTCCCTGAGGTTTGACTAAAATTGCCAATTTAGTCCAAATAGAAGGTTGTGATGGGGGTGGGTGGTGGTGGTGGTCAATGAAAATGGCAAAAAATGACAAAAGTCAGCGACTAAAATGACAGAAAACAAAACTATTTGGACTAAAATGGCAAGAAAAAAAACTATTTGGACTAAAACTACTTGAAAAACTCCTGAAGAAATTCGTGAAACTTTTCACATACCTGATGATTAACCGAAAATCGAATGGTTAATGAAATAGATTAACCGATGACTTTGGTTACGGTTTCGGTTAATGTTAATAACCAAATAGAACCGAATCGTGCACACCCCTAATTATACAGGACACCATTGTTTAAAATAACCTACTAATATTTTCTTCTTTTCTGGATTTTGAATTTTTCAGAGATTTAGTGTCAGTGTTGAACATATAGTTGATAGATCCAAGAACATTAATGAATTCTTCGATATGCTGGTGAAAGAATCGAAAGAGCTAGCGCGTCACGCTGTTCAAGTTGATGGGAAAGAAACAAACAACATTGATGAATTTAAGAAGGCATACGAGGTAAATAATGGACAATGTTAACTACAAGTTTATGAAAAGTTAAAAACAATCATTATATCATTACATTCTATATTGTATTTTCAGGAACACTCAAAATCGGATGCATAAAAACTCATCGCTGAAGTTACAAGTTTGGTCTCGAACCATATTTGTCGTCAAAAAGAGATGGTTTGTTTTTTGTAATGCCTTTTGTTTTGTTTTCTTTTAGTTGAAGAAAGATTGATTGTTGAGTCGTGAATGTACAGGTGGATGCTCGGCTCGCAACTATCAGAGAAACGGCTGCAGGAGGCAAGAAGGTTTTGGAACAACACGTGTCATCTGTTGACAGAATCACATCGAATGCCAAAAGAAAATGGCACGATTTCTATATGCAAGCGGAAAACGATGCTAAAGAGAATGTAGTTTTTGCTGCTGCAAAACACTGCTGTTTCGAGTCGGTGTTACAAAAAAAGTAAGCAAATGTTGTTTTCAAGATATGCAGTTAATATCGGGAATACATCGCTGTCAAATATTGGTCAGAATATCGGTATCGATATTATTGGCGATATCGACCAATACTTGACCGATCCATATTATTGGCCATGTTGACCAATATCTGACCGATATAACCAATATATCACCGATATTTGACCGATATATCACTGAATTGTTAGTGTTAAATTGCTATATATATAAATTCTGCATGATATTAAAATTACTGATATCTCAAGTATAGGTCCTTGACCGATATCTGATATTTTACCGCATTAACTGCATAGTTTTTAAGTTGCAATCTCCTTTGGTTAATTATCCTACATTTAAACTGCGGCTCTTTCATTCAGTGTTGATGCTACTGAATCGGCTCTAAACCATTCAAAAACAACACATGACTTGTGTCACGGCCCCAGCCCCGGTTTGACCCGGTCAGGAGCCGCGGGACAGGAACCCGTGGTATCTATGATACGACAGCGGAAGATTTTAACAGGATCTTTTTAAAACTTGAAATGCCCGATTATTTTATTTCATAATGCGGGATAAAACCCGTAATTTACAGTAGAGGAATTTTACAAGTAAATTCCCTGATTTATAAAACATGTTTATTCATTTTAACTGAGCCACCTCTTCAAGCTTGTTAGTGCTCCGTAGCACGTTTTCTTGATTTATAGCAGGTCGCCTGAAACATGTTTTAAAAATATTTTATCAGCGGGGAAATGCTGGCGAGTTATTCAAATTTGATAAAACGACACAATGTTATAAATTACAGCACAAGAGCGATTACAATGGCTTCTATCTTATTTTTATCTGGCGCCGTGTCACCTGGTGACGATGGTCATACCACTATTAGGTCTTTCCCCAAGAAGTGACGTTTATCACTTGTTAGGATTTATTAGCCTAACCCGTGAGAAATTAGTAATGTGCACAATGCCCACTAGCCAGTGATTCAAGATAACCATGACTTAATCCCTGTAATTATAACTTTTGAAAATGGAGTATTGTAAAATACTTTTGATAAAAGAGAATAACTCACATTGCAGATTTAAGTGGACAGAGCTTAGCCTACTGATTAGCCTTGTAACCTAAATTAATAACATGCACACGAACTAGGTCAGTAACTAATACAACATTTACGATAACTCACGAGATTAAACCCTCACAACGAATGACAAAGTGCAATACTTAAACATCCATCGAATTTACGACGAATGACAAAGCATAACCCTAATGTGGGCAGCACTTAAACATCCATTGGATAGTTTCAATCGATCGGACATTGAATCGTAGCAGCGATCGAGTTATTACCCTGTTGTCGTGGCAGCGTTTCGTGATTGTGTGTGTTTTTGTAGTAAACAGAAGGTAATTCAACGTACGAAATGAATTTTAATGTCGAACGAACGCAGAATTGCAATTGCCATCCCCCTCTATTTATACCTGAAAAACAGCCCCCTCGTGTGGCGCGAGGGGCTGTCGCGTGGCGCGAGGGGTGCCCTCCTACCATAGGGTAGCCCCGTGTCTTGGTAGGCTTGCTGAGTTGGTCGTTCGTCAAAATTAGATTTCCACGTAAAACTGTGTGGATATTACTAACTAGGGTTTACCCCCCTGAGTTTTAGGGGCCCTGGTCCTGATTCCAATTGTTCTGAAAATTTTAGGGTTTATGCAGGATCACTTAGGGGTCTTAATTAGGGTTTCCTTTTGGACAAAATATAATAATAAATAATAGTTTTGGTGAGAGTTGTTACATCCTCCCCACCTTAATAAAATCTCGTCCTCGAGATTTACTGGAACAGGTAAGGATACTTTCGCTTCATATCTGATTCCAGCTCCCAAGTGTATTCGGGTCCTCTCTTTGAATCCCATTTGACTTTGACTAGCACTAGTCGCTTGTGCTTGAGAAGCTTGATTTTTCGGTCTTCTATTTGTAGTGGCTTCTCAACAAATTTTAGTTTCTCATTTACATCTATGTCTCAAAGAGGTACTACCAGTGATTCGTCAGATAAACATTTCTTGAGATTAGATACATGAAATACATCATGTACCCCACCTAACTCCTCTGGTAGTTGTAAGCGATAAGCAACTGGTCCTAAACGTTGGATTACCGGAAATGGTCCAACGTACCTTGGACTTAGCTTTCCTTTCTTACCGAACCGAACTACTCCTTTCCAAGGAGAAACATTTAAGAGTACCTTGTCTCCAACTTGGAATTCTAGTGGCTTGCGTCGATTATTGGCATAACTCTTCTGGCGATCTCGAGCCGTCTTTAATCTTTCCTTGATTTGAGTAATCTTGTCGGTAGTTTCTTGTACTATTTCAGGACCTGATAATTGACTTTCTCCTATTTCTGCCCAACAAACTGGAGTTCTACACTTCCGTCCGTATAGTGCTTCGAATGGGGCAGCTTCAATGCTTGAATGATAACTATTGTTATAGGAGAATTCAATTAAAGGTAGGTGGTCATCCCAGTTTCCACCAAAATCTAGTACACATGCCCTAAGCATGTCTTCCAGGGTTTGGATCGTCCTTTCACTTTGTCCGTCTGTTTGTGGATGATATGCAGTACTCAAATTTAGTCGGGTTCCCATTGCTTCCTGGAAACTAGTCCAGAAATGGGAAGTGAAACGACTATCCCTATCTGATACAATGGAGAGTGGAACTCCATGTAAGGATACTACTTCGTCTACATATAACTTGGCTAACCTTTCCATGCTAAAGGTTTCCTTCATGGGTAGAAAATGAGCTGACTTGGTTAATCGATCCACAATTACCCAAATCGCATCATTACCTTTTCTGGTTTTGGGTAACTTAGTAACAAAGTCCATTGTTATGAGTTCCCATTTCCATACAGGCATTTCTAATTGTTGAAGTAGACCCGAAGGTTTCTGGTGTTATGCCTTAACTTGTGAACAAGTAAGACATTTAGAAACATATCTAGCTATGTCTTTTTTCATTCCTATCCACCAGAAATTATTTCTTAAATCTTGGTACATTTTATTATTACCAGGATGCATGGTATACCTAGATTTATGAGTTTCTTCTAAAATCTTATCTCTTAATTCTCCTTGTTTAGGTACCCAAATCCTTTTCTTATGGAATCTCCAAATTCCATCATTTCCTTGCTCTAATTCTTTTATTCGTCCTTTCATTCCTTCAGCATCGTCCTTGATTGCTGTTTCTTGAACATTCTTTAGTTGTTCCATTAAATCTAACTGTAGATTTAATCTAAGAGCACGAACCCGTCGTTGTTTCTCATGATACTTACGACTTAAGGCATCTACAACTACATTTGTCTTCCCTTCGTGATACTGAATATCACAGTCGTAGTCGCTTAGTATTTCCATCCATCTCCTTTGTCTCATGTTTAATTCTTTTTGCCCAAATATGTACCTTAAACTTTTATGATCCGTATAGACAGTAAACTTACTTCCATACAGATAATGTCTCCAAATTTTAAGGGCAAAAATTATGGCTCCTAATTCTAAATCATGAGTTGTATAGTTTTCTTCGTGCTTTTTCAATTGCCTTGATGCATACGCAATTACCTTTTTGCGTTGCATTAGCACACATCCTAAACCTAGTTTTGAAGCATCGCAGTATACTTCAAAGTCTTCATTTCCATCTGGTAAGGCTAGAATTAGGGCATTTGTTAACTTTTGCTTTAGAATCCTAAAGGCTTCTTCTTGCCTAGATCCCCATTCAAACTTAACTGCTTTACAGGTTAGCTTAGTTAATAGTACAGCTATTTTGGAAAAATCCTTAATAAATCGTCTATAGTATCCGGCTAACCCTAGAAAACTTCTAATTTCCATTGCTGATTGCGGAACCTTCCATTTGGTAATTGCTTCTATTTTAGAAGGATCTACGTGGATGCCTTCGTGATTCACCATGTGTCCTAAAAATTGTACCTCCTGTAGTCAAAATTCACACTTTGAGAATTTGGCGTAAAACTTCTCTTTTCTTAATAAGGTTAAGAGTACATGCAGGTGTTTACAATGTTCCTCCTGACTTTTGGAATAAATAAGTATATCGTCGATAAAGACAATTACAAATTTATCAAAATATGGTTTACAGATTCTATTCATCATGTCCATAAATGCTGCAGGAGCATTTGTTAACCCAAAGGGCATGACTGTAAACTCGTAATGACCATACCTAGTTCTGAAAGCCGTTTTAGGTACGTCTTCTTCTTGTACCTTCAATTGATGATATCCAGAGCGCAAGTCGATGTTAGAAAAGTATCTAGCCCCCTGAAGTTGATCAAAAAGATCATCAATCCTAGGTAATGGCTATCGATTCTTAATTGTAACTTTATTCAATTCCCTATAATCGATACACATTCGCATCGAACCATATTTCTTCTTTGCGAACAACACTGGAGCTCCCCACGGAGATGAACTAGGTTGTATAAATCCTTTGCTTAGTAATTCATCTAATTGCTTTTTCAATTCTATCATTTCAGTGGGTGCTAACCGATAAGGTGCCTTGGCTATTGGTGTAGTTCCAGGAATTAGATGAATTCTAAATTCAACTTCTCTGTTGGGTGGTAATCCAGGTAGTTCTTCCGGAAAGACATCTGGGTATTCTGATACTACAGGAATTTCTTTAAGTTCCTTACCCTTAGTGTTAATGATTACTGAAATCATATACACTATTCCTTGTTTTCGTTCATAATTAGCAATTTTCATTACTAATATGAACTTCATTGGTTTCAGTGGCTTATCTCCTGTAATCACCACTAATTCTCCTGCGGTTGTATGAATTTCTATGGAATTCTTATCACAAAGAATTCGAGCATTATTGGCTACCAACCAATCCATTCCTAACACAACATCGAATCCGGCTAGATTCATAGGTAATAGGTTTGCAGAAAATTTATGACTTAAGAGTTCAATCTTTGCATTTTGCAAAACCTTATCTATTTTAACAGAATTTTCATCTGCCGTTTCGACTGTAAAAATCTGCCTAAGGTTGGTTAAAGGTAAGTTAAGAGCTTGACAAAATGAAGTATTTATAAAACTTTGATTTGCACCAGAGTCAAATAATACTTTTGCATAGACGTTGTGAACTAAGAACGTACCAGCTATCACATCCGGAATTAATTCTGCTTCCTGAGTAGTTAACTGGAAGGCTCTTACGTTCTTCTTGGTAGCTCCTTCTGTCGGTTTGGTTTTGTTGTCAGCTGGTTTGACTAATTTCGGGCAATCTGGCCTGAAATGTCCAGCTTCTCCGCAATTGTAGCAGACTGTTGCTTTCTTCTTCCTGCAATCTTCTTCTTGATGCCCCGGAATTTTGTAGAAATTGCAATACCCCTTGCATCTTCCAAAATGCTTTCTTTTGCAGGCATTGCAAAATGGACTAGTAGAAGATTGCCCAGTTCCTTTTCTCTTGAAATTGCTACGATTACCCATACGAAATCCCTGGGTAATCTTTTGGGCTACATCCTTCTTCCGGGTTTCTTCTCTTGTGCGTACCAGCCCGTCGGTTAGGGTATTAGCTAATTCCACAGTATCATCAATTGTGCGTGGTCTCGCAGCTTTGACAATGTCACGAATTTCGCCAATTAATCCCCAAATATAGCGGGAAATAAGCACCGGTTCTGGAGAAGCCAGGGTTGGTACTACTCTCGCATATTCGAAGAATGTCGATGTATACCCTCGACAGTCTACATCCACCATCCGGTGGTTCAGGAACTTATTTGCCATTTGTTCCTTTTCATATTCGGGACAGAATTTTCTTTCTATCAGCTGCTTAAATTCTTCCCAACTTATGGCATAGGCCACATTTCTTCCTTTGGCTTGAAGTACCGTATTCCACCATTCTAGCGCCCATTCTTTAAACAGATGCGATGCGTACATCACTTTGTCTTCCTCGGCACATTTACTTATCATAATTACTGCTTTGGTTTTCTCCAACCAACGCAGTGCTGCAGTTGCCCCTTCATTTCCTGCAAATTCAACTGGTTTACAAGCAAGGAATTCTTTGTAAGTGCAACCAGGCGTTGCAGCTTTCATTTTCTTAAGGAGTGGAGCCTGCCGTGGATCATTATCGTGATTAGTATGGTTGCCGCCTCCGTTTACACTATTACTGAAGTCATCTTCTTGGGTACGTTTACTAGGAATGATTTGTTGAGGTTCAACAGGTTTCTGGGCAGCACCAAGGATTGCTGGAATAGCATTGGCTATTCTTTGAGCAACGATATTTTCTATATCTTGCTTAGTCATAAATTGATCCTCCTGGTGTTGCTCAGATTGGTTAATCTCGTTAACTGGTTCATTATTAGCGTTTTCCATCTGATAATTAATATATATAATTTATTAGTATAGAGTAAATAGCAATTATACACAAAACAATCATACAAATTTCACAACACACATGTATATATCCAAAATTATCGATTCCTCGATTTCCCTTTTTATATATCATATTATGCATCCGTAGACACTGTTATGTTACAAAGTTTTATTTTTATTTTACAGGATTATATTTTTATTACTATTATTATTATTATTATTATACAATCACAGTTACGTTTTCACATCATCCCTTTTTCTGATATCTTAAAAACGACGCTCCCTCTCATCGTACTTCTAGGAGATTTGCTCTCCCACCTCCCGAATCCTATTCCCTGCACCTATCAGCTCCTCGCCAAAATGGCGGAGTTCAGCTAAATTTTCATTGCTCATTGGTGGGTTTGGTATAGGTTCTGGGTCGAACTAAGGGAAAAATGTATAAGGGTTATTTAGGAGGTTTTGAAACTGCCAGTCGTTGGTCCACCATTCGTCCATTTCTCCTAAAGGTTGGGTATGGATTAAAGGTTCTGGGATGGCTGGTTCCAAATTTATTGGAAGTTGAGTTTCGGCAGGATAAGGGTAAAGATTGGTATTGATAGGTCTAATGATATCACAACTTGCCAATATGCGATCCAACTCTTCTTGTAATGGCAACTCCTCGACTTGTTTAGAACTTTCCCCAATTTCCATTTCTACTTGCCTAGAATCTTCCCCGATGGCAATTCCTTTTCCTTTATCTATGGGATTCTCTATTTTGGGAACCTTTCTAGTTGTTGGTTTCCTTCTGCGTACACGCCTCCAGCCTACGAATCTTCTTTTCTTAGGCTTTGATTTCTCCGGAGGTGGAGCGTGGAATTCCATAGGTTCTTCCACATCGGGTATGTAACCAGTAAAGTCTTTGGAAACTTCTACTTTCACCGGATAGAGATTGAGATTCTGAAGGGCTTCAGATAATTCATTCATGCTGTTTAGCATATATGCAAAAATACTAAGTTAAAATTTTATAACAAAATTTCACAGATAACCTTCAAGTGTTATTGCATACCGTGTGACTAATTTAATACAAAGGACAACTGAAAATTAAAATAGACTAGGTTTTATTTATTTACTGGGTAAAGTTTCTGGCTTGTAGGTGATATGGGTGCTAATACTGAGTCAGGGTGTTGGTAGTTTAAAGATTAACATTTACTGCTACAGTAGCTAACATGTAAAGATCTGTCCATTTTTCATCTAACTCATCTTCCCATGGTGGTTTATCACCTATTTCCTGAGTTTCCTTATTATTCGTCACTTCTTTTGGTTGTGACTTCTTCCTCATTTTCTATTGACTTTTTCTAATAATCAAACTTCTTTTATTAGGAGAAAGTGGTTTCTCATACTGTGCTTTACGAACAAATATTCCCTCCTCAATATCTACTGAGTATCTTGAGGAATTTGATTGGGATGAGGATCCCTTATCTTTTGGTACACTATCTAATTGACGATAGATGTCCGAGAGTCTTTGTTTACCCATACTGTAACTAACAAGTAGTCAGTTAATAAAACACATAATCACAAAATGGCAATTAGGAAAATTAAGTATTTCATAAATACTTAATAGGCTTAAATCAGTGGCTCGTTTAGTGGCTCTGATACCACCTTTTCCTGTCACGGCCCCAGCCCCGGTTTGACCCGGTCAGGAGCCGCGGGACAGGAACCCGTGGTATCTATGATACGACAGCGGAAGATTTTAACAGGATCTTTTTAAAACTTGAAATGCCCGATTATTTTATTTCATAATGCGGGATAAACCCCGTAATTTACAGCAGAGGAATTTTACAAGTAAATTCCCTGATTTATAAAATATGTTTATTCATTTTAACTGAGCCACCTCTTCAAGCTTGTTAGTGCTCCGTAGCACGTTTTCTTGATTTACAGCAGGTCGCCTGAAACATGTTTTAAAAATATTTTATCAGCGGGGAAATGCTGGCGAGTTATTCAAATTTGATAAAACGACACATGGTTATAAATTACAGCACAAGAGCGATTACAATGGCTTCTATCTTATTTTTATCTGGCGCCGTGTCACCTGGTGACGATGGTCATACCACTATTAGGTCTTTCCCCAAGCAGTGACGTTTATCACTTGTTAGGATTTATTAGCCTAACCCGTGAGAAATTAGTAATGTGCACAATACCCCACTAGCCAGTGATTCAAGATAACCATGACTTAATCCCTGTAATTATAACTTTTGAAAATGGAGTATTGTAAAATACTTTTGATAAAAGAGAATAACTCACATTGCAGATTTAAGTGGACAGAGCTTAGCCTACTGATTAGCCTTGTAACCTAAATTAATAACATGCACACGAACTAGGTCAGTAACTAATACAACATTTACGATAACTCACGAGATTAAACCCTCACAACGAATGACAAAGTGCAATACTTAAACATCCATCGAATTTACGACGAATGACAAAGCATAACCCTAATGTGGGCAGCACTTAAACATCCATTGGATAGTTTCAATCGATCGGACATTGAATCGTAGCAGCGATCGAGTTATTACCCTGTTGTCGTGGCAGCGTTTCGTGATTGTGTGTGTTTTGTAGTAAACAGAAGGTAATTCAACGTACGAAATGAATTTTAACGTCGAACGAACGCAGAATTGCAATTGCCAACCCCCTCTATTTATACCTGAAAAACAGCCCCCTCGCGTGGCGCGAGGGGCTGTCGCGTGGCGCGAGGGGTGCCCTCCTACCATAGGGTAGCCCCGTGTCTTGGTAGGCTTGCTGAGTTGGTCGTTCGTCAAAATTAGATTTCCACGTAAAACTGTGTGGATATTACTAACTAGGGTTTACCCCCCCCCCTGAGTTTTAGGGGTCCTTATCCTGATTCCAATTGTTCTGAAAATTTTAGAGTTTATGCAGGATCACTTGGGGGGTCTTAATTAGGGTTTCCTTTTGGACAAAATATAATAATAAATAATAGTTTTGGTGAGAGTTGTTACAACTCGGTGATTGAAATGGGAAAACAACATCTCACAGCAGTGGACACCCTTATCAGGTTAGTTATCTTATTTAGTGTAGCTTTGTGGTTTTTGCACTTATTCTAATATTAATCATAGTATGATTCAAACAAGTAACGGTAAAATATAACAATGAATGCTGCAGCAGCGTGTTAGATAGTAACGATCAGCATGATCAAGAGTTTAATTCTTTAAGGGTGACTGCCAACTTGACTGGTTTAGGGCATAGCTGTTAATAGCGAGCATAACGCTCGCTATAGCGAATAGCGTGGCGAAACGGGAGTTTCCCGTTATGCCATGTTTAGCGCCTAAATAGCGTGAAAATAGCGGATTTAGTTTTTTTTTTCCTTTTTTTGGGATAAATAGCGGATAAATATAGATAGATTTGAAAAAAAGTAGCGTAATTCTTCCATATACGAGCCAAATTTACAAAAGGAGCAGTGAAGGTTTGTTTAAATTTACAAAAGGAGCAGTTAAATTTACAAGTTGTAACTGTTGAAGTTGACAATTTAGGAGCAGTGAAGGTTCGTTTAATATACCATTATTTTTGTCAATGTTTGGAATGTGAATAACCCATGCACAAATACAAGCCAAATTAGATAAAAATGATGGGGGAGCCTTAAGTTGGTAGGTGTACTCCCCATGGGATTATTTTGTTTAGAAGGTATTTTATTTTTTTATTATTAGTTATTCTTATAAATTAATTATTTTTAATTGGATGTGTTTATTGAGTTGAGATCGTATACTTTCATATGGGAAGGGATGCGGCAACTATTGCTACAAACGAGCTAAGACTCTCAATTCATATATATGTAGTTGAAGCGTTTTACAACGGGTCATTTCCTAATGCAAAACTGGAAAACTATTGCTTGACATGTTTAAGATCAAAACATGTCATCGTTTTTATATGTATCCGGATTATATCTATTATAATGTTAAATTATTATTAATTAGTGGTATATGAATTGTATTAAATTTCCAAGTTATGAATTCTTAAAAAACAAGAATTCATGTTGAAAATGGAAGGCAATATAATTTTTTGTTAGTTACTATTGGAAATTTATTAACAAGTGAGTGAGAATTTAATATGTTAGATGATACGGTCATAAGGCTAGATGTATGTTCGTGGCAAAAGAAGTATGAAATTTGCATTTATTTCTTGTGAAGGTTGGGCACGCATTCGTGTTATAATTTTTCTTTTTCTTACTGTATTGAACTAACTAAAGTATTCCTACGGCGAATGCAGGAGCTATTTCATTTACATATGGAATGTAATTTGTAACACCTTGAAAATTTATGTCCAATAATGTATCAACACGTGTCATAAGCTTTAAACGTGTAAAAGATTTCTTTAGAGGAACTAAAGTTGACAAACAAAGAAAGTATGTGAATATAAGGGTTCAAAGTGTCAACAATGGATAAATATGCCTTTCAATAACCCTACATGATGTTTATACCCTTAAACGAATAAATCATGGATCATACGAAGCTAATTATGAAAGAAAGTGAGGATTTACAAACTACAGGGGCTAAATGTGTCAACATGTTTAAAGTATACCTCTGAGTGACCCTTTAGCAAACCCGAAGTTTTGTAATGACTAATTATACTCACGAGAATAAGTGATAAAAATTTCACAAGGTTTCGATTCCGTATGAGAAAGTTATGCTATCATTCGTATGCGAGGGGTTAAAAGCGTCGACATTGATAATTAAGGCTTTTCGAGTGGCCATAAAGTTGACCAAGGGCTTCACAAAGATTGGTTATGTCTTGGAGTCCTTAGAAATCAATTTAGGTGGCTCAAAGTGCAAAAAAAAAGGTTAAAACGACTTTTATATGGACCATGGACCAAAACAACAATTTCGGAAAATTGAAATCAGGTCAGAACGGGCGTCGCGTGACGTGTAGGGTCCTTAGGGGACCTACACGTCACGTGAGGGGTCTTCTAATGCAGAAAACATTGGCAGGTGCATGTCCAGCCGGTTACACCGCCTCAATTCACCATTTCTTGATTCTAGGGGCTTGTTTAATGTCTTAGAAGGGCCTAGGGACACTTGGAATGATCCCATAACATCCATAGACTTTGTTTGGCATGATCTTGTGGGATTAAAGTCCCTATATAAGAAGTTCTATGTTGCACCATTTGATCACATTCACTTGCAAGCTCACAACTTCACTTCTGGAGTATTTTGGAGCTCAAGACTCATTCCTAGTGATCATTAGTCGTGCTTAGGACCTTAGTAAGTATTCTTAACCTTCCTTAATTCAGTTTTGCTTAGTTTATTAGCTTAAAGTCAAACCGTCGTAATTAAGGTTTGACTTCGTCATTAATCTTAATTTGTCCAGTCATATTACAAATTGAAAGTACCTATGAGTTGGTAATTATGTGGGCAATAAACCCTTAAAAGGGCACCCTCTAATTCTCACTCTAAGTAGGTCAATTGTCGGGTCAAACTTGATCTTAAAAAGTCAACAGGAAGCAATTTTGCAAATAAACACATAATTAGCAATATAGAAGCTATGCAACCTGATTTATCATTAACATAACTTGGTAATTAATGTAAGAACATGTCTAAACATGTTCAACATGTTCAACTCGACAATTTTTAGTTTAGGCTCGGTTCGGGACCGAAAGTCGCATAGTTTGACTTCTGCTTTGACTTTCAGTTCTGACCCGTTTAAGCATGTTTTAAAAATGCCTTAGATCTTCGTTAGGACCAGCTTGTATGATAGTATAACCCTCTGCGATTATACTACTTGACTCGTTGATTGTCCGATGTTTCCATTAAATGCCTAATGTTGACCAATATGCCCATTCGACCTTAAAACGAGAATTTTGGAAATGTGAAAGGACAATAATCTTTGTTACTGATTTATAAACATGTCCCTAAAATTTCACATCAGTTTGAGGTCTAGATTAGGAGTTATGCTCAATAGCGTAATTAGAAAGCCTTTTATTAATTAAACGGCATAATTAGCGTAAAGCCTATCAAAACCCAATTTTTGACACCAAACCTCTTACCCACTGATGTAATATAATATTTTGGGATTTTTGAAGATTTTTAATTATTTTTAAACTGATCGTAACATAGGGTTATTACCTTGATTCGGTAATTGCCGATTATACCCTTTTCGTCTATAAAATGAGTTTTACTAATCCTTTTGATACCAAACCTTTTTCTACTGATCTAATATGATAAATAAAATATTTTGAGCCTTCCGGAAAAATAAAAATATCAGCCTTCCTTTGAAAACCAGGAAATGGCTCCAAATCGCCTTTTTAAGCGTCTTTAACGCATAAGTATGTATCAAAACCATCATATAAATATAAGACTTGATACCCTACTGTTATAAATTATTAAATTATTAAATTAAGTATTTTACTGATTACATCAGACCCGAAACTCAGATTTATATTTAAACTCTTTCATAACCTTTAAAATGACCAAAATGCCCTTACGGGGCATAATTTGAGTTTAAATCCGTTTCGGGCATAATTGAAGATATCTTACTGATGTCACAACATATTTAAGGCATATTAACTTAGGAAACATGTATATGACTATTATGGTTACCCGTTACGCATATTTCGCGTTCGGATCGGTTTATGTAACTAGTTTGCATAAATTGACCAAAACGGGTCAAACCTTATCATTTTTGCCTCAAAATCCAGAATGTGTTTAGTTTACCCATATTATACAAGTCTCCAAACTTGTCGGGTCTAAATCACATCCTATTCCAGTCTTCGCTTAATCATGCGTTATGAACCGTGAATCTTTCCTTAAAACTAACCGGTCTAAGTTACGACTTAAATAAGACCCGTTAGGAATCTAATAGGTTAATAAAACCTTCGTTCCAGATTAGGAGCCCCAGTAGAAGTACTTGTGCTTGCTGATTAGAATATACGGCTGAGTATAAATTGCATTGCTAGCTCAGGTAAATACTCTTAACTTATTTTCCCTATACGGGCTTGGGATACGGTATTATAATAATACCGCTTGGTCGGGTATTGAATGTTTAATCGTATGGTGGTTAAATTATTGAGGTAACCCGTTTTAATCTGTATTGTTTGAAATAAAAGCCTTTAGGGGTTAATGACCATGTCCAGGATATCCTTGGCATCATTATAATAAAATGGCCACGTCTTAAGCACGGGGTGTAGGCATACACCTGACAGTTGCATAAGGGAAACGGTATCTCACTCTCTTGTGGGCCTATACTTGTGGCGTGTCTGTTAATCTTGACTCGGTTTCTACATCGGGCCCTGAACGTATAACGAACATGTAAATATGTATACAAGATTATTTTTATATAATTGTCCCAAGTTATAAAAGATATTTTTGTGCCTGGTGCATCTAAATGAATTTTCTTAAACTCTTTTTAAAATGAGTCGGTTAATTGTATTTACCAGTGTAAACTGGCGTATTTTCCAAAAAGGTTAAGTGACAGGTACTGAACGTAATTGGCTGGAAGCTCAGGGCGTTAATAGAGAACCTTACAAGTTCTAGGCGTCTAAAGTCTGTTGAACAATGTTTATGTTTTAAGATCCGCCTGTGGATCCATCTTACATTCCGTTTGTAATAATTGATGTTACTTTTGAATCGGGTTGTAATATATTTATCTTTTGCTTCCGCTGTGCATTTTAAATTGTGTTGTTTGACTATGATGATATCGACTACGTCACGATACTCCCCACCGGGCCCACCGGTAATACGTGGAAATATCGGGGTGTGACAGGTTGGTATCAGAGCCAACATTGAGTGAATTAAACACTAGCCTTTTGTGTTTAATCTCAATGACAGAGTAGCACATTCCTTAGACCTTCTGAGTCTAGACTTAACATAGGAATACTCTCAACCCTAATCTGAAAACTATTGCTTCCAAATTTATATATTTTGATCATGTCTCCAATCAAAGAAGCCGTAATGGAAATTCTCCACATCCGGAGCCTTGAATTGCCGAGCTTCGTACCGCGGCTAGGATACAACGTGCAACTAAGGAGAAAGCATTCAGAAGTAAAGAAGAAAACTCCTTTTGCTGAAGTTTGTTTCCTTAGTAGTCCTTATAAAGACATGTTTATCTTTTAGTCCCTTCGTGGACAACGTCATTCCTTTCAAGTCCCGTTTAGGGCAATTATATACTCCTTTTAAAATCATTTGGATATTTTATCTAAATTCCATTTTTATCATTTTATATGAATATAACATATGAAGTAAATCAAAATATAATTCCTTTTCGTATTTGATCTGCCAATATATATAATGAAAAGAATCTTAAAGGGCATAACCTAGCTTGTATGTCATTAAGGACCTAGCTATGATGGTAGAACCTGTTTAAAAGAGATTCAGATCCTTGTTAACATCTAAAAACATGTTAACACTCCTGACAACAGTGATGCGATAAAAATCACACTTGTCATCTTTATAATGGGAATTTCCAACCCCTTATCTAGCCTAGTGATTTAGAAATCATGGCTTAAATCATCAAATTAAGATGTTCATTTTTACAAACATCCATTAGTGATGAAACGCCTACGGGCTATATCTACTGTCCTAAAAGACAAAAGACAGTTGTAGTCTTTGACTCTCTGTCAAGAAAGGTAATGAACTGCGTTCAAACCTTAATGCCTCGATCCTATAAGATCATGGCTTATAAATTCAAAACTGTCCTTGTGACTAGGCCTGTTGTGCCACTTTAATATCCTTAATGTTTTATATACTAGGATAAATTATAATGAAAATACTAATATAATTAACAAATTAACCAATATGGTTTATATTACCATGGTTGATGAATCGTCAAAAATGATGATTCCATAATAACCTCTGAATAAATCATTGCTGATATTTAAGTAGCAATCAAGCTACATGGCTGCATCAGAGGAGATTAACAGCCACCCGAGGGAGAACAATGATGCTACCAGAGTTAATATAACTGGTGCGGAACTACATTCATTAATAGATAATGCTGTTACTCGAGCTCTTGACAGACAATATAATGAATCAAGTGATACACACTCTAAGACTCTATCTGTGGCTCATAGTAAGCCCCCTTCTAAATCACACGAGTCAAAGGAGGACGATGTTTATCACTCGTCAAATCAGCGGAGTGTTCCGTCTAGACATATGGTGCTTAATCAAGAGCCACATGTTAAAACCTGTTCGTATAAATATTTTGTCTCCTGCAAACCCCGATACTTCACGGGAGAAAAAGGAGCCATCGACTGCATGACGTGGCTCGATGAAATGGACACCGTTATTGATATTAGTGGATATGCAGAGCAAGACATTGTGAAGTTTGTTTCACATTCTTTTAAAGGAGAATCTCTAGCTTGGTGGAGGTCGCTAATCCAAGCTACTGGGAAAATCCCGTTATATAATCTGACATGGGATCAGTTTGCTGCTCTTATCAAAGAAAATTACTGTCCTCAACACGAAGTTGAGAAAATCGAGACTGATTTCTTGACATTGGTCATGAAGAACCTAGATTGTCAGACATATCTTACAAGTTTCAATACCATGTCTCGATTGGTTCCGTACTTGATCACACCGGAACCAAAGCGTATAGCTCGCTTTATTGGAGGTCTAGCCCCAGAAATCAAGGCAAGCGTGAAAGCATCGAGACCTACTACATTCAGGTCAGCGGCAGATCTGTCGCTATCTCTCACACTCGATGTAGTTAGAAAAAAGGCTGCCAAAGCTCCTGATGAAGGAAAGCAAAAAAGGGAGGATGAGAATTCTTATCACTCCGTTAAGAAGAAAAAGGGAAACTCTGATCATCAGAAGAGTTCCGGGTCTAAGAAAGGCAACCAGCAGTCGGGTGAAAAGACCAAGTGCAAAACCTGTAAGAAATACCACCTTGGGAAATGCAGATTTAAATC
The DNA here is from genome assembly GCA_030545235.1 of Helianthus tuberosus. Lineage (NCBI taxonomy): Eukaryota > Viridiplantae > Streptophyta > Magnoliopsida > Asterales > Asteraceae > Helianthus > Helianthus tuberosus. The sequence continues at coordinate 130,782,625 of CM060434.1, read as the reverse complement.
TCAGCCTCTACCCTGTGGAATCTGCAAGTCTAAGGAACATAAAACCTTGGATTGCAAGAAGTTGAAAGATGCAACCTGTTATGGTTGCAACGAGAAGGGGTATATCAAGACTAACTGCCCTAGGAATCAGAAGAAGCCTGAAGAGGCCAAGAAAGTGAACGCGTGAGCCTTCCAGATGAACACCCAGGAGGCAGTATAGGAAGATGACATGATAAAAAAGTACCTTTCCTTATCAATGATGCTTATATGGAATTCATTGATTCTGGCGCAGAAAAGTCTATTATGGACAATAATTGTTGTAAGCCGTTGTATCAGCCTGATTAGGACTCTAGATATATAACGCAAGGTAAAATTTTTCGATGATACTTTAGAGACTGCTTCAACAATCTCAGATGGACATTTTATATCTATTAGGAATTACTCTTCTCCAATATCCTTGCGACAAGCTTTCAAGCTATCCAAAATCATCAATATGATCAGGACAGATGTGACATTTGATCCCCTGTCAAAAAGGTGATGGACTAGGTCCAAACCTTAATTGCCATTAATGGTCTTTTATTGCCTAGGCTAAGTATCATTAATATATACACATATCTACATGACATTCATTAAGAATGTTCGTACTGTATTAGCCTGTATGGTTTAATGACACCATGGTTAGTATATATTAGGTCATCAGGGTGATGAATAGCGATTGTTAGATTGCAACTAAGTAATTGTTTTATTTGGTGTTAGGAACCAAATATCGAGTATGACAAACTCGGATCAGACAGCCGTTGATCGTGTTATGGACGATGCGACGCATGCTAATGATGATACAATTGTGAACCTCAGAATTTCCAAAGATGTTCTTCAAACTATGATAGACGCAGCTGTTGGAAAAGCTGTGAAGAAGGCCGTGAAAAAGTTCAAGGAGCCCAATGCTACTTACTCCAAATTTCATCCAAGACTACCCTTCATTACTCACGAGAAGGATCTCGTTCATGACTCTAATGTAAAGGATGAACTAAAAAGGAAAAGGGAGGAAGATAACTCCCAGAGTTCTAAAAAGAAGAACAAACAAAAGTCCAACCAGAAACCTATATGCCAGACCTGTAAGAAGCGCCATTATGGGAAATGCAGGTTCGAATCAAAATCTCAGTCGCAGCCCAGGGCTTGTGGGATCTGCAAATCTAGTGAGCATAAAACATTGGAATGCCAAAAGATAGGAGATGCGACTTGTTACAACTGTAATGAGAAAGGGCATATCAAATCCAATTGCCCGAAGTATGCTAAGAAGCTTGAAAGAGATAAGAAGACTGACGCTAAGGCCTCTCAGTTGGATGCAAAAGAGGCCATACAAGATGACAATGTTATAACAGGTACGTCCTTATCCATGATGTACATGCAAGGGTATTGTTTGATTCAGGTGCAGATAAGTAGATTGTGGATAATAAATTTGTAAGTTATAAATCTGCCTGTTAGAACCCTAAGCATAAAATACGAAGTAGAATAAATGCCAAGAGTTCTATTTTGGATAGGATGCCAATATATCCTTCATAGATGGTAAGCATAACAAACTTTTAAAGCCTTCCATTAGAACCTCAGAGATTAAGTGTAAGGTAAAACTTACAAATGAAAATCATAGATTCCATTTCTTTTACCCCTGTCAGAAATCTTCAATCGTAAAATCCTAATGTACCCTCTCTCCAGATAAAGTACATCATCATATGAAATTGATATCTCTTTGATCTCTATTGACTACGAATACCAAATGGTATGACAAAAGCGCCATATGAGGATTGGTGTATCTTAATATGTTCCATAGATTGCTTCCATGCCTGATCAGTATGGAGGTTTAATGCATGGAACCACAAGGATATTCCAATGGTCATACGGTATTAAAGTCAGCTAATGGTATTCCAAGGAGATATCTAGAATGGAATTATCCAAGTAAATATCCCTGATAAAGGAATCTGTGGACTCATAACATAAATGTGTCACTTATTTGACACAGGCAATGATAGATGAACTGAGGCTTGAGATTTGGAAAAATCTTTGTAACTTCCTTGTGTCTTGATTATCATCTCCATAGACTATCCTGTTTACCTCCCGAAAGGCTAGTAGAATTAAGGTATACATCCCGCTTAGGGCTGCAGTATTGTGAAATCTCCATGTTAGTACCTCCAACTCGGGAGTAATAGAAACCCTAGTTAGATAAATTTTAAGATAAAGGTTCTTAAGGCCTAATTCGTAATTCTAAGAGTTTCAATGTTATTAAAGACGGTTCTCTTGCTTATGCATTGATTACCGCAACCCTATTTAGGCAACAATTAAGAATCGCCATCAGCTGCCCAGGATCATCGATTCGTTCAGATAACTGTAAGGATTAGCTATTCCTTAAGACTGGTTTTAAACTATATTTAGAGTAACCATCTCACCTTAAATAAGCCATTCTATAACTAATAGTCGATATATAAATATCAAGGCCGCTCCTTTGGGGACCTTGTATAGATAGAATGTCAAACGTCCGTTTGATGGACGGGACTTGGGTAAGTCCTATTATTGGGATCTGAAAGTTGACTTAGAAACAAAGAATAAGATCATACAAATTCGTAATCATCTGTAAGTTGCCAGTATTCGGCAGAAAATCAAGAATTAATGAAAGTAGCAACCCTCCTAAGTTCTTGTTAAGGAATAAGGTTCAACAAAAGATATCACCCAGGAAGGGTGTGCCAATTTGTTAAATTATCAGGCTAGTTAAGCTCCGAATATATAGAATCATTCGAAGAAATCGAATGTATCAAGATCAAATAGCTTATAAGCTAAAACCTATTTAAGGAGCTTGGCTGAGCTCGCAATGCATTAACACACTAATGATTTAAGGATGTGTTTCACCAATAAGTTGAGAAGCATTATCACATAATGATACGCAGATTTATAATATGATGAGCAACCTGTATCGATTGAGGGTCGACAGGTTAAGAAGCTCCAAAAAGGATACACGTACCTATTATAGAGGTCAACTTGGGAGCTTAGAAAGGCTCCAGATATGCTATAGAAGTTAAGTCTATTATATGAAAAAAAGTACTTCCATTAGTTTAGCAAATCTCGAGGTCGAGATTTCTTTTAAGGGGGTGAGGATGTAACACCTCGAAAATTTATGTCCAATAATGTATCAACACGTGTCATAAGCTTTAAACGTGTAAAAGATTTCTTTAGAGGAACTAAAGTTGACAAACAAAGAAAGTATGTGAATATAAGGGTTCAAAGTGTCAACAATTGATAAATATGCCTTTCAATAACCCTACATGATGTTTATACCCTTAAACAAATAAATCATGGATCATACGAAGCTAATTGTGAAAGAAAGTGAGGAATTACAAACTACAGGGGCTAAATGTGTCAACATATTTAAAGTATACCTCTGAGTGACCCTTTAGCAAACCCGAAGCTTTGTAATGACTAATTATACTCACGAGAATAAGTGATAAAAATTTCACAAGGTTTCGATTCCGTATGAGAAAGTTATGCTATCATTCGTATGCGAGGGGTTAAAAGCGTCGACGTTGATAATTAAGGCTTTTCGAGTGACCATAAAGTTGACCAAGGGCTTCACAAAGATTGGTTATGTCTTGGTGTCCTTAGAAATCAATTTAGGTGGCTCAAAGTGCAAAACAAAAGGTTAAAACAACTTTTATATGGACCAGGGACCAAAACAACAATTTCTGAAAATTGAAATCAGGTCAGTAGGGGCGTCGCGTGACGTGTAGGGTCCTTAGGGGACCTACACGTCACGTGAGGGGTCTTCTGATGCAGAAAACATTGGCAGGTGCATGTCCAGCCGGTTACACCACCTCAATTCACCATTTCTTGATTCTAGGGGCTTGTTTAATGTCTTAGAAGGGCCTAGGGACACTTGGAATGATCCCATAACATCCATAGACTTTGTTTGGCATGATCTTGTGGGATTAAAGTCCCTATATAAGAAGTTCTATGTTGCACCATTTGATCACATTCACTTGCAAGCTCACAACTTCACTTCTGGAGTATTTTGGAGCTCAAGACTCATTCCTAGTGATCATTAGTCGTGCTTAGGACCTTGGTAAGTATTCTTAACCTTCCTTAATTCAGTTTTGCTTAGTTTATTAGCTTAAAGTCAAACCGTCGTAATTAAGGTTTGACTTCGTCATTAATCTTAATTTGTCCAGTCATATTACAAATTGAAAGTACCTATGAGTTGGTAATTATGTGGGCAATAAACCCTTAAAAGGGCACCCTCTGATTCTCACTCTAAGTAGGTCAATTGTCGGGTCAAACTTGATCTTAAAAAGTCAACAGGAAGCAATTTTGCAAATAAACACATAATTAGCAATATAGAAGCTATGCAACCTGATTTATCATTAACATAACTTGGTAATTAATGTAAGAACATGTCTAAACATGTTCAAATCGACAATTTTCAGTTTAGGCTCGGTTCGGGACCGAAAGTCGCATAGTTTGACTTCTACTTTGACTTTCAGTTCTGACCCGTTTAAGCATGTTTTAAAAATGCCTTAGAGCTTCGTTAGGACCAGCTTGTATGATAGTATAACCCTCTGCGATTATACTACTTGACTCGTTGATTGTCCGATGTTTCCATTAAATGCCTAATGTTGACCAATATGCCCATTCGACCTTAAAACGAGAATTTTGGAAATGTGAAAGGGAAATAATCTTTTTTACTGATTTATAAACATGTCCCTAAAATTTCACATCAGTTCGAGGTCTAGATTAGGAGTTATGCTCAATAGCGTAATTAGAAAGCCTTTTATTAATTAAACGGCATAATTAGCGTAAAGCCTATCTAAACCCAATTTTTGACACCAAACCTCTTACCCACTGATGTAATATAATATTTTGGGTTTTTTGAACATTTTTAATTATTTTTAAACTGATCGTAACATAGGGTTATTACCTTGATTCGGTAATTGCCGATTATACCCTTTTCGTCTATAAAATGAGTTTTACTAATCCATTTGATACCAAACCTTTTTCTACTGATCTAATATGAAAAATAAAATATTTTGAGCCTTCCGAAATAATAAAAATATCAGCCTTCCTTTGAAAACCAGGAAATGGCTCCAAATCGCCTTTTTAAGCGTCTTTAACGCATAAGTATGTATCAAAACCATCATATAAATATAAGACTTGATACCCTACTGTTATAACTTATTAAATTAAGTATTTTATTGATTACATCAGACCTGAAACTCAGATTTATATTTAAACTCTTTCCTAACCTTTAAAATGACCAAAATGCCCTTACGGGGCATAATTTGAGTTTAAATCCGTTTCGGGCATAGTAGAAGATATCTTACTGATGTCACAACATATTTAAGGCATATTAACTTAGGAAACATGTATATGACTCTTATAGTTACCCGTTACGCATATTTCGAGTTCGGATCGGTTTATGTAACTAGTTTGCATAAATTGACCAAAAATGGTCAAACCTTATCATTTTTGCCTCAAAATCCAGAATGTGTTTAGTTTACCCATATTATACAAGTCTCCAAACTTTTCGGGTCTATATCACATCCTATTCCGGTCTTCGCTTAATCATGCGTTATGAACCGTGAATCTTTCCTTAAAACTAACCGGTCTAAGTTACGACTTAAATAAGACCCGTTAGGAATCTAATAGGTTAATAAAACCTTCGTTCCAGATTAGGAGCCCCAGTAGAAGTACTTGTGCTTGCTGATTAGAATATACGGCTGAGTATAAATTGCATTGCTAGCTCAGGTAAATACTCTTAACTTATTTTCCCTATACGGGCTTGGGATACGGTATTATAATAATACCGCTTGGTCGGGTATTGAATGTTTAATCGTATGGTGGTTAAATTATTGAGGTAACCCATTTTAATCTGTATTGTTTGAAATAAAAGCCTTTAGGGGTTAATGACCATGTCCCTGATATCCTTGGCATCATTATAATAAAATGGCCACGTCTTAAGCACGGGGTGTAGGCATACACCTAACAGTTGCATAAGGGAAACGATATCTCACTCTCTTGTGGGCCTATACTTGTGGCGTGTCTGTTAATCTTGACTCGGTTTCTACATCGGGCCCTGAACGTATAACGAACATGTAAATCTGTATACAAGATTATTTTTATATAATTGTCCCAAGTTATAAAAGATATTTTTGTGCCTGGTGCATCTAAATCAATTTTCTTAAACTCTTTTTAAAATGAGTCGGTTAATTGTATTTACCAGTGTAAACTGACGTATTTTCCAAAAATGTTAAGTGACAAGTACTGAACGTAATTGGCTGGAAGCTCAGGGCGTTAATAGAGAACCTTGCAAGTTCTATGCGTCTAAAGTCTGTTGAACAATGTTTATGTTTTAAGATCCGCCTGTGGATCCATCTTACAATCCGTTTGTAATAATTGATGTTACTTTTGAATCAGGTTGTAATATATTTATCTTTTGCTTCCGCTGTGCATTTTAAATTGTGTTGTTTGACTATGATGATATCGACTACGTCACGATACTCCCCACCAGGCCCACCGGTAATACGTGAAAATATCGGGGTGTGACATAATTGAGCTTCAAAACTAAGAATGGCAATTTTACATAAGCTCAAAATGCTCCGGAGGTCGCCCTCAGTCGAGGAATAAGTGGTTGAAGAAAAATACGCTTACATATAGATAGCACTTGTGAAGAATCTTTTAATCCGCAAAAGTGTTACTGTGTCCTTTTAAACCGTTCTTTACTTATTTTCCTAATAAGAAGATGATGATAATTGAAAAAATCTAGAGTAGTTTTAGTGTGCCTTAATGATGATAGATGGAATGGAGTGAACCATTTATTCAAATATTCATAAAATTTGTTGTTGGTTTTGCGTCTTATGTTATGTCTTTCATAATACATAATTCAATAAAACATTTGTAAAAACATATTTTTTATTTTTTACGACATAAATCTATTAATTAAAATTAAATTTTCCTGGCCGCGAAGCTCGTTGGTGAGATACCTGCCTCATATTTCGATCATGACATTTGTAATTCTATATCTATAATTATTAAACATTTATTATGCTTTCATTGCAGATCGTGTATTAAGTGTCACTTGGAGTACAGATGCAAAAAGGATATACTCAGGCAGTAGTGACAGGTATGAACTGTTTTTTTGCATTTTAAACTGTTGGTATATTTTAAACCCTAATTTAATTGCAGGTTCATAAGATGTTGGGATGTTAAACTGTCTCATGAAGTTTACAGAATAAATGTTGGTCTTGGAGGTTTAGGTAGCATGTCTCAACTTTGTGTTTGGTCTATACTTGCATTGAGGTAACCATTTGTGAGGTGTGTGTGTGTATATAATATGCAACCTGTATCGACTAAGAGTGGCCGAGCTTCAAGTATTATACATGTTTCTTTCAGGTGTGGGACCCTTGTGAGTGCAGATAGTAGCGGTAGCGTTCAGTTTTGGGTCAGTTTACACGGAACTCTATTGCAAGCACATTCTTGCCATAAAGGCGATGTCAACGCTTTAGCAGCCAGCCCTAGCCATACAAGGGTGTTTTCTGCTGGATCAGATGGTCAGGTACTTAATTTCTTTTGTTTGCAAATATGTGGAGTGTTTATTTATTTATTTTTTGGAGTAAAATGTCATTTTTGTCCCTGAGGTTTGGCCAGTTTTGCGACTTTCGTCCAAAAGTTTGTTTTTTCTGCATCTGTGTTGAAGATATATTTGTAACAAAATATATTATAAAGGTATTTGTAAAAAAATTATTTAGTAATTTTACACTGATTTAACGGAAAAATTAACGTCCGTTAGCCTTAACACTCAAAGGTGTTAAAAATTTGAAACCGTAGAACCTGAATTGACCATGCCACCATCAAGAGGAGTTGATGCCGAGATCAAGAAATGGCAGAGATCGTTGACCCAGATCCAAGGTGTGCTTACTGTTGCTTCTCAGAAAGAGATAACCAGTGCACATGTGAAACGATGTCTCAATGAACTTGAGTGACGAAAATCACATTTTACTTTTTTATCCAGTAAATTATTAATCATTTCAAATTTTTATTAACTTTTAGTCTTTGGCATGCTTGCTAGAAAGTACATGTCAAACCGAAAAAGTCGATCAATTGTATGGAGATCACAAACGTCCAAAAAATCTCGACTCAACTTCTGAAACTGGGAAAGTGGCTGCAACCGATCCTGACCAATCACAGAAAAGGAGGGATATAGTGGCTGAATCTGTTTTGGAACCATCTCCAGATGCTACTCTGCAAGGACGGCCTGAAAGGTACTTCAAACTATTTTTTTGTGACACCCCTAAATAGTGTTCAATACGGCACAATATAGTACACGTACATGTAATTTGTTTATTTAACTGCTTTATGTTTGATATTATTATTATTTTTAGAATAATTTTCTAATTTTCTAACTTTATAAATCATCGTCTATATATTTCAGGTTCAAGGTTCATGTGAGGGTTCAAGATGAAACCGGTAGTGTGTCTAAACTTAATCAGTCGACAAGTTTAATGTATTCTTAAGTATAATGCGAACGTGAATTCATTAAATAATTTCACATCAAATTTTACATATAAATGTAGGCTTACATTCAATGTTTACGATGTACCCGCGTCCATCGGACGGGTGTACCGCTAGTATAGTTTATAAACCAGTGGTGCAAAAGAGTAGCCTAACCTTTATTAGTTTTTAATAATTGTTTCCAGTTTTATATAAGTTGCAGCATTCTATAAATGTTTACTATTAAACTTCATTACGTAAAGTAAGTTAAGTGAGTCATTTAGGCATCATGTCAACTAATTTATGTTACAAATATGTGTATTACTAGGTTATTCACCCCGTGTGTTACACGGGTTAAGGAAAAAAGAAAATATCAATAAAAAATACTTACGAATCAAATTTCACAAAATGTGAAGGTATAATATGGATATAAGTTATAATACTTCTGAAAAAAAACATATCTATGATCTATTTAAAATGCAATTGAATATGGACATGAGAATAGGTGGCAAGATGATGGTATGGTGATTTAGATCAGACTTGTATTATACATATACCTCTTAATTTCTGATCTATAAATAAATAGTGAATGAATACTAATTATAAATAATGGTGGTATAGTTATTATATAAATGATTTATGTTTTATTTGGTAAATTTAAAGTAAGAAAATATTTTATAATTTAAGAAACAATAGATAAATGTCACTAAGTATTTAATTGTATATTAAAAAACTCGGTGACAAAAAATAACCAACATGTCTGTAACTTCAAAGTGATTTCTCTAGTTCTCAAAAGGAATTATAATTGATTCGAATTTAACTGATTTACAAATGAAGATATAAAGTTATAACATAATAACACGCTTTACATTTTTCTTGCTTTGAGTGATGGCCTTGACCAATGAAATTTAACATGATAATTGTTTATCATTATAATTATACATTGAATATTTTGTTTATGATTTAATTTAATTTAATAATAACAGAGACTGGTGGTGTAGGATGGGTGAAGTGATAAACCAATATATCAGATTATTTCAATTGAGAATTTTCGAAAGATTTACAAACCATGTGATGTATGATTTATATTTTTTATATGATTTATAGAAAGGATATGTTGTTGACACGAGATATTTTTGAAATTTATGAATAATATTTTGAAATTTATTTGAAGTATTTTATTATAAGCTAGCTTATAAACCCGTGTATTACACGGTCAACTATAAAAAAAATAGATTGACTATTATATTAATTTATAGGTGCTACAAACCCATGTATCATATAGGTCGGATATCGAAAAGAATGTAAATCACAAACTTCTATATTATCTTTATTACACGGTTAAAAAGTCATAATATTATAATTTTATACATTCATAATTCATGAATTTTATCACAAGGGTTGAGAAAATATACATTATGATATTATAAAAATGTGATTTACGATTAATAAATGTAATAATATTATTATCTTATCACACGGTTGAATATATGTATTGTTATGGATATGTCAATTATTTCATAAATTATATTAGTATTTAAATTTCTCGTCTGATAAATCCAATTGTTTTTTTTTTTTTTTTTTTTATAAGATTTGTGCAGAGTTGGTATATGATAAGCTAAAATTATAATAATATTTTTATTATTATATAATATATATGTTATGATATTTATTTTCTAGTATTATGAAGTTTGATAAGTTTTTAGAGTAAAAATGATATATATATAATATTAAAATTCATTAAAACAAAAGTGTGTTTTTATATCTTTCTAAAAAGTTAGATATTATAACTTGTAACTTGTTAAAAAATAATTATAGTATAGGTGAAATAAATTGTTATAAGGAAAAATAATTAAATTAACAACCATTTGGTTGTTGATACATGTTGAGTCCAGTCCACCGACCCAAAATTGGATCAAGACAAGTTTTTTTAATAGTTTATATTATAAATAATAATAATAATAATAATAATAGTAATAATAATAATTAGGATAAGTATCAAAATATATTTTTAAATAAAATAATTGTAAATTATGATGGTGAATGAGAAAATGACACGTGGCATTTAATAGAGTGTTTTATTAGTATTTAGATTTATAAACAATAACGACGATCTAATTAATGCTCATTGTATCATATAAATCATTTATATTATTTATACGTAAATTGCATTATTGCAAATATAATTGTTTAAATCTAATCCAAACCAATAGTGACACGTTACCACCTCTCCCTATTGTGTGATTTCTATTTCGTAACCATTAACATCAGATAATAAATAAATAAAAAAACGAACTATGATTAGAACAAGTGAACTAAGTGAGAAACCAAATGTTCAATCATGTTTTTTAATAAGCAAGTTTATAGTTCAGTTATAATTATAATTATATGTATATTCTAATGTTTAAATTGCATGTGTTTGTTGTTACTATTGCTACGAATGATGTTATATATATAGGTTCAAACGTGAACAAAATCCCAAGAGTGAACTGCGTGAACTGATCCGGGCCCTTGATTTTTATGATCTTGAGATTAAAGTGAGTGGCATGATGGTAATTATTTGGTTAATTTTTTTCCATATAATTAAATACAAAAAGGGTATATGTGTAATTTCCATCTTAAATTGATTTGCATAAATCTTCTCTCATAAATCAAGTAAACACTGTCCTCTTCATTATTATTTGATAAAACCCTACCCAAAAACTCCCAGCCGACCCCTGCTCTCTCCCTCGTTCTCTTCTCCGGTTCAGTCGCCGGAGCAGAAGTCCGACCAATGATCATCCCCCTTTGTGCCATTCTACGCACACTTATATTCAGAAATTACAGAGAGAGAGGAAGAGTCTGTGGAGAGAGAATCGGATAGTGAGAGGGAAGAAAACGGAGAAGGAGTAGCGATGTCGGAAGCGGCGGCGGGTCTCGACGGCGAACGGCAGGCGACGGCAAGTGGCGAAAGTGGAAGTGGAAGTGGTTATGTTTGTTCGGTTCGTATGCATATTCTGTTTTGGTTCGATTCGGGCAACCCCCGTCATCTCAGATTTAGTTCGGGTGTGATTCGGGTCCGGCGTGATTTTCGGAGGCAACCTACACCCATTCACCTCATGAGTCCCCGGTTAGTATATGTCCATCGATTTGTCTTGCAATCTTGTAATTTTTGGTTAGTTGTTTTGTACACGGTGCGGATTGTATTATCTAGTCCTATGCTTTCATTTTGGTTGTCTTGTATTTAGTCTGATAGTTGCTGTTTGTTTTTAGAATACATTGGATTGACTCAGGTAGTTGTAAATGGTTTGGTGTATATGAGAATTGAAGGAATGTGTTTTGTGAATGGGGTAACTGTACATGTATGACATATGTTTAAATTTTATGAATCTGATGATAGGAATATGTATGAAGTGGAGGTATACCTACACATTGAACATATGTTTGTTGATTTTTTTTGTTTTTACTCATACTCATGATGATAAGATTATTATCAAACTCCTATAAACTGATTAAGGGTTGAGTTATAATGGTGATGTTAAACCTGGTGATTATTGGTCTAGTGTCTAGTTGTTAACTGAGTTGGGTGTTAAGAAAATTTGGTTATGAATTAATGATTAAAAATCTTGTTATTATAGCATAGAAAGGATAAATAAGGTCTGTTATACATATAATCTGAGATTTGTTTTAGTGTTTATCTTGCATTCCTTGTAATAATTGATTTGTGAGATAAAAGTGTGTGTATAAATGCTTGGTGACAAACTGTTTGTTTAGACCTGCACACTAGTTTGATTGACTTATTTGACTTAGGGTTTTTATGTAAATATGTCATGATGGTATGAATGCTAAATTAGGAAGTTGAATTTGTTTGATGATGAATCCTGGTAATTTCTGAGTTGATGATATGGAACGGGCAAATCGATGGCTTGATTCGAGTGATTCGCACCGTAGAGGTTCACTTTATAATAATATATCGAATTATTTGAGTCGTAGAGATGAAAATTTTGAATTATTTGAGTGATTCGTACTCATAGAGGCTTGTACACATGTGTATTCTGATTTTGCTCTGTTTTTAATGCGATGTACCGTGTGTATTCTGATTTTGCTATGGTTTTAACGCGATGTACACATGTGTATTCTGATTTTGCTCTGTTTTTAATGCGATGTATACATGTGTATTCTGATTTTAACGCGATGTACACATGTGTATAGCATCTGTTTTTGTGATATCTCAGAATTTTGTGTGTATTGAATGTGTAAGGTTGTTGATGTACACTTGTGAATTATACAAAGTATTAGTTGCTGAGTTTTTTTGTGCTATTATAAGAGATGTCGTTAACGAGAAAAGTAGTGATGGAAGGTCGATAAGGATGATTCACGTATGAGGTCGATAACGATGATTCACATATGTTTGTTTGCTTGGTCGATAAGGATGATTCAGCATACAACGTGGTGAATAGTTGTAAAAGATTATGTTTTTTGTTTTTTCGATTATGTTGGGTTTATTGTTTCTACGAAACTGGAACTTGTAATTATATGTTTTTTTGTTTGGTTTGGAAAACATTATGGAACTTGTGATTTGTTAAATATAAAATAGTTTTACAGTTATTGTTTCTATGTATGTATTATGTAGCTAATTACACATATGTACGATGCTGAGTACACATGTGTACTGTTCTATGTATATCCAAGTACACATGTGTATACCGTTGAAATATGAAGGTTACGTGGATCTTAAAAATCAAAATTTGAATTATGGTGATGCAATCTGAAATAAAAATTAAAATTGAAATCTGGTGATTTCTTGTTTGTTTTGATAATTATCTTATTAATAAATAAAACATAATGTGGATAATAAATTTAAAATAGGAAAGATGTAACTTAATTCAATTATTAAAATAATGATTTAAATCTAATTTTTTATATAATTACAATCCTACCCTTAACAACTAAAAAGGAAATCAAGGGTCCAGATCTGTTCACGCAGTTCACTCTTGGGAGGTTGTTCACGCTGGAACCCTACCCTATATATATATATATATATATATATATATATCATTGTACAAACAAAAGATTGCATTTACCATAAAGGGGAAGGATCCACTAAAAAGTGGATTTTGCCTAAGTAGCCTAAGAAGGATTGTGATGATAACATGTGGCACTCCTAATAAGTAGGAATGAATGACATTTTGGTCCTTATAAATAGGAGTGAAAATTACATGTGGCACCCTTTTTGTTTTTTAAAAATACAACAAAAAAATCTAGTACAAAAAAATTTAGCACAAAAAATCTAGTACAAAAAAATCTAGCACAAAAAATGTAGTACAAAAAAATATAGCACAAAAAAATCTAGTAAAAAAATATAGCACAAAAAAATTCAGCAAAAAATGTAGTACAAAAAAATTCAGCACAAAAAATTGAGAAAAAAAGTTTAAGACAAAAAAATTCAGCACAAAATATAGTACAAAAATCCAGCACAAAAAAATGTTATACAACATAGAAATACAACACATTTTAGTGGGTTTTTTTAGTCTTCATATTTTATATAGCAATATGGTACTCAAATTAAAGATAAAAAGACGCTCGATTTTACGGTGAAATTTTTATGAAAAAATAATGTCGTATAAAAAAGTTATGAACGTTTAAAAAACGGGGGTGGAATATGCATGTACCTTGCATGTGGAGAGAGAAAATGCATAAATATGATTTTCCCAAGATACCCTTGCACTCCTCATTTCTCCTACACTTTCATCTTAACCATTGATTTGAAAAATGAATGGTTAAGATTCCTTCTCATCCTACTTAAGCAAAATAAACTTTTTATTTGATCTTAGAGCTTTCTTATCCAAACCATCAAAATATGTGAGAGGTAGTTTTTATATTATAAAGGGTATAAAAAATGGTTGTGAGTGGAGGAGAGAGAAAATGTTACTGTTCATCTGTATATTTGGGGGACACTGTTCACCCAGTATAATTTTTTTAATATATATTGAAAGTAGTTGTAAGTGAAGGAGAGAGAAAAATGTAATGATAATATTATTTAATTGAAAAGGAGAGAGAAAAAGTATTTGTTTTTAGTGAAAATATATTGATATAAGAGTTGTTTTTTAGTGGAATGCATGTATAATTTGATGGATTGGATGAGAATGCTCTTACCCCTACCATAAAACCTTATTCACTGCAACTTGGAAGATGTGTAAAATTAAAATTATATCTTAGTTAAAAGGTGTTATGTTAAATGTTATCACTATCATCGACATAACTGGTGCAGTTGAATACACCTGAACCATTTTCATATACACCACGACGAGTATACAAGAGTCTCATAAGTTGAATTGACGGACCAAGCTAGCGATTAGACTAAATTTCAACATTTTCTTTTTTAAAATCTTATTTACTGATTCATTCGGTATTCGGACTATAAAAGATTACATTGTAAATCCACACCAAAAGACGAAGTAAATTAATTTTAAGTTAGTTATCATCGGGTTTTTAATATTTGATCTTACAAGTACTGGTCCGAAAATTATAAAAAAACATTCGTTACGCTTAATTTGTAAAAGAAATTAATATCTAATGTGAATAAACGAAGGTGCGACATATGGTGATATGAAATAGAGGGTGATTGATGGGCATATCAAGAAAAACTGTAGTAGTAGGAGGAAAAAGACAATAAAATCAACTGGTTTTTGATGTTTACAACTCATCAAACTTAACACAATAGAAAAGGATAAATGCCCTTTTCCTATAGTCTTACGAGGGGGCTTTTTATTCGTCTGTATTCTAAAAAATTATTTTATATTTTCACATTAGATTTTTTTAAAGTAAATGTAGGAAAATGTTTATTTAATGTAAAAGGTAGTGTATTGAAGCAGTGGCACAGCTTTCAAAGGGCCGGGAGGGGAGCTCGACCCCTGAACTTTTCGCTTAGTAGTGTTATGTATGTACGTTTCGTATAGAATTTTTAGGTATATACGTTTTCGACCCTCCCCAGTTTTATAATTTTTTTTTACTTATATAGAATTTTTAGTCTCGGTGACTTCCGACCCCCCGGTGGAAATTTTCAAGCTTCTCCATTGTATTGAAGTAACTATATCTTTTAATTATGTTGTTGATGTGATGACTGAGGATGATCACATGAATATGGTATCACAAGTTTGTATCTAAGTTATTATATTCCATGCTATTATACTTTTATAATTTCTAATTATTATTTTTCTATTTTTAGAGAGTTTAATGAAACTACTAAAGCAAAGAATGTGCTGAAAATAATGGCATAGCAGCTATAAAATTGGATACTGCATTTATTTGTTCTTTGGGTCTACAAGTGAAATTTAGATTAAGCACCTCAAGTTTGTAACAAGTACCTTTTAAAGCCCTATCAAACCCAAAATAAGTTGCTCTTTAATATGGTTAACGAAAAAAAAACTTTTTTTTTTCTATTTTATGACAAAACACTAAACCAAAACTGTTTATATTAATAGTTGTTTTACGTTCATTGTAAATACTAATAGGCAAAAGCGTTTGTAAAATTACTCATGATGTACTTATCACGAGTCTGAGAGGTCAATTCCTATGTTTTAGAATATGGTGAGCCATAATATGCATTTGTGGTTTCAAACGGATACAAGTTGGCCATGATCTTAACTTTATCAAAAAAGGTTTCTTTAATTACACGTAAAAGTACCAATAGATTGTAACGTCACATGATTTCAAAGTATGAAGTGTGACACGACTAAAAGTGTTACACTACACACTGACTAAAAATGTACCAATACTAAACAACTAAGTTCTAACATTAATATATAGTTTAAATTAACAACGAATCCATCATATGGGAAGCCATCTAATGAAACCATATTGCATCACATGCGAATACTACTATCCTGTCACAAAACATTTAATTGTTCAAAACAAGCGTGTAATTAATTAACGTTTTTGTCTACAACAACATATAACTTTGTCCTAACTAGTTTTCAATTTAGAACTGTCATATTTCTTTTTCAAACAATTCCTCCTTGCAGTATTTGAACTCCTAACATTTCGATTGTGAATCATAGTATCATATCACTTAACAACTAGGATGTCTCTTTGGGAACAGAACTACCATAAATATTGGTTGAAAGATAAGAACAGCTAGTTCAAGGACCAAAATTACACACATACTTATTTTGCAAGGTTTGATATTGGCGTTTGCTCAAAACCTTGGGCCTCTATTTGAAATATAAAGATAGATTTTCAGATTTTGCTTGGTCAACTCCAACAATGTAATTAAAAAGTCAACACAAAAATTAATTAGGACCCACATTGGCCCGTGAACCACCCAAATACAATTGGAAAAAGTTGACAAGGCATGTAAGAGAGTCAATGGTTGGCTATGATCAAATCATTATTGTAATTGTATATGGGCAACATGCCTTATGTCTCACATTTCTTTCTTGTGCTTTCTTTTCTAACATATGTGGCTCATATCGCTCGATTCTTTCTTTAATTCTCATGGCTTAGATTTTAGACGAATATTCATCTCCACTAAGCTCAAATTGGTATGGTTGGCTCAACCCAATGTCTAAAGCAAAAATTTAAATGATGTCTTTTCAATTAATAAATTTTATATGCTATTATTTTATTTTTAGAACCTTTTGATATAATCTTTTAAATGAACTTTAGAAGTTCAATTTTGTTTAGTAGATTTGTAATCAAATATAGTAGTCAACTCATATAATTTATCTTGTGTTATTGTCAATATTAAACCTTTTTAACTAGTTAAATATTTGACAAAAAAATATTTATGATAATACATTTGTTACATGAATAATTAGTTATTCCATGTACAATATAAACATCTAAAAAAGTACTTTTTTGTATTAAAGTTAAGAATTAATCAACTGGTTAACTGTATGCAGTTTGATTTAATAGTTAGAAGCAAATATGTAATTATCGTTGAATAAATCATGTAAAATATGCTCATTTTTATTTAACTTTTGATATACACATACAAAGTTCTTTTATATTTTACATTATTTTCAAATGTATAAGTTAAGCTTATTTCTTACCTATCAATCATTACTGTTGTAGTCTATGACTCTATGTAGAGATATACAAATCATTTTCTTTTTCTTTTTTCAAAATAGGTTCCGTGTATGGTCAGTAAGTCAAAAACCAATGCAATAAGGGGTTTGGGTATGAAACCGGCTTTTGAAGAAAACGTGATTGGGCTTTTCGGTTCCATTTCCGGGATTTTTTTAGGGTTTTGATCAGTTCAGGTCAGGTATAACCGGGTTGCAACTGGTTTCAAATAATACGGTATAGAACATGTTTTTTTAATACGTAGTTTCGGATAAGGTTTAATACGCGACTTTTTTTTTGTATAACTCAGTCTGTGGTCACCTTTGAATTATCAACCTTATCTTTCAAAAATATTACATAATTTCAACAACTCTATATCTTAGCTTTGAAAATATATCTTCCTGATTTTCGATTGTTATTATCTCATGAAATTTTTGCCAAACCCTTAGATATATCTATATATTGCATCTAATTTTGTTTTTCTCATCCTTTGATAAACAATTTATAGAGGATTTGTTAAAATGGATGTATGAACATTTATATTTAACTTATGATTTGTACGTACAAATTCTTTTATCATTTATATGTTTTTCTTTCAAATGTATAAGTTAAGCTTGTTTCTTACTAACAATCATTATTGTGGTAGTCTATGGTCTCCTTTGAATAATTAACCATAGCTTTGAAGATATTACATAGTTTCAACAACTCAATATCTTAGCTTTGAAAATATGTCTCTCATGATTTTCAATTGTTTTTATTTCATGAAGACTATATATTGCTTCTAATTTTGTTTTCTTATCCCATGATAAACAATAAATGTTTTGATAATTAATCAAATTATTGTTAAGTGCTTACAATAACCAATCCACTGAGGTTGTGCCAGTGCCATGAATGGAACTACTATTCAAAATATCTTTTGTAGCCCACATATCATGGAGGAGATGACACAAGTTAGAGGTGTTCAAAATAACCGGTTAATTAACCGTAACCGGTTATTAACCGAAACCGTAACCGGTTAATAACCGATTTAGGAATAACCGGTTAGTGGTTATTTTTAACCGTAGGTTAGTAACCGGTTACAAGTTTTTAGTATAATAACCGGTTATTAACCGGTTTTTTTAAACCGGTTTTTTAACCGATAGACCGGTTAACCGAAAAAATAACCGAAAAATTCAAAAAAAAGGCAAAAAAACCGGTTTTTAACCGAAAATAACCGGTTAATTAACCGGACCGGTTAAAGTAATTAACCGGACCAGTTAATAAAATAACCGGTTAAAGTAATAACCGGTTAAAGCATTAACCGGTTAAAGTCAAAAAGTCAAATTAACCGGTATAACCGGTTAACCGGTCCGGTTATTAAAATTAACCGGTTTGTGCACCTCTAACACAAGTGAATAAGTGATCATACCACCACACTTTGAATTTATGACAAGAAGGCCCAAACCTTTTTTTAATTAAAAATGAAACATAGCATGGGCCATGTGTGGCCCATTGTTTCCCACTCTTTGCCTTATATTTAATCAAATTCAATGAATATAGTTGACTTCTATAACATATATTGAATTTTTATTTTCTACCTTAGCAATGATATTGTCTCTCATTGTCTACACTTTGATGAAATAACGTTACACATGACACATGTAGTCTACTACTAATAAACATTGAAATGGCTTTTTAAATCACTAAGTTTCTGCATACTATGGAGTGTGGACAAGAAAAAAAATTTAAATTACCAAATCATAATTGAAAAATATAAAGAAAATAAGATGAAACTGACAGGTTACAAGAGTGTATTTTTTGTAAGGTTCATGTGTGCATAAATAACAAACAACCCTCATAAAATCCAACATTTATATTTCTTTTCTATTCCTATATGTATAGATTATGTGTAGATACATACAACGCGAATGTCATATGTAACCATCTTTTTACAACAAACATACTAATGAGTTGTTACCTCCTAACTTGAAGAAAAGAAGATAACTGGCATGATGCTGTCTGTAGCCAATGTGTGATTAAGAAGTAAGAACTGAAATTTTGATGCAACTTTTTTTTTGAAAAGCAAATCATTATAGTCATAACAAAGTTATCTTATAGAAGATATGCAAGCACGCAAGCAAGTTCGTCCTATAAAAGGCGTGTCTACCTTAGCCACGAAGATTAAGTGGTGTTTTTAATACATGATCCGACTGATTTGAACCAATGCATAATAAGACAATGATGATCCTTCACATAAAGCCATGCTTGCAAGAAGGGAAATAAATTGTCATTTATACCTCTCTCTTCAATGTAACCATCCGTCATTAGATAATCAAGTGTCCTGTACAAAGAGAACAGAAAAAAACAATTAATTAATTATATCAATAAGCTTCTCACAAATTCATATTATTAATGTTTCTATCTAAACTGTAGGTCGGTATTAGGTTTATCTTCTGTGTGCCCGCCCAGGTTCCGCTTTTGGATATTTCTGGGCAAAGGACGCGTAACTCCACATGAAACAAGACATGCTCATAACAAAAACCAAATAAATAAAATCAATTGTTTGACCAGAAACATTGTGAACCAATGCATAAACAAGATTTGTAGGGGAATATTATTCATCAATACTATATAATAAAAGAAACCATGTAAGGGACACATGAGGCGGTCTTAATTATTTTTTTTAAATATTTATTATGGAAAATCAATTTTAATGATAAAGATAAAGATAACTGATAATAATATATTAATTATTATAATCATATACTAATTATTAAAATCTAAAAAAATATATTAGCGTTTTAAATATTTATAAAGATAAAGATTTTATTTAATTGGTAGTTTTAGTTGTTTTTATATTTTGATGATAATGACAAGGATAACTGATAATCACATATTAAAATAAAAATATTTATTTAATTATTAAAATCTAAAAAATATATTCGATTTTAATGATAAAGATAACTGATAATAATATATTAATTATTATAATCATATATTAATTTTTAAAATCTAAAAAAAATATTAGCGTTTTAAATATTTATAAAGATAAAGATTTTATTTAATTGGTACCCGACTATACACGGGTTTTTTAAAGATACAACGTATTTAGTATTTAATATACAAAATTACATTTATTTAATCTGTGTAATACACATGGTTTTAAAGATATAACTCTTTTTTAGATCTATTCAACACATGTAATATACGGGGGTTTTAAGGATGTATTTTTTTTATTATTTTGGTAGATTTATTCAACCCGATTATACACGGTTTTTTAAAGATACGACGTTTTTAGAATTTAGTATACAAAATTACATTTATTTAATCTGTGTAATAGACATGGTTTTTAAAGATATAACTTTTTATTATTTGATATATAAAATTACATTTATTTAACCCGTACAATATACATGGTTCATAAAGATATAACTTTTTATTATTTAATATATAAAATTACATTTATTCATTATTTACTATACAAAATTACATTTATTCAACCTGTGTATAGTCGGGTTGAAAAATCTACCAAATAATAAAAAAATTATATCCTAAATAAATGTAATTTTGTATATTAAATACTAAAAACGTCGTATCTTTAAAAAAAACCCGTGTATAGTCGGGTTGAAAAATCTACCAAATAATATAATCATATATTAATTATTAAAATCTAAAAAAATATATTAGCGTTTTAAATATTTATAAAGATAAAGATTTTATTTAATTGGTAGTTTTAGTTGTTTTTATATTTTGATGATAAGGACAAGGATAACTGATAATCACATATTAAAATAAAAATATTTATTTAATTATTAAAATCTAAAAAAATATATTAGCGTTTTAAATATTTATAAAGATAAATATTTTATTTAATTGGTAGTTTTAATTGTTTTTATATTTTGATGATAAGGACAAGGACAACTGATAATCACATATTAAAATAAAAAAATTATTTTAATAAACTGTTTCGTTAAAAGGATTTATTCAATACATGTAGAACATATCTATTTTTTTATACATGTGGTATATTTAGAATCCTATTTCTAATAAAGGATCTCATTATCACGTTTTACACTCTAATAAAATAATAATATTAAATCATAATATCTAGCTTATCTCTTGTATATTTAATATTTTTTACTAAAATATTTCTTTTTTTTTTCTGTTGATTATCTAACATCAGGTAATACGTAAGTTTCTAACCTAATAATAAATAAAAAAACAAAGTAAAATGTTATAAACCATGTAATACACAACTCTCTAACCTAATAAAAAATTAAGTGAGATGTTAGTCATGTTACAAGAAGTAAATAGAACCTCAAAGTTCATTTTGTTAGAAAACACGTCTTGATGATTAAATGTGTTAACGGATTACATTATTCGTGTAATACATGTGTTTATTCAAATCGTGCAGTACACAAATTTTTAAAAGATGTAATTATTTTATTACTTAATATATAAAATTATATTTATTCAACCCGTGTAATACACGGGGTTCTAATCTAGTGATTTCATATACGAATTTAAGAACATGTTCAAAAATAATTAAGCACATTGTATACAATAGTTTATCTCATTTGAAGACAAGATGAAATCATGAATGAATAATGTTACATGGATTAATATTATCATTTTGTTTCTTATTTAATTATAGAGTCAATCACACAAATAGTCCATGCGGTTTGGCCCTAGTCAAATCTTTTGAAGTCTAAGTTTGAAATGTTGCAATGCTTGCTTGGGTTACGTATTTGTGGCCCAACACTAATTCAGTAAAATCTGTTAAGTTTGTGTAAAATAACTATTTTATCCTTATTAAAAAAGGAAATAAACTTAAATTTAGAATTAACCCAAACCCCCACCCTTCTCCTTTTAAAAAATCTGTTATGTTTGTGCAATCAAATCTTGTTCTTCGCACATCAAATCCTGCAATCTTGCTTTAAGTTCCGGACCATGGCTTAGTAGACCACCCGTAGTGGGGCGGTTTCTGGCGTTTTTTGCCTTCAAAACGCCCCTCGACGGCTCCAGACCGCCCCCTGTGCGTTGTTGACCAAAAAAATTCGAAAGGCGTCCTTTAAAACACGCCGTGCAATTTGTTTTGTGGCCAATCAGACCGTTGCCAACGGTCACATAACGGCTATATTTTTTTCTTCTCACTTTTATATATATACTCGCTACAAGCCACATTTTTATCTTTGAAAATACCATCTCTTTAATATTAAGGGCCAAGATTCCAGAAAAAAGTTGACTATTCCAATGCTTCGACGCGCATCGGAACCGTAGTAAAGGCTTTCCTGTAAGTCGAGCAAGTATGTTCCGAAGAACGTCATCACCCATGTTCGCCACATTTTTATCTTTGAAAATACCATCTCTTTAATATTAAGGGCCAAGATTCCAGAAAAAGTTGACTATTCCAATGCTTCGACGCGCATCGGAACCGTAGTAAAGGCTTTCCTGGAAGTCAAGCAAGTATGTTCCGAAGAACGTCATCACCCATGTTCGCCATAGATGTTCCAATGTTTTTTAATGGTGATGGGATGAGAAGAGATCGGCTGTACTTTGTTTATAAGGAAGTAAGAAACCCTAGTTACTTCTATATAAAATCTTTATATATACTTCATTTCATTGAGTCATGTTTATCTTGAATGCGCATAGAAAAACAACTTCAAATATTAGTTTTCGGAAATTCTGTTGATATATGATCTCAAAAATATATGATGGTAAATTACCCTTTTCGTCCTTTGTGTTTATATTGGATTGCAACGGATAGCATTTAACTTCAATAATTACACACATGTTTTGCACATGAGGGTAGGTTAGTAATTTTACTATTATACTTAAAATATATTTGCGAATGATCTCTAGATCAAGTGGTGGAGGGCTTGCATTTCTCTTGAGAGATGCAGGTTCGACTCCCACTTGGTGCAGAGTGATGCACTGGTGGACAATGATAGGACACCCAGGGAAACCTGGGTTGTATCCTTGAGCCAAACGGGTTTTACCGATAATTTCACCGTCGTGCCTACGGGCGGGTGGGTTACCGGGTTTTCCCCGGAATTGGTGGTAGACTTGGGTTACTCTCGGAGTACTTCGTTTGTCCAGTAGGTGTCCCGAGAGTACTCGGGATTGAGTTTGTTGGCCGTTCCAAAAAAAAAAAAAACTTAAAATATATTTAAGAAAATACACAATCCTAATCACATCCTCTACCTCACCTCAGATCTCTATCTTTCCTAGGGCTGTAAACGAACCGAACGTTCAGCGAACAGTTCGTGAACCGTTCGGCGGGAAGTTCGTTTATGTTCGTTCGATTAACTTAATGAACGAACACAAACAAAAAATTTCGTTCGGTTAGCTTAGCGAACGAACACGAACACAGGTCTCGTTCGTTCGACTGCGTTCGTGAACGTTCGGTAATATGTTCATTTAATTATATTAAAAATAATAAATAATAAACCTTTTATCTAAACATATTGAAAACTTGAAACCCTATTTTTGTCTAAGTTGGCTAAAATTTGGACATTCCAAGACATTTTTGGGGATAATTATGTCTAAGTTAGTTAAACTGTATTTATCGTTTGGTGGCGTGATAGACTTCTTGTGTTTTGATTTATCATTTAATGGTTGTATTTAACTACCTATATCCAATGTTTAAGGATAACAATGTTTTCATTTTTTTATTTTCAAGTTAAATGTTCGTTTGCGTTCATTTTTATTTGTTTGCGTTCGTTTGTGTTCGAGACCAGTGTTCACGAACTGTTCGTGAACAATTGAATTTCCTTAACGAACGAACATGAACATAAACTTATGTTCGGTAAGCGTTCGTGAACAGTTCACGAACATGTTAATTTCCTTAACGAACGAACACGAACATGGCCTTGTTCGTGTTCGTTCGGTTCGTTTACAGCCCTAATCTTTCCCATCTTTCTCTCTCTCAAATAGGGCTGTAAACGAGCCGAGTCGAGCCGAGCTAGAGCCAGCTCGAGCTCGGCTCGAGCTCGAATTTCAAATCGAGCTGAGATTTGAGGCTCGAGCTCGACTCGATTAGAATTCGAGCTAGCTCGGCTCGGCTCGATCTAGCTCGAATGAACAAAAAACCGTAAAATTTACTACTTAAAAAGCACTTAAAAATGAATTTCTTCATAGACTATGGACCATATGGCTAAATATGCAAGTATAAATAGTTAATTTACTTTGTACATTGTCTTTACCTTCTTTTATAGGGGGAATACTCCTTTAGTTTTTGTTTTCTAAGCGATGTGGGACAAAAAAAATGAAGGATGTAAACCTTATCGAGCCAGCTCACGAGCTCACGAACCGAGCCAGACGAAGCTCGGCTCGTTTACAAACCGAGCCGAGCTGGCTCGTTAACAACCGAGCCAATTTTGAGCCGAGCTTTCTTCGAGCTTTTTTCGAGCGAGCTGCGAGCCACGAGTTTTTTGAACACCCCTACTCTCAAACCAACCCTCCACCACCACTGTGACAACCACCACCAGATCCACCACACCAGCGCCTCTGTATAGATCCACCACACCGTCAAAGCGCCTCCATCCAGATCCGCCACTCCCAAGTTGGAGTTTACTTTTGTATTATGCAAATCAAACACCAGAAAAAGCACGAAGCCATTATTATTGATAATCTTCATCCATTTTATTTCTATCGCAACAATCCCCTTAACTCGAAGGATCAAACCCCAAATACGACACCAAACCCTTATCCATCCCTCTGTTCACTCATCAGTTACCAATGTTAAGTAATCTATTCCAAGGGCTTCCTCCCCCTTCTGCCCCACGGCTGCCGTCACCACCACCTTTGTCGGAGCAACCGGATCCGTTGATCGCCAAAGTTTCTCCGACACCACCTGCCCCCGCTCTCAAGAGCTCCCTTAAACGTTCCAAACCTCCCCAATCCGAACCCCAAGGTATACATATTCTTCTCCTTCAATTTTTTGTAATAAGGGCATGTTTGGCTAAGCTTATTAAAACCTATATAAATTAGCAAATTTTTTGTGCATAAGGACTTGTAAGTTGTGCTTTGAGTGTTTTCCAAAAAAAAACTTGATTTTTTAGTTTTAACCCAAAGGTTTGTACCTTTTTCCAATTTTAACCCTACATAAATTTTTTTAACTTTAACCCAAAACTTTTCATTATTTGCAATTTAACTTCACAATTTTTGTCTCTATATAAATTAGCAAACTTTTTGTCCATAAGGACTTGTAAGTTGTGCTTTGGGTGTTTTCCAAAAAAAAAAAACTTGATTTTTTAGTTTTAACCCAAAGGTTTGTACCTTTTCCAATTTTAACCCTACATAATTTGTTTTTTTAACTTTAACCCAAAACTTTTCATTATTTGCAATTTAACTTCACAACTTTTGTCTCTATATAAATTAGCAAACTTTTTGTGCATAAGGACTTGTAAGTTGTGCTTTGGGTGTTTTCCAAAAAAAAAAAAACTTGATTTTTTAGTTTTAACCCAAAGGTTTGTACCTTTTCCAATTTTAACCCTACATAATTTGTTTTTTTAACTTTAACCCAAAACTTTTCATTATTTTCAATTTAACTTCACAACTTTTGTCGCTTATACTTTTCATCTTTCGCAAATTTTCGTTTTACGTATAGTTCTAAATTTTTCGAGTTAATACGACGCAACGTGCATGTGTGGTTCAACGTTTTTACCTCTATTTTTCCATGTTTGACAGGTTCGTCGCAATACGCATATTATAGGTCGAGTCAGTGTTGGTTGTCGATAACGGTTGTGTGACATTAGTACTATTTGACACCGTTTTACGCCCCGCCGCAACGCGGGGTGTGCTTTGGGGATTTTTCAAAGAAAAAATTGTTATGCATATGGTTGTCGTAACGTTGGCTTTGGGGGTTTTCCAAAAAAAATTTGATTTTTTTTTACTTTTCACCCAAAAGTATTTCATAAATTACTTTTAACCCAAAACTTTTTATCTTTTACAATCTATCCTCATAACTTTTTTTACTTTCAACTTTGGTCCTTTATAGTTTTCATTTTCCGCAAATTTTGCGCTCTATGCTTGGTTCTAAATTTTGTGACTTAACACATCACAGCGTGCGTCTTTGGCTTAACGTTTTTACGTTTCGTTCTAAATTTTGCGAGTTAACACGACGCAATGTGCGTGTGTGGGTGAACGTTTTTACATCGTCTATTTTTACCCCGTTTGACAGGTTTAACATAACGTGTGGGTCGTAGATCGACTTAGTTATAAATAAAGAATCCCCGCCGCAATGCGGCGGGTCGTAATCCTAGTTATAGTTAAAAAGGACTTTTGGAAAAGGACTTTTGGGAAAAAGGACTTTTTGGAAAGGAGTTTTTAAAAAAAGTGTTTGGATTAGCTTATTGATGTAAAATGACTAAAATGGGCATTCTTTTAGATATAAGAGGGTAAAGAAGGGGTATATTGGTAATTTGTAGTTTGAAAAGTTAAAAGCTGGCCAAGAAGTCACAATATTGTGACTTCTTGAAACCTCCTTTTTCTTCTTTGCAAAAAACCATTTCTAAAAGGACTTTTGGCTTAGCCAAACACAAAAACAACTTATTGCCTTTTTGATAAGTCAATAAGCCAATAAGTTGTTTTGAAAAGTTTAGCCAAACATGCCTAATTCACGATTAACATCAATTAAATCTTCTTTCAATACATAGAAATACGTAGCAAACGGGGGTGTTTGGGTTTGCCTTTTAAAAGTCCCTTTAGAGCTAAAAGGACTTTTGAGAAGGACTTTTCAATCCAAACACTATCTAGAAGTCAGGAGAAGGAGATAAGGAATTCCAAACACTATGGAAATAAGTTCTTTTGAAGTTTTTTTTATCTTAAAAAATGAGAAAAGAACAAGTTATAATTTGTGACTTTTTGATTTTGAAAAGTCCTTCTTCTGAGAAGGAGAATGAGAAAAAGTAACCCAAACACCCCAACATATAAAATTCTACATTGCTTTTGATCCAAATTGGTAAGAAATAAAAACATAGGAATGCGGGACTTGTATTGTTGTATAAATCATTTTGCATTCATGATGGTATTTGACACAACACATGAGCAAAAGCAGCAGGTCTGGCTTTTTTTTGGTTAAGAAAACTACTGTAGAAAAGAAGAAATGATGTTTCTCTAGTAAAAGTTTGTATTGTATGTGAGCCCGAGCCCGACTAGGCTCGAGCTCGGCTTGCGAGTTAAATCCAAAGCTCGAGCTCGGCTTGGCTCGAGCTATTTTGAGAACAACCTCAAACAAGCTAAAAGATCGGCTCGAGCTCGCTTCAATATCGCTTAAACGAGCCAAAGCTCGGCTTGAGCTTGGCTCGCCAATGTTAGCATCATTATTATTATTATTATTATTATTATTATTATTATATTATATATATTAAAAAATAAAATTTTGTTTGAGCTCGTTTAGGCTCGCGAGCCTAAACGAGCTTTGTGTTTCAGACTCGAGCCCGATAACTAAACGAGCTCCATTACAGGCTCGAGCTCGGGCTCGTTAAAGCTTGGCTTGTTCGAGCTTTAACCGAGCCGATAACGAGTAGCTCTCGAGCCTCTAGGCTTGTTTACACCCTATGTATGCCGCTTATCCTTTACTATATTTATATTAGATATGGGTTTCATCATTGCCTTGTGAAATTATTTTGTGTTTTTTCATTAAAAATGTGAAAAATCTTTGCCACACTTTTCAAAACTCAAAGCTCATATCTGGTTTTGCTTTTTTTTTTTTCTGGGTGGAATTTTGGTCTTAGTCAGTTCAATTAAACATCAACCTCTACACACCCATACTTTGAACAATAACCCTTAAAAGACTTAATATGCAGCAAAAGTGAAATAACATAAGATTAAAAAATAACGGTTCTTTAAGCTGTTCCAGATCAAATCCTAAGTTTAATAACAAACCACTAAACCTAACCTAAAAACTCAACCCACTAAAGTTTCATAATCAAAAACCCATATGAACCTATATTTCAAAGCTATCCCACATCATAGGGATGAGATTTTTTACCAAAATACTGGTACCGTACCATTACGGGTATAAACGGTATTGGTATCGGTAATAGATTTTTCGAATTTCGGTATCGGTAAATAACAGTATCGGTACCGGTATTTTTCGTTAAGAAACGGTATTAATACCGAATTTTAATAAGAAATTCTAAGGGGTATTTTGGCAAATATAATTAATTCAATATAAATCATAATCTCCAGTGTTATTAGAAAAATATATACCGAATATACTATTACTAGGTTATAACCCCGTGTATTATACGGGGTTGAATAAATAAATTTGAAAACTCCGTAAATATATAAATGATAAATAATATTAGTTAATTTTATTTTAAGTTTCGTAAAATCTATTTGATACCAAACTAAACAAAACGTTCAAATATAATTAATTCAAATAAATAATATTATAAATGAGAAGAAAAATAAACTAAATAATAATTATCCATAAGATATTAAACTAATAATATTTAGTAGGAGGGTTATCTATAATATAAGATATTAAACTAAATAAAATTTTGTAGGAGGGTTATCTATAATTAATTATCAAATAAATAATATTATAAATGAGAAGAAAATTAAACTAAATAATAATTATTCATAAGATATTAAACTAATAATATTTAGATGGTGTTTGGTGTTGCGTTTTCAAAACAAATTTTGCGTTTTCAAAACTGCGTTTTGAAAAAGCATGTTGGTACATGCTTCTCCAAAACTGCGTTTTGGAGGCAGATAATCACTTTTTCATCCAAACACTTTTTTAGATTATTTATGTTTTAGAAACGCAATAATCAAATAATCATTTCAAAACGTAATCCCAGACACCCTCTTAGTAGGAGGGTTATCTATAATATAAGATATTAAACTAAATAATATTTAGAGTTAAATGCCTGGATAGTCCCTGTGGTTTGCCCTTTTTTCACCTTTAGTCTCTAATTTTTTAAAATTACAGCTATAGTCCCAAACTTTTCAATTTTCGTTCCCGGATAGTCCCTGTGCCTAACATCAGTTAGTTTTCTCAGTTAAGATGGTGTGAAATGACAAAAATACCCTTTCCTTAAAAAGGGCAAACCACAGGAACTATCCGGGCATTTAATAAATAATAAATATATGTTCTTTAGTTTAGAAGAGATTAAATAATCTAATAATAGCAATATTAAACGTATGTTATTTAATTATTAATGAAATAGTAATTATTAGTTTAATATAGATATAGATTATCTAAAGAACATTCGTTTAATAACCCTCGTAATCTATATCTAATAAATATAGCTATTATTAGATTATTAGTTTAATCTCTAATTAATTAGAAGAGATTAAACTAAAATAATAATTATCTATAAGCAACGGCCTAATATAATGACAAGTGTCCCTAAATTGGTTTCTTTTATTATACAGTATAGATTAAATTGAAAAAGTTATGAATAATAGTACCCTTATAAGAAAGTTTAAAACAACAACGAATTCTAGTTGTATCCACATTCCAACAATATTATTAGAAAAAAAGATATCTGAAATACTATTATAATTAATTCAAAGCGATTAGCGATATCAACTTTATTTTGTTTGGTTCTTTTTAACCAATGATTTTTAGACATGTTGGAATTTGGATGTTAAAAGTCGAACCCATGTATGTTTTCCTTTTAATTTTTTAGTTTTTACTACATACATTTGTCTAGTTTTCCCACTATATATTACGCCAATTTAGTTAATAACGGATGAATGGATTTACATGATATTTTTTTAGGTAAAACAACGGAAAACACCAAAGCGGTACCAATGCGGTAAAATACCGAAATACCGGTACCGTACCGTT
Organism: Helianthus tuberosus; assembly: GCA_030545235.1. Taxonomy (NCBI): domain Eukaryota; kingdom Viridiplantae; phylum Streptophyta; class Magnoliopsida; order Asterales; family Asteraceae; genus Helianthus; species Helianthus tuberosus. The sequence goes on along the minus strand of CM060434.1, from coordinate 130,752,288 downwards.
ACCGAACTAGAAATTCGTTACGGTATTCAGTATCCACTTTTCCTCAATTTCGGTAACGGTATTTTCGGTATCGGTATGATACCGATGTCATCCCTACACATCATCACAAAGATTCATCAACATAAAAAATAAAAAAAATCCCAACCTTAAAGATCAAACTCTTTCCGATACTCTAGTAGGATAATTCGTAGCAGACTAGTGGTGCACAAATCAGGTTTTTTTAAAAACCGGTTCCGGATATGGAACCGGGTTCGGGTATGATCGGGTTTTATAAAATCGAGTTTTTTTAAAAAACGGGTCGGGTTCGGGTTTTCTACAAAAAATGTATACCCCATATACCCGGGTTCGGGTAGGGTTCGGGTCGGGTTTTATAAAACCCGGGCATTATAATACCCTATTTTCGGGTTCGGGTCCGGTTCGGGTATTCATCGGGTAGGGTTCGGGTATGCATCGGGTTGGGAAAAAACCCGCACCAGGTATTAAAAAAAACCCGACCGGGTATTAATGCTTCTTTATATGTCTTAGTAGATGATGCCTATTGAAATTTTAATGACATTTCTAAATTTAAATTCGATAGTGCTAGATCGAATGAATAGTCCTTATTTGAATCCTTTTGTATTACATAAACAACAATATATTTTATTTGCTGTGTTATGTTTTAACCAAGTTCCATCAATTTTTCATTTTTTTGTATTAGACAAACACTAATGGATCTTTTCATCAAATATAGGGGAATGGGTTGGTTCTGGTACAAACCATATTTATCCTACAAACTATAAGAACATATTCTAGCACTTAAAAAAAGTTTAATTAGCACATACCAAAACAATACATACATAAAGTTAGCACATTTGAATTATATTAGCACATGAAAATTATTCAAGATAATTGATTTTAGCACATATTTGAATAATATAAGCACTATTCTTAATCAGCACATTGAAAACAAAAGGAAGATCCAAATAAATAAATTAATTGTTTGTTAGCATATTTTATAGGGAATTCAATATAATTGATATTATTTTATCATTTCGCTATAATTGGTTGGATGTCACGTGACACTTTTTAAATGGTTCTTACAGTTTGTATGCAAAATGTGGTTTGTATTTGATCCTAGTCCTATAGGGGAATAATGACCAAATACTTCAAATATCATTAGAAACCTAATAATTAAACAAGATTACATCAAAGTGCATACATAATTTTGTTAAATCATAAGAACTAGAAGTCTTAATGCTTGAAAACATAGATAAAATAACATAGATCAAATATGAATACCGGGTTATTTATAAAAATCGGTTCCGGGTATTTATAAAAACCGGGTTTTGGGTATAAACCAGGTATAAAAAAAACCCGGTTCTGGGTTCTAGATCAAATATGAATACCCGGTCCTACCCTATGGGTAGGGTCGGGTTCGGGTTCGGGTTCGGGTATAGAAAACCCAGTTTTTATAATACCCGGTTCTGGGTTTTTTTTCCGGGTCCGGGTCCGGGTTTTTTGTGCACCACTATAGCAGACCCTTCTCTTGTCAAACCCTTCGCATCCATCATCGCAATTGTCATCGTACACCCAAACACCATCTAAATGACGCCGTTGGCTTCAACTCAACCTGCCACAACTCTCTTCAATGACAAATGCACATTTAAATCTGACGACCCCATCAACGCATTTCCTTCAACCGACGTAACTGATATCAAGAATGTCCCTTTGGCCCTCGCACACGATCCCAATCTGAATAATTCCTCTACTCTTACAAAAGATAACCAACATGGTGAGAAAACAATAAACTAGAATTCTCCACAACTATTACATCGACAATTTGTCATCAGGGTAAACTATTATTTAAAGTAACAAATCATTTTTATTTTACGGATTCTTGTTCTAATAATTTATAATAAACATTGAAACAACAATAATCAAACTAACTATTTTAGATACCCTTTTTTTTTTTTTTTGTCTTAATCTTATTAACACAGTCATAACATATCAACTAATCAAACTAATTAGAACAAAATCTGAAGGTTATATAGTTATTTCTAAATGTAAAACCAAATAGGAATGGCTCTCATACCATCCAACCTCCTGAAGGCGCCAACGTTTTAAATTCAAAAGACAATGAAAAAACGATAGAAACAATCCAATGCTCATGTGACATTTTGACAACCGACGGTTCTTTCATCGTCTCCTCGCATACTTGACCTCGCACCTGCCTCCTTTCCTTCCTCATTCTTGTTCGGGACATAATTTCCAAATCAAACACATCTTCAAAACTAAACAAACAACATAAAAAATACTTGCAAATCCATTAATTAAAATAAAAACACACAAACACCCATACCCAAGCTGAAACAAAATTGATTTTAGCACATATTTGAATAATATAAGCACTATTCTTAATCAGCACATTGAAAACAAAAGGAAGATCCAAATAAATAAATTAATTGTTTGTTAGCATATTTTATAGGGAATTCAATATAATTGATATTATTTTATCATTTCGCTATAATTGGTTGGATGTCACATGACACTTTTTAAATGGTTCTTACAGTTTGTATGCAAAATGTGGTTTGTATTTGATCCTAGTCCTATAGGGGAATAATGACCAAATACTTCAAATATCATTAGAAACCTAATAATTAAACAAGATTACATCAAAGTGCATACATAATTTTGTTAAATCATAAGAACTAGAAGTCTTAATGCTTGAAAACATAGATAAAATAACATAGATCAAATATGAATACCGGGTTATTTATAAAAATCGGTTCCGGGTATTTATAAAAACCGGGTTTTGGGTATAAACCAGGTATAAAAAAACCCGGTTCCGGGTTCTAGATCAAATATGAATACCCGGTCCTACCCTATGGGTAGGGTCGGGTTCGGGTTCGGGTATAGAAAACCCAGTTTTTATAATACCCGGTTCTGGGTTTTTTTTCCGGGTCCGGGTCCGGGTTTTTTGTGCACCACTATAGCAGACCCTTCTCTTGTCAAACCCTTCGCATCCATCATCGCAATTGCCATCGTACACCCAAACACCATCTAAATGACGCCGTTGGCTTCAACTCAACCTGCCACAACTCTCTTCAATGACAAATGCACATTTAAATCTGACGACCCCATCAACGCATTTCCTTCAACCGACGTAACTGATATCAAGAATGTCCCTTTGGCCCTCGCACACGATCCCAATCTGAATAATTCCTCTACTCTTACAAAAGATAACCAACATGGTGAGAAAACAATAAACTAGAATTCTCCACAACTATTACATCGACAATTTGTCATCAGGGTAAACTATTATTTAAAGTAACAAATCATTTTTATTTTACGGATTCTTGTTCTAATAATTTATAATAAACATTGAAACAACAATAATCAAACTAACTATTTTAGATACCCTTTTTTTTTTTTTTTTTTTTTTTTGTCTTAATCTTATTAACACAGTCATAACATATCAACTAATCAAACTAATTAGAACAAAATCTGAAGGTTATATAGTTATTTCTAAATGTAAAACCAAATAGGAATGGCTCTCATACCATCCAACCTCCTGAAGGCGCCAACGTTTTAAATTCAAAAGACAATGAAAAAACGATAGAAACAATCCAATGCTCATGTGACATTTTGACAACCGACGGTTCTTTCATCGTCTCCTCGCATACTTGACCTCGCACCTGCCTCCTTTCCTTCCTCATTCTTGTTCGGGACATAATTTCCAAATCAAACACATCTTCAAAACTAAACAAACAACATAAAAAATACTTGCAAATCCATTAATTAAAATAAAAACACACAAACACCCATACCCAAGCTGAAACAAAAATGAAACCCCCCCCCCCCCCCCCCCCCCCCCCCCCAAACGATGATGCTATTTGTTTTTTTCTCTTCATTAAACCTCCAAATTGAAACCCCCACCCCTGACCAACTACTCTCAGATCTCCATTATGGTTGCAACATAAGTTGCCATGCCAAATGGCGGAGTGTCATCACAGCCTGAATCACGAAGAAAACAAATGTCCATAACAAAACTAATCAATCTCTCACATAAGCTTAGGCTCACTATCATCCATACAAACATAGAATAAAAATAATAAGGCAAACATTCATCCTTCAACACCAAAATATGTTTAGGTTAACCAAGAACATTGAGCAATCAACTTTTCAGCTATGTTGCACTGGGACAGGTACGGGAACGGGAAACGACAAAACTAAAAAAATCAAGAAGCGGAGACGGGACGGGTACGGGAATAAAAACATATAAAAAAATAAATATATATTAAAGATAATGTAACACAAAACCCCAAAATAGTTATGTATTGATGTAAAGTCATAGTTATCAAATATAATGAAAAATATATATATATTATGTTACATAATTATATTAGTTTTATTAATATATTTAGATTTAGAGACTAATAATTACTCTCTAAATATACTTATAAAACTAATATAATCAGATATCAAAATCATCTAGCATCACAAAAATTTCAAACCTTTTAAACTAAGAAATTCTAACAGATTTAGTTGTATACTAACTATAATAAATAAAGATATTTTAAAATCAAAATCATCTAGCATCACAAAAATTTCAAACCTTTTAAACTAAGAAATTCTAACAGATTTAGTTGTATACTAACTATAATAAATAAAGATATTTAAAAAAAAATGAATTTTATAATCTGTTGTGTCATAGCTACAACAGTAACTTTTCTGAAGAAAAAAAAAGTGACCTTTGTCTTTGTCTGTAAAGCAACATCCTTGTTAAAAAGGTAACTTGTCTAGATCCAGTGGTATTCACTATTCAGCTTCTTATCTTTCTTCTCTCTCTCTCTCTCCAAATTTCTCATTTTTCAAACACAACCACACAGACCTGTCCGGAGTCCAGACGAAAGTTGGCATTATTTTCCAAAACTTCACCGGAATCTGACCGGAATAGTCACCGGAATCTGCTCTCTTCTACTCCATCTCTCCTACTCCACCCAAAATGCAATTTCAACAGAGTTTGACCAGAATCTGGCCAGAACTTGGCCAAAATCTTTCTAGAACTCGGCCAAAATACTCGCCTGAGCGCCTTAATAAAAGGAAACTTGCTGGAAACGTATCCACGCCGTCCCCATAATCCGTCCCCTGCTGCATCGCGTATCCAGGCCGTCCCCAACATGCCGGAAACGTATCCACACCGTCCCCGTGCCGTTTCCGTCCCCGTGCAGTCCCCAGGACGGGAGACGGCACCTACTAACCGTTTCCGTGCTTCCGAGCTTTTCAGATGAGTCCGACCACACCATCATCGAGTCAAACACAAAGAGAGAAATATAAGGCCACAAACGACCGTCACCACCATAGATGGCCGCAAAGCTGGCGGCTACAGCTACGCAACAACCCCCTCTCTGTTTATGCTTTTAAATAGACCTGGCAAAATGGGTGGGTCGGGTCGGGTTGGGTTCGGGTCAATAAAAAAAGTGTTGTTTTGGTTTGGGTTGGAACAGGTTCGGGTTAAAACAGGTTCGGGTCAGAACGGGTTTCGGGTCGGGTCGGGTTGGTTTAAACAACATTTTTCTAAAAGAAAAGGCTTGTAGCAGCAATAGATCCATCTTCACTTCTCCATATACATGTATAGACGAAGAAACATATATACATACATAATGTATGTGTGGCTAATTTTTAATAAGAAAATTTTGATATAAAATAATAACTCAAATAATCAAAGGGTTTACTGCATACATGTGGGAGTGTGCAGTAATCCATCAAAAAAGCCGAAAAGCACATTTAATATTTTGATAAATTATAAATAAAAATTAAAAATTGATATAGTTTCCAGAGAGTATCAAACTACCTCCTCTCTGTATCTAATCTATTTATTTCTCTTTCTACTCAAACTCTTCAAAAATGGTGAAGAAGAAAAAAAAAGCTCAACATCTACAAAAATGGTGAAGAACCAAAACAAACAAACAAGGTGTTTTACTTGTCTCTCTTTGGAATGAAATCAAATGTAGTAGATTAAGGCGGTGGACGGCTGTTGCTGACGAAGGCGGTGGTAAACAAACGGTGGCAGATGAGCCCGTTGCTCACTTGCCTCGACCCGTTGCTAACCTGACTCACTTTTGACCCGCCCTTCTGTTTCACAACAATGTTAGGAGCCCACTTCAACCCGTCCTTCGCTTTTGACAGGCCAAGATGAACCCAAAGATAGTGAATATATGCCTAAACTGACCCGTATATGAACCAGTTCTAAAGGTTACTGTGCTTGACTCAGCCAGTGAGGTTCACCTACCTTTGGTAGCAGCAATCATTGTTCCCCGGGGTCGTGAAGATGACCCAATATTCTGTACAAGAGCTGGTCAACAGGATATGCTTGAAAGATTTTTCGGGATATCGAGGTTGTTTGTTGTTGCTAACGACACACATGGCGTCAGAAATGTTGAGTACGATCTGTTTGAGATAACTGAGAATGACCAAAGGATTGCTAAAAAATCTATTAGTGTTATATTAAGGCCTTACCTTCTTCTGTGTGTGAGGGTATTCTGAAACAAGATATCTAACTTTTTCCGACGGGTTAGTTCATGTGAAGGTGGTAAGTAACTCATAAATGCTACCTTTGGGTTCATTTTGCGTAACTGATGAATTCACATGTCTCAGCAAGGATAAATTTGAGCTAAAGAAGAAGGCTCCGATTCAGCAACACTGAAAATTTCATTCACAGTTACTATAGACGGTAACAAATACAACAATGATCCAAAAGAACTTTCCATATTACATTCCCAAGATCCCACGTATGATATCACCGAAATTTTGGAGCCCCACTGGAAAGCTATTTGGTTTGACGTTGACTATCCACAAAAGAAAAAAAGAAGCTCTGTCTGCTACTCTAAAAGTGAAAACATTTAGGAAAGCTTTATCTAGACTTTCCGAAGAAAGGAAACAGAGAAAATGTCTCTGGTTTGGTGGAGTGCTTGGAACAGCAGTTTTGAACTTCTTGCAAACTAAAGCTGGATGTAAAGTGATCGTTGTTAACCGTGACATCTCAAGTTTACAATATCTGATGGATCTCTTCGGTGTTGCAATGCCGGCAGTGATGAAATCTAACATCCCACCTATGAGAATCTTGGACGACTATGACCCAACCCTGCCATACCCCCTGATAAGTATGTTGATGAATTCTGGAAAGAAAACTTTGGTATGTTTGATCGGATGGTCATCGATCTTCACGACTTCAGTTCCGTGTGGTGTGCACCCCCAGCTAAGTGGGCCGCACTCGAGTCCATAGCAAAGATGAAAAAAATTCTTACTTCCGATGGAATTAGTCGTTATTCGATTTGTCGGGTCCGATTATTTTTCTTTTATGGACTGTATGGAGAAGATGGAACAAGTGTTTTGAAAAGTGCTAAAGATTAAAGTCTCACAAAAAAGTTTTGTACTTGTAGGCATGTGTTCTTCTGAAGTTTAGCTTATTTGGTGAAATCTGGGACGAGCTCCTCCACCATGGCTGCAGCAATGGAAGTATCTTCATAAGAACACATGCCTACAATTACCACTAAATCCAATCTTTCATTTTCTCTCAACTCTCTCTCTCTAACTTCAACCCCCTGGCGACAAGAAACAACCAATAATGAACATGAATGATAGATGAATGATGGATTTTAAACAAAGAAATATTCATTGATTTTGGATAAACTAATACAAGTTAATCATCCACTAAAGTATCAGGATCCGAATCACATTTGTCAGCTGTGGAAGGTCGCTTCACTGCGAAGTTTAGGCCAGCATTGTTAGTCTTCAACATCTTCAGAACCAGTTCTTAACTATCATGGTTGCATGTAGTAAAGAAGCTTGGTGTTACCTGAGCAACATGGCTTTGGCTCTCATGATTGTACCACCAATTGATGCTTGTTAGCTTCACGTTAATGACCATTTTCTTTTTCCAAAAATACCTCTTGCCAAAAAAAGCACTCCATAGCCATGTTTTGCAACTGTTTGGCATACCGATACAAAAAGTAACGCGATTCATGGCTAACAAACTATTCTTTACTACGAAAAAATTCATCTGAACTTGGAGAAGAATTATAGGTGTACTCAATTTCGTTGGTGAGGTGCATAAATTATCTGAAATAGAATATTTCCAACCACGCTCTCTACAACATGACGGATACCGCAGCTCTCCTTGTGGGCCAAAAGCGAGTTCAACAACCTTGATTACATCATCTTGTATAATTTTTTTGAAAGTTATGTTTTAGGGCAATATAACCTATCAAAATTGATCTGCCCTCTAACACGTCCTCTTTGTCAATGCCCTTTGAAAGGCATTCAGTAGTGAATTTCTTGTGACTATCTTTAAGATATATGTCTTAACTTTTTTACTAGCTTCAATTATCCTTGATGGTAGTGTTATGGTCAAATCATCCTCAATAACAGTGTGGAAACATATCACGACCTAAATCTTAAGGTTTTCCTTTTTCAACATTTCAAACAACTTGGTGTATCCATCCCAATGATTGATATTTCTTGGATTCAGACCCTTGAACAATTCCCTACATAAATTTATCATCACGCTATCCGCTTTGGCTTCCTTCACTTTATTTTCCAAAGAAAGTGCAAAATTGAGGATCCTTTGGGCCTAGACACAACATTGTTAAAGAAAGTAAAGGAAGTCAAAGCGGATGGCGTGATGATAAATTTGTTGAAGGGGTAAGGTCCCAAAAACCTCACTTTGAATACTTGGGACCATACCACAACCTCATATTTTAACCCTCTTTAGACCTTGCGCGACCGCGCACTGGTCCTACAAAGAGAACTTAGAAGAAAAGCAGTAAGCAACACCTGCGCGCCAAAAGGGAACTAATATATCATTGCACCTCTCTCCATAATAGACAGGGATAAAAATCCCAATAAGCACTCCCGCTTAAATAATACCCAGACTTGGATATTATTTACTGCACTGACACCACACGATAAGGAGTCACACTGGATTACAGCTGTAATCTTCTAGGAGACTCAATCGTGCACCACCAGACGGTTATAACCGTCTGCCCACGTGTCATCATCCCGGGCTCCCCTGAAGTCACGATGATGACATGGGATTGAAGAGAAAACTCCAATTGCCCACTTTCCACGTGGCAATACCCCAGCCGTTGATCTAGATCGCGATCCGTGTACTCTTACACTAGATTAAGAGATTAACGGAGGGAAAAATAACCGCTTACGGAGTTAGCATTTTCCGTCAACATTTTAATAACAAGTTTTCCCGCCAAAACCCCGACTATAAATAGGATGATAAATCAGGTATAATTTCCAAGTTACATTCACTTCACTTATACTTCTTCTTCTTCTTCAAATACCGATACTTATTCTCACACCGGAGGGTGGTCACGGAGAGAACCCCCATTCTCCCCGTGGCGAGTCTAACGGTGTCTGTTTTGCAGCTATCGAGAAGAGAAGAAGATCTGTCCCCTTGAATCGAGCGAGACGAAACCAACCCTTTTATGCAGAACCTAACCCCCTGGTTTATCTAATTCCGATCATTTAACTAGTGTTTCTTCATTGGCGCCCACCGATTTCTCAGTTTCATCCGTTTCTTCTCGTGTCGATTCATTTTTTCTCAACCCTCTGTTTTCATATGGCAGAGAATTCATCATTTCACCCATCAAGTCCTCGATCTGAAATCAAGTATTCTGCAAACTGAGATATTCAGATCGACGGAATCATGGGCAACGAAGGAAACAACACAAGTCATGTGGAAGAAGACGGTCCCTTACCACAGATCGGAGACCGTATCCGTTCAGATCTACTCCGGTAGGAAACCCCAGAGTACTGGTTCGCTAGATTCCAGCTCGCCATGAAACAAACTTTTTCTCAAAATATCAGATCCGAGTCGTCAAATAACATATCTGACTAAAGAAGAAAATCTGGAAAAATTCGACACTACAGTATTGGACCCACAGTAAGTTCATCAGTGGGACATCCAATCTAGTAGTCATAAGAAGGTAGCCGAGCCAAAGCAGACAAACATGGTACAAGGAGGTCCTTCACGAAGGCCAAACAAACGAAGCCATAATCAACACTGGAGGGAGCAGCAAGTGGTGTTTCCTGTCGTTCCCGGAGGACCACGGGAAGAACGTCCAGTAATTATTACCGTCATCTTCGGCCAATACAGAACTGACTACATGTTCATAAATCCAGGAAGCTCAATGGACATAATATATGAACAATGTTTCAAACAACTTGATCCAGAAGATAAGGCACGACTAGAGCCAGTTGATTTCCCTCTCACTGGTTTCTGTAATGAAGCTGTTTTTCCATTGGGTCAAATTGCTTTTCCCGTGACTCTCTCAGATGGCGAACATTCGCGCACAGTCACAGTAAATTTCATGGTTATGCCAGCAACATCACGTCACGATGTATTGCTGGGAAGAAGATCGCAAAGAGAATTCAGCATGATTACTTCCATTCCGCATGCTGCTTGCGGCTTTCCAACGGAAACCGGAGTAGCAATCCTGTATTCCAACAAGGAAGTCATGTACGTGGACGACGAACCACCAGCAAAGTTTGCTAAACCTTCAACATCAAATGAACCAGAAAAGTGGGTTCTCAACGAAGAGTATCCAGAGCAAACGATCTTATTAGGGCACGTCGTTTCACCAACAATACAGATGCAATTGAAAGAATTACTTTCGAACAATAGAGACATATTCGCCTGTTGCCCAGCAGACATGACTGGGGTTCCACGAGATATAGCGCAACACTGTTTGAACGTTCGACCCTCAGCAGAACCCGTCGCACAAGGGAGACGCAGTCTCAGCGCAGAAAAGTCGGAAGCGATGAACGAGCAAGTGACAGAGTTACTCAACGCCGGGATCCTGCGGGAATTACAGTACCACACTTGGGTCGCTAACCCAGTAATGGTTCAAAAACACAACGGCGGGTGGCGCATGTGCGTCGACTTCAAAGATCTCAATAAAGCTTGCCCGAAAGATTGCTATGCGCTTCCCGAAATAGACAAAAAAGTCGACTCTTTAGCATCTTTCGCTGGAAATGCTTTCTCGACTATTACAAAGACTACCATCAGGTGCAGATGAAAGAGGAAGATGAAGACAAAACGGCTTTTCGCACAGACAAAGGCATCTTTTGCTATACAAAAATGCCTTTCGGTCTGCGCAATGCCGGAGCTACTTACCAGCGCTTGATGGACACAGTCTTCGGCGAAGACATTGGGAAAACAGTGGAGGTATACATGGATGACCTCGTCATCATGAGCCAAGAAGAAGAAACCATGCTCGCAAACATTCAGCGTACGTTCGATTCATTGCGCAGCGTCAATTTAAAACTTAACCCAACAAAGTGCTCCTTTGGAATGGAAGAAGGAAAATTTTTGGGTTTCATAGTACCAGAGATGGTTTTAAGGTTAACCAGGAGAAGGTGCAAGCCATTCAGTTAATGTCGTCACCAATAACAGTAAAAGAAATGCAAAGACTCGCGGGACGACTAGCAGCCTTGAACAGATTCTTGGCAAATCACGCTGCGAAATCCTATCCGTTCATTAGTACACTGCACAATTGCGCTAAGAAAACGCATTTTCAGTGGACGCCAGAATCGGAGAAAGCCTTCAAGCAAATGAAGGAGTGTTTAATCTAGCTAACAACATTGACAGCACCGCAAGAAAAAAAGCCGCTAATCTTGTATTTGTCCGCAGCAGAGGTAGCGGTCGGCGCAGTGTTAATGGTGGATAGAGAGGGCGTTCAGACCCCAATATACTACATTAGTAAGATGCTAACCGGCCCAGAGACGCGCTACTCGATGATAGAAAAACTGGTCCTCGCGCTAGTACATGCATCACGATGACTCCGCCGGCATTTCTCAGGTCATGTTATTACAGTTCTCACTAATTATCACCTAGGCCAAATCCTGTCTAAACCCAATGTCGCGAGGAGATTGGCTAAATGGGCAATCGAGCTGGGAGGATACAATATCTTATATAGACCTCGGCCAGCAATCAAAGGGCTAGTTTTAGCAGACTTCGCCACAGAAGTACCCATAGACAAAGTGCAAGAATGTGAGGCGATCCAAAACCCTATTCCAGTATTCGACGATAGAGTTTGGACGCTGCACACAGACGGGGCTTCTAATGATGATGGAGCAGGCGCAGGCCTTCGACTGGTTAGCCCAGACGATCATGAGCTTACATACGCGATACATTTGGATTTCAAAAGCACAAACAACGAGGCAGAATATGAAGCGTTTCTAGGAGGCCTCCGTTTAGCGCTTAAAATGGGAGCAAACAGTGGGGTATCAACCTTGTCGAAAAGGCCAGGCAGAAGTGACCGGTATAAGCGGATTTTTTGGACGGAAGGTTTTTGATGCGTGGTGCTGGCAAGCTGCGCATTTGCGTAATAATTCCACCACATCCACGTGCATCCCCGGCCAATAGTAGCCTGCGCTCATTATCTTTGCTTCTACCATGCGCGGTCCGGCGTGTATCCCGCATAATCCTTCATAGATTTCCCTGACTAAGTACTGCGCATCTGTTTTGTCGACACAATGCAGGAGTGGACCCATGAATGACTTTCGGTATAAAATACCGTCTGCCATTTCGTAATTTAGTGCTTTTTGTTGGATCTTCTTAGCTTCCGCTTTCCCTTCCGATAGTTTGCCATGCTGTAAGTACATGATGATCGGAGACATCCAGGATGGGTTGCCGACCTCAATGACGTTTACTTGTTTGAGGGGAACAGATGGGTTGGACAAAACTTCGATGCGTACTTCCTTTGCTAAATGTTTAAAACTGGTGGCGGCCAATTTACTTAATGCGTCCGCATGCTTATTTTCACTTCTATTTATGTGAATTATTTTAAACGTTTGAAATTGGCTGATAAGCATTCGTGCTTGTTCCAGATATAACGCAGTGTGACTCCTTATCGTATGGTGTCAGTGCAGTAAATAATATCCAAGTCTGGGTATTATTTAAGCTGGAGTGCTTATTGGGATTTTTATCCCTGTCTATTATGGAGAGAGGCGCAAGGATACATTAGTTCCATTTTGGCGCGCAGGTGTTGCTTGTTGCTTTTCTTCTAAGTTCTCTTTGTAGGACCAGTGCGCGACCGTCTAAAGAGGGTTAAAAGATGAGGTTGTGGTATGGTCCCAAGTATTCAAAGTGAGGGTTTTGAGACCTTACCCCTTCAACAAATTTATCATCACGCCATCCGCTTTGGCTTCCTTCACTTTCTTTAACAATGTTGTGTCTAGGCCCAAAGGATCCTCAATTTTGCACTTTCTTTGGAAAATAAAGTGAAGGAAGCCAAAGCGGATGGCGTGATGATAAATTTATGTAGGGAATTGTTCAAGGGTCTGAATCCAATAAATATCATTGGGATGGATACACCAAGCTGTTTGAAATGTTGAAAAAGGAAAACCTTAAGATTTAGGTCGTGATATGTTTCCACACTGTTATTGAGGATGATTTGACCATAACACTACCATCAAGGATAATTGAAGCTAGTAAAAAAGTTAAGACATATATCTCAAAGATAGTCACAAGAAATTCACTACTGAATGCCTTTCATAGGGCATTGACAAAGAGGACATGTTAGAGGGCATATCAACTTTGATAGGTTATGTTGCCCTAAAACATAACTTTCAAAAAAATTATACAAGATGATGTAATCAAGATTGTTGAACTCACTTTAGGCCCACAAGGAGAGCTGCGGTATCCGTCATGTTGTACAAAGCGTGGTTGGAAATATTTCGTTTCAGATAATTTATGCACCTTACCAATGAAATTGCGTACACCTATAATTCTTCTCCAGGTTCAGATGAATTTTTTCGTAGTAAAGAAAAGTTTGATAGCCTTGAATCGCTTTTAGTATCGGTATTCCAAACAGTTGCAAAACATGGCCATGGAGTGCTTTCTTTGGCAAGAGGTATTTTTGGAAAAAGAAAATGGCCATTAACGTGAAGCTAACAGGCATCAATTGGTGGTACAATCATGAGAGCCAAAGCCATGTTGCTCAGGTTACACCAGGCTTCTTTACTACATGCAACCATGATGGTTAAGAAATTGTTCTGAAGATGTTGAAGACTAACAATGCTGGCCTAAACTTCGCAGTGAAGCGACCTTCCACAGCTGACAAATGTGATTCGGATCCTGATACTTTTAGTGGTTGATTATCTTGTATTAGTTTATCCAAAATAAATGAATATTTCTTTGTTTTAAATACATCTTTCATCTATCATTCTTGTTCATTATTGGTTGTTTCTTGTCGCCGGGGGGTTGAAGTTAGAGAGAGAAAGAGTTGAGAGAAAATGAAAGATTGGATTTAGTGGTAATTGTAGCATGTGTTCTTCTGAAGATACTTCCACTGCTGCAGCCATGGTGGAGGAGCTCGTCCCAGATTTCACCAAATAAGCTAAACTTCAAAAGAACACATGCCTAGAAGTACAAAACTTTTTTGTGAGGCTTTAATCTTTAGCACTTTTCAAAACACTTGTTCCATCTTCTCTATACAGTCCACAAAAGAAAAATAATCGAACCCGACAAATCGAATAACGACTATTCCATCGGAAGTTAGAATTTTCTTCATCTTTCCTATGGACTCGAGTGCGACCCACTTAGCTGGGGGTGCACACCACACGGAACTGAAGTCGTGAAGATCGACGACCATCCGATCAAACATACCAAAGTTTTCTTTCCAGAATTCATCAACATACTTATCAGGGGTATGGCAGGGTTGGGTCATATTCGTCCAAGATTCTCATAGGTGGGATGTTAGATTTCATCATCGCCGACATTGCAACACAGAAGAGATCCATCAGATATTGTAAACTTGAGATGTCACGGTTAACAACGATCACTTTACATCCAACTTTAGTTTACAAGAAGTTCAAAACTGCTGCTCCAAGCCCTCCGCCAAACTCGATACATTTTCTCTGTTTCCTTTCTTCGGAAAGTCTAGGTAAAGCTTTCCTAAATGTTTTCCCTTTTAGAGTAGCAGACAGAGCTTTTTTTTCTTTTGTGTGATCATCAAGTCAACGTCAAACCACATAGCTTTCCAGTGGGGCTCCAAAATTTTGGTGATATCATACGTGGGATCTTGGGAATGTAATATGGAAAGTTCTTTTGGATCATTTTTGTATTTGTTACCGTCTATAGTCATTGTGAATGAAATTTTCAGTGTTGTTGAATCGGAGCCTTCTTCTTTAGCTCAAATTTATCCTTCTTGCTGAGACAGGTGACTCATCAGCCATGCAAAATGAACCCAAAGGTAGTATTTATGAGTTACTTACCACCTTCCCATGAACTAACCCGTCGGAAAAAGTTAGATATCTTGTTTCAGAAGACCCCACACACACAGGAAGGTAAGGCCTTAACATAACACTAATAGAATTTTCTACAATCTTTTGGTCATTCTCAGTTATCTCAAACAGAACGTACTCAACATTTCTGACGCCATGTGTGTCGTTAGCAACAACAAACAACCTCGATATCCCGAAAAAATCTTTCAAGCATATCCTGTTGACCAGCTCTTGTACAGAATATCGGATCATCTTCACGACCCCGGGGAACAATGATTGTTGCTGCCAAAGGCGGGTGAACCTCACTGGCCGAGTCAAGCACAGTAACCTTTAGAATTGGTTCGTACAACATTGCATTAGCCTCAGCCTCAATTGGATTTTTTACAGTAAACACAGTGCATGCAGATGGCCTGATTTCTTTGAACATGTTGGTGTGAAGAACAAATTCCATTTCTCCTATGTAAGAGAGGGGAAAATGTTAGAAAACAAAAGAGATGGAGAATGTTATATTATTGTTTGTAATGCTTATATGGTTAATAGTACAAAACTACTTTTGTAACATCTAGAGCAAGTATGCTGCGAAGTATGATGTCTAAGCTGATAAATGTACACTACAGGCCCAAAGAATACATAGTTACCATTACAGCTCTAAGAACAAACACTAATTATACAATAATAAATAAACCATATTCGTTGACTCATTAGATAAAAACTGGATTTAAACATCCTTAGCAAAAAGAGAACATCAAAAACTGATTCTTGGTCTGTCTATTGGAATAACATACAATAATAATAAATAAATGTAAGTACATAACAATGAGCATTTACTTAACTATATAAATTTTTATGTGTCTGTTTACCTTTTTAATATATCAAAACACTTATTATAGCTTATTTCTTGGATTAAAAAAGTTGAGAAAAAGGCTTTCATTTTAAAAATTGATTTTGAAAAGGCTTACGACAATGTTTGTTGGGGTTTTTTTTACTGGATATCATGGATCAGATGGGTTTTCCTAATCTTTGGTGTAAATGGGTGGAAGGGGTTCAAACTTCGGATAGATCCGCGGTGTTAGTGTACGGCTCTCCTACTTTTGAATTTGGCTGTTCCAAAGGGATAAGACAGGGAGACCTGTTATCCCCGTTTTTGTTCCTGTTGGTTATGGAAACCCTGTCTAGCATTTTTTTCAAAGCAGGGCTTGAAGGATTTTTCAAAGGAATTCAAACCCCTA
The DNA here is from genome assembly GCA_030545235.1 of Helianthus tuberosus. Lineage (NCBI taxonomy): Eukaryota > Viridiplantae > Streptophyta > Magnoliopsida > Asterales > Asteraceae > Helianthus > Helianthus tuberosus. The sequence goes on along the minus strand of CM060434.1, from coordinate 130,735,780 downwards.
ATAACGGTCCGGTTATATCTCATCTTTTTTATGCTGGCGATGCTCTTATTTTGAGGGACTGGGATAGGGGTAATGTAACGAACGTGGTTAGATGTCTAAGAATTTTTTACTTGTGTTCGAGTCTTAAAATCAACCTTCACAAATCTAACTTATATGGGTTGGGGGGGGGGGGGGTGGGGGTGGTTGTCAGTGACATCAAGGATATGGCTAACGTGATTGGGTGTAATACGGATAATATTCCACTTTCTTACTTGGGTATCACGATGGGGGCAAATATGAATAGAATCAGTAATTGGGATCCAATTGCTGAGATTATCGATAAAAGATTATCGGTTTGGAAAGCTAAAACAATGTCTATTGGGGGAGACTTACTTTGATTAGTTCTGTGTTGGAGAGTCTTCCCATATATTACTTTTCTTTATATAAAGCGCCAATCGGTATAATTAAGATTCTTGAAGCTAAGATAAGAAAGTTTTTTTGGGCGGGAAATACGGAAAATAACAAAATGAACTGGGTGGCTTGGGATTGGATCACTTGGCCCAAGAAAAAAAGAGGGGTTGGGTCTTTACAGATTAAAAGAAGTTAATGAGGCGCTTTTATATAAGTGGGGTTGGAGATATAGAGTCGGAAATCATAATCTATGGAGGAAAGTGGTGGAAGCTTGTCATAGTAAAAATAACCAAATAGGTTTTCTTCCATTAAATGGTTATTATGCGAGTTGTTGGAATAACATTGTGAAACTGATTTCCAAAATGGAACTTAACGGGAAAGGTATAAATCAGGTGATTCTGGGTAAAGTGGGGAACGGGGCTGATATTCGTTTTTGGTTAGACAACTAGGTGGGTGATATTCTGAAGAAACACTGACCTTCCGGTAGTATCCGATGAAGACTTCAAGTATCAATGATCCGAACCGGCAAACTGCAAAACAGAAACACCGTTAGGACTCGTTACAGGAATGGGGTTATTCCTGTAACCACCCTCCGGCGTGAGAATAAGTCTCGGGTTTGGGAGTATAAAAGTGTAAAGAGAAGAGGAAGTTGTATTGAGAATTCGATGTCCTGTACCTTGCATGTTTACCTCTATTTATAGTTTATGATTAGGGTTTCCCTTAACTTGGATGAACTCCTATAAGTTAGGGATTTGCATGATCTTCCCAAAAAGTTGGAGATTTAGTTATGTATCTTATCCGTATAGAATGGAATATTCTAGAACGAATATTTATAACAGCTTATTTACAATAAAATAATAGGTAATGACCGGGTCGGACTATCCGATTAAGGTCATACCTCGTCATGTCCCCCCAGTCCGAAGTTATGAAATGTAATTCATGAAATCGGACTAGAGAAAAAAGAAGAAAGTATATCCTATGTAAGGAAAATTTACGGTGCCATAAATGTGAAATGAGAAAATGGCGGCGATGTGATAGGATGTAGCAGTTAAAGCCATCATTGGGGTAACAACTTGGGTTACCCTGTTCTGACGCGTATGTCTGTACATTTTCCAATTTTGAATTTTGTAAAACTACCATATAAATAGCATCCTTTTGACGAGAGTTAAGTTCCAATTTCTAGAACATCCTCTGTCACTTCCCCTCTCTCAAACGAAATGGTCTCTAAGAACGTTGAATCTTCTTCCTCTGCATCCGCGGGCTCCAAAACCCTTTTATGCAAATGGGGAGTTGTATCTTACAACAACCTTGTGCAGGATTATGGGATCAGGGCTGAGTGGAACCCCCTATTACCGTCGAAAACAGACACAGCCTTTCCACTGAGGAAAGGGAAAATCACATTGTTCAGTGATTTTTTCAAATTCTGCAATTTCCGGTTGCCCATCACAAAATTTCTCAAATCCGTGCTTGATTACTACCGCATTCATCTTTCCCAAATACATCCACTAGGGTTAGTGAAGCTTCGCCAATTTGAATTTGCGTGTGTGGCTTTAGGGCACATACTGGAACTCATCGTATTTAGGGCTTTTTTCGTTCTTGTGTGGAAACCCCCATTCTTTACCTTCGATCGGAGAGACACTGAAGTTTCTTGTCTGAGGGAAATCCCTACCAGTTCCCGGGACAAAGATTGGAAAAAGAAATTTTTCTATGTTGACAGCTCTGTAATTCCTGGCGATATGCATTGGAGAAACATGGGGCCGAATGACAAAGTTAAGGACGACAGTCCTCCTGAAGATGCTTACGTTGCAAATGCCCTATATACAAGATTGTGCAATCGCCCTTTCGAATGTACAGTGATTCCAGAAGGGGCCCTGGTAATGGCGGGAATGAGCCTGTTGTGGCATGATATCAAGCAGTATCCCTCGTTTCAAAGGGATGATGAAGGTATGCCTGATACTTTGTTCATTTGATATATTACTATTTGCCTAAATATACCCTTTTCAGGAGATTGGAGCTTATTTGACTTTGTCGATCCTCCGCGGCACCTGGCATTGAGGGCCGCCGACCGCGTACTTAGTGAGCAAGAGCCGGATGTGTTAAAAATTCACCTTGATCAATTTTTGCTACCCGCCCTTCCTGCGGATCCTACTGCCTACCTTGCCCTTGCTAGCGTCAGCGGGGGAACGAACGTTGTGAATCCGGAGAAGAAACCCCTCCGGGTAAAGATTACCGGAAGGAAATATATAGCGGCTGGGGTGACCACGCCCTCTGCTAGTGGAACGGCGATTACCAAAGGTGAAATGATTACTGCAACTGAAATTACCAGCCCCACCCATGTATTGAAAACACGAAAGACATTTCATGCTCCAAAACTACCCGCGTTTGAAGCCGTGCAGGCCGCCTATGCCATACCAACTGGTATGAGTTTTGTACTTTTGGTTTATTAAGTAAATGCCTTATGCAACTGAAGTATGTTTTCACTACAGGGACTACAGGCGCGGTTCAAACTTCCCTTGTGACAGCCATGCCCTTGTCATGTATTGAGGTGGTACCCCCAACTGATAGCAAACAAACGGAACCCACACCATCGCTGAGTCCGCCTGTTTCCGTTAGCTGTGCGATGCCGCCGCCCCCATTTACCGCTGCTGTAACTGTAACAGCGAGTCCCGTTGCCGCTTCACTGGCTACCAGTGTCACACTTTCCCCTATGTCTACCTCGCCCTTGAATATTTTTTCAACTGTTGGGAAAGAGATCCCAGCTACCTCCTCTACTCATGAGGCGACGAGTGCTGGGGACCGTGCCGCTGATGATATGGGCGGATCAAGCAGTGGTATTGCCGACGATGGGGCCCGCCTAGGAGATGATCTATACTTACCTACCATCAACTGGGATCCCAGCAACCGGGATAAACGCTATCAACCTCAGTGGAAGATTGCAGAATCATCCAGGCTAATCTTCCCCCCGGTGGTTCAACATTGGGTGGAACGAGCTTATCCTCCAGCGGAAGTGGCATATGTAGAAGGGCTAAACAATGAGAACTTGATGAACTCTGCTATTGTGGACTCTGTTAGTCAACCCAGGAGGCTTACGGAGATCCGTCGTCGGTGGATGCATGACAATAATGAACTCCACCGAGCCCAAGCCGTTATCGAGGAACTGAAGGATGAGAAATACCGTTTGGAGAGTCAACTTCAAGCTGTTGGACTGAGGGAGAGTCGGTTTGTCTCGGAGAAAAACAAGGCCGAGGATGATTTAAAGAGGGTTACTGCCAATCTTGCCGAAGAGCGCCTTGTGTGGGCTCGGGATATGGCGGAGAAGGACCGATTGATTTCCCATGCTAAAACCGTGCAGGAGGAGCTAGAACGAAAAGCTGTTAGTGAGGCTCAGAAGGTGAGATCCGAAATGACTGCTCTTGTGGAAAAATTTCGAATTGACACTGATTTTGTGTCACAGGTTCAGGAACGCTACCATGCGTTGACCGTTGAGGTGGAGGCCTCAAATGCCAAGGTTCAGGCAAAACAGGCGGAGTTGGAAGAGCGAGAAGGGCAACTTAGAGAACTCCAACAGCGTTGTGATTCCCTTCTACTTGAACGAAATACCCTTGATCGATCTTCTGCCACACGCCTAAAGGAGGTGGAGAGTGCTTTAGATCAAGCAAATGTTGAGGTGGAAGGATTGACCAGTCAACTGGCGGCTTTACGGGGTGATAGGAATTGGCTAATAACCAATGGGCTCGTAGGAGCGTTTGAGTATTGTCGCCAATCGGCGCCCTTTACCTCTCTGATAGACCGTCTTTCCGCTGCTGCCTACAAGTCCGGCCACCACAACGGTATTTACCAAGGATACTTTGATTGTAAACAATCAGATAGGATGTCTTCTGACTTTCACACGGCTAGGGGCAAATTTGAAGGTGAAATGGCTGATGCGCTGGAGGCGGTATACAACGAGCCGCTGTCTGTGTATGCTGACTTAGTGAATAAGGTGAATGAGGAAGGCACAGAATCTCTGCGTATGATGCTGGACCCCGCGGAAGAGTCCGAGGAGGCATAAATATTTGTATTTTGCTCACGTGTTCTAAACATTTATGGCTTTTGTAATGACACTATTTAGCCTTGGTTTTTGTGAACATATCCACGTAACTTGTCAGGTATTAAATGCTAACTCATGATGTATGTAGCCACCTTTCTTTCGAAATACGGCGATTTGACCTGTAATGATCATTTGCCATTAATACTGCTGTCGTCATCTCTGTCAAGCCCATTTGCCCCCCTATAAATTTTGTTTCATTTTTCTAAATTTGGTAACTTAACGATATGAGTCGTAAAAGCTATAAACAAAGACTCTCCGACATTTTCCGTCGACTAGATGCTGCCGATGGCTTGGTTCAACTGCAAACTCTAGTGACTAAATCGATGACTCGGAAAAGAAGAGGACCTAATGTCGTTCCTACCCGGGCCAATCGTGCATGCCGGAGCATTGTGTATGAAGATGCTATCCCATCTGACATTGACACGGCACCACTATCAGCCGATGATCTGGTGCAACTTGTTTCAGTCAACCGTGTTCAACGTTGCCCTTTAGTGTACGAGCGTCGTCGTAATGGTCGTGTTGGAAAAAATCCTGCTGATGACCAGGGAGCTATGTCCCCACCGGTGATTGGAGGATCAGCTGATGACTTGACCATTGATCCCCTTGCGCCGGGTTGTGGTAAGGTGCACCATACCCCTGCAGAGGTAACGGCGACCTGTTCCCACAAGTAGGTGTTTGAACATGTTTCTTTTTTGGTTCCCTTATGTTGGCTTTTCAATGATAGGGACAAGTACTTGGTTTTGTGTAAGATAGTTTGTATGTTTTGTTAAAATACCTATCTTTTGATAGCGGTTATTGTATCTATTACCAAGATACCCGCTTTTAGCGCTGTATATTATAACCCCATGACTTATGAAAATATTTTCGTGTTTAAGGGCATTGTTGCTTATAGTTTTGTGCAATTTGTTTGCGACGGCAATTTTATTATATTCTTTCATAATGAGAAGAAAAGAAACAACTTTTATTGAACTCAAAACTTAAATGAAAAGAAGCGACATCGCTGTGGATGGATTACACTTGTTTATTGAAAAAGAAAAAAAAGTTGATCTTGCTGTTGGGAGCAGGGCTGTTATAAGTAACATTTTTTTAACTGAGCGATGTTCCAGCTACGGGGTATAGCGGTTCCGTCTAGCCTGGTCAATCTATAGGCCCCTTTGCCCAGATCCTCTTGAATGACATAGGGACCCTCCCAGTTGGGCCCTAGCTTTCCTGTGGGCTCCGCCCTACTGGCTTCATTGTCTCGCATGACATAATCGCCCTTTTTGAATGTATGCTGTGCCACGCGTTTGTTGTAATATTTTTCCAACGTCTTTTTGTATTTTGCTTCATTGATGGCGGCGGATTCACGTCTCTGCTCGAGTGCGTCTAGACCCTCCCTTAGCAACCTGTCGTTGTTTTCACCCGTGGTGAGGCGACGTAGTGACGGTAACCCCACCTCAGCGGGTATCATCGCTTCCATACCATAGGTTAGGCTAAAGGGTGTTTCGTTATTACTAGTCTTGGGCATTGTTCGGTGTGCCCATAGGACGTTTGGCAGTTCGTCAACCCAAGAGCTTCCCTCGGAGTCCAATCTTCTCTTCATGCCATCTAGCAAACTTCTATTCGCCCGTTCTACTTGACCATTCCCTTGAGGATGCGCTACAGATGTGAAAATCTGCTGTATCTGGAGTTCAGCGCACCATTCTTGCAAAACTCTGTCAGTGAACTGTGTACCGTTGTCGCTTACCAAATATAGTGGCAATCCAAACCGGCATACTATGTGTTCCCAAAGGAACTTTTTACCATTATCCGCCGTGATTTTAGCCAAAGGTTTGGCCTCTACCCACTTAGTAAAGTAGTCGATTGCCACAATTAAGTATTTCAACCTCCCGGGTGCCAATGGGAATGGTCCCACAATATCCACCGCCCATTTCTGAAAAGGCCACGCCGCGGTGACTGGGATCAGGTTATTTTTGGGCCTGAGTGTTTGGGGAGCGAATTTCTGACAGCTACGACACTTTCTGAGTTCCTGCACCGCGTCTTCGTGCATCCCGGGCCAGTAGTACCCGGCGTTATGGATTTTAGCTACAACTGCCCTGGGTCCGGCGTGGATGCCGCATATGCCCGCATGAATTTCTTGAATCAGATACTTGGCTTCTCTCGGGGAAACACACCGTAGAAGTGGGCCCAAATATGACTTCCGGTATAGAATGCCATCATTAACTTCATATTGCAACGCCTTTGTTTGTATTTTCTGAGCCTCGCCCTTACCAGGGGGCAACTCCCCCTTAGTAAGGAATTTTATCATTGGAGTATACCAACAGGGTTCCTCCGCAGTTACTGCAGAGATGTTCCGTGGTTCGATTGAAGGAATTAGTAACGTCTCTATTTTCACTTCTTTTTCCATGCCTGAAGTGGCAAGCTTGCTTAAAGCATCTGCTATCTGGTTTCTTCCCCGGTGAACGTGGTTGAGCGTGACCTTTTCAAAAGAAGCCATGAGCTCCTTTGTTTTTGCTAGGTATCTTGCCATCGATTCATCCTTAGCTTCATACGTTTCATTAACCTGGTTATTAACCAGCAAGGAGTCAACATACGCCTCGACTCGTGAAGCTCCCATAGATTGAGCCATTCTTAAACCGGCAAGCAGCGCCTCGTACTTTGCCTCATTGTTGGAGCATTCGAAGTCAAAACGTAGAGCGTACATTAGTCTAATCTCGTCAGGGCTTATCAGCATTAAACCCGCTCCAGATCCTTTCTCACTCGACGACCCATCAGTATAAAGCTTCCAGGCCTGTCTGGCGGTGCTAGATTCCGGGATGTCCTGGATGGATGGATCCAATATGGCTTCTCCTTCGGGGATTTCTGCTAAAAAGTCGGCGATAACCTGCCCTTTGACCGTTGTCCGCGTTCTGTATTCAATATCTAAAGCACCTAACTCAATTGCCCATTTGGCCAGTCTTCCCGAGATTTCCGGTTTGTGCAGGATTTGCTGTAGCGGGTAATTCGTCAAAACTTGCACGCGATGTGCTTGAAAATATCTTCTCAATCGCCTAGTGGCGTGTACCAGGGCCAGGACCAATTTTTCTAAGGTTGGGTACCTCGTTTCTGGTCCCGCCAGTACTCGACTTATGTAATATATGGAAGTTTGCTTCCCATCCCTCTCCACCATGAGCACCACGCTTACTGCAGTATGAGCCGCTGCCAAATACATTTTTAGTACCTCATTGGGAGATGGCGCTGTAAGCATAGGTAACTTTTCGATAAAACGCTTCATATCTTGCAGGGCTTCTTCAGCTTCACCAGTCCATTTGAAATTCTTTTTGTTGAGGCAATCTTTTAATGTTTTAATGAACGGTAAAGATCTTTCTGCGTGTCTTGCTAAGAATCGGTTAATCGCCACTAAGCGCCCGTTTAGCGCTTGTGCTTCCTTCAACGTTCTAGGGGAGGGCATTCGCTTTATAGCGGCTACCTTATCCGGATTAGCTTTGAAGCCTTCCCGGGTGACGATCACGCCCAAGAACTTTCCTTCTTCCACCCCGAACGAGCACTTCTTGGGGTTGAGCTTTATGTTGTATTCTCTAAGCTTTTGGAAGGTTTCCTCAATGTCTTCCAACATTTGCTTCTCCTCTCTACTCTTGATCACGAGATCGTCTACATACACTTCCAGATTTCTGCCGATCTGGGCTTCAAAAGCCTTGTCCATGAGACGCTGATATGTTGCTCCAGCATTTCGTAGACCAAAAGGCATCTTTGTGTAACAAAAAATGCCCACATCAGTATGAAATGTTGTCTTTTCTTCGTCTTCCTTAGACATTTTGATTTGGTGATATCCCTTATAGGCGTCCAGGAAACATTTATACCTATAGGGGACCAGGGAATCAACCTTGAAGTCCATATCCGGTAAAGGGTACGCGTCCTTGGGGCATGCTTTATTCAGGTCTTTGAAATCAATGCACATTCGCCATGTACCATCTGGCTTTTTCACCATCACCGGGTTTGACACCTATGTGTGGTACTGTGTTTCTCTGAGGATTCCGGCTTCTACCAACTTTCGTACTTCTTTAACGACTGCTGCTTTTCGATCCGGGGCCATACTGCGTTTACCTTGCGCGACCGGCTTAACGCCTGGGAGTGTTGCTAGCTTATGTTCCGCTTTATCGCGGGGAACTCCTGTCATGTCGGAATGTTCGAAGGCAAAAACGTCAGCATTTCTTCTCAATAGTGCTTTCAAGTCATTTTTAACTTCTGGGGAGAGGCTATCTCCGATGGTAACTGTTTGGTCTGGGTGGCGTGTGCTCAACACCCACCTTTCTGGACCAATAGCTCCGGTGGGGCCTTGGCGGCATTTCTTGGTGTTTAGTACCTCCCCTATCTTGTCTCGATACACTGTTGCAATACCCCGCAGAGTGGGGAACTTCATGAAACCTCGCGCCGTTGAGACTATAGCGTCTAATTTACCCAGAGTGAACCTTCCAATAATCACATTGTGGTACGACTTAGCACGTACCACCAGGAATGTTAGGAGTATGGTTCTTTCCCGGGGCTCCTGTCCAAATGTGACTGGGAACGTAATATGACCAATAGGGTCTACTTTTTCCCCTGTGAAGCCTTTAATGGGGGCGTGTACAGATTCTAGCAACCTTTGGTCTTCCAATTGCATTCTATTGAAACAGTGTTCGTAGATGATGTCTTCTGAACTTCCAGTGTCCACCAAGATTCGCCTCATGCGGTAATCTCCCACTGCGGCAGATATGATTAAGGCGTCTGTAGTGAGGTGCAGGTCTTCAACGCGTGGTTCGATGGTCATAGTGGCGAGCATCCAGGGTTCGAGCGTGGAGAAACTCCGTTTTGCCCCTTTTCCTTCGTCAGCGTGCACCATATTCAACTCTCGCGGTCTTTTACCCGCCGCTTTATCGTTTTCTTCTTTTACGACTGGTGGACCGTGTTTGATGTCCCTTACCAAGTGTGCCAACTTACCTGCTTTCACAAAATATTCGATCTGCTTTTTCAACTGAAAACAATCGTTTGTGTCATGCCCGCTCCCTTTGTGGTATTCACAGTATTTACTTGTGTCTTTGTTTGGGTTGTCTTTTAATGGCTTCGGAGGATTAAACTTGAGGTTTTCTGACGCTAGAATTTTCGCCGGCGTCTTGCTCAGGTTAGGGTAGTCAGGTCGAGGTTTTGAGGACTCGTTCCTTGAGTAGGTGTTTCTTGGTCGGTCGTAACATGAATCCGTTTTGTCATTCCTCTGGTATCGATCTCCTCTGCCCCTGCCTTTGGCATTCCGCTGTTCTCTATCTTCTTGATTTTTGAGAGCCTCTTTCTTCCTATTAGCTGCATGACTGGCGGCTACGGCCTTTTCTTGTATGACATATACTTTGGCTATCCGAAGTATTTCATCAATGGTGGGTGGCACGCCATCTCGCCCATGGAGGGTTCTTAACAACTCGTCATCATTCACTCCTTGTAGGAAAGCTCCACAGGCTAGATCATTCGTCACGCCCGGGATTGCCAAACTTTCCTTGTTGAATCTAACGATGAAGTTTTCCACCGTTTCGTTGTCTCGCCGGCGGATATGGAGAAGCTCATTTCTATCTTTAGTGTGCCTGCGTTGCTGGCTGAACTGTAAGATGAACTTGGCTTCCAAATTCTCAAAACTGTCTATTTCTCCTGTGGGTAAACTATCCCACCAAACCCTAGCCGCACCCATCAGTGTTTGCACAAACATCTTGCACCATAGGGGCATAGGCCAACACGCTACTTCCCCGCGCTTTTAAATAGGTTAAGATTGCACAAACATCTTTACCTACTGTTTGAGGCATTTTAGGTTTCTCCTTGATAGGAGCTTCTGCTATCCTTCTAGTAAATTTAGATTTGAAAGTTGCATCTACTGGCTAGTACGGTCTAGTGAGCTCGTCTTCTTCCAGATTGATAGGTTGTACTAAAGGAATAACCCCGCCCTGGCTTATACCCTGAGTAGAAGTAGGTAGTGCTGAAGTGTTGTTTAGCATAGAGCTGGGGCCTCTTCCCGGGGAAAGTCTGGGTCTGGATGCATTCCCTCTGTCATAGGCGGGTTCCACTGTTGGCTGAACTGGAGCGTAAACCGGTTGCGAAGTAGGAAAGCTCCACCATGGCGGCATGTAAGCCGCGTATGGCTATTGTTGAACATGACTCTGTGTGGTTCCCTGAGGCGTATATGCCGAATTACCATATGGAGGTAAGTACCCGTATGGGGGTGCGTAATAGTATCCAGGGAAATAAGGTTGATTTCCTGGTGTGACTGGGGCATTCATGATTCCTGCCGGCATGACCACCGGCTGGTGAGGTGGAGTAGACAGTGCAGCGGTAAGTGCTGCTGTGTACAAGGGTGGCATGGCGTAAGTGGCGGATGGTTGATAATACTGAGGCATGCTCGCCTGAGGCATGATGGTGCTCGGACTTGCCGACGTAATCACTGGCATAGAACTAAAACGTGATGCTTGTGCTCCAGTGGTCGCCACAGGGGTGAACATGTTGACACCCGTTGCCCCTGGTTCCATGGACTGTAACGGCAGGGAGGTGTATGGAAGTACATTTACTCCGGTTGTTCCAGGGGCAGTGACTACATTCCCCGAAAAACCAGGTGGTGGTCCTTCCGCCTCGAATTCCAGATCGAGCGATCTGGTGACAACCGGTGAAACCGGAGTACTGGTGATGGGGCCTGTTCCTACCCCCAGGTTGTTATTCGTGGCTGCTTGGCTTGGGGTTGCTGCTGCGTTCAGATCACTGGCCATGGGGTTCAAACTGATTGTTACCGAAAAGGTCCCACGGATGGCGCCAATGAAGAAACACTGACCTTCCGGTAGTATCCGATGAAGACTTCAAGTATCAATGATCTGAACCGGCAAACTGCAAAACAGAAACACCGTTAGGACTCGTTACAGGAATGGGGTTATTCCTGTAACCACCCTCCGGCGTGAGAATAAGTCTCGGGTTTGGGAGTATAAAAGTGTAAAGAGAAGAGGAAGTTGTATTGAGAATTCGATGTCCTGTACCTTGCATGTTTACCTCTATTTATAGTTTATGATTAGGGTTTCCCTTAACTTGGATGAACTCCTATAAGTTAGGGATTTGCATGATCTTCCCAAAAAGTTGGAGATTTAGTTATGTATCTTATCCGTATAGAATGGAATATTCTAGAACGAATATTTATAACAGCTTATTTACAATAAAATAATAGGTAATGACCGGGTCGGACTATCCGATTAAGTGGGGTTGGAGATATAGAGTCGGAAATCATAATCTATGGAGGAAAGTGGTGGAAGCTTGTCATAGTAAAAATAACCAAATAGGTTTTCTTCCATTAAATGGTTATTATGCGAGTTGTTGGAATAACATTGTGAAACTGATTTCCAAAATGGAACTTAACGGGAAAGGTATAAATCAGGTGATTCTGGGTAAAGTGGGGAACGGGGCTGATATTCGTTTTTGGTTAGACAACTAGGTGGGTGATATTCCTTTCGTGGAAAGATAGCCGCATCTATTTGTTTTGGAATCCTTTAAATTTTGTAGGGTTTCGGAGAGATTGGATCCGGGTCAAGGAAATGGTGACTATTCGTGGAGTTAGATTAGACAACTAGAGTCTGATACTGACGAAAGGAATGGAAGGAGTGTCAAGAAGTTATCAACTTGGTGAGATTATCAAATAAAAAGATGAATGGCTTTGGAACGTGGACAGTCAGGATGGGTTCTCGGTGAATTCTGTGAAAAAGACTATAATTTCGGATAGGGGAAGTAGTCACTTTGCTAATTTTGAGTGGAGCAAATGGGTTCCAAAAAATGTAACATTACGGTTTGGAGAGGTAATCTGGATAGACTAGCAACCAAAGTCAATCTGAGAAGAAGGAACATGGTTATTTCTTCGGTTATGTTCCCCTTCTGTGACGAGTATGAGGAAACGGTGGATCATTTGTTTACAGCTTGTTCTGTGGCTATTCGAGTGTGGGCGGCTTTCAGTGCTTGGTGCAACATTCCTCCAATCTTTGCTTTCGATTTCAAAGATCTCATGGATATTCATAATGTAAATCAGGAGGAAAATGAAGAAGATTATACGAGGGTCGGTTATTATTTCGTGTTGGTGCATCTGGAAAAGCAGGAACGAGTTAGTTTTCAATCAGATAAGGAAAAGTCCGCAAGATATTTTGATTGAGATTAAATCAAGAGGTTTTGGATGGTATAAAAATAGATCAGCATGTATAGATATTAGTTGGAAGGACTGATGTAAATATCCTATGTATATATTGTAATTTGCATTGACGGAGCTTAGTGGAAACCCGGGGGTGCACCCGCCCCCTCGAATGTTTCGGTTAGAAGTGTAAAATTTCCGATTTTTCGTCCGAAAATTTTAAAATTATAAAGGATCGCCCCCCAATTATTTTGTCTAAATAGTTATATAATATAAAAATTGGGTCCCATGACTTTCCACCCCCCCGGAACTTTTAGTCAAGCTCCGCCACTGGTAATTTGGTCCTTTGCCTCGTTTGGATAAGGGGTTTTGTGTTGTATTGGCCTTTTACAAGTTTGGGTCTGATGTGTGTTTTAATGAATTTCTATCTAAAAAAAACTTATTATAACTTTTGTTTTCTAGGGATAAGTAAGAACTCTGTGACATGAGAGCTAGATACACATTAAATATAAATCGTCAGAAAAATAGTAACTTACTAATTAACTATTATGTTCTACTTAAACCGAAAAGAAATACTTTTAAACAAAAGTAATAAAAGCAAGGTTAAAAATAGAAAAAATTAATTTCAGCTTTTATAAATATGTTTTGTTTATAACTTCATTTTGGCTAATGCAATATTATACATATGAATTTAGACTGGTGTGATGAACAGTGCTTGATTTTTTTATTGATAAAAGAACATAATAGGTTGTAGATATAGACTTATGAATTTTGTTATTATTATGAAAATGAGTTTGACTATTATTTTAGTATTGTTATTTTCAGTTAAAATCTTTTTAGCTTTTTTCATTCCTTTTCCAATGTAAGGGATTTTTTATCTCGAGTAAGTGGGTATAAATTTGCGAGTTAAGATGTTGTAACACGTGCGTGTACGTTCACATTTTTACGTTTGTGTTTTTGCGCGTCAATTGCTTCATCGTAACACGCGGATCCTAAGTCAACTTAGTTATTCTTTTATATGTTTTAAGTTTCATGTTAATTTTTTACAAGTTAACACGTCACAACATGCGTGCGTGGTTCAACGTTATTACGTCCACTTTTTGCTTTGTTTAACGGCCCGTAGCGAAACACGGGTCCTAAATACTAGCATATATAAAAGAAGTTATTAGCTACAGACCCTTAATTTGAATTTTTTTTTTCCCTAGATATGCACTGAAATAAGTTAATAACAAGTTATCAATGGTCAAACAACAAAAATAAGTGGCTTAGCATAAAAATAAATAAGATCTTGAATAATTATGAGGTTATTTGTATTGTATTTAAACAATACAAAAACATATAAGGTTCATATTTTTGTTTAATATTTTTTCCTCCACATTTTATATATATAAAGAAGTTGTACCTAAGGTAAAATACATTTTTGTATCGTAAACTATATATGCGTCACTATTGTATCAATACCGTGACTAGCGACAAACCAAAACACATTGGATTTTGCAACATTGGTACTGATATAAGTATTACCGAAACCGATATTCATTTTTATTATTTTCGATTAATGTATAACACATGACGAGGGTATATCTCGACTTCATTTTTTGAATTTTCTTTTTTCCTTTGTTGTAGCACATGCTGGTATCATAACGAAACGAATCGATGTCGGCTGAAGTTCCGTCGCGAAGCGAGAGGAAAGCCCACTAGTTACAATGAAATGAAAGTGTTCTCATGACTGACATCGTTGTACTTCTATAGTAGAAAACTAGTTATTGACAAAAACTATTAATGAATATCTGTTTCTATTTATTATGAAAGAATAGAATATATGAAATATTATCCAGCTTATATTAAATGCACCCCCCCTGAACCTTAAATGCACCTTTACTACTTTTTTTTACCGCAAACTAATGTCTTTCTAAATACTTCAATTTTGCACATAATAGAACTTGAACTCTCAACATATGTACTTTGTTTCATTTTAAAACTAAAAAAAATATATATCTTCTAACAACAATCATTTTTTTCACATATTTAACAATATTTAGGTGACGATTTATCATTTCTTATATGTAATTTAGTCGTTACATATATTTAAGTAACTACACGTTCACATATATGTAACAACCAAATTAGATATATGTGTAATAACTCAATTGCCCATTTGGCCAGTCTTCCCGAGATTTCCGGTTTGTGCAGGATTTGCTGTAGCGGGTAATTCGTCAAAACTTGCACGCGATGTGCTTGAAAATATCTTCTCAATCGCCTAGTGGCGTGTACCAGGGCCAGGACCAATTTTTCTAAGGTTGGGTACCTCGTTTCTGGTCCCGCCAGTACTCGACTTATGTAATATATGGAAGTTTGCTTCCCATCCCTCTCCACCATGAGCACCACGCTTACTGCAGTATGAGCCGCTGCCAAATACATTTTTAGTACCTCATTGGGAGATGGCGCTGTAAGCATAGGTAACTTTTCGATAAAACGCTTCATATCTTGCAGGGCTTCTTCAGCTTCACCAGTCCATTTGAAATTCTTTTTGTTGAGGCAATCTTTTAATGTTTTAATGAACGGTAAAGATCTTTCTGCGTGTCTTGCTAAGAATCGGTTAATCGCCACTAAGCGCCCGTTTAGCGCTTGTGCTTCCTTCAACGTTCTAGGGGAGGGCATTCGCTTTATAGCGGCTACCTTATCCGGATTAGCTTTGAAGCCTTCCCGGGTGACGATCACGCCCAAGAACTTTCCTTCTTCCACCCCGAACGAGCACTTCTTGGGGTTGAGCTTTATGTTGTATTCTCTAAGCTTTTGGAAGGTTTCCTCAATGTCTTCCAACATTTGCTTCTCCTCTCTACTCTTGATCACGAGATCGTCTACATACACTTCCAGATTTCTGCCGATCTGGGCTTCAAAAGCCTTGTCCATGAGACGCTGATATGTTGCTCCAGCATTTCGTAGACCAAAAGGCATCTTTGTGTAACAAAAAATGCCCACATCAGTATGAAATGTTGTCTTTTCTTCGTCTTCCTTAGACATTTTGATTTGGTGATATCCCTTATAGGCGTCCAGGAAACATTTATACCTATAGGGGACCAGGGAATCAACCTTGAAGTCCATATCCGGTAAAGGGTACGCGTCCTTGGGGCATGCTTTATTCAGGTCTTTGAAATCAATGCACATTCGCCATGTACCATCTGGCTTTTTCACCATCACCGGGTTTGACACCTATGTGTGGTACTGTGTTTCTCTGAGGATTCCGGCTTCTACCAACTTTCGTACTTCTTTAACGACTGCTGCTTTTCGATCCGGGGCCATACTGCGTTTACCTTGCGCGACCGGCTTAACGCCTGGGAGTGTTGCTAGCTTATGTTCCGCTTTATCGCGGGGAACTCCTGTCATGTCGGAATGTTCGAAGGCAAAAACGTCAGCATTTCTTCTCAATAGTGCTTTCAAGTCATTTTTAACTTCTGGGGAGAGGCTATCTCCGATGGTAACTGTTTGGTCTGGGTGGCGTGTGCTCAACACCCACCTTTCTGGACCAATAGCTCCGGTGGGGCCTTGGCGGCATTTCTTGGTGTTTAGTACCTCCCCTATCTTGTCTCGATACACTGTTGCAATACCCCGCAGAGTGGGGAACTTCATGAAACCTCGCGCCGTTGAGACTATAGCGTCTAATTTACCCAGAGTGAACCTTCCAATAATCACATTGTGGTACGACTTAGCACGTACCACCAGGAATGTTAGGAGTATGGTTCTTTCCCGGGGCTCCTGTCCAAATGTGACTGGGAACGTAATATGACCAATAGGGTCTACTTTTTCCCCTGTGAAGCCTTTAATGGGGGCGTGTACAGATTCTAGCAACCTTTGGTCTTCCAATTGCATTCTATTGAAACAGTGTTCGTAGATGATGTCTTCTGAACTTCCAGTGTCCACCAAGATTCGCCTCATGCGGTAATCTCCCACTGCGGCAGATATGATTAAGGCGTCTGTAGTGAGGTGCAGGTCTTCAACGCGTGGTTCGATGGTCATAGTGGCGAGCATCCAGGGTTCGAGCGTGGAGAAACTCCGTTTTGCCCCTTTTCCTTCGTCAGCGTGCACCATATTCAACTCTCGCGGTCTTTTACCCGCCGCTTTATCGTTTTCTTCTTTTACGACTGGTGGACCGTGTTTGATGTCCCTTACCAAGTGTGCCAACTTACCTGCTTTCACAAAATATTCGATCTGCTTTTTCAACTGAAAACAATCGTTTGTGTCATGCCCGCTCCCTTTGTGGTATTCACAGTATTTACTTGTGTCTTTGTTTGGGTTGTCTTTTAATGGCTTCGGAGGATTAAACTTGAGGTTTTCTGACGCTAGAATTTTCGCCGGCGTCTTGCTCAGGTTAGGGTAGTCAGGTCGAGGTTTTGAGGACTCGTTCCTTGAGTAGGTGTTTCTTGGTCGGTCGTAACATGAATCCGTTTTGTCATTCCTCTGGTATCGATCTCCTCTGCCCCTGCCTTTGGCATTCCGCTGTTCTCTATCTTCTTGATTTTTGAGAGCCTCTTTCTTCCTATTAGCTGCATGACTGGCGGCTACGGCCTTTTCTTGTATGACATATACTTTGGCTATCCGAAGTATTTCATCAATGGTGGGTGGCACGCCATCTCGCCCATGGAGGGTTCTTAACAACTCGTCATCATTCACTCCTTGTAGGAAAGCTCCACAGGCTAGATCATTCGTCACGCCCGGGATTGCCAAACTTTCCTTGTTGAATCTAACGATGAAGTTTTCCACCGTTTCGTTGTCTCGCCGGCGGATATGGAGAAGCTCATTTCTATCTTTAGTGTGCCTGCGTTGCTGGCTGAACTGTAAGATGAACTTGGCTTCCAAATTCTCAAAACTGTCTATTTCTCCTGTGGGTAAACTATCCCACCAAACCCTAGCCGCACCCATCAGTGTTTGCACAAACATCTTGCACCATAGGGGCATAGGCCAACACGCTACTTCCCCCGCGCTTTTAAATAGGTTAAGATTGCACAAACATCTTTACCTACTGTTTGAGGCATTTTAGGTTTCTCCTTGATAGGAGCTTCTGCTATCCTTCTAGTAAATTTAGATTTGAAAGTTGCATCTACTGGCTAGTACGGTCTAGTGAGCTCGTCTTCTTCCAGATTGATAGGTTGTACTAAAGGAATAACCCCGCCCTGGCTTATACCCTGAGTAGAAGTAGGTAGTGCTGAAGTGTTGTTTAGCATAGAGCTGGGGCCTCTTCCCGGGGAAAGTCTGGGTCTGGATGCATTCCCTCTGTCATAGGCGGGTTCCACTGTTGGCTGAACTGGAGCGTAAACCGGTTGCGAAGTAGGAAAGCTCCACCATGGCGGCATGTAAGCCGCGTATGGCTATTGTTGAACATGACTCTGTGTGGTTCCCTGAGGCGTATATGCCGAATTACCATATGGAGGTAAGTACCCGTATGGGGGTGCGTAATAGTATCCAGGGAAATAAGGTTGATTTCCTGGTGTGACTGGGGCATTCATGATTCCTGCCGGCATGACCACCGGCTGGTGAGGTGGAGTAGACAGTGCAGCGGTAAGTGCTGCTGTGTACAAGGGTGGCATGGCGTAAGTGGCGGATGGTTGATAATACTGAGGCATGCTCGCCTGAGGCATGATGGTGCTCGGACTTGCCGACGTAATCACTGGCATAGAACTAAAACGTGATGCTTGTGCTCCAGTGGTCGCCACAGGGGTGAACATGTTGACACCCGTTGCCCCTGGTTCCATGGACTGTAACGGCAGGGAGGTGTATGGAAGTACATTTACTCCGGTTGTTCCAGGGGCAGTGACTACATTCCCCGAAAAACCAGGTGGTGGTCCTTCCGCCTCGAATTCCAGATCGAGCGATCTGGTGACAACCGGTGAAACCGGAGTACTGGTGATGGGGCCTGTTCCTACCCCCAGGTTGTTATTCGTGGCTGCTTGGCTTGGGGTTGCTGCTGCGTTCAGATCACTGGCCATGGGGTTCAAACTGATTGTTACCGAAAAGGTCCCACGGATGGCGCCAATGAAGAAACACTGACCTTCCGGTAGTATCCGATGAAGACTTCAAGTATCAATGATCTGAACCGGCAAACTGCAAAACAGAAACACCGTTAGGACTCGTTACAGGAATGGGGTTATTCCTGTAACCACCCTCCGGCGTGAGAATAAGTCTCGGGTTTGGGAGTATAAAAGTGTAAAGAGAAGAGGAAGTTGTATTGAGAATTCGATGTCCTGTACCTTGCATGTTTACCTCTATTTATAGTTTATGATTAGGGTTTCCCTTAACTTGGATGAACTCCTATAAGTTAGGGATTTGCATGATCTTCCCAAAAAGTTGGAGATTTAGTTATGTATCTTATCCGTATAGAATGGAATATTCTAGAACGAATATTTATAACAGCTTATTTACAATAAAATAATAGGTAATGACCGGGTCGGACTATCCGATTAAGTGGGGTTGGAGATATAGAGTCGGAAATCATAATCTATGGAGGAAAGTGGTGGAAGCTTGTCATAGTAAAAATAACCAAATAGGTTTTCTTCCATTAAATGGTTATTATGCGAGTTGTTGGAATAACATTGTGAAACTGATTTCCAAAATGGAACTTAACGGGAAAGGTATAAATCAGGTGATTCTGGGTAAAGTGGGGAACGGGGCTGATATTCGTTTTTGGTTAGACAACTAGGTGGGTGATATTCCTTTCGTGGAAAGATAGCCGCATCTATTTGTTTTGGAATCCTTTAAATTTTGTAGGGTTTCGGAGAGATTGGATCCGGGTCAAGGAAATGGTGACTATTCGTGGAGTTAGATTAGACAACTAGAGTCTGATACTGACGAAAGGAATGGAAGGAGTGTCAAGAAGTTATCAACTTGGTGAGATTATCAAATAAAAAGATGAATGGCTTTGGAACGTGGACAGTCAGGATGGGTTCTCGGTGAATTCTGTGAAAAAGACTATAATTTCGGATAGGGGAAGTAGTCACTTTGCTAATTTTGAGTGGAGCAAATGGGTTCCAAAAAATGTAACATTACGGTTTGGAGAGGTAATCTGGATAGACTAGCAACCAAAGTCAATCTGAGAAGAAGGAACATGGTTATTTCTTCGGTTATGTTCCCCTTCTGTGACGAGTATGAGGAAACGGTGGATCATTTGTTTACAGCTTGTTCTGTGGCTATTCGAGTGTGGGCGGCTTTCAGTGCTTGGTGCAACATTCCTCCAATCTTTGCTTTCGATTTCAAAGATCTCATGGATATTCATAATGTAAATCAGGAGGAAAATGAAGAAGATTATACGAGGGTCGGTTATTATTTCGTGTTGGTGCATCTGGAAAAGCAGGAACGAGTTAGTTTTCAATCAGATAAGGAAAAGTCCGCAAGATATTTTGATTGAGATTAAATCAAGAGGTTTTGGATGGTATAAAAATAGATCAGCATGTATAGATATTAGTTGGAAGGACTGATGTAAATATCCTATGTATATATTGTAATTTGGTCCTTTGCCTCGTTTGGATCAGGGGTTTTGTGTTGTATTGGCCTTTTACAAGTTTGGGTCTGATGTGTGTTTTAATGAATTTCTATCTAAAAAAAACTTATTATAACTTTTGTTTTCTAGGGATAAGTAAGAACTCTGTGACATGAGAGCTAGATACACATTAAATATAAATCGTCAGAAAAATAGTAACTTACTAATTAACTATTATGTTCTACTTAAACCGAAAAGAAATACTTTTAAACAAAAGTAATAAAAGCAAGGTTAAAAATAGAAAAAATTAATTTCAGCTTTTATAAATATGTTTTGTTTATAACTTCATTTTGGCTAATGCAATATTATACATATGAATTTAGACTGGTGTGATGAACAGTGCTTGATTTTTTTATTGATAAAAGAACATAATAGGTTGTAGATATAGACTTATGAATTTTGTTATTATTATGAAAATGAGTTTGACTATTATTTTAGTATTGTTATTTTCAGTTAAAATCTTTTTAGCTTTTTTCATTCCTTTTCCAATGTAAGGGATTTTTTATCTCGAGTAAGTGGGTATAAATTTGCGAGTTAAGATGTTGTAACACGTGCGTGTACGTTCACATTTTTACGTTTGTGTTTTTGCGCGTCAATTGCTTCATCGTAACACGCGGATCCTAAGTCAACTTAGTTATTCTTTTATATGTTTTAAGTTTCATGTTAATTTTTTACAAGTTAACACGTCACAACATGCGTGCGTGGTTCAACGTTATTACGTCCACTTTTTGCTTTGTTTAACGGCCCGTAGCGAAACACGGGTCCTAAATACTAGCATATATAAAAGAAGTTATTAGCTACAGACCCTTAATTTGAATTTTTTTTTTCCCTAGATATGCACTGAAATAAGTTAATAACAAGTTATCAATGGTCAAACAACAAAAATAAGTGGCTTAGCATAAAAATAAATAAGATCTTGAATAATTATGAGGTTATTTGTATTGTATTTAAACAATACAAAAACATATAAGGTTCATATTTTTGTTTAATATTTTTTCCTCCACATTTTATATATATAAAGAAGTTGTACCTAAGGTAAAATACATTTTTGTATCGTAAACTATATGAGCGTCACTATTGTATCAATACCGTGACTAGCGACAAACCAAAACACATTGGATTTTGCAACATTGGTACTGATATAAGTATTACCGAAACCGATATTCATTTTTATTATTTTCGATTAATGTATAACACATGACGAGGGTATATCTCGACTTCATTTTTTGAATTTTCTTTTTTCCTTTGTTGTAGCACATGCTGGTATCATAACGAAACGAATCGATGTCGGCTGAAGTTCCGTCGCGAAGCGAGAGGAAAGCCCACTAGTTACAATGAAATGAAAGTGTTCTCATGACTGACATCGTTGTACTTCTATAGTAGAAAACTAGTTATTGACAAAAACTATTAATGAATATCTGTTTCTATTTATTATGAAAGAATAGAATATATGAAATATTATCCAGCTTATATTAAATGCACTCCCCCTGAACCTTAAATGCACCTTTACTACTTTTTTTTTACCGCAAACTAATGTCTTTCTAAATACTTCAATTTTGCACATAATAGAACTTGAACTCTCAACATATGTACTTTGTTTCATTTTAAAACTAAAAAAAATATATATCTTCTAACAACAATCATTTTTTTCACATATTTAACAATATTTAGGTGACGATTTATCATTTCTTATATGTAATTTAGTCGTTACATATATTTAAGTAACTACACGTTCACATATATGTAACAACCAAATTAGATATATGTGTAATAACTAATTTATATTTATATATATAATATAAACAACAAACAAATTTACATAACAAGATTTGATTTGCTAGTCACAAGATCCACAGACAAAAGCTACTAACTGAAATATCTTATATATATATAAAAGTGAACATACGAAATAAGTACTGAAATATTTATTTCTTTACATCAAAATATACTTATATAATCAAATTACTGTATTATTAGTATTATAATTTACTAATTCAAAACTTTGGGAATTTGGTTACGAATTCAAAACTTTGAGTTTTGCGTCTCCAAAAAATTGTAATGTATTATTTAACCATTTGATTATTACTAATCTTGAAAATATATACACATATCACACATGTCAACACTTAAGGGAGTGAGCTAAACGCTTATGTACTGAAGTAATATATACTTTATTTCAAACATAATTCAGATTTCGGTAAAACTTAAATTGGTATATCGTTAAAAAGACAAAATGAATGGACATTTTCAACGTAATTGATACATAGACATTTCAGTTAGTATTTTATGTCAATACATAAATTGTTTGTTTTGTTAAATAATAATTGTATTGTTTTGAAAAAAAAATATTTCTCTTTAAAACTAATAATTTGTAATCGAACCACCAAAGCGTTAATTGTTTGTTTTGTTAATTAATGGTGGAATTAAAAATATATAGAAAATGTGAACAGTTATAATATAAAATGACTCCTGTATAAAAAAAATCATTCACAAAAATACATTTAGCAAGACAATGGAAGTAAGTTAATTTAGAGAAACTAAGCATGACGAAGAACACACCACCTAGTAATAATGTAAAGCGAAAATACATACACGCATTAGATATATTTAGAGATCGAAAGTAGATTGATGATATACCTGAAAAAGAACCTTGAGGACGAACAACTTGAAGCCGTGAAATTATAGAGATATTTAGAGAGAGAAGGTAGCAGAAAGCTCAAGAAACCCAGATTTGATAACCAAGAACTGTGAAGTTTTTGAGAATTTTAGAGAGAGAAAGCAACAGAAAGCCAGATTTGATAACCAAGAACTGTGAAGTTTTTGAGAATTTTAGAGAGAGAAATTAGCAGAAAGCTTAAGAAACCCAGATTTCTTTTCAAAATGTAGTATTAACCATTGAATTCTAGAGAGCCTTAGGCTATAGGGTATGGGGAGCGTCCCCATCCCGTCGAGGTCCGGCGACGCCGGCAAACCGTGCCGCCCCCCTCCCGTCCCGTCCTCAGCGTCGAGCTAAGACGTTGGCGACGTTCCTCAAAAGTGGGCCCCCTTCCTTCAAAGTTACCGTTAAAATAAATAAAAAAGGTTTTGATGGATTTCTTATACAAAGGAGAATCAGAGAAAAGATGAGATGTGGGGTTATGTAGTTTGAGATAAAAGAAAAATAGGAGTTGCAGGTTATTAGGGTTTGTTGTGTAGAAGAAGGTGAAAGAACCTTTTGAAAAAAAGAAAAAAAAAAAGGAATTTGCAGAGATTTTTAGAGAGAGAAAAGAAGTGATGGAAGAAGGCGGAGGTGTGGTTCTGTTCGAGAAAAGGTATGGTCTTTTTGGCTTCTAGCTTCACAACTTTTCTGTTTTTTTTTTTTAATATTATTATTTTTTATTATTTGCTTAGGATTTGACTATTCAAATCATTTCCTAAGTGTTTTTAATTTAATTATATTACGGTGTAACAAAAGTTATCGGTGCGCATGGTTCGTTTGATTCGGTTGTTAACAATATCCGTAACAGTAATCAAAGTCATTTGTTAAATGTTAAAAAAATAAGTAGAAGATTAAAAAAATAAAAAACAAAAAAGTGGTGGGGTAGGATCATCTAGGACCATCCTCCATACCCTCTAGTTTTGTGGAATGGACCATCCTTAGGAGGACTATGACGTGGCGCCTACGTGGCGGATGATCCTCCCTTGGAGGACCATCACCATACCCTCTAGCCATTGAATTCTAGAGAGAGAGAGAGTGTGTGTGTGTGCGCGTGGAAATAACAAATCTACTAAGACCATGTGTAGTGGTAAGTTTGTATAATGCCCCTACCATGGGGCATTATCCGACACGTGGCATCCTAGTCAGCGTTGGGGCATTATAGCAAAAATTCAATCATTTGAAAAAAAAATAAAAAAAAAAAAATAAAGCAAAGAGGCTAGTCAAACAATGGAGACATCGGATTGGCCACATGCCACTTCAAGTCAAACATGGCAGGTTCTTGAGTGTTTTATATTAAACGCCCTTCACCATTTTTTTCAAAATTTTTTAAATATAACGCCCCATGTAATGGTGCATTGGGCGTTTTCGGGCGTTTTTTTTTAATTTAAAAAAAAAAAACGCCCCACTACACATGGTCTAAGGCAACATACATAACAAATAAAGTATTAACCGAATTACCTCAAGAGGGAGGCTCATGAAGGGTTGGATTGCATTTCTTTGACCTCCTATAGAATCCTCTGTACCGATAGATTCTTCATGTTATACTTGTCCCCCATTTTTGAAAGTGAAGATCGAACAGATCTGGAGGTGATTTGAATATTATTTTATTGAAATTGTGATGAAATTTGGGAATATAGGTTTTTGAGGAAGATTCTGTTGAAATGTAATTCGTGGTGACCGGCTGAAACGGTTGCCTGTGAGTCCACGAAGACGACTTTGGTCGGGTAACTTGCAGAGTTAAAAGTTAGAGTTAATTACTATTTTCGTCCCTTTGGTTTGTCAAAAATCACTATTTCAGCCCATTAGTTTAAAAATTGCGATTTCAGTCCCTGTGGTTTCACTTTCGTAACCGTTTCAGTCCACCTCCGTTAACCCCATCCATTTATTATGTTAAGTACACATGAATTGACCATAATGCCCTTATTAATAAAAAGGAAAAATTACACTTTTCGTCCTTTATGTTTGTAGCAGATTGCAGTAGATGACCTTTAACTTCGATAATTACAGTCACGGTCCTTTATTTGGAAAACTCATTACACTCTACGTCCTTTGGCTCTAACCAGGTTAGAATTTTCAGTTAAATATGGCATGTGCATTGCACATGAGGTTACTTTAGTCATTTTAGAAGTGTCTTTTACAATATATATATATATATATATATATATATATCCCTTTCTCTCCCTCTGCCACAAGGTGTCTGAAAACCCATATCCTGTTTCTTCCTCCTTCTCCACTTACCCACCACTCATCACCACCACCACCACCAGCCACCACACCACTACCCACCCTCACCCATTACCGTTGCAACCACTACACACCACCACCACCATTACCGTCCCCCTAATCTGAACCCTAGCTTGGTTCCCCTGAAACCACCATGTGTCGCCATCATCAGCCGAGCACCACAACCCCATTTTCAGTTGAACATCATTCACCACTTAATCTATTAAATACAGTAGATCACAACAATATTCAGCTTCAAGGGCACAACTTTCGCAATTGACTAGAAATCCATAAATTTGTTCTTTGATTTCAGAGATATGGATTTGGGACCAAAACCCCAAATTCACCATTTTCTCAAGCTATGGCATTGGTGAATTTAACACACTAATAGTTTAATTTATGTATTGTATAATGATATTTAACAGGTAATGTCCTTATTAAACTAATATTCTCACCCTATCATCAAAATGTTTAACTGGTGTTTGAAGAGATGACATTACTCACCAAAATGGGTCTTCATAGATTCTTCCTTCAATGTAGTTGAAGAGATTGGAGAATACCATCTATATAACACCCGTCAAGATACAAGCCCTGGACAAATGATTCAATATTGTATGCCTACTTTGCAAGATTGAAGTGGGCGAGACCATTTTGAGTTATTAGCAGAAACAACTACCAGGCTACAACCTAGCCCCACATCAACGTTCCTGTAGATCTCCAGATTTAACAGAAAAATATCTATTCTCTAGAATAGTTTTGGCTTTAGCAAAGAAAATAATGAAAGAAAAAGATTTCATAAATTTGAACCAAACGAATGATCTGTTCAAAACAAATCCAAAACTTGGTTGACCAGTCAAAACTGTCATCATCAACACCCACATACACATTAAAAGACTGAGCGATCCTTCCACGTGGGGGTGGTGGTGCTCGGCTGGTGATGGCGACAGGTGGTGGTTTCCGGCGACCCAAGCTAGGGTTCAGATTAGGGATGACGCTAATGGTGGTGGCGGTGGCGGTGGTATGTAGTGGTTGTGACGGTAACGTGCGAGGGTGGGTAGTGGTGTGGTGGCCGGTGGTGATGGTGGTGGTGGTGGTGGTGGTAGGTGGTGGTAGGTGGTGGGTAAGTGGAGAAGGAGGAAGAAATATCAGACTTTGTGGAGAGAAAAGGGGTTTATATATTTATTTTTTATTATTTTGTTAAAGATACTTATAAAATGACTAAAGTATCCTTATGTGTAATGCATATGGCATATTTAACTGAAAATTATAACCTGGTTAGGACTAAAGGACGTAGAGTGTAATAAGTTTCCAAATAAAGGACTGTGACTGTAATTATTAAAGTTAAAGGTCATCTATTGCAATCCGCTACAAACATAAAGGACGAAAAGTGTAATTTATCCTAATAAAAAACAAAAAGATATCTAAATGAGTTAATTACTGTTTTCGTCTCTATGGTTTGTCAAAAATCACTATTTTAGTCCCTGTGGTTTCACTTTCGTAACCATTTCAGTCCAGTCTCCTAACACCGTCTATTTTACTGTTAAGTTTTTAATGAAATACCTAAATTACCCTTGTGTTAATTAAATAAAAAACCATGGAAATTTAAAAGATTGTATTCTAGGACCCACTTGTTAAAACACAACCCCACGCTACCGCACCCCACTCCATCCTTGCTCTCATTTCCAGCAAAAGTTTCCGGTCATCTTCTCCGGCATCACAACCCCACCCTCTTAATATCTTCCTAGCAGCATCAGTTAACATAATAACTTTGAAAAATAATGCTTACCTAGACATTTTCTCATTCTAAAATCTAAAATTAAAATTTTGGAACCATATATGTAAAAATAGTGCCAGACTTCTACTTCTACCGAAGCCATGGTGGGTCGAACCCTACAATCCAATTTAAGTCCATATGTCATACAACAATAAAATCATATAAATCCAATAATAAAATCATATAAGTCCATATTTAATTAACACAAGGGTAATTTAGGTATTTTATTAAAAACTTAACAGTAAAATAGACGGTGTTAGGAGACTGGAATGAAATGGTTACGAAAGTGAAATCATAGGGACTGAAATCGCAAATTTTAAACTAATGGACTGAAATAGTGATTTTTGACAAACCACATGGACGAAAACGGTAATTAACTCATTTAGATATCTTTTTGTTTTTATTAATAAGGGCATTATGGTCAATTCACGTGTACTTAACAAAATAAATGGATGGGGTTAACGGAGGTGGACTGAAATGGTTACGAAAGTGAAACCACAGGGACTGAAATCGCAATTTTTAAACTAATGGACTGAAATAGTGATTTTTGACAAACCACAGGGACGAAAATAGTAATTAACTCTAAAAATTAAATAAACTTTTATAACATGTCCTTTTTTTTTAAATGAGTAAAATGTCATTTTGGTCCTTGTGGTTTGGACACTTTTGACATTTTAATTCGGTTTGGACACTTTTGACATTTTAATTCAAATCTTAAACCTTTTAAATTTGGGTTCCTGTGGTTTAACTTTTATTACCATTTTAGTCCAAAATTCAAAAATCCTTTTTTTTATTGTTGCAACCTGCCTATTTTGTCTTTTAGTTCAGGGACATTTTTGTCCATCTGATTTTAATATAACATATTAGTAATTAATAAACTAAATTAAATATATTTAATTTCTTTATACCCTAATATAAACATATTAATAATTAATAAACTAAATTAAATATATTTAATTCTAACAAAGTATTGATTTTTAAAGTAAAAAAGGTGTAATTCTTGACAACCCAGATAAGCTAATTGGATCTTTTTCAAGATTTATTCATACCCAGTTCCACACATTGACTTATAGAGTCAAAACTGGTAATAAACAACACTCCAGTTACAATTCTTAGTTAAGATTCTCATAAAGTTCCAATCTTTAGACTAAAAAAGTATAATTCTTGACATCCCAGGCTTCAGTTTCTCTCTCTCTACAAAACACACACACAAAAGATAAAAACCTTAGAAAGGGAGATAGTGGATCGAAGAGTGAGAGCGTGGGAGAGAGGACCTACGAGATCGAGATAGATGAAGCCGGTGGGTTCCAGCCACCCATGGCAACCGCAGGCGGCGGCGCACGGCGGTGCACAGCGGCAGCCCACCCTCCTTCTATCCCTTTTATCATCCCAACTCAGCAACGTTGCGGGTCAAAGTGACATCAGTTGGTTGTCCTAACAATAAAAGGGCATCACCGCATTTAGGGTTTCGCCTAAACCCACGGCGGCTCAGTTGTCTGATGACGGATTTGGTTTGGTGATGACGCGGTGACGTCCGGAGGTAACGCAACGAGAGCCTCTGCTCAGATCTCCGGTAAGTACAAGCAGGTCTTCAACGTTTAGATCTGTGATGAAACGATATCTTTTGTCTCATTGTACAAATCCACGTTTAAACTAAATTAAATATATTTTTGTCCATCAGTTCGTTGTGGGATTAGGGTTTTTTTTGTGAAGATGATCTGCTTTGATTTTGTGGGTTAGAGTTTTTTTTTGGGGAAGATAATGGTTAAATGGGGGAAGATGATGGTTAAATAAGGGTATAAAGAAATTAAATATATTTAATTAAGTTTATTAATTATTAATACGTTATATTAAAATCAGATGGACAAAAATGCCCCTGAACAAAAAGACAGAATAGGCAGGTTGCAACAGTAAAAAAATGGGGGTTTTGAATTTTGGACTAAAATGGCAATAAAAATAAAACCACATGGACCCAGATTTAAAAAGTTTGAGATTTGGACTAAAATGGCAAAAGTGCCTAAACCACAGGGACCAAAATGACAGTTTACTCTTTTTAAATTTAATAAAAGTTTTTTAAATAAATTGAAGATTAAATAAAAAATAGAAAATTAATGAGTATGAGGCTATATGACTACACCCTCTTGTGATACAAAGACCCGTAAAGTCCATCTTTTACACGTTTCGTCATTTGTCGCATAACGCCCCACAAAGGGCTTTATGACTACACATTGTAACACCCCGTGTTTTCACAAGTCAAAGTCAAGGTCAAAGTCAATGACCGATTTCGCGCAACTTGACTTGTAGAAACTTCTTTATTTTATTTGTATTATGTGGAGTAAGTGTTGTTAATTGTAATAAACGACGTATGTTAATCGCTATTCGATCGATCTACGACTGTGAACTACAGGAAGTAACAATGCGATAAAGTTAACAATCAATAGCCAAGCTATGCTAATCGAATCGACATCAAATCGCAACTCGAGCTACGTAGTTTTACTTATTATTATACGTATGTGTGTGCCTTACGTGTTACCTGTGCATGCTTTATTTATGTTATGTTGTGGGAATCAAGCGAACTTAATCGAAACTCGAATGCAAACGAACTCGAACTCGAATCACGATCGAACTGTGATAAATAGTGGAAAATAGATTACGCAGGATACGAAGTAGTTGGGACTGAAAGTAATTTGACTAGGAAACCATATCGAATCGAACCGCGTGCAATCGAAACCGAAACACCAAAAATCGTCGCATCAAAACTTGAACCAAGCGCCATCCGGCCGGATAGCCATCCGACCGGATAACCCAATTGGTGACAGGCTGTATGTCATCCGACCAGGATGTCATCCGACCGGATCGTCATCCGAGCGGAGTGTCATCCGATCGGATCACTCTTTCCTCTTTTGGAATCCTATAAATACCCCTGTCATTGTCATTCTTTCCACTTTTGGAAACCACCTGTCTGAGCAACTCGTGTTCCTCACATTTTCTTCGATTTCTCTCAAACCAGGTAAGATCTCGCCCTAAATCTTGTACTTTCTTGATCTACACGCACTCCTACACCTTTCTATCTTTTAAATCTTAACGATTAACCGCGAAATCACTAGATTTTGGGTGTTCTAGGGTGACGTCATCATAGGTTCTTCAAGGAACTTCATGCTTTGGCCTCAATCCACCAAGAACAACCGAGATCTAATCGATTTCCACCCGATTACATGAAGATCTTGGAAAGATCTCGACACAAGAGTGGTAAAAAGGGATTGAAAGATGGTTTCTAACTTTCTTTCAACTCTTTTACACTCAAGAACACTCAAAACCGGTAGAATCAGGATCAGATCTAGTCTCCTATTCGTCCATAGTGTTGTACTGGCTCAGATCTGGGTTCCGCCTACCAGATAACCGACTTCGGGTTAAACAAGGACAACCGTCTCGCGCCGGTAACTGGCCGAACTAGGGTGATTCCTGGT
This sequence comes from Helianthus tuberosus, assembly GCA_030545235.1. Taxonomy (NCBI): domain Eukaryota; kingdom Viridiplantae; phylum Streptophyta; class Magnoliopsida; order Asterales; family Asteraceae; genus Helianthus; species Helianthus tuberosus. Next base: position 130,705,464 of record CM060434.1, on the reverse strand, counting down.
CGGTTTGGTCACTTGGGTCGAGGCAGGGTTCTGGTTGGTTAACAAGTTGTCAAGACGTCTCGAAACAACGACAAACCATCAAAACGACCAAGTGTAGGATGAAAGGAACAATCGGAACGGATTGCCGTCCGACCGGATTGTCATTCGATCGGATAGGTCATCCGAACGGATTGTCACCCGAACGGATAACACTTGGGTCCCACCTTTAAACAACCATAACTAGGGTTTGAGTATTGAACGAAATGTAATCCGATCGGACGACCATCTGAATGGATTACTCTTCGGATCATAAGATACTAAGACTTTAAAGCCTTAAACAATTTTCAACATGTTCACCACCAGAGTTGCCACCCGATCGGATGGTCATCCGATCGAGTCACACTCCAACTATGAATTTGTCTTCAACAAGTACTCTCACCACTAAGTCGCCGTCCGACCGGATCACCGCCCGACCGGATGATCATCCGAACGGATTATCATCCGTACGACCCAGCATCCGATCGAACGACTTAAAGGATAGAGATACTTCAATGTTGTCTAAATACTACAACGAAAACTTCAAAAGTCAAGCCATCATACACAAACACATCCTTTCTAGAGGAAGAAACAATCCACTCGAATCGTCATCCGACCGGATGACCACCCGAACGGATTACCATCCGCACGGATTGTTGTCCGATCGGATTGCCATCCGATCGAACTACGATCCGACTCGTCTTCACTTTGTATCGTTTTACGTGTTCCTTATCGTATTGCTATCGAATCTATTCAGGCTAATCTTACTCGCTAAGCGCTCCCTTCAATCCATAAATCGCTGTGAGTATACTCGATCCCTTTTTGGCTTTAAGCACTTTTGGGTGTTACATACGTTACGAATATTCAAACTACAATAATCACACTACTCAATACTATTTGAACGCTAACCGTTAACACATGTTATACTTGGCTTATGAATGCTTGTTTGTTATGTTTACACATGGAATGCTGTCTACCTGCCTTAGCAACGATAGTACTATAGTTTGGACTCAGCACCCGTTCACACGGGGGTTGTTAAGGATCTTTTACTTGCATGGATTACGGTGGTAATCATGTATTGCTAACTGCCTCGGGCAGTCAACCCGCAGTCATTGGTATCGATGGATCTGTGTCGATAACTAACGTGCTTCATTTCACTATGTGTACGTGCTGGTTATGCGTAAACGAATTCGAACTCTATATGTTATTATCAAACTTGTATGCTCACCTTTACATTTTATGTATTGACTTTATTTTAACGTATGTGACAGGTGCTTAGGATGCATATGTGGTAGGAATTTGAAGCTAGAATAAAGCTTTAGAGCCCAACAAATAGTTGTCTGTAGATAACGAATCAGGGGTCTCTAGAAGCAGATAAACAATTGCTGTCTATTTAAATCTGAGTTGTCGGAACAGAACATTTGCCCGGATTTATGTCTGTAATAATTATATTACTGTTTGAGATACGGTATGGGACGTGTTGTTTAATTAAATAGTATTGATAATTGTTATGGAAACTTCTGGACAATCTGTTTCGCTCAGTGCCATGCCCCGATGATTCCGCCATCGGTTGGGGTGTGACACACATGGTCTTACAATAACCACACCTTTACACGTATTTTTGTATAGTAAAATGAATTTTATTATCTGTTGTAAATTATCATCGTAGTATCATAATACATCCACAATCATTCTCTGTAGAGTAAACTGCCATTTTGGTCCCCGAGGTTTGGTCATTTTTGCAATTTTAGTCCAAAACTCAAACCTTTTAAATCAGAGTTCATGTGGTTTCACTTTTATTGCCATTTTGGTCCAAAAATCAAATCACCTGATATTTGGCTAATAAAATCTAGTTATTTTGTCTTTTTTCTTAGGGGCAAACTGGTCAATCAGAATTTATTATAACATATTATTAATTAAATTAAATACACTATAACCTCATAAAAGGTCAGATTATATCATCTTCCCCAAATTATATCATCTTCCTCCAAAATATTGTCCCAAACCCTCCCAACTACGATCATCTTCGCCACGATCATCTTCGCCACAATCATCTTCTCCAATGGACGACTACGAGGATTTTAGCTGCTCTGTGAGAAAAGAAGGCTTCAATTTTGATCCTGATGTAAAATACGGTACACATTTCTGATTGATAACTTGGAATGTTGTTGCCATTTTTTCAAAAATCGTTAAGGGAATGTTGAATGAACCTTTTTTTTCTTATTGTACAGCAAATCAGACTGAATTATTCACCCAGAAAGTTCACCATGGAGGTGATTTCACTGATGAGGATGCGTTTGAATACGACAATAATAATAATGGTAACAAAAAAAACCAGATATAACTGTGCCCAACAGATGACTGAGGAAATGCCACAAAGAAAAAAAAAAGCCCAAATAACACCCAAAACAAACAACAACAACAACAACAGAAGTATATATCTTACAAGATTAGCCATTTCTTCAAGAACAGAAGTAACCTGTTCACCGCCTTTTAACAGAGCTTTATACTGTTGAGGACGCCAAGTGTTTGTTTCATCCTTTGATGATTGTTGTGGTCTGGTTCTGCCTCTTTCGCGTGCCTCCGGTTCTTCCTGCGTGTAGCCTCCTCCGACCTCGTAAGTGGCATGGATTATTAACGGGTTTCTCTTGTTTGGGAGATGAAGAGATGGTGGTTTTTTAGGTGGTGGTGCAGTGGAGATGTGTTGGTGGAGGGAGGAAGATTGAAGAGATGATAGGTTCCGCCATTGATACAGAGTTGGATTCGTGAAGAGGGTTTAACGTTTGCAATCAAAATTGGTGTAGGGGCTCCACATGTGCATACCACCATTGTCGATCAGACGGTTGCAGGGGGAGAAATGATGGATTAGGGATTAGGGTTTGGGTGTGGGGAGAAGATGAAGAAGATGAACATATGTCTGCTTTTATAGGGTAAATGGATATTTTATTTAATTAATAATATGTTATTATAAATTCAGATTGACCATTTTGCCACAGAGGAAAAAGACAAAATAACAAGATTTTATTAGCCAAATATTAGGTGATTTGATTTTTGGACCAAAATGGCAATAAAAGTGAAACCACATGGACCCAGATTTAAAAGATTTGAGTTTTGAACTAAAATGGTAAAAGTGACCTAACCCTAGAGACCAAAATGGCAGTTACTCTTCTCTGTATATTAGTAAAAGTTAACTTCACTCATAATATATATATATCCACTATTTCACTTAATTTTATGTTTTTTCTCACGTTTTCTTCTTCTTCTTTTTGGAAGGAGTGGATCAACCGGTTATCTTGGCCGCCTCTAGGCGTACCCGCTCAGGTTCGAATCCGTCAGCCCGCAATGCGATACCTCCCGGTCGGTCTGGTCTAAGCCCTGTGCAAGAACCCCACTGGCCCGGAATCGAACCCGTGACATGTGGGTAAACTTTCACACCGTTTTCTTCTATACTCTTATTGTTTTTATAGTTTGAAAGATGAATTGGAAATAATAAGTAATCGACTATATCATAACTTGTAACACCCCAAGCTATAGCATTTGAAGAGGTAAAAACTCACAAACGTTCTTAGTCATCTCACTAGTAAGTTGACACTCACAATTGTTTTTTTTTCCTTTACAAACATGAAGTTTCTAAATATGACCATTTAGGGTTGATATTATTTTTACACGATGGATCGTGATGGAATTCACATATTCAACCAATCAACTCAATCTTGCTAAATCGTCAACCTGACATGATTGATAACCCTAGTTAAAACTTAATGTAAATTCACATGTAAACTACTATTTGTTTGTCATCTTAATCAATGTCGGTTTATGTGAAATTATTAAAAGGACTAACATTAGTTTACAAGAAACTAGTGTTGCTTCACATACAATATTATATACACAATTGCTTTTATTGTCATGTTTAGCATTGGGGAATATTTACTATCAAGAGATGTCTAGAAACAAAAAAAAAACACATACATACACAATTTTACTCCCATGTCAGGTGACGTAATCATCCGACCAACAATATAGATTATGAAATAATATAAACCAAAAGTTATAAGGAACTAAAAGTTGAATTAACTTATAAGTTTGTGGAAGTTTTCGACCCACTCTAAACTTGATGGAAATCCGGAAAACCACATGTAGAAACCATCGAATATTATTCCGGCACTACAAGTACAAGGCTAGCAACATGATCTTTTAACACCTTTATCCTTCACTTTCGTCCTATTGGATTGTAACTTCGCTTAGGACCTTTTACACAAACTAACGATCTTTCCCATCGGGACTAATCTTGTCAGGCCCTGAAAATCGGCGATATGTTGTTGTATAAGTTTTGGACCTAAGGTGTAAAGAAAAAAAAAAACTATTACTTTTGGAACAATTTGCCTTAGAGAAGAACTCAAGGGACCAATGTGTAGATTTCAATTTAAAGGGAATGTTATGATCGTCACTCCATTGTATCTTCATACAATCATATATCCTTGGATTCCTTGGTGAATCTTGCAACAACTAAAGAGCATAATCTGACCCCCTCGTTTATCGGAATCCGTTCAAAGATAAGAATGCGAAAAACGCATTCTTTGCCATTCCAGTTACGAATCCGCGAATTAGGTTCTGTTATAGATCACTTATGTATATTTTTTAATCATAAATTAGAAATAGATATTAATTATTATATATTATTAACTAGAATTACCACCCGCCGCAATGCGGCGGGGGGTTCATTAGTTATATATCATGTTAGATGAAAGGTAAATGTTTCTCACAAGATCACGAGCATGTGTATAAAACCGGGAAAAAATAACTAAGTCGATCTCTAACTCGCACGTTGCGACAGACCTATCAAACATGGAAAAATAGACGCGTTGCGACGGACATGTCAAACAGGAAAAAAATAGATTAAAAAACGTTGAACCCCGCACGCATGTTACGGCGTGTTAACTCGGAAATTTAGAACGACACGTTAAACGGAGAACTTATGAAAGATGAAAAGTATATAAGAGACCAAATTTGAAAGTAAAAAAAGTGTTGAGATTAAATTGCAAAAGATGAAAAGCTTTGGGTTGAAAGTAAAAAAAATTAAAAGGGTTAAATTGCAAAAGATGAAAACTTTTGAAATTAGAAGTGAAAAATCAAATTAATCAAAGGGTTAAAATACCAAAGATTGAAACTTTAGACTTAAATTGCCAAAGATTGAAACTTTAGAGTTAAAAAGAAATCGATTTGAGCTTAAGAAAACAAAAGAGATAAATAGATTTACTTAAATTGATGTTTAATATTATTATTATTATTATAATTTAATAAAAGAGATAAATAAAAAAATAAGGGTGAAAAATTACTAGAGAATGACACGTGTCCAAAAAGGATTTTTGTTTATTAGTATAGAAAGCTGAGTTATCATAAATTAGAATTAGATATTAATCTATATCTATACTATATAATAAAAGAAACCTGATTTTGTACACGTGTCATTCATTGAAGATGTCTACATTTGTAATTTCCTACCTTTTACCCTTATCTCTCTATACTATATAATAAAAGAAACCTGATTTTGTACACGTGTCATTCATTGAAGATGTCTACATTTGTAATTTCCTACATTTTACCCTTATCTCTCTATACTATATAATAAAAGAAACCTGATTTTGTACACGTGTCATTCATTGAAGATGTCTACATTTGTAATTTCCTACCTTTTACCCTTATCTCTTATTTTATGAAAAAAAAAATATCTATTATTCTATCTCTTATTTTCATATTGCATTTTTTTGAGTAAAAATTCATATAAAACTATTATGCGAGTAACTTAAATTATCAGATAAAGGTAGTTTCAATTTCTTCTTATTTATTTATGATTCATCCATTATGCTAAATCAACACACGAATTTATATAAATTAATAATATTATAAAACCATTAGTTGCTATGAATAATATAAAATATTGTGAGTAATAAAATATGTGAATGATAAATCAACTTAATATAAACTAGGATTGCGACCCGCCGCAATGCGGCGGAGATTCTTTAGTTATAACTAAGTCAATCTAGGACCCGCACGTTATGTTAAACCTGTCAAACGGGGAAAAATAGACGATGTAAAAACGTTCACCCACACACGCATGTTGCGTCGTGTTAACTCGCAAAATTTAGAATGAAACGTAAAAACGTTCAACCAAAGACACACGTTGCGATGTGTTAAGTCACAAAATTTAGAACCAAGCATAAAACGAAAAATTTGCGGAAAATGAAAACTATAAAGGACCAAAGTTGAAAGTAAAAAAAGTTATGAGGATAGATTGCAAAAGATAAAAAGTTTTGGGTTAAAAGTAAAAAAAAAACAAATAGTTTTGAGTTAAAAGTAATTTATGAAATATTTTTGGGTGAAAAGTAAAAAAATCACTTTTTTTTTAAAAACCCCAAAGTCAACGTTACGACAACCATATGCATAACCATTTTTTCTTCGAAAACCCCCCAAAGCACACCCCGCGTTGTGGCAGGGCGTAAAACGGTGTCAAATAGTATTAATGTCACACAACCGTCATTGACCACCAACACTGACTCGACCTAGGATATGCGTGTTGCGACGAACCTGTCAAACATGGAAAAATAGAGGTAAAAAAGTTGAAGCACACATGCACGTTGCGTCGTATTAACTCGAAAAATATAGATCTATACGTTAAACGAAAATTTGCGAATGATGAAAAGTATAAGTGCCAAAAGTTGTGAAGTTAAATTGCAAATAAGGAAAAGTTTTGGGCTAAGTTAAAAAAACAAATTATGTAGGGTTAAAATTATAAAAGGTAAAAAACCTTTGGGTTAAAAATAAAAAATAATTTTTTTTTTTGAAAAACATCCAAAACACAATGTACAAGTGATGATACACAAAGAAGTTACAAAGTTATATATGGAATAATTATTTATAATCCATTATTATATGATATTAGATTTTCTTAGAATACATGTTAATATCGTATTATCTCCTAAATAATTAAAATTGTTTTTTTATTACTTTTTTAAATAAGGGTAATATAAAAAAATGAAAAATGTAAAATATAAAATTACATTTATTTAACCCATGTAATAAACGAGATTTTATATTGTTTTATTATTTGATATATAAAATTACATTTATTCAACCCGTGTAATAAACGAGATTTTTAAAGATATATATTTTTAATTTATTTGGTATATAAAATTACATTTATTTAACCCGTGTAATACACGGGGTTCTAACCTAGTTATTATATCTATCTATACTATAAAAGGAGCTTAGAGCATGACCTCACTTTGCTTACGTGTCAACCATTGAGGTACGCCACCTAGGATGCCACATAGATTCGGGTGATGTCATTCCGCTGATCTCATAAATCCGATTTTTTTTTAAATCATTTTAAATCTCAATGTATATACAAATCAGTTTTAGAGCCATTTTCAAAAATTGAAATTCAATCCTTCTTTCTCTCAAATATAGTTCTGGCTCCATTTTCAAATTTCAAACCATAATTTCAACCTTCTTTCTCTTACTTTCTCTCTCCCTCTCAAATCTAATTCTAGATCTGATTCTCTCTCTCCCACAAGAAAACCTCCATGAATTCAAATAGAAGTTCTCGATAAATCCCTAGGCTCCACATCCCAAATCATTCTCGCCTTTGATTCTGTTCCCTAAAACTGACTCCCTTCAATCTCATTGTTCTCCTTCAATCTCTATTTTGCACTTTAGGGTTTTTTAGAGAGAGAGAGAGAGATGACGGGGATGGTGATGCTCACAAGAGGAGGAGGCGGTGGTGAAATTGCAGCTGAGGAAGAACAGAACCAGCTGTCGTTAGGGTTCGTTCTCTCATTCATCGCTTATTCTTTCACTAAATCGGTTCATTCTTGCCTGATTTTATGTAAAAATGTCATCTTTTTTTAATCGAAATGTTTGATTATTGCTCACTTTGATTGTAATTTACTGCACTTTTGATTGTAATTTTAGGGTTTTAATGTTTGTAGGGCAAATTTATCTGGACAATTTATGCTGTGTGTGATCCAAACTACATGAGGCAAGCTAGATTTAGTTAAAGTTGCTATTATTGTTGAATTTATGAATTATTGTTTTTTTTTTGCCCAAAATGCATGTGCTTTTTCGTCTACCATTTCAGTATTCTTTACATGGTTCTCTCTCATAATTTGCAGAAATTGACCCCGGTCGGAAGGTAGTAAATAATCGGGCGTTGTCGATTTGCAAGGATTTGACTCATGACATTTTCGATCAATTCCATTGATTTTGATTTTTGAGGGCTTCCTGTTGAAGTTCAAGTTGAAATCCCCTGTTGTGTTCAAAGTGCAAGGTGATGCTTTTGTTTGGTTTTTAATTGATTTTTTGTTTTCATTTACGGATACAAAATTTTCAATATTTCTTAGATTATGGTTTACACATATTCATTAAATGTCCAGTGTTACAGATCTAGCATTTTGAGGGTTAAATTGATGATGAGAAAGGTGCGAAGATGATTCCTTAACAAAATTATTTTATTAAATGTCCAGCATTTTGAGGGTTAAATTGTTGTTAAAGTTTAGATTTTTTTGATGGGTATTAGCGATTTCACGATCTTTGATGTTATTTAGTCGTCGTTTTTGCTTATTGTTATGAAATTGTTGTTAAAGTTTGGACATACTACCAGATGTTGACAGGTCTTCTTCTTCTTTCTTCATTTCATATGATTTTTAGGGTTCATCTGTTTTAATCGGATTGGATTGGATTTTGATTGCAGTCAATACTTGACTGAGTTGTTGGAGGAGCATCAGAAGCTCCAGCCTTTTATGCAAGTTCTTCCAATATGCAACAGATTATTGAATCAAGGTTCGATTTTGCAAATCTTGATTTTATTGGTTTGATGTAGATAGATAGATCTGTTTGGGAGGTTTTGCCCTGCTTGTCAAATTTTAGATAGATTGATTTTATTGGTTTGATGTAGATAGATAGATCCGATCGGATATGAATGTGTGAATTAATTGCTTTATTTGCTAGGTTATTTTTCTGTCTTTTAATGTGAGTTATTATGATCATTGTTAAGATATGATGTTACTTTGGAGCTTTAGGGCTTTTATGCTAGAGGATTGAGCTAGATAAAGACTAGATGTGCTTTTATAGAGGTTGATTTTGATCCGGAAGATTATATGAAATAGTTAGCTTAGTTAGTATATTCAGCAGGGGCTGTATATGGTAGGTTCTGTTTGACATGCTGGCTTATTGCGATACGAAAATAAGCACAGCAGATTATCAACTGATAATCTGCTTAATGTGATGATTAGACCACGGCTGCGAAGACAGACAAACAGCAGAAAACGGCCGGAACTTTTAGCTGCAAGCGATTAGACTATCGAACAAGCACAGAACCAACTTTTAGGGCTTTTATGCTAGAGGATTGAGCTAGATAAAGACTAGATGTGCTTTTATAGAGGTTGATTTTGATCCGGAAGATTATATGGAAATAGTTAGCTTAGTTAGTATCTTCAACAGGGGCTGTATATGGTAGGTTCTGTTTGACAGGCTGGCTTATTGCGATATGAAAATAAACACAACAGATTATCAACTGATAATCTGCTTAATGTGATGATTAGACCACAGCTGCGAAGACAGACAAACAGCAGAAAACGGCCGGAACTTTTAGCTGCAAGCGATTAGACTCTCGAACAAGCACAGAACCAACCGGTTGGAATGTTCTAGAGAGAGAATAGAATGCGTGAGAGATGATGATCTTCGGTTGTTTTAGCTGAATAGGATCAATGACAGCAGCAATGGTCGGATAAGTTATATGCTGTGTTTTAGTCCTGATTTGCGGCAATTAGCAGACAAGTTAACTGCTGTGTTTTAGTTCTGATTAGCGGAAATTAGCAGACAAGTTAACTGCTGCGTTTGGTTCTTTTTTACGGCACTGAACATATTGTTTTTACATAAATAAAGTTTGTGCCTGATATTCTGTTTTTGATAGGGGTGCAAACGAGCCGAGCCGAGCCCTAGCTTGACCAGGCTCGACTCGAGCTCGATTAACTTTATGTGAGCTCGGGCTCGAGCTCGGCTCGATTCGAGCTTTGTTTTCAAGGCTCGAGCTCGGCTCGTTTGTATTTTCTCAAGCTCGAGCTCGGCTCGGGCTCGACTCGTTTATTATCTATTAATTAATATATTTAATAAAAATAATATAAATAATAGACTTTTTAGGCTCGTGAGCTCGATAAGTGAAGCTCGGGCTCGAGCTCGTTTACTAAATAAGCTTATTTTTAGGTTCGAGGTCGGCTTGTAAACAAGTTTGAATAAGCTCGGCTCGACTCGGCCCGTTTACACTTAGGCTCGATAAGGCTCGACGAGCCTAACGAGCTTCACATGCGAGGCTCGAGCTCGGGCTCGATAAACAGACGAGCTTTTATTTTAGGCTCAAGCTCGGCTCGGGCTCGATAAGGCTCGGCTCGTTTCGAGCTTTTTTTCGAGCCGATCTCGAGGCTCGCGAGCCGCTCGGCTCATTTGCACCCCTAGTTTTTGATAGTTTCAAACATACAAATCAGGTCTATCACAAGCATCTTCTTTTGTACATATTTTCATTTATGAAATATAGTTTTTTATCTGCTGATACAGGTAATTAAAAAAATATATTGAAATTATAGTTTTTCATTTATGAAATTATAGTTTTTTGTCTGCTGATACAGCTGTTTCGTGCTTTTCGTTACGGATTCTGTGGTAAACTGAAAGCTTGTTAAGAGGTTCGGTTTGTTGTTAAGAGGTTCGGTAAGTCCTTCTTCACTTACATGTTCCATCGGTTGTTAGATCGGTCCGTGTAATGACGATTTTGAGCGTTTATTACAGATTCCCGACAAATGCAACCCCTGAGGAGCTAGCTTCTATGTGTAATCGCGCAGAGGCAAAATGTAGCTTAATGTTAGTGTTTTCATCAATTAAATGCAGCCCATATCAGCTTTATACTTTGGTAAATCATATTATAGTTCACGCCTGAAGTAAAATTAGAATGACCATAACATTTTTTTAAATCATTGAGAGATCAGCTGTATATTGTTAAAAATATAATCTTTCAAATTTGTGATGTCAATCGGGACTTACTTTTGTTTTTAATAAATAAACACGCTTATATACTGGGAACTATTCATGTAATGGCAACTGATGCGAGAAATGGTAAAGCTCTTTATAGGAGAGGCCAAGCATATAAAATATCAGGGCAACTTGAAGTGAGTTTGCAGGTTATAATTGGGATGTAATTGGTTTTAGTTAATACAAATACTCAAAGTGTGGTTTTTTGGAATTTTTTTAACTCGAGTATTAGGGACTGCCATGTGAAGTTTCATAATTCAGTGACTTTGTGTTTGTGCTCACAATTCAAAGTAGTTTACATCTTTTGTAGGTTAATACTAAGTTAAAAAGTGAAGTCATTTGAAAGATAGCTTAGACTAATAGAGATGTTGATTAAAAATTCGTATACGATAACAAAAATCAAGACTGGGAAGATCACTTAATTAATTTCTGTTCTCACATGGCTCCAAGCTTCAATGATGAGAAACCAGTTTGTAGGTTTATTTCTTTTATGAGGAGAACGGGAATTGACCAATCTGATATATTATATTCTTAAATGTAATTGCAGGAACACTTAGCCGAGGTATTGAATGTGTATAGACTGTCTGAATGATTGAAAATTAACTTTTTAATCATCTGAACGTTTGTTGCAGTGGGTCGCTTTTCACAAATTCAAACTGGTTTGCTTTTGAGGAGGAGAGGGTGGTTCATGAACAATCAACCAGTGCGGTGGTATCTCAGTCACCAGACACCGACACTACTATTGACAACAAAGACGTCGATAGCGGTGATGAGGTTACTTCTAACGAAAACGACAAAGACTTGGTCGATTCTGCAACTTCAGAGTCTCTTGAGTCAAAACCTGGCCCAGATGACACTGCTAACATGAAATCAACCGATGAGTCAACACCAAATGAGAGCGATAAGCCACCAGAATGGATCGAATGGAGAGAATCAGAATCAGTCCAACCAGAACCACAGATTGAAACAGCGGTTAAGATCACCGAGTTAACTGATAGCCTCCCGAATGGTAATCTTGAAGTGACTTCAATGGCTGATATTGCTGGTGACGGTCCTAACAAAGCGGAGGTTTCTCCACTATTGCTCTTAATGTGTAAATCCTAAAACTTTTAAGCATCTACATTTATTATATTGACTGAGTTTATCCAATTTTTTTGGTTCTTTCCTTTCTTTTTCTTCATTCAATTCTTTATATTCGGTAAAAAGGGTATTTAAAAATCATTGGTAGAAGTATTACCAATGCCCGGTTTTTCAACAAACTTTAACCGACAAATTCTACCTTAGAGCGTTTGAATCGTATGCCGGAAATAGTCCTTTGTTTTTTGCAGTGTATACAGTGAATAGATGTGTGTTGTTAAAAATGAGATTGGCCTTTTACTTATATATGTTGGTGTTATTCTCTTTTTGCACATTTGATGATTTGATTAAATCAGTTTCATTTACCAGAGTTTAGTCAGTATTGTGTGCTTAATTGTTTTTTATGCATGTGAGATTTGTTTTGGAAGATTATGAACCTCGAGCTGGAGGTTGAGTTGAAGAAGATGGCTGATCATAAGAGCTGGAGGTTGAGTTGAAGAAGATGGTCGATCAAATTAGGCCAAGATCACAAGAGCTGGAGGTTTGTTTTTAGAAGATTATGAACCAGCAGCTAGCTTGAAAAATATGTAATTTTGGGTGTGTTTATAATGAAATATGTCTTTCAAAAATACTTTATTAGACTTTATTTAAACATTTTGGGTTTTATTTCACTGTTGAATTGCATGTACTAAAATCTGTTTATTAATCAGAGGTTTGCTTTTTGATTTTGGAAGACAAATGGTTACAAACAGAGTCTTGAGAAACAATGATTTGGCAAAACAGAGCTTACCCTTTACAAACAGTGGTTGACTTTAGTCAAACAGAGTTTTAGATAAATGATATACTCTTTTGAAACCTAAAATCTGTTTATTAATCAGAGGTTTGGTTTTTGAAAACAAATGTTAAATGTCTGTTCACTTTTAGTCAATCAGATGTTTGTTTTTCCTTTTGTAATCTCTGTTTTTTAAACAAAGGTTAGGATTTCAAACAGTGGTATGAGAAACATATGTTTGAAACCTCTGTTTGGTTCAAAACAGAGTCTTGAGAAACAGTGATTTGGCAAAACAAAGATTACCCCTTTACAAACAGTGGTTGACTTTAGTCAAACAGAGTTTTAGATACCTCAAACAAATGATATACTCTTTTGAAACCTAAAATCTGTTTATTAATCAGAGGTTTGGTTTTTGAAAACAAATGTTAAATGTCTGTTCACTTTTAGTCAATCAGATGTTTGTTTTTCCTTTTGTAATCTCTGTTTTTTAAACAAAGGTTAGGATTTCAAACAGTGGTATGAGAAACATATGTTTGAAACCTCTGTTTGGTTCAAAACAGAGTCTTGAGAAACAGTGATTTGGCAAAACAGAGATTACCCCTTTACAAACAGTGGTTGACTTTAGTCAAACAGAGTTTTAGATACCTCAAACAAATGATATACTCTTTTGAAACCTAAAATCTGTTTATTAATCAGAGGTTTGGTTTTTGAAAACAAAGGTTAAATGTATGTTCACTTTTAGTCAATCAGATGTTTGTTTTTCCTTTTGTAATCTCTGTTTTTTAAATAAAGGTTAGGATTTCAAACAGTGGTATGAAAAACATATATTTGAAACCTCTGTTTGGTTCAAAACAGAGTCTTGAGAAATAGTGATTTGGCAAAACAGAGATTACCCCTTTACAAACAGTGGTTGACTTTAGTCAAACATAGTTTTAGATACCTCAAACAAATGCTATACTCTTTTGAAACCTAAAATTTGTTTATTAATCAGAGGTTTGGTTTTTGAAAACAAAGGTTAAATGTCTGTTCACTTTTAGTCAATCAGATTTTTGCTTTTCCTTTGTAATCTCTGTTTTTGAAACAGAGGTTAGGATTTCAAACAGTGGTATGAGAAACATATGTTTGAAACCTCTGTTTCGTTACAAACAGAGTCTTGAGAAACAGTGATTTGGCGAAACAGAGATTACCCTTTACAAACGGGGGTTGACTTTAGTCAAACAGAGTTTTAGATACCTCAAACAAACAGTGGTTGACTTTAATCGCAATTCAGTTACGAGATTATTGGAAGGTATAAAAGCGCGCTTAAATTATTTAAAAGTTACGTTATTGGTTTAGCATGCTTCAATGCGCACATGGTGTATAAATCATGTGTGCTCGATTGTATTTAGGTTTCGCTTTATTGTTTTAAAACGATTAAACATGTTTTGTAATTTATTTGTCATTTAAAAGATGTTCCCTTTCTTTGCAATCCATTTTCAATTAAATCTTAAAAAATGTATAGTGATTCGTCGTTTAATAAAATGTGGTATCTAAATTTTCTTGCCTTAAACAGATGTTTGGCCTTCTATATCAGATATTTGGACTTAAACAGATGTTTTACCTTAAACAGATGTTTGGCCATAAACAGATGTGTGGCCTTAAACCAAACATCTGTTTGACTATTGGTCAACATCTGTTTGACTATTGGTCAACATCTGATTGACTTTTGGTCAACATCTGTTTGAATTTTGGTCAACATCTCATTTAGTATTCAACAGAACTTTGAATAACTCAACATCTGTTTAATTTGTTGTTTCGTTTCCTTGAATTCTTTGTAATTTTGTAAAGTAGTTCAAAAACAAACATTTTTACAAAATCCCAAATCACCCTATCATTTAAGTAATTTTGTAAAGTAGTTTGCTCTCAACATAATGGAATTGCTGTTGAATAAAGCTATTGACCATTAGGTTTTGCCCTGTTGACTGTCACCAATAATAATAATAATAATAATAATAATAATAATAATAATAATAATAATAATAACCCCTTTTAACAAGTTTTTTTTCCTTTTTCTTATGCAGCCTGAAGGAGCAGCTATCGGTAATTATGTTGTACAATACGCGCTAGCTTTGGTACTCAAAGAGAGCTTTTAAATTTATTGTGCAATTAACGATGGAATTATAAATCTTATGATAAGGTGATTTTACTTGCATTAAAAAGCATCATCCCTTCTTGTAACTTTCATATATATTTTTCAAAAAATAACCAAGATTCGATCTTTCGCGATGTCAGTTTTTTTGAGATGCCAAGACATGAAGCCATAAAAGCTTTGGATATATATAAACGAGCCGTTAATCACGTGACATCTTGAATCATTAATTTTGATTTACAAACCTTTCACTTTGTAATATGGTTATTAGATATGGCAAATCATGTTGACCCGAAAAACTTTTTGTACAAATTTTTATAGGTGGTTTGTATATTAAATTTAAATATACATCATGGGCGAGTTTTAACCCATGTTATATTTTAAGCTACTCTTTATTTTATTTATGATTTTGACCTGTTAGGGGTAACTTATAACCCGAATCGACCTATTCATATAATCAAATTTTCTACTGGCTGAAAGTCTTTCTGACTTCTATGAAGTCTGTAAACAACTCGAGCTCGCTAGAAACTTTCAATTTCATGTTTTTAGGGAGGTAAGTTTACTATATTACCCATCATCGTTTACTATATGTTCATTTGTTGATTTGGAATAAAACTTTGAATGCAAAGAAGCTTAGGGGCTTTTATTGACTGTGTATCACTACATTAATATATAGCTTATTATGCCAATTTGCTTCCTAACTGATTGTTACAATTGTAATAGGTTTTGTCTATTATTGTGTAGAATTTAAATATGTATATTATAATATATTATAATATGTATTTTAGTATTTGATTCCGATCGTTATTAGAACAAACCTGTGTATTTACACGGGTGTACACCTAGTATTATAAATGAAGTAAAGATAAAAATGCCATGTGGCATTAATTTGAAGAATGTTAGAGGAGAAAATGCCATGTGGCATTAAAAATATTCTTTTATTAGTATTAGATTAGATTAGATTTATTTGGATATAGGGTTGGCTATTCCATTCGATTGCATTGACCCTTTTTGGAAAAAAGCCTGATTTATTACCGTCCGTATATGTGGAATATGGTGATCTTGGTTATGAAAAGGACATGGAGTTATTTAAAGGATTTGGTGTGGTCCTCAATTGCTTAAGCAATCAAGGTTGTATAACTTGCTTTTCTATTTGGAAAGGCCCGGAACATTTTCAACACCATAAAACGATAACAATTGCACATGTGTATGGCAACCATTATGTAATGGTATAATTAGAAGGAGAGTACCATATGCCTCACATTTCAGTGTATTGGATTCGTCATAGAGCCCCATCTGCAGTTGGGCATCTGCAGTTGGATGGCAACACATACTTTATGAACAACTCAATCCTTGTGATCGCGATAACGCTTTTATACATATTGAGGATAGTTGTTAATTTTTATCTTATATTTTTATGTTATCGATGATATTTATATAAAAATATCATTTTGTGTGTGTTAATGTATTCTTTTTTAAATTTATTATATAAAAATTTATAGAAAAACGAGTAAAAATAAATATAACAACATATTCTAAAAGAAAATGAAACGTTAACATGAAAAAAAATCTGAAATATAAAAAAAAAATAGATTATAGTATTGGTAAATAATTATAATCAGGTAATAAGTATGTTGTTATTACTAGGTAATAATTACACTAATTATAGAGTTGGTGTTATAGATATGGGTGTCAAAAGCAACACCCAATTGAGATTAATAATTCCATCGTCGTCGTCTGATTGCCTACAACCCCTAATTGCGAATCATTACATCTTTCGGATTACTCAATCGTCGCCGCATTGACGCAGTTTCCGAGGTTTCCATATCAGCGCCCTTTGGTTCTCTCAACAGCACGTCCTTTTTTGTTTACGAGATTTAGTAAACAATAGGTTTTGTATTGAATAGTTTGAGCGATGTTGGGCCTTTAAGTTCTGGGTTGTTAGTGTAAAACATAAAAGTGAGCCTGGTATAAAAAAGCCTATCACAAATTTGGAGGCCTTTCAATTTAGATGGCCCTAGGCCTGTGCCTAGGGTCTGAAGCCTATTGAGCCGGCCCTGAGTGTGAAATTTATAAAATCCAAATACATAGTAGTGTATACACTTTAGAGACCATTAAAATGAGTTTGATCATCTCCATATCCAATCAGAGAGTTGGGTTACACTTGTGGAGGATTTTTTACCAATCTTTCCCTTTTATTTAACAAAGTATCACCAATTTCAAAATTAAATACAATTTCACAATTTTATAAATTTATGAGTGGATTATCATTAAAATAGCGTTTTTGAGATAATTAATTAGTGTTCGATCCCCCAGTTTATAATATTTAGTCATAGTTAAGAATTTGTCCTAGTGATTAGGATGGTTATCAAATTTAACATTTTCTAACAATTATAAAATACGTTTTCACTAAAAAGTGAGTATAAATTAGTTAAAAATAAACCCTACATAAGGGAAATTACATAACAAGTAAACGAACAACAAGCTGTGCCGCAACCTCTTTTTAAATAGCAAATCCAATTATCCCAAAAACAAAACTCTGGTTCTTCGGCGTCGAGATATTTTTGTGCACGACCTTCTGCACTCTATCTAGAAAACTAACAGTTTTAGGGACAAGAGACCCGAAAGTATCAAAGGCAAAGGGAATGAAAACATGTTGATTCTCAGCACAAGTTTTTTCATGCTTAGCGACCTTCCCTGATTATGCCTTCAACATAGCCTGGCCAGCCAAGAAACAGTTTTCCCTGAGCCCAACAAGGGGGACACCCCGGTAAGATCCACACAGGCGTGTTTCTCATCTGACTAACCAAACAGAAGAACATCCGCTGGCCGCAGAGTGGACCTCATTTCAAGCGAGCGAGTCAAGAAATTCACAGAGGCCACTTTTTGGCGGAGATTGTTGCCCGCTTAAGCACATCACATAGGGCATCCCTGACCAAATCATGTCTGTGTTTAAATCTGGTAGCTCCTTGCTGTAACACCCCGAAAATATAAACCTGTTATTATAAATTTAATGTTGGAAATAAACAAAATAAACTAACTAGGAATAAAAATAACCTAGTTAGTTAGAAGTCTTGTAGTAACATGGGAGTTAATTAAAAACACCTAAAATAAAACTTGACAATTAGTTGAGGGGCCAAAGGTGTTAAAAATTAAACTAGTTTTATTAAAACAAAAATTAAAATCCTAAACACACACTTGTGTGTGTGTCTGGATCGATCAAAACACAGGGGGCGACCAAACTCTTCCTTCAAACCCTAGTTCATACAAATTGATCAAATTGAAGGCTCAAATCAGTCCCAAAACGATAACCAAGCATAAATTAGTGACCACCTCAGTAAAGAGATCATAAGGTATGTAAAATTTCACTATTTGGCTCCATCCTAAATTCTGGATGAACACATAAGATTCGAAATTTGTGCTTGCATGATTATTGTTTGGATGAAATTGGAATGAAATCATGTATAGGGATAAACCCTAGTCATTAGCTTGTTGAATTTTGCTCATCCTTATGAAATTCATGATCACCAATATAGGTGTTTAGTGGGTTTTGTAGAAATATGTTAAACACTTTGATTTTGATTGTCATTCTAGTGTATTTTGAGCTCTATAGAGTAAATCCAGAATGTTGATGTAAAAATTCGACATTTAACTTGTCTAATTGATGTTTAATCATGGCTAAATAGTAGTCATAAACTTGATTGTTAATTTCATGAAATTATGCCCTTTAGGTGTTTGTAGAAATGCCTAAAAGAGAGCTAGATGTTGGAATTTTGAACTAAAACGCATAATAGTATGTTATGACGAATTATGCGATATATGTTATGGTAAGAGTTCTAAACGAAAGATTGGTTGAACTCTATAGGCAAGGAAACCGGAACATCGAGCGGACAAGCCGGTGGCGATACCCGTTTAAAAGGAGCGTTTCGAAGGTACGTAACTATTAGTTTCGTCTATTCTATAAAAATGTTTAGTTATAGCTTGATAATAATATCGTTGTATGATAAAAGCGTTTGATGTGTCATTGAAGTGACGGAGTTCACTCGATAGATCAAACGAGTTAATTTAAATAATTAAGAGTATGTTGGTAAGCCATAGAAGTGACGAAGTTCACTTGGCAAATCAAACGGAATGAAATGGATGGTTAAAGTATGATTGGATTGAGTAATACAGGTTTTAAAAGAATGGTTGGAATCATTTGGTATATCATAGAAAATGGGTCAAAACAATGTTTGGAATAAGTTTGGTTGTCAAGAAAGTGAAAGTCTTCACTCGACAACCAAACGGGTCAAAACTATGTTTTTAAAACGACAATGTATGTAGAGACTTGAAAGCCACATAATGTGCTAGTGATAGAATGAGAAATGCCAAGTAATGGATACCCCAAGTTTGATTTTAAGAACCCTTGATGCTGGGTCAAACAATTAGAAACTTACTTGCAAAATGTTGCATAAAGCGGCATGCTTGAAATATTGAAAACAAGCATGATTTCTATTGCGTGCGTAAAACCAAGCAATGGTAACGATACGCCAAAGTTGACAAGCCCGGAGAATGGGTAATTAAGTATTAGAAAATCAATAAGATTGAATGATGTAAAACATACCATATAACAAACGGGTCGAATAATCGAATTATGGATTTATGAAGTATTTGTTCATAAACCGGGTTTCGATGTGAGTAAATAGGATAAATGGATCCGTATATTTAATACGGACGCGCAGAAAAAGAATCGTGTAAAACGGACTTACAAAACAAAAATTATGGCGATTTTAAGATAGGTTTTGATTGAAATTTGGAGTTGGGCGTTTTCAGCACAAAAAGTTGTGAACATTCTGTGAAAATGAGTCTGTCGCGCCCCGCGACCAAGACACTTAAATCTGTCGCGCCCCGCCAGGGCTTCTGGCGGCCCGCGAGCGAATACATTAAGTCTGTCGCGCCCCGCGACAGAATGAAGAGTTGGATTTTTTTTTTATTTTGTTCGTTTTTGAAATTCGGACTTGTTTAAACTGATTATTTGTTCATCAAAACTAACCTATTTGTTGGTTTTGATATTAGGTGATGTAGATGATATCCCGGATGCCGATCAAGCTTATAGCAAGAACCGAACACCATAATTTTGAGGCTTCCGCAAACAATATCTTTTGTCTAGTTTTAATATGTAACATGTAACACTTAATGCTACAATATGTTGTCTTTATTAGTAAGGATGTAGAATCCAAGATAATTATTTTTGTAAGCACTTAAAACGTAAGCGAAAACTTTTGTAATCCGTCTTTTCCTTAAATTAAATGTGACTTTAGTAGAATTATCATGATAAAATGAGATGGGTCTTACACTTGCAATCGAGCGCATGCTCCCCAAAGTTATCCAAACAAACCTTGCGGCAAACTGGGCAAGACTCATCAACCGGAAACAAATGGATCATTTAGCGGTATTTAAGGATGAACCGATACTCCACCGCTGAAATGTGTTGGCCTAGACCTTCAATAGGGATAATGGTTAGAAAATCTTGGGTGTAGGGGCCCTGAAGATATTCGATAGGTATATGATTAGTAAATACCTTTTCAACTCCGTTTGAAACTCTAAATACATTCTTTCTTTACTCCCCTTAACAATTTGGCCAAGTATCCTGGCTTTAGAACTGACTCAATGTCTATAAAACAACAATTTTCCCATGGTCTCTCGCATCTTCAAAAGGAAGCTTAGTAAAGACACTGATTATAACATGAACACTCAAGCTCATAATATGACATAAAAAAGGCGAAACGCAGATGGTGTATCACCAACTGGAGGTAAACAGAATTTTGAAGTATACATCCCTTGTGTAGTCCTTCTTCTACTCTCCCTTGACCGAGAACCATGCTTTATAAGAACACTAGCTTATGACCCATTTAACACACGGGTTTGTTTTAGTCCATTAGATCAAATTTTCCATCAAATCAATCGTAAGTATATAATGTTTTAAAAATCATTCATTAATTGATAGAAAATAGGAAATGTCATATGATGAACATTTTACATTTGCTATCAACATTACAATGATAAATATGAGTCGATAATGAAATAAATAATAATTAAACAGCGTATGCTAATGAGACATTAAAATTAGACCATGATATCAATCTTTCAATGAAAACAATCATAATTCCATAGTGCTTTACGTTTTATTCATTAATTGATTGCGATTGCGATTCATTTGAGAGCTTTTGAAAGAACATGGGCGATTCTTTATAGAGTCCGTGACTGTTTTAACCTACGTTTAAGTTCTCTGACTATGACTCGTTTTTGAGAGCTTTTGAAAGAACATGAGAGATTCTTTATAGAGTCCGTGTATGTTTTCCCCACAGCCAATGGTGATAGCCGCTCCTAGGAAAAAGGGGATCCACACGTTTAAAAGCATAACTATTTATAAATCTATAAATTCATTCGATCACCATTCCTTAACAGCATCATAAGAAAATGAATCAAATTTTTGACATTTCATCATCAAATCTCATTAAAACAGCCACATTCATATTTTCCTGTGAATTCGTACAAAGTTTGACGCAAATTCAACACAAATAATAACATTCATATTTTGCTGTCATTAAAAGAACCACATTTCATCCTCAAATCCCATTAATACATGCATACCCTAGCTAACTGAAAAGACTTCTAAATCCAATGCATCAGTAAATCTCCATACATGCATACCTTTGATTATCTACTTCTTCTTGGCCAAATGTTTGAATTTCAGCAAGTGAGGTAAATTAAGGATGTCTCTAAAGAATTAGCTGTGATAAAAAAAGTACATTCTTCCTTTATGAAGTTAATTGTTTTTCCTTCACGGAGTGATGCCATTGACAATGACTTTAAGTCCATGAAGTGTTTTTGGGCTTTAGAAGAGGAAGGCGACACGATCTAAATTTTAGTGTGGTCTTGATCTTCTTGTTGAAGTAGCTTCTTGTATGTAAACTGAAGAAAAATAACAAATAACAGAGCATTTTTCCTAGAATAAATACAAAAAAGGATGATCAATCATCAATATCCCATTGAAGAAAGCACATATGAATCTTACCTTGACAATATCACATTTTTCTTTAATAACAGTTATAGGAACGGTCGATCTTAAAGTTAGAGATCGAGGCCGGCAACACCAAAGTACAGCATCCACAAAAGTTGTATGATCTAATGATTCTCTTAGTTGCTCGACATGCTCTTATTTATAGGCGATTTTAGTAACTGAAAGTCTGAAACACTAAGTTAAATGAAAAGTAACTGAGTATAGGCTTGAATGAAATAGAAAGTGTAACAGAAATATTGATTTCGGTCTAAGTAACTAACCCTCTAGACTTAATCAACATAAAAAATAAAATTCCTCAGTAAAATAAAACTAATTAGTAAATTGCTATTTGATGAGTTGGTAGCTTACATACCTTCATCCAGTTGTATCAACTTTATGTAGCCACCAGGTTAGAGCAATTCACCAACAACTCTAGCTTGCAATCCCAGGTCTCTTAGTTGCTCGACATGCTCTTATTTATAGACGATTTTAGTAACTGAAAGTATGAAACACTAAGTTAAATGAAAAGTAACTGAGTATAGGCTTGAATGAAATAGAAAGTGTAACAGAAATATTGATTTCGGTCTAAGTAACTAACCCTCTAGACTTAATCAACATAAAAAATAAAATTCCTCAGTAAAATAAAACTAATTAGTAAATTGCTATTTGATGAGTTGGTAGCTTACATACCTTCATCCAGTTGTATCAATTTTATGTAGCCACCAGGTTAGAGCAATTCACCAACAACTCTAGCTTGCAATCCCAGGTCTCCTTGTATGACAAGAACTCATCGCCCTTCCTATAACAGTTTAAAGTTGCTTAATTAACACTGTTTATCATCCAACTATTTATGATTCATATAAATAGCTGATAATGCAATATATATATATATATAGTGTGAGGTTCATTGGGGAACACTAAAAAAGTGGGGAACCGCGGAACACTCTTAAAAATTTAACTTAACATGTTAAAAATTAAATTTTTAAACATCTTTTTCGGCGCTTCTCCTTATATATACTTGTAGAAGCATTTTTAATAAAAAAAAATCAAAAACTAAAAATATTAAAAAAACAATTAAAAAAAGGCTAAAATTTTTTTTTTTAGAAAAAATATTTTTTTACTCGACTAGATTCTCCTCCTTTTTATAAAGAAAAGCGCTGAAAAAAATTTAAAAAAAAATTATTTTTAACATGTTAAGTTAATTCTATAAGATATAACTGTTTTTTAAACATTTTTTTATATTTTTAGTTTTTGATTTTTTTTTTATCAAAAATGTTTCTACTTGTATTTATAAGAAAAAGCGCCGAAAAAAAATTAGAAAAATATTTTTTTTAACATGTTAAGTATAATTTTTAAAAGTGTTACCCTGTTCCCCACTTTTTTAGTGTTCCCCAATGAACCCTCCCCTATATATATATATATATGTATATATATATATATATATATATATCTTGGAGAGATCCTAAGAAAAGAAGCATACCTTGCAAATTCTATAGGCAAGGGTTGCACCAGCAACACCAGCACCGACTATGATAATATCAGTCGCTCCATCATGAGTATGAACCAAATAGTTGGTCTGTTTATGAAAATCCAAATGATATCCAAATCATGGTCCGCTTTGTTCTTCTTTACAACGAACAGATATCATCCACTTCATTGAACAACTACAAAATCCTATTTATATCCGGAGAGAAAAGCTCTACACTTGCACCCTGTTTATAAGTTAATCAAATAATAAATACCATAAGGATGCCATATTATTCAAAATCAAGTTATCAAGCACCAACCAAAAACAATTTAAATACCATAAAAATATCCCACCGACAACTAACTGTGATGATATCACATGACTCACAATTGAAACAAAGATTATATAACATCAAAGTAGCCACATTAACATCAAATCCCAGTTCTATATTTAAAACTAAAGTATTGAAAACTGCAACAAATAAATAGACATAATATTTCCAAATGATACAAATAAACAATATCATGTTTGCCTTGACCTTGACATCTCACGTAATGAAATCATAAATAAGAACGCTACAAACAGAAGCCACCACACAGAAAATTTTCCTAAATTACTATTGAAGTGTTTAAAATGTCTATAAAACTCAAAAGAACACCAAAGGATTAGCTAAGCTACAAAATAGTGGCATCGATGTCTAAATAAACCAAAAACAATCAAGAACATATATAAAAACTATCCTTAACATGATATAATACACACATTATTAGCCGATAAATTTCTAAAACCGAATACGTTAAAACTTAAACATTGTAACTCAGACTGAATGAATGTCTGATATACTAACCCTCTTTTCCCTAGCAATATACACATGGCCAAACTTTCCCCTTCCAAGCGGCTTCCCGTTGTCAAGATCATTAAAGTGTCCACCTCTTCTTTTCCGATGCTGCCTCTGCAGAAGCCTGTATAAAACAACATAAACACTAAAATCAATAGATACTTCACAAAAACCATAAATCATCATAACTCATAACCCAAATTGAAACTACAATATTTACAACACTTGCAATTCAAACCATATGACGACTTTCAAAACCCTATATTATCTCTATCCTCCAAATTCATTCTCATGCTCAAAACTTATTATATAATGATGTGTTAAAAATGCAACATATAAATTTCATCAAATGAGGCATAAAACTAACCCTTTTTTAGTACTAATGTTGGAAAAAGTGTGCTTTTGTCTTCCTTTTGTATTTTCAGGATTAAATGAGCTCAAATTAACAAAAGAAGCAAAAAGACATCAAAATCTAACATAAATACAAGAAAAGGAACAAGACGTGACATGCCCGACCCCACGACAGCATCTTCCCAAGCAAAACAAGATATCAGAAGCCTGAACACGCCCCGTGCTCAGCCAGCACGGGGGCGTGCCCAAGTGTCAGCAGAAAAGACAAAGTGGTAGAAGCTTCTATTGCCCACCACGGGGCCGTGCTCAGCGGACACGGGGCCGTGGTCAACTATAAGATTCGCACAATCTAGCAAATCTGCATAGTACAAAGATTATTCTGCACCACGGGGTCGTGCTCAGCGGACACGGGGGCGTGGTCAACTAAAAAGACAAAACTGCATTAAATGAAGAAAGAGAAGGATGTGGACACGGGGCCGTGCCCACTGGACACGGGGCCGTGCCCGAGCTTCTGTTCAGCCTATAAATAGGAGTGCTTGGCTTGACCTCAAACCATCCCTTGGCACACCACCTCTCTCACACTTCACCCACCACCCACCACCACTATAACACCATCATCCACCACCATCATCCATTGTCCATCGTAGAGTGTGTGAGTCGTTTCGGGATCCAAGATTGATCGTAAGAGTTCTTGACAATCAAGGCCATGTTTGCCTAAGTCTCTTACATCACTTGGTGAAGACAAAGTGTCTAGTTTAATACTTTTTATTTCTAATCTTTTGCACTTTTTATTTGGTTTTGTATTAATGACTTTAATAACTAGTTGCTTATGTTGAAGGTGATCTTTCCTTATCGTTTGTCTGTGGTGTCTTGGCATTATTTTACTGTCTATATAAAATAAAAGATTTTCACCATTCATATCTCCACGGTCTATATGGAGGTATGTTGGCTACCTGGTCGGGGGTTAAGGGAACGGTTTGGTAAAGGTCTTGCCATTGTTCAGCGTTTAGAGGTCCTGCAATGGACCTGGGTCAAATTTAGTAGGACCTCCTTCAATACTTAACGGTATTGGATGGCGGGGGTCCAAACTCTTTGATCCCCTCATAAGTTAACTACTATTAATACTATAACCCGGCTATTTAGGATTGTATCCCTGCTGACTCAGACTACTTAGTCGAGGGTAACGTCACCTCCAAAAGAGGGGCCTACCATAATTTGCATTAATAACTTAATTAATTATCTTCCAATAATTCACCCTTTTAGGATTGTATCCTTGCTGACTCAAACTACTGGGGTGAGGGTAACGTCACCTTCAAAAGAGGGGCCTACTACAATAACTAAGATAATCTCTTAAATATGTGCAAAAGTGCGGAAATAATCAAAGGTTACACTAGATACGAGTCGGAACCAAGTGATTCATCTTGTCTATCTGTTTTTCTTTTTATTTTATTTTTCAGCATTTTTAGTTAGTTTTTATTTTTCTTAGTTTAAAACATTTTTCTAAACTTTTTATTTTGATTAGACGTTGAGGATAAACCGGTACTAAAAGCTCTTGTGTCCTTGGACGACCTCGGTATCTTGCCAACACTATACTACGCTCACGATGGGTGCACTTGCCCATATGTGTGTTTAGTGTTAGTAAAATATCGTGTTTTATAAATTTAAAACTTGGCTAAAAATAAGTGTTAAAGGGGCTTAAAATATACACCTAATATATATAACACTTCACACGCATCAAGTTTTTGGCGCCGTTGCCGGGGACACAAGGATTTTAAGAAAGTTAGGAATCAACGGCCTAATCGTTTTTCTTATTTTTCATTTTTGTTTAGGATTTTTTTTTTATTTTTTCTGTTTCTGCAAAGCTCAGCACGGGCCGTGCCTGGTCGGACACGGGCCGTGCCCAGCATCATCACTGACTGTTTTTATTTTCTGAGTTACAGAGAGCAGAACACGCGGCGATTGTGTCGGTGCAACACGGGGCCGTGTCCAACTCCCAGTAACAGGGATCCAGAAAACAATCACTGTATCTCTGACCACGGGCCGTGTTCACCGAGCACGGGGCCGTGGTGAACATTCTGACCAACGTTCTTTTCTGTTTTTATTGCAGGACTTGGAACCCAGGCGCCACAGTTGAACCTCCTACGCAGTGCATGAGCTCCAGTTCTAGTAGAGACATAAAAGAACCTTTAGAAGAACCCGAACGCTTTCTCAGAAAAAGACTTAAAGCTAAAAATCAAGAGAAAGTTTCGGGGGACCCACTTCCAATGGCGGACCAACGTACCCTCATGGATTACTTACGGCCCACCGTAGGCAATCTCGGGGCCGCTATCAATGCACCGAATGTCGAGGCCAACAACTTCGAACTTCGGCCGCATTTGATACAAATGCTCCAAAACTCCGCAACCTTCCATGGGCTTGCGGACGAGGATCCCCATCTACATATTACTAATTTCTTGGAAATATGTGATACTTTTCGGATCAATGGAGCATCAAACGATGCCATTCGCCTTAGGATGTTTCCATTTTCACTGAAAGACCGAGCTAAGGCTTGGCTTAACACCCTCCCAGTTGGCTCGGTAAACACCTGGGATGAACTAGCCCAAAAGTTTCTATATAAGTATTTCCCTCCTACTAAAACGGCTAAATTAATGACTGAAATTAATACATACTCACAAGAGGATGGGGAATCCTTATATGAAACTTGGGAAAGGTTCAAGGAGCTTCTAAGAAAGTGTCCTTATCACGGTCTAGCGGTGTGGCAACAAGTATCCACTTTCTACAATGGGTTGTTGCCACACACAAGACAAACACTTGATTCAAGCTCCGGGGGACTTTTAGGTAATCGTCGCCCAAATGAAATATATAATCAAATTGAGGAAATTGCTCAAACCAATTTTCAATGGCACACTCCCCGAGGTAATAAATCTATTGCCCCGGGCGCCCATAAGATTGATGAAAGCACCTCTTTACAAGCCCAAATCGAGGCCCTCTCTTCGAAAATCAAAAGACTAGAAATGACAAAAACGGCCTTGGTTATGGCTTGTGAAGGATGTGGTGGGTCACATGAAAATTGGAGTTGTATGAAAGAATTAGATGAACAAGCAGAAACGGTAAACTACATTGATAATAGACCTAGGCCGTCGGGTCCTCCAACGGGTACCTACAACCAAGGATGGCGTAACCACCCAAATCTTGGTTGGAGAGATCCCGGCAATAGTAGTAACCAACAAAACCAACGAACTAATTTTCAACAACCACAAAATTTCTCTCAACAACAAGGTGGAAGAGAAAGGCTTGAAGATACCATATCTCGCCTCATCTCCGACACCGAAAAGAAAAACTCGGATCGATTCCAACAATTGGAATCGAATTTTAGAAATCAACAAGCTAGCATTCAAAACGTTGAAAAACAATTAAATCAACTAGCTCAAAATTTCTCCGAGAGACCACAAGGCGCGTTACCAAGTAATACCGAAACCAACCCAAAGGCGCAAGTACACCTCATCACATTGAGAAACCGAACCGTGGGTCCCGAGGATGCCCCATTACCACCAGTTGAAGGAAGTCAACGCCAAAGCACGACTTCACACACACCTCAACCAGAAAAGGCTCCTTCACCAAATCAAGAGCCCACCAAGACTCCTTCAATTCCGTACCCCGGTCGGTTAAATCGTCAAAAGACCGATGAGCAATTCGCAAAGTTCGAAAGTTTACTAAAACAATTGCATGTTAATATTCCTTTTATTGAGGTCCTAACCCAAATGCCTAAATATGCAAAATTCATGAGGGATTTCCTCACTCACAAAAGGAAAATTGAATCATTACAATTAGTTAACTTAGGCGAAGAATGCTCCGCTTTAGTACTCAACAAACTTCCACAAAAGAAAATCGACCCCGGGAGCTTCACAATTGTTTGCTCGATTGGGAAGTCCCCCGTCCGTAATGCATTAGCCGATCTTGGGGCTAGCATTAACCTCATGCCCACGTCAATGTTCAAACGACTCGGCCTAGGAACAACAAGCCCTACAAAGATGAGCATACAACTAGCCGACAGGTCCGTCAAATTTCCACAAGGTGTAGCTGAAAATCTGCTGGTCAAGGTTGACAATTTCGTTTTTCCAACCGACTTTGTCATCCTAGACATGGAAGAAGACACCGATGTCCCTCTCATCCTCGGGAGGCCATTTCTAGCCACCGCCCAAGCAGTGGTGGATATGAATGACGGAACTTTAACATTGAAGTTTGGGGATGAGGAAGTGAAGTTTGAATGTGGAAAGAAAGTAGAGGAAGAAGACCCGGTCAACTACATGAAGGTCGTAGACTCAAGCTTGGATGACGCTCTCCGACGGTGTAACATGGGATGCAATACATCCCACTTGGGTAACATGTGACCAGGCTTTGGGTCTAGCCAAGGACCCTTATAAACGTGGCGCACCACGGAGGCATTCCGCAGAACTATCCCTAGTTTAGTTTAGATTAATTTTCTTGTTTTCTAGTTAGTTTTAATTTTCAGGAATAAAACACACTTGAGATGGCAAAGGATGCAAGGGAAACTTGAACCAGCACTCTATGCAGGAAAACAGAACCGTCCGACAAATTTCTTCATTTACAGTAAGTTCGGCACGGGCCGTGTCCACCCAACACGGCCCCGTGCTGCACAGTCTGCAGAAAAAGACCCAGTTCAGGTAACTGGACAAGGGCCGTGTTCACCCAACACGCCCCCGTGTCCAGGCTTCTGTTTCTCTTGTTTTAATTTTGTTACTGGCACTTGAACACGGGGCCGTGCCCGGATAACACGGGGCCGTGTTCAGCGCCCAGTAACACAAAATTTTTGTTTTTTACACCTTTTTACACATTCAATCAACCTAAAAACTTATTTTTGGGACACATTGAGGACAATGTGTAATTTAAGTGTGGGGGGGGGGGGGGATGCTAAAACCTTGAATCTTGCAAGTCCTAAATACAAGCCTTACACAAAACTCTATTGGAACCGCTAATCACCTCAAATTTTTTCAAAAATTTTCATTTTTTTTTACTTGTCTAGGTTTAACTCAGGAAATTCAAGTTCTCAAAAAGGTTATATTTTTACAAATTTACAACCGATAGCGTCGTGATAAAAAGAACCAACATAAGAAAATTATGAAAAGGCATGACAAGCGGTTAAAATTTGATTATATATACTTGATCACATAAGAACCCATTCCCACAAAAGTGAGTTTTGAGCCTTTATTGAGCAAACACTTACATATCATTTGACTAAATGCTCATTTTCGTTTCTTGTGTGAATAGCCGCTTGGTTCTTACGACTCTAGAACTTGCCATGACGATACATTCCCGGTCCTTACCAACTTAAACCCGAGTAAGTAAATGATGGAGGCATTAGGACTAACCCTTTTTTATTTCTACACCATTTTTTTTACCACCTACCCAAAATCCCCCTAGTTAGCCCCTTTGAGCCTAAACCTTTTCATTTCATAACCCAAACCAAACACCCTTTTTACCCACCAAAACCTTTTTCATTTTTTACCCTTTGTTTTAGTAACAAGTTCGATTTTTCGTATGACTTCCTCAAAAAAAAAAAAAAAAATTATTTGTGTTGATGATGAAGCAAAAGAAAATAAACAAACAAGTTCATCAAAAATAACTTTGTTTGAATAATAGCTTCATCAAAATAAAAGTTACAAAAATATAAAGTCTTACGAAAACCGAAACTTGTTACGCTTTTCGCCTTTTTCTACTAACCACCAACCCAACCACATACCTTTAACCCAAGCCTAACCCTTCACCCAAAAAGTCCTCTTGATATTTACAAAGGTATATAAGTGAAAAAGGAGGAGGATTGATTGTTTGGCAAGCCTATGGTAGGAGTAAGTTCCATGCCGCTCTCG
Source organism: Helianthus tuberosus (assembly GCA_030545235.1). Classification (NCBI taxonomy): domain Eukaryota; kingdom Viridiplantae; phylum Streptophyta; class Magnoliopsida; order Asterales; family Asteraceae; genus Helianthus; species Helianthus tuberosus. The sequence goes on along the minus strand of CM060434.1, from coordinate 130,674,809 downwards.
AGTGATCCACAAAAATACATTTTCGGGCGAGTGTTGAGTGATCCCCGTGAGGTATGTGAACTTGTATATAAATAGAATTTTAAAGAGGCATGTTATGCCCTAATAAGTAATTTATCTTATGAAAAGTTTTAAATAAATCATGACGAATAGGATTGTAAGTAAAAAAAAATAAAACTAAATAAAGAATCTTGGAAATCCTGACACTCTACGACAAGCCCAAAAACCTTCTTCTCTACCCATTCCATTTGGGAGCATAATAGCTACATATTAAAGAGTTTTGCTTAAGGACAAGCAAAGATTCAAGTGTGGGGGTATTTGATGTGTTAAAAATGCAGCATATAAATTTCATCAAATGAGGCATAAAACTAACCCTTTTTTAGTACTAATGTTGGAAAAAGTGTGCTTTTGTCTTCCTTTTGTATTTTCAGGATTAAATGAGCTCAAATTAACAAAAGAAGCAAAAAGACATCAAAATCTAACATAAATACAAGAAAAGGAACAAGACGTGACATGCCCGACCCCACGACAGCATTTTCCCAAGCAAAACAAGAGATCAGAAGCCTGAACACGCCCCGTGCTCAGCCAGCACGGGGGCGTGCCCAAGTGTCAGCAGAAAAGACAAAGTGGTAGAAGCTTCTATTGCCCACCACGGGGCCGTGCTCAGCGGACACGGGGCCGTGGTCAACTATAAGATTCGCACAATCTAGCAAATCTACATAGTACAAAGATTCTTCTGCACCACGGGCTCGTGCTCAGCGGACACGGGGGCGTGGTCAACTAAAAAGACAAAATTGCATTAAATGAAGAAAGAGAAGGATGTGGACACGGGGCCGTGCCCGAGCTTCTGTTCAGCCTATAAATAGGAGTGCTTGGCTTGAGCTCAAACCATCCCTTGGCACACCACCTCTCTCACACTTCACCCACCACCCACCACCACCATAACACCATCATCCACCACCATCATCCATTGTCCATCGTAGAGTGTGTGAGTCGTCTCGGGATCCAAGATTGATCGTAAGAGTTCTTGACAATCAAGGCCATGTTTGCCTAAGTCTCTTACATCACTTGGTGAAGACAAAGTGTCTAGTTTAATACTTTTTATTTCTAATCTTTTGCACTTTTTATTTGGTTTTGTATTAATGACTTTAATAACTAGTTGCTTATGTTGAAGGTGATCTTTCCTTATCGTTTGTCCGTGGTGTCTTGGCATTATTTTACTGTCTATATAAAATAAAAGATTTTCACCATTCATATCTCCACGGTCTATATGGAGGTATGTTGGCTACCTGGTCGGGGGTTAAGGGAACGGTTTGGTAAAAGTCTTGCCATTGTTCAGCGTTTAGAGGTCCTGCAATGGACCTGGGTCAAATTTAGTAGGACCTCCTTCAATACTTAACGGTATTGGATGGCGGGGGTCCAAACTCTTTGATCCCCTCATAAGTTAACTACTATTAATACTATAACCCGGCTATTTAGGACTGTATCCCTGCTGACTCAGACTACTTAGTCGAGGGTAACGTCACCTCCAAAAGAGGGGCATACCATAATTTGCATTAATAACTTAATTAATTATCTTCCAATAATCCACCCTTTTAGGATTGTATCCTTGCTGACTCAAACTACTGGGGTGAGGGTAACGTCACCTTCAAAAGAGGGGCCTACTACAATAACTAAGATAATCTCTTAAATATGTGCAAAAGTGCGGAAATAATCAAAGGTTACACTAGATACGAGTCGGAACCAAGTGATTCATCTTGTCTATCTGTTTTTCTTTTTATTTTATTTTTCAGCATTTTTAGTTAGTTTTTATTTTTCTTAGTTTAAAACATTTTTCTAAACTTGTTATTTTGATTAGACGTTGAGGATAAACTGGTACTAAAAGCTCTTGTGTCCTTGGACGACCTCGGTATCTTGCCAACACTATACTACGCTCACGATGGGTGCAGTTGCCCATATGTGTGTTTAGTGTTAGTAAAATATCGTGTTTTATAAATTTAAAACTTGGCTAAAAATAAGTGTTAAAGGGGCTTAAAATATACACCTAATATATATAACACTTCACACGCATCAATAACAACAAATAAAACCAAACCCTAACATTTTCAACTTTAATAGAATATAGTCTGTATATAAAACTTAACAAACTCATAAAACAAAAGGCTACAATCACACGTAGTAACATGCTAACAACAATAAAGAAACATTAAGTAATTAAACAGATAACTGACAATTCTAGTAGATGAATAGGTGGTGATGGTGAACTTATGATCTCCCTGGAAATCCCTGTATAGAAGATCTTCATTCACAACAACAAAACTAATCAAATCAACAAATGAAGATCCAATAAATATAAATTATACAATCACAAACAAATATCAAAACTAACAAACATGAATCTCGATTTCAAAAACAAAGAAATAAATATTGTACAGATGATGCTCAAGGTAATTACCTGCCGTTTTTTTTACGTTCTTCTTTCTCTTCGTCTCGTCTAGGTTTGATTTAAATATAATCCGCGACTTGCAGATGTTTAGGGTGGAAGAGAGGTGGTGTTAAAGACGGCAGAGAAGCCGCGACCGGAGCCATTGCGGCGGCTCTTCTTCTTCTCCGTCGCCGGTAAAACAATAAACCCTAAATCATCAAAAACAGGCATTACAGTCTAAACAACCAGTTTAAAGAGCTAACACAGGTTCACCTAAAGCCCTAATTCAACCCTGATTAATGATCAATCAGCTTCAATATCCAAAAACACGATTAAACAATCAAATCGAATAATAAATTATGATATAGAACTGAGTTACCTCACGGCTGGAGTTGTGAGAGGATGACGTGGACGACAGCGAGGGTTTAGACGACGCGCCGTCGTCATCGTCGGCGGTGTTGGCGACGGGAATGAGCAGTTCTCGATCTCTGCTCCTCGGAGATTTTTCGTTAGTGGATGAGACGAATGAGTATTTAAAGATTATAGAATGGAGTATCCATTTCTGCATAACAAATTCGAATTTCAAATTCAGAAGATGGCGTGCAAGAAGGAGAAGGGTTGGCCCAATCAAATGCAAAAAATGGTATTAATTAAAAGTAATTACAATCTTAATTTTAAATAGAAAATAGTTTTATTGGTTAACTTATGTATGCATGTGTACATGTATGTGGTCATGTATGTGTTTTAGAAAAAAGATGACATCATTTTTTGAAGAATTGACATCACTCTTTTTAAAATAACTGTCTATGATTGGGGGAGGGCTGTTTTATGACATCAGCCTTAATCCCCATTTATTAGATAAGTAGATTGTTTCATCCCTCAGTAAGTGAAACTGATAAAACAACAAAAAGCATGCTTAAGGGGAATCATGTAAAAAGATAAAACAACAAAAATCAGTATAAAAAGTTCAAGAAACTTAGAAATTAGAAAATTTCATACCCTTGGATGAGTATAAGCCCGGTTGTGGAGCCATAAAAGGGAAGTAATTTACACACTACCCAAATTACTTCACACACCAGAGTAAGATATCAATTGCAGATGGTACAACACACAATAGTTATGCATTCGATTAAACTTCAGAAGTATTAATATAATAAAATTGTTGTTGTTAGGGTAAATCTACATATAGCATCAACATAACCAAATTGACATCAAATTTATAAGTGAGCCTTAAATCGAACACCAGGTGTGCAGAACTCCAATTACTACATTCTGTTGATGGAAGTTAGAGGCTTTTCCCGACTATCGTGCTTTGTTCAGATTGACACCCACCATATGGGACTCAACCCTGTAATATATTAATCAAAGATCCATACATTTTGGTTTTATTCAACATGAAACACATGCACAAATTTCAGTTTAACATCAACAAAACCAAATTGATGGTGAATCTCAATTAGGCATTAAATCAAACACCAATGTTAAGCCTATAATTGACTAACTTTGAAACCGTCGGTTGAACCCTATATCTGCAAAAGCATCATGCTCCTTCAATCCCAAAGTCACATGATCCGATATAGGCTGAAAGCAAATTAAACCAATTATAACTTACTTGTTTATTGCACAAAAGAAGAAACGCGGATTATCCGGCATACCGAATATCTATCATACAAATATAAATCGCATCAGATAAAATGTTTTCCAAGCATATCTTCGTTTGTTCATCTAGAAAACAATCAAATTAAGTTTGAAACATCTGATCAGCAACCCAAGCGATCTACCAAAATTATTTATGTTAAATCCTAAATTTGATGACAAGTTATACATAACAGATTCAAAATTTATCATATTAGTTATGCATGTGGGAGGGCCAAAGGTTTACGAAATGCTCCAAAAGGCCTACACTTTTAAACTAACAACCAGTGGATGGTGGGGAAGGTATTTTGCAAGAAAAGCAAAGGGCTAAACCATTTCCTCCAATTTATCCAATCTTAGATACAGCCCCAAGATGAAACCTTTTCGATGTTCCAAACTTACCAGCATATCATACGAGGATAGATTGATCTTGTTTATTAACTTAAACAACAAGTAAACTTGATTCACCGTTTTAAGAAAAGCATATATACACAAACCTCGGTATTTTCAAACATTATTAATAGAACAAAACCCGTGTAATCAAGTTCCTTTGTTTTCAAAAGATGTTTCAAAGCATTATTACATATGAGGCTGGCCTCTCCTTGAAGAGATTCATCCAAGTTACAGTAACAAATGAACGGATATGAGATTCCGGTCTGCATATACTTTTCCAAAAAACAAAAAAAGTATATATAAATTTAAGAGTAAATTGTCATTTTAGTCCGTGAGTTTTTATCCAAATTGTCATTTTAGTCCAAATAGTTTTTTTCTCCTCTGGGTCCCTGACTTTTCCTTTTTCTTGCCATTTTGATCATATTTCCTAACTTAGTCTAAAAACCAGGTTATAATCAGGGGTATTTTTGGTATTAAATTATTATAAGGTTTATAAATTATGTTGTAAACTACCCCTGGTTATCATTACACAACAGTTAAAATACCCCTGGTTATAACCAGATTTTTAGACTGAGTTAGGCAATGTGTTCAAAATGGCAAGAAAATAGAAAAGTCAGAGACCCAGAGGAGAAAAAAAAAACTATTTGGACTAAAATGGAAATTTGGACCAAATCTCAGGGACTAAGATGGCAATTTACTCTAAATTTAACGAAAAACAGGATTAGAAAAGATGGTAACTTTAATTACCGATGCAAAGTAATGGCTGGTCCAGACGTGTCTATCGGGTGTCTTCACATCAGCGTATCTATCGGGTGTCTTCACTTTGTTCCTCGATTACAGAACCGAGGGATGCCACTTTTGAAGACATTCATGATAATTTGCTTGAATACTCATCAATTGTGCTTGAATCCTTCATCTTCAATGCCTCAAATTCTTACATGAGTGTTTTAAGTCATGCTTCACGTACCCGATTAGCTCCCAGATGACAGGCTTTCAGTGCTTCCCACATCTCTTTCGCTGCCTTTAGATTACCAACTTGTAAGATATGTTCTTCAGGTGTATACTTAAAAAATAAAGCAATCACCATGTTATTTTTCTTTACATCTGTTTCAGTTCCAGTTTCAATGGCCTCCCACGCGCCATGAACATTAAAAATTGCACGAATACGCATCGCCCAAATAGTGTAATTAATCGAATTCAACATCGAGTATTGAAGTGATGTTGAATTTGTTACCAATTTCTCAGGATTCGAGCCGCCACTTCCTTCGCCTTCAACCATCGTTTTCTTTCGCCGACTATACGTAAGAGTTGACACGATTAATTTCTGAGTTCCACTTAGAACGCAGAAAGACTCATACCAAGAAAGTGTGTGGTCAACAAACATCATTGATAATGCATAAAACATGATAAATCTTCTTTGTGTGGGAGATGAAAGTAGGATGTATGGATTAAAATGGAGAAACATACCGACAATCGTTCTTGAGACGTAGCTATCATAAAGAAAGTTGAAGTCTGCTTAGGCCTTTCATGTTGGTATGCTCTTGTATCTCGTCTCTTCTATATCTCAAAGGTCGGAAGGTTTTGAAAATTAAAAAAATCATAATGAAAAAAAAGGTTCAAAAGTATTTTTATTTGTGTATAGTCATTTTTGAAGTCTTCCATATCATATCAATTATGTTTCAAACCGCTTGAGATACTTATTTGATTTCGCTCCACTTGACTACTCACTACGGATGAATATGGTTTTGTCTGTACATTGAAATTGTTTAAAGAAAATTCCGAGTTGAGTTTATGATTGTAAATAGGTTACCTCGACTATTTGCTGCAATTGTCACACCCCGATATTTCCACGGATTACCGGTGGGCCCGGTGGGGAGTATCGTGACGTAGTTGATATCATCATAGTCAAATAATCACAGTTTAATGCACAGCGGAAGTATTAAAAGTAAAATATGAATACAAACCGAAACACAAAGTATAATTAAATATTATACAAGCGGTTGTATGTGGATCCACAGGCGGATCTAAAACATAAAGAAAATATTGTTCGACAGACTTTAAGTATTAAGAGCTTGCAAGACTCTTTATTTAACACTCAGGAGCTTCTAGCCCATTTCGCATAGTACCTGCACTTAATCTTTTTGAAAAATACGTCAGTTTACACTGGTAAATACAATTAACTGACTCTTTTGAAAAGTGTTTATAAAATTGGTTCGGATGCACAAGGAATAAAATCTTTTATAACTTGGGACAATTATATAAAATAATATTGTATACAGATTTACATGTTTGTCGTACGTTCAGGGCCCGGAATAGAAGAGCCGTGACAAGATTAATAGACACACCACTAGTATAAGCCCACAAGAAGTTTCCTCACGAGTGAGATACCATTTTACATACGCAACTGTTAGGTGTATGCCTACACCCCGTGCTTAAGTCGTGGCCATTTCAAATGAATGAGCCGAGGATATCCGGGACACGGTCATATTAACCCCCAAATGCTTTGTATCAAACAAAACAGATTAAAATGGGTTATCTCAATGATTTAATCACTAATCGATTAAATATTCAATACCCGACCAAGCGGTAAGCCCGTATAAGGGAAAATAAGTTAAAAGTATTTACCTGAGCTAAAATGTAAATTATACTCACCCGTATATTCTAATCAGCAAGTGCAAATAGCTTTTACTGGGCTCCTAATCTGGACGAAGGTTTTAATAACCTATTAGATTCCTAACGGGTCTTATTTAAGTTGTAACTTAGACCGGTTAGTTTTAAAGAAAAGTTTACGGTACGAAACGCAAGATTAAGCGGTGACCGGATTGGAATGTAATTTAGACCCAGCAAGTATGAAGACTTGTATAAAATGGGTAAACTAAATACATTCTGGATTTTGAAGTAAAAATGATAAGGTTTGACCCGTTTCGGTTAATTTATGCAAACTAGTTACATAAACCGTACCGAACGCATATACGTATAACGGGTAACCGGATGAGTCAAGTACAAGTTCCATAAGTTATTATGCTTAAAATATGACATGACATCAGTAGGATATCAATAATTATGCCCAAAACGAGTTTAAACCAATTTAAGCCCCGTAAGGGTATTTTGGTCATTTTAAAGTTTATAAAAGAGGTTAAATAGCAAATTGAGGTTCTGGTCTAAAATATTCAGTAAAAATATTTATTTTATCAAGTTACATCAGTAAGATATCATACATATGTGTGGTTTATCATTTATGGCCAAACTATGCACCGTAGGGGCATTTTGGTCATTTCACATATGCTTTTAAGGTCAAATTTGGAAATCTGAGTTCAAGACTTATACTTACTGTTAATGTATAAAAATTTATATATAAAATCAGTAGGTAACAAGTCTTAGGCGTTAAATATGGTTTTAAACCATACTATGCGCCTAATAAGCGTAAAAGTCGGTAATTGACGGTATTCAAGATGTTTATAAAATTCTGAAGTTTTGATCAGCCTCTAATGCTTAAAATATTTTATTTAACATATGATATCATTAGGAAAAAGTTTGGTATGCAAATCATGTGTTAAACTCATTTTATTAATGAAAAGGGCATTATCGTCAATTACCGAATTCATGCTAGAAGTCTATGTTATGGTCAGTATAAAATTTGACAAAAATTTCCAAAAATCCCTAAATATTATATCATAATAGTGGGTAGCAAGTTTGGTGCCAAAAATTGGGTTTAAATACGATTTATGCCAAAAATGCAATTTAATTAACAAAAAGTTTTGTTTTACGATATCTTGCATAACTTCTATTTGAGACCAGAAACGGATGTCAAATTTTTATGACATACTTATAAATCAGTAATAAAGCTTTTGTCCTCTCACATTTCCAAAAATCTCATTTTTATAACATAAGGGCATAATGGTCAATTTTTAAGCATTTAACGGAAACATGCAACTGATTCAGATTTCTAAGGGACCATGTAGTATGACCTCAGAGGGTTATACTAACATATAATATGGTCACAAAGGAACCCTAAGGCATAACTAAACTAAGCTAATTTGGGTCAGAACTGAAAGTCAAAGAAAAAGTCTATTTTTGCGACTTTCGGTTGCGAACCGAGCCTAATACTCAGAATTGTCGGGTTGAACATGTCTAAACATGTTCTTATATTATTTACCAAGTTATTTAAGTGATAAAACGTATTTTATAGCTTCTACATTATCAGTTATGAATTATTTTATAAAAAACCTGACTCGTCTGACTTTTCTGTTAAGTACTTTGACCCGACAATTGACTGAGATAACGTGATAATTAGAAGGTGCCCATTTAAGGGTTTATCACCTACTTAATTACCAACACATAGCCACTTTCAATTCGAATAATGGCTGGACCGTTAGTGATTAATCACCAAGTCAAAGTATAATTATGATATCTTTGACTTTCGGTCATTAAGCTAATAAAACCTTAACTACAGAAGCTAAGAAGACTTACAAAGGTCCTTAGCACAAAGATTAAACTTGAGAAAGCTTCCTAGATGACCAGGATGCTCCAGAGATCAAGTGTGAATGAAAATTTGAAGTGTGCAAGTTCAAGAACTAAAGCATGGCCCTTTATATAGGAAATTTGGGTGCTCTAGGATCATTGCAGCTGTTGTAGGAGGTCATCAGACGTTAACAAGTGTCCCCATGGCAGTAAAAACAACTTGCACAGTCCCTGGTATTGAAAAACTAGCATGCAATGGCGGTGGAAGGGCTGCAATATGCAGCTGTCCAGAGAAACTATCGCTGGCACTCAGTCGCGGCCCGCGTAGCCTTCAGTGGTGGCTTACGCGCCCCGCGCGGACCCTTAATTCCGGTAAAAAGTTTGTAGATTTTTCATTTTTAGTCCCTGATCCATAATAAGTTTAAATAACTTTCGTTTATGGTACTTCTGACCCCCATAGTTAACTATTAAGTGTCTTAGGTCATAAAACAAACATCGTTAAGCTCCCGGTTAGTTACGAGATCATCCGAAAGGTCTTAATTTCAAACGTTGACGCTTTTAATCCTTATTTCTAGGAATTTACCGCTTTAAGCATTTATTTGCATCGAAACTTTATGAGATCAATATCCGGCATCCGTGAGAATATAATAAAATATTACAATGCTTCGGGATTGTTAAAAGGTCACTCAGAGGTAACATTTAACATGTTGACACATTTAACCCTTATGCTTTGTAAATTCTAAATTTTAAGCCCAAACGGCTTTCTACGTCCGACAATTTATTCATTAAAGAATACGAACGTCGTGCGAGGTCAATCAGAGGCACAAGTTTGGCATGATGACACTTTTAGTCCTTCCACATACATCTTTACATTGTTTGACAACTTTAGCCCCGCAAGGTTATCTTTTTATATGATCAGGGTTTATAACACGTGTCACCACTGTATTGGACATGATTTTACGAGGTGTTACAGCATCACCCCCTTAAAAGAAATCTCGACCTCGAGATTTACTGAAATAAATGAGGGTATTTTTGTTTCATTGTGGATTCAACTTCCCACGTATATTCTGGGCCTCTGCGGGCATCCCATTTCACCTTTACAATTGGCACACTCTTTCTTCAAAGCTTTTTAACCTGTCGATCCTCGATCGACAAAGGTTTTTTGATGAACTTCAAGCTCTTGTCAATCTGCACGTCTTTATGAGACATTGCTAGCGACTCATCGGCTAGACATTTCTTTAAGTTGCAGATGTGGAACACATTGTGAATTCCACTGAGTTCTTCAGGTAGATTTAGCTTATAAGCTACAGTTCCAACACATTCAATGATCTCGAATGGTCCTATGTACCTGGGGCTCAGCTTGCCCTTTTTTCCAAAACGCATCACCCCTTTCCAGGGTGACACCTTGAGTAGCACTTTATCACCAACTTCAAATTGTAGAGGTTTGCGCCTCATATCTGCATAGCTTTTCTGCCTATCCCTGGCAGCTTTGAGACGATCACGGATTTGAACAATCTTATCTGTCATCTCGAGGACTATATCAGGTCCTGACAGTTGGGTTTCTCCAACTTCCGCCCAACAAACTGGCGTTCTGCACTTCCTTCCATATAAAGTCTCAAAAGGCGTGGCTTGGATACTCGAATGATAGCTATTATTGTATGAAAATTTAATCAAAGGAAGATGGTCATCCCAACTTCCTCTCAAGTCAATAACACAAGCCCTGAGCATATCCTCAAGCGTTTGAATTGTATGCTCGCTTTACCCATCCGTCTGAGGATGATAAGCAGTGCTGAAATTTAAACGAGTGCCTAAAGATTGTTGAAAGCTTTTCCAAAAATGAGATGTGTATCTAGTATCCCTATCAGAGATAATAGATACCGGCACTCTGTGGAGAGATACTATCTCATCTACGTACAGCTGAGCTAGCTTATCGGAGCTGTGCGTTTCTTTAATAGTCAAGAAGTGAGCTGACTTGGTCAGCCTGTCGACTATAACCCAAATCGTATCATTCCCATGCTCCGTCTTTGGTAACTTAGTGATAAAATCCATAGTTACCGTTTCCCACTTCCAAGTGGGAAGTTCAGGCTGTTGCAATAAACCTGACGGCTTTTGATGCTCGGCTTTTACTTGTGCACACGTCAGACATTTAGCCACATAAGTGGCTATAGATTTCTTCAAACCTATCCACCAATAATTTTCCTTTAAATCCTGGTACATCTTATCACTGCCTGGATGGACTGAATTTTTGAACTATAAGCTTCTTGGAGGATCACATCTCTAAGTCCTCCATGGATTGGAACCCAGATTCGACCATTTAATCTAAGGATTCCATCCTTACCATATGACAGTTGATCAGCAGTTACGCCTAACTTCTCATTCGGAAAGTTAGTTTCTAATACAACTTCCTTCTGTGCAACTAACAGCCTTTCATTCAAGCTGTTCTTTAATTCGATGCTTTTAGCGTTGATCCTTATTGGTTTAATCCTTTCCTTTCTGCTCAAAGCATCAGCAACAACATTTGCTTTGCCTGGATGGTAGCGAATTTCGCAATCATAATCATTCAATGTCTCCATCCAATGATGCTGCCTCATGTTAAGATCCTTCTGGTTAAACAAGTGTTGAAGGCGTTTATGGTCTGAATAGATTACACACTTGGTTCCATATAGATAATGCCTCCAAAGCTTTAGTGCAAATACAACGGAACCCAATTCTAAATCATGGGTGGTGTAGTTCTTTTCATGCACTTTTAATTGACGTGAGGATAGGCAATAACCTTGCCTCTCTGCATGAGCACAGAGCACACAACCCATACCGGTGTGCGATGCGACGCAGTACACAACAAACTCTTCAATCCCTTCTGGCAATGTCAACACGGGAGCATTGCTTAATTTCTGCTTGAGGATCTCAAAAGATTCTTGTTGCTTGGGACCCCAGCCAAACTTGACATTCTTTCGAGTTAACGAAGTTAGAGGTGCAACAATCCTAGAAAAGTTTTCAATGAAACGCCTGTAGTATCCTGCTAGACCCAAGAAGCTGCGAATCTCTGTACGCGTCTTAGGCGCTTGCCAATTCATAATCGCTTCAATCTTAGCGGGATCCACCTGGATACCACGCTCACTCACCACATGTCTAAGCAATTGGACTTCTCGGAGCCAGAATTCACATTTAGAGAACTTTGCGTAAAGCTTCTCTTGTTGCAGAAGTTCAAGAATACATCGGAGATGTTTTTCATGATCGACTTGACTATTTGAATAAATAAGTATGTCATCAACAAAGACGATGAAAAACTTGTCTAGATACGGCTTGCAAACGCAATTCATGAGATCCATGAATGCCGCAGGTGCATTAGTAAGCCCGAAAGGCATCACTAAGAATTCGTAGTGGCCATATCGTGTTCTGAATGCAGTCTTGTGCACATCTTCGGTTCTGACCTTCAGCTGATGATATCCTGACCTCAAGTCGATCTTTGAAAAGTAACTTGCCCCTTGAAGTTGATCGAACAGATCGTTGATCCTGGGCAATGGATACCTGTTCTTGATTGTAAGTTTGTTCAGCTCGCGATAATCAATGAATAGACGCATTGAGCCATCTTTCTTCTTTACAAATAGAATAGGTGCTCCCCAAGGAGATGAACTTGGTCAAATAAAACCCTTCTCCAATAGATCATCCAACTGCGTTCTTAATTCCTTCATTTCTGTCGGTGCCAACCGATAAGGAGCTCGTGCTACAGGGGCTGCTCTTGGAATAATGTCAATTCTGAACTCCACTTGTCTGTCTGGGGGTAAACCAGGTAGTTCTTCAGGAAAAACATCCGAATATTCAGAAATAACAGGAATATCTTCAATCTTAGGCTTCGGCTCGTCTATAGTCAGCTATGCCATGTAAATGACACAACATTTCTTCAAACACTTTGATGCTTTAAGCATAGATACTTGTTTAGGCAATCCATACTGCGTATCTCCTTGAATTGTAAGTGGCTTACCATAAGGGGTCTTAATGACTACTTGCTTCTTATCACATACAATTTGGGCTTGGTTAAAAGATAACCAATCCATACCTATAACTATATCGAATCCTGCCAATTTCAATGGAAGCAAAGACAGCGGAAAAGAGTGATTCCTAATGGATATGAAACATCCATCTAAAATTATTGAAGGAGTCTCTATGGTACCATCGGCCAATTCTACTTCATACTTTATGCTTAGAATTTTAACAGGTAGATTTAACAGTTTACAAAATTTATTGTCTACAAAAGACTTATTTGCGCCAGAATCAAACAAAACTCTAGCATAAACATCATTGATAAGGAAAGTACCTGTTATAACATTATCGTTTTGTACTGCCTCCTGAGCATTCATCTGGAAGACTCGAGCATTGGTCTTCTTGGCCTCTTCAGGCTTCTTTGGGTTTTTAGGGCAATTGTTCCTTATGTGCCCCTTCTCATTGCAACCATAACAGGTTGCATCCTTCATTTTCTTGCAATCCAAAGTTCTATGCTCTTTTGACTTGCAAATCCTACAAACTTTAGGCTTTGTTTGCGATTGCGATTCGAGTCTTCACTTCCCAAAATGGTGCTTCTGGCAGGTTTTACACTTAGGCTTCTCACCTGACTGCTGGGAGTTCTTCTTAAACCCAGAACTCCTCCTTTGCTTAGAGTTCCCCTTTCTTTTCTTATCGGAGCGATGAGAACTCTCATCCTCCCGTTTCCGCTTTCCTTCATCAGAAGCTTTGACAGACTTATTTCTAACTGCATCGAGTGTGAGAGATAGAGACAGATCCACCACGGACCTGTATGTGGTAGGTCTGGAAGCCTTCACATTACCCTTGATTTCTGGAGCCAGGCCTCCAATAAAACGTGCTATGCGCTTTGGTTCCGGTGTGACCAAATAGGGAACCAATCGGGACATGGTGTTGAAACTTGTAACATACGCCTGACAATCCAAATTCTTCATGACCAGAGTCAAGAAGTCGGTTTCAATTTTCTCCACCTAATGCTGAGGACAGAAGTTTTCCTTGATCAGTGCAACAAATTGTTCCCAAGACAAGTTATACAGTGGAATCTTCCCTGTGGCTTGGATTAACGACCTCCACCAAGCCAAAGCTTCCCCTTTAAATGATTGTGAAACAAACTTCACAATATCCTGTTCTACACAACCACTGATATCAACTACAGTATCCATCTCGTCAAGCCATGTCATACAGTCAATGGCTCCTTTTTCTCCTGTGAAGTCCCTTGGCTTGCAAGAGACGAAGTATTTGTAAGAGCAAGTCTTGACATGTGACTCATGATTAAGCATAATTTTCTTAGATGGGAGACTCTTCTGATTCGACGAGTGGCGAGAATTGTCCTTATTTAACTCATGTGTTTTAGAAGGGGGCTTACTATGAGCCACAGATTGAGTCTTTGTGCGAGTATTACTTGGTTCCTTGAACTGTCTGTCAATGGCTCTAGTAACAACATTTTCTATCAATGCCTGTAGGTCTGCACCAGCTACATTTATTCTGGTGGTATCATTTCTCTCCCTTGGATGACTATTAACCTCTTCTGATTCAGACATGCTGAAGCTTGATTGCTCTAAAACAACTGACAATAATTTGTTTAGAAGTCTATTATGGAATCATCATTTTTGATGATTCATTAACCATGGTATAGATAGACCATATTTGGTTAATTTGATAATCAGATTTATTTTAAAATTTTCATTATAATTTATCCCAGTTATAAATCATTAAAGATATTAAAGTGGCACAAAAGGCCTAGTCACAAGGACAGTTTTAAGCCATGATCTTATAGGATCGAGGCATTAAGGTTTGAACATAGTTCATCACCTCTTCTTGACAGGAAGTCATAGACCACACTGTCATTTGTAAATATGGCCCGTAGGCACTTCATCACCAATGGATAAAGAATTGGAAAAATTCAATATAAGGATGACTAGTGTGACTTTATCGAATCACATTTGTCGGGAATGCTAACATGTTTTCAGATGTCAACAAGGATTCATTATCTTAAAAAGGCTTTACCATCATGGCCATGTATAAAATGACATATAGGCTATGTTATACCTTTAAGATTTTCTTTTGAGATTAATGGCAGATCAAATAAAATTGAATTGATATTTTGATTTGTTTTATATTTATTGGTGCATATGTCTGTTGACTTCGTCTTGTATCGAGTCATGTAATAGGTTAGATAGACCAAGACACGTAGTATGAGAAAACGGGAAACAGATTGGAACCAGCCACTTCGCACGAAGTGACCAGTTTGTGCGAAGTGGGTCAGTTCATGCGGACTGGACCAGGTCGTGCGACCTGGACCAGATCGTGTGGACATGTTCATGCGACCTGGCTTCTCTTATAAATAGAGGGTCTTGGTTCTTCATTTGTAACTTTCTGATTCCGGTAGCGAAGCTCTGCTGAAGTGTCGACAGCTCTTGTAACGTTGTGAAATCAATACAATCGACATTTAATGTACTTCTAAGTGTATATCAAGCTGCAATGAAGATCAAATCACTGAATTCCGCCTCTGATTTTGTAAGCCCCTAGTTCGTATTAGACAAAAAGTCGCAGCGGAAGTTCATGCCATAAAATTTCTTTCCTTATAAATACCTTGACTTACTTAAATCTTCAATTTTAACACAACTTTTTCACATGAAGTCATCAATCGAATCATTTACAATTAAAAACATAACATGTGTTTTCTAAATTTCATACACCAACGTTCCCGTACAATCTGTCTTGTGACTCGATCCTCGATCTCTATTCCTTGATGATCCTCATGACTCGTACTACCTGCGCTCACCACATAAAATTCATAACATTAGTACGCATTATAAACATACAAGATTTATTCACGTTTACTTTTCGTTCCGTTAACTCTTCACATCCCAGCTTTCCATCTAATCATACAATCCGTGGTGAGACTTCTTTGCTATTCCTGCGTTACACTTCATTCACCAGGCACGCTAATATTATCGTTAGTACTCAATTTCATTGGATACATGCGTACCTACTTTCATACATACTTATACATATTCATACGTTCACACATAACTAATTACATACATACGTACATACCCACATGTAAACACATCTACATCATTACATACGTATCTACACACACACACATACCTACATCATTACGTACACTCATAACATTATACATATATACATACATACATCCCTACTTGCAACATACCTAACTCATACATGCCTACTCACATACATACCTTCATATATCCGCGTATACTTGCTCACATATTTATAAATATACATACATAGGTGCATACATACATACTTACATACATTTCTAATTACGTGTATAGAGACATACAAACATACATACATATCCGGGCACTCTTGGCTATCACTTATGATCAAAACCGACTTAAAAGTTAGCTTTGATAGTTAAATAACAAGTTTAAACAAGTTATATGGGTCAAACAAACAAAATTAAACAATTTTGGGATTCAGGGGGGGGCTAGACGCCCCACCTAGGGGCTAGACGCCCCACCTAGCCCCCTTTTTGACAGCAAGTTCCTTTATTGCTGCTGCAAAATTCCCAGCCAACCCAAGTTTCACGAAAACGGACATAACTCATTCGTTATTGATCCGATTTACATGATTCTTTTTCCTACGCGGTCGTAATTTAATTCTCCATCACATGGAGTGAAAATCCAATATTCGGGCTACCGAAATTTAGGACCTTCAAGACTTCGGCTTACTACCCTTTTACCAAAATTTTGACCCGTTCATGCATTTATCAACATAACTCGTTTGTTTGACCATAACTTCTTATGAACCTAATAATATCAATGACGTCTATCATAAAAGACTAAATTCTTGGATGTCTTGCATCCTCTTAACCCATTTTCGCTCAAAAGCTTATTTTGACCCGTTAAAGGTATATCCCGCATTTTAAGGTCCTTGGCTTATGAAAATCATATTTCTCGCTTTCCTACTTTTTCAAAACATTCACTTAATCAAATAACTTGTTTCTAATCAACTTTTAAGACCGTTTGCCCGATTTACCCATCAAGGGCATTTTTGTCAACTTTGTTCCATCCTTTACTACAAAGGACTTCCTTTAACATTTGACTAATCGCACGACTTAACTATAACTCAAATCGTACATACCTGGCTCGGATCAAAGCTATAACCATTTTAATATTTCGTGCACTAAATGGCTAGTTAATAGCAACATAATTCCTTTCGCTATTCATCCTCTGAATGCATAATACTTGACAAAACAATTCATTAGTCAATATCGCCAAATGGTGATATCTTCACCATTTAACCCGTTAAGTCTAAATGTCCATTTTATCCTTGTGGGACTTTAGTTAGTCAATATCCCATTCATGTAACTTATTCCTTCGTTAACTCGTAACCAAAATCACCATAATACCCTTTTTACCCTTTTTTACCATCAACTTAGTTTCTTAACATAATCACATGTTCTGACCCATACCAAAACTTGTCGTAACATCATAATTCACATATTTAATTACCATGTTCGTAATCTATACATCGAATAGATATTCTACAAAAAGGGGTGTAAGCTTTACTTACCTAGCGTCCGAATATGCTTCCCTTGCGCATTAGTCCCGTTTGACCCGCTTCCTTCTCAAGCTTCCATGTCGCTTATCAAGCATCAACTATCACATATCATTCTCAAGATAGTTAGCTTGTTTATCATTCATCAAATCCTTTTTATTACACGGATCTCATATTAAGTTTATCATTTAACCTTAAAACATGCTAACCCATCATTTGTTATCCAATTTTCCTTTAAACATACTTACACATAATATGATTTTCAACATTATTAACATAAGCATATCATTACTTCTATCATATCATCAAAAACCCACTTCATAACTACTTAGGAAATCACTTACAAGTGACCTAATCCTATGTTCTTCATAATTTCATCATACTTATGATGTGTGTACTACCTACTAAGCATAGGGTACAACTAATTCATGCACAATCTCCTAATTTCATACATAATTCATCAAATCCTCCTACTAATAACATATATCATTCATACATAAACATTCAAACATATTATCATCATATTTCTTTTAATTCCTCTAGTAAGAATCCATCCTATCCATCATAATACATGAACAACCATGATTAATTAAACATGGATAATCATTCAAGTCATCATTCTTACCAAAACAAATGGGTTTCACCTCTAATCATCAAATTAGCCCAAACCATGTATAATCTTGGTTCTATATCATGACATTAACACCTACTCATACTCAATTTCATACCAACTCACGATTTTCAACATGACCCATCACATTCAAAGTCATCAAACACCAAAATTCTACTTACCTTGTGTTCAAGAATGCATAGATGATCCAAAATCGAGACATGGATGGACTCAAGATCACATCTAGGGCTTGAATTTGCTAAATTTATGATCATTAGGGGTTTCCCCCTTTTCTCCTTCCTGATCCACGCGACACACACACCTGAATGTGTGTGTGTTTGTGTTTTAACCCTAATTAACCATTCAAGTTCCATTTTTAACATGTTTGCCCCTAAGGGTTCATTCCTTTATTATTTTTAGCTAGCCCCTTTTAACTAGGTTAAATAGCCTAGTTATTTATTTCATGATATGTCCTATAGGAACATACGACAATATAAACATTCGGATTTTGGGGTGTTACAGATTTGGTCTATAACTCTTCTGATCGATTCAACGATCCTACAAGTGGTATCAGAGCTCAGGAGGAAGAGTTCTTACCCTTTCAGCTTGTTTTCACGGTTAAAATCTGATTTCTACTCATTTTCTACACTTTTTCTTCAAAATTTCAACGAATTTACGGTCAAAATGATCTAAATTTCACATATAACACGTAAAAATGAGTTTTAATCAATCCTTGGAAGAATCAGACCTAAAATCAATCTAAAACTTGATAAAATTGACCAAATCGTGTGAAAAACCATTAAGATTGTTCGACAAATCATCAGATCGCACGAGCTGAACAGCCAGCTCGCACGAAGTGAATTCCAGATCGTTTGACATTGTGTTTCAGGTCGCACGGTGTGGTCAAATCGCATGATTTGAAAGTGTTTCCAGGTCGCTTGAGTTCAGGTCGTTTGAAAATTTGTTTCAGGTGATTCAGGTCGTTTGGGGTTCACCAGTTCGCATTGTTTGATCCAGACCGCACCAGATCCAAATCGTTTGAAAGTATTCCCAGCTCACACGAGTTGAATCATTTCAGGTCGCACGGGGTAGCGTGGAATTTTTGCCAGATCGCTTGAACAATCTGTTTTTGTGAACTTTTGACATCGAAACATGGATTCTGAATTTTACAATGCATTTGCTACGCCGATCACTATGGCTCAGAACGTAAACTTAGAGAATGAAATGGGCACCATGCAAAAACCGCCTAAGCTCATGAATATCGAGGAGTATAGTGGATGGGTGGAACGATTCAAAAATTGGGTTTAAGCGAATCACTTAGAGGCGTGGGAATGTGTTGAAGAACGATATGTTAGACCGATTGATGAAGATGGAGAGATTGTTGCGATTAAAGATTTAGATGACCAAGAGAAAAAGAAATACAAAAGTGAAAAGATGATGATCAGTATATTGCAACAAGCTATTAAGGAAGACATCTTGATTTTATTGCAACACAATGGAAGTGCACACTCAATGTGGAAAGCACTAAAAACAAAGTTTGTTGGAAGCTTAGACATGATCAAGAACAAAAAATCACTTTTGAAGAAAGAATTTGATCTATTTCATGGATTAAAAACTGAAAACACCAAAATGATTATAGAAAGATATTGTAACTTGGTGGTTAACATGAAGCAATTGGATATCAAGAAAGATAGAGAAGAATGGGTTGAAAAGTTGGCCGATGCATTACCACAAGATGTTTGGGGCACGTATCTTATGATTTTGAAAAATAATGGTGAATTTGCGAATCTATCGCTGAGCAAGTTTAATGAAAAACTCGAAGTTCAAGAGATGGAACAACGGAAGATGGAAAAAATGAAGAATTCTAATGGTGAGCAGGACATTGGTTTGTATTACAAAGGAAGTACGATTGATAAGTCCAACATTGCACCAATAATTGAAACTGCATTTAACACAAACAGTTCTTCTGGAGGGTCATCTCAAGGATCAAACAACAATAATGGATTCTCTTCATACCCATCATTTGATCCAAATTTTTCAGCAACCAATTCTAAACCGCAAAGCTCATACAATAATAATGGCCAAGTTATACAGTGCAACATTGCATTACATCTTCAGAATGGTCAGAATTTCTCGGAAGAGGTTGCTAAAGGTCATATGTCTTTATTGGTGACCGTATTAGAATCTTATGAAAGTTTGGTAGCCGGGAGGATTGGTAATCCAATGTTGACCAAAGAGGATTATGATCAGATTGATGCTGAAGAGATGGAACTAATGGATATAAAGTAGTGTATAGCTAGTGTGTTGAGAAGAGCTGAGAAGTTTAAACAGATCATTGGAAGAGATGATTTCCGTGATGCTGGTACTTCACCTTTAGGTTTTGATAAATCTAAAGTTACTTGTTTTCGTTGCAGGGAAAAGGGGCACTTTAAGCGAGAATGCACAAATCGCGAAGCAAGTGGAGCTCAAAATCCATTCAGCAACAATGATTATCATCGAAAAGCGATTTATCATCAAATTGCTCAACAGCCGCATCAACAACAATCGCCACAAACTTCACATGCTAGGAAGGAAGAGCCATCAAAGAAAGCTTATCTAGTACATCAAGATGATGAAAGAATTCCAGAAGGCTTTAATTGGGATAATTATGATCCTAACAGACCTTCAAATACTAAAGCATGTGTTGCTCAAATTTTTGAAGATTCAACTGCTGAAGATGAAATGGCGTATGCTTATTACGAATCTCAGCAATTCAGTCTGAAAAAGAAAGAAGAAGAACCAGTTTCAAAAGAAGAGGCTTCAGAAAAAGCTCCAATCTTTGATTACTCATCAGATGAAGAGAGTGATGATGATAGTGAAGACATTCGAAAACTTGAACATTATAAAAGAGAATTTTCACCTGATAGGTATAGTTTATATTTTGCAGGTAAAATGGAAGAGATCAAAGAAAGACAAGCTGCGAAAAAGAAGAATCATAAGGCAACAACTGTTAAAGAAAAGGTCAAACCTGAAGAAAATGTTCGAGTAGTAAAGAAGCAGGTTAAAGAAAGCCCAGCTATCAAGGTTGAGAAGGAAGCTGATACTGAAAAGATGCCTGAGAAGTGTGAAAATTGTGATACTTTGAAAAGGCACAACAACAAATTGATTCATAACATGAACAGATTGAAAGAATCTTATGATGTTTTAAACAAAGCTATGAATCAATATAACAAGTCAAGCAATGAACAAGATATAGCTATGAAGACACTTAATGGAACGTTCATGACGAAGTAGAAAATCATCAATAAGTACATTGAGAAATGTGCTAAACTTGAACAAAAATTGGAAACTCGGAGAATAGAAACTGAGAGGGTAAACAGGTTATTGAAAAGTTATTCATGTGCTTCTTACGTAATTGACAGGATTTACCCTACAATAGAAGGCATGGAAGCATTTGAAGAGAAGAAATCTGAAGTAAAGGATACTGGTAAGAAACATAGTACTAATTATACAAAGTGTCCACCGTCGCTTGAAGAAGGATATTCTCCACGAAATCCTAATTCAGAAAGAGTAAAAAAGGCAACCAATTTATAGTGGGAATCTAAACTTTCAGATGGATTGCCAGATAATATTGACATCACATTCACAGCGTCTGACACTGATCATGAGTCTGAGTTAATAAAGAAAGTGGTCGATCAGGTGTTAGATAAGGATGAGGAGTCAGAGTGTCACACCCCAACCGATGGCGGAAACATCGGGGCATGGCACTGAGCGAAACAGATTGTCCAGAAGTTTCCATAACAACTATATTTACCAAATATTTAAGCAACACGTCCCATACCATGTCATAAGTGATAATTTAATTATTACAGACAAAAATCTAGTCAAGTAGTTCTGTTCTGACAACTCAGATTTTTATTCATAGATAGTTTATTTATTGGTTTCTAGGACCTCTTTTCCTAGCTTCGATTTCATCACAGCACAGAGAGCATCCTAGACCTTTCCTTGCCTCAAGTTCACAGCAAGCTAAGCATACAAACAACTTAAGCACCTGTCACATACGTTAAAGTAACAGTCAATACACATAGTGTAAAGGTGAGCATACAAGTTTGATAATAGCATAGTAGAGTTTGAAATTGTTTACGCATAACCAGCACGTACACAGAGTGAAATGAGGCATGTTAGTTATCGACATGAACCTATCGATACCAATGACTGCGGGTTGACTGCCCAAGGCAGTTCGCGATACATACTCACCACTGTGAGTCATGTAGGTAATTGTCCTTAATAACCCCCGAGTGAACCGGTGCTGAGTCCAAACTAATAGTACTACCGTTGCTAAGGCAGGTAGACAACATTCCATGTGTAAACATAACAAACAAGCATTCATTAAGTCACGTAATACATGCGGTAACGGTTAGCATTTAAAGTATTTCGTAGTGTGTTCGATGTGATTTAGTATAAGTAACGTATGTAACACCCAAAAGTGCATAAAGTAAAAAGGGATCGAGTATAGTCACAACGATTGATGGATTGAATGGAGCGCTAGAGAGTAGGGTTAGCCTGAACAGATTGATAGTATAACGATAAGTGACGCGCAAAACGATGCAAAGTACAAGTGGTTCGGACAGCAGTCTGTTCGGATGGTAGTCCGATCGGACAGCCAATCGTGCGGGTGGTAGTCCGTTCGGACGGTCGTCCGGTCGGATGACTGTTCGAGTGGATTGTTTCTTCCTTTGAGAAGGATGTGTTTGTGTATGATGGCTTGACTTTTGAAGTTTTCGTTGTAGTATTTAGAAAACAGAGAAGTATCTCTACCTTCCAGGCCGGTCGATCGGACGGTCGTTCGATCAGACGGAAACCCGTTCGGTTGGGCACTTCAGTGAGAACAAGTTCACAGCAGGGTGTCACTCGATCGGACGGTTGGTCGATCGGGTGGCATCCTTGGTGCATTGAACATGTTGAAAATTGTTTAAGTGTTGAAGTTCAAATGTCTCATGATTCGGATGGCAGTTCGATCGGATGGTAGTCCGATCGGACAGCAATTCGTTCAACATTCAGACTTCAAGTGTTGGCAAAAATGGTTAAGTGTGGGACCAAGGTGCAAGTCGTTCGGGTGGCCGGTCGTCCGGGTGGCTGTCCGTTCGGACAACAGTCCGTTCGGACGGCACTCCGTCCTGGTGGACCTGTTCGTCTTACACTTGGTTGTTTTGATAGTTTGTCGTTTTATCGAGATGTGTTGATATCGTGCTAACCAACAGAACTCCATCCTAAGCCCTAGTGACCCGATCGAACAGGAATCACCCAAGCTCGGTCAATCCACCGGTTCAGGACGATTGTTCTTGGTTAACCCGGAATCGATAATCTCGTGGATGGAATACGGATCTTGAACCATCATAACCACAATGATGAGTAGTAAGTCGGCACAAGCTCCGATTCTATCGGTTTTGAATGCATTGAGTGTAAAAGAGTTGAAAGAAAGTTGGAAAACCTTCTCTCAATCCTTTTCACTGTGAATATGTTTAGATCTATGAAAGATCTTTGTTTGTTTATGTGGAAATCGGTTAGATCTAAGTTGTTCTTGGTAGATTGAGGCCAAAACATGAAGTTCTTCAAGAACACATGATGACGTCATCCTAGAACACCTTGAATCTTGATGATTTCACGGTTAAAAATTAAGATTTAAAAGTTAGAAAGGTGTAGGAGTGCGTGTAGATTAAGGAAGTACAAGATTTAGGACGAGATCTTACCGGGATTGCGAGAAATCGAAGGAAAAGTGAAGAAAACGAGCTGGTCGGACGTCAGTTGCCAAAAGTAGAAAGTATGCAAGTGACAATGGGTATTTAGGGCTGTAAACGAACCGAACGAACACGAACAAGACCTTATTCGTGTTCGTTTGTTAAAAAATATATGTGTTCACGAACCGTTCACGAACATTTATCGAACGGGATTTTATGTTTGTGTTCGTTTGTTAAGGAAATGAACTTGTTCGTGTTCGTTTGTGTTTGTTTGTTAATTTTAGGCAGCGAATGTTGACAAACACTAATGAGCACAAACTAATGTTCATGAACACAAATGGAAACAAATGAACACAAACAATCGTTCATGAACAGAATATATAATACACTGACACTTATTAGATATTTAATTTGTCAGCATTTTGATATATTTAAAGAAATATAAAAACTAAAAACACTAATGAACTATCGAACACAAGCGAACACGTTACCGAACGTTCACGAACATAAACGAACGAACGCGACCTCTGTTCATGTTTGTTCATTTAACTAAACGAACGAAATTTCTTGTTTGTGTTCGTTTGTTTAATAAACGAACGAACACAAACGAACTTCCCGCCGAACGGTTCACGAACTGTTCGCCGAACGTTTGGTTCGTTTACAGCCCTATGGGTATTTATAGGGTTACCCAAAGTGGAAAGGGGTGAAGAGGTTGGTCGCTCGGGTGGCAGCCCGGCCGGGTGGCAGTTCGGTCGGCTGGCACTTGGCTCGAGTGCTTGGCGCGACGATTTTTGCCGTTTCGATTAGCATATAGCGCGTTGCGATGCGATTGAGTTTCCTAGTCAAATTACTTTTAATCCCAACTACTATATCTAACATACAAGCATCCTTACTTCGTATTCGTTTAGCATTTGCGATTCAATTGCGATTGAATTTCGATTGATTATCACAACATAACATAAATAAACATGCATAAGTAACACATAAGGCACACACACACGTATAACAGTAACCAAAATGCGTATTTCGAGTTGCGATTGCGATAGCGATAAAGCGATTAAACATGCGATAAATAGCGATTATTAATAGATACTCCACATAATACAACTAAAGCGATAAGTAAAATAGACTAATTACAAGTCAAATAAGTCAAAACAGGAATTGAGCAAGGAGAGACAGGTCGCTATTAGCAATCTTGTCTTCCTTTGACTTCAATCTTGACTTTGACTTTCGAAACACGGGGTGTTACACAGAGTCAAAGTCTGAATTTGAGAGTTCACGTTCATCAGTTGATAGTTCGAAATCATCAGTCAAAAGGGTTTATAATAATGATTTTCTGATATCAAAAAATAATTTGAATGACGAAACATTCAAAGTAGCATATACTTTGAATGACTCCGACAAATTATATTCTGATGAAGAATTTCCAATAAGAAGTGTACAAACTGAAATGATTAACAAGGTTTTCAAATTAACAGAAATTAATATTTCTGAAATAAAAGATGTAAATCTTACTAAAAAATCTAAAAAATACACTTCAAGAGTTCAACAAAGATTGAACAAGAAAAAAGGTTACAGTTCTGGTTCGGGTTATCGAAAGAAACCAAACCATAACAGTAATTTCAAAAAGAAGGGATTAGGTTTTATTCCAAAAGAAAATGAAAAACATGTTAAAGATTTTAAATCGAAAGTTGTTTTTGTATCAGGAACATCTTCTGAAGAAGAAAAAGAGAATGTGTTCAGAAAACAGACGAACAAAGAATTCCTTGCTAAAAAGCAAGAGGGAATGAAGAATGAAGCTAATCAGAAAAATGAGACAAGAACCTGTTACCGATGCAAAGTAGTTGGTCACATCGCCCAGAACTGTCCAAAGGCAACCAACACACAACAGGGAGTGTCTTCTAAACTCAAAGAAAAAGTTGTTGATAAAACTGAACCACCAACTGAAAAATTTTAAATTTTTAAAAATTCAACATATGAAGTTGGTGAGTGTTCTAAAAGGTTTTACAAAAGAAGAGTGAATCTTAACAACCAAATGTGGGTTGCTAAGAAATCAGAAGTACTTTCTGGCGATAAATCTGATTCGTCAAAGTCAGAGGAGTCACAAGTTGAGCTAAAAAGTGATAATTCCGTTACGACCATGGATGATGCAAAATTTTCCACCATTGTCAAACGGAAACTTAAAGCAAAAAATTGGCAAAGTTGAGATTTCAAATCAATTCTTTTATGAAAAGAAAGATTTTGATGTTGAAAAAGCCTTTAACCCTAAAGTTCTAAATATTTTTGGAAAAATGGTTGACAGGAAGGTCAAAGGGGTAAAGGAATTTTATGAAAAGAATAAGAAAGAAAAGAAACCGAGTGATGATGACTTGGAATCACCCAAGGACCGTCAGGCTTGGGTGAATCTCTTTAACTAAAAATCCTGACTTACCGGAACTCCCAGGTTGGTAATTGGGGAGTAGGAATCGGCATCTTTCTTGAGAAATTCACAACTGTGATATTTCGACCTACAAGTGGTATCATTCTTGATTTCTAAGGGACCATGTAGTATGACCTCAGAGGGTTATACTAACATATAATATGGTCACAAAGGAACCCTAAGGCATAACTAAACTAAGCTAATTCGGGTCAGAACTGAAAGTCAAAGCAAAAGTCTATTTTTGCGAATTTCCGTTGCGAACCGAGCCTAATACTCAGAATTGTCGGGTTGAACATGTCTAAACATGTTCTTACATTATTTACCAAGTTATTTAAGTGATAAAACTTATTTTATAGCTTCTACATTATCAGTTATGAATTATTTTAAAAAAAAAACTGACTCCTCTGACTTTTCTGTTAAGTACTTTGACTCGACAATTGACTGAGATAACGTGATAATTAGAAGGTGCCCTTTTAAGGGTTTATCACCTACTTAATTACCAACACATAGCCACTTTCAATTCGAATAATGGCTGGACCGTTAGTGATTAATCACCAAGTCAAAGTATAATTACGATATCTTTGACTTTCGGTCATTAAGCTAATAAAACCTTAACTACAGAAGCTAAGAAGACTTACAAAGGTCCTTAGCACGAAGATTAAACTTGAGAAAGCTTCCTAGATGACCAGGATGCTCCAGAGATCAAGTGTGAATGAAAATTTAAAGTGTGCAAGTTCAAGAACTAAAGCATGGCCCTTTATATAGGAAATTTGGGTGCTCTAGGATCATTGCAGCTGTTGTGGGAGGTCATCAGACGTTAACAAGTGTCCCCATGGCAGTAAAAACAACTTGCACAGTCCCTGGTATCGAAAAACAAGAATGCAATGGCGGTGGAAGGGCTGCAATATGCACAAGTTTGGCATGTTGACACTTTTAGTCCTTTCACATACATCTTTACATTGTTTGACAACTTTAGCCCCTCAAGGTTATCTTTTTATATGATCAGGGTTTATAACACGTGTCACCACTGTATTGGACATGATTTTACGTGGTGTTACAACAATGATGCCCGATCATCAATTGAGCAAAGACACCAGACCAAAGCACATGTGTCCTCAAGTCTGTAGAATATACCGATTTCGGAATCCTCCTCCTATGTCTTTTGAATCACTCAAGTAAAAGAGAGTTGGAAAAGAATGTTGCGGTTTGACAAAGTTGATACATGCAAACATGTATAGATTGTTGGATTAAAGTAATCAAAGCTCACATTGGTAGAAAAGATCCTCAGAGAAAATTTTAATGATAGTCCGCGTAGATCCGGTTTCAGTGTCGGTTGGGTAAATAGAATAGAGACGGGTGAATTCAAGCCATAAACAACCAATAATGAACAAGAATGATAAATGAAGGATGGATTTAGAACAAAGAAATATTCATTGATTTTGAATAAACTAATACAAGATAATCATCCACTAAAGTATCAGGATCCGAATCACATTTGTTAGTTGTGGAAGGTCGCTTCACTGCGAAGTTTAGGCCAGCATTGTTAGTCTTCAACATCTTCAGAACCAGTTCGTAACCATCATGGTTGCATGTAATAAAGAAGCTTGTTATTACCTGAGCAACATGGCTTTGCCTCTCATGATTGTACCACCAATTGATGCCTGTTAGCTTCACGTTAATGGCCATTTTCTTTTTCCAAAAATACCTATTGCCAAAGAAAGCACTCCATGGCCATGTTTTGCAACTGTTTGGCATACCGATACAAAAAGTAAAGCGATTCAAGACTATCAAAGTTTTCCTTACTACGAAAAAATTCATCTGAACCTGGAGAAGAATTATAGGTGTACGCAATTTCGATGGTGAGGTGCATAAATTATCTGAAACGGAATATTTCCAACCACGCTCTGTACAACATGACGGATACCGCAGCTCTCCTTGTGGGCCTAAACCGAGTTCAACAACCTTGATTACATCATTTTGTGAATTTTTTGTTTTGAAAGTTTTATGAAAGCTATGTATTAGGGCAACATAAACTATCAAAGTTGATCTGCCCTCTAACACGTCCTCCTTGTCAATGCCCTAGGAAAGGCATTCAGTAGTGAATTTCTTGTGACTATCTTTGAGTTATATGTCTTAATTTTTTTACTAGCTTCACTTATCCATGATGGTTGTGATATGGTCAAATCATCCTCAATAACAGTGTGGAAACATATCACGACCTGAATCTTGAGGTTTTCCTTTTTCAACATTTCAAACAGCTTGGTGTATCCATCCCAATGATATTTCTTGGATTCAGGCCCTTGAACAATTCCCTACACAAATTTATCATCACGCCATCCGCTTTGACTTCTTTTACTTTCTTTAATAATGTTGTTTCTAGGCCCAAAGGATCCTCAATTTTGCATTCCTTGTATATTGTTTTTAGAGGAAGTGCCACATATACTATAGTTACTTTTTTTTCTCTTTTTTCTTCTTCGGGTGCTATGGGATCATTCCCTTCGTCTTGTTATTCTTCTTTGGGTTCTATGGGATCATTCCCTTCGTCTTGTTGCTCTTATGGGGACTCGTATTTTGGAACCATTATGCAATTCAATACATTGAATGTCATCACTGATTTTCCATTCTTATCCTAGCCAGTGCCATATGAGTTTTTCACATGCAAGTAATGTTCGCCTTGGCATCTCTTTTAGTACGTAATACTCCATTTATAGGGTTTATATATAAAATACATTGAAGTGCTTTTTGTGGTTCTTCAAAACCTCAATCGATCTATTCCAGTGATGACAAATCGGTTCAAGCAATGCATACTGCTGTGTTGTTTGAACTCTCTATCTCTCTTTCTCGGTTCAAAAAAATGCATACTTCAATCAATCTTCGTTGCCAGAACTCTCTGCAACTCTCTACAACAGTGGTGGCTGAGTAAACTGAGCAAAAGGGCGGCTATGGTGGGGTTGTGCTCAAAGAATTTGGGTGGGAAAGTTGCAATTGAAGAGAAACAGGTGTATTGTAGGATGGTGATTAAGGTTTTTAATGTTTCTAGCAAGTTGTTGGGGTCAAAGTATGGGTGATAAACAAGTTATCTGGATGAGTCATCGGGATGAGGTTGTTAGTGTGCTAGAGGGCATTTGAGGTAGCTGCTAGGAGTGGTCAGAGGTCATTTTGTCGGATGAAGATGGTTGTGGTCGGGGGGTTGAAGTTAGAGAGAGAGTTAAGAGAAAAAGAAAGATTGGGTTTGGTGGTAATCATAGGCGGTTGTGGTGGTTATAAATGGCTAGGTTTATAAGAGGGAAGAATCAGGGGTGAAAAGACAGTATTACCCTCACATGAAGTGCATATAACAAGACTTAACATTTTAAACTAATCAGGTTAGGGCCAAAGGACGTAGAGTGTAACGGGTTTTATAAATAAAATATTGTGACTGTAATTATTGAAGTTAAAGGTTATCCATTGCAACTTGCTACAAACATAAAGGACGAAAAACGTAATTCACCCAAACTCCTATAAATAACTTTAGATAGCATTTTCTACGTTATTAATCTTCAAACGACAAAAAAATAAGATAATAAAACTCTTATAATTTAGTTCTAGAATTTTTTATGTTTATATACAACCAAATAACCTATAATGCTATATGTACAACAAAATATTTACAACTAATAATCCTGAAAGAAACAAATCAATGAGTTTATAAAATACATATAAACAAAATAATAATTTTATAAACTATTATACATTAAATTAATATTTAAAAACCTTAAATAAGCTAAATGTTAAAAAAAATAAAAAGTAATCTTACTATTATTTTTATTGTTTTAAATCTCGTTCTCCACTTAAGAGCAAAATTAAAATTGCAAACTAATGTATACATTGTACTACGGATGAGCAAATGGTATCCGGTACCAAAACCGAAATCGGTACCATATTGTACCATATTTGACCATTTTCGGTACCAATTCAATACCCACTTTTTGTGATTTTCTGAATCGGTAGTTTGATATGGTACTGGTTCGATGATACGGTACGGTATGCTCTCTGAAAAGGAAAAACCCTCTTCTACTCTTGTTACTGTGCAGTGCAGAAAAGTCTGCACAAAAGTTGTATTTTCACATTTTTAGGCCTCTCTTTTTCTCTTTTCTGAAAAGTAAGAACCCTCCTCTACTCTATCTATCTTTAGACTTAAAGGGGCAAATCTAAAGTTAAAAAATAGGAAGCTCTCAACAATTCAACAAAATGAAGCTCTCAACATAGTCTATCAGCTTCTAAAGTTGGTATACATGAACCCAACGGTCATACATTATTTTAGGGTTTAAAAACCCAACAGTCATCTTACTCAAGTATTCAAGTTTGCTGGCCCAAAAGGTAGCAAATTAAATTTGATTTTTATGTCTATAGCAAGCTTGAAAAGAGAGTATAATAAGCACAATATAGAAACGTACAAGCATCATTTGTATAGTATACAGATTAAAATATGTAATTAGCTAATATAAAAGACAACATATTCTTCGGTCATTGAAAACAAAATAAAAATTAAGACTCGTGAAGTATGTAGCATGTTCCCTTTTTGTATCTATAGAATATAGATACCTGGAACCAGTCCCCTCTAAAATTGATCAACTAGTAAAAAAACAAGTCTACAATTAAAGTAAACCAAATCAATTGAAGTTTTCATATCTAACCCAATATATTTATAATGAATGATGTGCCAATATTTTTTAAGTAAACAACATAAACAATTTTTTTTTTGTTGCAAATTAGACTATCATTCCAATCAACACGGCAAATTACATAAGAATAGCAGGTAGACGGGCAACAAACTGCGCCGCCAGAATTAAAACCTAAGCAAATAAATAACCAACATTTAACAGAAACAACCCCAGAATTACATGGTGTTGAACCTGAAGGATGCTTCACACGAAAAAAGGCGAATAACCTATCAGCACCGACATATATTAGCCTAGAATCATGATCACTTCCAATTTCCAACAGATAAAGGTGAAGTCTAATTCAAAAACTTAAAACCACATGTCTAATGCAAAAAGTTCAAAATTCAAACGACATGTCCATGCAAAACAGATAAAACAAAATGCTAGTCCTAATTACGTTAAGAAGATAGGAGATATATCTCAAATGTGTTCCTCATCGGTGAATTCTTGGACAAGCTCATCCACTGTGGCTGCAGAAGTGGAAACATCTTCCGAAGAAAACATACCCACAAATACACAACTTTTCTCTAAGACTTTGATTTTAAGCACCCTCCTAAATACCTATTTCATCTTATCCATACAATCAACCAAAGAAAAATAGTCAAACGGGATAAATCGAAGGACAACTATACCATCAGAAGTAACAATATTCTTCTCTCAAGCAATATAATTTGGCTTATTCTAAAACATATGTGGGTTAATGGGTTATTAAGTTAAATGAAAAATGGGTTGAATTGATTAATGAGCCTAAGGTTAATGGGTTTAACTAGGGGTGTTCAAACTGCTCGGCGCTCGAAGATCGTTCGACGATCGTTCGAAAAAGCTCGGAAATTTGCTCGTTCGATTCCTTGCTCGGTTAAAACTGAGCCGAGCAGCTCGGTTCGGTTTAAAAACGAACCGAGCACGAGCATAGGTACGCTCGCTCGTCGCTCGTTCGGTTTCGCTCGAATTTATTTTTATTATTATTATTATTATATATATATATATTATATTTATTAAATATAATAAACATGTAACATATCCATCCCCTAGAATCCTTATATATTCATTTAAAAAAAAAACCCTAATCTCTCTCAACTCTCAAGTCACCGGCCGACATCCATCCAGATCCCTTGTCCGCAAGCATCACCGTTCGCCGGCCATTCACTATCCGCCGGTTAATCAAAACGGGTTTGAATTGATGTTACTGTATCAAATTTTATGTTTTGAATTCAATTTTTGATTGAAGATGTCTGGAATGACTTCAACGCGTGTTTTTGAAGTTATTTTGCTTTTTAGATGTTCTTAAACATTAAACATTTGGATGACATTTTATGTTTATTTTTGTGGGACTTTTTATGTTCGTATTTTGTTAAATTGTTAAAGTGTGTGTGAGACATATAAGTTGGTGAATTTTGGTGAATGAATGGCTGTTTAGGAACGCTAAATAAAACTGAGCAAAAGCGAACCGAACCGAGCGGCTCGGTTCTAAACCGAACCGAGCACGAGCATAAGATTTCCGCTCGATTTCTTAAATCCGAACCGAACCGAGCGGCTCGGTTTCAAACCGAACCGAGCACGAGCAAACCTCCGTTCGGTTCGGCTCATGAACACCCCTAGGTTTAACAAATGGATTTACTTGTTTAATAGGCCTAAAGTAAATCAAAAGGTTATTGGGTTTAACAAGTGAGTTATTAAGTTCAATTATAGGCTTTTTTGTGTTCTTTGTGTTCTCATTTAACCATTTCCAGTTTAAAGTATTAGAATCCAATTTCTAGTTTTATTTTTTATTTGCATATGAAAATATTTGTGTCGTCAAACTAACTTGGATACGTTTACACATTAAAGTTATTTTTACTGAAAGGATTTAAATGTTAGTTATTTTTGTTTGTATAGAGGATTTTGAAATTGTTACACAAAAACTTGGATTTATTGTTTTTTAATTCATGCTAATTTGAGTTATGTATTCACTCTTTGAACATGGATAATTGTGTTAACTGATAAGTTTTCTTAACAATTTTGAAACTAATTGTGCTTAAATTCATATCGATTTTTTGGATAATACTCGAAACCTATATTTTAATTAAAGCATATGATGTGCATATTAAAATTTTGGTTGTTGATCATGGAATTTGAGATATAGAAAATGTGGTTTGATCCTGACAACTAAATCATTGGTCGAATACAAATGGAGAACCTAATGATTCGTTTAACTATTTAACACGTATCATTTTGCTACTACACAGTGGCGGATCCAGTAATTTTTTCCTGGGGGTGCGGAATATTTTCAAAGATTTTAGGCCTCTAGCTGTATAAAAATATCGGTTCATAGCGGGTCGGGTCGGATCATGTAAGGCAAAAGGACATCAAACTAAAATTTATAAATCATCAAAAACACGTCATTACAAATTACAAACGTATTTAAAATTGTGCCCTACAGGTTTTTTTTTTTTGAAATATATCCAAAATATCATCCAAAGATACTAAACACGCCATAAGTTCCTTACATTCTTACTCATTGTTCCTAATACATAATTTGCTCCATAAGTTCATAAAACAACACTAAACACTTAAACAAAATAAACAATCATGTTCAACCATAGTCCATAACTTTCAATTATATTTTTAAACATTCAAGCCCTAATATTAAATGTTGATTACTTGTAACTAATCATTTAAACAAACAAAGCTATAAATAAAACAACAAAATCATTTAACTACAAGTCTAGAACAACAAAAAAATCAAAAAAATATAAAAAGATTAAACCCTTACACATCTATATTTTCTTCTAATCATCACATAAAACAAAATAAATAAATAAACCATACTAGTTCAGTATTGGAATTCTGATGTTATATCGGTCGGTCCAACCGGAATTTTGGTTTTTCCGGTAAAAAAAGCCACCAGGTCGTGAGCAGTGGCGTCAAGTCGCTGGGAGTTTTTTTGAGGGTATGATTTGGAAATGGAATTGGTGGATGGGTTTGAGTTATTTTATTTAGTTCAAATTTCTTTAGGTTGGTTTGTGCCTGTGTTAATAAAAATTGATTGCAGATTGGGCTTTGATTAGATTAAATAATTAAGTGAATAATTGGTTAATAATTATTTTTTTCTAAGTGAGGCGGTTGAAAATTTTCAAGGGGTGCGGGTGAAAAATTCCACGGGGTGCGGTCGGGATTTCCGGCGAAAAATAACACTAAAAATATTTTTTCATGGGGTGCGCCCGCCCACCCTTGGCTCAGGGTGGGTACGCCCCTGCTACTACATTAAATTATTATTATTATTATTATTATTATTATGTGTTTATATTTAGGGACCCATTTTTTTTCTAATCGCACAGGGCCCAGAAATTCTTAAGGATTTTCGAAGACGGCCCTGTGTGAAAAGATGGGACCGCCCGTTGAAATTTTTAAAGTTGAGACCGTTGTCGGCAAATGAGCAATTGTTAAGATTATTAAATCCATTATTCCAAATTTAAATTGAACAAATTACTATGTTACCACTTAAAATAAAACTTGTGGGTGGTGATTCTTTTCCTCAGTTGCAAGTTGCAACTTACAAATGCTAGGCTGTTCCTTGACCAACCTACACACACAATAACTCACCATCTCTTCTGCCACCAATGTACCTCTCAAAAAAATCTGATTTAGTACCCCACTTAAATTACATTTTTACCCTTTCTTCCAATTACATTTACATACCAAAACAACACCCCAAAATCCAATCTTTTTCAAACCTCTTCTCCTTATTTTGCCAATATTTACTTAGTGCAGGGTATTTACGTCTTTACACAATCCCCTGCAATAAAATACAAAGGAACATATAAAACAATCACATACAACTTCTCTATATATAGTATGTATAATCAAGTTGATTAGAGAGAGAGATGAACCTTTTGTTTCATATGAATTTTTTGGATGATCAAGTATGATGGCATGCGGTGAACGTTGCATCTTGCCCGATGCTCGCTAGCACTCCGCATGCTACCTCGCGCAACTTACCTGCAATTGATAACGTTACTTGTTAATAAAAGAATTGATTAATGACAATTAGTTGTAAAATGTGTAAAAAATATAACATATATAGTAATTATGTAACAACCATTTTCCCACTGAAATAAATAAAGGAGTACACCCTTAAATGATATATATGCATTTTATATAGTAATAATAGAAGTACGGTCTTAAATGATATATAATTCCCTGAAAGCAACTTCATATCCTCTATTTGTTCAATAATAATAGCGACTTGTTACCATTCTAACTATATAATAAACAATGATAATGAAATCGGCAATCTATCTAACCACATGTTTGATTTAATCACACTTTAGAATCGTGCAATTATTAATTATCAAACTAATTTATAAGCATAAAAAACAAAGAAGTAATGACAAAATAATTATCATATATTTGGTGAGATTGAACAGCACAGAATGGGAAATGTCAACATGCATAAGACAATATATATAACAATCAGAATCAAAATTATAATATTATGATTTTGCACCTGCTTGGCTGCTTCAGCATCTAAAGTGCAAGTAGACGCACGATATACATATTATGTATTAATAAATCAATGTAGGGTACAAGATGGGCCAAAATGTTATGCTACCGACAGTTTAAAGATTCAATGATATGGACCCTTTAACTAGCCTCTTTTAAGACTAATATTTTCATCTGCAGTTAACTCTTGTACTGTACAACTGCTAAAGCACATGAATGTTCTTTTACGGTTTTGCCCTTTATTAATTTCGCTAGGATATTTTGAGACTTTGGTTGACTTGACTTTTTTTTACTGACTTACCGACAACCCAATTTAACCACGCTCTTGCATGCCTCTTGAACAACATTAGTTAACACAATTCACTATCAAGAGGGTTGTTCAGAAATGAACTTTGCCCTATATATATTGTCATATTTATATTTTCTTTTAAAATGCATATGTTTTTTATTCTACATCAAACCAATGAAAGTTGTTAAATAATTAATTGGTATGATTAAGTTATTCACAATGTCATAATGTTTTTAAAATCGGACTGGACAACAAACGCATTAGTTAGACTTCAATGCAAGGAGGCGATGAGCGTACCTCTACGAGGTTTGGGCACTGAATCAACCGTTTTTGCATTCTCTGTGGCCTTTGAATTTTTGTCCACTGAAGACGGGAATAAAACTCCGTCAATCCCCTGAACCGATATTCTTCCATCGATGTATATATCTGGATCGAATAAATAAGCCGCATCTTCACCATCGCCAAACTTTACCGACCCATCGGCTTCCTGAGCCACGACCTTATGAGGCATGTGAAGCGTGTCATACTGAATCTTACCGAATCTTCTAACCGCATTGTACATGCTCTCTTCGGTTTGGTACTCCGGTACGATATGGTAGTACATAATCTTCTCTGGTGCACCGGGCTCAGCCAATTGATCGGTCGTTAATTTCGCCATGGCTTCGTCGTTCGGTGCAAGCACTGTCAACACGTAACCTTCGGACACCAATTTCCCCATCTCGGTAGCTAAATTCGTCAAGTTAACTAAAATGTCCGCCATCTCATTGTACCTAAAAGCCAAATTGAATAAGACATGATGCATAATTGAATTGATATGACATCCACACCATTCTTTTTTTGTTTTTTCGTGTCAACTTTTCAATTAACCCATAATATTAAAATGTATAATAACCAAATTTCAAACAACCATAATATTTGTTTACAATTAACCCCATTAATTGTACTAAAAAAATTAACCTAAGAAAATGACCCCTGTTGTCCATTGGTTATATTAAGAAAAAATATACATCTTTTACTAAATAAAAAAAATAAAGGTTTACTAATTAAGCATAATTTCTTAATTCCAATTCATATATAATACATTTTAAATAATTAAAAGCTTATTTTCTCTATTTATCTAATAACTCATTATCCAATTCTCTCAACTATTAACTTTATTACCTAAAAAAAGGTGGTGATCTATTGGTAAAAACGTCTTTAAACATCTATTGTTTAAGTCTCACAGACAATATGGATTAAAAGAAATTTGCCGCTTAGAAAAAATGACGTTATTATTATAAATCCGAACACAAAAAAAAATCTAAGTTAACTATGGTTAGTTCAATTACCCTCCGTATTGTAGCAAAGTGTGAATGAAGTCCTTGACCTGACTCTCACCATCAAAATGGTGGTGAGGCCCTCCAGGTCCAGGCGCCGGGGCAGGAGCTAATGACGGACCAGGCCCCATGGCTGAGTAAATCGGGAGAACAGGGGGCGAACCAACACGAACCGGCGGGGCCGGTCTCCTCAACCGGTTCGTCCTGGGATCCACCTCCGGTGCTCCCTGAGGCTTAACCGCCGAAATAACACGTAAACTCCTACGTTTATTAAACTCCTGTTGTACGGATTTCGGAATCAAAATCCTCCCAATCCCATGAATAATCCCGTCGTTGCGAACGACATCGTTCGCAA
This sequence comes from Helianthus tuberosus, assembly GCA_030545235.1. Lineage (NCBI taxonomy): Eukaryota > Viridiplantae > Streptophyta > Magnoliopsida > Asterales > Asteraceae > Helianthus > Helianthus tuberosus. The sequence goes on along the minus strand of CM060434.1, from coordinate 130,637,454 downwards.
CGACAACCTCAGCAGAGTTAACAAACTTAACGGTTTCTGAACCGGAAAGATGTAACGGATCATCTGATAACGTATGGTGAATTGTGTTTTCGTTGGGCCAGAGTGAGACACCAACTCGTGTTGGTACGATGTGGTGGAGCAACAGTGACTGGAGTGATCGGAGATTCCGAGGTTCTAGAAGAAAGTGTTTAAACGTTGGGTCAAGGTCATGTTCAAGAGCTTCATTTGTTGGTGCAAAAATGGTAATGTTGTGAATGGTGACTGCTTGTTCTAGTGTTTGTAATAATAGTGCTTTTTCTACTAGCTCGGATACTTCGGTGTAACGGGAATCGAGTAGTGCGATTAAGATGGAGTTAGAGTTGAGTTGGGTGGTGGGTTTTACGGGTAATGTAGCGGCGGTGATGGTGGTTAGAAGGGGGAGGAGGAGGAAGAGGGTGAGGGTGGTTTGTGATGATGCCATAACGGGAAGTGTCGGCGGTTATGGCGGGTCGAGGTTTGGTTTGTTTCTTCAAGTGTGTGGTTTTATTATATATTTGGTTGGAGAGTGAGTTTACCTTTGTACGGTGTTTGTTTGTTGTTAAAAATGTCGTCGGTGGGTTTTGATCAAGTGAAAACGGAAAGCCAACTTAAAGATTTTAATAATTACTTTTTTTTTTTTTTGACTTAGCCCAGCGGATAACCCCCCAAAGAATACCTCCGCCACCCGAGTTCGAGCCCCGGGCCCCCCCGAAGGTCCAGCCCTCACCATTGGCGATGGTTAGATCTCGAATCGGTGGCGCACCCGGGCAGGAAACCCCAAGTCAAGCCCCTGGAAGAAGCCGGGCAGGTTGATTGTCTCCAGCGAGAATCGAACCCGTGACCTGAGTAAAACCTGTGATTTAATAATTACTTGATCAATCACGTTGTCAATATTTTAAATACTTTTATATCTTCAAGAGATTTGAAGAGGAAAAATATATATTAAATTTTATCTCAATTATGAGTATTTCATTCCAAGTACTTAAGATTAAACATATGACAATATGAATATTCTTTATTTTCTTTTGTTTAACATTTGTTTTAACTAGGGGTGCAAACGAGCCGAGTCGAAACCGAGCTCGTTTAACATATGAAAGCTCGAGCTCGGCTCGAAGGTAATTTTTCAAGCTCGAGCTCGGCTCGGGCTCGACTCGTTTAGTATTTTTTTATTAATTTATATTAATTATAATTATTATTATACATATAATTTAGTTATTTTTATATTTATATAAATGGTAATTATTATTATATAAATATATGTTTAATATATTAATAAAAAATATATAACTAGAAAGCTCGATAATGCTCGCGGGCCGGCTCGAGCTCGATAAGCGAAGCTCAGGTTCGGGCTCGTTTACTAAACGAGCTTGTTTTTAGGCTCGGGCTCGAGCTCGAGATCGTTTAAGCTCGGCTCGTTCGAGCTTTTTTTCGAGCCGAGCTCGAGTAGCTCGCGAGTAGCTCGGCTCGTTTGCACCCTTAGTTTTAACAAAATGTTTATGATAAAATAATTATATATATAAAAAACCTTCGATATTTGATCGTAGTTGATACTACTGAATATCAAAAACCATGACGACAAACATGAGACGTACTACAATGTAACAAACTTTTCGTAAATTGTTTTATGAACTTAAGTAATTTACTTTTCGATTCTACTTTATGTCAATAGAAATATCAGTACAAAAGGGCAATTATAGAGTTCTAGTAGTTGATTTGATTGATTTGTTTAACACGAAATTGAAACTCAAACAAATTCGGATCACACATTTGCTTCAAATAATTTTGTATTATTACAATAATGAAAAATTTAATGCATCAAAGACAGACAAATACAATATTTCATATATAAGCATCGAATTATATGTGTTAAATCAAAAGCAAACAAATGTGTGGTTGAGTGCATGAAATGGCAATCCAGTCAGCGCATGAATATTTATATAATATATACTTTGTGGACCTACACGGGTTAATATATGTGTCGGTTGTATTAGCGAAGATAATCTAAAAGTTGTGGTTTGTGAATTACCTTATAGAGCTTCTAAAACAATAAACTACGGTAGAAGAAAATAAATAAAAGTTTGTGGTTTATGATTTACCGCTATAAGTTCATAAGACTATGTATTTAGCATAATGCTAATGTTCGTACGAGAGTAGGATATTGCGCCGCATGTCATTCTTTAACATGCGTGATTGTATTTGTTCATGCGTGATTATGTATTGTTATGCGTGATTATGTGATGGTATGCGTGATTAGTTGATGTGATGCGTGATTATGTATTTTTTCATGCGTGATTATGTGTTTTTGGTCATGCGTGATTAGGGTTTGAGTTTTATAGCATGCGTAATTTACTCGTGTACGCTTCGCACGTTAAGACACTCTGGTACGTTCACCGGCCTATATATATTATAACAAAAGGAATAAGGAAATATAAATATCAGAAAACATGAGAGACGTTTTCAAAGAGTACATGTACTCATAGAAAAATGTTAAAAACCAAAGTCAAAACATTAGGCCACCTGGGTGGTTGTCTTTTTGTCCGTGATGAATTTGTATAACACGTGATTTTGTACAAAACACCACCGCCACTCCAATGGATCACACGTCAAACATAAAACGCGTTATATTTTTAACGCGTGATTGTTTTGATTGTTTGAGGGAAATTGTTGGTTGTGGTGGTGAGTGATGGACATTTCCACTAAAAAAAGTTTGTGAGTGATGGAATAATGCTTGATGACATACCGGAACTTGATTGGAAGTTGTGAATGATGAGTGATGAGTGATGACCACCCCTACCTTCTTATAGTTGATGACTTGATGTGAACCAAAAATATGATAAGTACAGTGATTACAATTTTTGATAGATGTCATTTTAGAGTAACTAGTAGTATTTTCCCGCGCTTCGTGGCGGATTTTGGTTGGTATCAATTTGTTTCATTATAGTACCAGTATGATACTGGCACTCGATTTATCAATCGATACATGCTTTACATCGATCAAAAACCATAAAAACAAATATCGATATTAGTTTCGGTATCGTTTGATTGGTATCAGTTATCAAAATCTTGAAAAAAAGTTTATGCGTTCCAATCCATGAGTGTCAAGTATCCAATCGACTAATCAGGGACAATCACTAATTCCTAACCTTGTTAAATCATATATAAATTTTATTAATATATTATTTTAAATAAAGTATAAAAATTAATTAAATAAACTTGTATGAATGCATCACTGTTCATGAAAACTTCTCATTAATATGTATAATAGTTAAAAGTTTTTTTTTTAATCCAAATCCGGACACTAAACTTTTAATTTTTTTACCAAGTGACATACAACCCACTTTCCTAAGACCATCCGTAGTGGTTGCCCAAAGGGGCGTTTTTTTGTGCTGAATCACCCCCAATATCGCCCCCTAGCCATTACGCATGGGCGTGATTGGCAAGTTTTTTTGTGCATGCGATTTATAAATCACGCCAAAGGGGGGAGATCTTGTCCAATCAGATTTGAGCTTGCATTGTTTTGTCCAATAACATTTATTAAATTGTTTTATTTTATTTTATTTTATTATAAACATGCCCCACAATCCCCACTATACCCCTTTTGTACAAACGTCCAATAATGCCCCATTGCTGACTGTGGTGCCACATGGCACAAAACGTCATAGGGTGTGGCATTATTCACCCCCAACGACTACGCATGCTCTAATGAAAATAAAAACCCTGTATTTTTTCTAATAGAAATAGAGATTACCAAGTCAAACTAATATATATATTTACTTGCAATTTATTTATTAAAACAACAAAAGTATTTAACATCATATTTTGTTTTGGTCTCTAAATTGAAAATTACCAGGCTTTGGTCTCCAAATTGAAAATTACCAGGCTTTGGTCTCTAAATAACCTGAATCGGAAAACTACAATGCGAATCTGTTTTATCTCTTGTTTTAACTTTTAAATAGGATAAATTACACTTTTCGTCCTTTATGTTCGTATCAAATTGCATTGGATAACCTTTAACTTCAATAATTACAGCCACAATCCTTTATTTGAAAAACTCATTACACATTTCGTCCTTTATTGCTAACCATGTTAGAATTTTGAGTTAAATCTAGTCACATGAGGGTATTATGGTCATTTCATGTTTTTATTTAAATGTTATTAATAAATAAAACTAAAAAATAATATATACACATACTATAGCTTATTAATTCCTATAATTATTTCATCTCATCCCCTAAAACCCATCTCCTCCACTTACTCACACAACGCCTCCATCATCAACAATCAACAGCCTCCAGGCAATGATGTTTTATCTGATTAAAAACCTCCGGTAAAAGACCGCCACAGCACACAAGAACTTAAGCAAAATCACATCAGTTTTTTCATCTTTGAACAGGGGTATCCCCCAAATTGAGATTTCTGAAGTGGGTTGTTCAGGATTAGGTGTAAAGGTTGAATTTTTATTGGTTATTGCTTCTTGAACCATGAGTTTGAGCTCATTGAGTGAGAGTTTTTCCAGATGTGAAAGATCTTTGATCATGTGCTTGAAAGAAACCATGGATTGTGGGATGTTGTTAGGGGTTTTTTCTGGGTTTTCTATTAACTGTTCTGGTAGTGGGTGTGGTGGTGAAAAGATGGTTTCTTTGCTTGTTAAAATGAGTGGTAGTGAAAGTGGTGTTTCTTGGTCCATTTCTGGTGGGGGTGGTGGTGATGCCGTCGCATCCACATGCTAATTATCTGCGCCGCATCGATCTGTATACAGAGGGTAACCATGATTTCCGATTGAGAAATTTCAGAAAATCTAGGGCTCCGATTGTGGATGAGACCTTGAACCAAACGCCAACGGCAGCGCTGGTGTTATGATTTATAGAGAGAGAGAGAGAGTATTGGTCATGTAGCTCCGATGATGGTGGTGGTGATGTTACAGGTGGTGGCGGTGGTGGACTGAGGCGGTGGTTGTTTTATCGAAGAGATAAAGGGGGTGTTTAAAGGGGATCAAATAAGTTGTAGACTGTATATATGTTATGTTTTAGCTTTATTATTATTAATAACATTTAAATAAAAACATAAAATGACTATAATACCCTCATGTGACTAGATTTAACTCAAAATTTTAACATGGTTAGCACTAAAGGACGAAAGGTGTAATGAGTTTTTCAAATAAATGACTGTGACTGTAATTATTGAAGTTAAAGGTTATCCATTGCAATTCGATACGAACATAAAGGACGGAAAGTGTAATTTATCCTTTTAAATATGAGTCATGTGTTTGGCGACGTTGAAAAAAGTGTCAAGAAGCAACACAAGTGGTCTTTCTCAAAACAAACAATGATTGAAATAGTATAGGTACATTATAAACATGCTAAGGGTAGTCGGTGTGATTCACCGAATGCATGCGGGAAGTGCTTTTCACCGAACGGTGAATTGATGCCGCCCCATTTTCGGTGATCGGGTAGTGGGCAAATCGGTGTATACTCACCGATGATGGAAGAGGAGGGAAGGAAGAGAGGGGAGGGTTTAATGGTGGGTCCCAACCCCTTTCAACCAATCAAAAATTTTCTTTTTTTAATTGAGTGGGTGTTTGAATCACTCCTAGTGTTTGAGTAGAAAATGGGGAGTGATGGGGGGACTTGACATGGCATGATATCATTGGGTAGAGAATGACTCAAACACCTTAGGGTGTTTGAATTGTTGGTAATTTTAGTGTTATCGACATGTTTTGGTGATATTGGATTAACTTGTCGACTAAGTTAATCTTGTTAATAATCAATGAGTTAGGAGATGCGGGAGTGCATGCTCATATGATATTAATAAGGTTTGGCATATTTATTGGTTTTGATTTTATAATTAAATTACAAATAAAATAAAATACATAACATTTATGTTATGGGTTTATCATCACAATGGGCTGTTAAATTAATTAATTAATTGGGCCTTATATGTGGGTTTTGGATACATGGGAACTAGATCCGATTGTTTCAATTAATGGATTGGGCCAATCAATAAATCAAGTTTTATAAAAGGAAAAAGGATCTGGTTGTTTTGGTCGAGATGTCTAAAACAAAGGAAAAAACCAATGGCTGATATCTTTTTATATACAGAGAATGCAAAAAGAAAACTGGTTGAACAAAAGAACGGTACAGTTACTTCTCAATATTCAACATCAAATTCGTTCTTGAAGACTAAGTTTAATCCGTTCAAACTTTTGATTGTACCGATCAAATAGTTTGTTCTGATAGTGATCACACGACTCTTAGTCTAATCCGAGTGATTTTCAATTAATTTTCGGTTTCGGTTACGATCTCGTTCTTCAGCAAATCGGTAAGTTTCCAACAAAGAACAAACTATTTGAATCATACTCGCGATTTGGTAGAGAAGAATGGTTCGAAGATTCAGATTATACAGCGAAGTTTCAGTTTGTATTATTTGATCTTGGGAAGACGAAGAAGCGATCGAAGGCAGAATTGAAGGACTGGATCAATTGAACGACAAAGGCTATCAGACGGATCCTCTGTAAGTTCCAGAACGTATTCTGATACGATTCGGTATCTATTTGACCGAGATTTGATTTGCAAGTAGGGTAAAAAACAAATCTGGTCACTTTTAGTTACTTCCTTTTGCGTTTCTACCCACCCATACTCACGTGGCCATAAGGGTGAAGGGAGTGGTGCGGGAAACCACTCGGCAAAGGTGTTTGCCGCGCGGCAACACCGCCGCCGGCCACCTTTGCCGCTCGGCAAACCAAACAACTTGGTAAAGGTTCACCGATCCGGCAAACCAAACAACTTGACCGTTGGAGCATGTTTTTCCGTGCATCTCTGCATGTTGGTGTTGCTACGGCGACTGGTGGCGGTGGTTTTCGGTGGCGGTGGTGGTGTTGCTACGGCGGTGGTGGTTCCGTGCATCTCTGCGTTGGGGGAGGGTGGTGGTGAACAGGAGGTGGTGGAACCGGTGGTGGTGGTGGCGAGTGGTGATGGAGGTGGAACCGGTGGTGGTGGAGGTGATAAGGGTGGGTTGATTTTGAGGGTGGTGGTGGTGGTGGAACCGGTGGTGGTGGTGGTGAAGGGGTGTTTAAAGATAAAAAAATAAAAAAAGAATAAAAAAAGTTTGCCACTTTCAAGTGTCTACACCACTGCCAACACTTTTCACCAAAGTTTAAACTCTTCACACTTGCTGACATGGCACACTCTGATTGGTCCATTTTAAAGTTTACCACTCCCTTCACCCTAAGTTAAAAACCAAACAAATTGTATTTTAAGTAAATTTAAAATCAATTTGAGGTTATTTGGAAATTTGATAAATTCAATGGGTGCACATGGTTCAATAGAAATTTGATACGGAAATTCAAATTGTTTACTTTTAAGTTGCATAGAAATTTGATAAATTCCAATGGAAGTGGGATTCTATATTATTTGATAAGTAAATTCAAATTGGAGTTTGGTGTATCAAAGAATTGGAATCCGTTTTCAAATTTCAAAATTTTTAAACAAACCAGTACATTTCTTTAGTATGTTTTACCAACGGTTGTGTGTTAAAATTGGAAAATACAATACAAGTAGAACAAGGTTTTAGAACAGTCGGTGTTGATTTGTTAGTCAACCGGAAAACTCGTGTTTCGTTATAGGTAGAAACGGTTGGTTTTGATTCGCGTGTGCGATCGGAAAACCTGTTTACCGTTGTTCAAAACTATCGGTTTTAATTTACCCCACAACCAAAAACCGTGTATTGTTCTTGGTTGTAATGGTTGTTCGATTCACTTTGTGACCGATAAACTTGTGTACCGTTGTGTTTAGAGGAGTTGGTTTGATTAATTGAATTCACTTTGAAACTTGATTAACAATTCTGAGTTGATGGCCGAATCTGACAAGGAAACGACGTCAAAAGGCATTCACATCTACAAGTAAGTGATTCATTTTATGTTTTATATGATTCATGTTTGAATTGATAGTGTTTTGATTATGGTAAACCTTAAGAAATTACCTAGATGATTTATTATTTTTATTCAGAATATTATTATACATTTTAAGTGTGATTTTGAATTAAGAAAAATGGTATGTTGCTAATTTAAGAAGAATATTATGTAGGTTTACATTAGCCAACGGTTCCCTTGTCCATGTCTTAATATTCAAGGAACCATTTACATTTCATATGGTTATCCATGTACCATGTGGGTTTAATATTTTAATGTAAAATGGTAAATTCAATATCTTTATTTTAGAAGACAATTGAATGGAATATGGAATGCAATTGTTTTGACACACTGATTGAAAACATTCAATTGTAAAAACCATAATGTGGTTGTCGTCTATAATAAAGGGTGGCCGAAATTTGGGAAAAGGAGATTAGATATCAAAATTAAGTCTCCCAAAACAGAGTAATTTGATTCTTTCTTTTCAATTGAGAAATGGACGACACTCTTGTGAAGTGGGAGTTCTCAAGAGAGAATCAAATTGGTTGTAAATTTTGTGATCGTAAAATTTTCATGAAAATTGTTTTTGAATTTGACCAACAGGTAGCGATTACGTTACAGAAAGTAATGTGGCTTCAAAGTGGTATTTTACAAAATAAAAAAAATTATTTTTTAATCATTCAGCATAACAATTTTTGTTTAAGGAAAGGAAAACTTGAACTCGAGTTGTTGTATTTTCATGGCTCGTTGACATAGGTTATTGTATTTAAGGAAAATAGTCCTTGATGCATGAAAGAGTGCCATATCATAATTGTTTTGGGTTGGTTATCAATAGAATAAGCAAGTTTATTATTCGATTAAATAAGGTTTGTCTCGATGTGGCATGTTTATTGGTTTTGGATACTATTGTAGTAGAAATAGAATGGTTATATTGCATGCGAATCTTAAATCTGCTTCGGTAGAGGATTATGCTTATATGACTTCAAGCATACCTTAAATTCTTGATTCTATGTTTTGGCATGCTCGTTTAAGTCGTGTAATTTTTAGGAAATGTATTATATCAATCTGAGGATGGTTTGATAAAAGTATGTTGTTACTTTTATGGATAATGCATCTAGGTTTTACTATGTTTACTAATTGCATGCAAAAGATGAAGCCATAGATATATTCAAAATCTTAAAGACTAAGATGGAATCACAAAGAATAGCGTATCTAAGAGGAAGAATAAGGCTCTCAAAGAAATGTGTAATTCCATGTTGGCTTACTCTTGTCTAAGTGAAGGGTTTTGGGGTGAGGCTATGTTTACAATATGCTATTTGTTAAATATGATGTCTCATAAAAGGAACAAGATATCCCATGGTGAATTTAGGTGTAAAATCTCGAAATTGAGGTATCTAAGAGATTGGGGTTGTATTGTTGTACGTCTTACTCAACCTAAAAGAAAAAGTTTAGGTGAGAAAAGGAATATATGATATATTCATAGGTTGTGCTGAAAATTCAAAAGCCCATAGGGTCTATGTCTTAGAACTAATATTGAATGTATGTAAACACTGCCATAGAATTCAAGGGATATCATCCAGAATTCTCATAATAGAAATCAAACATCAAGCACGTATTTATAAGACAAAGGAATTGTTGTCTTGATATAAAGGATCTGGGGGAGGTCGATGTTCTCCTAGGTATGAAGATAAAAGGAGTAACAATGATGGAGGCAATTAGATTCCTAATGTATGTTATGATTTGTACAAGGCCTGATATAACATATGTTGTTGGAAACTGAGTAGATTTACCAGTAATCCAAGTACTCGGCATTGACAAGCTGTGAATAGATTGTTTGAATGCCTGAAAAGAACCATGATCTATGGTTTGTGTTATTAAGGTTTTCCTTCAGTTTTAGAAGGGTATTTTGATGCAGTGGATGGGTATTCCTACTTGATGGAGGTGCTATCTCCTAGGCTTCAAAGAAGCAGACTTGCATCACAAATTCAACAAGGGAATATGAATTATAGCTTTAGCAGCAACTGGTAAAGAAGTTGGATGGCTAATAAATTTGATCTTTGAGATTCCTTTGTGGTCAAAACCGATATCACCAATATCTATCAGGTGTGATAGTGCTGGCTAAGGATCATAGTCAGGTGTATAATGGAAAGTCTAGACGGTTGTGTGTTATACATATCATGATTAATGAGCTCATCATGCATAGAGTGATATCTGTTGAATTTGTAAGATCTTAGTATAATTTGGCTGATTATCTAACTAAAGAGTTAGGAGAGATCTTGATAAGGATTCGTGTACGTTGAACCTCGAATGGAAGCTAGTGGCGGCAACACTTGGCCAACCAAGCTGTTGTCGTCGGAATTTACCTCTTGCCGGCTGACCGGAACAAGAACAACCAAAGAGAAACTTTAGGAAAAAAACTTGATAATCAATAACTAATCCAACAAAGAGTTTCTACCAAACGTAAATATCACAAATCCAAGAGAAAATAAAGGAACAAATTCAAAGTTTAAAACTAAAGATAAAACTAAACTCTTTTAATTGTTGGATTAAATAAACGACTTGGACCGACCCTTTAGCCACTTTCACGAACCGGTTCACGGGCTTCAACGGGCTCCTCGGGTTGGGTCGTGATGTGGGCCCGATCTGTATCATCCTCCCCCTCTAAAAGTCGACTCGTCCCCGAGTCACCATTAAAATCGTCACCTTCAACATATGGAGACAGATCGGCTACATTGAACGTTGCTGAAACCCCGTAGTGTCCTGGTAGATCCACCTTGTAAGCATTGTCATTGATACGTTGCACAATCCGAAAAGGGCCATCCGCACGATCCCAGAGCTTACCAAAATGTCCCGGTGGGAATCGTTCATGCCTAAAAAATATCCACACTAAATCCCCCACATCAAAAACCATCTTCCGTCGATGTTTATTTGCCCGTGCTTGGTAACTTAAGTTGTGTTTTTCAATTTGTTCACGAACTTGTGAATGAATTAACTTAATTTGTTCGGCCCTTTCACTTCATTCGGCGCTAAAGATCTCGACCCCGGGAATCGGCGTAAGGTCTAACGGTGTAAACGGGTTTCTGCCATAAACGACTAGAAAAGGACTCTTACCCGTAGAGCTATGAGTGGAACGGTTGTAAGCAAATTCCGCGTGTGGGAGTGCGAGATCCCACTGTTTTTTATTGTCCCCAACTAGGCAACGTAGGAGGTTTCCAAGAGTGCGATTCGTAACCTCCGTTTGACCATCGGTTTGAGGATGGTGCGAAGAACTGAACTGTAGTTTTGCCCCGAGTTGCCTCCACAATGTTCTCCAAAAATGACTCACAAACTTCACATCACGATCCGAGGTAATTGTTTTCGGAATGCCATGCAACCGGACAATTTCCGAAAAATACAAACGAGCCACCTGTGAAGCATCGTATGTTTTGGCGCAAGGTAAAAAATGGGCCATTTTAGAAAACCGGTCCACTACCACCATTATAGAATCCTTCTTTCGCTGTGTGAGTGGCAACCCTAACACGAAGTCAATAGAAACATCTTCCCACGGACCGAGAGGTGTGGGTAGAGGGGTATATAGGCCTTGATTCGTAAGCTGTTTCTTTCCGAGATGGCAAACACGGCAACGGGCTAAAACCTTCATAACATCGTGAACTAGCTTTGGCAAAAAAAAAAAAACGTTCGATCACTAAGGCCACAGTTTTGTCTCGGCCAAAATGACCGGCCAACCCGCCTTGATGGCATTCGAGAATAATAGCTTCACGGACCGATGACAATGGAATACACAACTTATTACCTTTGAACAAGAACCCCTCGCGTATAACAAAATCTTTAAATGGGCCGCTCGAACATTGGTTCCAAATGAGATGGAAATCCGGGTCCTGTTGATACAAAGGCTTTACAGCCTCAAAACCGGCAACGTGTATGGAGGCCGAGGTGAGTAAAACGGGTCGGCGACTCAGAGCATCGGCAACGGTGTTTGCGGATCCGGGTTTTTGACGAATGACAAAGTTGAAATCTTGGAGCATCTCTACCCATTTAGCATGTCTCGGATTAAGTTTTGCTTGGCCATGAATAAACTTTAATGCTTGGTGATCCGAGAACAAGATAAACTCATTAGGTAGGAGATAGTGACGCCAATACTCCAAGCTACGAACGATAGCATAAAACTCCTTATCGTAGGTGCTATAACGTTTACGGGTGTCATTAAACTTCTCACTGAAAAAAGAAATCGGGCGGTTCAATTGGCTAAGAACACCGCCGATCCCTAAAGCCGAGGCGTCACATTCAACTTGGAAAACGTGTTCGAAGTTCGGCAAAGCGAGGACGGGGGCCTCGGTTACGGCCTTCTTTAATTTTTCGAATGCCAAATCAACAGCTTTTGTCCACACGAACTTTGTACCCTTTAAACAATCTGTAATCGGAGCGGAGACGGTACTAAAATCCCGGATGAAACGTCGATAAAATGAAGCGAGGCCATGAAAACTTCGTACCTCGTGTAGTGACTTTGGTGTAGGCCACGAAGTAATCGCATCGATTTTTGAAAAATCCATTCGGATCCCCGACCCGGAAACCAAATACCCAAGAAAAGGGACCTCGGAAGCCAGAAATTGGCACTTCTGCATGTTGGCGTAGAGCTTTTGTTTGCGAAGAACCAAAAAAATATCCCGGAGATGCAATAAATGTTGAGCGACGTCCGTGCTATAAACCAATATATCGTCGAAATAAACGACGACACATTTACCAATAAAGGAATGGAAGACGTGGTTCATAAGGCGCATGAATGTACTCGGTGCATTGGATAAGCCGAAAGGCATAACCATCCACTCATAGAGACCATCCCTAGTTTTGAATGCCGTTTTCCATTCGTCTCCGGCTCGTAAACGAATTTGATGGTACCCACTTCGGAGGTCTATTTTGGAGAAAAGGTTCGCCCCATGTAAATGATCGAGCAAGTCATCAAAACGTGGAATCGGGAAACAGTATTTGACTGTAATCTTATTAACCGCTCGACTGTCGATACACATGCGAAATGTTCCGTTCGGTTTTGGGACAAGTAATGCCGGGACTGCACACGGGCTCATACTTTCGCGAATTAGACCTTTTGCCAAGAGTTCGTTAACCTGTTTGTTTAATTCTTCAAACTCTTTTGGGTTCATTCGATACACGGGTTTATTCGGTATGCTTGAACCGGGTAAAAAGTCAATGCAGTGTTGAATATCACGCATCAAAGGTAAACCTGTTGGAATGTCATCAGGAAAAAGATCAGCGAATTCATGTAATAAAGGAAGTACCTCGGATGGCGGGTCTGGAGCCGTCGGGTTTGCCTCGAGAACGACAAGGCTGAAAATCGGTGACTGTGACCTTCTCGCGAGTCCCACAAGAGCCGATTTGGAGGCTGTTTGCACTTCGGGTTGTTCGTCTCGTGGGTTTAGAGGAGCTAGGGTGATGTTCACACCGTCTTTCTTGAAGGAGTACGTGTTCCGGTAACCATCGTGTGTAGCGCGTCGGTCGTACAACCACGGTCGACCCAACAATAAGTGACACGCATCCATCGGAATGACTTCGCACCAAACTTCGTCTGTATATTTGTTACCAATAGAAAATTAAACCAAACAACGATGTTTAACCTTTACCGGATTACCTTTTTTCAACCAACAAAGCTCATACGGGTCGGGGGTGTTCATGTGTTGGTAAACCCAATTTTTCTACCATCGTATTAGCAACCATGTTGTCACAACTCCCCCCATCGATGATAACCATGCAAACCCGGCCTTTGGATGTACACTTTGTTCGAAAAATATTATGTCGAAGCCACGAGTTATCCTCCTCTTTCGCGTTAACAACTGAACCCAACAGGCGCCTCGTGAGAAGTGCTTCACCACGGTCCGGGTAAAGAACAGCTGATGGAGCCTCCGGTTCAGAATCATACTTCGGTTCGGCCTCTTCCACAAGAGCTACAATTTGCTTATTCGGACAATCACGTTTTAGGTGCCCCATGCCTTGACACTTAAAACAACGTACGTGGCTAGACGACGAGGAAGGGGCTGCTGTGGTCGGGACGGTATCGGGTTTTGGTAGTGATGGTTTGGGAGGTGGTAGGGTGGTCTGTGCCGGCTTAGTATAAGTTTGTTGTTTGGCCACACCTCTTGCCTTTTGAGCAAGTTGTTTCTCAACCCTTAATGCCAAACGACACACATCATTAAAAGTGTAGTATTGCATGAGGGAAACAACATCACTAATCTCTGGTTTGAGGACATGCAAAAACCGTGCCACAATCTGTTCCTCATCTTCCTCGGTTCCACAACGCAACCTTATGCGTTCAAACTCGGTGATTACTTCCTCAACGGTGAAAGACCCCTGCTGTAAGTTCTGGTAATCTAGATATGCATCTTGTTTAAAAGTAACCGGTAAAAAATTAGCCCGCAAAAGACGTTGCATTTTTTCCCATGATGTAACCTTTTGTTTACCTGCCCGATAACGTTAAAGCTGAACATTCTCCCACCACAGTGATGCGTACTTCTTCAGTTTGATGGCAACCAACTTCACCTTCAGGTTATCTGGAATTTCCCGAAGCTCAAAAATGCGTTCCACGGTTTGTAGCCAATCCAGGAAGTCATCGGGTAAGAGTTTTCCCTCGAATTCCGGGATTTCCGTTCGAAGGCCAAGGGCCCGGATAGGGTCTGTGTGGTGTTGGGGAGGAGGCGGAGGGGTACGGTGTCGGCGTTGTGGGGGAGACTGGTGACGAGGTGGTGGTGAATGGTGGCGGGGCGGCGGTGAGGGTGGCTGTTGATGACGATTAGCAAAAAAATTGTGGAACCCATAATCTTCATGTTCATCGTAATCAGTGTTTATCGAAGGTGTGCGTGAAGTAGACGGAGCAGGTGGATGTCGTTCAGCATTATTAAACTCCAACTCACGAATCCGGTGGCGTAAACGTTCGATCTCAACATCACGTGGATCCCGATCATCAAAATCGTTGCCTCTGGCGGCGAATCGACGATAATGGTGGCGTTGATCAAAGCCGGACATGTTGAGATTCCTGGTCTCTGAATACCACTTGATAAGGATTCGTGTACGTTGAACCTCGAATGGAAGCTAGTGGCGGCAACACTTGGCCAACCAAGCTGTTGTCGTCGGAATTTACCTCTTGCCGGCCGACCGGAACAAGAACAACCAAAGAGAAACTTTAGGAAAAAAACTTGATAATCAATAACTAATCCAACAAAGAGTTTCTACCAAACGTAAATACCACAAATCCAAGAGAAAATAAAGGAACAAATTCAAAGTTTAAAACTAAAGATAAAACTAAACTCTTTTAATTGTTGGATTAAATAAACGACTTGGACCGACCCTTTAGCCACTTTCACGAACCGGTTCACGGGCTTCAACGGGCTCCTCGGGTTGGGTCGTGATTTGGGCCCGATCTGTATCAGATCTCGTGAATAAATCAGTCATAGGGATGGGTTTAAAGTCCACACTTTAATATCCTATGTCAAGATACCCAATTCCCATGTAATACAACGTTAGATGCAGAATTCAATGTGGAAAGCTTGTCATAGAGATATTGGAACACATGATCAGAATCATCCCAAGGTTGTGTTCAGATTGCAAGATAAAGGAGGTTGAAGTATAACTTCTTAATAGTTCTTTGAAAAATTGCATTTGCAGGTGCGAGAATAAAAGAACTACCTATAAGAGTATGAAGTTTAGCCGCTTCAAGAAGCTTGGACTTGGCTTTGATATACTCTTTGAAGGATTGGACATAGGCAAGTAAAATATTGTGTCAAGTAAGAACAATGAATTTGTAAGCTTATGTGTATATTATCTTCATGTATTCATTGTGAATGGAAAGGGTTCAATCCATAGCGACACCCTGATATTCGAATATTTGGAATGTGTAATATACTAATGTGAAATTCAATCGCCGCGATATTTCATTTATGCATAAGTTTGTGTTTGGTTGAGAAGTGTTTTAAGTTAATCATGGATATCACTAAAATGGGGGAGGAATGTTGGTAATTTTAGTGTTATCGACATGTTTTGGTGATATTGGATTAACTTGTCGACTAAGTTAATCTTGTTAATAATCAATGAGTTAGGAGATGCGGGAGTGCATGCTCATATGATATTAATAAGGTTTGGCATATTTATCGGTTTTGATTTTATAATTAAATTACAAATAAAATAAAATACATAACATTTATGTTATGGGTTTATCATCACAATGGGCTGTTAAATTAATTAATTAATTGGGCCTTATATGTGGGTTTTGGATACATGGAAACTAGATCCGATTGTTTCAATTAATGGATTGGGCCAAGCAATAAATCAAGTTTTATAAAAGGAAAGAGTAAACTGCCATTTTGGTCCCTGTGGTTTGGCCAGTTTTGCCACTTTAGTCCAAATCTCAAACTTATTACATCTGGGTCCCTGTGGTTTGCATTTTGTTGCCATTTTGGTCCAAAATCCAAAACCCCCTTTTTTTGACTGTTGAAAGCTGTCTATTTTGTCCTTTAGTGCAGGGGCATTTTGGTCATTTTTTAAATTTCATTTTTTTAGCAATAAATAATAATGCCACTGCCAGACTTCCTCCCCCTTCTCACCATCACCACTCTCTCTCTCTCCTTCTCTCCTCTCTGCCGCCACAAGCACCACCGCCACCTCCTTCTCCTTCCCCTGAGACCACCACCACCGCCAACACGTCTTCACCACACATCCCTTTCTGCCGCCGGACCTCACCACCGCTGCAGTCTCCCACTCTGCTCTCTCCCTCTCTTTGACCTACCACCACCACCACCCCCGCCACCATCAACACCCACCCTACCGCCACTACATCGTTCACCGCCACCCACCGCCTCTGCACTCTAAAAACCCCAACTGTCTCTCTCTACCCTGTTTCAAACAACCCTCAAAAACCCCCCAAATGACCCCCAAAATCAACCCACCGCTACCTCTCCTCCGCCATCGCCATCACCGTCCTCCGCCTCGATCGCCTCAAAGTGCACACCGCTTCGGTATCACTCGATATCGAGCCAAAACCCACCACCAACAACCGTCAAAACCCACCACCAACAACCACACTCAACATCACCAACACCACCACTCTTCTCCGCCGCCTAATACCACTACTGTTCTCCACCGCTCACCACCATCACCACTGTTCTCCACCGCCCCAGACTGATCTACTACAGAGGTCACCACCAACAGCCGCCGGCAATCATTCATGGTGCTACATGTTCAGGAACCACCAGATCTGAGCATCTTCCTTGTTCTCGTTTTAATGGTGAAAAATTGGCTGCAAATGGTGAAAATGATGTTGTTAGTGTTAGGGTTAGTGTATGTATTATTTATAACATAGTCCCTACAGACTACAGAGTGAATTGAAGATTTGAAGGGGTGAGATTTGGGAGGATGCAGGAAGATGAAGGGGTGTTCGAGAGAGAAGAGAGAGAGAGAGATAGGGGGTGTTTAAGAGAGAGGGTTATAATAATTCTAAAATTTTGATTTAATTTTTTTTATTCAGTAATGGCGATTTAATTTTTTTTATTCAGTAATGGCTTATAATAATTACAAATGCCCAAAATGCCCCTGACAATGAAGACAAAATAGCAGGGTCAAGGTAGGAGAATCTGGTCAAATTTGAGATTTGGTCCAAAATGGCAACAAAATGCAAACCATAGGGACCCAGATGTAATAAGTTTGAGATTTGGACTAAAGTGGCAAAACTGGCCAAACCACAGGGACCAAAATGGCAGTTTACTCAAAAGGAAAAAGGATCTGGTTGTTTTGGTCGAGATGTCTAAAACAAAGGAAAAAACCGATGGCTGATATCTTTTTATATACAGAGAATGCAAAAAGAAAACTGGTCGAACAAAAGAACGGTACAGTTACTTCTCAATATTCAACATCAAATTCGTTCTTAAAGACTAAGTTTAATCCGTTCAAACTTTTGATTGTACCGATCAAATAGTTTGTTCTGATAGTGATCACACGACTCTTAGTCTAATCCGAGTGATTTTCAATTAATTTTCGGTTTCGGTTACGATCTCGTTCTTCAGCAAATCGGTAAGTTTCCAACATGAATCATACCCTCCACCCTAATTTGTTAGGTGTGTGATAATATAATGCAACTATAATGGGATTATTATATGTTATTTTATTTAATTGATTCGTCACTTTATTTTTATGCTATTTTATATAAGTCAGTTGGACGTCATGTACATTGTATATGTATATATGATTAAGACACTATGAGTTACTTTATTATTATTGCTATTTTTGTTAAGGCACTATTGTGTGTTAGGGGGGGGGGGGGGGGAGGGATCCATACAGATTATGCAATTTTCTTGTAGTAACGGGAGAATCATGGTGTGGCGGAACCAGAACGATTTAGTTAGGGGTTCATTATAAGCTTATATTCATTGATTCAAATTAGGTAAGGCTGGCAGATCGTGTCTTAACAGGTTTAACAGGTTTCTGACGGCGCGCACAACATAAGTTTCAAACATGATTACGACTCGTTTAACTACTTTCTACCTCAAGTTTATAAAACAGTTTTATGTTTTATGTACAAAGATGAATAAATGATAGATCCTAACATTGTAATTTTAATTATTTTAAAAATTAAAAAAGTCAAAGGGTGTATTTTTCAGTCAAACATGTCTAATCGTGTCTTAACAGGTACCCAATTGCCAGCCCTAAAATTAGGGGGTCCATCTCTATATTTGTTCTTTAAAAACTCAAAATTTATAAATAAAAATAAAAAAGGTCCGGTGACCGGACCCTCTTGACCCCCCTCTGGTTCCGACCCTGATGGTGATGCATATAAATCGTTGATATTAAATAGACATGTTCATAAGTTTAAAATCGAGATATGACAGTGTGATTTGGAGGAGTTTGAACTAACTTGGTGCAAATTAGTTTGTGTTTACATAAACGTGTTATAGTCAATCAAAGATGGGAGTGGAATGTTAAAGCATCACGTATATTATAATATGAATCAGATATGGAGGATGTTAAAGGCTTGAATGGGAACTTTGTGTCAAATGCCCTTAAAAGTCATTTATTTGACTCAATATGCTAATTGGTGTTAAAATAAGCCTAAATGAATGGTTAAAGTTGAACTCAGAAGGTGAAACTTGTGTTATAAAATGAGTATAACGTATTTAAAGTGTGACTGAAAACAATTGAAGGTGAATCCTTGCAAGTTGAACATCAAATGGGTCAAGAATTGGGATAAAGGGCTTAAACAAACTATAAAGGGTAAAGTGTTGACAAATGAATCTTAACAGCCAGCCTATATATGTCTCTCATCATCATCATCATCATACTCAGTAAATCCCACCAATAGCAAAGCTAAGGTAGGGTCTGAGGAGGGTAAGATGTAGACAACCTTACCTCTATCCCGTAGGAATAGAGAGGCTGCTTCCAGTGAGACCCCCGGCTCGATATGTCTCTATATGTCTGAGGAGCCTATATATGTCTCTATTTATGCTATTGTTTACACGTTCTTTAACTAACTTTTAGCCAAAGAAAAGCAAAGCAATGACCTAAAGACCGAAGAAAGTGTATCAACAATTTTCGGTTGTAATTGTTAAACATTACTCGCATAGTTTTCATACTAGAATGAGAAAAATGCTCGGATAGTCCCTGTGGTTTCGCCTTTTTTCATCTTTAGTCCCTAACTCTCTAAAATTACCTCAATAGACCCCAACTTTTCATTTTTTGTTCCCGGATAGTCCCTGGGTCTAACTTCAGTTTGTTTTCTCTATTAAGTGGGTGTGAAATGACCAATTTACCCTTTCCTTAAAAAGGGCAAACCACAGGGACTAGATCAGAAACATTATCATCTTTCACCATTAAAACCCTTCTTCCTCTTCTCTGTGTTTTCTCCGGCGAACAAGACCCACTTCACCTCACCCTATTTCACCTCCGATTACCCCATCATTAATCACCGCCGAACCGAACCGTACATACCCCTAGATTATATACATTTTAAGATATAAACTGAAGACGCCATTGGCCTTTCCAAACAATTACCATTTTGACTCCATTTCTGCTATATTATGTTTCTTTGCATCTATTTGCTTACTGAGCTGTGTAATGTAGGACTCCAAAGGGGTATGTTCATCACAAGCCATTTCCATTGCTGCTTTCAACATATCATGTTGCTCTTCCAATTGTTGTAGCATCAATGATTTTGCCTTCATTTCATCTGTAAACACATTTTCTTGATTTATTAAAATTTCTGTCTTGTCACTCGTCTGTACACTTTCCTGGGATGATTTGTCTTGAAGAGGCGACATTGACCGCTCACGTTTATGTTGACCATCTTCCTGAGATATAACCTCAACCTTACCACCGACAGAGTTTCTAGAACACCGAGCATCCTCTATTAATATGGCATTATTGGTATCTGAATCCTCTCTTCTATTACCATTTTCAGTCACAACATCTTCAGCATACTGAATTGTATGTGATGCCACATCATCGGTTCTCAGTTTCAGGTCTTCAACTTTAGTATGCAAATCCTGTCCATCATCAGCATTGTTAACGGATCTTTCCAGAATATCAACATTTGTTGTTGTAGCGGCATTATCGTCCTCTGTTTTGGGTGATAATGCAGTTCGAGACAATTCAGAGAGCCTCCCAACCAAAAATCTAATCAGCTTATACATGTCTTCTTCAGTTTGACAGTGGAGAGGTGGTCTCCGGCGGTGATTAATGATGGGGTAATCGGAGGTGAAATAGGGTGAGGTGAAGTGGGTCTTGTTTGCCGGAGAAAACAAAGAAGGGTTTTAATGGTGAAAGATGATAATGTTTCTGATCTAGTCCCTGTGGTTTGCCCTTTTTAAGGAAAGGGTAAATTGGTCCTTTCACACCCACTTAACAGAGAAAACAAACTGAAGTTAGACCCAGGGACTATCCGGGAACAAAAAATGAAAAGTTAGGGACTATTGAGGTAATTTTAGAAAGTTAGGGACTAAAGGTGAAAAAAGGCAAAACCACAGGGACTATCCGAGCATTTTTCTCTACTAGAATTTACTATTCTACAATCACATATGTAATGGACTTCCATTGTGATCATCCAACAAATGTTTAAAGACTTATTGTATAAGCTTTAAACAAGGAATAAACATATTGTATAGTATATACCAGTATTTATCAAGACAAAATAAATTCATAAGCTACTTGAAGAGAAAACATGACCATGGCATACTAATATGAAAGAAAATAATGTCAGCGGCTACGACTGAAAGTGGTTCCTCTGTTAGAGTAGCGGGTGTTTAACGGTTCCCTGTTGACTTTGTCCAGAGCAAAGCTGACCTTTAATGGTCTTCCTAACAAAGCCTGTGAATTTATAAAATGAGATGCATTTCAAGATGTATTTTTGGTTAAGGAAACGCGTAATTACAAACCTTCCCATCCATGGCATCTTTAGCTGAACTCGCTTCATCTTCTCTTGAGAAATTTACAAACCCGAAGCCTCTTGACCTACCACTATCTTTATCATACATGATCCTTACTGCATACAATATAAAGAAACAGACATTCGCCATCAACACGTTATCACACACATAATTCTTGCATAAAGCTATGGTTTTTACTGCCATTCAAGTTTCAAACAAGGCTATCTTAATTTTAAGTATTGAACCAAATTTGAGGTTACCCATCAGCCATATTGTTCTTATAATTCTTTAAACGTACGGATCGGATACTTTATATGCAGTTTCTCATTGAAACATTTCATCAAACAGCTTGTGAGCAAAGTATATACTTTGAATGGTTTACCTTCAGAAACCTCTCCGAATGATGAGAATGCTTCTTTTAATGATTTTTCATCCACTGACCATGATAAACCTTCAAGCCCACATCATAAAGGTTCAGAAAATGAGTACAGAGTTCAAAACACGGTCAAGAATCATAGCAATCAGTGTTTGTAAATTGTAATCACCTGCGACGAATAGTTTATTGTTGGAAGGAGAAGAAGAGAAAGAACGGCAGTAGAAAGATGATGATGACGATGACCTGATTACTTGTCTCGCAAAGCAGTGTATCAAACTTGTCTTCCTCATTTTATTGCAGAAATGGTGGTGCGGCTATTATGATTGCAAGTCCTAATAAACACCAGAAAAAGGCCAGTGTTATCCTACATATACAAAAAGTAGTTGAGGGAACAGTGTCAGCCAAAAAGGAGTTGAGGGAATAGTGCGAGACAAGCCTACATACACAAAAAAAGGAGTTGACGAAAAGGAGTTGAGGAAATAGTGGCAGTCAAAAAGGAGTTGAGGGAATAGTGTCAGGCAAGCCTACATATACAAAAAGGAGTTGACGAAATAGTGCCAGGCAAAAACGAGTTGAGTGAATAGTGCCAGACAAGCTACATATACAAAAGAGTAAATTACAAAGTTCGTCCTTTATGTATGTCATATATTACAAAGTATGTCCTTTATCTTTAATAAGCTCAGAAAACATACTCAATGTTTGTAAACCCTTACAAGTTATGTCCTTTAGTCATAACACAATTAGTTTTCATGGTTAAAGTTGACTAAGTCAACCCCACATAAGGGTATTTTAGTCATTTTATCCTAAATATTATAATAAATAATCATAAAACCAATAAATAAAACAATTTTGGAATTATATACGAACTTTGTCCCTACCCTTTCTCCTATCCACCTTCCACCACCGCCCTCATCTGCCACCACCTTCCACCACCGCCCTCATCTGCCATCAACCTCCACCATACTTTCAGATAAGTCACTCATCTCATCCACCACCGTTTATCATCAAGCAATCTTAATTCAACAAAAACAATACCTATCAAATCTGAATATGTGCCCAATCTAAAATTCAAAACTTCAATAAACAAAACACAGTAAAGCTTTATCAGATTTCAGATTCAAATAAAAACATCATGTTCTTAAATCTTAATCAGTTAATCTCCAAATAAATCAATTATACTATGAATTCATCAACAAACAAACACAGATCTTAAACAAATACACCGACTACAATCAAACAACATCGATTAGCATAAAAATCACAGTAGAACATCATCAAAACAAAACAAATCATAATCGAAACGAAATACATCGATTGAACTTTCATCAACAAACAAACAAAGATCTTAAACAAATCTACCGATTACAAGCATACGTCATCGATTAGCGTTCTAACTTCAACCATATGTTGTTTAACTACCTACTAGACTTTGTTATCATTATAACTCCAACCACATGTTGTTTAACCCCCAAACGATCATCATATTCCCACACAATTTCCAATCAAATCCCCAATTTACTACTTCTAGGGTTCCTGTTCATCAATTTGATTCACCAGATCACAATTCATAACAATGACCACATCAAGTTATCATCTACATACACCGTTCATAAATTCCAGTTGTTGTTACTCGATTGTTGCCTGTTGGTGTGTCTTCAATCTACAGCACTTGTTTTCCGGTTGCTAGTGTTCGGAACCCTAGGAAGAAGAAAAAGGTTTCGACGGTTGTGAAGACGGTGGCTGTTGCGCCGGCTGGTGGTGCTCGTGGTGGTAGTAGCCGGAGTGGTGAGGAAGATCATGGGTGGTAAATGAAATTGCAGAAGAGAGAAGGGGGGGGGGGAGAATAATAATTCTGTTTGTTTAATTGTATAATAATATAGTTTTGTATTTTAAGTTTATAATATTAAAGGGCACTTTAGTAATTTCACAAGCATTGGGTTCATTTGGCCATATTTAACACAGAAAAATAACTAAGTTAGGCATAAAGGACATAACGTGAAAAGATTTGCAAACATTGAGTATGTTTTCTGAGCTTATTAAAGATAAAGGACATACTTTGTAATATATGACATACATAAAGGACGAACTTTGTAATTTACTCTATACAAAAAGAAGTTGAGTGAGTTATCCTACATATACAAAAAGTAGTTGAGGGAATAGTGCCAGCCAAAAAGGAGTTGAGGGAATAGTGCCAGGCAAGCATACATATACAAAAAGGAGTCGACGAAAAGGAGTTGAGGGAATAGTGTCAGCCAAAAAGGAGTTGAGGGAATAGTGTTAGGCAAGCCTACATATACAAAAAGGAGTTGACGAAATAATGCCAGGCAAAAACGAGTTGAGGGAATAGTGCCAGACAAGCTACATATACAAAAAAAAGTTGAGGGAATAGTGCCAGGCAAAAAGGAGTTGAGGGAATAGTGCCATGCAAGCCTACATATACAAAAAGGAGTTGAGGGAATCGTGCCAGACAAAAAGGAGTTGAGGGAATAGTGTCAGGCAAGCCTACATATACAAAAATGAGTTGACGAAATAGTGCCAGGCAAAAACGAGTTGAGAGAATAGTGCCAGGCAAGCTACATATACAAAAAGGGGTTGAGGGAATAGTGCCAGGCAAAAAGGAGTTGAGGAATAGTGCCAGGCAAGCCTACATATACAAAAAGGAGTTGACAGAATAGTGCCAGGCAAAAAGGAGTTGAGGGAATAGTGCCAGGCAAGCTAGACCAACCCATTTTTAATTTAAATTTATTCCCAGTTTAAAATTACGGTTGTGTCCTTCGTTTAAAATTACGTTTTCCCCCCTATTTAAAATAAAATTATACTTTTGCCTCTAGCTAAAATTACGTTTTTGCCCTCAGTTCAAAAACTCGTTTTTAATTTTATTCCCAGTTTAAAATTACGGCTTCGCCCTCTGTTTAAAATTACGTTTTTGCACCCAGTTCAAAATAAAATTATGTTTTCCCCTTAACTAAAAATTACGATTTTGCCCTCAGCTCAAAATTTCGTTTTCGCCTACAGTTCAAAACAAAATTATGTTTCCCCCTAGCTCAAAATTATGATTTTTCCCCTCAGTTTAAAATTATAATTTCGCGCTCAGTTCAAAATATATTTACGATTTTGCCCTTTGTTCAAAATTATGATTTTGTTCCCATTTCAAAAAATAGGATTTTGTTCCCACAACTGCCTGGCACTTCCCCATTGGTCCAGCCAAATTACGATTTTGCCCCGTTTAAATTTACAGTTTTGCCATTGGTTTTGTTTTTTCCCGTCCATCCTAATTACGATTTTTCCCTCGGTTTCAAATTTATAGGTTTGCCATTGTGTTTGTTTTTTTCTGTCAAATTAGGATTTTGCCCCCAGTGTAAAATTACAGTCACGCTATCGTTTTAGTTTTAGTTTTTTTTTTGACAAATCTATGGTAGTGTTTTGTTTTAATTGTTGACTCGGTGTAATTTTTATTCGTGTCAGGCGGTTGCGTGACACACGCTCATTTGTTCTAAAAAATTACAATTTTGCCCCAGTTAAAAATTATAGTCTTTCCATCGTTTTTGTTTTTTTAGCAAAACTATTGATAGTGTTTTGTTTTAATTGGTTTTCTCGATGTAATGTTTTTTGATATCGTGTTATAAGTAGCATGTACAAGTAACCGAAACACAGACGTATATGAAAGAGAAATATTTGGCTTAGTGCCCCGCAACGCGGGCGGGGCAAAACCTAGTTGTTATTACATACATCCATCATGCGGACATGCCCAATGGTCATATTGGGCTTATGACCGGCCCACTGGGTCGATACGTTAGAGCAATGTTTTAAAAACCAGTTCAAACCGGCCGGTAGTACCGGTTAAACCGTCTGATAAACCCGGTTGAATCGCCTGATATACCTGATTAAACTGTTTTTAAGCCCAATCTGGTATGATATAAAAACCGGATTTTAAATATTGCGTTAGAGCGCCATGACTTTGTCTAGTTTGTAGAAAAAAAATGAAAGTTTATGAGAAAGGAAGTGTATTATTTAAAGAAAAAAATAGAAGAAGCTACCCATGATAATAGAGTAAATTACGATTTTAGCCCTTATGGTTATATCACTTTTACCCTTTTAGCTCAAAAATGAATCTTTTATCATCTGCACTCCCAACGTCTTTTTATCTAACTAATTTGGCCCCTACTACTAACCCCATCCATTACCATGGTTAAATTAGGGTTGTCCAAACTTCTCGACGATCGAGGATCGCTCGAAAAATGTCCGAAAAATGCTCGTTCGATTCCCGCTCAGTTTGTAAACGAGCCACTCGGCTCGGTTTGATTGAAAACGAGCAAAGCATGAGCAAAGGTCCGCTCGCTCGTTGATCTCTCGGTTTTGCTCGAATTATTTTTATTAAATAATTAATATATATATATATATATTATAGATTTTAAAGATTTATATATATATATATATATATATATAGAGAGAGAGAGAGAGAAAGTATAATGTACTTCACGGCTTAACGTACATTAACGTACGCGACCAAATACATAACATGCGTGATTATTTTTTTCATCAACTTAACGTGCGTGATTATCCATCCTATGCGTGATTATCACATCCTATGCGTGATTATCACTAAATAACTCCTCCCATGCGTTATTATCTGTTCCATGCGTGATTATAGCCCTGATCTGACGGTTACCATTGTCGCGTACGTGAAGTATGATAAGCCGTGAAGTATGTTAATCGCGCTCTATATATATATATATATACACACATATAATTATATAGATAAGTAGCCCAAGAAACATACTAGCCCAATTCAATACCAAAACCTAACCCAAATTCCTAAAAATTCAAATCAGCACCTAAAAAAAATTATTTTGTTTAATACTTGTGTTATGTATTGCTTTTGTTAGTAAGGTGTTGGACATGTTTTAATTAAGTTAGGATATGTTTTTTGTTGAATGCAGTCTTATAATAGTCTTGATTTCAATTTTTTTTTGTTGCTGCACATGTTTTAATTTAGGTGTTGAGAAAAACCGAGCGAAAACGATCCGCTCGATTAAAATTCGAACCGAGCACGAGCATCACTTTTGTGCTCGATTTTGGAAATTCGATCAGATCTGATCGGCTCGGTTGTAATTCAATCCGAGTACGAGTATACCCTCGTTCGGATCGGATCGGCCATGAACACCCTTAGTGTCACACCCCGATATTTCCACGTGTTACCGGTGGGCCCGGTGGGGGAGTATCGTGACGTAGTTGCTATCATTATAGTCAAACAACACAATATTTAAATGCACAGCGGAGGCAAAAGATAGATTCATTTCAACCGAATAAAATTGTAATATTAAGTATCACAAAATAGTTGAAAATAATCCACAGGTGGATCAAATAAAAGAAACATTGTTCAACAGACTGAAATGCATCCAAGCTTGCGAGACTCATATTGATGCTAAGGAGAAAGCCAGCCTATTTCGAGTAGTACCTGCACTTAATCTTTTTGGGAAAATACGTCAGTTTACACTGGTAAATACAATCAACTGACTCATTTTGAAAGGTTAAGAAAATTGATTTAAATGCACGAGGCACAAAGCATTTTATAACTTGGGATAATTATTTGAATATAATCTTGTAAAAGAATTACATGTTTCTTATGCGTTCAGTAGCCCGGTTCATGCCGGGTTAAAGATCAATAGACACACCACATTATTTATTTAGGCACTGACGGGTGTACGCCTACACCCCGTGCTTAGGTCGTGGCCATTGCGTAAAATGATGCCAAGGATATCCGGGACATGGTCATTAACCCCCCAAAGGCTTTAAGCAACAAAACAATTTAAACGGGTCATTTCAATGTATTAACCTCCATTCGATTTAAGATTCAATGCCCGACCAAGCGGTATTTTATATACCATATCCCAAGCCCGTATAGGGAAAATAAGTTAAAAGTATTTACCTTTGCAAGTAATAATCACAACAAGCAAGTACACGTAGCTTTTACCGGGTCTCCTATTCTGGAACGAAGGTTTATAATAACCTATTAGAATCCTAACAGGTCTTTAATTAAGCCTAAACTTAGACCAGTTAGTTTTAAAGGAAGATACGGTTCGAACGCATGATTAAGCAAAGACCGGAATAGAATGTGATTTAGACCCGACAAGTTTGAAGACTTGTATAATATGGGTAAACTAAACACATTCTGGATTTTGAGATAAAAATGTTAAGGTTCGACCCGTTTCGGCTAATCTATGCAAACTAGTTACATAAACCGAACCGAACGCGCAAGAAGCGTAACGGGTAACCATAAGAGTCGTATACAGGTTTCCTAAGTTAATATGCCTTAAATATGTTGTGATATCAGTAGGATACCTTCCATTATGCCCAAAACGAGTTTAATCTCAATTTAAGCCCCGTAGGGGTATTTTGGTCATTTTAAAGATTATAAAAGAGATTAAATATACTTCTGAGATACGGGTCTGAAATAATCAGTAAAACAACTTAATTTAATAGGTTATATCAGTTGGTGATAAGTCTTATATGACAAAATGGTTTTAAACCCATACTATGTGTTAAATACGCGTAAAAAGCCGTTTAAAGCGATTTCCGGGTTATAACAGAAATCTTAGTTTTCTGATCAGGTTATAAGGTTCAAAATACTTCATTTATCATATAAAATGAGTAGCCAAAGGTTTGGTGTCTAAATGTTATGTAAAACTCATTTTATAAGCAAAAAGGGTATAATCGGTATTTACCGAATCAATGCAATAACCTTAGGTTATGATCAGTTTAAAAATAATTAAAAATCTTTAAATATCCCAAAATATTATTTTACATCAGTGGGTAAAAGGTTTGGTGTCAAAATTGGGTTTAGATAGGCTTTATGCTAATTACGCCGTTTAATTAATAAAAAGCTTTCTAATTACGCTATTGAGCATAACTCCTAATCTAGACCTCCAACTGATGTGAAATTTTAGGGACATGTTTATAAATCAGTAACAAAGATTATTGTCCTCTCACATTTCCAAAATTCTCGTTTTAAGGTCAAATGGGCATTTTGGTCAACATTAAGCGATTAATGGAAACGTGTAAATGAATCGGACATTCGACTAGTCAACCACAGAGGGTTATACTATCATATAACCCGGTCCTAATGAAGCCCTAAGGCATATCTAAATCATGCTAATATGGGTCAGAACTGAAAGTCAAAGCAGTGGTCAAAGTATGCGACTTTCGGTTCCGAACCGGTCCTAAACTGAAAATTATCGGGTCGGACATGCCTGGACATGTTCATTCATTGATTACCAAGTTATATGAGTGGTAAAACAGGTTACACATCTCCTACATTGCTAATTATGCGTTAAATTGAAAATTAAGTTTCTGTTGACTTTTTTGGATTAAGTTTGACCCGACATTTGACCTATTTAGAGCGGGAATCAGAGGGTACCCTTTTAAGGGTTTAATACTCACATAAATACCAACTCATAACTACTTTTAATTTGGCTAAACATCAGACCATTAGTGATTAATCGATAAGTCAAACCTTAATTACGACGGTTTGACTTTAAGCTAATTAACTAGGTAAAACATGATTAAGGAAGGCCAAGGAAGCTTACCAAGGTCCAATGCACGACTAATGATGCTTAGGGAGTGGCCTTGAGCTCCAGAAGTCTTCAGGAGTGAAGTTTGGAATGAATGATCAAAGTTGCAACAATGTGGGTCTTTATATAGTGAGTTTAATCTCACTAGATCATGCCAAGCAACTCTAGGATTGATCCCTGATCGATTACAAGTGTCCCTAGTGCCTAAGAACTAGTTTGTGTTGCACATGGTGATGAAAAATGGCAATGTAAGTCGGTTAAACTTGTTATACAGGCACCTGTCAAGTTTTCTGATGCTGGGACTGCCTTACGGACCGTAAGGCTAAAGCCTTGCGGTCCGTATCCGCTTTTCAAAAAAAATTCACCCGGTCTGCTTGCTTACGGACCGTAAGGGGTAACCTTTGTGGTCCGTAAGCTTCCACCAGAAAACAAAAATTTGAAATCTTTCAAGCTTTGATCATGCAACTTTACATCTTCGAATCACGAACCTTTATTATCAATATGGTACCTCTTGAACATGCTTGAACAGTTATGTCAACTTATCATGCTTCAAATGTCTTGGATTCTTTTGAAAGGGTTGTCGTATGGAACATAGGATCCATTTCTTGTGCAAATTTGAAATATACATTATCAAAATGATCGGACTTGAATATATCAGATGTTTATAATATAGATTTGGGTCTTGGGATTTATAACGAGGTCGTTCAGAGGTATAAATTAACATGTCGACACTTTTAAATCCTGCCATACATCTTTTAATTCGATCCGGGTTCCTGACACGTTTAGCTACCATGACACGTGTCTGTATTTTATTGGACGTAAATTTTCGAGGTGTCATATCCTCACCCCCTTAAAAGAAATCTCGACCTCGAGATTTACTGAAACAAATGAGGGTATTTTTCTTTCATTGTGGACTCTACTTCCCACGTGTATTCGGGGCCTCTGCGGGCATTCTATTTAACCTTTACGATAGGTACATGCTTCCTCCGAAGCTTCTTAACCCGTCGATCCTCAATCGACAAAGGTTTTTCAACAAACTTCAAGCTCTCATCGATGTGCACATCTGTATGTGGTATGACTAGTGATTCATCAGCTAGACATTTCTTCAGATTGCAGATGTGAAATACGTTATGAATACCACTGAGATCTTCAGGTAAGTTTAACTTATAAGCAACTGATCCGACACATTCGATGATCTCGAATGGTCCTATGTACCTCGGGCTTAACTTGCCTTTCTTACCAAATCGCATCACTCCCTTCCAGGGTGATACTTTAAGCAACACTTTGTCACCTACCTCGAATTTCAGAGGTTTATGCTTTAAGGGCCTGTTTGGTTGCCTCTGAATGGCTTCATTCAGAGGTAAACCTCTGAATCGGACAGAGGTATCCTTGTTTGGTTCACAAAAACTTCACCTCTGAACTGAACCATTCAGCTCTGAATGGTTCAGCTACTTCTCATCTCTGAATGAAAATTGGACTTGTATGCCCTTTGCTCCTTCTTCTTCATGAGTTCTCCACAGCCACCACCTCCACCTCCACCTCCGACACCACCTCCACCACCTCCGACACCATCTCCATCATCATCATCATCATCATCATCATCATCATCAACTCCGACACCACCTCCGACACCATCTCCATCATCATCATCATCATCATCGTCACCGACGCCACCACCTCCACCACCTCCGCCAACACCTCCACCATCTCCGCCAACACCTCCACCATCTCCGAAACCCCCAAATCAAACCCTAATCGATCCCATCATCGAACATCATCGTCGTCGTCTTCATCGATCATCATCATCTCATCAACATCTTCATCTTCATCGATCATCATCATCACCGGGTGCGGCTGTCGGACCTCCGTGCGCCGCCGTGTCGCGCCACCAGGCCGGCCTCCTCCTCCTCTCCGGCTCTCTCTATCTCTGGTTCTCTCTATCTCTCTCCGATTCTCTCTCTAAATTCAGTGTATGTGTGTGTGTAGAGAATAAGGGGCGGTGTTGCAGGTATGGAGAGAAAGGGGAAGGGGGTGGGGGTGGGGGGATGATGAATACTGATGAATGATGATGATGATTGGGTTTTATAGAAAAAAAAAATCTATAAAAGGTTTATTTTGTGGGGAGGGGTAAAAATGTCATTTTACACTGTCATTCAGATATGGAACCAAACAGCACTTTACTGGTTCAGCACTTACCCATTCAGACCCTCTTACCCATTCAGACCTCTTATTCATTCAGCACTTATTGGTTCAGATGTTGCCAAACAGCCCCTAAGTCTGCGTAGCTTTTCTGCCTATCTCTGGCAGCTTTCAGGCGATCACGAATCTGGACAATCTTGTCCGTCGTTTCAAAGACTATTTCAGGTCCTGTCAGTTGGACATCTCCAACTTCTGCCCAGCAAACGGGCGTTCTGCACTTCCTACCGTACAAGGCCTCGAAGGGCGCAACCTTAATGCTCGTATGGTAGCTATTGTTATAGGAGAACTCAATTAATGGCAGGTGGTTATCCCAACTACCACCTAATTCAATCACACATGCACGAAGCATGTCTTCTAAAGTTTGGATGGTACGCTCACTCTGCCCGTCCGTCTGAGGATGGTAAGCCGTACTAAAATTTAAGCGCGTGCCCAAAGATTGTTGGAAACTTTTCCAAAAATGTGATGTGTATCTAGTATCTCTGTCAGAGATAATAGACACTGGTATGCCATGTAGAGATACTATCTTATCTACGTACAATTGGGCTAACATGTCGGAGCTATAAGTCTCTTAATGGGTAGGAAATGTGCTGACTTAGTCAGTCTATCTACTATGACCCGAATAGTATCATTCCCTTTCTTTGTTTTTGGCAACTTGGTGATAAAATCCATTGTCACCATCTCCCACTTCCAGGTGGGAAGTTCAGGTTGTTGTAGCAAACCTGACGGCTTTTGATGTTCAGCTTTAACTTGTGCGCACGTCAGACATTTTGCCACATAAGTGGCTATAGATTTCTTCAAACCTATCCACCAATAGTTTGACTTTAGATCTTGGTACGTCTTATCAGCTCCAGGATGAACGAAATATTTGGAACTGTGGGCTTCCTGGAGAATAACATCCCGAAGTCCTCCATAAACTGGAACCCAAATTCGTCCATTTAATCTCAGGATTCCGTCCTTGCCATAGGATAACTGTTCTTCAGTTACTCCTAGCTTTTCATCAGGGTAGTTAGCTTCCAATACAGCTTCCTTCTGCGCAACTAACAACCTTTCATTCAAACTATTCTTTATCTCAATGCTCTTGGCATTGATTCTTATGGGTTTAACTCTTTCCTTTCTGCTCAAGGCATCAGCGACTACATTCGCCTTGCCTGGATGGTATCGGATTTCACAATCATAATCATTCAACGTCTCCATCCATCGGCGCTGCCTCATGTTCAAATCCTTTTGGTTAAACAGGTGCTGGAGGCTCTTGTGATCAGAATAGATCACACACTTGATCCCATACAAATAATGCCTCCACAGTTTTAGTGCAAATACAACGGCACCCAACTCCAAGTCATGGGTGGTGTAATTCTTTTCATGCACTTTTAACTGACGTGAAGCATAGGCAATAACGTTGCCTTTTTGCATAAGCACACATCCCATCCCGGTGTGTGATGCATCACAATATACCACAAACTCTTCTATTCCATCAGGCAATGTCAACACAGGTGCATTGCTTAGCTTCTGCTTAAGGATATAAAAGGATTCTTGTTGCTTCGGTCCCCATTTGAACTTAATATTCTTCCTAGTCAAAGAAGTTAGGGGTGCAGCAATCCTTGAAAAATTTTCAATGAAACGCCTGTAATATCCTGCCAATCCCAAGAAACTGCGAATCTCTGTGGGCGTCTTCGGTTCTTGCCAATTCATGACAGCTTCAACCTTAGCGGGATCTACCTGGATTCCGCATTCACTAACCACATGTCCAAGAAATTGGACTTCACGAAGCCAAAATTCGCACTTAGAGAATTTGGCGTAGAGCTTTTCTCGATGAAGTAGTTTCAGAATGCAATGAAGGTGCTCCTCATGGTCAGCCTGACTCTTTGAGTAAATAAGAATATCATCGATGAAGACGATGACAAATTTATCCATGTAGGGCTTGCAGACGCGGTTCATGAGGTCCATGAATGCGGCTGGTGCATTGGTGAGTCCAAAAGGCATCACTAAGAACTCGTAATGACCATAACGAGTCCTAAATGCAGTCTTATTTACATCTTCATCCTTGACTTTCAGTTGATGATATCCTGACCTTAAGTCGATTTTGGAAAAATAACTCGCTCCTTGAAGCTGATCGAACAAGTCGTCGATCCTGGGTAATGGATACCGATTCTTAATAGTGACTTTGTTAAGTTCTCGATAATCGATGCACAGACGCATCGACCCATCCTTTTTCTTCACAAACAGGATTGGTGCTCCCCAAGGAGATGAGCTAGGTCTAATAAATCCTTTGCTTAACAAATCATCCAGTTGGGTTCTCAACTCTTTCATCTCCGTTGGTGCCAATCTGTAAGGCGCTCTTGCAACAGGTGCTGCTCCAGGAATAATGTCAATCCTGAACTCCACTTGCCTATCTGGTGGTAAACCAGGTAGTTCTTCAGGGAATACGTCTGGATATTCAGAGATAATGGGTATGTCTTCGATCTTAGGCTTTGGTTCATCAAGGGTTACTTGTGCCATGTAGATAACACAACCCTTCGTCAAACACCTTGATGCCTTGAGCATGGACACTTGCTCAGGCATTACGTACTTAGTATCTCCTTGGATTATCAAAGGCTCGCCATATGGAGTTCTGACAACCACTTGCTTCTTAGCATAAACGATCTGGGCTTGGTTGCGAGACAACCAATCCATGCCTATTACTATATCGAAACCAGCTAACTTCAAAGGAAGTAAATACAATGAAAAAGAATGGTTCCTAATGGATATGAAACATCCATGTAACACGGTTGAGGCGGTATCTAAGGTACCATCAGCTAATTCCACCTCATATTTCACACTTAAGGTTTTAACAGGTAAATTCAGCAACTTACAAAACTTATTATCTACAAATGATTTATCAGCTCCTGAATCGAATAGCACTCTTGCATAAACATCATTTATGAGGAAGGTACCTGTGATCACATTGTCGTCCTGAATAGCTTCCTTTGCATCCATCCAGAAGACCCTTGCATTGGTCTTTTCCCCTCCTCAGTCTTCTTGGCAAGCTTTGGGCAGTTGGACTTGATATGCCCTTTTTCATTGCAGCTATAGCACGTAGCATCCTTGATTTTTTTACAGTCTAGGTTCTTGTGTTCAGAAGACTTGCAAATCCCACATGCCCTTAGCTGTGACTGGGATTTCGACTCATATCTGCACTTCCCGAAGTGTTGTTTCTTACAGATCTTACAATTGGGTTTATCACCCGATTGATGACCATCTTTCTTAGATTCAGAACCCTTTTTGTGGTCATTGTTTCCCTTATGTCTCTTATCCGATCATCGTGAGATATCACCCTCACGCTTCCTTTTTTCAGCATCAGTGTTTCTCAGCGATCTCTGCCTGACCGCGTCCAGAGTAAGAGATAATGCTATATCAGCTGCAGATCGGAAAGTAGCTGGTCTAGAGGCTTTCACACTGGCCTTAACTTCTGGGGCCAAACCCCCGATGAATCGAGCTATCCTCTTAGGTTCCGGTGTTACGAGATAAGGAACCAACCTTGACATGGTGTTGAAGCTTGTAAGGTAGGCTTGACAATCCAGGCTTTTCATAACCAGAGACAAGAAATCAGCTTCAATCTTCTCAACCTCATGCTGAGGGCAGTAGTTTTCCTTGATCAATGATACAAACTGTTCCCAAGTCATATTGTACAATGGGATTTTCCCTGTAGCTTGGATCAAAGACCTCCACCAAGCTAATGCCTCACCCTTGAATGACTGAGACACGAATTTCACCACATCCTTATGAGCGCAACCACTGATATCCACCACAGTGTCCATTTCATCCAACCATGTCATGCAGTCTATAGCTCCTTTTTCCCCAGTGAAATCTGTAACAACCCTCGGTAAACCCAACACCCTCATAATATTCTGACACTCTAGTATATTATAGAATGTCCCAAGATGTCTTATAATACACCCCGTATGTGAAAATCGAGCCCGAAATACAATATAATATTTAAATAAAATATAAAAACATAAATATAGGGCTGAGGCGGGCCGCGTGGAACCACCCCATGCTTTTACGCGGGCGGTATCAAGGTTGGAAACGGACTCCGCTGGTTTCTTTAGTTCAAGCGGGCCGCGTAAGCTTAAGCTTACATTAACGTGGGCCGCGAGAGATCATTAAACGCGGAGACATCCGGTGCTGACACGTGTCGACATCGTGGCAGACCTACACATCGACTCAGCCAAGCTATTATGTTGACCAGGGTTGACGCGGGCCGCGTAACCCTGGCCTGTGCTTTACGCGGGCCGCGTGAGAGTCGGGTTTTGCAACTATAAATAGAACGCATCAGTTTTCGTTTTCCGTCGCTCACATTTCAATTCTCAAATCACAATTTCTGTAGAAGAGGCATTATAGTCGGGTATTATACCCCTAATTAGCGAGGTTCTGCTCCGTTGTAAGTATTATAACCCCAGTTTTGTAATAGTTACGCTGCCCGATTGATTTAGGGTTCCGTAACAACTGTCGTGGTTCCGCCCGACGTAGTTGTTGGAATGCCGTCTCGGGGAGGGTATCATTAATATTTTCAAAGGGTTATGATACTAACCAATGTACATTTGTATAAATTATAGATTATATCCAGGAAACCCTTACAAGAAATCTAAGATAGCAATGTGAGTTTATCCTCTTTTTGTTAATCTTTTTGGAATGTTTTACAAAACCTTAATTGTTTTACAATGTGATTAAGCGGTGATTGAGTCTTTGTAGTTCTTCAATTACTGCCGGTATTATGGGGTTTTTTTATACAAAATTTATTACTACGAGTAGTAGTAAGTCGGGAACGACAGTACATTACCATTGGACAACGAGTTAGCCAATGGGTAATTTGACCATAGCCATAGATCCGGTCGAGTGGCAAATACTGAATGAGTAATTGTGTAGAAATAAACAATGTGATCGCTCTCAATACTGTTTTAATTGATAAAATGTTTCTTGATTAAACTGGGATTCACTCACCAGTATTTCCAACTGACAAATGTTTTTAAAACGCGTTACAGGTAACACAATGTGAACAGCCAATTAGTGAAAAGCCAGCTGGAGAGCACTGAAGGCTTGAGAAAAATGTGGCTATAAAAGTTACCTAATAAACAATGTTTTAAATTCAATAAAATAGGGATTTTCCCAATAAATGTATTGTAATAAGAAACTTGGGTTTTGCCCATGTGATTATTAATATCAAATATGGTGGTTTTACTCTGATAACCATTTCCTAACTATGGTCCTGATGTAATTTCTGCTGCAAGATTTAATAACTGATTCCACCACTACTGAGCTCGCGTCCGCCCGTTCCCGGGACAGATAAGGGATCGGGGGTTGCGACAGGAGGTGGTATCAGAGCCTAGCCACTGGTCTGAGCCAAAGAAGTGTTCTGCTGACACTTAAAATTTTAAATTTTGTGTTAGGAAATAAATTTCAGAAATAAGTGCATAACTGTAATTATTTGTTATGTGTTATTTGACTATCTATTAGTTTACAGTATGAGTGATCAAGGACCCTCAGACATGAGTCGTCAGTTGTCTGATTCACCTAAGAGTGAAGGTACCACGTCACAGCCTGCCCTCTCTGGGTATACTGCTGATCAGGAAGACGGGATGTTTGCTTTCAAAGCACAGTCAGAAGAGCCATTCCCTCATAAGAAATGAGGATGGTTCAGTAAGGAAGCCTTTGCTCGTAGGAAGAGAATGCGAAAGTTGCAACAGCAAAGAGTTCTAGCAGCTGCTAAGCGAGAATCAGATGCCCATACACAGGATATGCTTAATAGAAGCCTAGCTAATTTCCATATCCTAGCTACAACTGCTGCTGACCCGAGTCTGGAACAACTAGTAGCCCCACAACCACAAAACCCAGATCAACCTATGGAGATAGAAAACCAGGAAAACCAAGTGGAGATGCATGACTTTAATCCAGAAGAAATCCCTAGGGTACCTGCACCTATCCCCCTAGACCCAAATTACGAACCCTGGTGGGACGATAATAGGGACTTTGTGCAACGTTACCCTATCCAGGAATATCCACCCATACAGAACATAGAAGCCTATCCAGGTACGGACCCTTTAGATCCCTATTACCAAGATGATTATATTAGGGAAATCTTAGAAGATCCTTACCGATTTCAGGCATCTACACCCCCATATCAGGAACCCGCACCCCAGATTCCAAACCCAGTCTGAGAACCTGCACCCCCAATGAGTGCAGAAAACGTTCAAGAACTTAGGACTTTTGGGGAGGAAATTTTAGAAAGCAGTGAGAGAATGCGTCAGGTGGGAGAGCGTCTCGTATGGAAATACGATGAGCGCAATATGGATTTTTGGATAAATCCATATCCGTGAATGTGAGAATGGAGGAAACAATAGTAATAATAATAAAAAAATATAATATAATAAAATAAAATAAAATATGTGTGTACGGATGCATATTACTATTAGTGTGATTCTATTTTTGTTGGTATTGTAAATTTATTTCAGTACTAGTGTGTAATAGACGCATAATAGTATACGAAAAGAGTATAGTCGCAATGATCGACACTTTTGGCAAAAATGCGTGTCATGTGATTAACTATATTAATATATATTATTTGTGATATTAATATGAGGTAATTGTTTAAAATTTAGATGGCCGACAAAGGAAACCAAGGAAATCTGAATAATGATAACCAGAGTAACATTAACGTGGTTAATGAGAATCCAAGCATCAATAACAATAACAATCAAGTGGATAATAGTGCTATCCAACACATAGTAGCACAAGGAATTATAGATGCAATGCCATTTATTCTTCAAACTGTTAAGGATGCTGATAATAAAAGTAAGAATAGCAGTAAGCGATCAAGTGAACCAGAGCATAGCGTGAACAATGGACCAATACTTCAATTGCCTATTCCCAAAAGAAGAAGAACCATGCCTTATGGTTGTTCTTATAAAGAATTCTGGTCTTGTAAACCAATGGAATTCTCAGGCAATGAAGGGGCCATTGCAACCCTACGCTGGATAGAGAAAACTGAGGCAGTCTTAAGGATAAGTAAGTGTGCTGAAGAAGATAAAATACTGTTTGTTTCTAATTTGTTTAAGAATTCAGCACTAGAATGGTGGAACACTATCCTCCAGACAAAAGGAAGTGATAGAACCTATAATATGGAATGGGAAGAATTTAAGGACAAGGTAGAAAGGAAATTCTGCCCACCCAATGAGAAAGAACAGATAGCAAACAAATTCCTAAATCTTAGGATGACTGGTGTGGATAGTAAGGGATACACTAAAATATTATTTGAATATGCCAGAATAGTGCCAACTCTTGCTTCACCAGAACCAGTGTTAATCTCCCGTTATATTTGGGGATTAATTGGAGAGATAAGACACGTAGTCAAGACAGCTAGACCTCAAACCATAGAAGAAGCGGTAGAACTAGCAAATACCTTGACAGATGAATTAGTTCGTACTAGAGAAGAAGATCAAAGGAGGAACTTAACTCAAAGGCTCACACAAGAATTTCGTTCTGGAAATTCTAATCGTGGGAAAAATATAGGTTCTACCTCTGCACCCTACTATAGGTATTGCAAAAGAAAGCATTTCGGAAGATGCTCCATATACTGTAACTTTTGCAAAATACCGGGACACAAGGAAGAAAACTGCAGGAAGAAAGCTAACAGCTGGGTATGTTACAATTGCGGAGAACAAGGTCATATCAAGCTAAATTGTCCAAAATTAGCTCCAGCCACAGACAACAAGAATACTAAAAATGCTAGAGCATTTGTTCTAACTGCAGATGAAGCCAAGATGATTCCAGATGTCATAGCTGGTACATTTTTAGTTAATGATATCTTTGCTAAAGTATTATTTGAATCTGGTTGCAAACCAAAGTTTTATCAATACTTCGTTTTGCAAAATTCTAAATCAGTCATTAACTAAACTACCACAAGAATATCTAGTAGAGACCACTAATGGAGAAACTATTAGGATTTCTGAAATCTTGCAGGGAACAAGAATAGAAATTTTTAATCAGAAATTTATAGCAAACCTATATCCCATGAATCTGGCAGGATTTGATGTTGTTATAGGAATGGATTGGTTAATAGCCAATAAAGCCAGTATTTTATGTGATCAAAAGTCAATTCAAATAAATTCACCAAAAGGTAAAATGATCACAATTAAAGGAGATAAACCCTCTAGATCCACTAAATTCATCTCTGTAATGAAAACTGCAAGTTCTATAAGAAAAGGTTCTATAGTGTATTTGATTTCTATAATCACTAACACTAAAGGAAAAGAACTAAAAGATATTCCAATAGTATCTCAGTTTTCAGATGTCTTTCCAGAAGAATTACCAGGACTACCTCCAGACAGAGAAGTTGAATTCAGGATTCATTTAAATACCAGGAACATCACCGATTACCAAAGCACCTTATCGGTTGGCACCTGCAGAAATGCAAGAATTGAAGAAACAATTAGATGAATTGTTAGAGAAGGGATTCATACAACCGAGTTCGTCGCCATGGGGAGCGCCGATATTGTTTGTTAAAAAGAAGGACGGATCAATGCGTATGCGCATTGACTACCGTGAATTCAACAAAGTTACGATTAAGAATCGGTACCCATTACCGAGAATCGATGATCTGTTTGATCAACTGCAAGGAGCTCGATTTTTCTCTAAAATCGATTTAAGATCAGGATATCATCAATTAAAGGTACAGGAATAGGATATTCCTAAAACCACATTCAGAACAAGGTATGGACATTATGAATTTACTGTCATGCCATTTGGTTTAACCAATGCCCCAGCTGCATTTATGGACATGATGAACCGAATATGTAAGCCATATTTGGATAAATTCATAATTGTTTTCATAGATGATATTCTAATTTACTCTAAGAATAAAGATGATCATGCAAAACATTTGCACGCACTTTTAAGTTTGTTAAGAAAGGAAAAGCTTTATGTTAAGTTTTCAAAGTGCGAATTTTGGTTAGAACATGTACAATTCCTTGGACACCTAGTCAATCATGAAGGAATTCATGTAGATCCAACAAAGATTGAAGCAATTACTAAATGGAAAACCCCTGAATCACCAACCGAGGTTAGAAGTTTCTTAGGATTGGCCGGTTATTATAGAAGATTTATTCAAGATTTTTCTAGAATAGCCATTCCTTTAACTAAGTTAACCTGTAAATCTACTAAGTTTGAATGGGGAGTAAAACAAGAAGAAGCATTTAGAATTCTTAAGCAAAGATTAACCCATACACCCATATTAGCATTACCAGAAGGAACTGAAGACTTTGTAGTCTATTGTGATGCCACTAAATTAGGTTATGGATGTGTGTTGATGCAACGCCAGAAGGTTATAGCTTATGCATCTAGATATGAGAAAAAGACGCTGGATGGAAATGCTTAGTGATTATGATTGTGATATCCAGTATCATGAAGGAAAAGCAAATGTAGTGGCAGATGCTTTAAGCCGAAAGTATCATGAAAAGTCAAGAAGGGTACGTTCTCTTAAATTAAATCTGCAAGTAGATTTAAATGATCAGATAAGTGAAGCACAAGAATCAGTAATC
This sequence comes from Helianthus tuberosus, assembly GCA_030545235.1. Lineage (NCBI taxonomy): Eukaryota > Viridiplantae > Streptophyta > Magnoliopsida > Asterales > Asteraceae > Helianthus > Helianthus tuberosus. The sequence continues at coordinate 130,596,406 of CM060434.1, read as the reverse complement.
AAGGATGATTTTGAAAAATTAAAAGGTAGGTTAAAAGAATTAAAACAAGAAACGGATGGAATTTGGAGATTCCATGAGAAGAGAATGTGGATACCTAAAATAGGAAACATGCGTAATCGTATATTAGAAAAAGCCCATAAGTCTAAATATACGATGCATCCAGGAAGTGATAAAATGTACCAGGATTTAAGAAAAAATTTCTGGTGGATAGGAATGAAAAAGGACATAGCAGCCTATGTTTCTAAATGTTTAACTTATTCACAAGTTAAAGCTGAACACCAGAAACCCTCAGGTTTGTTACAGCAATTAGAAATGCCAGTTTGGAAATGGGAATTAATAACAATGGATTTTGTTACTAAATTACCCAAAACAAGAAAAGGAAATGATACAATCTGGGTGATTATAGATAGGCTAACCAAGTCAGCTCATTTTCTACCAATGAAGGAAACAATTAGTATGGAACAATTATCTAAATTGTATGTAAACAAAATTGTTTTTTTACATGGCATTCCTTTATCAATTGTTTCTGATAGAGATAGTCGATTTACCTATCATTTTTGGTCAAGTTTCCAAAAGGCAATGGGAACCAAGTTAAAGCTAAGTACGGCCTATCATCCACAAACGGATGGACAAAGCGAAAGGATAATTCAGACAATGGAGGACATGCTTAGAGCTTGTGTAATTAACTTTGGAGGTAATTGGGACGATCACCTACCTTTAATAGAATTTTCTTATAATAATAGTTATCACACAAGTATCAATGCTGCACCATTCGAAGCACTTTACGGACGAAAGTGTCAAACCCCAGTCTGTTGGGCAGAAATTGGGGAAAAGCAACTATCTGGACCTGAGATAGTGCAAGAAACCACCGACAAGATTATTCAAGTCAAGGAACGACTGAAAGCAGTACGTGATCGACAAAAGAGTTATGCCAATAACCGACGCAAACCATTGGAATTTCAGGTAGGAGATAAAGTATTGTTAAAAGTCTCTCCTTGGAAAGGAGTAGTAAGATTTATCAAACGTGGAAAGCTAAGCCCCAGGTATATTGGACCTTTTAAGATTATTAGAAGAATAGGACCGGTAGCCTATCAGCTACAACTGCCAGAGGAAATTGCAGGAATACATGATGTGTTTCATGTATCTAATCTCAAAAAGTGTTTAGCTGATGAATCACTAATAGTTCCTCTTAAGGATATAGAGGTAAATGAACAACTCAAGTTTGTAGAAAGGCATCTACAGATTGAAGACCGGAAAGTCAAGAATCTCAAGCATAAGAGACTAGTTCTAGTCAAAGTGAAGTGGGACTCCAAAAGAGGACATGAGTATACATGGGAACTCGAGTCTGAGATGCAAAGGAGATATCCATATTTATTCCAGTAGATCTCGAGGACGAGCTCTAAAGCAAGGTGGGGAGAATGTAACAAACCTCGGTAAAACCAACACCCTCATAATATTCTGACACTCTAGTATATTATAGAATGTCCCAAGATGTCTTATAATACACCCCGTATGTGAAAATCGAGCCCGAAATACAATATAATATTTAAATAAAATATTAAAACATAAATCTAGGGCTGAGGTGGGCTGTGTGGAACCACCCCATGCTTTTACGCGGGCGGTATCAAGGTTGGAAACGGACTCCAGTGGTTTCTTTAGTTCAAGCGGGCCGCGTAAGCTTAAGCTTACATTAACGCGGGCCGCGAGAGATCATTAAACGCGGAGACATCCGGTGCTGACACGTGTCGACATCGTGGCGGACCTACACATCGATTTAGCCAAGCTATTATGTTGACCAGGGTTGACGCGGGCCGCGTAACCCTGGCCTGTGCTTTACGTGGGCCGCGTGAGAGTCGGGTTTTGCAACTATAAATAGAACGCATCAGTTTTCGTTTTCCGTCGCTCACATTTCAATTCTCAAATCACAGTTTCTGTAGAAGAGGCATTATAGTCGGGTATTATACCCCTAATTAGCGAGGTTCTGGTCCGTTGTAAGCATTATAACCCCAGTTTTGTAATAGTTACCCTGCCCGATTGATTTAGGGTTCCGTAACAACTGTCGTGGTTCTGCCCGACGTAGTTGTTGGAATGCCGTCTCGGGGAGGGTATCATTAATATTTTCAAAGGGTTATGATACTAACCAATGTACATTTGTATAAATTATAGATTATATCCAGGAAACCCTTACAAGAAATCTAAGATAACAATGTGAGTTTATCCTCTTTTTGTTAATCTTTTTGGAATGTTTTACAAAACCTTAATTGTTTTACAATGTGATTAAGCGGTGATTGAGTCTTTGTAGTTCTTCAATTACTGCCGGTATTATGGGGTTTTGTATACAAAATTTATTACTACGAGTAGTAGTAAGTCGGAACGACAGTACATTACCATTGGACAACGAGTTAGCCAATGGGTAATTTGACCATAGCCATAGATCCGGTCGAGTGGCAAATACTGAATGAGTAATTGTGTAGAAATAAACAATGTGATCGCTCTCAATACTGTTTTAATTGATAAAATGTTTCTTGATTAAACTGGGATTCACTCACCAGTATTTCCAACTGACAAATGTTTTTAAAACGCGTTACAGGTAACATAATGTGAACAACCAATTAGTAAAAAGCCAGCTGGAGAGCACTGAAGGCTTGAGAAAAATGTGGCTATAAAAGTTACCTAATAAACAATGTTTTAAATTCAATAAAATAGGGATTTTCCCTATAAATGTATTGTAATAAGAAACTTGGGTTTTGCCCATGTGATTATTAATATCAAAGATGGTGGTTTTACTCTGATAAAAATTTCCTAACTACGGTCCTGATGTAATTTCCGCTGCAAGATTAAATAACTGATACCACCACTACTGAGCTCGCGTCCGCCCGTTCCCGTGACAGATAAGGGATCGGGGGTTGCGAAAAATCCCTGGGTTTGCATGAAACAAAATACTTATAGGAGCAACCCTTATCACGGGCTCCTGGTTCGGTACGATCCTTTGAGATGGAACACTCCTTTGGTTTGACGAGTGATGGGAATTACTGTTGTGAGCAGTGTGAGTTTTAGAGGGTGGTTTGGAGTGTGGTACAGATTGGGTCCTTTCATGGGTACCACTGGATTCATGGAACTGTCTATCCAAAGCTCAAGTAATGGCATTGTCTATCATTGCCTGCGGTTCTGCACCCGCTACGTTAATTCGGGTATTATCATGATCCTCCCTTGGGTGACTGTTGAACTCATCCGAGTCAGCCATGTAGTTTGAACTGTTACATAAGATATTGACAATAATTTATTTGGGTGTTTATTATGGAATTGTCTTTTATGGCAATTCATTAACCATTGTAAACATAGACCATATTTGGTTAATTTGTTAATCATATTTATTTAGGATTTTTATTATAATTTATCCTAATTATAAAACAATAATAGTATTATTAGTGGCACAAAAGACCTAGTCACAGGGACATTCTAAATCATAAGCCATGATTTTAAAGAATCGAGGCATTAAGGTTTGAACATAGTTCTTTACCTTTTTTTCTGACAGGGAGTCGTAGACTACTACTGTCTTTTGTCTTATATGACAATGAGTATGGCCCGTAGGCACTATGTTACCTATGGATGTTTATTATATAATCATCTTAATTGATGATTTAAACCCATGATTTATAGATCATCAGGTTAGGATAGGAATCTTTTGAAGAATCCTATTATAAGAATGACGTGCGTGATTTGTAACGAATCATGTCTGCCAGGAGTGTTAACATGTTTTCAGATGTTAAAAGATGTTAACAGGGATTTGAATCTTTTTAAACAGGTCTTACCATCTTGGCCAAGTCTTATAATGACATGCAGGCTAGGTTATACCTTTAAGATCCTTATTTAATATTTAAATAGGCAGATTACTTTAAGAGGAACGATTTTTAATTTATTTATTTCCTGTATAATATATTTATGCATATAATGACAAATTGAAAATTTTAAACTTAACATTCCATTAAACATTAAAAGGAGTACATATTGCCCTAAACGGGACTTTGAAAAGAAATAACTTGCCCATGCAGGGGCTAAACTGACAACACAAGTCCTCGCAGGGACTGATTACTAAGATAGGTGTCCACACAGGGACTAAAAAGACAAGTCCACGCAGGGACTAAAGAAAGACAAGTCCACGCAGGGACTAAGTACATAGATAAATGTCCACGCAGGGACTTGATTGAAATAAGGAAATACAACAATACATATAGGGATTTAGTGATCCCTCTTCTTCTTTCCTTTTAACAAGCTTGCTAGGCCCTTGAGAAATCCACGGTTGTTCCTACGCTCTTCTTGAAAATCTCGTTCCACCCTGTTTAACCTGTGGAGGATTTCTTCCTGTTCCGGTGGGGAAAAACGTGGTGGCTGCGACTGCTGCCGAATCGAAGGTCGAGCAGGTATTTGATACCCATGAGTTGGGTATCCCACTCCCCAGGGAGTTCCATATGGTCCTTCAGGATGAAGGGCGTTGTAGTTTGCTGCTACAAGATATGGGTCGGCTTCAGCATAGTTATAGTTAGTGTGAGCCGGTTGCTCAAATGGATTATACACCGTTGATCCTGCATATGTAGGAATTGGGTTACCAAATCCCAATGGTGGCGGTGGTGGTGCAACTGGTGCAGAATTCACCTCTAAAACTGGGTTTGAAGGCCAACCCATTTTGGGTCTTCATGCAGTGGCGGATAGTGACTGCCACTTGAGTGTTGGGGTGTGCTAAAGTGAAAACCCCTTTCTCGCACGGACATTCGTGCGCCTGTTCTTCTGCGCCTCGGTGGTTCTGGAGGTGCTAGCTGTACTGGCGGTGGCGTGACTGCCACAAAACGCGAATCCTCGGAGGGATCCTGATGCTGCTGCTGCTCATGAGGCGATGAATGGTGAGAGGGTGTAAAATACCACTCATACTGGTTGAACCTTGCTTGGTAACTGTCTGGACCACGGTAAGGTGATCCATGGAAAGATGATCCATCAGAGACTTCATAGGGTGCGTGGGGGTTCCAGTCGGTGGTTCAACAGGGTCAGTGTCCTCATCCATATCCATGGCGTGATCGCCGGAAAAATGATCTTCTAGTCCTAATGGGTTAAAACCCACTGGTTCTTGAATATAGTTTGCCAGGTTAAACCGGCCCTGAAAGACAGGAGTGGGGTCGCCAAAGGAATGGGGCGAAAGGGATCGCTGTAATGGCAAGAAGGAGTGGCGTGAGTCTTCAGGCTCGTTCTCTGATTGCGGCCCAAAGAAATGGTGGTAAGGAGGCGTTGAGCTAAACGAAGTAGATCTCCTAGCGGGCTCTGAATGGATCCTCCAGTCTCCTTGAGGACCGGCACTCATAGTTGCAGAAGGAGTTCGCCGGTGTGAAGGCCCGGCTTCGTGATCGTTGGGGGCTTGGATCGGCCCCTTGCCTCGTCCTCCTCTTCGGAACCTCGGTGGCATATTCCCTGTTCAACAAATAAAAGATACAACAAGAAATATAAAGGACAAAGTTAAAAATTAAAACAATTTGGATTAGTCCTAAGTTCTTTGTCTAGACTAAAAAATTTAGGAATGTGCAACTGTGTAACTGAGATAAAACACAAAAAGGCTAGTGTTTAATTCACTCAGTGTTGGCTCTGATACCAACCTGTCACACCCCGATATTTCCACGTATTACCGGTGGGCCCGGTGGGGAAGTATCGTGACGTAGTTGATATCATTATAGTCAAACAACACAATATTTAAATGCACAGCGGAAGCAAAAGATAGATTCAATTCAACCGAATAAAATTGTAATATTAAATATCACAAAATAGTTGAAAATAATCCACAGGTGGATCAAATAAAAGAAACATTGTTCAACAGACTGAAATGCATCCAAGCTTGCGAGACTCATATTGATGCTAAGGAGAAAGCCAGCCTATTTCGAGTAGTACCTGCACTTAATCTTTTTGGGAAAATACGTCAGTTTACACTGGTAAATACAATCAACTGACTCATTTTGAAAGGTTAAGAAAATTGATTTAAATGCATGAGGCACAAAGCATTTTATAACTTGGGATAATTATTTGAATATAATCTTATAAAAGAATTACATGTTTCTTATGCGTTCAGTAGCCCGGTTCATGCCGGGTTAAAGATCAATAGACACGCCACATTATTTATTTAGGCACTGACGGGTGTATGCCTACACCTCGTGCTTAGGTCATGGCCATTGCGTAAAATGATGCCAAGGATATCCGGGACATGGTCATTAACCCCCCAAAGGCTTTAAGCAACAAAACAATTTAAACGGGTCATTTCAATGTATTAACCTCCATTCGATTAAAGATTTAATGCCCGACCACGCTGTATTTTATATACCATACCCCAAGCCCGTATAGGGAAAATAAGTTAAAAGTATTTACCTTTGCAAGTAATAATCACAACAAGCAAGTGCACGTAGCTTTTACCGGGTCTCCTATTCTGGAACGAAGTTTTATAATAACCTATTAGAATCCTAACGGGTCTTTAATTAAGCCTAAACTTAGACCGGTTAGTTTTAAAGGAAGATACGGTTCGAACGCATGATTAAGCGATGACCGGAATAGAATGTGATTTAGACCTGACAAGTTTGAAGACTTGTATAATATGGGTAAACTAAACACATTCTGGATTTTGAGATAAAAATGTTAAGGTTCGACCCGTTTCGGCTAATCTATGCAAACTAGTTACATAAACCGAACCGAACGCGCAAGAAGCGTAACGGGTAACCATAAGAGTCGTATACAGGTTTCCTAAGTTAATATGCCTTAAATATGTTGTGATATCAGTAGGATACCTTCCATTATGCCCAAAACGAGTTTAATCTCAATTTAAGCCCCGTAGGGGTATTTTGGTCATTTTAAAGATTATAAAAGAGATTAAATATACTTCTGAGATACGGGTCTGAAATAATCAGTAAAACAACTTAATTTAATAGGTTATATCAGTTGGTGATAAGTCTTATATGACAAAATGGTTTTAAACCCATACTATGTGTTAAATACGTGTAAAAAGCCGTTTAAAGCGATTTCCGGGTTATAACAGAAATCTTAGTTTTCTGATCAGGTTATAAAGTTCAAAATACTTAATTTATCATATAAAATGAGTAGCCAAAGGTTTGGTGTCTAAATGTTATGTAAAACTCATTTTATAAGCAAAAAGGGTATAATCGGTATTTACCGAATCAAGGCAATAACCTTAGGTTATGATCAGTTTAAAAATAATTAAAAATCTTCAAAAATCCTAAAATATTATATTACATCAGTGGGTAAAAGGTTTGGTGTCAAAATTGGGTTTAGATAGGTTTTATGCTAATTACGCCGTTTAATTAATAAAAAGCTTTCTAATTACGCTATTGAGCATAACTCCTAATCTAGACCTCCAACTGATGTGAAATTTTAGGGACATGTTTATAAATCAGTAACAAAGATTATCGTCCTCTCACATTTCCAAAATTCTCGTTTTAAGGTCAAATGGGCATTTTGGTCAACATTTAGCGATTAACGGAAACGTGTAAATGAATCGGACATTCGACTAGTCAACCACAGAGGGTTATACTATCATATAACCCGGCCCTAATGAAGCCCTAAGGCATATCTAAATCATGCTAATATGGGTCAGAACTGAAAGTCAAAGCAGTGGTCAAAGTATGCGACTTTCGGTTCCGAACCGATCCTAAACTGAAAATTGTCGGGTCGGACATGCCTAGACATGTTCTTTCATTGATTACCAAGTTATATGAGTGGTAAAACAGGTTACACGTCTCCTACATTGCTAATTATGCGTTAAATTGAAAATTAAGTTTCTGTTGACTTTTTCGGATTAAGTTTGACCCGACATTTGACCTAGTTAGAGCGGGAATTAGAGGGTGCCCTTTTAAGGGTTTAATACTCACATAAATACCAACTCATAACTACTTTTAATTTGGCTAAACATCAGACTATTAGTGATTAATCGATAAGTCAAACCTTAATTACGACGGTTTGACTTTAAGCTAATTAACTAGGTAAAACATGATTAAGGAAGGTCAAGGAAGCTTACCAAGGACCAATGCACGACTAATGATGCTTAGGGAGTGGCCTTGAGCTCCAGAAGTCTTCAGGAGTGAAGTTTGGAATGAATGATCAAAGTTGCAACAATGTGGGTCTTTATATAGTGAGTTTAATCTCACTAGATCATGCCAAGCAACTCTAGGATTGATCCCTGATCGATTACAAGTGTCCCTAGTGCCTAAGAACTAGTTTGTGTTGCACATGGTGATGAAAAATGGCATTGTAAGTCGGTTAAACTTGTTATACAGGCACCTGTCAAGTTTTCTGATGCTGGGACTGCCTTACGGACCGTAAGGCTAAAGCCTTGCGGTCCATATCCGCTTTTCAAAAAAAAAAAAATACCCGGTCTGCTTGCTTACGGACTGTAAGGGGTAACCTTTGCGGTCCGTAAGCTTTCACCAGAAAACAAAAATTTGAAATCTTTCAAGCTTTGATCATGCAACTTTACATCCTCGAATCACGGACCTTTATTATCAATATGGGACCTCTTGAACATGCTTGAACAGTTATGTCAACTTATCATGCTTCAAATGTCTTGGATTCTTTTGAAAGGGTTGTCGTATGGAACATAGGATCCATTTCTTGTGCAAATTTGAATTATACATTATCAAAATGATCGGACTTGAATATATCAGATGTTTATAATATAGATTTGGGTCTTGGGATTTATAACGAGGTCGTTCAGAGGTATAAATTAACATGTCGACACTTTTAAATTCTGCCATACATCTTTTAATTCGATCCGGGTTCCTGACACGTTTAGCTACCATGACACGTGTCTGTATTTTATTGGACGTAAATTTTCAAGGTGTCACACCTAGGTTAAATATATGTCACGTGCCCATCACATTAGGGGCAATTAAGTCAATTCACATATAAATAAAGATTTGCTACCTTATTCTCTCTCAAACTAATCATCTTTAGACTAATCATCTTCTCCAATGATAATACTTCTTCTGCGTGTTGAATTGTGATACCAAACCCCAACCAGAACGTCAACGATCAAGGGGAATCATAATGGTGCTAACCCTGTGGTGGATACATGATAAAAACGAGCAGTTTGACCCCCTGGAAGTGTATGGTATGTTTTCCAAACATCAAAAATATGTACTTTTAGAATGTTAACCTAATGTGTGTCAATCGTTAACTGTAATCCTAATTTTTTATTGTTGATTGTTTGATTACAGGCAATAGCCCTAATATCTTCACTTTGAAAATCAACCATGGTGGAGTGTTTGTGAATTCTCCAATAAAAAGGTATGTAGATGGAACAATCGACTATGTAGATGTTGATGCATATTATGTGGATACGGATCGTTCCGGGAACGTTCCAGTTCGACTCGGCTACGAAGTGAAGGCCGAAGTCAAGATATCCTCCTATCTTGACTCAGAATGTTATTTACTTTGTAATGAATGATGTAAATGCAACTGCGTGTGTGCAGTTTGCATATTAGTAATGTTTCAGTGTTAACTATCATGAATGTTTGCTGTCTTGAAACATATCGACGAAGAATCCTTCTTCGTTGGATCACACATGTGACAAAGATCTCATGGCGAAGAACTCTTCTTCGCCAGTGAATGGCTATGACGAAGATCAATTGATTGTTCGCCAAAGGCAAATGATGAAGAATCCTATTCTTCATCGACTTGGATTCTTCGTCAAGGTACTTCGTCGACTGCAGGTCCTTCGTCGAACCTGTAGTAGATAAGGACTGCAAACAGACAGAACTGAGGTTTAGACAAGTCTGAATAGATTTGAGAGAGAACACACTGTGAAAACACACACACATACTGAGAGTTTATAAGAAGTTCTTGTAAACACCGCATTGTAAACCGCGTTACGTATTAATACATTGGAGTGTTAATCGTTGTATCGTGTTTGTCGTTTTCGTATTCTAACTTGGTTTAACTTACCCGTTTGGATTCCGCACTCTCGGGTTCTTCGAAAAACAGGGAATAGAGGTTTGACTCGATCCTCCGGGTGGACCTACAATTGGTATCAGAGCATTGGCTCGATTCCTTGTTAAAACCAAGTTGATTTCTTGTGTTTTCATAGATTTTCATGCGTTTTTCTTGAAGTTTGAGTTTGAAGATTATGTTTTTCTGGAAAACAGGTGTTAAAGTCTTGAAAATCTTGTGTTTTGCTATAAGTTTTGACTAAAACCTTGTTAGAATACATTTATACATGTTAAGATTGGGTTGTTATTGAAATTTTCTTGCAAAATTTGTGTTCGGAAAGTTTTCCGGTGGCCGGTAAATCCAGAATCTTCATCGAGTTCATCTGTCTTCTTCAAAGTGTTCTTAAAAATTTCATGTTTTGATCTTTGTTTGAAGTATACTGATGTTTTATTGATTATTATATTGTTGTTTGAATTATTTGACATACAAATGATGACTTGTTGACAAACAGGACCGAAGGTAAGGTGCTTTGGCAAAAGAAGCTTCTTTGTCAGAGATTTGGTTTGATTTTGTTGAAAAATATCTTAGCTGTCTGTACAACATTGTCAACGAAGAATTAGTGCGACGAACTTCCCTATTCTTCGTCAAAGTTGTTTCAGACGAAGAACACTATCCTTCGTCGTGTTGTTTTTGTCGAATAACCAAGTCTTTTGTCAATTGGTCTTTACGAAAAATCCCATTCTTCGTCTGTTAGAGTATTCAACGAAGAATCTATTTCTTCGTGGCTTACACTTGGAATTTATTAACAGAACCTTTTTAAATCATACTTAACAGTGCGTGTTGAGTGTTTTAATCAAGTATCTTTGTTCATTCAGCCAAAATGAGTTCAAATTGGTGGGGTGATGCGTGTGAAGTGTGTATATAAGTTTAAGTATATTTTAAGCCCTTTTACACTTTTTAGCCAAATTTTAAATTTATAAAACACGATATTTACTAACACTAAACACACATATGGGCAAGTGCACCCATGGTGAGCGTAGTATAGTGTTGGCAAGATACCGAGGTCGTCCAAGGACACAAGAGCTTTTAGTACCGGTTTATCCTCAACGTCTAATCAAATCAAAAGTTTAGAAAAAGGTTTTAAACTAAGAAAATAAAACTAACTAAAATGCTGAAAAATAAAAATAAAAATAAAAATAAAAACAAATAGACAAGATGAATCACTTGGTTCCGACTCGTGTTTAGTGTAACCTTTGATTATTTCCGCACTTTTGCACTATTTAAGAGATTATCTTAGTTATTGTAGTAGGCCCCTCTTTTGGAGGTGACGTTACCCTCAACCCAGTAGTTTGAGTCAGCAGGGATACAATCCTAAAGGGTTGGATTATTGAAAGATAATTAATTAAGTTATTAATGCATATTATGGTAGGCCCCTCTTTTGAAGGCGACGTTACCCTCGGCTAAGTAGTCTGAGTCAGCAGGGATACAGTCCTAAGTAGCCGGGTCAAAGTTTTAATAGTAGCTTAAACATGAGGGGATCAAAGAGTTTGGACCCCCGCCATCCAATACCGTTAAGTATTGAAGGAGGTCCTACTAAATTTGACCCAGGTCCTTTGCAGGATCTATACACTGAATAATGGCAAGACTCTTACCAAACCGTTCCCTTAACCCCCGACCAGGTAGCCAACATACCTCCATATAGACCGTGGAGATATGAATGGTGAAAATCTTTTATTTTATATAGACAGTAAAATAATGCCAAGACACCACGGACAAACGATAAGGAAGAATCACCTTCAACATAAGAAACTAGTTATTAAAGTCATTAATACATAACCAATTAAAAAGTGCGAAAAGATTAAAAATAAAAAGTATTACACTAGACACTTTGTCTTCACCAAGTGATGTAAGAGACTTAGGCAAACATGGCCTTGATTGTCAAGAACTCTTACGATCAATCTTGGATCCCAAGACGACTCACACACTCTATGATGGACAATGGATGATGGTGGTGGATGATGGTGTTATGGTGGTGGTGGGTGGTGGGTGAAGTGTGAGAGAGGTGGTGTGCCAAGGGATGGTTTGAGCTTGAGCCAAGCACTCCTATTTATAAGCTGAACAGAAGCTCGGGCACGGCCCCGTGTCCATCCTCTTCTCTGTCTTCATTAATTGCTTTTGTCTATATTAGTTGACCACGGCCCCGTGTCCTCTGGGCACGACCCCGTGTGCAGAAGCATATCTGTACTATCAAGATTTGCCTGGATTCTGCGAATCTTATAGTTGACCACGGCCCCGTGTCCGCTGTGCACGGCCCCGTGGTGGGCGATGGATGCTTCTACAACTGTCTTTTATGCTGACACTTGGGCACGCCCCCGTGTTCACTGAACACGGGGCATGTTCAGCCTTCTGTTATCTTGTTTTGCTTGGGAAGATGCTTTCGGGGAGGTCGGGCATGCCACGTTTGTTCCTTTTCTTGTATTTATGTTAGATTTAGCTGCCTTTTTGCTTCTTTTGTTAATTTGAGCTCATTTAATACTGAAAATACAAAAGGAAGACAAAAACACACTTTTTCCAACTTTAGTACTAAAAAAGGGTTAGTTTTATGCCACAATTGATGTAATTTATATGTTGCATTTTGCACACATCAAATACCCTCACACTTGAATCTTTGCTTGTCCTCAAGCAAAACCCTTTATAATGTGGCTTTGCACTCCCAAATGGAATGGGTAGAAGAGAATGTTTTTTGGGCTTGTCATAGAGTGTCGGGATTTCCAAGATTCTTTATTAAGTTTCATTTTTATTTATTTACAATCCTATTCGTCATAATTTATTTAAAACTTTTCATAAGATAAATTACTTATTAGGGCATAACATGCCTCTTTAAAATTTTATTTATATACAAGTTCACATACCTCACGGGGGATCACTCAACACTCGGCCGAAGATGTATTTTAGTGAATCACTCGAGAGCGGCATGGAACTTACTCCTACCATAGGCTTGCCAAGCAATTAATCCTCCTCCTTTTTAACTATATACCTTCGTAAATATCAAGAGGACTTTTGGGTGAAGGGTTAGGCTTGGGTTAAAGGTAGGTGGTTGGGTTAGTGGTTAGTAGAAAAGGGCGAAAAAAGCATCGGTTTTTCGTAAGACTTTTTATTTTGCAAAATTGTTTTTTATTTTTTTATTTTTTTTTGATGAAGCCATAATTCAAAAAAAGTTATTTTTGATGAACTTGCTTGTTTATTTCTTTTGCTTCATCATCAACACTTTTTTTTTGAAAGTCATACGAAAAACTGGGCTTGTTACTAAAACAAAAGGTTAAAAATAAAAAAGTTTTGGTGGGTGAAAGGGTGTTTGGTTTGGGTTAAGAAATGAAAAGGTTTAGACTCAAAGGGGTTAACTAGGGGGATTTTGGGTAGGTGGTTAAAAAAAAAAAGAAAAACAATGGTGTAGAAATAAAAAGGGTTAGTCCTAAAGCCTCCATCATTTACTTACTAGGGTTTAAGTTGGTAAGGACCGGGAATGTATCGTCGTGGCAAGTTCTAGAGTTGTAAGAACCAAGCGGTTATTCACACAAGAAACGAAAAATGAGCATTTAGTTTAAAGATATGTATTTGTATGCTCAATAAAGGCTCAAAACTCACTTTTGTGGGAATGGGTTTTTATGTGATCAAGTATATATAATTAAATTTTAACTAAGCTTGTCATGCCTTTTCAAAACTTTCTTATGTTGGTTCTTTTTATCTCGACGCTATCGGTTGTAAATTTGTAAAAATATAACCTTTTTAGAATTTGAAATTCCCAAGTTAAACCTAGACAAGTAAAAAAAAAAATTGAATTTTTTTTTGGAAAAAATTTGGGGTGATTAGCGGTTCCAATAGAGTTTTGTGTAATGCTTGTTATTAGGAATTGCAAGATTCAAGGTTTTAGGATCCCCCCCACACTTAAATTACACATTGTCCTCAATGTGTCCCAAAAATAATTTTTTCGGTTGATTGAATGTGTAAAAGGTGTGAAAAAGCAAAAAATTGTGTTACTGGGCGCCTGGACACGGCCCCGTGTTGTCCGGGTACGACCCCGTGTTCAGGTGCTAGTAACAAAAAGTTGAACAAAAGAAACAGAAGCCTGGACACGGCTCCGTGTTGGGTGAACACGGCCCGTGTCCAGTTTACCTGAACTGGGCGTTTTCTGCAGACTGTGCACCACAGGGCCGTGTTGGGCGGACACGGCCCGTGCTGAACCTGCTGTAATGAAGAAAGTTCGATGGCCATGTTTTCCTGCATGGGTTGCTGGTTCAAGTTTCCCTTGTATCTTTTGTCACCCCGAGTGTGTTTTATTCCTGAAAATTAAAACTAAACTAGAAAACATAAAAACTAATCTAAATTAAACTAAGGATAGTTCCGCGGAATGCCTCCGTGGTGTGCCACGTTTATAAGGGTCCTTGGCTAGACCCAAAGCCTGGTCATATGTCACTCAAGTGGGATGTTTTGCATCCCATGTTGCACCGTCGGAGAGCGTCATCCAAGCTTGAGTCTATGACCTTCATGTAGTTGACCGGGTCTTCGTCTTCTACTCTTTTTCCAACTCCAAACTTCACTTCCTCATCCCCAAACTTCAATGTTAGTGTTCCGTCATTCATATCCACCACTGCTTGGGCGGTGGCTAGAAATGGCCTCCCGAGGATGAGGGGGACATCGGTATCTTCTTCCATGTCTAGTATGACAAAGTCGGCCGGGAAAACGAAATTGTCGACTTTGACCAATAGATTTTCAGCGACACCTTGTGGAAATTTGACGGATCTGTCGGCTTGTTGTATGCTCATCTTTGTAGGGCTCGTTTTTCCTAAGCCGAGACGGTTGAACATTGATGTGGGCATGAGGTTAATGCTAGCCCCAAGATCGGCTAGTGCATTACGAATGGGGGATTCCCCAATCGAGCAAGGGATCGTGAAGCTTCCAGGATCAATTTTCTTTTGTGGGAGTTTGTTGAGTACTAAGGCGGAGCATTCTTCGCCTAAGTTAACTAATTGCAATTATTCAATTTTCCTTTTGTGAGTGAGGAAGTCCCTCATAAATTTTGCATATTTAGGCATTTGGGTTAGGACCTCGATAAAAGGAATATTAACATGCAATTGTTTTAGTAAATTTTTGAATTTTGCGAATTGCTCATCGGCCTTTTGACGAATTAACCTACCGGGGTATGGAACCGGAGGAGTCTTGGTGGGCTCTTGATTTGGTAAAGAAGCCTTTTATGGTTGGGGTGCGGGTGGAGTCGTGGTTTGGCTGGACTGGCTTCTTTCATTTGGCGGTAATGGAGCCTCCTCGGGACCCACAGTTCGATTTCTCAATGTGATGAGATGTACTTGCGCTTTTGGGTTGGTTTCAGTATTGCTTGGTAACGTGCCTTGTGGTATCTCAGAGAAATTTTTAGCTACTTGATTTAATTGTTTTTCAATGTTTTGAATGCTAGCTTGTTGATTTCTAAAATTCGATTCCAATTGCTGAAATCGATCCGAGTTTTTCTTTTCGGTGTCGGAGATGAGGCGAGATACAGTATCTTCAAGCCTTTCTCGTCCACCTTGTTGTTGAGAAAAGTTTTGTGGTTGTTGAAAGTTAGTTCGTTGGTTTTGTTGGTTACTACTATTGCCGGGATCTCTCCAACCAAGGTTTGGGTGGTTACGCTATCCTTGGTTGTAGGTACCCGTTGGAGGACCCGACGGCCTAGGTCTGTTATCAATGTAGTTTATCGTTTCCGTTTGGTTATCTAATTCTTTCATACAACTCCAATTTTCATGTGGCCCACCATACCCTTCACAAGCCATAACCGAGACCGTTTTTGTCATTTCTAGCTTTTTGATTTTTGAAGAAAGTGCCTCGATTTGGGCTTGTAAAGAAGTGCTTTCATCAACCTTATGGGCGCCCGGGGCAATAGATTTATTGCCTCGGGGAGTGTGCCATTGAAAATTGGTTTGAGCAATTTCCTCAATTTGATTATATATTTCATTTGGGCGACGATTACCTAAAAGTCCCCCGGAGCTAGAATCAAGTGTTTGTCTTGTGTGTGGCAACAACCCATTGTAGAAAGTGGATACTTGTTGCCATACCGCAAGACCGTGATGAGGACACTTTCTTAGTAGCTCCTTGAATCTTTCCCAAGTTTCATATAAGGATTCCCCATCCTCTTGTGAATATGTATTAATTTCAGTCATTAATTTAGCCGTTTTAGCAGGAGGGAAATACTTATATAGAAACTTTTGGGCTAGTTCATCCTAGGTGTTTACCGAGCCAACTGGGAGGGTGTTAAGCCAAGCCTTAGCTCGGTCTTTCAGTGAAAATGGATACATTTGAAGGCGAATGGCGTCGTTTGATGCTCCATTGATCCGAAAGGTATCACATATTTCTAAGAAATTAGTAATATGTAGATGGGGATCCTCGTTCGCAAGCCCATGGAAGGTTGCGGAGTTTTGAAGCATTTGTATCAAATGTGACCGAAGTTCGAAGTTATTGGCTTTGACATTCGGTGCATTGATAGCGGCGCCGAGATTACCTACAGTGGGTCGTAGGTAATCCATGAGGGTACGTTGGTCCGCCATTGGAAGTGGGTCACCCGAAACTTTCTCTTGGTTTTTAGCTTTAAGTGTTTTTCTGAGAAAGCGTTCGGGTTCTTCTAGAGGTTCTTTTATGTCTCTACTAGAACTGGAGCTCATGCACTACATAGGAAGTTCAAATGTGGCGCCTGGGTTCCAAGTCCTGCAACAAAAACAGAAAAGAACGTAGGTCAGAAGGTTCACCACAGCCCCGTGTTCAGTGAACACGGCCCGTGGTCGGAGATACAGTGATTGTTTTCTGGATCCCTATCACTGGGGAGTTGGGCATTGCCCCGTGTTGCACCGACACGGCCCCGTGTTCAGCTCTCTGTAACTCGGAAAATAAAAACTGCCAGTAACAATGCTGGGCACGGCCCGTGTCCGACCTGGCACGGCCCGTGCTGAGTTCTGCAGAAGCTGAAAAACTAAAAAAAAATAAAAAAAATAGAAAAATAAAAAAACGATTAGGCCGCTGATTCCTAACTTTCTTAAAATCATTGTGTCCCAGGCAACGGCGCCAAAAACTTGATGCGTGTGAAGTGTGTATATAAGTTTAAGTATATTTTAATCCCTTTTACACTTTTTAGCCAAGTTTTAAATTTATAAAACACGATATTTACTAACACTAAACACACATATGGGCAAGTGCACCCATCGTGAGCGTAGTATAGTGTTGGCAAGATACCGAGGTCGTCCAAGGACACAAGAGCTTTTAGTACCGGTTTATCCTCAACGTCTAATCAAATCAAAAGTTTAGATAAAGGTTTTAAACTAAGAAAATAAAACTAACTAAAATGCTTAAAAATAAAAATAAAAACAGATAGACAAGATGAATCACTTGGTTCCGACTCGTGTTTAGTGTAACCTTTGATTATTTCTGCACTTTTGCACTAGTTAAGAGATTATCTTAGTTATTGTAGTAGGCCCCTCTTTTGGAAGTGACGTTACCATCAACCCAGTAGTTTGAGTCAGCAGGGATACAATCTTAAATGGTTGGATTATTGAAAGATAATTAATTAAGTTATTAATGCATATTATGGTAGGCCCCTCTTTTGAAGGCGACGTTACCCTCGGCTAAGTAGTCTGAGTCAGCAGGGATACAGTCCTAAATAGCCGGGTTAAAGTTTTAATAGTAGCTTAACTTATGAGGGGATCAAAGAGTTTGGACCCCCGCCATCCAATACCGTTAAGTATTGAAGGAGGTCCTACTAAATTTGACCCAGGTCCTTTTGCAGGATCTATACACTGAACAATGGCAAGACTCTTACCAAACCGTTCCCTTAACCCCCGACCAGGTAGCCAACATACCTCCATAAACACCGTGGAGATATGAATGGTGAAAATCTTTTATTTTATATAGACAGTAAAATAATGCCAAGACACCACGAACAAACGATAAGGAAGAATCACCTTCAACATAAGAAACTAGTTATTAAAGTCATTAATACATAACCAATTAAAAAGTGCGAAAAGATTAAAAATAAAAAGTATTACACTAGACACTTTGTCTTCACCAAGTGATGTAAGAGACTTAGGCAAACATGGCCTTGATTGTCAAGAACTCTTACGATCAATCTTGGATCCCGAGACGACTCACACACTCTATGATGGACAATGGATGATGGTGGTGGATGATGGTGTTATGGTGGTGGTGGGTGGTGGGTGAAGTGTGAGAGAGGTGGTGTGCCAAGGGATGGTTTGAGCTTGAGCCAAGCACTCCTATTTATAGGCTGAACAGAAGCTCGGGCATGGCCCCGTGTCCATCCTCTTCCCTGTCTTCATTAATTGCTTTTGTCTGTATTAGTTGACCACGGCCCCGTGTCCGCTGGGCACGACCCCGTGAGTAGAAGCATATCTGTAGTATCAAGATTTTCCTGGATTCTGCAAATCTTATAGTTGACCACGGCCCCGTGTCCGCTGAGCACGGCCCCTTGGTTGGCGATGGAAGCTTCTATAACTTTGTCTTTTATGCTGACACTTGGGCACGCCCCCGTGTTCACTGAACACGGGGCGTGTTCAGCCTTCTGTTCTCTTGTTTTGCTTGGGAAGATGCTTTCGGGGAGGTCGGGCATGCCACGTTTGTCCCTTTTCTTGTATTTATGTTAGATTTACATGCCTTTTTGCTTCTTTTGTTAATTTGAGCTCATTTAATCCTGAAAATACAAAAGGAAGACAAACACACACTTTTTCCAACATTAGTACTAAAAAAGGGTTAGTTTTATGCCACCATTGATGTAATTTATATGTTGCATTTAGCACACATCATGGGGTATTAATTCCAATACGGAGAGTAAGTATACAAGCAAGGGTTTATCGCCATCGTGGGTCGAATCTCCCACTCCCTCGTATTCATCACAAGCGAATCAAATTTCGACAAGTCATTGGGCTTTCGTTTCCAATCAAAATCAAAGTATTCAAAGTTTACTTTTAAGCGAAAGTGAAACCGGAAGCAATAATCGCCCACCGAAGCTAATGCATATGAATGAATATCCTGGATGGGAAGACAGATTCCATACGTATATTCTTGGGCAAAACACGGAATTGTGGTTATGTTTTACTACAGATTTCGATCAAGCACTTGATGTTGCCGCTTCAACTGCCGTGACATTTGCAGATCTTACCGCAGACGAGAAGAAGAAATATGATTTGGAAAAGAAAGCTTTTTCTATTCTAACTCAAGCGTTGGGCAAGGATATATATCATCAGTTTGTCAGCTTCAAGACGACTAAGCAGTTATGGGATGCATTAAAGATGAGAGGTCAAGGAAATGAAGCGTCACGCAAATTGCGACATGATCTACTCAAGAAAGAGTTTGATGGCTTCACATATATGGAAAGAGAATCTTTGGGAGACTTGACAAGTCGATTTTATCACTTGTTGACTGAATTGAATAATTATGGGGTAGTAGCAACTCCAGAAGAGGTTGTCATGAAGTTTGCCGACTCATTTCCAGCTCAGTGGAATGGTTTCTTGGAAATTCTAAAGTATAACGGCACCTTGACTACGACCAACATCAATGATTTCGTTCAGCTTCTGGAGAACAAAGATCATGAAGAAATAAGGAAGGCGAAACGGATTCCAGTGCAACAAAATCCTGATATGTATTATGGTAACTATGGAGGTTCTAGCACTGTTGCAAGACCTACTACACATGCTCCGCTACAAACGGCTTTTGTCTCAAGTACTGACATGTATGGAAATCCACAACCAGAAGTCTCAAAGCAAAGCTATCAATATACCGGAGCAAGAGTTATGTACGAAAATCCTCTACCAGTTCCACAACAAGCTTGTTATGGAAGCACTTCATCTGCTGGTCAGTCATCTAATCCAAATACAGTTCGGCTCGACACTTCAAATTTCTTGAAAGTAAGTGTTGAAGTAGCTAAAGAACATATGGAGCTGCTGAACACTTTGGTGAGCGCATACTGTGGGTTGGTAGCAGGGCAGATTGGGAACATCAATCTGACACAGGAAGATTATCAGCAGATTGATAAGGAGGAAATGGATATGATGGACATCAAATGGGCTTTTGGTAGTGCGGTTAGGCGAGCTAAAGACTTCATGGAAAGTACTGGTAGAACCAGCTTGGAAAGCAAGAAAGATACCAAGTATGGGTTTGATAAACAATCAGTCAAGTGCTTTAATTGTGGTGAAAGAGGTCACTTCAAGAGAGAATGTACAAACCCAGCTCAGCATGGGAACCAAAATCCACTCAGAAATCAAGGCAACCGGCAGAATCAGAATGAAAACAGGAATAACGAGCATACCTTAATGCTTGTGAACAATCCAAATCAAGCAGGAGCATCAAATGCCAACCAGGCTCTTGTGGTACAAGTCGATGAATGGTTGTGATTGGTCGATGCAGTTGGGAAGTGATGTTCAGGATGGAACAACTTGTTTTGCTGAGGTTGTCAAGGATCTGAAATACACCAGTGGTGGAGAATCTTTCGCTAGTGGTGGAGAATCATCTGAAGATGAAGACAGTTCTGGTTACAGTAGAAGCTCAGATGAGGAAACCTCAATTTCAGGCGATGATCATTTGGATGAAGCATCAAGTGTGACAGTCGATGCAGATGTTGATGAATTGTTGGGAGAAGCTGAAGCAGGGAATCATAGAAGATCAATCTTGGTGGATGAAGCTTCTTATTATTCTTCTTCTTCTAATCATTCAGCCTTTATGACTAATGTTGGCAGTTCATCAAACCAGGTATGTGTCGATGATCCAACTTCTAATAAATGTGATAAATGTGTTAATTTAGGTGATAAATTGTCGGACTTGCAAAGCAAATATGATGATTTGCAAAGCAAGTATGACGTGACATATATCCACAATCAAAAGTTGATAGTGGATCTTTCGAAATGCACAGAGGCTAACATGTTTTATGAAAACCATGAAAAAGAGTTTAAAACGGTGGTTGAAAATTTAAGAGAAGATAAAACCGAGCTAACAAAAATGGTTTCAAGAAAACAAACTGACATAAACTGTTATATCAATCATCTCGAGGACATGCAAAAAGGGTTAGCCTGTGTTAAGTGTGAAAGTGAGGCGATCCAGCTTAAGTTAGATAGTTATTCAAACTCTAGGTATGTGCTGGATCACATCATTGACATACAGAAAGAGAAAAAGGATGTCACGTGCATTGGATATAAGAAGTGTCCACCACCTGTTAGACACAATTATGACGCAATGACTGATGAGGAGAATAGAACTTATTTTGAGCAATCTGTTCCTTTAGACATTGAGGACTTTGCAACCGGACTTGGATACAAAAAGGAAGTATCATCAGATTCGAATGTGTCAACAGTTACAAGTGTGTCAACTGTTGAACAAAATCAGGATCCTCCAGTTGTTGTTGAGGATGCTGATTCTTCAGATGATGAATCCGATGATACTAACTCAGCACAGTTCGATGCGGTAATCAAAGAAGAGGACATACCTCTCGAGAATCATATTTTATGTGATCCTCCCGCAAAACCTGCTAAGACTGTTCTGGTCGAGTCCACTTCCTCGCAAGAATCTGAGAGTGTGAATTTGTTGTACACTCTTGTTGGTGACGATAAAATCTATTCTGACAAAGATTTTCCGATTAAAAATGTAAATCAATCTTTAATCAGTAAAGTTTTTGAAGATTCGACA
Source organism: Helianthus tuberosus (assembly GCA_030545235.1). Taxonomy (NCBI): domain Eukaryota; kingdom Viridiplantae; phylum Streptophyta; class Magnoliopsida; order Asterales; family Asteraceae; genus Helianthus; species Helianthus tuberosus. The sequence continues at coordinate 130,574,716 of CM060434.1, read as the reverse complement.
AGTAGGTTTTTGGGAAAGTCGGGTTCACACGTTGTGGTAACACAGTGTCCTTCGATTCCAAGAGCTAAAGTTCGAAAACAAATCGGCAATCAAAGATTACTAACAGAGAAAAAGCAGCAAAACCACACCAGACCAAAAGGTAAATCAACAACTCAAGGTCGAAAGGAACAGAACAAAAAGAAGAATCAAAAGGTGAACTTTGTGAAGTCGAAGGGAACAGATAAACTTGAAACATTTGCCAATAAATCTAACTTAGATCATGTTAATCAAGTTAAAATGTTGAAAAGAAATGGTCAAAACAATTCAGGACCAAGTACCTCGCAATCACAAAGTTCATCACCAAGACATCAACATGATACTTCGGGGTTTGTAGAACGAAGATCATGTTTCAAGTGTGATAAAGTTGGACATATTATTCGAAGTTGTCCATATATTTATAAACTAAAAGCCAAAGTTGATGATCCCCGTGAACAAAATTACCGAAAGCGATCTGTTTCTTCAAAACAAGATCCCCGTCTTGTAAAAGAAAGGGAAAAGAAACAGAAACGCCAACAAGTCAAGGTAATTGAGAATGCAATTAAAACCGACGTGGTTCACAAACAACCTGTTTCAGTAAAACCAGAAATTTCAAAAACTTCTAATAACCACGAAGTTAAGATTTCAAAAATTCAAACTGGTAAAAAACAACAGACTTGGAAACCAAAAACGGTTACTAATTCAGGGGGAGCATCACAATTTCCTAACCATCGAGAAGTTGAAATAACCTTTGTCGATGAAAATGGAAGACCCAAGACCACAAAGGCTTGGGTCCCCATCTCCAACTAATCATGTGAGTTCATGTGCAGGGTGTTCCAGGAGGAACTATCAGTAGTCTTTGGATTGTTGATAGTGGGGCATCCAGGCACATGACAGGCGACATGAAGCTTCTCTATGACGTTAAATCTATTAGAGGAGGTTATGTTGCTTTTGCTGGAGATAAAGGCGGATATATTACTGGTGAAGGAATGGTATCCAACGGGGTTGTAAGTTTTGACAAGATCAACTTTGTGCAACAACTTGATCACAATCTTCTTAGCGTTTCACAGATCTGTGATAAGCAGTTTTCAGTACACTTTGATGCTAATGGATGTTATGTGTTGAAACCCGGTTTCAAGATTCCAAAAGACTGGATTCTCTTATCTGCTCCAAGGATTAATGATTTGTATGTCCTTGATATGAGCCAAGCAATCACAACGTCTACACAAGCAACCTGTTTCATTTCCAAAGCCACAAAAAAGGATTCAATCTCTTGGCACAGACGGATGGGACACATTCATTTAAGAAAAATGAATCATTTGGTGTCAAATGAGTTAGTGACTGGTGTTCCTCTTAAAAATTTCCATCTTCAAGACGTCTGTGTTTCATGCCAGAAAGGGAAGCAAAGAAAGAAGTCGCACCCTACAAAGAAGATCAACACAGTGGCAGTTCCGCTTGAACGTTTGTACATGGATATGTTCGGTCCTGTCAAGCATAAAAGCATCAGAAATGATCAGTACTGCCTCATGGTGACTGATGATTATTCAAGATTTTCTTGGGTGGCGTTTTTGGCACACAAGAGTGACACTTTCGGTATTATCAAAAACTTGATCACAACGATTCAGAATTTGTATACTTTGAAAGTTAGACGGATACGCAGCGACAATGGAACTGAATTTAAAAATCATGCAATGGCGGAGTTTTGCACATCCAAAGGTATTCTTCACGAATTCAATGCAAGTTACACTCCTCAATAGAATGGCGTCGTTGAGCGTAAGAACCGTACATTGATCGAAACTGCTAGGACTATGTTGGTAGAGTCCCAGTTTCCCATTCCATTATGGAGTGAAGCTGTGGCCTCTGCATGTTACACGATGAACTGAGTCCTTACAGTTAAAAGATACAACAAGACCTGTTTTGAGCTTCTTCACAAACGGAAACCAGATTTACAATATCTTGAACCGTTTGGAGCTCCCTGCATAATGATCGATCCGAATGGAAAGTTTGGGGCAAAAGCAATTGAAGGATACTTTCTTGGGTATGCCACCCCGAACTTAGGAGTCTGGAATCTAGAGACAAAAAGGGTCGAGGAATGGTCTGAAGTCAGAGTACAAAGGCACACATTGCCAGTCAAATGTCTTGGTTAACCTTGGATGTTTGAGTACGATGACTTTTTCAATTCGATCAATATTGAAGAATTTGCAGTAGATGCTGCGGCACAGATGTTTTTCGAGAGTGACAACGCAACAGATTCACCGTTGGTTCATCCAATTATTGTCAACAATCAAGAACCATCTTCAGTTAACAATAATGCTCTCGACAATGAGGATTTTCATGATGCTACTGAACTGAACGAATCTTCAGAGGATGATGAATTTCTCGATGCAGACCAAGAAGCTGTTCATGGTACTTCAGAGGCTACACCTCCAGTGGACGCCCCCAAAACAGCTGAAGCTACTGCATCATCCTCTTCACCAGTTCAGGGTATTGACTTGTTTGTTGACCTTAATTTCAACAATCTGGGTACAAATATTCCAGTTCCAGATAATCCAGAAACAAGAATTCACAATACCCATCCTCAACAAAACATCATTGGAGATGTACAAAGTGGCGTTCAAACGAGAAACCAGTTGCGAAACAACAACAATGCGAGCTTATATGCAGCTATTCGAGAATCAGGTTTGCAAAACGATTGGTCCTTCGCGTGTTATGTATCACAAGAAGAACCAAAATCTTGGAAAGAAGCTTTGAAAGATAATTCTTGGGTTGAAGCTATGCAGGAAGAACTGCAGCAATTCCAGAAGCTAGGTGTCTGGAAACTCGTTGATAAACCTGATGATTACAAGAAGATTGGTACCCGTTGGGTTTATAAGTGCAAAAAGGATGACCGTGGAGTAGTCATTCGAAACAAAGCAAGATTAGTCTTTCAATGTTTTCGTCAGATTGTAGGGATAGACTATAACGAAGTTTATGCACCGGTTGCACGTCTTGAAGCTATTCGGATTTTTCTAGCCTATGCTTCCTTCAAGGGATTCAAGGTTTATCAAATGGACGTGAAAAGTGCATTCTTACATGGTGTGGTTGAAGAATAACTGTACGTCGAACAGCCTCTAGGTTTTGAAGATCCTATTCACCCTGATCGGGTTTGGTTGCTCAACAAAGCTCTATATGGTCTACATCAAGCACCACGAGCTTGGTATGCAACCTTATCTAATTATCTGCTGGAAAATGGATTTCGAAGAGGTATTATCGATTGAACTCTTTTCATCAAAGAACAGGATGGAGATCTTCTATTGGTACAGGTATACGTACATGATATTATATTTGGTTATACTAATGTTGTTTTGTGTAGGAACTTTGAGCGTGTTATGCAGGAGAAATTCGAGATGAGCGCCATGGGGGAAATGACTTTCTTTTTGGGCCTACAAGTGTATCAAACGAAGTTTGGGATATTCATCCATCAGACTAAGTACGTCAGTGACATCTTGAACCGATTCCAGATGTCAGAAACAACGCCCATTGGTACCCCACTTCAGCAAAATCACGGAATTAATCCGGACTTGAAGGGTGATGTTGTTAACTCTTCATTTTACCGCGCTATGATCAGATCTCTTATGTACCTCACAGCATCAAGACCAGATATAATGTATCCTACGTGCATGCTTGCCCGATATCAAGTCAACCCGAAGGCCTCACATCTTGCAGTTGTGAAAAGGATTTTTCGCTATTTGAAGGGATGCCCGGACACCGGTCTCTGGTACCCTAGGGATGATTGTTTTAACTTGATCGCTTTCAGTGATTCTGATTTTGGCGGATGCAAAATCGATGGCAAATCTACAACGGCTGGATGTCAGTTTTTAGGAAATCGCCTAGTCAACATGCGAAGCTGAATAGATTGCTGCCTTTTGTTGCTACATCAACATGCGAAGCTGAATAGATTGCTGCCTCAAGTTATTGCTCCCAAGTCCTGTGGATCCAACAACAAATGCGCGACTATGGTTTTGAATTCCTAACTACTCCTATTTTCGTTGATAATTCTGCTGCCTTACAGATCACTAGAAATCCTGTGCGGCATTCAAAGACCAAACACATCGAAATTAAGTATCACTTCATACGCGATTGCTTTGATAAAAGACTTATCGATGTTGTTAAGGTCCACACCGATGACCAACGTGCCGACCTTTTACCAAAGCATTTGACAAATCACGATTTGACTTTTTATTATTGGTAAATGGCATTAAGGTCAAGCAAGAGTAAAACCGACATCGGAAAATAATTTTTGTAAATATCCTTGTGTTTTTAATTTATCGTAGTTTTTACATTTTAGGGGGAGTAAATCCAAATTTGAAAAATTCAAAAACATCGAAAAATTTCAAAAACTCAAAAACAATAGAAAAACAAAAATGAGTTTCCTGGCGAGAAAAAGAGAAATTGATAAGTACATCAGTGGTCTGTCCAAACCTCTTTAAACCTAAAATGAAAAACGATAAGCAGCTTTATATAAGATGTATCGGTAGGCTCACAATCATTTTAAAGTGTGTAGGGTGATATAAACTTATATCGACTGAAGACTGTGAGGGAATCGCTCATTGGCATATGGTCTTGGTACCGAAATTTCGTTTGATAGATTGACGAGGTTCTGAGATATGTGGTCTGTATGCTGTTTATCATCTGGGTATCATGGTTGTTTCTTTTATCGAAAATAACGGAGACGAAGTCTAGATCTTCCATGATACTATACATACGTGTACATATTGCATACGACCTCAATAAGTGATCAACAATCACATGTCCAAACAAAATAAGTGATAATATATCACAACTTTCATGCGGGAGTCAAGTTTGTCTCTTTGTCTGTACGATGGTACTAACCTCTTCACGGACTTACTCCTGTGCCTTCATGCATCTGAAAATCAAGTTCCTCATCAATAAGTGATTCTATCACATAGGGCATGTTTTCAACCAATATAAGTGAGTATCTCACATTTTCATACGTCAAAACAGATGATAAATGGTATACTCACCAGTAAGATGAACTCTCGTGCATACCTTGATACGGGAATGTGTCGTGTGTGGATGAACACCGGTGGGTAAGTATAAATCATACCTTAACATATCCCCTAGCCGCGATTACATCTGATAAGTTGAGCTTATTTGGACAACAATACCGATGATCGTTATAGGATGCTTATCTAAATATTAACTAATTGAACAACAAGAGCGTTTTGGCGTGACCGTACACTGATATGATTCTCTTACCCTCGAAACTCGCAAAAAGATTGTCTGTAAATATTTATTTAACTGTATTTCGTTTCTGCATCTTTGTATATATTTATTTACTGCTTTCCGTCTTTATATTTCACATATTCAAAAATTACCAAAAAGATTTTAGGTGTGTTTTAATATAAACTTTATAAAAGCCAAAAAGATTTTACTTCTAATTTCTTTTGATTACCCGATGTTGGAACTCGAGTCTTCGTTACCTGAAATCTGAACGAAAACCAAACCAAAACGACTGTATCTTCATAAACGGTCAAAGTTTGCAAGTTTTGAAAGTTAAAAACTAATAAATTTAATAAACATATTAAACTTTCAAAATGTCGGATGGTAGTTGTATGAGAAATGGTCACATGTGTATCGTTTGTTTATTTTAACTATATTCCAAGCAGTTGTTCTCATTATATGTTTAGCTTTCTTGTGTGTGCAGATGCGACATTCAATTCAGCTAAAGACAAAGAGAACGTGTTAGATGAAAGGCTTCAGAATGAAGACACGACATGGAAGTACTCAAAGGATCAAGATGATCGAGTTGCCGCTGACCACTCATCAATGCCACATGGATCTAAAGTGCTGAAGATCAAAAGATTCACTAGCATAACTCAGGGGAGAGTTTGTTGATGCACTTCCTAAATGAAAAGGGGAGTTTGTTGATACACTTTCTACTTGCGACATGTGAAGACTTTGAAGATCCTACGACAAGAATGAACGAACCATCACGAGATGGAGAACGAAATGAGTTGAAGAACGAGTAGCTTCCAAGGGGGAGTTTGTTGATACTTCCTATTTGTGATGTGTTCAGAACGATTAGTATCCAATTGGGAGTTTGTTGATGCATATTATGTGGATACGGATCGTTCCAGGATCGTTCCAGTTCGACTCGGCTACGAAGTGAAGGCCAAAGTTAAGATATCCTCCTATCTTGACTCGATATGTTATTTACTTTGTAATGAATGATGTAAATGCAACTGCGTGTGTGCAGTTTGCATATTAGTAATGTTTCAGTGTTAACTGTCATGAATGTTTGCTGTCCTGAAACATATCGACGAAGAATCCTTCTTCGTTGGATCACACATGTGACGAAGATCTCATGACGAAGAACTCTTCTTCGCTAGTGAATGGCTATGAGGAAGATCAATTGATTGTTCGCCAAAGGCAAATGACGAAGAATCCTATTCTTCGTCGACTTGGATTCTTCATCAAGGTACTTCGTCGACTGCAGGTCCTTCATCGAACCTGCAGTATATAAGGACTACAAACAGACATAACTGAGGTTTAGACAAGTCTGAATAGATTTGAGAGAGAACACACTGTGAAAACACACACACACACTAAGAGTTTATAAGAAGTTCTTATAAACACCGCATTGTAACCGCGTTACGTATTAATACATTGGAGTGTTAATCGTTGTATCGTGTTTGTCGTTTTCGTGTTCTAACTTGGTTAACTTACCCGTTTGGATTCCGCACTCTCGGGTTCGTCGGAAAACAGGGAATAGAGGTTTGACTCGATCCTCCGGGTGGACCTTCAGTAGACATGGTTGATCCTGATGTGTTTTCTGTTATCGAGTTAAATCACATGATTGGGGAAATAGTCTATCCTAAGGAACTGATTATGTTCTGTCACTTCTTAGTTCCTCAAACACAACTTAGTGATGGGTTAAGGCCATTAGGTAATGATTAAGACGTGCATTTTTTGATTGAGCATGTTCCTCAGTTTAAAGTGATAGAGGTGTTTACTGAGCAGTGGTCTTCTGGCTGGGTGTTGAGTATCATTTTACTTCTCCAATCAAGATATCTAATGGTGTCATTGAGGAGTTAGAAAATGATGATCCTTATCCATCTCACCCTCAGCCATCCCACCCTAGAAGGAGACAACTAGCCCTAGAGTATGTTCCTGTAACACCCCGAAAACAGATTTGGTAATCAAACCATGTTAATACTAAAAAAGGGTAAAGTACTATTAGTGGTAAAATTAACCCGGTCAATATTAGGATTTTAAATAAATAAACCTAATATTAAATAAAAGTTGAACGAAAGCTTTTGAGAAAATAAAGTTTATAAAAGGCCCGAGTTAACGGGACTTAAAAATAAATTGAGTTATAAATTTCCCGAACCCACTAATTTAACTAGGAATATTTAACCTAGTTAATAAGTGGGAATATTGTTAGAAATAAGTAGGTTGTGGCCTACTTAATATCTAACTAAACATGAGGGGCCAAAGTGGGTTAACTTGAAAGTTAACTAAATAAATATCAAACAAAACAAAAAAACACACATACACAGTGTGTGTTCGTGAAAGACCAGGAAGCTCCCATGGAGCCAAAAACCCTAATTTCATCAAAACCATCAAATTGAAGGCTTAAACGAAGCTCAAATTCACAATTGAACGTGAATTACTGATCACCCAAGCTAGTGAATCGTAAGGTATATATGTAAACTTTTGATGAATTGTGAAGTTGTGAAATTTGAAAGAATATCATAATCGCGAATTATGGATGAATTATTGAAGTTATGGCTGAATTGTGATGTATAATTGATGTGTACAAAATGTAACATATAAATTATATCAATTGCGGCATAAAACTAACCCTTTTTTTAATACTAATGTTGGAAAAAAACACGTTTCTTTTTTCCTTTTGAATTTACAGGACCAAATGAGCTTCAACGAACAAAAGGAACAAATAAGCAGCCAAAACCAACATAAATACAAGAAGAAGGAATAACGTGACATGCCCGACCCCTCGGCAGCATCTCCCAAAGCAAAAACAAGAAAACAGAAATTGACCACGGGGCCGTGGCCAGCCCTGGCACATCAAGACAAAAGTTGCAGAAGCTTCTACGCCCACCACGGGATCGTGCCCAGCTCTCCACAGGGCGTGGTCAACTCTTAGATTTGCAGAATCTTGATAGTACAGCAAAGAGTTGACCACGGGGTCGTGCCCAGAAGACACGGGGTCGTGTGGGCCCCTCTGCTGACAGATGCATTAAATGAAGGAATAGAAGAAAGATGGCCACGGGCCGTGCCCAATGGACATGGGGCCGTGGCCAGGGCCCTGTTCGTGCTATAAATAAGGGTGCTTGGTTCCCTTCAAAGGCATCCCTTGGCAAACCGCTTCTCTCCCACTTTGCCACCATTCCACCACCACTACAACACCAACACCCACCACCACCACCATCATCCATTTATCATTTTAGAGTGTGTAGTAGTCCCGGGATCCAAGATTGATCGTAAGAGTTATTGTCAATCAAAGGCCATGTTTGGCTATTCTCTTACATCATTTGGTGAAGACAACTCTTTAATGTATTACTTTTTATTTTTAATCTTTCGGCACTTTTTAATTGGGTTTGTATTAATGACTTTAATAACTAGTTTCTTACGTTGAAAGTGAATTTTCTTTACCATTTCTTCATGGTGTCATTGATTTACCCATTCGTGTCTTTACGGTCTATATAAAGAGCATTAACTACTTGGAAGGGGGTTAGAAGGGTGGTTTGCCAAAGTTCTTGTCTTGTTCATTGTATAGATCCTGGGAGGACTTGATTCAAGCTTATTAGGACCTCCTTCAATGCCCAACAGTATTGGATGGCGGGGGTGCGAATTGCTTGACCCCTCATATGTTAACTACTATTAAAATATTAAACCGGCTTCTTGGAATTGTATCCTTGCTGACTCAAACCACTTAGCTGTCACACCCCGATATTTCCACGTATTACCGGTGGGCCCGGTGGGGAGTATCGTGACGTAGTTGATATCATCATGGTCAAACAACACAAATTATAAATGCATAGCGGAAGCAAAAGGTATGAATCACATTACAAACCTAATAAATAGTAATATCAAAGTATTGCAACGGACTGTAAAAGATTCATAGGCGGATCAAAATATAAATAAGATCATTGTTCAACAGACTTTAACATCTAGAGCTTGCAAGACTTGATTATTGATGCCTGGAGTAGCCAGCCTATTTCGTATAGTACCTGCACTTAACCTTTTTGGAAAATACGTCAGTTTACACTGGTAAATACAATTAACTGACTCATTTTGAAAAGAGTTTAAGAAAATTTGTTTGGATGCACATGGCACAAAATATCTTTAATAACTTGGGATAATTATTTAAAAAAAAATAAACTTGTATACAGTTTTACATGTTTGTCGTCCATTTAGGACCCGGTTAGAAGAGCTGGTTTAACAAGATTAATAGACACACCACTTGGTATAATACCCACAAGAAGATACCCTTCTTGTGGACTACCTTTTTACATACGCAGCTGTCAGGTGTATGCCTACACCCCGTGCTTAAGTCGTGGCCATTTCTAATGAATGAGCCGAGGATATCCAGGACACGGTCATTAACCCCCCAAAGGTATTGCATCAAACAAGACATAATAAAATGGGTTATGCATCTTTTTAATCAATATCTGATTGTACGACTTCATACCCGACCAAGCGGTATTATTATAATACCGTACCCCAAGCCCGTATAGGGAAATTAAGTTAAAAGTATTTACCTGACCAAAGTATAAATCACAACAGCAAGTGCACGTAGCTTTTACTGGGCTCCTAATCTGGAACGAAGGTTTTAATAACCTATTAGATTCCTAACGGGTCTTGATTAAGCCTAAACTTAGACCGGTTAGTTTTAAAGAAAGGTATACGGTTCAAAACGCAAGATTAAGCGAAGACTGGATTAGAATGTGATTTAGTCCCGACAAGTTTGAAGACTTGTATAATATGGGTAAACTAAACACATTCTGGATTTTGAGGTGAAAGTGATAGGATTTGACCCGTTTCGGTCAATTTATGCAAACTAGTTACATAAGCCGAACCGAACGTGAATAACGCATAACGGGTGACCAAAAGAGTCACAAACAGGTTTCCTAAGTTAATATGGTTTAAATATGTTGTGATATCAGTAGGATACCTTCCATTATGCCCAAAACGAGTTTAATCTCAATTTAAGCCCCGTAGGGGTATTTTGGTCATTTTAGGGATTATAAAAGAGATTAAGTATAACTCTGATGTTCGGGTCTGAAATCATCAGTAAAATTACTTATTTTAATAAGTTATATCAGTAGGTGATAAGTCTTATATGACAAGAATTGTTTCAACCCATACTACGCGTTTAAAACGCGTAAAAAGTCGTTTTAAGCGATTTCCGGGTTATAGTAGGAAATCTGAATTCCTGATCAGTTTATAAGGTTCAAAATACTTCATTTATCATATAAAATCAGTATCAAAAGATTTGGTATCAAAATGATGTGAAAAACTCATTTTATAAACAAAAAGGGTATAATCGGTAATTACCGAATCAAGGCCATAACCCTTTGTTATGATCAGTTTAAAAATAATTAAAAATCTTCAAAAATCCCATATTATTATATTACATCAGTGGTTAAAAGTTTTGGTGTAAAAATCGGGTTTAGATAGGCTTTATGCTAATTGCGCTGTTTAATTAACAAAGAGATTTCTAATTACGCTATTGAGCATAACTCCTAATCTAGACCTCAAACGGATGTGAAATTTTAGGGACATGTTTATAAATTAGTAGCAAAGATTATTGTCCTTTCACATTTCAAAAATTCTCATTTTAAGGTTAAATGGGCATTATGGTCAACATTAAGCGATTAACGGAAACGTGTAAATGAATCGGACAATCAACGAGTCACTCACAGAGGGTTATACTATCATATAACCTGGTCCTAATGAAGTTTTAAGGCATGTCTAAACTAGTCTAAATCGGGTCAGAACTGGAAGTCAAAGCGAAAGTCAAACTATGCGACTTTCGGTTCCGAACCGAGCCTATACTGAAAATTGTCGGGTCGGACATGCTTAGGCATGTTCTTGTATTGATTACCAAGTTATATAAGTGGCAAAACAGGTTACACGTCTTCTACATTGCTAATTATGTGTTAATTCGAAATTTAAGTTTCTGTGGACTTTTTCGGATTAAGTTTGACCCGACATTTGACTTAGTTAGAGTGGAATTCAGAGGGTGCCCTTTTTAGGGTTTAATGCCCACATAATTTCCAACTTATAACTATTTTAAATTTGACTAATCACTGGACCATTAGTGATTAATCGTTAAGTCAAACCATAATTATGACGGTTTGCTTTAAGCTAATTAACTAAGTAAAACATGATTAAGGAAAGTTAAGGAAGCTTACCAAGGTCCTATGCACGACTAATGATGCTTAGGAAAGGCTCTTGTGCTCCAGAAATCCTCAGGAGTTGAGTTTGAATGAATGATCAAATTTTGAAATAATGTGGGTCTTTATATAGTGATCTTGATTGATCAAGATGATGCCAAACAACTCTAGGATTGATCCCTGATCAATTACAAGTGTCCCTAGGCCTAAGAACTAGTTTGTGCCGCACATGGTATTGAAAACTAGCAATATAAGTCGGTTAAACGGGCTGGACAGACACCTGTGATGTTTCTGATGCTGGGACTGTCTTACGGACCGTAAGACCTTGGCTTTGCGGTCCGTAATCAACCTTGGTTTATTTCGCCCAGATGACATCCTTGCGGACCGTAAGGCTAAGCCCATACGGTCCGTAACCGATGACCAGAAGACAAAAATTTGAGAATCTCTTGAGTTTGACCATGCAACTTTTGATATTACGAATTAGGGCCTTTATTATCAGTATGGGGCCACTTGATCATGTCTGAACAGTTATGACAACCTTGCCATGCTTTAAAATTGTCTTGGATTCTTTTGAAAGGGGCCATGAATGAAGGTTTGTCGTATACATTCTCATAGGATCCCATCTTTGCAATTAGAATCAATTATTACTGGTATTTACCGGATTTGAATGTATATCAGATGTTTATAAAACAGGTTAAGGTTTGGGATTTATAAATAGGTCGCTCAGAGGTATAAATTAACATGTCGACACTTTTAAATCCTAGCATACATCTTTCAACTTGATCCGGGTTTATAATACGTTTACCTATCATGACATGTGTCTTTATTTTATTGGGCATGATTTTACGAGGTGTTACATCCTCACCCCCTTAAAAGAAATCTCGACCTCGAGATTTACTGAAATAAATGAGGGTATTTCTCTTTCATTGTGGACTCAACCTCCCACGTATACTCGGGACCTCTACGGGCATCCCATTTAACTTTTACAATCGGTACATGCTTCATTCGAAGCTTCTTAACCTGTCGATCCTCGCTCGACACAGGTTTTTCAACAAACTTCAAGCTCTCTTCTATGTGCACATCTGTATGTGGTATGACTAGTGATTCATCAGCTAGACATTTCTTCAGATTGCAGATGTGGAATACGTTATGAATACCACTGAGCTCTTCAGGTAAGTTTAACTTATAAGCAACTGATCCGACACATTCGATGATCTCGAATGGTCCTATGTACCTCGGGCTTAACTTGCCTTTCTTACCAAATCGCCTTACCCCCTTCCAGGGTGATACTTTAAGCAACACTTTATCCCCTACCTCGAATTTCAGAGGTTTACGCTTTAAATCTGCGTAGCTTTTCTGCCTATCTCTGGCAGCTTTCAGGCGGTCACGAATCTGGACAATCTTGTCCGTTGTTTCAAAGACTATGTCAGGTCCTGATAATTGAACTTCTCCTACTTCTGCCCAACAAATAGGCGTCCTGCATTTCCTGCCATATAATGCCTCGAAAGGCGCAACCTTAATGCTCGTATGGTAGCTATTGTTATAGGAGAACTCGATCAATGGTAGGTGGTTATCCCAACTACCACTTAAGTCAATCACACACACACGAAGCATGTCTTCCAAAGTTTGGATGGTATGCTCACTCTGCCCGTCCGTCTGAGGATGGTAAGCCGTACTAAAATTTAAGCGCGAGCCCAAAGATTGTTGGAAACTTTTCCAAAAATGTGATGTGTATCTAGTATCTCTGTCAGATATAATAGACACTGGTACGCCATGCAGGGATACAATCTTATCTACGTACAATTGGGCTAACATGTCGGAGCTATAAGTCTCCTTAATGGGTAGGAAATGGGCTGACTTAGTCAGTCTATCTACTATCACCCATATAGTATCATTTCCTTTCCTTGTCCTTGGCAATTTGGTGATGAAATCCATTGTCACCATCTCCCACTTCCAGGTGGGAAGTTCAGGCTGTTGTAGCAACCCTGATGGCTTCTGATGTTCTGCTTTAACTTGTGCGCACGTCAAACATTTGGCCACATAAGTGGCTACAGATTTCTTCAAACCAATCCACTAGTAATTTGCCCTCAAATCCTGGTACATCTTATCAGCTCCAGGATGAACGGAATATTTAGAACTATGGGCTTCCTGGAGGATAACATCCCGAAGTCCTCCATAAACTGGAACCCATATTCGTCCATTTAACCTTAGGATTCCGTCCTTGCCATAGGATAACTGTTCTTCAGTTACTCCTAACTTTTCATCAGGATAGTTAGCTTCTAATACAGCTTCCTTCTGTTCAGCTAAAAATCTTTCATTCAAACTATTCTTTATCTCAATGCTCTTGGCATTGATTCTTATAGGCTTCACTCTCTCCTTTCTACTTAAGGCATCAACGACTACATTTGCCTTGCCAGGATGGTACCGGATTTCACAATCGTAATCATTCAACGTCTCCATCCATCGGCGCTGCCTCATGTTTAAATCCTTTTGATTAAACAGGTGTTGGAGGCTCTTGTGATCAGAATAGATCACACACTTGATTCCATACAAATAGTGCCTCCATAGCTTTAGCGCAAATACCACGGCACCTAACTCCAAATCGTGGGTTGTGTAATTCTTCTCGTGCACCTTTAACTGTCGAGAAGCATAGGCAATAACCTTGCCTTTTTGCATAAGCACACACCCCATGCCAGTGTGCGACGCGTCGCAGTAAACCACGAATTCCTCGATACCTTCGGGCAATGTCAAAACAGGAGCATTGCTCAACTTTTGTTTGAGAATATCAAAAGATTCCTGCTGCTTAGGACCCCAATCGAACTTTATATTCTTACTAGTCAATGAAGTTAGGGGTGCAGCAATTCATGAAAAATTCTCTATAAAACGCCGATAGTATCCTGCCAGACCCAAAAAGCTACGAATCTTTGTGGGCATCTGCGGCTCTTGCCAATTCATGATGGCTTCAATCTTAGCGGGATCCACCTGGATACCACGCTCGCTTACCATATGTCCAAGAAATTGGACTTCACGAAGCCAAAATTCACACTTAGAGAATTTGGCGTAGAGCTTCTCATGGTGGAGGAGTTTGAGAATGCAACGAAGGTGCTTCTCATGGTCAGTCTGATTCTTTGAGTAGATAAGAATATCATCGATGAAGACGATGACAAATTTATCCAAGTAGGGCTTGCAGACGCGGTTCATGATATCCATGAATGCGGCCGGTGCATTAGTGAGTCCGAAAGGCATCACTAAGAACTCATAATGACCATAACGAGTTCTAAATGCGGTCTTGTGTACATCTTCATCTTTAACTTTAAGTTGATGATATCCTGACCTTAAGTCAATCTTGGAAAAGTAACTTGCTCCTTGAAGCTGATCGAACAAGTCGTCGATCCTGGGTAATGGATACCGATTCTTGATAGTAACTTTGTTAAGCTTTCGATAATCGATGCACATACGCATCGAGCCATCCTTTTTCTTCACAAACAGGATTGGTGCTCCCCAAGGAGATGAGCTAGGTCTATCAAATCCCTTTTCCAGCAAATCATCCAACTGAGTTCTCAATTCCTTCATCTCAGTCGGTGCCAATCGGTAAGGTGCTCTTGCAACAGGTGCCGCTCCAGGAATAATGTCAATCGTGAACTCCACTAGCCTATATGGGGGTAAACCAGGTAGTTCTTCAGGGAATACTTCTGGATATTCAGAGATAATAGGTATGTCTTCGATCTTAGGCTTTGGTTCATCAACAGTTACTTGGGCCAAGTAGATAACACAACCCTTCTTCAAACACCTTGATGCCTTGAGCATGGACACTTGCTCAGGCATTCCGTACTTAGTATATCCTTGGATTGTCAAAGGCTCACCATGAGGAGCTCTGACAATCAATTGCTTCTTAGCACAGACGATCTGGGCTTGGTTGCAAGACAACCAATCCATGCCTATTACTACATCGAAACCGGGTAATTTCAAAGGATGTAAGGTTAATGGAAAAGAATGGTTCCTAATGGATATGAAACATCCATCTAACAAGGTTGAAGCAGATTCTATGGTTCCATCAGCTAACTCCACTTCGTATTTTACGCTTAGGGTTCTAACAGGTAGATTTAATAACTTACAAAACTTATTATCCACAAATGACTTATCCGCCCCTGAATCAAATAATACCCTCGCATAAACATCATTTATAAGGAAGGTACCTGTTATCACATTATCATCCTACACTGCCTCCTTAGCATCCATTCTGAAGACCCTAATGTTGGTCTTCTTAACTTCTTCCGGCTTCTTAGCATACTTAGGGTAGTTGGACTTGATGTGCCCCTTCTCATTGCAGTTGTAGCAGGTCGCATCCTTTATCTTCTTGCACTCTATCGTCTTGTGTTCCTTGGACTTGCATATACCACACGCAAACTTCCTTGATTGTGTCTGCGAGTTCGATTCCAATCTACACTTTCCAAAGTGATGTTTCCGACAAACTTTACATCTGGCTTTCTCACCCGACTGCTGGTTACCTTTGTTGGACCCTGAAATTTTCTTGTTCTCATGGTTCCCTTTGTGCTTCTTGTCTGAACGACATGAGTTATCATCCTCACGTTTCCTCTTTCCCTCATCTGAGTTTTTAAGCGACCTCTGCCTGACTGTGTCGAGGGTCAGAGACAATGACAAATCAGCTACCGACCTAAAAGTAGTAGGTCTTGATGCTTTTACGCTTGCCTTGATCTTTACGCTTTCCTTGACGGGTGGTCCATAGGACAACCCTTAATGATGTTAAAAGATGAGTTTATCCTTCACTTAATCGTGTAATTATCTTGAATTAGATAACTATGTTTGCTTATGTTTCAGGTGCGGTTCGGGAGCTTAAAAGGGATAAAATGCAGCTTTGGACAGTTTGGATATGAACGGGTCGTGCGTGGGATGAAAGAAGAAACAACACACAACATTCAGGGCTCCACCGTAAATTACGTGGCCACCGTAATTTACGGTGGCCCTGAAAATTGCATAAACTTCCACCGTAACTCAGGAAGCTTTCACCGTAACTGTCTATTGTCCACCGTAAGTTACGGCAATACTGTAATTTACGGTGGAAGCGGCGAGGAAAATTGTAACTGCCCTATTAAACGGTTTTGATGGTTTGATGGTGTCTTTTGACATTATCTCATCATTGGACAGTTTCTCTGCACTTTGGGGACGATTTTGGCTAGTTCTTGTTGGTTGGAAACAATTCTAAACATTTGGTGCTTGTTTTTTATTCTTATGAACTTGACTTTTAATGTTATGATGATCAACCGAACAATGTCCGGCTAAACTTGTGGTGATCATCTTAGGTGAAGGTTTCTCTAAACTCTTGTGTGTTTGTTCCGTTATTTCTAGAATGATAACTTGTATTTGCTTGATTATCATGGTGTATGCATAATTGTTTGTAGCTTGTTAATTGATAGTGCAATTTCTAGTCTCAATCGTACGTTCTTGGTGCCGTTGGCAATCGAGATATCACGGGAAGGGTTAGGGTTGGTTATTGATTAATTGATCATCGGGAAACAACCTCGCGTTTATATAATCCGAGTACTTTGTTCCCTTTTATCACTTCGATTATTTATGCACGAGTTATGTCTATGTAACTTTCTCTAGTTGGAATTTCACACAATTGTTAAAAGAAACTGAATCCTAAGGTGGTCATTGTTCTCATAATCTGAATTAAAATCCAATTTTGATTTGCAATTAGTTAGTAATTTAGTTTTCTAAAACATCATCCAAATCATTGATCTTTATTTTCTGCAAATTAGGTTAGTTGTAGTTTAATCGCAAAGCTATAAAATCAACGCACTTTCCACATACTCCCTGAGTTCGATACCCATTTACCACTATCTATAGTTGTTATTTGGATAAAATTTGCGTGTACCACGACAGCACGTCAAATTTTGGCGTCGTTGCCGGGGAGTTATGCGCAACGTGTGTCAATTTTTTAGTTTTGCTTTGTTATTTTCGGGTTTACACTGGTGTGTTTAGTGTGCAGGTGCTACAGGTGCATGCATACTAGAGGCTCTCATAAGTCGTCACCATTGTCATTTGATTCGGAGATCGAAAGAACATTAAGGCAAAACAGAGTTTTAGTATGAGAAAACAGAATTATTGGTTCACCTACATCACCCATCACACCTCAAAACATCATGCAAGAACCTCAAATACCACCCACAACGGTTCAAACGACCTCATCATTTATACCTACTTCCACACAACCATCACCAAACACCACTATTCCAAACATCACTACAATGCCTACTCCACTTCATGATACTACACCAACCAACACCACACAACCGATTACTACTCACGTTGAACCTAGTCTTACCTTTAGCCCATCTACTACGATTCCACCACTCACTCATTTCTTCCCAGTTTCAGGTCAATCATCCTCAACCGATACATTACCACAAGGTTCAACTTTCGTTCATGCTACTTCAACATTTAGACCATCGAACCAATCGGGTTTGCATTATTCCACTCTTCCCTTTGGGCAATCTTTGGGTATTCAAGGGGATGGATATGATGACGGTTATGAAGATGAGTTTAGGGGGTATGAAGAGGAAGGTTTCTATTATGGGGGCGATGGAGGATACTTCGGACCTCAAGGAGGAGCGGGTCAACAAAGTCAACCGATTCAACAATTTCAAGACACGGGTAGACTACCGGTTGGGGTGCAACACATTAGACCACAAGGGCCACAATTGCAACGCCCTACATCGCTACAACAAGTGCGTCCACAAAACATGCAACCACAATATCAAAGACCAATTCAACAACCGCCAATGCCGCAATATCAAGTTCAACCACCCTTTGCACCTCAAGGGCCTATGCATATGGGTCAACCAAGAGCACCATTGGGTGCCCCTCAAAGACATCATCGAGAAGCTGTACGTGGAATTGAAGCTCACTTCCGGCCTATTATCACCAACAATCCCTCGCCGGTAGTGATTCCTCATCATGCGGATGGAAGAACTTTTGAAGTTAGAACAACCGCTCTCCAAAGTCTACCAAAATTCAAAGGGTTAGCAACAGAAGAACCCTATTTTCATTTGGAGACATATGATTCTATTTGCAATACCATTGGAGGTCAAGGTTTCTCCTCGGATGATGTCAAGTTGGTCCTTTTCCAATTTTCTCTAGAAGATAAAGCAAAGAGATGGTTTCACACTCTACCCTCCGCATCGATCTTTACATGGGCTGATATGCAACAAATATTCTTAGATGAATATTACACTTCTCAAAAGACTAATGATGCAAGAAGAGGTTTGAGAAGCTTCCAACAACAATCGGGGGAGATGTTTCATGAAGCATTCGAGAGGTTTAATATGATGTTACGGAATTGCCCTCATCATGGGATCCAATTATGGGAGTTGTTGAATGCTTTTCACGAGGGGTTGAGTTCGGAGGATGCACGGGATTTAATGTCGATCACCAACGGTACATTCGGTACCAATTATGAACATGTTGATTGGGCGTTTTTAGAACAAATGGCGGTGAATTCCAAGAGGAAGGCTCAATCTTCAAGAAGGGCAAGGCATGTTATACAAAGACCCCAAGTGCATGGAGTAGAGAGTGGCAATGTTCAAACCACGAACCAAGTGTACAACGTGTGCACTAATTGCAATGAAATAGGCCATACGGCGGAAGTTTGTGTAGTGGGAGTGGTTGATGAGCAAGTAGAGGAGGTGAATGCAATTCAAGGAGGGGGTGGTAGAAATTTCAATATGAACTCCAACACATACCACCCCGGATTACGAAACCATCCTAATTTCCGTTATGGGAACACGACGAACCAAGCTAACCCGAACTTTCAAGGAGCTCAAGGTAACTTTTCATCTCGTCAACAATACAACCAAGGCAATTATCGGGGTGGAAACAACTATGGGTACCAAGGGCAATTTCAACAACCGGGTCAAAGTGGTTCGGGTCAACCTTCGTCAAGCGGGAATGAAGTTATGGATATGCTTCGGGCTATGCAACAAGATATGCAAAAGCGAAATCAACTTGATGAGGTTCGAATGCAAAAGGATGAGGTTCGTGACAAGAGCATCCAATCACTAACAACCCAAATGGGTCAATTGGCAACCGTTGTGGCGGAGTTGAAGAAGAGCAAAGGTCAACTTCCTAGCGACACTAAGGTAAATCCTTCACATGGTTTGTCACGAGGTAATGTTAATGTTCATCATATTAGTGTATTGAGAAGTGGAAAAGAGTTTAAAGCTAATTTGTCACCCGAATTGGTTGAGGGGGTAGTTGAGGATATCACGGGTAATGATAATGATGATGAAGTTTCACCGGTTAAACCTAAAGAATCAAATGTTAACAAACCGGGGTTGGGTGAAAACGAAAAAAGTGAAAAAGTTGAGGGTGAACCGAGTCAAGTACCGTTTCCATCGGCTTTACTTGATCCGGGTAGGAAAAATTTTATTGCACCAAGAGGTCCCCCAAAAGAGGAATTGTGGGACATGTTTAAACAAGTGAAAATTAATCTTCCATTACTTGATGCAATAAAACAAGTACCCGCTTATGCTAAATTCCTAAAGGAACTATGCACACAAAAGAGGCAACAAAAGAAGAAAATGCCTAAGCGTGTAGATTTAACCGGGCAAGTGAGTGCAGTTTTAAATGGGGAGCTTCCTCCTAAGCTCCAAGATCTGGGCACGCCTCTAATTAACATTCAAGTTGGTAATTTTCAAATGGCGAAGGCGTTACTAGATCTTGGAGCCGGAGTTAGCATCTTACCGGGGGGCTTATATGACCAATACGATTTTGGTCCGTTAGCTAGGGTGGAGACAACGGTTGTTTTAGCCGATTTGTCTCATAAGCTACCTCGGGGGATGGTTCAAAATGTGATTGTTAAAATTGATGAGTTTTATTACCCGGTTGACTTTCTAGTCTTGGACTACTCGTCCGCGGACCCAAAACAACAACAAAATGTCATTTTGGGTCGGCCATTTTTGAGCACCGCGCATGCCGTGATCGATTGTAGGTTTGGTACAGTCG
Organism: Helianthus tuberosus; assembly: GCA_030545235.1. Lineage (NCBI taxonomy): Eukaryota > Viridiplantae > Streptophyta > Magnoliopsida > Asterales > Asteraceae > Helianthus > Helianthus tuberosus. The sequence goes on along the minus strand of CM060434.1, from coordinate 130,554,251 downwards.
ATATGACCTTTGGGAATCGAAAAATGCGTTTGAATGTTTTTACTAATAATTCTAATGCTAATGGTGTTGATGAGTGTTTCATGGCAGATTTAATTGGCGGATGCAACCCGCATGAGTATGAGGAGGATGGTTTGGATGTTTGCTTGTGTAATTTTTCTGAACAGGTACATGCTTATGCACTCCGGGTTGAAGAGGAAAAATAGGATGCCATGGCTTTGAAGGAAGGTCGACCACCATGGACTCATCAATTCGAAGGCTTACCAGCGGAAATAAATTCGGGTACTAAGCCATCGTTAGAGGAACCGCCAAAGTTGGAACTTAAAGACTTGCCGAGCCACTTGAAGTATGCGTTCTTAGGGGATAATGACACTTTACCGGTCATTATCGCCTCTAATTTAGAGTTGGCACAAGAGCAAGCATTGTTGGAAGTCTTGAAAGAAAACAAGGGAGCTATCGGATGGACGATTGCCGATCTCAAAGGAATTAGTCCATCAATCGTCATGCACAAAATTATTACCACCGAAGATGCCAAACCAACACGAGAAGCTCAAAGGCGATTGAATCCGAACCTAAGAGAGGTAGTAAAAAAGGAGGTAATCAAATGGTTGGACGCGGGAATCATCTATCCGATTTCGGATAGTGCTTGGGTGAGTCCTACCCAAGTTGTGCCTAAGAAGGCCGGCATTCAAGTAGTCAAAGATGAAAATGGTGAACAAATTGCCACCCGACCGGTCACCGGGTGGCGTGTATGTATTGACTACCGAAAGTTGAATGTTGCCACCTCTAAGGACCATTTCCCGCTACCATTTATTGACCAAATTATTGAAAAATTATCGGGTCAAAAATATTACTGCTTTTTGGACGGGTATTCGGGTTACAATCAAATAGCAATTCACCTGGAAGACCAACACAAGACCACCTTCACTTGTCCATATGGCACTTTTGCTTTTCGGCGAATGCCCTTTGGCTTGTGCAATGCACCGGAAACTTTCCAATGATGTATGATGAGTATCTTCTCGGACATGGTTGGAGAGTCGCTTGAAGTGTTTATGGATGACTTTTCCATTTTTGGCACTAGTTTCGAATCTTGTCACAACGAATTACAAAAAGTTTTAAAAAGATGTGTTGAGAAAAATTTAGTGCTTAGTTGGGCGAAAAGTCACTTTATGGTGCAAGAGGGCATTGTGTTGGGTCATGTAATTTCGGAAAGGGGAATGGAGGTGGATAAGGCAAAAATACGGGTAATAGCATCTTTGACACCTCCGAAAAATGTAAAGGGTGTAAGGTCATTTTTGGGACACGCGGGGTTCTATAGACGTTTCATAAAAGGTTTTAGTGTTATCACCAAACCTTTATGCAACTTGTTATTAAAAGATGTCCCATTTGATTTTACTAACGAGTGTATGCAAGCTTTCACTGTTTTGAAGGAACACTTGGTCAAAGCTCCTATCTTGCAACCACCGGATTGGTCAAAGCCGTTTGAGATAATGTGTGATGCAAGCGACACTACTATTGGTGCAGTTTTGGGTCAACGGGTTGATAAGAAGCCGGTAGTGATTTATTATGCAAGCAAGACTTTATCTGAAGCGCAACTCAATTACACCACAACCGAAAAGGTGTTATTAGCGGTGGTGTATGCTTTGGATAAGTTTCATGCGTATATTTGGGGGAGTAAGGTGGTGGTTTATTCGGATCATAGTGCGGTCCGATATTTGATGGAGAAAAAGGACGCGAAGCCTCATTTGATTCGGTGGGTATTGTTGTTGCAAGAGTTTGACTTGGAATTTCGAGACAAAAAGGGAAGTGAGAACGTAGTGGCGGATCACTTGTCTCGGATTCCAGTTGAAGGAATTGACGATGTTAGTGAAATAAATGAAAGTTTTCCCGATGAGCAACTCCTAGCCGTCTCCACCTTCGTTGCACCGTGGTATGCTCATTACGTAAATTACTTAGCCACGGGTGCCATCCCAAGTCATTGGACCAAGAAGCGACGACAACAATTTATGGTCCAAGTGAAGCAATACATTTGGGATGAACCAGATCTCTTCAAGATCGGGCCGGATCAAGTTATTAGGAGGTGTGTGCCCGAAACGGAAGTGTTGGAAATTTTGACCCATGCTCATTCATCCGCTTGTGGAGGTCACTTTAGTGGGCATAAAATGGGCTACCGGGTTCTATCATGTGGGTTTTATTGGCCCACAATTTTCAAGGATGCATGTGAGTTCGCTAGAAACTGTGTAAATTGCCAAAAGATGGGAAGTATATCGAAGAGGGATGAGATGCCATTACAACCAATCTTGGTTGTGGAAATATTCGATGTTTGGGGTATTGACTTTATGGGCCCCTTCCCGAATTCGAATGGTTTTCTCTATATTTTGGTAGCGGTGGATTACGTCTCAAAGTGGATTGAAGCTATTGCAACACGCACAAACGACCATTCAGTTGTTTGTAAATTTGTTCAATCTAACATCTTCTCTCGTTTTGGTATTCCGCGTGTTATTATAAGTGATGGTGGTTCGCACTTCAAGAACTTTAATTTCGGGAAATTGTTGAAGAGGTATAGTGTGAATCACCGGATTGCCACACCTTACCATCCGCAAACGAGTGGACAAGTCGAAGTGTCCAACCGTCAAATCAAAGAAATTCTCATGAAGACGGTTAGAATGGATAGGAAGGATTGGTCGAGCAAGTTGGATGATGCGTTGTGGGCGTACCGAACGGCCTACAAGACTCCAATTGTCACAACCCCTTATCGGATGGTTTATGGAAAAGGTTGCCACTTGCCAATGGAGTTAGCGCATCGGGCACATTGGGCAATCAAGACGGTGAATGCGGATTATGATGAGGCGGGAAAGATGAGGAAGTTGCAATTAAGCGAGATCGAAGAAATTAGAGACGAGGCGTATGAATGTGCATCGGCTTACAAAGATAAGCTTAAGAAGGTACACGATGCAAAGTTGAGGAAGAAAACCTTTGAAGTGGGTCAAAAGGTTTGGTTGTACAATTCAAGACTCAAGATGTTTGCGGGCAAGCTTAAAAGTAAATGGACGGGCCCGTATGTCGTTCGGCGAGTTGGAAGGTTTGGTGATGTAGATATCCAAGATGAGCAAACACTAAAACAACAAACGGTGAATGGTCATCGGTTGAAGCCATACTTGGAGGGGAACGACATTAACAACTTGGAGCTTGACAAAGCGGGCTACATCTTACACCCGGTCGATGATGAGCAACCATGATAGGCCCAAGTTTGGTAGTGTAAATAGTTAGCATTTCATTTTGTTTGTTTTGTATAATTTGCATATTTACCGTACTCGCTTGAAGCTTGTGTTTGAAACAAGTGTGGGGACATTCGGGTTGCGAATTTCTCTAACATTGTGTTGAGGACAACACGGGACTTTCGAGGGGGTAGGGTAATTTTTACATGTTTTTGAAAAATTTTAAAAACACAAAAGAAATTGAAAAAACTGAAAAAAATCTAAAAAATATACATAAAATTCAAGTTTTTGGCGAAGGAAAGAGGCCCAGGTGCCACCGTAATTTACGGTGGCACCGTAATTTACGGTGGCCATTGAAATTTGTTGGGCTTTACGGCAGGATCCTACTGAGTTACGGTACAAATTTAGTTCCAGGTTTCACCGTAACTTACGGTGTATACCGTAAATTACGGTGGACCTTGAAGTCAGATGGGTCGGTTCGGTTTCTGCATATATAAAAAAATAATAATAAGCCAACGATCAGTCACGTGAACACACCCCATCCACTCCTTTTCTTTCATTCTTCCCTCACCACAAGTTTCATCTATCACTTTCATCTAAAGACCCACAAGATCTTCAAACCTCATATCTTCTTCAACCTTCAATCCTTCCTAACTTTCTCAATTCTTAACCAAATTAAGTGAAATTTAGGTCTAACTTGACTATTTTTTCATGAACTTACTGATTTTGAGAAGAGATTTGCTAAAAAACGAAGGTTTCGGGTCCGAATCACAAACCCTAGGTCCGAAAATTTTGGGGGTTTTTGAAGTTTTTGTTTCACAAGTGTTCTAGCATCTTCAAACAAAGGTATGGAAGTTTATTTGCTATGTTTTGATGATGCATTGTGAAAAGTAAGGTTATTTGTGTTATTTGTTTATACCCACTTGCTTGTTCTTAGTTTTTGTTATAAAAATTGTTACTTGAATATTGTTATGGGTTGTAGATGTAGGATTGATGGAAAAGTAGTGAACTTTTTGGGAATCTATACATTGTAGAGACACCAGGCCCAATTTTTGAAAAAGATTTATAAACTTTTGGTTCACTAGCATTTACAACCATAGTGACAAGCAAGTGTGGGGATATTGTGGGGAAAAGGGTCTAATTTATTGCGTTTGGTTGTGTTGTTTGCTCTAATGTGTGTAGGAAAATGGTACGAACGAAAGAAAGAGTCGGAGCAAGTTCATCTTCTTCGTCTAAAGATAAGGGCAAGCAACCGGAACAACAACCGAGAAAGAGGCAATATTTGGGTCGAGTTGATGAGAGTGAAAGTGAGGAAGAAATGGAGTTGGACCCGGCTGAAAAGCCAAAATGGGAGTCGGGTTCATTGGAAGACCAACCGGAGCATTGGCAACCGACACTCTTTCACGACAGTATGAATCGATTGAAAAACAGAGCTGCCGCATTTATTTGCGAGAGAGAAGTTCGTGAGGTTGAATTTAGTCCATTTGGTGTGTTTGCCAAATTCCGCGCTTTAGGATGGGAGGGGGTGCTTAGTTGCTATGATAAGGATAGCAAGAATTTGTTCATGGCTGAAATTCAAGAATGGATGGAAACCCTCAAGTGCAACACATACGAAAAGCCATAGCAAATGAAGTTGATAGGTGAAGTGAATGGGATCCCGGTAGAGATGTCATTTGACACGTTAAAGAAATTGGGGAAGTATGACAGTTTACATGCTCGTGAGTACATGATCCCTAGCCTTGATGATTTGTTTCACAAACCGGATAAGCATCCTCGTTGGAATGATATGTTAGCAGCGTTGTTTTTGCCCGGTACTTACAGTGGAGTTTTATACCGGAGGAATTTGAGGATAGAAGCGAAGTTGTTGCTAGCAATCTGCATTTTAAATGTCATTCCGCGAAGGGGGGACAAGGAGCAAGTGAGGTACCCGGAAGTACCCGTCCTCTATTCGCTACTTAATGGGTCTCCGCTTTTTCCAATCCGATACTTGATCATGAACCACCTATGGATTTGCCGAAACAAGTTGGGAAGAGATATTGTCCCGTATTGCAGAATTATCACGGGATTAATGAAGCAGCAAAAGGCAATCACATCAGAGGATAAAGGGGCACCAAAAAGGCATCAACCTTTTACTTCAGACAAGTTGGGGATTGGTTGGACGTATACGCAATCGAAACGGTACCATAAACTCAAGTCGGAGGGGCAGCGTTGGAGAGCATTGAAGGTGGGTGCAAGGGATCTTCTTCCGGGAGAAGCAGACGAGCCGGAAAGTGATGTGGAGGCTCCAAGTGGTGATGATGACTATGCGGACGAGCCGCATGGTGGTGAGAATGTAGGCCAAGGGGGCCTAGGTAGAGGTTACGTGGTGCCTTTTTCGATTATACGGAACGTTCTTATGTGCCGAATTGGGCTTATGATGGCACGATGCAAGAGGTTATCGAAAATCAACGTCCTCCGGCACCTATTTTTGAGTCATGGTCAGGTTCGGAGCGGACGTTATTTGATCAACATACAATGATGAGTGCAAGCATAGAGCGGTCTTTGAAACAAAACCTCGATCGTCAAGAGGCGTGGAATCGCACACACGCGTATTCCCATGAATTAGAAGTGAATAGTCGATACAATGATGATCAAGCAAGAAGAATGAATGCAGATTGGCACGCCGGGCGGCCGGTGGTTGTGGATCCACAACATGTGGATTATGCGTCTCTACCACCTTATGATGGTATTATTTCGTATCCGACCCCGCCGCTCCATCACTCACAATGGATCGATCCGCGCTAACAAGAAGGAGCTCCTCAACAAGGTGGGAGTAGTAGCGGTTCATTTGCATTTGGCGAATGGAATGACATGATGTCTTCCATTTTTGGGCCTCCGCAACCACACTATTACTAGTCAGGTTGTGTTCTTTCTTTGTATATTTTGTGAATATTTGTTTAGTTTGATATGTTTATGGTTGGGAGGTTGGGTGGTGTTAGTTTGTGATGTTATGTTTGGGTTGGTGCGAGTTGGCGGTGTGATGTTTGAAAAGAAGAAAAAGATATATAAAAAAAATAAAAAAATGAAAAATCCAAAAAGAAATTTGTGGTTTGAGTGTTGAGCTTTTGGGTGATGTGAAAGATGTTTAGTGATCAAATCCTCCTAAAACCATACATTGGGGTCAATGTATCCCAAGTGTGGGGATGTGGGGAAATTTTTGAAGATTTAAAAAAAATTTAAATCAAGCGAAACGATGTGAGAATTTGAACACCCTAGATTAACCCCAATTGATGCACCGGCAACCCTTGATACCCCTTTTATTCTTGGTGAGAGTTGAAGCCACACATGTAAATAAATAATACTTATCTTTGATGAGAGTGGCTACGGGTGGGGGTGCATTAGAACTTGTGCCTTGATACGATTTGAGTCCTTAGTTAGATATGAATGCGAAGAGGATAAGGGCATTTAGGGAGCCTCGTCTTTAGTGTGTGTGAGTGTGGGATTTGGGGGGTTGGACCTCATAAGTTATATATATGAGCATGGTTGCGAGAGGGGTTGGGGTTTGGACATTTAGTTGCCCAAATTTGTGCCTAAAAGCCTATCGTTTGTTACCCCCTAGCTAGTTACCTAAAAATTTACCCAACTTGACCCGGTCTTATAGTGTAGTAGTAGTAGTTTTAGTAGTATGATGTAGATATGTTTGATGCTTTATTGTATGGTTGTTTGCTTTGTTTAAAAAAAATCGGAAAAAGAAAAAAAAAGAGAAAAAGCAATGAAAAATGAAAAAGAAATGATGTTTAGTTGTCTTGTATATATTAGTTAAGTTGGTAGTTGTTTGTTTATTTGATTGTGTAATAAAAAGATCGGGTTAAGTTTTCGCTACTTCATATATATTCCATTTCCTACCCATACACCTAGCCACGTTACAACCTTGAAAGTCCATTTGATTTGCATTCATGTTTGGCACCTGTTAGGAGGAGGATCGATTTAGGTACAAGCCTATAGTTGTGCAACCGGCCATTTGCCTTTGTGTGTCTAGCTTACAATTGCTAGTGCTTACTTGTTACCGAGAGGAGAGACTTAGCGAGGGGTGCGTTATTTTGGGTGTTAAAAAGGGGTTAGTAAAAGGACTACATGTTTCTGCTTGGTTTACATTGATCACTTGTTTTGAAAATGTTTTAATGAGTTGCTTGGGACAAGCAACGGTTAAGTGTGGGGATGTGACGGGTGGTCCATAGGACAACCCTTAATGATGTTAAAATATGAGTTTATCCTTCACTTAATCGTGTAATTATCTTGAATTAGATAACTACGTTTGCTTATGTTTCAGGTGCGGTTCGGGAGCTTAAAAGGGATAAAATGCAGCTTTGGACAGTTTGGAGATGAACGGGTCGTGCGTGGGATGAAAGAAGAAACAACACACAACATTCAGGGCTCCACCGTAAATTACGGTGGCCATCGTAATTTACGGTGGCCCTGAAAATTGCACAAACTTCCACCGTAACTCAGGAAGCTTTCACCGTAACTGTCTATTGTCCACCGTAAGTTACGGTGATACCGTAATTTATGGTGGAAGCTGCGAAGAAAATTGTAACTGCCCTATTAAACGGTTTTGATGGTGTCTTTTCACATTATCTCATCATTGGACAGTTTCTCTGCACTTTGGGGGCGATTTTGGCTAGTTCTTGTTGGTTGGAAACAATTCTAAACATTTGGTGCTTGTTTTTTATTCTTATGAACTTGACTTTTAATGTTATGATGATCAACCGAACAATGTCCGGCTAAACTTGTGGTGATCATCTTAGGTGAAGGTTTCTCTAAACTCTTGTGTGTTTGTTCCGTTATTTCTAGAATGATAACTTGTATTTGCTTGATTATCATGGTGTATGCATAATTGTTTGTAGCTTGTTAATTGATAGTGCAATTTCTAGTCTCAATCGTACGTTCTTGGTGCCGTTGGCAATCGAGATATCACGGGAAGGGTTAGGGTTGGTTATTGATTAATTGATCATCGGGAAACAACCTCGCGTTTATATAATCCGAGTACTTTGTTCCCTTTTATCACTTCGATTATTTATGCACGAGTTATGTCTATGTAACTTTCTCTAGTTGGAATTTCGCACAATTGTTAAAAGAAACTGAATCCTAAGGTGGTCATTGTTCTCATAATCTGAATTAAAATCCAATTTTGATTTGCAATTAGTTAGTAATTTAGTTTTCTAAAACATCAATCCAAATCATTGATCTTTATTTTTTGCAAATTAGGTTATTTGTAGTTTAATCGCAAAGCTATAAAATCAACGCACTTTCCACATACTCCCTGAGTTCGATACCCATTTACCACTATCTATAGTTGTTATTTGGATAAAATTTGCGTGTACCATGACAGCACGTCAGCTACCGACCGAAAAGTAGTAGGTCTTGATGCTTTTACGCTTGCCTTGATCTCTGGAGCTAATCCTCCAATGAAACGAGCTATTCGCTTTGGTTCAGGTGTGACTAGGTATGGAACCAACGTGACATAGTGTTGAAGCTCGTAAGATAGGCTTGGCAATCTAAGTTTCTCATGGTCAAGCTTAAGAAATCAGTTTCAATTTTCTCAAGCTCATGTTGAGGACAGTAATATTCTTTTATCAAAGCAACGAACTGATCCCACATCATGTTATAAAGCGGAATCTTCCCAGTGGCTTGAAAATGATCTCCACCATGCTAACGCTTCTCCTTTGAATGATTGTGAAACATACTTCACTACATCCCTTTCAGCACAACCGCTGATATCAACCACGGTGTCCATTTCATCTAACCAAGTCATACAGTCAATTGTCCCCTTCTCCCCAGTGAAATCCCGGGGTTTGCTGGAAAAAAAGTACTTATAAGTACAGGACTTGGTACGTGGTTTATCATCAAATACTATCCTCTTGGATGGAACACTATTTTGGTTTGAGGAATGTTGATCATCATCTTTCTTTGGCTCATCTTTCTTAGAGGGCGGCTTGCTGTGAGCCTCTGAATGAGTCTTAGGCTTGGAATGCGGTGCGGATAGGGTCCTACTTTGTAAGACCCTAATTCGTACATGGCAAAAGTCGCAGCGGAAACACGAACCATAAAATTTCTTTCTTTATAAATACCTCAACTTATTTAAACTTTAACTTTAACATAACTCTTATTCATAAATCCGTCATCCTCTTATCTATTAATTAAAAACATAGCTTATGTTTTCTACATTTTACATTCCACGTCCCCGCACAATCTCTCTAGTGACTCGATCTTCGACCTCTATTCCTTGTGATAATCGCCTGTGATCCGTACAACCTGCACTCACCACATACATTCAAAACATTAGCACACATTATATAACCAAGATCATTCGCGTACACTTCCCATTTCGATCTTTAAGAAACTTTAAGCATCTCATCTGCGTATCCATTTCCTGGTGAGGCTTCAATAACGTACCTGCATTACTTTTCATTCTCAAGGTACACCATTAATAACGTTAACGCTCAACATGTCAAATTCATGCCTACATATGTACTTACATACATACATACATACATACATACATACATACATACATACATACATACCCATCTACATACGTACCTACCATCCCTACAACTTTACATATGTGCATTCAATCATTCATGACTTTATACATACCTACATACACAACTACATACATACATACCTTTCCTACATCTTTACATACATGTATACACTCATACACATCTTTATACATACATACATACCTCTCCTACATCTTTACATACATGCGTACACTCATACATATTCTTATACATACGTACATACACATCTACATACGTACATACCCTTCCTACATCGTTACAAACATGCATACACTCGTACATATCTTTATACATACATACATACATACATATCTACATACGTACATACCTCTCCTACATCTTTACATACATGCGTACACTCATACATATTCTTATACATACGTACATACACATCTACATACGTACATACCCTTCCTACATCGTTACAAACATGCATACACTGGTACATATCTTTATACATACATACATACATATCTACATACGTACATACCTCTCCTACATCTTTACATACATGCGTACATACACATCTACATACGTACATACCCTTCCTACATCGTTACAAACATGCATACACTCGTACATATCTTTATACATACATACATACATATCTACATACGTACATACCTTAACAAACACGTATTAGATCACGTGTACCTCCTACATAAACATTCATTATTTACATGGGTCTTAGACTTAGCTTTATAACCCATAAACATCTAAGGAACCATCAAAATCATGTTTGGAAGGTCCGTCGTAGTCCACGGATAACAAACCGAAGCCTACGATACATAAATCAACTTAGAAACAAGATTTCAGCTTTTTAGACTTGGGGAGGTCGTCGGCGACGGCCCTAGGGCCCGTCGGCGACGACCCTTAGTTTTTCCCGTCGCCAAAAACCCCGTAGACAGGAAGATAACCCGTCGGAGAAAAACTGACTTTCCCTTGCCCGTCAGCGACGGCCTCCTTGCCCGTCGGCGACGGCCTCTCTAAATTGCATTTTCCTGCAGATTCGTTTCGTCGACCGTACGCACTAAAACGCGCGTAACTTTTGAACCGTTTACCCGTTTAACCTCCCGTTTCTTCCTACATGCTTGTAAATTCACATTCTATCATATAAACTTAAAATCCCACATCCGGATTAACGAAATTCTTATCTTACGCCTTATCGACTTATTATCACATTCCAATTATTTGACCCATTATGGGTATTTGCGCATTAATTGGTTTATGACATACCAAGACCATACTCTTCACTTCCATACTTGCTCAAAACATTATACTCATCAAATAACTTGTTCCTAAACTACTTGTTAAGATCGTTTGCCCAAAATACCCATCAAGGGCATTTTGGTCAACTTTAAATTCCATCCTTTACGACATAAGATTACGTCACATATTTGACCTCAACCATCATGTTTAGTAAATTAAAACACCATATCACCTATCCGAACATAAGAAGTGATTATAGAAATCACTTACCTTATGCGTCCGCGCTCGTATCCGGTTCCTTGCCTCATCTTGACCCGTTAACACCTCCTACTTGAGTCCGTCGCGACGTGATTCCTATACTTTCATTTCATCGAAACCACGCTCTTATTAGCATACTCATTTGTACATGTAACATTCATATCATTCGCATAATTCACACTTAACTTGCCTTAGTCATTTCTAACAAGCATTAAAATACATAATCAACTTCATATAATCGTATCCGTATACGTTAAACTCATATAACTCATCATGTCATTACATTTAACACGGATTGCTATAACATGTACCATACGACTTCCCATCAACCTACATTTACGACAATGAGTCAAATCATGTTTCTTATACTTAGTTGACTTTCAAAAGTCAACTATTAACCATACTCAACTATCGACTTATCATCGAATACCCGTAACATCATAATCGACTATACGTACGACACTATATACATTTCATCATACACTTGATGTGAGTACTACCTTTTAAGCATAACGTACAACTATTTCATGCACGATTCTTCTAAACTCATACATAACCCATCAAAACCAACTACTAATCATCATGTATCATTCCAAATGAACATTAAACATAACATCATCATATTCCTATACTTTCATCTAACAATAATTCATCATACCCACATAATACATCAATCTTTCAACAAGACTTGAACATAGGAGGTGATTCTAGTCATCATCTTCACCCTAACTAACGGGTGTCACCTCTAAACATCAAATTAACGCAAACCATTCATAACCCATGTTCTATATGATGATTATAACACATACCAATGCTCAATTTCACTTAAACTCATGGATTAAAACATAACCCACTTTACACATGATCACCAATCTTAGATTTTCAACATACCTTATGATCCCCTCGTGTTGGAGATCATTAATCCATGCTCGGTTATGGATTTGAGCTTCATCTTGCCTTCCGATTTGAGCATAAAGATGGAACTAGGGTTTGAGGCTCCATGGGAGCCTCCTACTCTCTTTCTCGAACACACGTATGTGTGTGTTTGTGTGTGTTAGATATTTTATAACTTAACTTTCATTTGTTCCATTTTAGCCCCTCGGGTTTACTTTTAAAACATAACTGACACTACCTTAATCATTTAAGACTTTTGACCATACCCTTAACTAGGTTAAATAGCCTAGTTATTTATTTCCTGACGTGTCACATAATAACATCCAACAAACATTAACATTCAGATTTTGGGGCGTTACATACTTCGAGTCCCGCTAGATTCATTATACTGCCGCTCTATAGCTTTTGTAATAGCATTGTCTATTAATGCTTGCAGTTCTGCACCCGCTATGTTAATTCGGGTATTATCATGATCCTCCCTTGGGTGACTGTTGATCTCATATGAGTCAGCCATGTAGTTTGAACTGTTACATAAGATATGGACAATAGTTTATTTGGGAGTTTATTATGGAATTGTCTTTTATGGCAATTCATTAACCATGGTAAACCTAGACCATACTTTGTTAATTTTGCTAATCATATTTATTTAGGATTTGTTATCATAATTTATCCTAATTATAAAACAATAATAGCATCATAGGTGGCATAAAAGGCCTAGTCACAAGGACATTTTAATTTAAAAGCCATGATTTCAGAGGATCAAGGCATTAAGGTTTGAACATAGTTCTTTACCTTTATCTGACAGGGAGTCGTTGACTACAATTGTCTTTTGTCTTATTTGACATTTATTATGGCCCGTAGGCACTACATCTCCAATGGATGTTTAATATGTGATCATCTTAACTGATGATTTAAACCCATGATTTGTAGATCGTCAGGTTAGGATATGAATCTTTTGAAGAATCCTATTATAAGAATGACGTGTGTGATTTTAACGAATCACGTCTGCCAGGAGTGTTAACATGTTTTCAGATGTTAACAAGGATTTTGAATCTTTTTGAACAGGTCTTACCATCTTGGCCAAGTCTCATAATGATATGCAGGCTAGGTTATACCTTTAAGATTCTTATTTAATATTTAATAGGCAGATTATTATAAGAGGAATGATTCTTGATTTATTTATTTCATGTATAATATATTTATGCATATAATGACAAAAATGAATTTTTTAAACTTAACATTCCATTAAACATTAAAAGGAGTACATATTGCCCTAAACGGGACTTTTAACAGAAATAACTTGCCCACGCAGGGGCTAAACTGGTAATACAAGTCCTCGCAGGGACTGATTACTAAGATAGGTGTCCACGCAGGGACTAAAAAGACAAGTCCACGTAGGGACTAAAGAAAGACAAGTCCACGCAGGGACTAAGTACATAGATAAATGTCTACGCAGGGACTTGATTGAAATAAGGAAATACAACAATACATATGGGGATTCAATGATCCCTCTTCTTCTTTCCTTTTAACAAGCTTGCTAGGCCCTTGAGAAATCCACGGTTGTTCCTACGCTCTTCTTGAAATTCTCGTTCCACCCTGTTTAACCTGTGGAGGATTTCCTCCTGTTCCGGTGGGGAAAAACGTGGTGGCTGCGACTGCTGCCGAATCGGAAGTCGAGCAGGTATTTGATACCCATGTGCTGGGTATCCCACTCCCCAGGGGGCTCCATATGGTCCTTCAGGATGAAGGGCGTTGTAGTTTGCCGCTACAAGGTATGGGTCGGCTTCAGCATAGTTGTAGTAAGTGTGAGCCGGCAGCTCAAACGGATTGTACACCGTTGAACCGGCGTATGTAGGAATCGGGTTACCAAAACCCAATGGTGGCGGCGCAATAGGTGCAGAATTCACCTCTGAAACTGGATTTGAAGGCCCACCCATTTGTGGGTCTTCATGCAGTGGCGGATAGTGACTGCCACTTGAGTGATGGGGGGTGCTAAAGTGAAAACCCCATTCTCGCACGGATATTCATGCGCCTGTTCTTCTATGCCTTGGTGGTTCTGGAGGTGTTTGATGAACCGGCGGCGGTGGTGGCGGTGGCGTGACTGCCACGAAATGCGAATACTCGGAGGGATCCTGCTACTGCTGGTGGGGCGATGAATGGTGAGAGGGTGTAAAGTACCATTCATACTGGTTAAATCTTGCCTGGTAGCTGTCTGGGCCATGGTAAGGTGATCCATGGAAGGATGACCCATCCGAAATCTCGATGGGGTGAGTAGGTGTCCCAGAAGGTGGTTCAACAGGATCCGTGTCTTCAGCTATATCCATTCCCTGAGCTTCGGGGAAATGGTCTTCAGGGCCTAATGGGTTAAAACCCACTGGTTCTTCAATATAGTTTGCCGGGTTGAATCGGCCCTGGAAGACAGGAGTAGGGTCGCCAAAGGAATGGTGCGAAAAGGATCGCTGCAACGGCAAGAATGAGTGGCATGAGTCTTCGGGCTCGTTCTCTGATTGCGGCCCAGAGGAATGGCGGTAAGGAGGCGTTGAGCTAAACGAGGTAGATCGCCTAGCGGGCTCCGAATAGATCCCCTGGTCTCTTTGAGGACCGGTACTCATGGTAGCAGAAGGAGTTCGCCGGTGTGAAGGCCCGGCTTCGTGGTCGTTGGGGGCGTGAATTGGCCCCTTGCCTCGTCCTCCTCTTCGGATCCTCGGTGGCATATTTCCTGTCAAACAATGAAAGATACAACAAAGAAATATAAAGGATAAAATAAAACAAATTAAGAATTGTCCTAAGTTCTTTGTCTAAACTCGGAAGTCGAGGAATGTGCAAACTGTGTCATTAAGATTAAACACAAAAGGCTAGTGTTTAATTCACTCAATGTTGGCTCTGATACTAACCTGTCACACCCCGATATTTCCACGTATTACCGGTGGGCCCGGTGGGGAGTATCGTGACGTAGTTGATATCATCATGGTCAAACAACACAAATTGTAAATGCACAGCGGAAGCAAAAGGTATGAATCACATTACAAACCGAATAAATAGTAATATCAAAGTATTGCAACGGACTATAAAAGATTCACAGGCGGATCAAAATATAAATAAGATCATTGTTCAACAGACTTTAACATCTAGAGCTTGCAAGACTTGATTATTGATGCCTGGAGTAGCCAGCCTATTTCGTATAGTACCTGCACTTAACCTTTTTGGAAAATACATCAGTTTACACTGGTAAATACAATTAACTGACTCATTTTGAAAAGAGTTTAAGAAAATTTGTTTGGATGCACATGGCATAAAATATCTTTAATAACTTGGGATAATTATTTAAAAAAAATAAACTTGTATACAGTTTTACATGTTTGTCGTCCATTTAGGACCCGGTTAGAAGAGCCAGTTTAACAAGATTAATAGACACACCACTTGGTATAATACCCACAAGAAGATACCCTTCTCGTGGACTACCTTTTTACATACGCAGCTGTCAGGTGTATGCCTACACCCCGTGCTTAAGTCGTGGCCATTTCTAATGAATGAGCCGAGGATATCCAGGACACGGTCATTAACCCCCCAAAGGTATTGCATCAAACAAGACAGAATAAAACGGGTTATGCATCTTTTTAATCAATATCTGATTGTACGACTTCATACCCGACCAAGCGGTATTATTATAATACCGTACCCCAAGCCCGTATAGGGAAATTAAGTTAAAAGTATTTACCTGAGCAAAGTATAAATCACAACAGCAAGTGCACGTAGCTTTTACTGGGCTCCTAATCTGGAACGAAGGTTTTAATAACCTGTTAGATTCCTAACAGGTCTTGATTAACCCTAAACTTAGACCGGTTAGTTTTTAAGAAAGGTATACGGTTCAAAATGCAAGATTAAGCGAAGACCGGATTAGAATGTGATTTAGCCCTGACAAGTTTGAATACTTGTATAATATTGGTAAACTAAACACATTCTGGATTTTGAGGTGAAAGTGATAGGGTTTGACCCGTTTCGGTCAATTTATGCAAACTAGTTACATAAGCTGAACCGAACGCGAATAACGCATAACGGGTAACCAAAAGAGTCATGAACAAGTTTCCTAAGTTAATATGCTTTAAATATGTTGTGATATCAGTAGGATACCTTCCACTATGCCCAAAATGAGTTTAATCTCAATTTAAGCCCCGTAGGGGTATTTTGGTCATTTTAGGGATTATAAAAGAGATTAAGTATAACTCTGATGTTCGGGTCTGAAATCATCAGTAAAATTACTTATTTTAATAAGTTATATCAGTAGGTGATAAGTCTTATATGACAAGAATGGTTTCAACCCATACTACGCGTTTAAAACGCGTAAAAAGTCGTTTTAAGCGATTTCCGGGTTATAATAGGAAATCTGAATTCCTGATCAGTTTATAAGGTTTAAAATACTTCATTTATCATATAAAATCAGTAGCAAAAGATTTGGTATCAAAATGATGTGAAAAACTCATTTTATAAACGAAAAGGGTATAATCGGTAATTACCGAATCAAGGCCATAACCCTTTGTTATGATCAGTTTAAAAATAACTAAAAATCTTCAAAAATCCCAGATTATTATATTACATCAGTGGTTAAAAGTTTTGGTGTAAAAATCGGGTTTAGATAGGCTTTATGCTAATTGCGCCGTTTAATTAACAAAGAGATTTCTAATTACGCTATTGAGC
The DNA here is from genome assembly GCA_030545235.1 of Helianthus tuberosus. Classification (NCBI taxonomy): domain Eukaryota; kingdom Viridiplantae; phylum Streptophyta; class Magnoliopsida; order Asterales; family Asteraceae; genus Helianthus; species Helianthus tuberosus. The sequence goes on along the minus strand of CM060434.1, from coordinate 130,537,417 downwards.
ATAACTCCTAATCTAGACCTCAAACGGATGTGAAATTTTTGGGACATGTTTATAAATCGGTAGCAAAGATTATTTTCCTTTCACATTTCAAAAATTCTCATTTTAAGGTTAAATGGGCATTATGGTCAACATTAAGCGATTAACAGAAACGTGTAAATGAATCGGACAATCAACGAGTCACTCACAGAGGGTTATACTATCATATAACCTGGTCCTAATGAAGTTTTAAGGCATGTCTAAACTAGTCTAAATTGGGTCAGAACTGGAAGTCAAAGCGAAAGTCAAACTATGCGACTTTTAGTTCTGAACCGAGCCTATACTAAACATTGTCGGATCGGACATGCTTAGGCATGTTCTTGTATTGATTACCAAGTTATATAAGTGGCAAAATAGGTTACACGTCTTCTAAATTGCTAATTATGTGTTAATTCGAAATTTAAGTTTCTGTTGACTTTTTCGGATTAAGTTTGACCCGACATTTGACTTAGTTAGAGTGGAATTCAGAGGGTGCCATTTTAAGGGTTTAATGCCCACATAATTTCCTACTTATAACTACTTTCAATTTGACTAATCACTGGACCATTAGTGATTAATCGTTAAGTCAAACCATAATTACGACGCTTTGACTTTAAGCTAATTAACTAAGTAAAACATGATTACGGAAAGTTAAGGAAGCTTACCAAGGTCATATGCATGACTAATGATGCTTAGGAAAGGCTCTTGTGCTCCAGAAATCCTCAGGAGTTGAGTTTGAATGAATGATCAAATTTTGAAATAATGTGGGTCATTATATAGTGATCTTGATTGATCAAGATGATGCCAAACAACTCTAGGATTGATCCCTGATCAATTACAAGTGTCCCTAGGCCTAAGAACTAGTTTGTGCCGCACATGGTATTGAAAACTAGCAATATAAGTCGGTTAAACGGGCTGGACAGACACCTGTGATGTTTCTGATGCTGGGACTGTCTTACGGACCGTAAGACCTTGGCTTTGCGGTTCGTAATCAACCTTGGTTTATTTCGCCCAGATGACATCCTTGCGGACCGTAAGGCTAAGCCCATACGGTCCGTAACCGATGACCAGAAGACAAAAATTTGAGAATCTCTTGAGTTTGACCATGCAACTTTTGATATTACGAATTAGGGCCTTTATTATGAGTATGGGGCCACTTGATCATGTCTGAACAGTTATAACAACCTTGCCATGCTTTAAAATTGTCTTGGATTCTTTTGAAAGTGGCAATGAATGAAGGTTTGTCGTATACATTCTCATAGGATCCCATCTTTGCAATTAGAATCAATTATTACTGGTATTTACCGGATTTGAATGTATATCAGATGTTTATAAAATAGGTTAAGGTTTGGGATTTATAAATAGGTCTCTAAGAGGTATAAATTAACATGTCGACACTTTTAAATCCTAGCATACATCTTTCAACTTGATCCGGGTTTATAATACGTTTACCTACCATGACACGTGTCTTTATTTTATTGGGCATGATTTTACGAGGTGTTACATTAGCCGAGGGTAACGTTACATTCAAAAGAGGGGCTTACCACTTTTCGCATTAATAACTAACTTAATTGTCTTTTAATATTCCGACCCTTTGGGATTGTATCCCTGCTGACTCAAACCACTGGGTTGAGGGTAACGTCACATTCAAAAGAGGGGCCTACTACTATAACTAAGATAATCTCTTAAAAATTCCGAAAGTGCGAAAATCATCAAAGGGTACATTAATGATAAGTTGGATCCAAGTGATTCTATCTTGTCTATTTGTATTTTCATTTTATTTATCTTTTCATTTTTAGTTTTATTTTCATGTTTAAAACTCTTTTCTCAAAATTTGGATCGATTAGACGTTGAGGATAAACCAGTATTAAAAGCTCTTGTGTCCTTGGACGACCTCAGTATCTTACCAACACTATACTATGCTCGCGATGGGTGCACTTGCCCAAGTGTGTGTTTAGTGTTAGTATAAAATCGTGTTTTATAAATTTAAAACTTAACTAACGCGTAAAACGTGCTTAAAAATATTAATAAAATCATATCACGCTATACGCACACCAAGTTTTTAGCGCCATTGCCGGGGACACTAGGATTTTCACAAAGTTTAAAATCGACGGCCTATTCATTTTTAGCATTTTTCTTTTTGTTTTTTCAGGAGGTTTCTTAATTTTTTCAACTTCTGTAGAAGCTCAGCACGGGTCGTGCCCGATTAGACACGGGGCTGTGCCTATCAAATTCACTGGCAGTTTCTGTTTTCTAAGTTACAGAAGAGTGACCACAAGCCGTGGAGGTGCAACACGGGCCGTGCTGATCTCCCCAGTAATTAGGGATCTAGAAAACAGCCACTGAAACACGACCACGGGTCGTGATCATTGACCACGGGGACATGGTGAAGAATCTGACCGACATTCCTTTCTGTTTTGATCGCAGGACTTAGAACTTAATTGCAGGGCCTGAAACTCTACGCGGTGCATGAGCTCCAGTTCTTATAAAGACATAAAAGAACCTATAGAGGAACCAGCACACTTTCTAAGGAAAAGACTAAAAGCCAAGAATCAAGGGAAAGCTTTGGGGGATCGAATCCCGTTGGCGGATCAACGTACCCTAATGGATTACTTACGGCCCATGGTCGGTAACCTTGGAGCCGCCATCAATGCACCGAACGTCGATGCCAATAACTTCGAACTTCGGCCGCATTTGATCCAAATGCTCCAAAATTCTGCAACATTCCATGGCCTACCCGATGAAGATCCGCATTTACATATTAACAACTTTTTGGAAATGCGTGACACTTTCCGGATCAAAGGAGCATCAAACGACGCCGTCCGCCTTCGAATGTTACCATTTTCACTAAAAGACCGAGCCAAGGCTTGGCTCAACACCCTCCCAAGTGGTTCGGTAAATACTTGGGATGAACTTGCCCAAAAAATTCTATATAAGTATTTCCCGCCCTCTAAAACGGCTAAATTAATAACTGAAATAAATACATACTCACAAGAGGACGGGGAATCCTTATATGAAACTTGGGAAAGGTTCAAGGAGCTATTGAGGAAATGCCCTCATCATGGTCTCGCGGTGTGGCAACAAGTATCCACTTTCTATAATGGGTTATTGCCGCACACGAGACAAACACTCGACTCAAGCTCCGGGGGACTTCTAGGTAATAGACGCCCAAATGAAATCTATAATCAAATTGAGGAAATTGCTCAAAACAATTTTCAATGGCACACCCCTAAGGCTCAAAGTATATTACCCCGGGCGCCCATAAAGTAGACGAGAACACCTCTTTACAAGCCCAAATCGAGGCCCTATCTTCAAAAATAAAAAAATTGGAAATGGCAAAAACGGCCTCGGTTATGGCTTATGAAGGGTGTGGTGGGCCACATGAAAATTGGAGTTGTATGAAAGAAATGGAAAATCAAACGGAAATGGTAAATTACATTGGTAATCGACCTAGACCGTCGAGTCCCCCAACGGGTTCCTACAATAAAGGATGGCGTAACCATCCTAACCTTGGTTGGAGGGAGATCGGGAATAGTAGTAACCAACAAAATCAAAATCCATGACCAAACTTTCAACAACAACCAAGAAATGAGTCACAAAATTTCACTCAACAATAACAAGGGGCGGGGAGAGGCTTGAAGATCTCATCACACGCCTCATCTCCGAAACCGACAAAAGGTACTTGGATCGATTCCTACAAATGGAATCCAACATTAGAAACCAACAAGCTAGTATTCAAAACATCAAGAAACAAATAAGCCAACTAGCCCAAAGTTTTTCCGAGAGACCACAAGGCGCATTACCTAACAATACCGAAACCAATCCAAAGGCGCAAGTACACCTCATAACATTAAGAAACCGGACCGTAGGTCCCGAGGAAATACCACTACCCCCAACCAACAACAATCCACCCAACCAAACCACAAAACCACCCTCAACCCACCAAGAAACAACTATCCCACAAAATTCCGAACCCACCAAAAACCCCTCGGTACCCTACCCCGGCCGGTTACTTTGCCAAAAGACCGATGAGCAATTCACAAAGTTCATAAACTTACTAAAACAATTGCATATCAATCTCCCATTTGTAGAAGTCCTCACTCAAATGCCAAAATACTCAAAATTCATGAGAGACTTTCTCACCCACAAAAGAAAGATTGAAACTTTGCAATTGGTCAACTTAAGTGAAGAATGCTCAGCCATACTCCTCAACAATCTCCCACAAAAGAAGATCGACCCTGGAAGCTTCACCATCCCTTGCTCCATTGGGGGATCACCTATACGAAATGCACTAGCCGACCTTGGGGCTAGCATCAATCTCATGCCCGCGTCAATGTTTGACCGACTCAGACAAGGAAAAATAAGCCCCACAAAAATGAGCATACAACTCGCTGATAGGTCCATCAAGTATCCACAAAGTGTCGTCGAGAATCTATTGGTAAAGGTCGGAGAATTTGTCTTCCCGGCCGACTTTGTCATACTCGACATGGAAGAAGACACCGAGGTTCGCCTCATTCTAGGAAGACCATTCCTCGCCACCGCTCGCGCCATGGTAGACATGAGTGATGGGAAGTTAACATTGAGGGTTGGAGACAAGTGTCACACCCCAACCGATGGCGGAAACATCGGGGCATGGCACTGAGTGAAACAGATTGTCTATGAGTATCCATAACAACTATTCGTTACCAGATAATTAAACGTCATGTCCCATACCAAAACATATCCAAATAAAAACAGTTATTACAAATAATTGTCTCATAAACGAATACTGTTCCGACGACTCAGATTTAAGCATGACATAACTAAACCCCAAGCTTGATTCACCAAAGCACAGCATTCCTAGCATTTCAAACACCTGTCACATACGTTAAAATAAAGTCAATACGCATAGTGTAAAGGTGAGCAAACAAGTTTGATAGTATAGTAAAGTTCGAATTCGTTTACGCATAACCAGCATGTACAATGCATAATGTGAAACACGTAAGTTATCGACAAAGATCCTATCAACACCAATGACTGGGAGTTGATTGTGAGTAGTGAGTGCGCAACACATAGTACTATCGTTGCTAAGGCAGGTAGACAGCAATCAATGTGTAAACATAACAAACAAGCATTCATCGAGTCACGTATAACATGCAGTAATGGTTAGCGTTAAAATGTGTTTGCGTTGTGTGTTCAAAGTGATTTAGAATAAGTAACGTATGTAACACCCAAAAGTGCGTTAAGAAAAAAGGGATTGAGTATACTCACAACGAGGGTTGCTAATGGATTGAAGGGAGCGCTAGAGAGAGTCAGCCTAGTTACAGAACGATAATGGTAAGCGATAAGTGGTGCGCGCAGAACACGGATCGGATGGCCATTCGATCGAATGGTCGTTCGATCGAGTAGTGGCTGCAGGTTGGTTTTCGGCGTTTCGTGCGTTGAGTTTCGCGATGCATTTTGAGTGGGCGATGCGATAGTATTACCCATTAGTTACACAAATAACCTAACGACTAAATACCGTAAATATAGACCTTGAATCTCGAGTTTGCGATGAGATTGCGTTGCGATAGAGTTGCGATTGTGATTCGAATAATCACCACATAACATAAATAAACATGCACAGGTAACACATAATATAACACACACACGTAAAACAATATCCAGAACGCATAATTCGGGTTGCGATTTGATAGCGATGCGATTAGCGATAAGTCGTTTAGCAATTAAATAGTTATTAAATAGCGATTAAGTAGCGATTTATTAACATATACTCCACATAATACAACTAAAGCGATTAAAATAGATTCTCGATTACAAGTCAAGAAGTATAATTAGTAATTGAGCAAGGAGAGACAGATCGCAATTAGCAATCTTTTCTAGACTTTGACTTTGACTTTGACTTGTATTTTGACTTTTGAAACTCAGGATGTTACAGCCTCCCCTACTTTACGAAATTTCATCCCGAAATTTAAGACATAGGCGTAACAAACAGTTGCGGGTACTTCGCCTTCATGTCACTTTCAAGTTCCTAGGTGAACTCGGTGTCGCGTTTGCCTTCCCACCGAACCTTCACAATGGGAATGCATGAGTGTTGAAGTACCTTGGTTTCTCGGCCCATGATCTCGACAGGCTTTTCCATGAAGTGTAATGTTTCATCCACTTGCAGATCCTCAAGAGGGACATGTAACTCCTCGTCGGCTAAACACTTTTTGAGGTTCGAAAAGTGGAAAGTCGGGTGGACGTTACTCAGTTCCTCCGGTAGTTCGAGTTTGTAGGCTACTTTACCAATCCTTTCCAGAATCTTAAAGGGTCCCACATATCGAGGCGCGAGCTTTCCTTTCTTGCCGAATCTGATAACCCCCTTCGAAGGTGCAACCTTTAAGAGTACGTGATCGCCAACGTCAAATTCAAGGGGCTTGCGGCGTCTATCGGCGTAACTTTTCTGAGGACTCCGAGCTTTCAGAAGATTGTCTCGAATTTGGAGAATTTTGTCAGTCGTTTCTTGCAATAGCTCAGGACCGGTAATTTGCGCGTCTCCGATCTCGTGCCATACAATAGGCGATCGAAATTTTCTTCCGTATAATGCCTCAAATTGTGCCATTTGAATACAAGAGTGATAACTATTATTGTACGAGAATTCGACTAAAGGTAAGTGCGCGTCCCAATTGCCACCGAAATCTATGACACACGAGCGAAGAATGTCTTCATGGGTACGAATCGTTCGCTTAGTCTGACCGTCGCTTTGGGGATGGAAAGCGGTACTTAGATTAAGAGTAGTACCGAGAGCGGATTGAAACGTTTCGCAAATACACGAGTTAAACCGACCATCATGGTCAGAGATGATGTCGCGAGGCGTCCTGTGTCGACATATAATTTTGTCGGTGTAGATTCATGCCAATCATTCTACCTTATAGTCTTCCCATATCAGTAGAAAGTGAGCAGATTTAGTAAGATGATCAATGACAACCCAGATCCTGATGGCGTGCGCGGGAGTTTCTTTATAAAATCCATAGCTATACTCTCCCATTTCCACATAGGGATCTCGGGTTGCACGAGTAAGCCAGAGGGGCGTTGATGCTTAACCTTGACTTTCAAACAAGTCAGGCATTTCGAAACGTAGATAACGATATCCTTCTTCATGCCTGACCACCAGTACTTGTAGTGCATGTCCTGGTACATCTTGTCTGCAACGGGATGAATGGAGTATCGCGACTTGTGGGCTTCGTCTAGCAGAATTTGTCATAAATTGGTGCACTTGGGAATCCAAATTCGGTCTAGATAATGAAAGATACCATTCGATTTATTCACCAGTTGTTCGCCATTGTTGATGATCTTTTCTTTCTTCAAAGTGCGTTCGGTAAAACAAGCATGTTGTGAGTCACGGATAAGAGTTTCGAGATTGTACTGGGCTTGAGTATTACGAACGCTATGCAAATAGCTTCGTCGACTGAGAGCATCAGCGACGACGTTTGCTTTGCCTGGGTGGTAACGGATCTCACAGTCATAATCATTGAGTAGTTCTACCCACCGGCGTTGGCGCATATTCAGCTCTTTCTGACTAAAGATGTGTTGTAGGCTCTTATGGTCGGTGAAGACCGTACACTTGGTACCGTATAGGTAGTGTCGCCAAATCTTTAGTGCAAAAACAACTGCACCAAGCTCGAGGTCGTGTGTGGTATAGTTCTTCTCGTGGATCTTGAGCTGGTGAGACGCGTATGTGATAACCTTGTCTCGCTGCATAAGGACACAACCAAGACCGAGGTTAGAGGCATCGCAGTAGACTGCGAAGTCGTCGTCTCCGTCGGGCAAATAGAGTACATGAGCGTTGCAAAGCATAAGCCTGAGAGTTTGAAAGGCTTCCTCTTGTTCGGTTCTCCAAACAAAAGGCTTGTATTTGTGCGTGAGAGAGGTGAGGGGTACAATGGTTTTTGAAAAGTCGGCGATGAATCGGCGATAGTAACCCGCCAATCCGAGGAAAGAACGAACTTCGGATGGGTTCTTTGGTGTAACCCAAGTCTTAACGGCTTCGATCTTCGCAGGATTGACATGAATTCCTCGACTATTAATGATTTGACCCAAGAATTGGACCTCCTCAAGCCAGAATTCACATTTGGAGAACTTGGCATAGAGACGGTTTCCCTGTAGTAACTCAAGAACCAAACTGAGATGTTGCGCGTGTTCGGCTTTTGATTTGGAATATATCAGGATATCATCGATGAACCCGATGACGAAACTGTCAAGATAGGGTTTACACACGCGATTCATTATATCCATGAAGACTGCGGGGGCGTTAGTAAGACCAAAGGGCATAACAACAAATTCGAAATGACCATAACGGGTTCGAAACGCGGTTTTGGGTATATCCTCCTCTTGAATTTGTATCTGGTGATAGCCTGAACATAGATCGATCTTGGAAAAGCATGTAGCACCTTATAATTGATCAAATAAATTATCGATTCGGGGCAAGGGATAGCGATTCTTGATGGTGAGCTTATTCAGTTCCCTATAGTCGATGCACATCCGGAACAATCCGTCCTTCTTTTTGATGAAAAGGACAGGTGCACCCCATGGAGAGGTGCTAGGTCGAATGAAGCCTTTATCAAGTAGTTCCTGGAGCTGACTCGAGAGTTCGCCCATTTTAGAAGGAGCAAGGCGATAAGGCGCTCTAGCAACAGGATTTGCTATAGGAATGAGGTCGATTCGGAAATCGATATCACGGGTGGGAGGTAATCATGGAAGATCGTCAAGGAATACGAGAGGAAAATCACGAACTACAGGCACCTGGTCTACCTCCTTAACTTCCTTTTTCTTTTCCTTCTCCACTACTACGATGTGTGCCAAGAAAGCTTGGTATTCCTTACGGAGATACTTGCTAGCTTGGACACACGACATGAGTTGTAACTTTTTCGAAGCGACTTCACCATAAACACACAATTGATCACCATTTGCGAGTGAGAATCGAATCATTTTGTCAAAGCAAACAATTTCAACATGATTTTCCCGAAGGAAATCCATACCTACTATGACATCAAAGCTACCGAGTTGCATTGGTATAAGGTTAATCGGAAAAACGTGACCATTGAGATCGAGGGTACAGTCACGTAGAACAGAACTGACAGTGACGGTTCTTCCAGTGACAACTTCTACGTCGAAGGTCGTTGGGAGATGAGCGCTCTTACGATTAAGGAGCTTTTCGAATTCAAATGACACAAAACAGTTATCGACTCCAGTATCAAATAAACACGAAGCATAAATACCATTTACGAGAAACGTACCATTGACCACGTTGTTGTCTACCTGAGCCTGACGGGAATTGATATTGAAGACTCGCCCGCGGGCTGCTTGCTGCGCTGGTTTCTGATGTTGTTGTTGTTGTTGCGGTGCTGGCTGCTGCTGCTGTGGCTCTTGCTTAACCACTCGGTTAGGGCAGACGTTTGCGAAGTGGTTGGGATCACCACACGCAAAGCAAGCTCTTGCGTGAGCAGGAGCTTCTTGCTGTCCTTGCGGAGCTGGTAGAGCAAGAGCTTGAGCTTGAATTGGAGCTTGAGTTTGACGTGTTCCGGCATGGCAGTTAGCGGTGAAGTGGCCGTACATGTTGCAGTGTATACAGAACCGGCATGCAATACCAACCGGGTGATGATACGTGCAAGTAGGGCAGAGCGGGTGTGGGCCAGTGTATGCAGGCTTGGCAAGCGGTGCATTGGCCACAGGAGCCGCTACTTGACGCTGCTGAGCTTGCGGTTGGGCAGGTACTGCTTGAAGTGGTGCTGCGATAACTGCGCAGTTCTTGTTGCTGGAGCTGCTGTTCTTTCTCTTGCGACGTGAGAGCTTTGAAGATTGTGGTGCGGTGGTAGCCTCAGTGGTGGTAGCAGCGGTGACTTGATGAAGACTTTTGGCAGCTTTATCGAAATAACCAGACTTGACTCGCTTATCATTGATCTCAGCGGTGAGCAGGTAGGTTTCCTCAATAGTTATCGTCTTTGCAGCTTGCACAAAGTCTGCAACACAATCCGGAAGAGCTCAGATGTATTTCTTGATTGTAACCTCAGGGGTAGTAACTTGGCCTGAACAGATAAGACTTAGCTGCTTGAAGCGAGCAGTTAAACCGGCGTTATCTCCACCATCCTGCTTAATATGCCAAAATTCATCCTTGAGCTTTTGGAGTTCATGGGGAGGGCAAAACTCTTGCATCATGATGTTCTTCAACTCATCCCAAGACAATCTGAAAGCTGCATCGTTCCCTCGTTTGTTTCTCTAAGCCGTCCACCAATCAAGAGCGCGGGATTGGAGGACGCCGGTAGCATTGACAGTGCGGAGGTCTTCTGGACAGCCACTCTGGCGCAGGGTGACTTCGATAGAGTCAAACAATTGGAACATGGCCGTAGGCCAATCCTCGCCAGTAAATTCTTTTGGACCGCAGGCTTTGAACTGCTTGAAGATAAAAGCTGTCTTAGGAGCATCTGTCCTAGTTTCTTCCGAAGATATGCTAGCATTTTCGTTCAACTCACCGACAATCTGCGGAATCACTTTAACGATTTGACTTGCGACGAGAGAAGCGAGTCGCTTGTCAGCTTGTTTGCGTCTAGCAGCGCGGCAGTGGAGTGATCCAGATGACGACATTATCTGCATCAGACATCATCACGGAACTCAATCACACTTTGATTAAGTATAGTCTATTATCTCCCTCAAGCTACTTATATACGTATAAAGCTCAGGAACACGTAAACACAAAAGCAAATAGGCACATAATATACAGAGGCACGTAAGCACCTAAGCACATAGTCCATGTAAACACTGAAGCACATAATCCACATAACTTACTACATTTTGCACGTATTCACCTACATATATCGCACATATTCTCCTATCCTTCCCAGTGACGTTACGCGATCGAGAGTTGCGAGTGCGAGTAGCAATTTGCGGTTGCGGGTAGCTTAAGCGATTTGTTATCGTTTTGAGGTAAATGGGTAGTGCGTGTTGTGTGTGTTGATCAAAACGAACAGAGAAAAGCGAATATATCACCAAACCAGAACATAAAATCCACATAAATGCAATAAAACACAGAGTCAGCGGGCGCGAATCCAGAATTGAAACACATAAAGTCGAGTAGGATGTCTCGGGTGCGTTAGACTTTGACTACCCAAAGTGATTTGACTATTCTCAAGGACTCTGGGAGCACATCTTGGCTTAGCAGACTGTGCTCTTTGCCTCAATCCGGACTATCGGCAAGCATCCGTTGGGCCATTACGTGACCCTAATCGTTGGAACCCATCGAAACTTTGGTGAGAGTTTTGTAAAACCAGAATATAGAGCGGAATAAGTCATTAAGGTTCGGGTTTCACCCCTCACTTAACGACTCCTTTCCTGTTTGTGTGATAAAACCATGAGACAGATGAAAATCGGCGTCGAAGTAGGGATTTCACTCCAGATTCAACGCAAATTTTCGTGTTTATAGTAAGTAATTGCGTTAGGCTAGGGATTTAGTCGAGAGTTTGCAGTTTTCACACCTAATCTCGACCTAATCACCTTGCCCTACGCAGGATATTTGAAAATTGTGCGAGTTGCCAGTCTTAGGAAAGACTTGACCTTGCGCGAAGCGGTAGTATGCGATGTCTGCGCAATAGTGTGTAGTGATAACGAGTGTAAGAGGTAATAGCAAGTAGGCGCGTACAAAACCTCTACCAGGTATGCACAAGTTGGTCTGTTGGTACTTAGACTATAGACTAGGTCGTTTCTAAGACATCGACCCGGACTAGGTCGAGTCTTGCCTAATTCCCTATAGTTATGGTTCTGATACCAATCTGTCACACCCCAACCGATGGCGGAAACATCGGGGCATGGCACTGAGCGAAATAGATTGTCCATGAGTATCCATAACAACTATTCATTACCAGATAATTAAATGTCATGTCCCATACCACAACATATCCAAATAAAAATAGTTATTACAAATAATTGTCTCATAAACGAATACTGTTTCGACGACTCAGATTTAAGCATGACATAACTAGGCCCCTAGCTTGATTCACCAAAGCACAACATTCCTAGCATTTCAAACACCTGTCACATACGTTAAACTAAAGTCAATACACATAGTGTGAAGGTGAGCATACAAGTTTGATAGTATAGTAAAGTTCGAATTCGTTTACGCATAACCAGCATGTACAACGCATAATGTGAAGCACGTAAGATATCGACAAAGATCCTAGCAATACCAATGACTGCGAGTTAACTGCGAGTAGCGAGTGCGCAACACATGTTCACCACTATGAACACCTGAAGTAATATCCTTAACAACCCCTGAATGAACATGTGCTGAGTCTAAACTATAGTACTATTGTTGCTAAGGCAGGTAGACAGCAATCAATGTGTAAACATAACAAACAAGCATTCATCGAGTCATGTATAACATGCAGTAACGGTTAGCGTTAAAATGTGTTTGCGTTGTGTGTTCAAAGTGATTTAGAATAAGTAACGTATGTAACACCCAAAAGTGCGTTAAGCAAAAAAGGGATCGAGTATACTCACAGCGAGGGTTGCTAATGGATTGAAGGGAGCGCTAGAGAGAGTCAGCCTAGTTACAGAACGATAACGGTAAGCGATAAGTGGTGCGCGCAGAACACGGATCGGATGGTCATCCGATCGGATGGCCATTCGATCGAATGGTCGTTCGATCGAGTTGTGGCTGTGGGTTGGTTTTCGGCGTTTAGTTTCGTGCGTTGAGTTTCGCGATGCGTTTTGAGTGGGCGATGCGATAGTATTACCCATTAGTTACACAAATAACCTAACTACTAAATACCGTAAATATAGACCTTGAATCTCGAGTTTGCGATGAGATTGCGTTGTGATAGAGTTGCGATTACGATTCGAATAATCACCACATAACATAAATAAACATGCACAAGTAACACATAATATAACACACACACGTAAAACAATATCCAGAACGCATAATTCGGGTTGCGATTTGATAGCGATGCGATTAGCGATAAGTCGTTTAGCGATTAAATAGCGATTTATTAACATATACTCCACATAATACAACTAAAGTGATTAAAATAGATTCTCGATTACAAGTCAAGAAGTACAATTAGTAATTGAGCAAGGAGAGACAGATCTCAATTAGCAATCTTTTCTCCCTTTGACTTTGACTTGTATTTTAACTTTTGAAACTCGGAGTGTTACAACAAGGAGATGAAATTCGGGGTTGGAAAGAGAGTAGAGGACGACTCGGTAAACTACATGGATGTCTTAGACTCAAGCTTGGATGACGCTTTTCGACGGTGCAACACGGGATGCAAGACATCCCGCTCGGGTAACATATGACTGGCTTTGGGTCTAGCCAAGGACCCTTATAAACATGGCGCACCACGGAGGCATTCCGCGTAACTATCCTTATTATTAATTTAGTTTAACTTTTATGTTTTCTAGTTTAGTCTTACTTTTTAGGAATAAATCACTCTCCAAAAAGATGAAAACTGTCAAAGGGACATTAAAACCACACCCCATGCATGAAAACAGTGCCTCCCGACAACTTTTCCAACATTACAGTATGTGCAGCATGGGGTCGTGCCCACCCAACACGCCTCGTGCCCAGGCTCTGCAGAAAATAGTCCCAGATCAGGTAACTGACCACGGGCCGTGCTCACTGAACACGCCCTGTGGCCAACCTTCTGTTCATTTCTGTTACTGGCAATCTGACCACGGGCCCGGACCACATGCGGCCGTGGCCAGATGTCCAGTAACACGAAACCTTGTTTATAAACACGCTTTTACACATTCAAATCAACCTAAAAACTTATTTTTGGGACACATTGAGGACAATGTGTAATTTGAGTGTGGGAGGGGGGGGGGGGGACGCTAAAACCTTGAATCTTGCAAGTCCTAATAACAAGCCTTACACAAAACTCTATTGGAACTGCTAATCACCCCAAATATTTTCAAAAATTTTCATTTTTTTTTGCTTATCTTGGTTTAAATTGGGAATAACAAGTTCTAAAAAGGTTATGTTTTTACGAATTTACAACCGATAGCGCCGTGATAAAAAGGAACCAAATAAGAAAATTATGAAAAGGCACGACAAATCTATTTAAAATTTGATTATATATACTTGTTCACACTATAAACCCATTCCCACAATAAGTGAGTTTTGAGCCTTTATTGAGCATACATGCATACATCTTTAAACTAAATGCTCATTTTTCGTTTCTTGTGTGAATAGCCGCTTGGTTCTTACGACTCTAGAACTTGCCAAGACGATACATTCCCGGTCCTTACCAACTTGAACCAAAGTAAGTAAATGACGGAGGCATTAGGACTAACCCATTTTTCTTTCAAAACCATTATTTTTATCCTTTTTTACACACTACCCAAAATCACCCTAGTTAACCCCTTTGAGCCTAAACCTTTTCATTTCAAAAACCCGAAAAACAAACACCCATTACCCACCAAAACCTTTTTCTTTTCAAACCCATTTGTTTTAGTAAAAAGCTCGGTTATCTTGTGGCATGAAAAATAAATGAAGAACGTTGCAATAACCAAACAAGTTCCTCAAAGAAATCTTGTTTGAATATGCTTAGTTTGAATAAATGTCACAAAAACAAAAAGTTTTACGACAACTAACGCTTTTTACGCTTTTCGCCATTTCACTAACTACTAACCAAAAACAGCATACCCTTAGCCCAAGCCTAACCCTTCCCAAAGTCGTCTTGATATTTACGAAGGTTTATAATTAAAAAGGAGGAGGTTTGATCGCTTGGCAAGCATATGGTAGAAGTAAGTTCCATGCCGGTATCGAGTTTTTCACAAAAATACACAATCGGCCGAGTGTTGAGTGATCTCCTGTGAGGTATGTGAACTTGTATATAAATGGAATTTTAAGGAAGCATGTTATGCCTAAATAAATTGTTTTTCTTAAATTGTTCTAAATAAATCATGTCGAATAGGATTGTAAATAAAATAAAAACTAAATAAAGATCTTGGATTCCCGACACTCAAGATAAGCCACAAACTTCTCCTCTACCTCTTCCATTTGGGTGTGAAAGCCACATATTAAAGAGTTTTGCTTGAGGACAAGCAAAGATTTAAGTGTGGGGGTGTTTGATGTGTACAAAATGCAACATATAAATTATATCAATTGAGGCGTAAAACTAACCCTTTTTTAGTACTAATGTTGGAAAAAGCACGTTTCTTTCTTTCTTTTGAATTTACAGGACCAAATGAGCTTCAACGAACAAAAGGAACAAATAAGCAGCCAAAACTAACATAAATACAAGAATAAGGAATAACGTGACATGCCTGACCCCTCGGCAGCATCTCCCAAAGCAAAACTAAGAAAACAGAAACTGATCACGGGGCCGTGCCCAGCTGAGCATGGGGTGTGGTCAGCCCTGGCACATCAAGACAAAAGCTGCAGAAGCTTCTACGCCCACCACGGGGCCGTGCCTAGCTCTCCACGGGGCGTGGTCAACTCTTAGATTTTCAGAATCTTGATAGTACAACAAAGAGTTGACCACGGGACCGTGGCCAGGGCTCAGTTCTGGCTATAAAAAGGGGTGCTTGGTTCCCTTCAAAGGCATCCCTTGGCAAACCACTTCTCTCGCACTTTGCCACCATTCCACCAACACCCACCACCATCATCCATTTATCATCTTTAGAGTGTGTAGTAGTCTCGGGGTCCAAGATTGATCGTAAGAGTTCTTGTCAATCAAAGGACATGTTTGGCTAATCTCTTACAACATTTGGTGAAGACAAGTCTTTAATGTATTACTTTTGATTTTTAATATTTCGGAACTTTTTTATTGGGTTTGTATTAATGACTTTAATAACTAGTTTCTTATGTTGAAAGTGAATTTTCTTTACCATTTCTTCATGGTGTCATTGATTTGCCCATTCGTGTCTTTACGGTCTATATAAAGAGCATTAACTACTTGGAAGGGGGTTAGAAGGGTGGTTTGGTAAAGTTCTTATCTCGTTCAATGTATAGATCCTGCGAGGATTTGGTTCAAGCTTACTAGGACCTCCTTCAATGCCCAACGGTATTGGATGGTGGGGGTGCGAATAGCTTGAACCCCTCATATGTTAACTAATATTAAAATATTAAACCGGCTTCGGGATTGTATCCTTGCTGACTCAAACCACTTAGCCGAGGGTAACGTCATCTTCAAAAGAGGGTCCTACCACTTTTCGCATTAATAACTAACTTAATTGTCTTTCAATATTCTGACCCTTTGGATTGTATCCCTGCTGACTCAAACCACCGGGTTGAGGGTAACGTCACCTTCAAAAGAGGGGCCTACTACTATAACTAAGATAATCTATTAAAAAGTCCGAAAGTGCGTAAATCATCAAAGGGTACAATAAAGATGAGTTGGATCCAAGTGATTCTATCTTGTCTATTTGGTTTTTCATTTTATTTATCTTTTCATTTTTAGTTTTATTTTCATGTTTAAAACTCTGTTCTCAAAATTTGGATCGATTAGACATTGAGGATAAACCGGTATTAAAAGCTCTTGTGTCATTGGACGACCTCGGTATCTTACAAACACTATACTACACTCGCGATGGGTGCACTTTCCCAAGTGTGTGTTTAGTGTTAGTATAATATCGTGTTTTATAAATTTAAAACTTGACTAACGCGTAAAACGGGCTTAAAATTTTTAATAAAATCATATTACGCTATACGCACACCAATAATTGCTTAGGTGAAACTCCCATACTTAAAGCATTCGACCAGACATATTAAGTAACAAAACCATGATAAACTTGGCATTTTTTAAACTTCATAACGATTTCATAAACAACCCTTTTTCCGAAAAAAGTAGACAAGTCTTAGTTGTTTAGTTACAAGGTTTACTAACAAACTAAGTTCTTGCAAAAAATAATACTGACAAAAGATTACACATGACGGTGATACATAAGACAAAAGCTAGGACTATTCAAAATAGATAACTTCAGAAGCCCAAGGTGGGCATGGTTCGTGTGTGTTCGTTCCAAGTCGCCAAGCCATTTAAGTTGAGGATTTACCTACATCAAAAACAAGACTTCAAGAATTAATTTCGTTAATTATATCGCTTTCTAATCTAACAAGTCAATGTAACTCATTCCATACTTTCATATCGTACTTGCATTTATTTACCCGTTGAAATGGGTCAAAACATACCATCTCAAAATTGAGATAAAACATACCCTTCATTAATCCGTTAGTAACGGTAATTACATTCATAACATAAACTTTCATTCGATCCGTTTACAACGAATCGAATACATTCCTTTCATCACCTTTACTTACATCCACTTCAACCCGTCTATGACAGATTGGATTTATTCCTTTCCTTTTTGCATTATTTTCCATTCATTCGGTTCGTTCAAGACGAGCCGACTATGATACTTATCCATTCATAAACATTCATTTCATATGACCCGTTCGTAACGGGTTAGGCTATCTACTTTATAACTACCATAAACTACCATAACTAAGGTTTTTGTACAAGAACGATAAATAGCAAAAATAAAATTTGTATGCATACAACAACATACCTCTATCTTGTGAGCCTTTCGTTTTCCTAGTATTTGAACCTTCCTCTTTCACGCCTACGTAAACATATTCGTTCACTCATTTAGTCCAACCGAATTCTTTCAATCATTTTCCAAATTACACATATTTATTCTCTAAAGCACTTCATTGAACACTTGGTGGGCATCGCATTAATAAGGCACATAGTACAAGTATTCAAAACATGATTCTACTAGTTCATCTAGTAATTCATCAATAATCAAACAAGTTCATATAATCCTTTTATTCTACATCAATTCATCTGGTGTCCATGTATTACATACAAGATCAACCATCAAGATTTCAAAGTTACACATGATTGCTTCTATTTTTAATCATCCTGCATTCATGAAAATTTCATTTAAAATGGGTTTATGCATCAAGTCTTTTAAATGATCAAAATCAAACATAAACCTTATTCTATAGTGCAATCCTTATATCTAATTACCATATTTTAACATGAACTCATGATTTGGTTAAAAACTCACTTCCTACAATTCATCAAATCAAGAATTTTAACTTACAAGTTCAAAGTATGAGCTTAGATGATCGAGATTAGGGTTCATGCAATTGATTATCTCTGAAATCTTCCTTCAATTTGGCTGAGTTTAGCAAACAAAGGTTTCACCCTGTTCTTCCTTTTCCAATCGAACCAGACACACACCCAATGTGTGTTTTTATTTTCCATTCTATTTAATATTTTGATTTTAACATTTTTACACATTAAGCCCTTCTAGTTTGTACATTTATTTAACTTAGACACCTTCCATCACTTAACTAGCATTTTAATACATTTCACCAACTAAGTTAAGTCTTTTAAATATTTTAACTTATTTGCATATTAACCCCTTTTTTGGGTGTTACAAGTCTACCCCCCTTAAAAGAGGTTTCGTCCTGAACACATAACAATTTAACATTTACGTACCGAAAAGAAAAGGGTAGTGCTCCCGCATTTCATCTTTTGTTTCCCATGTAAGTTCCGATCCTTTCCGGTGTTGCCATTGCACTAAGACTTGTCTAATGGCTTTTTTTGAGAAGGTTCTTTACCTTAACGTCTTTAATGGCTATCGGTCTGTCAAAATGGTTTAATCCCTCATCTAATTCAATGTCGTCAAGAGGCACGAACGTCGATTCATCCGCAAGGCACTTTCTCAATTGTGATACATGGAAGGTGTTGTGGATCCCGTCTAATGTGGACGGCAATTCTAAACGATATGCAACCTTCTCAACTCGAGCCAAGATCATGAACGACCCAATGTAACGAGGAACCAATTGACGGGTGGTCTGTAGGACAACCCTTAAAAGGTTTAATACATTGCACATTCTATACTTGTTACGGTTAATTGCTTGAACTTGTTAACCACTAGATGATTGCTTGTTGCAGGTGTTTAAGTGCTCAAAGTGCGGGTTTTAGGAGGCATGAATGGATGCTAGAAGTCGGGGAGTCAAAGATTTGAAGAAAGCAAGTTTTAATGGAGAAACAAGGAAAACAACATCACTCAGCACCGTAACCTACGGCAACTGCTGTAGGCTACGGCACCCCACATGTGCACAAGTCCCCGCCGTAGGTCAGAAGAGAAGTGCCGTAATGAACCTTTGCTCGCCGTAAGCTACGGCGAGCGCCGTAGCTTATGGCGCTGATCTTGACTTTTGTTGACTGCTTACCACCGTAAGCTACGGCGGCTGCCGTAGCTTACGGCGCCAACTGCTCCCATGTGTAACTTATTGCATTTAATGGCCTTTTGATGGAGTTTTAAGATGCCTAATCATGTGTTTTCGGTTACTACTTGCTGGGAAATGAATTTTGGGAGCATCTTGGAGACTTTGAAGCGGGAAGAACACTTGCGAATCATTAGTTTGTTGTCTTTGATCTTTATGAACAATAATACTTTTGCTATGATGTTGTTTCAAGCCATGAGTGGCTAAGTACATTATGGTCAACTTTAGTTGAAGGTTTGTGAAGACAATTGTGCTTGATTCCATATTTCTAGAATGGTAAATTGAACTTATGTTTTGTTTATCATGGTGTGTACTTATTTGTTTGTAAATTGTTGATGCTTATGATCATTCTACTTTGAAACCATACGTTCTTGGTGCCAGTGGCAATCGGGATATCATGGGTAGCACTAGGATTGGGTAAGAGTCAATTGGTCATCGGGTAACAACCTCACGTTCTAGGAATCTGAGTACTTAGTTCCCTTTTATCACAACAAGTAATTGTACATGAACTATGTCTATGTAGTTCTTTCTAGTGGATGATGGCACAAATGTTGAAGCAAACCGGAAACTAAAGATGGTCATTCGTCTCTAATTTGTTTACAACCAAAAAGTTTTCTTTTGAAATTTAATTAGTTAATTTAATTCTAAAACCAATTCACTCAAATCAACTCTTGAATTTTATTTTATTTGCAATTAGTTATTTTTAGTCAAGTTAGATAAATCTTTAAATAACACATATTCCACAAACTCCCTGTGTTCGATACCCACTTACCGCTATCTATTAGTAGTATTTGGATTAAATTTGATTGTGACCACGACATCACGTCAAATTTTGGCGCCGTTGCTGGGGAGTAGTGCGTAACGTGTGTTATTTTTTATCTCTTTTAGTTTGTTATTTTTCTGGTTTACGCTAGGTGTGTTAGTGTGCAGGTATTTACAGGTGCATGCGTACTAGAAGCTCTCACAAGCTATCACCGTTGGCATTTGATCCGGAGATTGAGCGAACATTAAGAGGAAACATAATTTTGCTAAGAGAAAACATAATCATTGGTTCACCAGCAACACCAACTACTCCAATCACACCACTTCGATACATGGATCCACCACCACCACCCACTACGGGTGAACTTATACCACCTTTCATACCATCATCCACTCAACCTTCACCAAACACTACCATGCCAAACACCACTACCGATCCTATTCTCATGATGTTACACCAACTAACACCACCCAACCCATTACCACTCAAGAAGAACCTACACTCACTTTTAATCCTTCTATCACAATTCCACCATTTTCCCATTTCTTTCCAGGTGCGAGTACAGGTCAATCATCTTCCACCTACTCAATAGCACCAAACTCAACCATTGTCCATTCTACTTCTACATTTCGACCATCGAACCAGTCGGGTTTGCAATATTCGACTCTTCCATTTGGGCAATCTTCAGGTATAGGATATGGAGATGGATATGAAGAAGGATATGAAGATTTTGAGGGTTATGAGGAAGAAGGATATGCTTATGGGGGTGATGAAGAACAAGGAGAACTTACTTACGTGCAAGGACAAACTAAAAGAATGCCAAGTGTTGGTGGGTTTCAACAACAACAAATTATACCACAACACATTCGGCCAAGGCCACAAGGGCCACAATTGCAACGTCCTATACAATTGCAATAAGTTCGTCCGCAAAACGTGCAACCTCAATTTCAAAGGCCGATTCAACACCAGCTGATGCCACAACAACAGTTCCAACCACCATTTTCACCACAAGGACCTATGCAAAGGCCAATGGGTCCTATTCGTCCAAGGGGTCATTTTGGTGTACCAAGAAGGCATCTTAGAGAACATGCGAGGGGTATTGAAGCGCATTTTAGGCCGGTAATTACTCACAATCCTTCACCGGTAGTTATTCCTCACAACAATCAAGGAAGAACTTTTGAAGTGAGAACCAATTCATTACAAAGTTTGCCGAAATATAAGGGTCTAGCAACGGAGGAGCCTTATTTTCATTTGGAGGCCTATGACTCAATTTGGAATACTCTTGGGAGTCAAGGTTTTTCGGCCGATGATGTCAAATTAGTTTTGTTTCAATTTTCGTTGGAGGACAAGGCAAAGAAGTGGTTCTACACATTACCTTCAGCATCTATTTACACTTGGGCGGAAATGCAACAAATTTTCCTAGATGAATTTTACACTGCTCAAAAGACCAATGATGCTAGGAAGGGGTTGAGGAGTTTTCAACAACAACAAGGCAAAATGTTTCATAAAGCATTTGAGCGTTTCAATATGATGATCAAGAACTGCCCTCATCATGGAATTGAACTTTGGGAATTAATGAATGCCTTTCACGAAGGGTTAAGTGCTGAAGATGCGCGTGATTTAATGTCCATTACAAATGGGTCTTTTGGCATAAATTACAAGCATGACGATTGGGAGTTCTTGGAGCAAATGGCAATTACATCAAAGAGGAAAGCTCAAGCATCAAGGAGAGCACGACCGGCCGTTACCCGAACACAAGCGCAAGCTGTTGACGATGGTAATGTTCAAACCTCTAATCAAATTTATGATGTTTATGCTATTTGCAATGAAATAGGTCATGCGGCTGAAAATTGCCAAGGAATGGTGGAAGGGCAATATGAAGAGGTTCATGCGGTGCAAGGGCAAGGAGGGGGTGGTAGAAACTTCAATATGAATTCTAACACTTACCACCCTGGGTTGAGAAACCATCCAAATTTTCGGTACGGGAACCCTTCCAATAAAGCAAACCCGAATTTTCAAGGAAGGCAAGGTAACTTTGGTTCGCGCCAACCTTACAACAATCAAAGTGAATATCGAGGTGGGAACAATCAAGGATACCAAAAACAATATCAAACGGGTCAAGAACAAGGGGGGTCTTCAGGTGGAAATGTTAAAAAGCATGCAAGCGGAGATGCAAAAGAGAAATCAAATGGATGATGTGCGTATACAAAAGGATGAGGCCCGAGACAAAGCAATTCAAACTTTGACCACCCAAATGGGTTAACTTGCAACCGAAGTGGCAGACTTGAAGAAAAACAAAGGTCAATTACCAAGCGACACTAAGGTAAACCCGTCTCATAATACTTCTAGAGGTAACAATATTAATATTCACATGTAAGTGTTTTGAGAAGTGGGAAAGAGTACAAAACCAATCCTTCACCGGATTTGGTTGATGGGGTGGTTGAAGATATAACGGGTCAAGATAGTGAGGAAGAAAATGAACCAACTATTATTTCTTCTAAAAAAACCCAATTTTGAAAAACCCGAAATTAATAAAGAAAAAGAAAAGACAAATGAGGATGAGGGATCTAGTCAAGTACCATTTCCCTCGGCTTTATTAGATCCGGGTAAGAAAAATTTTATTTCAAAACGGGGTCCTCAAAAAGAAGAAATGTGGGAGGTTTTTAAACAGGTTAAAATCAATCTTCCTTTACTTGAAGCAATCAAACAGGTACCCGCTTACGCCAAGTTTTTAAAAGAATTGTGTACCAAAAAGAGGCAACAAAAAGTGCCTAAATTGGTTGACTTGACGGAGCGGGTAAGTGCGGTTTTGAAAGGAGATCTTCCTCCTAAGCTACAAGATCCGGGAACGCCTCTCATAAATATCCAATTTGGAAATTTTCAAACTGCAAGGGCGTTATTGGATCTTGGAGCCGGAGTAAGTATCCTACCGGAGGGATTATATGACCAATACGATTTTGGTCCATTGAAACGGGTTGAGACAACGATGGTATTAGCCGATTTGTCTCATAAACTTCCTCGGGGTATTGTACGGGATGTGATAGTTAAAGTTGTTGAGTTTTATTATCCCGTTGATTTTCTTGTGCTAGATTACTCATCTGCGGACCCAATTCAACAACAAAATGTTATATTGGGTCGGCCGTTTTTGAACACCACACATGCTGTTATTGATTGTCGATATGGTACGGTTGACATGACATTCGGTAATAGGAAGATGATATTAAATGTGTTTACTAACGGTACTAATGTTTATGGTGATGAGTGTTTTCTAGCAGATTTCATAGATGGATACGACCCAAAGGAGTTCGAGGAAGAGATTTTGGGTTCGTGTGTTTGTGATGTGTCTTTGCAGGTTCATGCATGTCAGTTAGAAATGGAAGAGAAGGAGCAAGAGGCTCTTGCGGTGAAAGAAGGAAGGCCGCCATGGACCCACCAAACGGAAACTTTACCGGTGGGAATCGATTCGGGTACAAAACCTTCGTTAGAGTGTCCACCAAGCGTGGAATTGAAAGAGCTACCGAAACATCTAAAGTATGCATTCTTGGGGGAGAATGACACCTTACCGGTGATCATTGCTTCTAATTTGGCGGTAGCTCAAGAAGAGGAGTTGATACGGGTGTTGAAGGCTCACAAGGCGGCAATTGGGTGGACGATAGCCGATTTAAAAGGTATTAGTCCATCTATTGTAATGCATAAAATCATTACAAGTGAAGATGCGAAGCCAACCCGTGAAACACAAAGAAGGTTGAACCCGAACTTGAGAGAAGTGGTTAAAAAAGAAGTAATCAAGTGGTTGGATGCGGGGATCATTTATCCCATTTCAGACAGTGCGTGGGTAAGTCCGACTCAGGTAGTGCCTAAAAAGTCCGGCATCCAGGTAATAAAAGATGAACAAGGTGAGCAAATCGCCACCCGCCCGGTCACCGGGTGGCGAGTTTGCATTGATTATAGGAAATTAAATACCGCTACCTCAAAAGACCATTTCCCGTTACCCTTCATTGACCAAATAATTGAAAAACTTTTCGGTCAAAAATATTACTGTTTCTTGGATGGGTACTCGGGTTATAACCAAATTGCTATTCACCCGGACGACCAACACAAAACCATGTTTACATGTCCGTATGGTACATTTGCTTTTCGGCGAATGCCATTTGGACTATGTAACGCCCCGGCTACATTTCAAAGATGTATGATGAGTATATTTTCGGATATGGTTGGGGAATCTCTTGAAGTGTTTATGGATGATTTTTCCATATTTGGCCCAAGTTTTGATTCTTGTCTTGACGAATTAGAAAAAGTTTTAAAAAGGTATGTTGAGACAAACTTGGTGCTAAGTTGGGAAAAGAGCCATTTTATGGTTTAAGAGGGTATTGTGTTGGGACATGTAATATCGGACCGGGGAATGGAGGTAGACAAAGCGAAAATTCGGGTAATTTCGTCTCTACCCTCACCAAAGAATGTTAAGGGGGTGAGATCATTTTTGGGACATGTGGGGTTCTATAGAAGGTTCATTAAGGGTTTTAGTGTAATTACAAAACCTTTATGTAACTTATTATTGAAAGATGTTCCATTTGATTTACTGACGAATTTTTGCAAGCGTTTCATGTTTTGAAGGAACAGTTGGTGAAAGCTCCTATCTTGCAACCGCCAGATTGGTCGAAGCCGTTTGAGATTATGTGTGATGCTAGCGACACGGCCGTTGGAGCGGTTTTGGGTCAAAGAGTTGACAAGAAGCCGGTGGTAATTTATTATGCAAGTAAAACTTTGTCCGAGGCGAAATTGAATTACACCACAACCGAGAAAGAATTATTAGCGGTGGTGTATGCCTTGGACAAGTTTAGAGCTTACATTTGGGGGAGCAAGGTAATCGTGTATTCGGACCATAATGCGGTCCGGTACTTAATGGAAAAGAAGGATGCAAAGCCCCGGTTGATTCGTTGGGTGCTTCTGTTACAAGAGTTCAATTTAGAGATTCTGGACAAAAAAGGGTGTGAAAATGTCATTGCGGATCATTTGTCCCGGATCCCATTGGAGCACCTTGGTATGCCCACTACGTGAATTATTTGGCCAAGGGTGCAATTCCGAATCATTGGACGAAGAAGAGACGACAACAGTTTTTGAGTCAAGTTAAACAATATATTTGGGATGAACCGGATTTGTTCAAAATCGGACCCGATCAAGTGATAAGAAGGTGTGTTCCTGAAACTGAAGTTCTAGAGATTTTGACCCATGCTCATTCGTCGGCATGTGGAGGGCATTTTAGTGGGAACAAGACGGGTTACCGGGTGTTATCATGTGGGTTTTATTGGCCTACAATTTTCAAAGATTCTTGTGAGTTTGCCCGAAATTGTATCAATTGTCAAAAGGTCAGAAGCATATCGAAGCGGGATGAAATGCCTTTATAACCAATTTTGGTGGTTGAGGTGTTTGATGTTTGGGGGATAGATTTTATGGGTCTTTTTCCTAACTCGAATGGGTTCTTATACATATTGGTTGCGGTTGACTATGTTACGAAGTGGATAGAAGCCATTGCTACAAGGACCAATGATCATTCCGTTGTATGTAAGTTTGTGCAATCCAACATATTCGCTCAATTCGGTGTGCCAAGGGTGATAAATAGTGATGGCGGTTCACATTTCAAAAATTTTAATTTTGGGAAATTGCTAAAAAGATACAATGTAAACCACCGAGTGGCGACACCGTACCATCCGCAAACAAGTGGACAAGTTGAAGTGTCCAACCGTCAAATTAAAGAGATTCTCATGAAGACGGTAAGAACGGATAGAAAAGATTGGTCAAGTAAACTTGACGATGCGTTGTGGGCATATCGGACGGCCTACAAAACTAGAATCGGTACTACTCCTTATCGAATGGTGTATGGAAAGGGGTGCCATCTACCAATGGAATTAGCACATCGAGCGCATTGGGCCATCAAAACTGTTAATGCGGATTATAATGAAGCGGGTCGAGCAAGGAAGTTGCAGTTGAATGAGATCGAGGAGATTAGAGATGAAGCTTATGAATGTGCTTCTGCATACAAAGACAAACTGAAGAAAGTTCACGATGCAAAGATAAGGAAAAAGAACTTCGAAGTGGGTCAAAAAGTGTGGTTGTACAATTTGAGGTTGAAGATGTTCGCGGGTAAACTCAAAAGCAAGTGGATGGGTCCTTACGTTATCCGAAGAGTGGGAAGATTTGGTGATGTCGACATAGAAGATGAACAAACAAATAAACAACAAACGGTGAACGGGCATCGGCTCAAACAGTATTTGGAAGGTAACGACATCAACAATCTCGAGCTTGACAAAGTGGGTTACATTCTACGCCCATTGGATGACGAAGAAACTTGAAAGAGGCCCAGGTTTGGTGTTTGTACATATTTAGTTTAGTTTGTTTCGGTTTGAATAAGTTCCGTTTAAAACCGGTGTTTGAAACAAGTGTGGGGAAATTTGTACGAATTTCCCGAACATAGTGTTGAGGACAACACGGATTTTTAATGGGGGTAGGGTTAATTTTCATGTTTTTCAAAACTTATAAAAAAACAATAAAAAGTAAAAACTTTATTAAAGCTAAAAAAACATAAAACATAAAACATAAAAAATTCTTGGCAAAATAAAAGGTTTTAGTCGCCCCCCTTATGCCCAGTTCCCGCCGTAAGCTACGGTGGGGGGGCTTAGCTTACGGCGGCTCCCCATCAAAATTCTGTGTTACGGCACACCCATTTTCACCCAGGTCTAGTCGTAACCTACGGCAAGGTGCCGTAGGCTACGGCAAGGTGCTGCAACTTATGGGTTCCCTTTTGTCGGCGTGTATATAAAAAAACGAAAACCTTTTTAATAATAATAATAATACAATAAATAACATAATCAAAACCCTTCCCCAACCACATATCTCGTTCCCTTATCCCCAACCACAAACAATCTTCTTCTCCATCTTTCTTCTTCTAAGAACCCTAGTTCTCCCCACCTTCAAATCTTCATAACTCCCTCATATCTAGTCCGATTTCAGTGATTCTTGGGTCCATTTTGGGTGAAATTTCACAAGGAATTCAGATTTACACTTGTATTTCAAAGATTCCGTCATTTTGGGGTCGGATTTGAGCATAGGGGTGCCAAAATTTTTGGGGGGGGGGGTTTGTGGGTTTTTGTGTGAACTTGGATAGTTTGTTATTCTCATCTTCTACAACACTAAGGTATGCAACTTCTTGTCATTCTTTGAAGTACATTGAGGTTTGTAAGTTTTCATTATTGTTTTTGCTTACACACTTGCTCGTATATTATAGATGATAGGAAATTGTTGAACCGTTGAATGTATGGGTATAAATGTGTTTGATGTCTAGTAAAATTTTTTTGGAAAAAATCTGATTTATAGAGACATCATGCCGAAATTTTTGTTCGAAAGGATGAATTTTTGGTTTTTGTACACTTATACCTATAACATAAAGCAAGTGTGGGGAAGTTTGTGGAGTTGAACTAACTTGAATTGTTTTGGGTGGTTTATGAATGTGTGAAGGTATGGTGAAAACAAAAGGTAAAGCGGTTGCAAGTTCGTCTAACGAACCTCAAGGGGAAGAGGAACAAACAAAGAGGAGGAGGTTGGCTCGGATAGGAGACCCGGACTCGGAGGAGGATGCACCTCAAAGGGGTCCGAAACCGGATTGGACATCCGGTTCATTGCTAGACCAACCCGCTGAATGGAGAGAGGACTTGTTTCACGAACAAATGAACAAGTTGAAGCAA
The DNA here is from genome assembly GCA_030545235.1 of Helianthus tuberosus. Classification (NCBI taxonomy): domain Eukaryota; kingdom Viridiplantae; phylum Streptophyta; class Magnoliopsida; order Asterales; family Asteraceae; genus Helianthus; species Helianthus tuberosus. The sequence goes on along the minus strand of CM060434.1, from coordinate 130,509,645 downwards.
AGGGCTAAGGCATTTATTTGTGAAAAGGAGATCCGGGAAGCTGACTTTAGGCCGTTCGGGATAACAGAAAAGTTTAAAGAATTGGGTTGGGGGCAACTTTGAAGTGTTATGATGGCGAGGTGAAGAAGATGTATGACTCTCAGATTCAAGAGTGGATGGCCACACTCGAATGTACTCCATTTAAAGCCCCACAAAAGATGAAGCTGGTTGGAACATGTAACGGGGTAAGGGTCGAGATGTCCTATGATTCATTGCGCCGAGTAGCGAAGTTTGATGACTTACCATCCAATCAATATATCTACCCAAGCCTCAAAGATCTCTACCATGAGCCTGACCAGCATCCTCAATGGCAAAACATGTTGGATTACCTTTTCCTTCCGGGTACTACACACGGAAAATTGTTTAGACGAAACTTGAGAATTGAGGCAAAGTTGTTGTTGGTATTGTGTACAAACAATGTCATCCCGCGGCGGGGTGATAAGATGGAGGTTCGGTTTCAAGAGGTGCCAATTTTGTATATGATGATGCATGGTTCTCCCAAGGTTCCCTTCCGATTTCTAGTGTTAAACAACATTTGGTTGAGCCGGAATAGCGGGGAAAGAAAAATTGTACCCCATTACCGATTGATCACGGCATTGTTAAAGAAATATGGGGCAATTGAAGGCAATGAAAAAGGTTCTTATAAAAGATTTAAGCCGTTTGACTTAAAGAATCTGGGGCCAGGTTGGGAGTACAAGGAATCAGAAAGTTACCATAAGCTGAAGACGGATGGGAGAAGATGGAGAGTTATCAAAGCAGATGCGAGACCGTTACGACCGGGCGAGGCTGATGAGCTCGAAACGACTGATGAAGAAGTTAGTGGTGACGATGACTACCGTGAAGACACGTTCATGGTTGATGCTCAGGTAGGGGGCGCTGGCCCAGGTGGAGTTCAGGGAGCAGGTGTACAGTCTAGTTATGTGGGGAGTGCATTCGATTATGCACAACAGGCCTGTGATCCCTATTGGGCTCATTCGGGGAATATGGGCCAGATTATTGAACAAAGGCGACCACCCACTTTTGGCGAATGGACTGAACCGAATCAAATGCTCTTCGATCAACAAACTTTTATGGGGGCGAGTATGGAGAGAGCATTGAAGCAGAGCTACGATAGAAATGAGCAATGGAACCGTGCTCATATGTATGCCCATGAGGAAGAAGTGAACAATCACTACCTAGACGACCGCCAGAGACGCTTGCATGATCAGTGGCATGCCCACTCGAAGCGGACCCGCCAGTTGTGGATTATACCACATTACCGCCCTATAACGGTAGTGTGTCGTATCCCACCCCACCATTGCACCATTCGCAATGGGTGGATCCACATGCAATGAATTATCAGCAGGCGAGTCAAAGTGGTGATCAAAGTGGTAGCAGTAGCAGCGGAGCATTTGGATTTGGCGAGTGGAATGATATGATGACATCCATCTTCGGGCCTCCACGGCTGAAGTACTACTAGCCAGGTCGTATCTTGCTCTTTTGTACATTTGTGTACATTTTTTTTATCTCATATGTTTATGTTATGGTTGGGAGGTAGGGTGGTGTTTAGATGTTGATGTGTTTCTTTTGGGATGTGTTAGTGGTGGTGTGTTTGAATTTTCATAAAAAAAATATTTATATATATATATATATATATATATATACAAAAAGAAGTTTGGGGTTTGAGATGTAAGCTTGTGTTATGTTGATTGGCAAAAGCGATCTTTCCCTCAAAACCATACATTGGGACAATGTATCTCAAGTGTGGGGATGGGGGGGAATTTTTGAGAATTTTAAAATTTTTGTGCAATCAAGCGAAAATTGTCAAAATTTGGAAACTTGATATTGTTCCGCATGACACACCGACACCCCTTTCTAGTCATTTCTTGGTGAGTTTTTGAGCCACATATGATTATTAAAGATGCTTTCCTTGTTTTGAGTGGCGGTGTGTGTATTGTGTTAATAGAACTTGTGTACGAATTCTTGTTGAAGCCTAGGATTAGCATGCTTGTGAAAATGATAGGGGACTTTTAGGTAGCCTCGTCTAGATGTGTGAGAGTGTGGGAATTGGGGGTTGGACCTCATACATTACATATATGAGCTTGGTATTGTGAGGGGTGGGGGTTTGGTCCTTAGAAAGCCATGTTTGAGCCTTAGACCATTCGGTTGTGACCCAAACCTACTTCCTACAAAATTTTACCCTTTGAGATGACCCGGTTTAGGAGATTTAGCATGTAGTGTTGATGTTCTTGTGTATATTGTTGAAGTTTGATGTATTATTATGAAAAAAAAGAGAAAAATACAAAAAGAGGTATTTAGTTGCAATAGTAGTTGAGAATGTTGAAAAAGTTGTATATATTTGGTGTTTGCTTTGTTAGTTGAAATAAAATCCGGGTCAAATCAATTAGCTCTTGCATATGTATCTTATCATTTCCTACCTTTGCACTTAGCCCCATTACAACCCGTAAGTTCCTTTGATTCATAAGCATGCTAGATATTTGTTAGGAGGAGACTTGATTCTTACAAGCTTATTGTCGTACAAACACACACACGCATTGAGTGGTTTAGCATTATATGCTAATATTCTTGTCACCGAGAGATTTTTGTGAGGGGTGTGTCTTGTGGTATGATTGAAAGATTAGTAGAAGGACGGCATGTTTAGCTTGGTTTGAATGATTGATCGCTTTGGTTATGAAATAGTGTTTGATTGGGTTGCTTGGGACAAGCAACGGGTAAGTGTGGGGATGTGAAGGGTGGTCCGTAGGACAACCCTTAAAAGGTTTAATACATTGCACATTCTATACTTATTACGGTTAATTGCTTGAACTTGGTAACCACTAGATGATTGCTTGTTTCAGGTGTTTAAGTGCTCAAAGTGCGGGTTTTAGGAGGCATGAATGGATGCTAGAAGTCGGGGAGTCAAAGATTTGAAGAAAGCAAGTTTTAATGGAGAAACAAGGAAAACAACATCACTCAGCGCCGTAACCTACGGCTACTGCCGTAGGCTACGACACCCCACATGTGCACAAGTCCCCGCCGTAGGTCAGAAGAAAAGTGCCGTAATGAACCTTTGCTCGTCGTAAGCTACGGCGAGCGCCGTAGCTTACGGCGCTGATCTTGACTTTTGTTGACTGCTTACCACCGTAAGCTACGACGGCTGCCGTAGGTTACGGCGCCGACTGCTCTCATGTGTAACTTATTGCATTTAATGGCCTTTTGATGGAGTTTAAGACGCCTAATCATGTGTTTTCAGTTACTACTTGCTGGGAAACGAATTTTGGGAGCATCTTGGAGACTTTGAAGCGGGAAGAACACTTGGGAATCATTAGTTTGTTGTCTTTGATCTTTATAAACAATAATACTTTTGCTATGATGTTGTTTCAAGCCATGAGTGGCTAAGTACATTATGGTCATCTTTAGTTGACGGTTTGTGAAGACAATTGTGCTTGATTCCATATTTCTAGAATGGTAAATTGAACTTATGTTTTGTTTATCATGGTGTGTTCTTATTTGTTTGTAAATTGTTGATGCTTATGATCATTCTACTTTGAAACCATACGTTCTTGGTGCCAGTGGCAATCGGGATATCATGGGTAGAACTAGGATTGGGTAAGGGTCAATTGGTCATCGAGTAATAACCTCACGTTCTAGGAATCTGAGTACTTAGTTCCCTTTTATCACAACAAGTAATTATACATGAACCATGTCTATGTAGTTCTTTCTAGTGGATGATTGAACAAATGTTGAAGCAAACCGGAAACTAAAGATGGTCATTCGTCTCTAATTTGTTTACAACCAAAAACTTTTCTTTTAAAATTTAATTAGTTAATTTAATTCTAAAACCAATTCACTCAAATCAACTCTTGAATTTTATTTTATTTGCAATTAGTTATTTTTAGTCAAGATAGATAAATCTTCAAATAACACATATTCCACAAACTCCCTGTGTTCGAAACCCACTTACCGTTATCTATTAGTAGTATTTAGATTAAATTTGATTGTGACCACGACATCACGTCACCAATTTACCCTGTTTACGAAAACGGATTATGCTCTTCCATGGGGATACTTTTAGTAAAGCATGATCTCCGACTTGAAACTCAATATGACGTCTTCTATTATCCGCATATGCCTTTTGTCGATCTTGAGCCGCCTTCAGTCGAGCTCTAATTAGATCGATCTTTTGGTTGGTCATTTCTATCAAATCGTTAGGCGCAAGCTCTCTTTGTTCTACTTCCCCCCAACATACGGGAGTCCTACACCTCCTTCCGTATAGTACTTCATAAGGAGCCATTTTGATACCGCTATGGTAACTGTTACTATAAGAAAATTCCACTAGTGGTAAATGGTCATCCCAATTTCCCTCAAAGTCTAATGCGCATGCCCTCAACACATCAACAAGTATTTGGATGGTTTTTTCTGATTGACCATCAGTCTGAGGGTGATAGGCGGTGCTTATGTGTAACTTTGTGCCCATATTTTCATGAAACTTTTGCCAGTAACGAGAGGTGAATCTCCTATCCTGATCTGAGATAATTGACCCGGGCACCCCATGCTGAGATATTATTTCATTCATATAAACTTCCGCCATCCTTTCCGAGGAGTATGCCTCTCGAATAGGAAAAAAGTGGGCACTTTTTGTGAGTCGTTCCACGATTACCCATATTGTATCATGCCCCTTTTTCGTTCTAGGAAGCTTGGTCACCAAATCCATTGTTACTTCCTCCCATTTCTATACCGGTATTTCCAAAGGTTGTAATTCTCCATACGGTTTCTGATGTTCTGCCTTCACTTGGGAACATGTCAAACATTTAGCGACATACTTAACAATATCGCATTTCATACCCGGCCACTAATAGTTTTCCCTCAAGTCCTGGTACATTTTTGTTGCCCCGAGGTGAATTGAATACCGTGACTTATGAGGTTCTGATGTGTGAAATATGTATTAATTAAATTCAACAAGTTTTAAAAATTGGAAAAACCCGTAAACCACACACTACCGGCAAGTGTACCGGTCGTAAGTAGTAAAACAAGTAAGTCCGAGTATCGAACCGTGGACACAATCTAGCGACTCTTGATACTAAACCTCTATCGACCCCTAGCCTAATAATTTAGTTTTGTTTTGAGAGAAAATATTTTTTTAAACTAAAAAAAACAATTTAAATAAATAGACGACCAAACAGCAGCAAGCGCAGACAACTAGAGACTAGACTGAAACTCAAGTATGAGAAAAACAGGTTACCTAGGCAAGAATCCCTGGACTCATGAATAAAATCCTAACCTTGGTTTTAAATGAAGACTCTACCTAACCCGATAAACCCCCGAAAGGTAAACCGAACCTGACAGTATGACAAGTGATGAAGTGCTAAAATGGACTGGCTCGAGTTATCGACCACCAAATCCCACAACTATCAGGTATTAAGTAATCTATTTACTAAAACCCTCAAATTATGAAGCAGAAATAATTAAGAACACCGAGACCCTAGGAAACTCTAGACGCGAAAAGACAGATGAACCCGAGTTATCGGCCACCCAAACTGCCAAACAACGCCCAGCTAATAACCTAGCAAATCTAGATTAGATTTCTCACCTCTAGAAAAGATTGCACATTTTAATTAATTGGTTTTAATAATTATTACACTTGAATTAGATTTCTCACCTTCAAGGTCTAGACCGAAAGATTACAACCTAGACTGACTCCCGGCTCTAAAGTATATTTCTAAGTATCTAGAGCAATGGAACCAACAAATATATTATTAAACCAATTCAAACACCTAGAAACTTGTAACTTAAAACATAGGCATCTTTCTCTCTAGACCGCCGGAACCTTTGGTTTGCTCGACGACGATCATGACAGTAGATTAGAGGGTGAGGTTTAATCGTCTCGCTCACCTTGTGTTTCTTGACCTAACCTTCCTCTCTAATAAGCTAACTGGTTTAGTCCATTCGCGGCCGGGGTTTGCCGGGGCGGTCGGTTTGCTTTCTCCCCCCTTATTTCGGTCTTGGTTTCATGGCGGCTAATATTACAAAATTTTACGTTGCTAACATCCCTGATGGTTGTAGACCATGGGACCTGGCTTCTCTTCTCAGTAGTTTCGGTGAACTTGCTGGCTCCTACATTGCCAGGAAGAGGAACAAGGAGGGACTTAAATTTGGTTTCGTCAGTTTCAAAGGAGTTAAAGACTGGAGAGAACTAGAAGGCAGGATGCAGGGTCTTAAACTTGGTGACTCTAAACTCATTATTAACAGAGCCAGGTTTGCAAGGGAGAACGGGCAGGCTGAGGAGAAACTAGACCCCCCGCCCTCCAAACGTCCTTATTTTCAGTTGTATGAGGGCCCCATTCCCCAACCTAGGTCCGATGTATTTACTAACGACGGTCGTTCATACAGTTCAGTGCTCATGAACAATGGGGCTCCCAGGCCCCCTGTGGATGAAGCGATGGATCCCCCTATGGAAGTCATTATTCATAACGAGACCAGTGCCTTCTTCGACCTCCAAGGCAGAGCGGTGGTTGGCAGAACTAAAGACTTAGACGCTCTGATCAATATGAAGGCCTCCCTCAGGCAGGCTGATGTCTCTGGGTCCAAGCTCTATTATCTGGGTGGTTTTTACCTAATGTTGGCTTTCGAAGACGAGTTAGACGCCTCTGACTTTCTTCTTAATAAAAACCTTTGGCTGGACTGGTTTGAAACGCTTGACTTATGGTCAGGCCAGTCATTGGCTTACGAGAGAGTGGCTTGGATCAAGTTTCACGGGGTACCTCTGAATTTGGCCGAGAACAAGGTGTTCGACGATGTTGCCAGCCGGTTTGGTAAAGTTGTCAAGGGTTCTGATCTCTCTTTGTTCGACTGGGACTTATCTACTAACATAGTGGGCATTCTAGTCGATGTGGGTGCCAGAATTTCCGGTTCAGTTACCCTCAAGTGGAAGAACAAAAGATTTAGAGTTTGGGTAATGGAGGAGCTGGATGACTGGGTGCCGGACTGTATGTTCGATGAGGTTCAGCCGGAAGCGGTTGCCGGAGATAGTGAAGGGTTTTCCGACTCGGAGTCATCCGATGGGGAAACGGACAGTCAGTGTTCGGTTCATTCTACGATGAACGTTGGCATGCATGGGAATGAGGTAAACGAGGCAACTGTTAATCATGATGGGACTTTTAATGGAGCAGAGGTTTTTGTCCAAGTCCCTAGGGATCCCCCCATTATTCTCGAGGAAACTGCCATCATTAATCATGGGGAAAATGCCAATGTGGACCCAGCTGGGGACAGCGTTGGTAATTCTAAGAGCCACTCCTCTGGGCCCCTCTTTGTTTCTTCTGGCTCCGGTCCTAGGCCCAAACGCAATAAGTTCAAACTAAGGCCCAAACGCAGTGGTCCTAAAGTGGCTTCCGGGAGCCCTATTTCCCTTGACAGGCCGAAGAAAAGGCCCAGATCTTCCCCTATTGATTCCGACCCTTTTGATTTGGATAGGTTTTTAAACAAGGGTATTTTCAAGAAACCTGTTCCAGCTGGTCAACCTTTAAGTGATTTCGTTGAAGAGGAAGCGGTGCCCGACCGTCAAGTGGATGGGGATTCCGGTAGATCACTGGATCTTAATGTTAGTGCTCACTCCTCTGTTCTAGGAGCCGGATCTGATTGTCTCTCAGATGGAGATCTTAGAACTGTTGATTCTTTTGCAAAAGGGGTTTCAGCCGAGGACCATCTTGATGCAGAGGCTGCTGCCACTATAGCATTGGGAGCCACTATTGGCGTTCAACTCGACCAGTTCGGAGGGTTAGTGAAGGAGGTCATCAGGAAAGAAGGTAATAATGTGGTTTCTAGATGAACATTCTCTCTCTGAACATTAGGGGAATTATCGGTGGGCACAAAGAAAATTGGGTTAGGGATATTAGGCTTAAAAACAGTATCTCGGCCGTGGCGTTACAAGAGTCTAAACAGGAATCGGTGTCCGCCCCTTTGTTAAGTAACTTCTGGGGTCCCGGGTCTTTTGAGTTTGACTTTGTTAGCTCCGTTGGTCTCTCGGGGGGTTTGATTTGGATGTGGGATCCAAATGTCCTGAAAGTGGAATCTGTCTTCAAGGCCAGATATTTCATTAGTATCTCCGGAGTTCTTATGGGGCGTGGTGAAAAAATTACATTGCTAAACATCTATGCTCCCCAAGGTTTTTCTGACAAGAAGAAACTTTGGGAAGATTTATCGGAGTTTCTGTCTGGTTCCGATGGCCTGTGGGTTTTATGCGGCGATTTCAATGCTGTTAGAACTCCTCTCGAAAGAAAGAATTCCAAATTCAAACCGTCCTGTGCCAGGTTTTTCAACGACTTTATTTTTAACCTCGGGCTGCTTGAATTCCCGATGCAAGGAAGGAACTATACCTGTGTGCGAGAAAGTGGTAAGAAGCTGAGCAAGATTGACCGCTTCCTTGTAAACAATGATTTTTTCTCCATTTTGCCAGATGCTTGCGTCCGCGCTCTTCCTTGTCTTCACTCGGACCACTGCCCCTTACTGCTTTCTGTTGTAAACTCCAACTTCGGAGCCCGGCCGTTTTGAGTGTTCAGTTCTTGGTTCGGAAGGAGTGGGTTTGATGAAGCTGTTCATGCGGCTGTCAAGGATTTTCAATGTTCGGGTCCTCCTGACTCGAGTCTTACTAAAAAATTCGGCCGTATTCGGGTTTTCCTGAAAAAGTGGAGGGACGACTTCCTCAAACAGGAAAACGAGCAGGTTCTCGAAGCCGTAGAGGTTCTTGAGCGTTTAGAGCTGGAGTTGGAATCCAGGGATCTCAATGAAGAAGAGGATTGGATCTGTTGCGAATCTAAAAAGATAATTAAAGACTCGGAGCTCAGGAAAGTCGCGGACCTCAAACAACGGTCGAGACTGAAAATGGGCAGCGGATGGTGATGAGAACTCTAAGTTCTTCCACTCGGTGATTAATAACAGAAAAGCTCTTAACAGGATCCAAGGGTTCGATTTGAACGGCATTTGGGTCGATAAGCCGTCCAAAGTCAAGAATCACGTGTTCTCCTTTTTCCGCGATAAATTCAAGGAGGAGCATCCCTCTTGGCTGAACCCTTGCCTCGACAATCTGGGTCAGCTTAAGGAGGAAGATAAAGTCTTTCTAACTCAGCATTTTTCTAAATCGGAAATTAAAGAAGCAGTTTTCAGTTGTGGCAGTGATAGGGCTCCGGGCCCAGACGGGTTAAACTTTAAATTTATTAAGCACTTCTGGCCTATTTTTGAAGACGATTTCTCGCATATCCTCAACCGGTTTCATGATGTTGGAGGGTTCAGTCGTGACAGCTCCTCCTCCTTTATTACGCTTGTGCCCAAGGTCAAGGATCCGGTCTCCTTAGTAAACTTCAGACCTATCAACCTGGTTGGAGTTATCAGCAAGGTGGTCTCTAAGGTGTTAGCTTCCCGGATGAAAAAGGTTATCGGAAGTGTCATTTCCGACACGCAGTCAGCCTTCCAGCAAGGTAAGTTCATATTAGACGGGCCTCTAATTATTAACGAGATTATGACCTGGATCAGGAAAAATAAGCAGCAAGCGGCCCTTTTCAAAATCGACCTAGAAAAGGCCTTTGACAATGTGAACTGGAAGTTTGTCGACAGCATTCTTCTTCAAATGGGCTTCCCTCCACGCTGGTGTAAATGGGTCCAAGGCATTCTTCTTTCTGCTAGGTCGTCCGTGTTAGTCAATGGCTCCCCTACCTTCCAGTTTCGCTGTGAGAAGGGTCTAAGACAGGGGGATCCCCTTTCCCCCTTCCTTTTCCTTTCAGTCATGGAGGCGTTATCGTGTCTTTTCTCTAAGGCTAGATCATCTGGTTCGCTTAAAGGTATCTCCACCCCTTGTGCAGGTCCGGTTATTACCCACCTTTTGTACGCTGATGACTCCATTATTATTGGTGAATGGTCTATTGAGGAAATTAAAATTATGCTTCGTGTCCTCCGCTGTTTTCATATCAGCTCGGGTTTAAGTATTAATATTGACAAGTCCCATCTTTTCGGGATCGGGGTTTGTTGGGAAGATGTAGTTGATGTTGCTTCGGAGGTTGGATGCAAGCCGGCTGCCCCCCCCCCCCCATTTAAATATCTTGGAGTTTTAGTTGGGGCCAATATGAACCGCATCGATAATTGGTCTTCGGTTTATGAGGTGTTTCAAAGTCGCCTTTCAATGTGGAAATCTCGTTTTTTATCTATCGGAGGCCGTGTCACGTTGATCAAATCGGTTCTCGAAAGTCTCCCCTCTTATTATTTCTCTATCTACAAAGCGCCTAAAAAGGTTATCACCGATCTTGAGAGGATGATGAAAGGTTTTCTATGGGGCGGCTCGCTTCAAGTTAGGAAGACGCACTGGGTTGCCTGGGAGCGGGTAACAAAACCCAAAAAATGGGGAGGGCTTGGCCTTAGTAATCTCCAAGATATCAACGTGGCCCTTTTGTCGAAATGGGGCTGGAGATATAAAACAGAAACCGATAGTTTTTGGCGAAGGATTATAGTTTCTCTTCACTCCAGTAAGGTGGGATGGGAGTGCTTTCAATTCAAAAAATCCCTCAGCGGGACCTGGAGCAAAATTGTGAAAGTCTTGTCTAAAACATCGTTTGACGGCACTCCGATTCGCCATTGTTTCAAAGGTATCGTCGGTAAAGGGGAAAGTATCGCTTTCTGGCTTGACCCGTGGATTTCCGCTGAGCCTCTGAGAAGTATATTCCCTAATCTTTTCAAGTTAGAAGCCAACAAATTCTGCAAGGTTTGTGAGCGCTTTAGTGGTTCTGGTTCTGCTCCATATCCGCAGTGGAACTGGAAGTCTCAAGTCCCGGAAAACCTTCTTCAAGAGCTCTCACATCTGTGCACTCTGGTCTCGGAAGTGAGCCTTTCGGATGCTGAAGACAAGTGGAGCTGGTCTGGTGGCAGCGGGGTCTTTTCTGTCAAAAACGTTCGGGATTTCATCGGATCAATACCCTCTTCGAGCAGCTTTTATGCTATGGAGTGGTGCAAATGGGTTCCCTTAAAGGTCAACATTTTCTCTTGGCGTTGCGAGCAGGGAAAGATTCCTACGAGATCTGCCCTTATCTCCCGGAACATCGGAATCGACTCTGACCAATGTCCTCTGTGCAACTTCGGTATCGAAACCGTCGACCACCTTTTCTCGAGTTGTTGGGTGGCCTTGTCTATTTGGCAGCTGATCTCTCAATGGTGCAACATCCCTCCCGTTTTCGTCTTCTCGTTCCGCGACCTGCTCGAGCTTCACAAAGGAAACGGTATTCCGGATAGTAGCCGGGACCTGGTTCATGGCTTGGTTTTAATCAGTTGCTGGTGCATTTGGATGGCCAGAAATGCTTTGGTTTTCGACTCGACCCCTATCAAGATTGACAAAATTTTCTCCGATATTAAGGTGTTAGGTTTCTTATGGTACAAAGCTAGATCTAAACATAAGGATGTGAGTTGGGATTATTGGTGCAAAGATGTAAATAAGTGATTTTTGTTGTGTTTTCTTTTGGGTCGGCCCGTTTTGGGTCGGTGTCCCTGTTAATGAAGTATACCTTTCAAAAAAAAATATTATTAAACCAATCAATACCAACACACAAATAATTAGAATCGGGTTCAAAAATTATAACATGTAAATCATCACATTCATTCAAAACCAAAAATTAGTCAATTAAACAATCATCTAGTTCATCAACCCTAGGCAACCATAATAAATTTAGCTACTCATGATTGGAAGTGAAACAAAAAAAATAAATTTAAAGCAAGAAATTTCAGAAAACATTGTCTATGTATTGAAGTTTTATCAAACCAAAATAATAAACGAAAGTCTAACCGAAAAGAAACAAATGCTTTAAACCAAGTTTTTTCTGTGCCGTCTGATGCCTTTTTCGTCTGCCTCTCGCTGCCGTCAAACTCCTCTCCTAAAATAATTGCCGTCACTTGCTATTACCTTCGAACCCCTAATAATATTGATCCTCCCCTATTTTATACCAAAAACAGCCTTCTACCATTTGGACTTTCTAGTGCAATTGCAAATGATGTAGTGGACTGGTGGCCCATTGTCTTGGGTGACTTCCTCCTCTCATTAGTATGACATCCTAAAATAAATAATCAAATAATATTTCTTTTCTTTTTTTTTTCTTTTTTCTTTTTGATCCTTGCGCCAACAATTTAGAATTCACGTGAATTCTAGTCTTGCCATCATATGGAATTAATTTCAAGTTTGATATAATGTGCATTTTAGCCCCCTTGAGTTCCATGAACTATTTTTTTAAGAACTTTTCTTTAATTGCAATTTAGCCCTTCGTCTTTCAGCTTCATTTAATATTTCTCGATTCTTCATGCATTGATCGTTTAAGCTCGTTTTTCATTCCTTTTCACACCCTGACGTGTAATAATAATAAATAATAAAATATATGCCTAAATATTATAAAAATGACTCTAAACTATCAAAATAATATACAAAATACACAAGGAAAATAAGATGCGTTTGCAACACATCAAACATCCCCATACTTAACATTTTGCTTGTCCCTAAGCAAAATCCCAAGCACCATGTCCAACTTAAACACTTAACAATAACGCAAGTTTCAAACAAATTATAACGCGAACTACGAAATCATCAAACACAGCGGTTTCATAAGACTTACAACGTTCAAAATGTTGACGAATCATAATATTTAAATGAAAAGGGGCATACCTAATCAAGTTTTTCTTACCTTTAAGCAATCAATTATGCATTGTCAACACCCCTCACAATTTCACTCAACCCTCGGCTAATATATATAATATTTGGAGTGAACTCTCAAAACCAAACTATGAAGCATACTATCATAAGCTTGTACGTCAATCAGATCTCCACCTAAATGTTAAAATTCGACACGGATCAAAAGGGCTTTATTGGGTAGGTAAGGGCTAAAGGTAGGGTATTTTTTTTTTTTTGGGAATAAGTGGCTAAACACATAATCACACGATAAACCGGATAAGCACGAAACAAGAGCTAACATATTGGTCGTTTCGACCCACAACTTTTTTTTTATTCATTTTTCCTTTTTCCTCATTTTTTTTTATTTACTTTTTTTTTCATTTTCAAGATAAAGATAACAATAACACAATACGATCCGGCTATCACATCAACAATGGGTAACAAACGAATGGCTAGGCTCAAAGTAGTGTATCTAAGGGTAGTGGTGAAACGGGTCAAACACAAAGGCTACACAAACAAGGTGATCCTAATGCCTCTATCATATCCATGCCAAATCCTAACCGAAGATCTCAAACTGTATCAAAACGAATAAGTTCTAAAGTAATGCAACAAAGTCGGTAAACACACATGAAACGAAAATCGTGATCATATATATATATATTAAGGCTCAAATCTCACTATCATGTGGTAAATAGGGCTACCGATATCGACAATGCACAACTAATTAACTCTCCGGCTCCATCCACTATCCTAGGCATCCCAAAACCTTTTACTCCCAAAAACCAATTCAATCAACCTACTATCCCGCAACTTAAAGAAACATGTGCTCTCGACTCGCAAATTCGACAGTTAAACCGTTTTTAACCGACGTTTTGAAAAGGTTTTTCGTTTTCTGTGCGCTAAAGGACCGGGACTCGCAACAAACTCACTTTTTTTTTTCAATTTTTCAATTTTTTTTCTTTTTATTTTTTTTGGATTTTTTCATTTTTTTTTTTTTTTGATTTTTTTTTACTCAAATCTAGCTAGAAAGACGTAGTCTCCCATCCCCACACTTAAACTCTACATTGTCCTCAATGTAGAATGAAAGACCACTAAAAAAACTACGAAATAAAATCCTAATATAATATACAAAAATACAACGAATCGGAAAGGACTTAGCTGGTTAGGATAAAAATCAGTGCCAGCTGCGCGTGTCATCAATCCGAACCCGTACACGATCGTATAGCATTTCCTTCGCGATCATATCCAAACTGATATACCGGGGCTGCCCTTTACAATATGATATAAGCTCGAAATCGCCGCCCCAATGGAGATTAAGTACGGGCGGTATCCTCCAAACCTGCACAAACAAAACAAAACAAAGCAAACCCAAGCATAATATCGACTCTAAACAAAAACCGACTCAAAACTGACTCAAACAGACTAACTAAGACTCAAAATAAAATAAAACAAATACGAAACACTACAAAAAAATATATACAATTCTACAAGTTATCAAAACTCACGGGGGATCATAAAGATCAAACTCACCCCCGAACCTCTCACTAGGGCCTCTAAAACAATCACTCATACCGAAACCCTTCTTTCTCCAAAAGTCGCCAACAAACGAACTCGATTTATGCTCGCTCGTGGGGAATTTATACCTCAAGTTACACACTAAAATACCATCCCCACACTTATTTTCCTTCACACCTCCCGAACTAGACTCTCCCCATTCATCTTCCTCTACCGAACTCCAAGAACTATCCTTAAACTCAACCTCACCTCCTACAACTTCCACCTTTTCCTTAAACCTAACATGCTTCTCTTTCTTCCTATCACTCTCCATTCTAACATCTCCAATTCCCTTTAACTCTTGCCTAATTACCGAGGGCGTCCCTACCTTCTCGGAATTCTTTTCGTTAGCATGGAATGTAACCGTGTCATCAGTGACACCAAGAGTTATTTTACCGCCATAAACGTCTATTATAGCTTTCGCGGTAGAAAGGAATGGACGACCTAAGATGAGTGAAACACAAGAGTGTCCACTAGGATCCTCGCCCATGTCTAGAACAACAAAATCAGTAGGATACACAAACTTACCTACTTTCACTGGCACGTTTTCAACTATACCTCTAGGAAATTTCACTGAACGATCAGCCAATTGAACATTCATGTAGGTTGGGGTAGGCTCTCCTAGCTTAAGCTTCTTAAACATAGAATATGGCATCACATTTATACTAGCTCCTAGGTCGGCCAAAGCAGTCCTAAACTCATAACCCTCTATCTCACAAGGAATGGTGAAACTTCCTGGATCTGGCATCTTTGTGGGAAGTTTGTTTGAGATCACCGCTGAACATTCCTCACTCAATGTAATAATAGAAAGATCCTCAATTTTCTTCTTATTGAGCAGGAGTCCCTTGAGAAACTTGGCAAATTTAGGCATTTTAGCCAAAGCCTCAAGGAAGGGAATGTCTACATGAAGCTTTTTGATCATCTCTAAAAACCCATTATATTGAGCAATTTGCTTCTTGTTCAAAAGTCTCATAGGGTATGGAGGAATGGGCTCATACACTTCAACCGGTTCTTCTACTTTCTTCTCCTCTGGTTCAACCACCTTCTCAACTACCTTTTCCGTTTCTACCTCTTTCGCAACAACCCTCTCAGTTTCTATCAACTTCTCTATCTCAAACCCCTCATCAACAACTCTTGTGCTACTACCACTACGTGTGAACACGGCATGTAACTGGGCATTAGGGTTAAGCTGGGTGGTACTAGGGAATGAACCTGCGGGCCTCTCAGTCATCCTGCTAGCCATCTCTCCTAGGGTCCTCTCTAGACTCTGTATGGTGGACCCCTGATTCCTAAACATCAACTTAAACTCCTGGTTTTTCTTCAGCTGCTCCTGATGTCTAGCCTCACCCTGCATCACTATCGACTCTAGGAGTTTATTCGTCCTACTCTGGCTCTCCTCATTCCTCTTTAAAAACTCACTCAGCTCAGACTTAGGTTCTCCACTAATCTGTCCATCAGTAGGGGTCTGAAAGAGACTCTGACGTGGTTGGAATCCAGGGGGATTCCCACCTCGCCAATTCGAGGTTTGGCGTTGCTTCCATCCCGAGTTGTAACCCTGGCCTCGTCCCTGGTTCTGAACAAAACTCAACTCCTCCTCAGATCCTACCGGGCAATCTACCGTCTCATGCCCACCTCTACACACCTCACACTTAGAGCTAATCTTAACCTGAATGTCCTTGACCATCTTTGTCAAGGATTCGACCTGGGCGGCTAAAGCTACGCTAGAATCTACCGTATGAATACCCCTAGAGGCAGCAGTAATGCCCCCGGAGCCTGGCTCGGTGTAAGTACTGGTGGCTAGATCCTCCATCATCTCAAGACACTCAACAGCAGTCTTGGTCTTCATCATGTTTCATCCTGCTGTGGAGTCAAGCAGTCTCTTAGTCGCTTCAGAAACTCCGTTATAGAATTTCTCCACGACTCTCCACTCCTCAAGCCCATGGTGAGGGCACTTGTTCAGCAGCGCCTTAAACCTATCCCAAGTCTCGTAGAAAGACTCCCCCGGCTGCTCAGTGAATGCGTAGATGAGATTTCTAAGACGAGCGGTTTTCGCAGGTGGGAAGTATTTCTGTAAGAATTTAGACTGAAGATCATTCCAAGTGGTGATGGCTCCCTATGGGAGGGAGTCCAACCAGATAGCAGCCTGATCAGTGAGTGAGAATGGAAACAAACGAAGATGAATGGCCTCCTCAGTGACGCCCGTAAGGCGAAAAGTACTACAGAGCCTACCGAATCTAGTCAGATGAGCATGTGGGTCCTCGTCTCGTAAACCATGGAACTGGACCGAATGGGTAATGGTGTTGATCAAGGTGGGTGGGATGGTCCAGTTGTTTGCTTCTACAGCGGGAAGTGTGATGCTAGAGCGAACGGTGGTGGGAGCAACACTAATGTGATCAGCAACAGTCCTACGATCAGCCATAACTACTTCGGGTTCTAGATTGAATTCTACTTTTGGAACTTTAAACTTAAGTTGACGTAAGCGGCGGTGGAATTCGGATTCGGGCTCAGAGAATGGTGAAGTATCAGGTGGGCCCGAGAAACGTGTGTGCATATACTGAAAAGCAAGTAGAACGGCAAGAATCACAAACAAGCAAGCTAAACAATTAGGCACACAGAACTAGCAAGTATCCTAAGAAAGCAAACAACTATTTTTTTTTATTTTTATTTTTTTAACTAAGAAACAAAACAAACAACTAATCTAAGAAAGCAGTAAAATGGATAAATCCCCGACTCGGGCCGTCCTCAAAAGCACACTGTGTCCCCGGCAACGGCGCCAAAAACTTAATGTGTGAAATATGTATTAATTAAATTCAACAAGTTTTAAAAATTGGAAAAACCCGTAAACCACACACTACCGGCAAGTGTACCGGTCGTAAGTAGTAAAACAAGTATGTCCGAGTATCGAACCGTGGACACAATCTAGCGACTCTTGATACTAAACCTCTATCGACCCCTAGCCTAAAAATTTAGTTTTGTTTTGAGAGAAAATATTTTTTTTAACTAAAAAAAACAATTTAAATAAATAGACGACCAAACAGCAGCAAGCGCAGACAACTAGAGACTAGACTGAAACTCAAGTATGAGAAAAACAGGTTACCTAGGCAAGAATCCCTGGACTCATTAATAAAATCCTAACCTTGGTTTTAAATGAAGACTCTGCCTAACCCGATAAACCCCCGGAAGGTAAACCGAACCTGACAGTATGACAAGTGATGAAGTGCTAAAATGGACTGACTCGAGTTATCGACCACCAAATCCCACAACTATCAGGTATTAAGTAATCTATTTACTAAAACCCTCAAATTATTAAGCAGAAATAATTAAGAACACCGAGACCCTAGGAAACTCTAGACGCGAAAAGACAGATGAACCCGAGTTATCGGCCACCCAAACTGCCAAACAACGCCCAACTAATAACCTAGCAAATCTAGATTAGATTTCTCACCTCTAGAAAAGATTGCATGTTTTAATTAATTGGTTTTAATAATTATTACACTTGAATTAGATTTCTCACCTTCAAGGTCTAGACCGAAAGATTACAACCTAGACCGACTCCCGGCTCTAAAGTATATTCTAAGTATCTAGAGCAATGGAACCAACAAATATATTATTAAACCAATCAATACCAACACACAAATAATTAGAATCGAGTTCAAAAATTATAACATGTAAATCATCACATTCATTCAAAACCAAAAATTAGTCAATTAAACAATCATCTAGTTCATCAACCCTAGGCAACCATAATAAATTTAGCTACTCATGATTGGAAGCGAAACAAAAAAAATAAATTTAAAGCAAGAAATTTCAGAAAACATTGTCTATGTATTGAAGTTTTATCAAACCAAAATAATAAACGAAAGTCTAACCGAAAAGAAACAAATGCTTTAAAGCAAGTTTTTTCTGTGCCGTCTGATGCCTTTTTCGTCTGCCTCTCGCTGCCGTCAAACTCCTCTCCTAAAATAATTGCCGTCACTTGCTGTTACCTTCGAACCCCTAATAATATTGATCCTCCCCTATTTTATACCAAAAACAGCCTTCTACCATTTGGACTTTCTAGTGCAATTGCAAATGATGTAGTGGACTGGCCCATTGTCTTGGGTGACTTCCTCCTCTCATTCGTATGCCATCCTAAAATAAATAATCAAATAATATTTCTTTTCTTTTTTTCTTTTTTCTTTTTGATCCTTGCGCCAACAATTTAGAATTCACGTGAATTCTAGTCTTGCCTTCATATGGAACTAGAATTACCGCCCGCCGCAATGCGACGGAGATTCATTAGTTATATATCATGTTTGATGAAAGGCAAGAGTCTGTGTGTAAAACCGAGAAAAAAATAACTAAGTCGATCTCTGACTCGCACGTTGCGACAGAGATGAAAAAACGTTGAACCCCACACGCACGTTGCGACGTGTTAACTCGGTAATTTAGAATGACATGTTAACGGAGAACTTATGAAAGATGAAAAGTATATAAGTGATCAAAGTTGAAAGTAAAAAAAATGTTGAGGTTAAATTACAAAAGATGAAAAACTTTGGGTTGAAAGTAAAAAAAAATAAAGGGGTTAAATTGCAAAAGATGAAAACTTTTAAATTAGAAGTGAAAAATCAAATTAATCTAAGGGGTTAAAATACCAAATGTTGAAACTTTAGACTTAAATTGCCAAAGATTTAGAAGTGAAAAATCAAATTAATCTAAGGGGTTAAAATACCAAATGTTGAAACTTTAGACTTAAATTGCCAAAGATTAAAACTTTAGAGTTAAAAAAGAAATCAATTTCAGATAATGAAAACAAAAGAGATAAAAAGATTTAGTTAAATTGATGGTTAATATTATTATTATTATTATTTAATAAAAGAGATAAATAGGAAAAAAAATGAGAAATTACCAGAGAGAATGACATGTGTCCAAAAAGGATTTTTGTTTATTAGTATAGAAAGATTAATTTCAAGTTTGATATAATGTGCACTTTAGCCCCCTTGAGTTCCATGAACTATTTTTTTAAGAACTTTTCTTTAATTGCGATTTAGCCCTTCGTCTTTCAGCTTCATTTAATATTTCTCGATTCTTCATGCATTGATCGTTTAAGCTCGTTTTTCATTCCTTTTCGCACTCTGACCTATAATAATAATAAATAATAAAATATATGCCTAAATATTATAAAAATGACTCTAAACTATCAAAATAATATACAAAATACACAAGGAAAATAAGATGCGTTTGCAACACATCAGGTTCTTCGAGTAGTGCGGTTTTGACTTCACAAAACTGTGGTATCCAGATTCGACCGAATCTTGTTTTGAGCCCGATTGAATTTTCTGTCAATTGTTCGGCTACTCCTTTCGTTCCTTCTTTCTTTGGATCTCCTGCCTCTAGTGATTTTATTTGAGCATCTCGTATCATCTCAAGAAAGCGAGGTGTAACTATCATTTTCATATATTTTACTTGAATTGGAGGTGGATACCCCTTTCGGCTCAACGCATCCGCTACGACATTTGCTTTTCCCGGGTGATAAAAGATATCGCAGTCGTAGTCTTTAATAAGTTCCAGCCATCTCCGTTGGCTCATATTCAAGTCTTTCTGTTCAAAGAAAAATTTAAGGCTTTTGTGATCCGAGTAAATCGTACATTTTGACCCGTACAGATAATGCCTCCAGATTTTTAAGGCGAAAACTACCGCTGCCAATTCTAAGTCATGGGTTGGGTAGTTTCCTTCATGTGGTTTAAGTTGTCTTGAAGCATATGCGATAACCTTCCCTCTCTGCATTAAAACACACCCTAAACCTTGATGTGAAGCGTCTAAATAGACAACCAAATCTTCTGTTCCATCTGGCAGTGTTAACACCGGGGAACTCAACAATTTTTCTTTTAATACTTGAAAGGCTTCTTCTTGTTCTTTACCCCATACAAACTTTTCTTTCTTTCTTGTTAACTTTGTCATGGGTAACGCTATCTTTGAAAAATCTTGTATAAACCTTTTATAATCGCCGGCAAGTCCTAGAAAATTTCTTACTTCGGTTGGGTTTTTCGAGGAAACCCATTTTATTACGGCCTCAATCTTTGATGGATCCACCAAGACACCTTCCGAGTTTATTACATGGCCAAGGTACTGCACCTCCCTGAGCCAAAAGGCACACTTTGAGAATTTTAAGTAGAGTTTCTTTTTACGAAGTGTTTCAAGTACCTCCCGTAGGTGTCTCGCATGTTCGGCCTCACTTCGGGAGTAGACCAAAATGTCATCTATGAACACGATCATAGATTTATCCAACATGGGTCGGCATACTCGGTTCATAAGATCCATAAACGCGGCTGCCACGTTCATCAACCCAAAGGACATAACTGAAAATTCATAATGTCCGTATCGGGTTCTAAATGCAGTCTTTTAAATGTATTCCTCTCGCACCCTGACTTGATGATAACCCAAACGTAAGTCTATCTTAGAGAACCAACTCACCCCTTGTAACTGATCAAAAAGATCGTCAATTCTGGGTAATGGGTAGCGGTTCTTCACTGTTATTTTATTCAGCTTTCTGTAGTCGATGCACATACGCATCGACCCATCCTTCTTCTTTACAAATAGGACGGGTGCTCCCCAAGGTGACACACTCGGACGTATGAAGCCCTTGTCAAGTAGATCTTGTAATTGTGTCATTAACTCTCGCATCTCGGTGGGGGCCAACCTATACGGAGCTTTAGCTACCGGTTTTGCACCCAGATTCAGCCCGATATGAAACTCTATTTCATGTTCAGGTGGAAGCCCCAGTAGTTCCTCCGGAAAGACGTCCGAAAATTCGTTCACAACCGCGACATCTTCAAACTTCGAGAGACTTTGTTGAGCATCTACTACGTAGGCTAAGTATGCTCTACTCCCATTACGTACATACTTAACGGCTTAAACAATAGTGCAAAGTTTTGCTTCTATGTTTCTCTCCCGTTGAATACTTAGTTGCTTTCCATTCGGAGATTGGAAAAGTATGGTCTTACTTTCACATTTAATATCCGCATTGTGTCAGGCCATCCAATCCATTCCCACTATCACCTTGAATTCCCCCAAGACCATCGGTACGAGGTCGATATCAAATTCTTCATCTTCTATAGTAAGTTTACAATTCCTACACACTTCGTACATAGGTAAGGAATTTAACAAGAAGATACCTTAAACAACATTTAGATGAGCTTTGGCTTCTTCAGATGTAATTTGGAACATCCTTCCTCGTGCCTTAGAGCTCTCCTCCTTCTTACTTTCCTTCTTTGCTCCCTGTTGAAGTTTAGGACACTCTGCCTTAACATGCCCTATTTGAAAGCAATTGTAACAAGTCTTCGGGTTGTTAGGGCATTTGTAATACGGATGTCCTTCTTCGCCACAGTTATAACACCCCTTCTTGCCTAGAAGACATTCACTGGTATGAAGTTTCCCACAAGTCTTGCAAGGGGTAATCCCGCCCTTTGATTTATCCTTCCTACCATGATCTTGAAATTTTGTTTTCTTAGACGGACTTGAGTTGGACCCTTTTTCCGATGACCTCTTCTCCCCATGTTCTTCCTGTCTTTTAAGCTCAATTTCTCTATCTCGAGCCCAGTTAATAAGCTCATCAAGGGTTTCACATTTTGAGGGAGTAATAAACTCCCTAAATTCAGCCTTTAACATGTCGTGATAGCAGTTGATTTTCATCCTTTCCGTATTCAAAAAATCCTGACAGAACTTCATCTTATCCAAGAAGGTATTCGTTATTTCATTGATCGTTTCATTTTTCTGTCGGACGCGTAAGAAATCCTCCTGAATCCTATCGACAGCTGATTGAGGATAATGATATTTCAGAAAGGGTTCCTTGAACTCCTGCCAAGTCATTGTCTGAAGCTCATCTTCACCTATCTCCTTACAATAAGCATCCCACCAATCTTTTGCTTGTAAAAGAAGTTGACCCGTAGCGAACATCACTTGATCTTCCTTATCGCACCGACTTCGTATGAACACTGCTTCTATATTTGAAATCCATCTTTGGCACGCTATCGGATCAATCTTGCCATCATAAGTTGTAGGGTTGCACGCCATGAAATCCTTGTACGCACACCTACATGCCTTATTTTTACTCTTAGATCCTTCAATCATTTCCTTCAACTCTTCTATTTTACTCGTCATCATAGCATCAACCACCCCCAATACACAACTTTCAACTACTTGAGCTATTTGAGGAAGGTTGGCTTGTATAACCATTTCTGCCACTTCCGTAACCTTATTATTTAATGCTTCTTGATGGGCCACTTCATCATCATTCTCATCTCTTGTGTCCATCATCTACACAATTTCATTTTCATTTATTAACAAATCATATTCTTTCACATATGCAAGTACTTAGTTTATATTTACGTCTTTCATTATT
Organism: Helianthus tuberosus; assembly: GCA_030545235.1. NCBI lineage: Eukaryota > Viridiplantae > Streptophyta > Magnoliopsida > Asterales > Asteraceae > Helianthus > Helianthus tuberosus. The sequence continues at coordinate 130,487,005 of CM060434.1, read as the reverse complement.
CATAATCATACATTTCAAGTTCAATCTCTTAAATTCGTCATTCATTTCGTGTCATTCCATATATTCTATTCAACTTTTACAACTTCCATCTCATTATTACCACGCTATTATGATCATGTGTAGTTTAATATACCTATTAAGGACTTTACGAGACCATAAAATAGGCTTTTGAGAAGCACGGGGGTCCAAAATACAAGAAACTAAACAAAACAGCAAAGTGGAGCAGACCACGGCGTCGGTGACGCCTGGTCACCCCGTCGGCGACGGCTCCTAAAAGGGGCGTCGGCTGACAAACCCCGTAGACAGGCGGAAAGGGCTTCGATGGCGCACCAGACTGGCGTCGGCGACGGCTAGTTTGGTGTCGTTTCGCTGCAGATCGAGTTTTGGATATTCTAATCATTTTCCGAGCCCGTTTCCAACCATACGGGTACTGGAACTCCCTGTATCACCCCCATTCTTACTCCCCCGCATATCAAACTTAAAATTTATATCGTTAACACATCATACGTACTTACATCTACTGAAAACTTAAACTTTTACCTCATGTGCGGTCTTGGAGCGAACACACCCATCGCGCGAGCTGTCAGTTTGAGTTCAAGCACTCAAGTTCGTGCTTGAATCCCTTAAACTGTAGCTCTGATACCAAGTTGAAACGCCCATACTTAAAGCATTCGACCAGACATATTAAGTAACAAAACCTTGATAAACTTGACAATTTTTAAACTTCATAACGATTTCATAAACAACTCCTTTTCCCAAAAAGTAGACAAGTCTAAGTTGTTTAGTTACAAGGTTTACTAACAAACTACGCTCCTACAAAACATAATACTGACAAAAGATTAAACATGACGGTGATACATAAGACAAAAGCTAGGAATATTCAAAATAGATAACTTCGGAAGCGCAAGGTGGGCATAGTCCGTGTGTGTTCGTTCCAAGTCCCCAAGCCATTTAAGTTGAGGATTTACCTACATCAAAAACAAGACTTCAAGAATCAATTTCGTTAATTATATCGCTTTCTAATCTAACAAGTCAATGTAATCCATTCCATACTTTCATATCGTACTTGCATTTATTTACCCATTGAAACGGGTCAAAACATACCATCTCAAAATTGAGATAAAACATATCCTTCATTAATCCGTTAGTAACGGTAATTACATTCATAACATAAACTTTCATTCAATCCGTTTACAACGAATCGAATACATTCCTTTCATCACCTTTACTTACATCCACTTCAACCCGTCTATGACGGATTGGATTTATTCCTTTCCTTTTTGCATAATTTTCCATTCATTCGGTTCGTTCAAGATGAGCCGACTATGATACTTATCCATTCATAAACATTCATTTCATATGACCCCGTTCGTAACGGGTTAGACTATCTACTTCATAACTACCATAAACTACCATAACTAAGGTTTTTGTATAAGAACGATAAATAGCAAAAATATAATTTGTATGCATACAACAACATACCTCGATCTTGTGAGCCTTCCGTTTTCCTAGTATTTGAACCTTCCTCTTTCACGCCTACATCAACATATTCGTTCACTTATTTAGTCCAACCGAATTCATTCCATCATTTTCCAAATTACACATATTTATTCTCTAACGCATTTCATCGAATACTTGGTGGGCATCGCATTAATAAGGCGCATAGTACAAGTATTCAAAACATGATTCTACTAGTTCATCTAGTAATTCATCAATAATCAAACAAGTTCATATGATCCTTTTATTCTACATCAATTCATCTAGTGTCCATGTATTACAAACATGATCAACCATCAAGATTTCAAAGTTATACATGATTACTTCTATTTTTAATCATCCTGCATTCATGAAAATTTCATATAAAATGGGTTTATGCATCAAGTCTTTTAAATGATCAAAATCAAACATAAACCTTATTCTATAGTGCAATCCTTACATCTAATTACCATATTTTAACATGAACTCATGTTTTGGTTAAAAACCCACTTCCTACAATTCATCAAATCAAGAATTTTAACTTACTAGTTCAAAGTATGAGCTTAGATGATCGAGATTAAGGTTCATGCAATTGATTATCTCTGAAATCTTCCTTCAATTTGGCTTAGTTTAGCAAACAAGGGTTTCACCCTATTCTTCCTTGTTCCAGTCGAACCCAGACACACACCCAGTGTGTGTTTTTATTTTCCATTCTATTTAATATTTTGATTTTAACATTTTTACACATTTAGCCTTTCTAGTTTGTACATTTATTTAACTTAGACACCTTCCATCACTTAACTAGCATTTTAATACATTTCACCAAGTAAGTTAAGTCTTTTAAATATTTTAACTTATTTTCATATTAACCCCTTTTTGGGGTGTTACATTAGGAATAAAACCTTAAGTGAAAATTATACATATTTTGCCATGAATAGAATAATTAGATGATTTACCACACTAAGATAAGTGGGCTTTAATCATATGATGAAATTGATGATATAATTGTGTTTAGAATCATCATATATGATAGTAATGAAGAAATGCTTGAACAAATTGTGTGTTTGAGTATATAATCATACTTACTATTAAATGAGTTTGGTATGATATGTTAAAAATTGATGATATGTTTGTGTTCAATGATGTCTAATATCATTGTGTATTAATTCGGTAAATTATGATTACAAGAACTTGGTTAATAAGTGATTAAAACGGTAACATAAGAATGATGCTTACCGGATAATTGACCAAGTAATTAAACGAGTAGTTGAGCTACCTCGTGTAATTATTTTCATTAATAGGCAGTTGCCTTTTAAAAAGTCAAACTGACCTTTTTTATGATCGAATGATAATTTCGACATAAAAATCGTAGGATGGAATAGTCGTGAATGATTATGACTAATCTAACCATCTTACAAATTACAATGATAGTTTGACGCTTGACAAGCTAGGTGAAAGCTTGGGAAGGAAGCGGGTCAAACGAATCAAGATTGAAGGAAAAGCATAATCAAGATGCAAGGTAAGTATAGCTTACACTATTCTTAAATTGTAGAATATTCTCATATCGTATTAATTACAAATAAGATAAATAAACAATTGAAATATGATGTTCTGACGTGTAGTCGTACGGAACAAGATAATTGAAGATAATAAGAAACCATATTGATGGTTAAAAAGGAGTAAATCGGTAATTCAGTCATACTATGATGAATGGAAAAAGAACTTTTAATGGTTACCTTATATGGTAAGCCAAAACAAATAATAAGGGCAAAACGGTAATTTGGTCGAGCGTTGACAACAACCCGTTAGTTTTGAAAGACACTTTATCGCGTAAGCCATAATGGGTCAAACTCGTTAAGAAATAGTTTATAAATAAAATGACCGTACGGTGTAAGCCGAAACGAGTCATGTAGATGAGATGGTAATAAATATCATCTCGTAAAGACAAACGGTCATTTAGACCAAACGGGTCAAAAGGTGAAGATGTCACCCTTTGACAATATCGACTAATGATTATTTGTCGAGTTATATGATTACAGGAGTAAATATCTAATGGATATTCGCATCACTATTATTAGCGGTTATTAAAGCAAGGCATTAGAACAGGTCAACATATTGATCTGAGCCAGGTATGTATAATGGGTCAACTCATCATTTAGAACTTGAGGTTCTATGAGAGCTAGACAAGTTAAAAAATGGACTTTTAGTTACCTTAATAGGTAAACCTAATGATTTAAAAGATAATTATTATGTTTTTGTGAAACATAATGATTCTTAAACAAGATCATAGTTCAAAAGTGGATTTTGGTCAAACAAGACATTAAAAGTATTTTGTCGTAAAAGAAGGATTTAAGTTAACCAAAACGCCCTTGTAAGCTAATTTGAGCAAACGACCCTTAAACTTTGTTTGAAAACGAGTTTTATGAGCAAGTAAATACTTTGAATAAGTATAAAAAAGCAAAAGGTGTGAACCTTTAAGTCAAATGACTCTAAATGAGTCTTTACCGTAAAATGATAATCCGAGGGATAAAAATTGGAACAAATAGTTCACCACATTAAATCCACCACAATTATAGTTATGGTGGAAGACAATTGATTAGTAAATGTGGAATTATGATGCAAATAAGAAATGAGCGCGATTTAAGTTAAAAATGCTTAAACACCCTTAACGGGTCAAAATAAGTATTTAAGCAAAACGGGTTTAGAATATGTAAGAAACCCGTGGTTTGGATCTTGAATAATAGGAAACTGATATAAAATGAGGTTCATGATAATTTGTATGCAATAAACTAGTTTTTGGTTGATAAAATCATGAACAGGTCAAAATTTGTAATTATATATTAAGCCGAAGGCTTAAAAGTCACAAATTTTGTTAATCCTGATGTCGGATTTTAACTCCATATGATGGAGAATCAATTTACGATCACGTAGGAAGAAACGTGACTTAAATCGGATCAATAACGAATGAGTTATGTTTGTTTTCGTAAAAATTTAAGTTTGGCTAGAAAATGCAGCTTTTTTAAGTGAAGTTGCTGGAAACCAGTATCCCTCGTGCCACGCGACAGAGAAATACGTTACCGGTGTGACACGCGAGCCACCTCGCGGACCGCGAGAGAAAACAACTAACCTGTCGCACCCCGCGACAGGCTCATATGCAGAAAATTTTTTGGTTAATTGTAGTTTTGTCTTGCGAACTTGTTTAAACACGTTTTAAACTACGGATGACTAATTCATTTCATGTTTTTATGAAATGTAGGTTTGTCTTAAGGTGCCAGGAGACGATCTAGCTCGACAAAGAACCGAACACGATTGAGAATTCCAGCTTCTGCTAAAGGTCGTCGTCATGTTTTTAAACGGCGAATATAGTTACAAAATGTTGAAATGTTTTATTTATTAAAATGTTTTAACTAACTCATAATTTCAAGTGTATATTGTAATCGATAATACATATTAGTAGTCGATGTTTATACGTAAATCATATAAATTAAGGGTATTACAGTTCCTCATACTGAGAATTCAATTGTGAATGTTGTAGAGTATCAGGAAGTTCATGATCAACGTGATTCTGATCATGCAACTGTGAATGCGGATATAACTAAGAATGGAAATGTAGATGATAAGATAGATGATCAGGAACATGTTGATGAAGCAAAAAATTATAGGATAGAGGATGTTGATAACATGGTTGTAGAAATACCAGTTTATATGAATACAAGGTCATGCACATGCGGGAAATGGGAGTTGACAGGCATGCCATGAAAGCATACAGTGGCTGTGAATTGGGATATGGTTAGATTTTGTGTCCCAGTTGAGATTCCAGAAGCATGGGTGGATGAGGTGTATTGGTTAGACAACTAGAAAAAAGTATACAACTTTACCATTAAACCAACCAATGGAAGGGTAAAGTGGAAACCATCATCCTGCGCAACCTCACTTTTACCACTAAAACACCACAACCAAATAGGGAGGCCAAAGAAGGCTAGGAAGAAGAGTGCTGAGGAATTTTTGAGAAAAAAACAAAAGACTGCTGAGGTGATTTCACAGAACATTGAGAACAATGGGAAGCTTACTAGGAAAGGGGTTTCTGTGACAAGTAAGGTCTGTGGACAAAAGGGGCACAACTGGAGAGGATACAAGGAGCAAGGATGTTCAAAGTTTGTTCCAGAATGATCTTTTGCTTGGTGCTTATTATGGTCTTTTTAGTATTTTGATCTTTTATAAGGTTTGTGGACAATGGTTTCCACTGTTGTTTAAGACAATGTTATGGGTCCTTTTAGATGTATTGACCAGTTAAGTACTCTATGTAATTGAAGTCTATGTTTAAGACGGTCTATGCATCAACTGTTGGAAACAATATAGTCTTTTAATGCGGCTGTTGGTATTTATTGGAACTCAAAATGTGTTGCTGATCAAAGAGGCGGGCAATTCTTTATAAACCAATAAACTTCTTGCTAGAAGAATCACTTGCATAATAATGAATGAGGAGAACTACACATGCGGGCAATTCTTTATAACCAATAAACCATTAATTTCTGCCATGTATTTGGCTTCCAAAGTGTCCGACCGTAACCATAGTTCCATCACAGGCCTTTCATCAACCATTCTGTAATTATTAAAATTACGGCCAAGAAACTTCTTGCTAGAAGAATCTTCTGCCATGTATTTGGCTTCCAAAGTGTCCCCACAGTAACTTTGCAGTTTCAACATTTTGATAAAAATCAAATAAGGGATCAGACATACCATTCAGAATGTGGCCCAGATATATGTAATTGTCGTTCTCCCACTTCTACCTCTTCCTGATTTGCTCCAGATTGCCCTCCTCCAATATCTTCGAGATTGGAGTAGTCAACACGTACACTACCTTCAACGTGGTGAGAAGAAAATGCATCTTCTTCTGCCATCTTCGGAAGTCCTGCCCTTCGAACTTCTCCAGTTTGTCAAACTTGCTTGTCATATCCTTCATCGACTCGCTTGCCATCTTTCACAGAAATTTATTTGATCTTTGTTGGGGAATTTCAGAAACCAGATGATCAGAGAGGCGTGTAATCACTCTCAGATCAAGTTATTTCGGTGGTTCACCCGAATAATTCAATCGGATACAACTCTGATTTTTTGAGAAATTGAACCAGAGTATGTTTTTGTTTGTGCGAATTTTTGAACCAGGAAGATGATCAAAAACCTGTGTTTTCGAATTTTGGGGATTTTTGCAGATAACTGCCTCAGGCAGTTATATTCCAGTTTAATTAAAGTGCATTAAAAACTGCCAGGGGCTCTGCCCCTTGGACCCCGTCAGGGGCTGCCGCCCCTTGGACCCTACTCCCAGGGGTGCTGCCCCCGGACCCCCGCTAAGGGGGCGTTGTCCCCTTGGAACCCCCATAGGGTACGGGTTCCCCCCGTACATTTCGAATTATAATAACTCAAACAAGCGTGCACTCCCGCACCTCCTGACTTGGTTGATGTGTATTATTATTCGCTTTGATCACCAAGTCAATCCCGGTTACACTAAAATATCTAACAAGGTCGTGAGTAAGTACTTCAAATCCGAAACGAAAACGAATAGTCCAACAAAAATATTTTGCAATTGCAATCATGAGTAAGCAAATCTGTTTATTTTCGATGATATATGACGTGTTACATTCTTGGTGAAGAAACACTAACCTCTATGGTAGTATCCAACTGGGACTTTAACTCTTGGCGATCCGAACTGCTGGCTACAAAACAAAACACCGTTAGGACTCGTTACAGGAATGGGGTTATTCCTGTAACCACCCTCCGGCGTGAGAATAAGTCTCGGTTTGGGAGAAAGTACGTGTATAGAGAGAAAAGGTAAACTAGAGCAAGATGATCATACCTTAGGGGTTTACCTCTATTTATAGTTTACCATTAGGGTTTCCCTTAACTTAGGATGGGCTTCGATAAGTTAGGGATTTGCATGATCTTCCTAAAAGAGTGGAGATTTAGTTACGTGATTTATCCATGCAGAATGGAACATTCTAGAATAATCATTTATAATTGATTTATTTATAACATAATAGGTAATGACCGGGTCGGGTTAGCCGATCCGGGTCATACCTCGTCATGTCCCCCCAGTCCGAAGTTATGAAATGAAATTCATGAAATCGGACTAAAAAAGGAAAAGTAAAAATCCCTTCTTTCGAATGGGGTATCATTGTGTTTTTTGAAAAAATGGCGGAGATGGGAAAAGATGTGACAGTTAAATCATCATTAGGATGACAACTGTACCCACCCCATTCTGACGTGTGTCTCTGTCCACAAATCTTTTCGAATTTGAAAAGTTGCTAATCCATATAAATTGAGTTCCCGTTTAGGGTTTTGAGTTCCATTTCCTCCCTTGTTCACAACCTTCTCCTTCAAGTTCCGTAAACGAAAAGATGGCCTCAAAAACTGGCGAATCCTCTTCGTCCGCCCCAGCATTCTCCGATGCCCTGTATATCAAATGGGGGCAGACTTCATTCAATAATCTTATTCAAGATTATGGTATTAGGGCAGAGTGGAATCCGGTGTTGCCGTCGAAAGCAGACACGGCATTTCCATTGAAGGAAGGTAAAATCACCATGTTTAGCGATTTCTTTAAGTTTTGTAACTTCCGATTACCGATTACCGATTACCAAGTTTTGTAAGTCGGTTCTTGACCATTATCCCATCCACATTTCCCAATTGCATCCGTTAGGATTGGTGAAACTTCGACATTTTGAGTTTGTCTGTATATTCCTGGGGCATATTCCTGAACTTACCGTTTTAGGGCTTTTTTCGTTCTTGTGTAGAAATCCCCCTTTTTTACCTTCGACCGGAGAGATATCGATGTGTCATGCTTGAGAGATATCCCTGCCAGTTCCAAGGATAAGGATTGGAAGAAAAAATTCTTCTATATTGACGCCAGTGTTATACCCGGGGAGATGTAATGGAGAGAGATGGGACCCAAGGACAAAATTAAAGATCAAGGTCCCCCAAAAGATGCGTATGTTCAAAATGCCCTTTTTAAAAGATTATGTGAACATCCTTCTAAGTGCACGGTAATCCCGGAGGGAGCTTTGTGATGGCGGGGATGAGCCTGATGTGTGTAACACCTCGAAAATTCACGTCCTATAATGTGTTGACACGTGTCATGAAGATTGAACGTGTGAAAGAATGTTATAAAAGGACTAAAGTTGACAAACATGGAAAGTATGTGATTATACGGATTCTAAGTGTCACCAGTGAATAAATATACTTCATAATAACCATACATGATGTTTATAACCTCAAACGAATAAATCATGGATCATACGAAGCAAAAAGTGAGAGATTACAAACTACAGGGGTTAAATGTGTCAACATGTTTAAAGATATACCTCTGAGTGACCTTTTGATAAACCCGAAGCTTTGTAAATGATAATTATGCTCACTAGAATGCACGATATAAATTTCATAAAGTTTCGTTATCGTATGAGAAAGTTATGATCAAATTCGTATGCGAGGGGTTAAAGTGCAAACATTGAAAGTTAAGACTTTTCGGGTTAACCGGAAGTGTTCAGGGACTTGGCAAAGTGGGTATAAGTCCTAAAGCCCTTGTGGGTAAATATAAGGGGGTCAAAATGCAAGAAATAACCCTAGTTGCCCCTTCGTGAAGCCAAAGGTCAAGTTGCAAAACAAAGAAAATGAAAAATCTGATTTCGCAGGCCCAGGCGGCCCGCGTTGGAATCGGCAAAATGGGAGGCGGGCCGCGTCAGGCGCCCAGAACCAGAAAACGTGGACAGTTGCCTGTAAACGCGGAAAACCGATCCTTTTTCGACATTAATGCAATGTGGGCGACCCCTAAACAGTCCTAGACACTAGGAACACCTGTTGGATGGTTGTGGTCAGCTGATAGACTTGTGTGTCCAAGAATTGTGGTGGAATTTTCACTATAAAAAGGCCATGTAGTGCATCATTGTTCTTCACATCATTCTCTGCATTTCTGGTCGATTCTGGAGCTCAAGCCTGCTTCCAAGTGATCATATTTCGTTCATAGGACTCTTGTAAGTCTGCTAGTCCTTTCTAAATTGAGTTTAGCTTAGTATTTTAGCTAAAAGTCAAACCGTCGTAATTACGGTTTGACTTCGAGATTAAGGATTAGTGGCTCATTCATATCTCGAATTAAAAGTAGTTATGGGTTGGTATTTATGTGGGTAATAAACCCTTAAAAGGGTTCCCCCTGATTACCACTCTAAGCAGGTCAAAAGTCGGGTCAAACTTATATTTAAAAAGTCAACAGGAAGTCTAAAATGCTATTTATGCATAATTATCAATGTAGATCATATACAACATGTTTGATCATTATTATAACTTGGTAATAAGTGTAAGAACATGTCTAGACATGTTCAACCCGACAATTTTCTGTTTAGACCCGGTTCGGAACCGAAAGTCACATAGTTTGACTTTCACTTTGACTTTCAGTTCTGACCCGTTTAGGCATGTTTTAGAAATGCCTCAGAGCTTTAATTGGACTAGGTTACATGTTAGAATAACCCTCTGTGATTATGCACCTCGGTTCATTAGTTATCCAATTAATATGCATGTTTCCGTTAATTGCTCATATGTTGACCGTTATGCCCTTATTATCTTAAAACGTGATTTATGAAAATGTAAAAGTGTAGAAACCTTGATTACTGATATATAAACTTGTATGCAAAGTTTGACATCAGTTTGACTTGTAGATTAGGAGTTATGCTCATTATCGCAAATTTAAAGCTTTATGTTAATAAAACGACGTAATTAGCGTATAGCCTAGTTAAGCCTACTTTTTGATACCAAATCTTTTACCCACTGATGTAATATATTATTTTGGGATTTTTAATGATTTTTAATTAATTTTAGGCTGAGCATAACTAGTAGTCGTAGGCTTAATCCGGTAATTGTCGGTTTTGCCCTTACGGGCCATAAAATGAGTTCTACCTATCTAAACGACTCCAAACCTTTTGCTACTGATCACATATGATAAATAAATTATTTTAAGCCTTCTGGAAATATAAAAATATCAGATTTTAGTATCGAACCCGGAAATGGCATTTAATCGCCTTATTTAGCGTTTTTAACGCATAGTATGTTTTAAAATCATATTGAACATACCCGGGTTGATACCTACTGATATTTTAGGCAAATTAGAATATTTTAACAGTAAGCAAAGGTTGATAAACTCAGACTTCAGTTTTGAGCTTTTCGGCTTATGTGAAATTACCAAAATACCCCTACGGGGCATAGTTTGGTTAAAAATGATAAAGTTCACATACATGCTTTATCCTACTGATTTAACTTAGCAAATTGAGTATATTTTCTGATTACATCAGACCTGTAACTCAGATTGTTACTTAAACTCTTTTGTAAACTTTTAAATGACCAAACTACCCCTACGGGGCCTAGTTTGTGTTTAAACACGTTTCGGGCATAATGAAAGACATCTTACTGATGTCACAACATATTTGAAGCATATTAACTTAGGAAACCTGTATATGGCTCTTACGGATACCCGTTACGCCTATTACGCGTACGGTTCGGTTTATGTAACAAGTTTACATAAATTAGCCGAAACGGGTCAAACCTTAACGGTTTTATCTCAAAATCCAGAATGTGAATAATAAACCCATATTAAACAAGTCTTCAAACTTGTCGGGTCTAAATCACATTTTATCCGGTCTTCGCTTAATCGTGCGTACGTACCGTATCTTGAAACTAGCTGGTCTAAGCTTAAGCTTAATTAAAGACCCGTTAGGATTCTAATAGGTTATTATAAAACCTTCGTTCCAGATTAGGAGAACCAGTAAAAGCTACGTGCATTTTGCTAATTGTGAATTATACTTTGCTCAGGTAAATACGTTTAACTTATTTTCCCTATACGGGCTTGGGTTACGGTATATAGCATACCGCTTGATCGGGCATCAAATCTCTACCGTTAAAGTGGGTAGTTGAATAATTTGATCGGCTCGTTTAAACAGTCTTGATTACTTAAAGCCTTTGGGGGGTTAATGACCATGTCCCGGTGTAACACCTCGAAAATTCACGTCCTATAATGTGTAGACACGTGTCAAATGTTTAAACGTGTGAAAGAAATATTATAGAAGGACTAAAGTTGACAATCATGGAAAGTATGTGAATATACGTATTCTAAGTGTCAACTGTGAATAAATATAATGTACATTAACCCTACATGGTGCTCATACCTTCAAACGAATAAATCATGGATCATACGGAGCTAAAAGTGAGAGATTACAAACTACAGGGGCTAAATGTGTCAACATGTTTAATTTATACCTCTGAGTGACCTTTTGACAAACCCGAAGCTTTGTAACGGTAAATTATGATCACTAGAATGCACGATTAAAATTTTATAAAGTTTCGTTAACGTATGAGCAAGTTGTGATCAAATTCGTGTGCGAGGGGTTAAAGCGTCAACATTGAAAATTAGGCCTTTTCGGGTAACAATAAAGTTAATCGAGGACTAATCAAAGTAGGTAAAAGTCTTGAAGCCCTTATACGTCAATTACGAGGGCTCAAAATGCAAAGAACAAGTGCCTAATCGAAGTTTGAAGAGCCAGGGACCAAAACTGCCATTTTTAAAAAGTTGTTGGATGACCCCTAGGGCTCGCGTAGCGCGAGCACTAACTGCCTAGGCAGTAGCGCTACGCCACTGCCTTAGCTGGGCAGAAAGCCTATTTTCTTGGATGTGTGTCTGCTAGGTGCCTTTGTGTGCGATTCTAACTCGATTCTCCACCTCACTTGACCCCTAAAACACCCCCTAAACACTAGAAACAAGTGTTGAGCAGTTGTGGTGTGTCCTAGACCTTGTTGTCACTCAATTGTGGTGAGTAAATTCACTATAAAAGGGCACCTTGTTGCAACATCATTCCTCACACCTTCAAGTGCATAACTGATCAATTCTGGAGCTCTCAAGCAGGTCCAACTGATCATATCTCGTGCATAGGACTCTTGTAAGTCTGCTAGTCCTTCTTTAATTGTGTTTAGCTTGGTTAATTAGCTAAAAGTCAAACCGTCGTAATTACGGTTTGACTTCGAGATTAGTCAATAATGGCTCAGTCATATCTCGAATTAAAAGTAGTTATAGTTTGGTATTTATGTGGGTAATAAAACCTCAAAAGGGTTTCCCCTGATCACCACTCTAACCAGGTCAAAAGTCGGGTCAAACCTATATTTAAAAAGTCAACAGGAAGTCTAAAATGCCATTTATGCATAATTAACATTGTAGATCATATACAACCTGTTGGATCATTGTTATAACTTAGTAATAAGTGTAAGAACATGTCTAAACATGTTCAACCCGACAATTTCCTGTTTAGACCCGGTTCGGAACCGAAAGTCGCATAGTTTGACTTTCACTTTGACTTTCAGTTCTGACCCGTTTAGGCATGTTTTAGAAATGCCTCAGAGCTTTAATTGGATTAGGTTACATGTTAGAACAACCCTCTGTGATTATACACCTTGGTTCATTAGTTATCCAATTAATATGCATGTTTCCGTTAATTGCTCATATGTTGACCGTTATGCCCTTATTACCTTAGAAAGTGATTAATGAAAATGTAAAAGTGTAGAAACCTTAAAAACCGATATATAAACTTGTATGCAAAGTTTGACACCAGTTTGACATGTAGATTAAGAATTATGCTCATTATCGCAAAACTAATGCTTTATGTTAATAAAACGGCGTAATTAGCGTATAGCCTAGTTAAGCCTACTTTTTGGTATCAAACTTAATACCCACTGATGTAATATATTATTTTGGGAATTTTAAAGATTTTTAATTAATTTTAGGCTGAGCATAACTCATAGTCGTAGGCTTAATCCGGTAATTGTCGGTTTTGCCCTTACGGGCCATAAAATGAGTTTTACACATCTAAACGACTCCAAACCTTTTGCTACTGATCACATATGATAAATAAATTATTTTAAGCCTTCTGGAAATATAAAAACATCAGATTTAAGTATTGAACCCGGTAATGGCCTTTAATCGCCTTATTTAGCGTTTTCAACGCATAGTATGTTTTAAAATCATATTGAACATACCCGGGTTGATACCTACTGATATATGAGGCAAATTATAACATTTTAACAGTAAGCTAAGGTTGATAAACTCAGACTTCAGTTTTGAGCTTTTCGGCTTATGTGAAATTACTAAAATACCCCTACGGGGCATAGTTTGGTGGAAAATGGTAAATTTCACATATATGCTTTAACCTACTGATATAACTTATCAAATTGAGTATGTTTGCTGTTTACATCAGACCTGTAACTCAGTTAAACATCTAAACTCTTTTATAAACTTTTAAATGACCAAACTACCCCTACGGGGCCTAGTTTGTGTTTAAACACGTTTCGGGCATAATAAAAGACATCTTACTGATGTCTCAACATATTTGAAGCATATTAACTTAGGAAACCTGTATATGGCTCTTACGGATACCCGTTACGCTTATTACGCGCACGGTTCGGTTTATGTAACAAGTTTACATAAATTAGCCGAAACGGGTCAAACCTTATCGGTTTTATCTCAAAATCCAGAATGTGAATAATAAACCCATATTAAACAAGTCTTCAAACTTGTCGGGTCTGAATCACATTCTATCCGGTCTTCGCTTAATCGTGCGTACGAACCGTATCTTGAAACTAGCCGGTCTAAGCTTAAGCTTAATAAAAGGCCCGTTAGAATTCTAATAGGTTATTATAAACCTTCGTTCCAGATTAGGAGGACCAGTAAAAGCTACGTACATTTTGCTTATTGTGATTAATACTTACTCAGGTAAATACTTTTAACTTATTTTCCCTATACGGGCTTGGGTTACGGTATATAGCATACCGCTTGATCGGGCATCAAATCTCCACATTAAGTGGGTAGTTGAATAATTTGATCGGCTCGTTTAAACAGTCTTGTTTACTTTACAGCCTTTGGGGGGTTAATGACCATGTCCCGGATATCCTTGGCATCATCTTACGAGATGGCCACGACCTGAGCACGGGGTGTAGGCGTACACCTGTCAGTGTATAACTCAATTATGTGGTGTGTCTATTGATCTTTAACCCGGACAAGATCCGGGCTACTGAACGCATAAGTAACATGTAATTCGTTCACAAGATTATAATATTAAATAATTCTCCCAAGTTATAAAAATGTTTATGCCACGTGCATCCAAACCAATTTTCAATCATTTTTCAAAATGAGTCAGTTGAATGTATTTACCAGTGTAAACTGACGTATTTTTCCCAAAAAGACTGAGTGCAGGTACTAAACGAAATTGGCTGGATTGGCTCCTTAGCATCAATAAAAAGTCTCGCAAGCTTAGGATGCCTGAAGTCTGTTGAACCATTATCCCTATTTTATTTTGATCCGTTCTGTGGATAAACTTCCGGATATTGTTACATTGATAAACAATATTAAATTCGGTTGTATCATATTTTAAATTGCTTCCGCTGTGCATAATAATATTGTGTTGTTTGACTATTACGTTGCCAACCACGTCACGATACTCCCCCACCGGGCCCACCGGTGACATGTGGAAATCGGGGTGTGACACCCGGATATCCTTGGCATCATCTTACGAGATGGCCACGACCTGAGCATGGGGTGTAGGCGTACACCCGTCAGTGTATAACTCAATAATGTGGTGTGTCTATTGATCTTTAACCCGGACAAGATCCGGGCTACTGAACGCACAAGTAATATGTAATTCGTTCACAAGATAATAATATTAAATAATTCTCCCAAGTTATACAAGATTAATTTTGCCTCTGTGCATTTTAATCAAATTAAAATGTTTTATGCCACGTGCATCCAAACCAATTTTCAATCATTTTAAAATGAGTCAGTTGAATGTATTTACCAGTGTAAACTGACGTATTTTCCCAAAAAGATTAAATGCAGGTACTAAGCGAAATTGGCTGGGATTGTCTCCTTAGCATCAATAAAAAGTCTCGCAAGCTTAGGATGCCTGAAGTCTGTTGAACCATTGTTTCTATTTTATTTCGATCCGTTCTGTGGTTAAACAATCGAACGTTGTGATACTTGATATTACAATAATAAATTCGGTTGTATCATATTTTAAATTGCTTCCGCTGTGCATATTGATATTGTGTTGTTTGACTATTACGTTACCAACCATGACGTCACGATACTCCCCCACCGGGCCCACCGGTGACACGTGGAAATCGGGGTGTGACAGGTTGGTATCAGAGCCAACACTGAGTGAATTAAACACTAGCCTTTTGTGTTTAATCTCAGTTGCACAATTGCACATTTCTAAACCTTCGAGTCTAGACATATAACATAGGACAAATTCCACCTTATTCGGTTTTTGTTTTGTTCTTTAAATTTTATATTTTGTATTTTGTATTGTTATCTTATATTGTATTGACAGGACAAAATGCCTCCAAGATTCTTCCGTAGGAGAGGACGAGGCAAGGGGCCTATTACCGCCCCCAACGACAACGAGGCAGGACCCTCAAATGTTCGAGCTCCGTCTACCACGGAGAGTGACGATCCACGCCAAAACAGAAGAAACCTGTTTGAACCAGCAAGAAGATCGGTATCACACAACTCTACACTGCTGGTCCAAAACCCGTATGGGCCACAACCGGACTACGAGCCGAACAACCCTCAGCCTTCCTTCATACCATTACAGCGATCTTTATCGCACCATTCTTACAGGGACCACACACCTGTTTTTCGGGGTCAGTTTAATCCGGTAGGATACATACTAGAACCCGTGGGTTTCAACCCACTAGGGCCAGACGATCACTTCTCTGGCGATCACGCGGACGACATGGACGAGGATACTGATCCCGTCGAACCTGCAAGTGGCACTCCAAATCATCTGATCGAGATCTCCGACGGATCGTCTTTCCACGGATCACCCTACGGTGGTCCAGACAGCTTCCAAGCCATGTTCACTCGGCACGAGTGGTACTACACACCTCCTCACCATTCGTCGCCTCATGAGCAGCAGCAGCCGCAGCAGCAGCAGCATCATCAAGATTCCTCTGGGGATTCCCGATTTGTGGCAGTTACGCCACCACCTCCGCCGCCACCAGTTCAGCTGGCACCTCCTCAACCGCCACGGGGTAGGAGAACCGGTGCCCGCATGTCGACACGAGCTGGGGACTTCCATTTCAGTTCCCCACGTCAATCTAGTGGCAGTCACTACCCGCCACATCAGGAGGACCCACAAATGGGTGGACCCTCACAACCAGCGATGCCGCAGCCACCGCCAATGGGTTTTGATAACCCAATCCCAGCGTATACGGGTTCCATGGCATACAACCCGTTCGAGCCGCCGGTCCACAACAACTATGGGTACGCAGAGGCCGACCCTTGCATGGTGGCAGCCAACTACAATGCCCTGCACCCGGAAGGACCATACGGAGCTCCGTGGGGAGTTGGGTACCCAACACATGGGTACCAGATACCACCTAGGCCTATTATACGTGCTCAATCGCAGCCGCCTAGGTTCTCCCCACCTGAGCGTGAAGAACTCCTTCAGAGGATGGATCAGGTTGAACGGGAAGTGCACAGGGACCGTAGGGAGAGACAGACTTTCTTCCAAGGATTAGCTAGTTTGATCAAAGGGAAGAACAAGAAGGATCACTAAATCCTTTCGATTGTTGTTAAGCCCCTGCGTGGGCCTGTATTGCCTGTAATTCTTGTTTTGTTTAAGCCCCTGCGTGGGTATGTATGTGTGTTTGTTTTGACCCCTGCGAGGGTCTATTTTCTGTTAACCCCTGCGTGGGTATGATGGTTACTTAAAGTCCCTGCGTGGACTAGTCTGTTTGCTTAAAGTCCCTGCGTGGACTAGTTGTTTGTTTAAGTCCCTGCGTGGACAAGTATGTTGATTAACCCCTGCGTGGGTAATTGTTTGTTGAAAAGACCCGTTTAGGGCAGTATGTAATATTTTGAATAAATTAATGGAATGTTTGTTTTTATAAATTTCATGTTTGCCATTTTGTGCATAAATAAATTTTAAATGAAATAAATAAATCAAAATCATTCCTTTTGAACTAATCTGCCTATGTAATTATAAATTAAGAATCTTAAAGTGTGAAACCTAGCCTTTTGGTCATTATAAGACCGGGCCAAGATGGTAAGACCTGTTCGAAAGATTCAAATCTAAGTTAACATCTGAAAACATGTTAACACTCCTGGCAGAAGTGATTCCTTAAAAATCACACGTTATTTTTATAAGGGAATTCTTTAGAAGATTCCTAACCCAGTTTAATGATCTCTGAATCCTGGGTTTACATCATCAATTAAGATGATCATATTTTAACCATACGTGGTAATACGTGCCTACGGGCCCTACTCATTTCCATATGAGCTAAAGGACAGTGGTGGCTATGACTCCCTGTCAAATAAAGGTAATGAACTAGGTTCAAACCTCAAATGCTTTGATTCTCTGAAATCCTAGCATATAATTTATAATAGTCCTTGTGACTAGGCCTATTGTGCCAGTATACCTTAATGTTTTGATTCTCTGAAATCATAGATTAAATTAAAAGTGTCCACGTGACTAGGCCTTTTGTGCCATAAATAAAACTGTTATTGTTTTATACTTAGGATAAATTATAATAGAAATCCTAAATAAATATGATTTATAAATTAACCAAATATGGTCTCTGTACCATGGTTAATGAATTGCCATAAAAGACAATTCCATAAACTCCCAAATAAACTATTGTCCTTGTTTTCTGCAACAGTTCAATTTAAATGGCTAACTCAGACGAGGTTAATAGCCATCCAGTGGAGGTTAATAATGAAGCCCGAGTTAATCTAACGGGTGCGGAATTGAAAGCAATCATAGACGGCGCTGTTACACAGGCTTTGGAAAGGCAGTATGAAGAGTACAGTGGGACCCGTAGTAGGACCCAATCTACACAGCCTTCAAAGCCACCGCCCAAGAAGGACGGCCCGAAGAAAGATGATGATCGACGCTCCTCGAATCACAGTGCTCCATCTCAGCAGGTTATACGTAATCAAGGGCCCCGTGACAAGGGTTGCACGTATAAATATTTTGTTTCTTGCAAGCCCCGGGATTTCACTGGGGAGAAGGGAGCCATTGACTGTATGACATGGCTGGATGAGATGGATACGGTTGTAGACATCAGCGGATGTGCTGAGAGAGACGTGGTCAAGTTTGTGTCGCATTCTTTTAAGGGTGAAGCGTTAGCATGGTGGAGATCTCTGATTGAGGCCACCGGAAAAATCCCATTGTACAATATGTCATGGGATCAATTTGTTGCCCTTATCAGGGAAAATTACTGCCCTCAGCATGAGGTGGAGAAGATAGAATCTGATTTTCTATCCCTGGTGATGACAAACCTCGACTGTCAAGCTTACCTAACGAGCTTCAACACTATGTCTCGATTGGTTCCATATTTAGTAACCCCGGAACCAAAGCGAATAGCTCGTTTTATCGGTGGTTTAGCCCCCGAAATCAAGGCAAGCGTGAAGCTTCTCGGCCAACCACTTTTAGATCAGTAGCTGACATTTCCTTATCCCTCACTCTGGATGCGGTCAGGCAGAGATCGCTGAGGAATAAGGAGGCTGAGAAGAGGAAGCGTGAAGATGATGGTTAACGAAAGTCGAGCAAGAAGCACCGTGGAAACGGTGATAGCAAGAAGGGGTCTGAGTCAAGAAGAGATGGGCACCGGTCTGGTGAGAAGCCCAAGTGCAATATTTGCAAGAAACAGCACTTTGGAAAGTGCAGACTCGGATCGAACTCAAATAATGAGTCAAGGTCTTTTGCTTGTGGTTTGTGCAAGTCCAAGGAACACAAAACCTTGGATTGCAAGAAGATAAAAGACGCAACGTGCTACCGTTGCAATGAAAAGGGGCACATTAAGACCAATTGCCCGAAATACAACAAGAAGCCTGAAGAGGCCAAGAAGACTAATGCTAGAGTCTTCAGAATGGACGCAAAAGAAGCGGTTCTAGACGACAACGTTATTACAGGTACTTTCCTTGTAACTGACGTCTTTGCTAGAGTACTTTTTGATTCAGGCGCTGATAAGTCGTTTGTAGACAATAAGTTTTGTGAATTGTTGAAATTACCTGTCAAACCCTTAAAAGTGAACTATGAGGTGGAGTTAGCAGATGGCACCCTAGAAACCGTCTCCACTGTGTTAGATAGATGTGTTATATCCATTAAGAACCATTCTTTTCCTCTGTCTCTACTTCCCTTTAAGTTGGCCGGTTTTGACATAGTTCTGGGTATGGACTGGTTATCTCATAACCAGGCCCAAATTGTCTGTAACAAGAAACAAGTGGTAATAAAGACTCCATCTGGTGAATCACTTACCATTCGAGGAGATACCCAGTATGGGCTGCCTGAGCAGGTGACTATGCTCAAGGCTTCCAAGTGTTTGAAGAAGGGGTGTGTCATCTACATGGCGCAAGTGATTATTGATGAGCCTAAACCGAAGATAGAAGACATCCCTGTCATTTCTGAATACCCAGAAGATCTACCTGGTTTATCACCAGATAGACAAGTGGAATTCAGGATTGATATCATCCCCGGAGCAGCACCAGTTGCTAGAGCACCATACAGATTGGCTTGCTAGAGCACCATACAGATTGGCACCCACAGAAATGAAGGAGTTGAGGACGCAGCTAGATGAATTGCTGGCTAAAGGTTTCATTAGACCTAGTTCATCTCCTTGGGGAGCGCCAATCTTGTTTGTCAAGAAGAAGGATGGGTCGATGCGCCTGTGCATCGACTATCGCGAGCTTAATAAAGTCACGATCAAGAATAGGTATCCTCTGCCCAGGATCGATGATTTGTTCGATCAGCTACAAGGGGCTAGTTACTTCTCGAAGATTGATTTGAGGTCAGGCTACCATCAGTTGAAGGTTAAAGATGAAGACGTTCACAAGACTGCATCTAGGACTCGTTACGGTCACTACGAGTTCCTAGTGATGCCTTTTGGGCTCACTAATGCACCGGCCGCGTTCATGGATCTCATGAATCGCGTCTGCAAGCCTTACCTGGATAAATTCGTCATCGTTTTCATCGACGACATTCTCATTTATTCTAAGAATCAAGCTGACCATGAGAAACACCTTCGTTGTATTCTCAAACTTCTACATCAGGAGAAGCTCTATGCCAAATTCTCTAAGTGTGAATTTTGGCTACGAGAAGTCCAATTCCTTTGACACGTGGTCAGTGAGCGTGGTATCCAGGTGGATCCCGCTAAGGTTGAAGCCGTAATGAACTGGCAAGAACCGAAGACGCCTACAGAGATTCGTAGCTTCCTGGGATTGGCAGGATATTACAGGCGTTTCATCGAAAAATTTTCAAGGATTGCTGCACCCCTAACCTCCTTAACTAAGAAGAAGGTTAAGTTTGTTTGGGGCCCTAAGCAGCAAGAATCCTTTGATATTCTGAAGCAAAAGTTGAGCAACGCCCCAGTACTGACATTGCCAGATGGAATAGAAGAATTTGTGGTTTATTGTGATGCTTCGCACACTGGCATGGGGTGTGTGCTTATGCAGAAAGGCAAGGTAATTGCCTACGCTTCACGACAATTGAAAGTGCATGAAAAGAATTACACCACCCATGACTTGGAGCTGGGTGCCGTTGTATTCGCACTGAAGCTTTGGAGGCACTACCTTTATGGAGTCAAATGCGTGATCTATTCTGATCACAAGAGCCTCCAACATCTGTTTAATCAGAAGGAATTAAACATGAGGCAACGCCGTTGGATGGAAACTTTGAATGATTATGATTGTGAAATCAAGTACCATCCTGGCAAGGCGAATGTAGTTGCCGACGCTTTGAGCAGAAAGGAAAGGGTTAAACCCATTCGAATCAATGCCAAGCGCATGGAGATAAAGAATAATTTCATGGAAAGGTTGTTAGCTGCACAGAAGGAAGCTGTGTTGGAAGCTAACTATCCAAATGAAAAGTTAGGAGTAACTGAGGAGTTAACTCTTAGCAAGGACGGAATTTTACGATTAAATGGACGAATATGGGTTCCAATTTATGGAGGACTTCGAGATGTCATCCTCCAAGAAGCCCATAGTTCCAAATACTCCGTTCATCCTGGAGCTGATAAGATGTACCAGGATCTAAAGGCAAATTATTGGTGGATAGGCTTGAAAAAGTCTGTGGCCACCCATGTAGCTAAATGCTTGACATGTGCGCAAGTCAAAGCCGAGCATCAAAAACCGTCAGGTTTGCTACAACAGCATGAACTTCCTACGTGGAAGTGGGAAATGGTGACGATGGATTTTATCACCAAGTTGCCAAAGACAAGGAAAGGAAATGATACAATATGGGTTATAGTTGATAGACTGACTAAGTCAGCATATTTCCTACCCATCAAGGAGACTTATAGCTCCGACATGTTAGCCCAGTTATACGTTGATAAGATTGTAGCACTACATGGCATACCTGTAGCTATTATCTCTGACCGGGATACTAGGTACACGTCACATTTTTGGAAGAGTTTCCAGCAATCTTTGGGCACACGTTTGAATTTTAGTACGGCTTACCATCCTCAGACTGACGGTCAGAGTGAGCGTACTATTCAAACGTTGGAAGACATGCTACGTGCGTGTGCGATCGATTTGGGAGGTAGTTGGGATAAGAACCTACCGTTGATCGAATTCTCCTACAACAATAGCTACCATACCAGCATTAAGGTTGCGCCTTTTTAGGCATTATACGGTAGAAAGTGTAGATCGCCTATTTGTTGGGCGGAAGTGGGAGATGTCCAGTTATCAGGACCAGAGATCGTGTTTGAAACGACGGACAAGATTGTCCAGATTCGAGACCGTCTCAAAGCTGCCCGAGATAGGCAGAAGAGTTACGCTGATCCAAAGCGTAAGGATTTTCACTTCGAAGTAGGTGACAAAGTCCTACTTAAAGTGTCACCCTGGAAAGGAGTGATGCGGTTTGGTAAGAAAGGCAAGCTAAGCCCGAGATACATAGGACCTTTCGAGATTATCAAACGTGTCGGGTCAGTTGCCTGTAAGTTAAACTTACCAGAAGAGCTCAGTGGAATTCACAATGTGTTCCACATCTGCAATCTGAAAAAGTGTTTCGCTGACGAATCACTGGTTATACCACACACAGATGTGCATATAGACGAGAGCTTGAAATTTGTTGAAAAACCTTTGTCGATTGAAGATCGACAGGTAAAGAAGCTTCGAAGGAAGCATGTACCTATTGTAAAGGTCAAATGGGATGCCCGAAGAGGTCCCGAATTCACGTAGGAGGTTGAATCCACGATGAAAGAAAAGTACCCTTACTTATTTCAGTAAATCTCGGGTCGAGATTTATTTTAAGGGGGTGAGGATGTAACACCTAGAAAATTCACGTCCTATAATGTGTTGACACGTGTCATGAAGATTGAACGTGTGAAAGAATGTTATAAAAGGACTAAAGTTGACAAACATGGAAAGTATGTGATTATACGGATTCTAAGTGTCAACAGTGAATAAATATACTTCATAATAACCATACATGATGTTTATAACCTCAAACGAATAAATCATGGATCATACGAAGCAAAAAGTGAGAGATTACAAACTACAGGGGTTAAATGTGTCAACATATTTAAAGATATACCTCTGAGTGACCTTTTGACAAACCTGAAGCTTTGTAAATGATAATTATGCTCACTAGAATGCACGATATAAATTTCATAAAGTTTCGTTATCGTATGAGAAAGTTATGATCAAATTCGTGTGCGAGGGGTTAAAGTGCAAACATTGAAAGTTAAGACTTTTCGGGTTAACCGGAAGTGTTCAGGGACTTGGCAAAGTGGGTATAAGTCCTAAAGCCCTTGTGGGTAAATATAAGGGGGTCAAAATGTAAGAAATAACCCTAGTTGCCCCTTCGTGAAGCCAAAGGTCAAGTTGCAAAACAAAGAAAATGAAAAATCTGATTTCGCAGGCCCAGGCGGCCCGCGTTGGAATCGGCAAAATGGGAGGCGGGCCGCGTCAGGCGCCCAGAACCAGAAAACGTGGACAGTTGCCTGTAAACGCGGAAAACCGATCCTTTTTCGACATTAATGCAATGTGGGCGACCCCTAAACAGTCCTAGACACTAGGAACACCTGTTGGATGGTTGTGGTCAGCTGATAGACTTGTGTGTCCAAGAATTGTGGTGGAATTTTCACTATAAAAAGGCCATGTAGTGCATCATTGTTCTTCACATCATTCTCTGCATTTCTGGTCGATTCTGGAGCTCAAGCCTGCTTCCAAGTGATCATATTTCGTGCATAGGACTCTTGTAAGTCTGCTAGTCCTTTCTAAATTGAGTTTAGCTTAGTATTTTAGCTAAAAGTCAAACCGTCGTAATTACGGTTTGACTTCGAGATTAAGGATTAATGGCTCAGTCATATCTCGAATTAAAAGTAGTTATGGGTTGGTATTTATGTGGGTAATAAACCCTTAAAAGGGTTCCCCCTGATTACCACTCTAAGCAGGTAAAAAGTCGGGTCAAACTTATATTTAAAAAGTCAACAGGAAGTCTAAAATGCTATTTATGCATAATTATCAATGTAGATCATAGACAACCTGTTTGATCATTATTATAACTTGGTAATAAGTGTAAGAACATGTCTAGACATGTTCAACCCGACAATTTTCTGTTTAGACCCGGTTCGGAACCGAAAGTCACATAGTTTGACTTTCACTTTGACTTTCAGTTCTGACCCGTTTAGGCATGTTTTAGAAATTCCTCAGAGATTTAATTGGACTAGGTTACATGTTAGAATAACCCTCTGTGATTATGCACCTCGGTTCATTAGTTATCCAATTAATATGCATGTTTTCGTTAATTGCTCATATGTTGACCGTTATGCCCTTATTATCTTAAAACGTGATTTATGAAAATGTAAAAGTGTAGAAACCTTGATTACTGATATATAAACTTGTATGCAAAGTTTGACATCAGTTTGACTTGTAGATTAGGAGTTATGCTCATTATCGCAAATTTAAAGCTTTATGTTAATAAAACGACGTAATTAGCGTATAGCCTAGTTAAGCCTACTTTTTGATACCAAATCTTTTACCCACTGATGTAATATATTATTTTGGGATTTTTTATGATTTTTAATTAATTTTAGGCTGAGCATAACTAGTAGTCGTAGGCTTAATCCGGTAATTGTCGGTTTTGCCCTTACGGGCCATAAAATGAGTTCTACCTATCTAAACGACTCCAAACCTTTTGCTACTGATCACATATGATAAATAAATTATTTTAATCCTTCTGGAAATATAAAAAATATCATATTTTAGTATCGAACCCGGAAATGGCCTTTAATCGCCTTATGTAGCGTTTTTAATGCATAGTATGTTTTAAAATCATATTGAACATACCCGGGTTGATACCTACTGATATTTTAGGCAAATTAGAATATTTTAACAGTAAGCAAAGGTTGATAAACTCAGACTTCAGTTTTGAGCTTTTCGGCTTATGTGAAATTACCAAAATACCCCTACGGGGCATAGTTTGGTTAAAAATGATAAAGTTCACATACATGCTTTATCCTACTGATTTAACTTAGCAAATTGAGTATATTTGCTGATTACATCAGACCTGTAACTCAGATTGTTACTTAAACTCTTTTATAAACTTTTAAATGACCAAACTACCCCTACGGGGCCTAGTTTGGACTCACCTGAAGTCTGTTAAACCATTGTTTCTATTTTATTTCGATCCGTTCTGTGGTTAAACAATCGAACGTTGTGATACTTGATATTACAATAATAAATTCGGTTGTATCATATTTTAAATTGCTTCCGCTGTGCATATTGATATTGTGTTGTTTGACTATTACGTTACCAACCATGACGTCACGATACTCCCCCACCGGGCCCACCGGTGACACGTGGAAATCGGGGTGTGACAATGTGGCGTGATATCAGGTTATATCCTTCTTTCCAGAGGAGTGATGAAGGTATATGGTCTTTTCATCTTGAATTATCTTTATTCATTGTGTGTGGCTTGACATTTGTAAATGTTACAGGTAAGTGGAGTTTGTTTGATTTTGTGGATCCATCACGGAATACTGCGTTGAGTCCCGCAGACCACGTAATTGGCGATCAGGAACCTATCGTGCTGAAAATCCATCTGGAGCAATTTTTGCTGCCTGCGGTGCCGGCTAACCCGACTGCTTATATAACTCAGCTTCCCCCCAATGGAAGGGGTGGTGCCGCTGCCTAAGAGGCGAAGAAACCCATCCGAGTAAGGGTCACCAGTAGGAAGTATATAGCCTCGGGGGCTGCTACTTCCACTGTTACCGTGGGTGTTTCTACACCTGTTGAGAATGTCTCTGGCTCACCTGCTGATGTCGAGCTGGTGAGTCCAACCTGCGTGTCGAAAAAACGCAAAATTTTTCCTGCCCTGAGTGCGTTTGAGGCTATTCAAGCTGCATGTGCTATGCCCCCTGGTGAGTAACTTAGCTTGCTGGTGTTTGTTGTGGATTTCGCCTTTCTCTTTGCTAAACGTCTGACCTGACACAGGTTCTGGTTCTGGAGGTCAAGTTGGGGGTATATCTTCTGTCCCTTTGTCAACTGTGGAAACCATGCCTTCCGCTACGAGCGGGCCAAGCCTTTCAGAGCTTATATTTCAGGCAAGTGCTGCCGCTCCTGTTAGTTGCTCCATGCCTCCGCCAATGCCTGCCGCTGCTGTGACAGTGACCACTAACCTAATGTCTACGCCGCTGCCTACCAGTGTGATTTCGACAACCATGTTCGATTCTCCGGTTAGCGTTTTTTCTGCCTTTGAAAAAGAGATACCTGTCGTATCCACTGCTCACGAGGCAACTAGAGATACCGCTATGAGCGACGCTGGAGGGTCAGGTAGCGGAATTGCTGATGATGGGGCCCGCTTGGGTGATGACCTCTATGTACCTACCATCAACTGGGATCCTAATATGCAAGACAAACGCTACCAACCTCGGTGGAAAATTGCTGAGTCTTCCAGACTGATTTTCCCCCCGGTGGTTCAGCACTGGGTTGAGCGGGCATATCCCCCCGCCGAGTCGGCGTATGTGGAAGGGTTAAACAATGAAAATTTGATGAACTCTACTATGGTAGACTCCGTTAGTCAGCCCCGAAGGCTTGTAGAAATCCGGCGTAGGTGGATGCATGATAACAACGAGCTCCACCAAGCGCGGGCTGCCATTCAAGAGATGAAGGATGAGAAGTACCGTTTGGAGAGTCAGCTCCAAGCCGCTGGGTTGAGGGAGAGTAGGTTTTTATCAGAGAAAAACAAGGCAGAAGATGACTTGAAACGGGTGACTACCCACCTTACTGAGGAGCGGATAATATGGGCTCGTGATATAGCGGAGAAGGACCGGGTCCTTGCTCATGCTAAGGGTGTGCAGGAGGAGCTGGAGCGTAAAGCTATTGCTGAAGCCCAAAAGGTGAGATCTGAAATGTCCGCTCAGGTGGAAAAATTCCGAATTGAGACTGACTTTGTGTCTCAGGTGCAGGAGCGGTACCAGGCACTAACTGTTGAAGTAGAGACATCTAACGCCAAAGCCCGGGCCCGACAAGTTAAGCTGGAGGAGTGGGAAGATCAACTTAGAAAGCTTCAGCAACAATATGATTCCCTTATCGGCGAGAGGAATAAGTTGGCCCAGTCTTCCGCCGCCCATCAAGCACGCCTTAAGGAGGTAGAAAGTGCCTTGGAGCAGTCTACCGCTGAGGTGGACAACCTAACTAGTCAACTGGCTGCATTGCGTGGCGACAGGAATTGGTTAATAACCAATGGCCTGGTTGGGGCGTTTGAGTATCTTCGTCAGTCAGGGTCTTTTACAGCGTTATTGGATCGCCTCTCTGCCACGGCCTATCAGTCTGGTCATCATGATGGCATTTACAAGGGCTACTTTGAGTGTCAACAATCAGAGAAGATTACTCCCGTGTTCCACGCCACGAGGGGAAAACTTCAGGGAGACATGGCGGATGCCCTTGGGGTGGCATGCAACGACCCGCTTCCTGCGTATGATGATTTAACGAAACACGTTTCCGAAGACGGCGTGGAGACCCTACGCCTAATGCTGGAACCAGTGGAGGAGTCGGAGGAGGAGTGAGCGTTTTCGCTTGGTCTTGTTATGTGCACTATTTCTCAGATATTTTGAATGAACATTGTTTTACTTGGTTTTTGCGCAAATATTTGATATGCTTGTCAGACAATTAATGCTAATGTCATGATTGACGACGCTGCCGTTCCTCTGAAATGTGGCGATTTGACATGTAATGATGTATTTCTATTAATTGTGCTGTTGTCATCAATGTCAAACTTTTTACCCCTCTATAAATTATGTTTCTTTTTCCAAATTTGGTAATTTGAAAAGATGAGCCGGAGAAGCTATAAACCGCGACTCTCCAATATTTTCCGACGACTGGATGCGGCCGACGGTTTAGCCCGTCTCTAATTTCCGGTCACGGAGGATATGATCAGAGAGAGGGGAGTGGCCTCTGATAACGTCCTACCCCGGATCAGCCGGTCGTGCAAGAGTGTCATACATGAGGATCCTCCTCCGGCTAACGCAGGTGTGACTTTATCAGCTGACACGTTGGTTCAAATTCTTCCTCCTGATCATGTCCAACGATGCAGACAGGTGTATGGACGTCTTCATCGTGGCCGTCCTCGTGCAAATGCCGTTGATGATCAGGAGGTGGTGACTCTTCCGGTGAGTGAGGATAACGTTGATGACTTGATCGTTGATCCTCCCTCATTGGAATACTATGGTGATGCACTGTACACCCCTGCAGAGGTGAGGGCAATGCCTTCCAAGAAGTAGATGTTTCTGAATATGTTCATTTTTTGGTTCCCGTATGTTGATGTTTAACAACAGGGACAAGTACTTGGTTTTGTGTAAGATAGTCGTATGTATTTATTACCAAAATACCTATCTTTTTGCAGTGGTTGATGTATCTATTACCAAGATACCCACTCTTAGCGCTGTATATTGCAACCCTTTGACTTATATATGTGAAAAGTATTTCGTGTCAAGGATGTTTTTTTATCGTTATGTGCAGTATAGATGCGATGATAATTGTTTGTACCGAAAGGTGCAGTGTAAAATGCGATGGTAGATTATGTTACACATTTAAGTAATGAGGAAAAACAAGAAGAAATAACTTTTATTAACTCAAAACTTAGGAAAAGAAAGAGACATCGATATAGATGAATTACACTTGTTTGCAAAAAAGGAAAAAGAACCCTACCCGCCGTGAGGAGCAAGCCGCGTTCCAGCTGTGTGGAACCGCGGTACCATCTAGCCTGGATAGGCGATAGGCCCCTTTGCCTAGGTCTTCTTGAATGACGTAGGGGCCTTCCCAGTTGGGTCGCAACTTGCCTGAGGGTTCTGCTCTACTGGCCTCATTATCCCGCATAACGTACTCCCCTTCCTTGAAAGTATGTTGAGCCACGCGTTGGTTATAGTATTTTTCAAATGTCTTTTTGTATTTAGCCTCGCTGATAGCGGCCGCCTCACGTCTTTCTTCGAGCATATCCATGCCTTCCCTTAGGAGCCTGTCATTATCGTCGTTGGTAGTAAGGCGCCGTAGCGAGGGAAAGCCAACTTCCGCGGGTATCATTGCTTCCGCAACATACGTTAGGCTGAAGGGGGTTTCGTTGGTACTCGTCTTAGGCATTGTTCGATGTGCCCAGAGGACATTTGGCAGTTCTTCCACCCAAGAGCTTCCTTCGTAACCTAGCCTTCTTTTTATCCCATCCAGCAAACTCCTATTTGCCCGTTCAACCTGGCCGTTTCCTTGGGGATGTGCTACCGATGTAAAAATTTGCTGAATTTGAAGCTTTGCACACCAATCTTGCAAGACCCTATCGGTAAATTGCGTTCCGTTGTCGCTTACCAAGTATAGCGGCAACCCAAATCGGCACACTATGTGTTCCCAAAGGAATTTCTTGGCATTTTCCACGGTTATTTTGGCTAAGGGTTTGGCTTCAACCCACTTGGTGAAGTAGTCTATCGCTACAATAAGGTGTTTTAGCTTTCCTGGGGCCAGCGGGAATGGCCCCACAATGTCCACCGCCCATTTCTGGAAAGGCCAGGCAGCTGTGACTGGGATTAAGTTGTTTTTGGGACGAAGTGTTTGGGGAGCAAACTTTTGGCTACTGTGGCATCTTTTGAGTTCTTCTACCGCATCTTCGTTCATCCCGGGCCAGTAGTACCGGGCTTTGTGAATTTTGGCGACCACTGCCCGGGGTCCGGCATGAATGCCGCATATGCCAGCGTGTATTTCCTGGATTAGGTATTTTGCTTCCGTCGGGGATACACACTGCAATAGCGGTCCCAAATATGACTTTCGGTACAGGACGCCATTGTTCACTTCATACTGCAATGCTTTAGTTTGTATTTTTTGAGCCTCGCTTCTGGCGGAGGGTAACTCCCCTTTTGTAAGGAACCTTAGTATGGGAGTGTACCAACAGGATTCTTCCGCCGTGACGGTGGACACTTCTCCGGGTTCAATGGAGGGCATTTGCAGAGTTTCTACCTTTACTTCTCTTTCCATACCCGAGGTTGCAAGTTTGATCAAGGCGTCTGCTATCTGGTTTTTCCCTCTGTGGACGTGATTGAGCGTGACGTTGTCAAAAGAGGCTATGACCTCCTTCGTTTTAGCCAAGTACTTCGCCATGGATTCATCCTTAGCCTCGTAAGTTTCGTTGACCTGATTATTAACCAGTAAAGAATCAACGTACGCGTCCACTCGTGTAGCTCCCATAGATTGAGCCATCCTCAAGCCTGCGAGTAGTGCCTCGCATTCTGCTTCATTGTTGGAGCATTCAAAATCGAAACGTAGGGCATACATCAGCCTTATTTCATCTGGGCTTATCAGCATTAGACCTGCCCCGGAGCCCTTCCCGCTAGATGATCCGTCAGTGTAAAGCTTCCAGGTTTGCTTGGCTGTGCTAGATTCCGGGAGATCCTGGATAGTGGGATCCTGTATTATTTCACCCTCAGGAATTTCAGCCAAGAAATCGGCGATGACCTGTCCCTTGATTGTTGTTCGTTTTCGATATTCGATATCCAGGGCTCCCAACTCGATTGCCCACTTAGCAAATCTTCCCGAGATCTCAGGCTTATGCAATATTTGTTGTAGCGGGTAATTTGTTAAGATTTGCATGAGATGCCCTTGAAAATATCTTCTGAGTCTTCGGGTGGCGTGAACGAGTGCTAAGACCAACTTTTCGAGTGTTGGATACCGCGTTTCAGGTCCCGCCAGGACTCGACTGATGTAATATATGGGTGTTTGCTTCCCATCTATTTCCACCATTAGTACCGCACTGACCGCGTTATGAGACGCCGCTAAGTACATTTTGAGTAGTTCTTCTTGGTATGGCGCTGTTAACTTGGGTAGTTTCTCGATGAAACGTTTCATGTCTTGCAGGGCGTCTTCCGCTTTGCTGGTCTATTTGAAGCTTTTCGTGTTAAGGCAGTCTTTCAACGTTTTTATAAATGGCAAAGACTTCTCGGCGTGTCTTGCCAGGAATCTGGTTATAGCTACTAGACGCCCATTTAACGCTTGTGCTTCCTTCAAAGTCCTGGGAGAGGACATTCGCGTTATGGCGGCTACTTTTTCCGGGTTAGCTTTAAAGCCGTCCCGGGTGACCACTACCCCCAAGAACTTTCCTTCTTCCACCCCAAATGAACACTTCTTGGGGTTGAGTTTGATATTGTATTCTCTGAGCTTTTGGAAGGTTTCTTCGATGTCTTCAAGCATTTGTTTTTCTTCCCTGCTCTTGATTACCAAATCGTCCACGTATACTTCCAAGTTTCTGCCAATTTGCTTTTCAAAATCCTTGTCCAATTTGCTTTTCAAAATCCGGCGTTTCGCAGTCCGAAGGGCATTTTGGTATAACAAAAAATGCCCACATCGGTATGAAACGTTGTTTTTTCTTCGTCTTCCCTGGACATTTTGATTTGGTGATAACCCTTATAGGCGTCTAAAAAACACTTGTACCTGTAAAGGACTAGAGAATCAACTTTAAAGTCTATCTCCGGCAGTGGATAGGCATCTTTGGGACATGCTTTGTTTAGATCTTTAAAATCGATGCACATTCGCCATGTGCCGTCTGGTTTTTTTACCATCACAAGGTTTGATACCCATGTGTGGTATTTTGTTTCTCTGAGGATTCCGGCTTCAACCAGCTTTCGCACTTCTTTGACCATCGCTGCTTTTCGGTCAGGAGCCATGCTACGCTTACCCTGTGCAACGGGTTTAATGTCTGGGAGCGTTGCTAACTTGTGCTCTGCCTTGTCCAGGGGTGTCCCTGTCATGTCAGAGTGTTCAAAAGAAAAAATGTCGGTGTTCCTTCTCAACAGTTGTTTTAGGTTGTTTTTAATTTCGGGGGAGAGGTTGTCCCCTATTATCACTGTCTGATCCGGATGGCGTGTGCTTAATACCCATCTTTCAGGGCCGATGGCGCCGGTGGGGCCTTGCCGGCATCTTTTGGTATTCAATACTTCTCCCAGCTTATTTCGAAACACTGTTGCAATACCCCGCGGGGTGGGGAACTTCATGAACCCCCGCGCTGTAGAGACTATAGCGTCCAATTTTCCCAGGGTGAATCTTCCGATGATTACATTGTGGTAAGACTCAGCGCGTACCACAAGGAATGTGAGGAGTATAGTTCTTTCCCGGGGTTCTTGCCCGAACGTGATTGGGAAAGTAATTTGGCCGATTGGATCAACCTTCTCTCCCGTGAAACCTTTAATAGGTGCATGCACTGATTCCAGCAGCCTTCTGTCCTCTGGTTGCATTCTATTGAAACAATGCTCGTAGATGATATCTTCAGAACTTCCGGTGTCTACCAGGATTCTTCTCATGTTATAGTCACCTACTGCAGCGGATATGATTAAGGGATCAGTGGTGAGGTGTAAATCTTCCACACGTGGCTCGATTGTCATGGTTGCTAACATCCAAGGTTCGAGTGTGGAGAAACTCCTCTTAGCCCCCTTTCCCTTATCCGCATATACCATGTTTAGCTCACGTGGCCTTTTGCCCGCCCTTTTATCGTTTTCTTCTTTGACGGGGGGCGGGCCTTGTTTGATGTCTCGGACCATGTGAGCCAATTTTCCTGCCTTTACGAAGTACTCGATCTGCTTTTTTAATTGAAAACAGTCGTTAGTATCATGGCCACTTCCTTTGTGATACTCACAATACTTGTTGGTGTCTTTGTTAGGGTTGTCTTTCAGCGGTTTCAGAGGGTTAAACTTAAGGTTTTCAGAGGCTAGGATTTCTACTGGAGTTTTGCTCAAATTGGGGTAGTCGGACCGTGGTTTAGAGGAGGATTCACTCCTTGAATAGGTATTTTTAGACCTATCGTACCATGAGTCCGTTCTGTCACTCCTTTGATATCGGTCTCCCCTGCCTTTACCTCTGGAGCCCCGCTGTTCCCTGTCCTCCTGATTTTTCTGGGCCTCTTTCTTTCTGTTGGCCGCGTGACTGGCGGCAACCGCTTTCTCTTGTATGACATACACTTTAGCTATCCTCAGGATTTCGTCTATGGTGGGAGGAACGCCGTCCCTCCCATGGAGTGTTCTCAAGAGCTCGTCATCATTTACCCCTTGTAAGTAAGCACCACATGCCAGATCGTTCGTGACTCCTGGGATCGCCAGGCTTTCCTTGTTGAATCTAATCATAAAATTCTCCACTGTTTCATTATCTCGCCGACGAATGTGGAGGAGTTCGTTTCGGTCTTTTGTGTGCCTTCTCTGTTGATTGAACTGCAAAATAAACTTGGCCTCTAGATCCTCGAAACTATCAATTTCCCCGATAGGTAAACTATCCCACCAGACCCGGGCTGCCCCCACCAGTGTTTGGACAAACATCTTGCACCAGAGGGGCATGGGCCAACAGGCTACTTCCCCTGGGCTTTTGAATAGATTAAGATGGTCATTAGGATCGCCTATACCATCGTATTTGCCCACGGTTTGTGGTATCTTAGGCTTTTCCTTGATGGGGGCTTCCGCTATTCTTCTGGTGAACTTGGATTTGAAAGTTGCGTCTACTGGTTTGTAAGGCCTGGTAAGCTCGTCCTCTTCTACATTGATGGGTTGTATTGGGAGAGTGACCCCACCCTGGCTGGTACCCTGGGTGACAGGGGGCTGAGCCGGGGTGATGTTCAATGTAGTGCTGGGGCCTCCACTCGGAGAAAAACGAGGCCTGGATGTGTTTCCTCTACCGTAAGCGGGTTCCGTTGTAAGAGGGGTCTGACTGTAAACTGGCTGTGATGTTGGAAGAGTCCACCAGGGTGGCATATATGCCGAGTACGGTGATTGCTGAACATAGTCTTGCGCCGCTCCCTGGGGAGTGTATGCTGGAGTGTTGTATGCTGGTAAATACCCGTACGGGGGGCATAATAATATCCAGGGAAATAGGCTTGATTTCCTGGTGTAACTGGGGCGTTCATGATTCCTGTCGGCATGACTACTGGCTGATGGGGTGGCGTGGATAACACCGCCGTTAGTGCCACTGAATATAAGGGTGGCATGGCGTAAGTGACTGAAGGATGATAGTATTGAGGCAGGCTTACCTGCGATACAACAGCACTGGGGTTTGCCGATGTAATGACTGGCATTATGCTACGACGTATAGTCTGTGCACTAGTGGTTGTTGCTGGAGTGAAAACATTAACGTCTGTTGTAATTGGTTCGACTGATTGGAACTGCAGAGACGTGTATGAAAATAGGTCTGCGGCCGCCGTCCCCAAAGAGACGGTGGTAGTGCCTGTGAAGCCCGGTGGGGGTCCTTCTGCTTCAAATTCCAAATCAAACGACCTGGTTACAGCCGGCGAAGCTGGCATGGTGATATCAGGGTTCGTTTCTAGCAATGGATTGCTAGTTAACATCGCCTGACTTGGTGTTACTGCCATGTTCTGATCGCTTGCCATGGGGTTCAGTCTTGTTGTTGTTACCGAAGGGTCCCACGGATGGCGCCAATGAAGAAACACTAACCTCTACGGTAGTATCCAACTGGGACTTCAACTCTTGGTGATCCGAACTGCTGGCTACAAAACAAAACACCGTTAGGACTCGTTACAGGAATGGGGTTATTCCTGTAACCACCCTCCGGCGTGAGAATAAGTCTCGGTTTGGGAGAAAGTACGTGTATAGAGAGAAAAGGTAAACGAGAGCAAGATGATCATACCTTAGGGGTTTACCTCTATTTATAGTTTACCATTAGGGTTTCCCTTAACTTAGGATGAGCTCCGATAAGTTAGGGATTTGCATGATCTTCCTAAAAGAGTGGAGATTTAGTTACGTGATTTATCCATGTAGAATGAAACATTCTAGAATAATCATTTATAATTGATTTATTTATAACATAATAGGTAATGACCGGGTCGGGTTAGCCGATCCGGGTCATACCTCGTCACTTGGTATTATCATTATCTCAAGCTTCTTAAGTACTTTGATTGTTTTTTTTTAGCATTCATTAGTATTTGTAGAAGGTTTGATGGTGCAATTACACCATCACTTTGCACGTAAATACTTAATACTTAATGTTCAAGGTTTATCTAGGTAGAACTTGTTAGATAACACTAGTCTCAATCGGTGTTAAGTTTTTGCCTACACGAATCTCTCTATGGTGTAAGTTGCGCCACCATTTTGTAGTGTCTATGATTCTCCTAACCATGCTGCCAGATTTTACTTGACCAGAGATTGTGTATGTTGCTCATTGGCGGATTTTAATTTTTTAATTAGAGGAAGGAGGAAGGGGGGCTCAATACATACAAGATATTCTGAAATTTTCGATAAAATTTACACTTCGAAACAAAAAAAAAAGAAAAAAAAGAAAGGGGGGGGGGTAACTAGCACTAACAAAATTTGGATGTAGTCATATGTATTGTTTGACAGAGTTGGTTCCTGGAAATTAGAGGCCTTGTGCATAGAGGCTGCAAACAAACTTAATGAAGACAAATAAGGTCTTGTTCGTGTTCGTTGGTTAAGGAATAGATGTGTTCACGAGTTGTTCATATTTTATGTTGTCCATTCATTAAAGAAAAGAATGGGTTCATGTTCGTTCGTTAATTTTAGGTAGTGAACACAAATAAACACAAGCAAGCATTTGAGAACAGAAACAAACATATATTAAATTTCGAATAAAAATGACATATTTCATCACAAACATTACGTAGATCCACCCAAAATACACTAACCTACTATATATCAAGTATTTTAAATAACTTACAAAGCACTAATATTTATTACATATTACGCAGATCCACCCAAAATACACTAACCTACTATATATATCAAGTATTTTAAATAAACTACAAAGCACTAATATTTATTACATATTTGGTTAGTAGGAATTTTGAATTATTTACATAAAATATAAAAAAAATCCTACTAAATTATCGAACACAAGTGAACATAAACGAACACATTGTCGAACGTTCATGAACCAAAATGAACTAACACGGCCTTACTTCTTGTTCTTCATTTGACTAAACATATAATGGAATTTATTGTTCGTGTTCGTTCATTTATTAAACATAGGACCACAAATGAACTTCCCGTTGAACGATTCAACAACTATTTGCTGAACATTCGGTTCATTTGTAGCCCTACCTATGTTGTGCGTCAAGTAAAAATAGCCTCACAAAATATAAACTTATACGTATGAACAAAATTCATTAATATAACAGTAATCTATATCTGATAATAAGAAAGTTGAATGAATAGTGATTTGACGTTGTGTTGTTTTCTTATTGGACTTTCTGGGCGGTCCTTTTTGTGCCTTTTGCTCACTCCACGTTACTACCAGATCCACGTGTGGCTCCTTCCAGAATTCTTAAAAAACAAACATTGAACGTATTGAGATTGAGAGAGAGAAAGCGAGTCTAGAATAAAGAGAGAAGGGCGATCGGGATCCTTGCCTGGCACCGATCGGCCATAATTTCCGGCCGTCTGCTAGGTTATTATGGTACGTCTGGCTTGGCTTTCTCCAGGTCACCGGACATGGAGCAATAAAGAGAGAAGGGCGATCGGGATCCTTGCCTGGCACCGATCGGCCATAACTTTCGGCCGTCTGCTAGGTTATTGCGGTACGTCTGGCTTGGCTTTCTCCAGGTCGCCGGACATGGAGCAATAAAGAGAGAACGGCGATCGGGATCCTTGCCTGGCACCGATCGACCATAACTTCCGGCCGTCTGCTAGGTTATTGCGGTACGTCTGGCTTGGCTTTCTCCAGGTCACCGGACATGGAGCAAAAGAGGGCTGAGGCAAACAATGTAGGTTTTCGACACCGATCTTTCGATTAAGTTATGTATACATCTAAAGCTGATTCCGGTGACTGTAGGT
This sequence comes from Helianthus tuberosus, assembly GCA_030545235.1. NCBI lineage: Eukaryota > Viridiplantae > Streptophyta > Magnoliopsida > Asterales > Asteraceae > Helianthus > Helianthus tuberosus. Next base: position 130,450,201 of record CM060434.1, on the reverse strand, counting down.
GGTTTCACGGCGGTGGTTGTTGAACTGGTTTAGGGTATTCATTGCAAAAATCAAAGTGTGTCTATCTATTACTCTGTTTTAGGTTATATTAGTTATACAGTCTGTTTCCCTGTTTTATTTTATGATTCAAGGGGTGTTTGGATTTGGGTTTAGATGCTAATGAGTTTTATGTTCTGACAAGACAATTTTGGGGGTGTTTGGATGTTCTGTAATAAAACTATATTAACCAGTTTGTGTGAAATAAAAATTCATCAAATATGATGTTTTCATTATATATGTATAATATAAATATAAGTTAATAAATGATTACAGGTAAATAGGCTCTCATTTAGGTTGTGTGTATACTGCTGTTAACTTTTGTTGTCTACTCAGTAGATTCGTTCGTTTTATTTGCAGAATTTGGTTGTACTTGAGTGAAGATGTAATTGCAGGCAAGTGGGATTAAAGGTAGGCTTTTTAGTAATGATCTTGCATGACCATTTGTCTCAATACTTAATAATGTGTCATTTATTTATGTGATTTTTGCATGTATAAACTTTTCACAGCATCATTAGAAGCTAATATGGGGAACTGAGTTGGATGTCAAGTGGAAATCTAAGGTAACCTTTTTAGTATGTCTGAATTATACTTGGTGTTAAACATACAAGCCTATGAGACTATCCACATCAAGGATGTTTGTAGGTGACATGGAGGGTGTTCATTCCTATGTGGAGGGCATTTGTGAGAGGGATGGATTAGTGGGTGTTGTAGAGGATGACATGGAGGGTGTTCATTCTTCACAATTCTTGGTGAAGAATGGTGAAGAATGGCCTAATGGTGGGTCCTTTCTTTTTTTTTATAAGGTTGTTTGTGGGAAGGATATATATGTTATTGTTGTGGGTAAAAAGTGTTTGTGGGAAGAATAAGTGAAAAGCTGATGTGGCATGCTGATTAGGCTGTTTGTAGAAAGGATAGCCTTCCACTGATGCGGATAGTCTGAGTGGTTTGTTTATTTGGCACTATGTTGACTGGGTTTTTTGTTTCCTTATTTGTTACCTTACTTTGTTGCTAGATTGATGGGTTAAAAAAGCGGTTGGGGCGCATGCCTCGAGGCGATGATCCTTATTCGTTATCTTTGTGTCTATGAATGGTATGTGAATGCCTAATTTCATGATTAACAAATGGGTTCGTGAATGAATCAAGCATTAATCAGCAAGATTTCGATAGCTTGAAAACAAAACAAAATTTCACGTGTTGCATTGTCTTGAAAATGATGTGTGGCGCCTCTGGTCTCTTTGAATATAAGAGGTTTGCTGATATACGACGGCCAAAAGTAATCATCGGTGACAGTTGATCCTTGAATCGCCCCCATGCTAGCAGTAGTTGCTTCTGATATTTTATCCTGATACTAACGACTCTTGCGGGTCACGGCTGCCCAGTGTTTCCGGTTGGATTTCTGGTCTGTTTGTGTTTATATTTTTCAGTTTTACTTCTAATTAGTTGATTTACTTATGTTTTTGGTGCTTCTATTTGGATTTTGTATCTACTTTGAAGTGTTTGTTTGATTGTTGTAATCTTGGGTTGTTGATCTTGGAATTATTTTTTTAGGTTTACATATAGGTTCACCAACGGATCCAATAGTTATTCAATCTGGTTCGCGCAATGATTCTTCACGAATTAGCAGAGGATAGGATGGGTCGGCGGAAATGGTAAAGCTTCTCTGAGCGAGGGTGTTGAATAGAACAAGGCTAACTGTGGCGATGTCGTTACGATTAACGCAACTCATTGTAGTCATTTTCCTATAATCTTTTTTTAGCCAATTTACTGTATTTATTAGCTTACAAAAGTTTGTATAAGGTTTTTTTTTTTTTTTTAATCTATTTTTAATCTAATATTTTTTCTGTTGGTGTTCTTGGCAGTGGCGAATTAGGGCGGTTAAAGGCCCACCATAAAGAACAAACATTTTGGTAAGATTACTTATTTTTAACCTTTTTAGACTATGTATTTAATTTTAGAGCACTTTGAGCTTGAGAGCACTATGATATTGAGATAGGCCCACGTTCTATGAAATCACCCTCTAAAGTCTTATTTTTTTTCAACTTTTTTGTATTAAATCAGCATTTTTTGCTATCCCCGGATCATTCAAAGTCGAAACTGCTTTGCGGGCTGAAAGTGGAAGTTTAAAATCTATATTGACTAGGGTCCCTTTGAGCAAGCTTGGTAGATTAGCATTGGTGGAAAACCCTTGCTCATCAAATCTGGAGCTGAATGAAAATTAGGCCTCTAAGTCTTTTTATCAGGGTATGATTGATTATTCAAAATAATTTTCTGGAAAGCATACGACATAGGTATTCGTTTGTGTTCATATCTTTGGCTATGTAATTCACTTGATACTTCAAAAGAAAGAAATGATAATTGTATTCACTTGATACTTTGAACTAAGAACGATTCGGTTTAGCGCCGTATTCGTTTGTGTTCATATCTTTGGGTATGTAATTCATTTGATACTTCAAAAGAAAGAAATGATAATTGTATTCACTTGGTACTTTGAACTAAGAACGATTCGGTTTAGCGCCGCAACGCGTGTGTAGGTATAAACCTAGTTGTTATAATAATAATAAATAAAACAAAACTACTATAATGAAATGACTTAATTTACAGGTTAAATTTATGGTCAACAACGATGTCATTAACATTTTTTTTTTTTTTTGAACGGCAAATGTTTTTAGAAGAAGCTTGTGGGTTTCTATAGATACTTATTAGGAGCCCCAGTTTAGAGTAAATTACATTTTTGGCACCTGTGGTGATATCACTTTACTATATTAGCTCAAAATAAGAATTTTTAACATATCTGCCCAGTTTATAACTTTATACAATTTTCATCTATTGTTCTATTTTTACTTTTTTGACTACTAAATAGTAGTATGTAGGATGCATAATTTCTAAAAATAAATATAGGAATAACCTTGTAACCGATATAATATTGAAGTAAAAAAACTAAAACCCTATTAAACAAAGTCAAGTGTCTCATACCTGATATGATGCGATTGCAATTACGATAGAGTTGCCATTTGTAGTGGTATCGTGCGCTAGCGAGAACTGAGACATGTGTATCTCAGCTTTATTCTACGTATTCAAGCCTTCAAGACAACCTTTAACGAATCAACTAATCAAAGCCTTCTATATGTTCCTCTGTTTCTGAAGAGGTATGGTCCCAATTCCACATCTACATGGTAAGGACCACACCACTTTTCCTGTCTACATGACGCCTACATCAGCAAATAAATCCAGAAGCTTCTGGAAGACGTCAAGGCGACACTAAAGATGCTCTCTCCGACAGAAAGAACGACACGTGTCACCAGTAATCGAGTGCCATGTAGACCTGCAACAGATCCGGGAGCAGACCGACAGAAGCTGCACGATTTCTCCAGCATGGACAAATATGAGTGCGCCACGTGTACCACCATCCTGACCACAGCAGTGGAGACCAAGAGGATATTCCCCTTGGTCGGACAGCTGGCGCCTAATGGCAGCTGGCAAGGTTGCTCCCCCCTCTTTCACCCTCCGGCTATAAATAGGACCCTTCATCATTCAGGTTATCCATTCTGTTCTCCTTGCCCTTTCACCATTAACACACACTCTTTATTCCTCAGAGCAGTACTTATTCTCACGCCGGAGCCCGGTTAAGAAGGAAACCCCCATATTCCCCTCTTAACGAGCTAACGGTTTGCTGTTTTGCAGGATCCCAGCTATTAGTGAGTAGAGAAGGAGATTGAACCCACGTAAGAGACGATCTGGCTGGTTAACCATCGGTGTTAACCAGTGTCTCAACATTGGCGCCCACCGCATTTTTTGCAAACCACTCTCATCTCCTTTTTCTTCAAAAAACTCTCTAAAATGACTGAACCACACCCTTCCCCTCAAGTGGACGGAGAAGTCTCTTCCTTTGAACTGATTTCGAACATTGCTCATGTTCAAAGAGTCCAAGGGAACGAGACCATCCGAGAAGGGCAAGCAAACAACGAGATGCCAGATATCTTTGGAAGCACGTCCAGAGTTATCCATCAAAGAACAAACGGAGCTACTTTCCAACCCCCACCGGGGGTGGTTAACCAAGCATCTCCTGAAGTTCCAACACCAAACCATGGAGCTGGCCCCTCAGCTCCATCGGGCCAAACACAGTTGAACTTCTCGGCACTTTTAGGGCTACCTGAAGGAAAAACTTTGGCTTCCTGGTATGCTGAGCAAATGGCGTCTTTGAACCTTGTTTATACGCAACTCAACGCGCAACAAGCTGTGCTCCAAGCACAAGCTAACCAGTCCGCTTTTGTTACTCCACCACAAAGGCCTCCAAGCGTGCACATGCCCCAACAGACAAACACGTGGAACCCAAACCTGGAAAAAAACACTCAACGCCAGAAGGCAAAGCGTGCACGACACGTGCAACACGTACGACGAAACGGAAAGCAACTATGTGCAATATACGCAGCAGCAGAGAAAGCCAGTGCACAGCCGCTTGGGCCCGCGCAACATAAACGACGAATGGGATAGCTACAACGAAGAAGATGACTCGACGTACAAGAAAGAAAGCACGGTATTCAGCAAATTACCACCAGAGCATGAAGCATATAAGTCCCACAAGCGCGCAGGGTACAACCCAAATGCAGAACGGGATTACTCGTTGAGTTATCGCCCAGAAGGCATAGCTGAAAATTCTAAATTCATCAGAGAGATTGCAACAGCCGATATAGACAAGGAAAAACTGCCACACAACGTGGGAAAATAAAATGGCTTAACAGATCTGGACGACAACCTCCAAGTCTTCAACGGCGCAGGGTTAACAGGAGGCTGGACACTACCAACCTGGTGTCATCTTTTCGCACAAACCTTTGTCGGCGCAGTGCGCGTCTGGTTTGACAGCCTACCAACAGGAAGAATTAAGTCATGGATCGATTTTCGAGACAAATTCCTCGCGCACTTCTCCCAACAGCGCAGGCACACTAGGGATCCAGCTGATTGCTTGAATATATGGAGGAAGGATCACGAAAGCATAGAAGATTTCATTACCAGATACAACAAGGAATGTCTGGAAATCGAAGATGTCGGCGAGAAGATGATGCGTGCACACTTCATGAGGGCAGTAAAGTGTGATGACCTGATCAAACGATTGAAAGGAAGAGACGGAGGACCCAAAGATTGGGACACCTTCATTGAAGCAGCAAAAACAATCGCGCGCACTCATAAACAGTTAACCGGCGATGACAGTCGTCAATACAACTACAACCACAATGATCAGCGCAACAAGAAAGGCAAAGGCCAGTCATGGAAAACATCTGGCTACAGAGAAAGAAGCCCGATAAGAGAGGACGCGCGCAACACAATCAACCAGATCAGTCATCGCAAAGAGGTTAAGAGAGAAAACAGAGAGAAGCAGTGGACACCCCTGACAAAGACCCCTTCCGAGGTCTTGTCAACCGAGAATCACCAGTTCAAACCCCCTCTACAGATGCGAAACAAAAGGGTTTTGTGAATTCCACAAAGACACAGGTCACCTGACCGACGACTACTTCAGCCTCAAGCAAGAGATAGAAAGAGCTCTGAGAGATGAAAGGCTCACCCATCTGGTAAAAGGGGAAAAACGCGATAATCGCCAAATTTAAAGAAGGGAAGAAGGCCCGGACAACAAAAAGTTGCGAAAATTAGAAACTCACATGTTTCAAGGAGGCCCACGAAGAGCGAGAAAGAATTACAACAAGCGCACACAAGACGACTCTTGGCGCGAAAAGCAAGTTGTTTTCCCCGTGATGCGAGGGGGTCCAAGAGAAAGAAGACCTATAGTTATTTCTGGCGTGATCGGTCATTACCAAACCATCACTTTAGGCCCAGCAATGTCCGACCTCACACGCGCGTCACTAAAAAGATTGCTATTTGAAAACATGGACGTGTTCGCCTGGACACCGACCGATATGGTGGGTGTTCCACGGCACATAGCAGAGCACAGACTGAACGTTTCAGAAAACGCTAAACCTGTGGTACATACCAAATGCCATCTAGGAGATATAAAGCGCGACGCTATGCAAGAGCAAATCACCGAGTTGCTAAACGCCGGTATCATCAGAGAAGTTCGTTACCAAACCTGGGTAGCCAGCCCATTGATGGTTCCTAAGGGAGGTGGTTGGAGGTTGTGCGTAGATTACAAAGATTTGAACAAAGCGTGTCCGCACGATTGCTACGCCCTACCAGAGATCGACGAGAAAATCGATTCACTAGCGACTTTCAGATGGAAATGTTTCCTTGATTGCTATAAAGGATACCACCAGGTGCAGATGGCCATCCAGGATGAAGAAAAGACTGCATTTCGCACACCAACAGGGTTGTATTGTTATACAAAAATGCCCTTTGGTATAAAGAATGCAGGTGCAACTTATCAGAGATTAATGAATGAAACATTCAGTGACGCAATTGGCAAATACATCGACGTAACATGGACGATTTGGTCATAATGAGCAAAGAAGAGAGTATGATGTTGGCAAACATTCAAAAAACGTTCGATACATTGCGCGGAGTGAACATCAAGCTAAACCTAGCGAAATGTTCCTTTGGGATGGAAGAAGGAAAGTTCCTAGGTTTCATTGTTACAAAAGATGGGTTTAAAGTTAACCCCGAAAAGGTGCAAGCAATAGAAGGGATGCCTTCGCCGACGACGATAAAGGAAATGCAGAAGTTGGCCGGACGGTTAGCAGCACTTAACCGTTTCCTTGCCAATCATGCAGCGAAATCCTTTCCATTCATCAAAACACTCCGCAACTGTGTGAAGAAAAATCAGTTCCAATGGACGCCTGCGGCTGAACATGCTTTCCGGGAAATAACAGATTGCCTCATATAATTACCAACACTGACTGCACCAACAAAAGGCGAACCCTTGGTGATGTACCTATCAGCATCAGACAAAGCGGTAGGAGCAGTCTTACTGGTAGATCGGCAGGGCATACAAACTCCAGTCTACTACGTTTCTCGCACCTTGAACGATCCAGAAACAAGGTACGCCATAAAGGAGAAGCTAGTCCTCACATTGGTCCATGCGTCCAGATGATTGCACAGGTACTTTGCTAACCACGTCATTCACGTCTTAACAAATTACAACATCAGCAACATCCTCGCAAGACCCAAGATATCCGGAAGACTGGCAAAATGGGCTATAGAACTGGGAGGCCATAATGTGGTTTTTAGACCAAGGCCAGCAATTAAAGGTCAGGTGTTGGCCGATTTCATGACAGAAGTATCTGATGATAAAGACAGGGAATGCAAGGCGATGGAAAGAGCTGAAAGGAAACATTCGGAAGAACCATGGCTACTGTATACAGATGGCGCGTCCAACGAAGATGGCGCAGGCGCAAGGCTTAGGCTGGTAAGCCCAGAAAAACATGAATTCACGTATGCCATCCGGTTGGACTTCAAAAGCACAAATAACGAAGCCGAATTTGAAGCTTTCCTTGCCGGTCTGAGGCTAGCAATCAAGATGGGAGTCAAACACATATAGGTGCATGTGGACTCCATGCTTTTGGCAGGATAAATCAACGGCCAGTATGACGCCAAAGGAGATGTAATGGCGTTATACCTGGACCAAGAAAAGACATTGCTACAGAACTTCAATTCTTACAAGGTGCATCACATCAATAGGAGCGAGAATAAACCAGCAGATGCATTAAGCAAACTCGCATCCACAAGTTTCCAGCACCTGGCCAAGGACGTGCGCATTGAAGTTTTAAGCAATCCATCGGTACCGCTAAGGCAAGTGAATGTTATCCAACTGGGAACAACATCTTGGATGACGCCGATCATTATGTATCTCCAGTCTGGAATACTACCAGAAAACAAAGCCGAAGCAAGGAAAATACAGTACAAAGCCGAGCATTACCAGATGGTTGATGGGATACTATACAAGAGATCGTACCTCGGGCCGTTATTAAGATGTGTTGATCCAGAAGACGCAAACTACCTGATTCGCGAAGTACATGAGGGCATTTGCGGCATTCACGCCGGCCCAAGAATGGTAGTAGTGAAGGTAATGAATGCCGGTTATTACTGGCCTAGGATGCATCTAGACGCAGTCAAGGTTTTGAGGAGATGCAGCGGTTGTCAGAGGCACGCCCCCAAAACGATGCGCCCAAAAAACGAACTAGTCCCAGTAACAACGGCCTGGCCGTTTCAGCAATGGGGGATAGATATGGTTGGCCCTTTTCCAGAAGCCCCAGGAGCAGTGAAATTTATAATAGTCGCGGTAGACTATTTCACAAAATGGGTGGAAGCAAAAGCACTGGCGTCAACCACATCTACCGTAGTGCGATGGTTCATTTGGGAGCAGATAATTTGTCGATTTGGGTTGCCCCTGAGAACATCACCGATAACGGAACAAATTTTGCTGCAGAAGATCTTCAAAGGTGGTTCAAAGATCTGCACATAGAGCATACCTTTTCCTCGGTTGCGCACCTGCAGGGGAACGACCAAGTTGAAACAGTAAACAAGAGCATTGTGAATGGTATCAAAGCACGGCTAGGGGCACAACGAAGAGGTTGGGTTGATGAGCTACCCAGCATACTATGGGCCCATAGGACGATGCCAAAGACAAGTAACGGAGAAACACCGTTCAGTTTAGTCTATGGGTCCGAAGCTGTGATACCAGCAGAGATTGGCCTGCCATCTCCAAGAATGCTCTCCATGAACATGATCAACAATGAGGAAGAAAGAAGGTTAGACCTCGACCTTCTAGAAGAAAGGAGAGAAATAGCGGCAATCAATGAGGCGAAATATAAGAACAAGTTGGAAAAATACTATAACAGTAAGGTCCGAATTTGCACGTTCAACCCTAGAGACTACGTCCTAAGGGATAACGAGGCGTCCAACGCCGAGAAACCGGGAAAATTAGCTCCCAAGTGGGAGGTGCCTTATGTTGTAGACGAAGTCCTTGGAAAGGGAGCGTACAAGTTACACACACTTGAGAACAAAGAGGTCCCAAGAACCTGGAACGCTCAGCAATTGAGAAAATGTTATATGTAGACAGTCGCAGTTTTTACGTGTACTTGTAATGGCGGCGCACCAACACATTTAACTCTAATACAAGAAGTGTTGGCTATTTTATCTCATGCGAATTTTTGTTACAACTGCATATATTACTTCGGGCATACACGAAAACATCAATGGCTCAAAAATAGGAAACGTTGTAGACCTCCAAGGCTTGTCACAACCAAGTGTGCGGCTGGGTCAAAAACACAACTAAAGCCTAAAACGCCAAATAATACTTCGTGCCCACATAAACACGAAAGCATTGAAAGCATTGTAAACAAACATTGTAAGGCCCCCAACGCTGAACACAGCTGGGTCAACACAATAACCTATAAAAACGATAACTTCGTACACACGAATCAAACTATGCGCCTAAACGACAGAACAAACGTTGTAAAGTCTATCCAAAGCATCACACAAAAATGTGTAACGCTAGGATAACTAACACAGGATAACCTGTCAGCACCCTCATTCATTCGTGACACCTAATCAAAGTAATTACACATGCACAAATTGTAAAGACAACAAAATTCACAACAAATAAAGAGGCGCACAACCCACATTTAGCATAAAGCACATCAAGTGTACAAAAATGTTAACAGAGATAGCAACAGCAAGTAAGAATGTGTACAGACCATAAGGTTAATTGTTCAGAATAAATTATCAGATGATTACAAGGCTATCAAGCCCGTACACGGCACGCAGGCCGGAAACCTTCATTCCCGACGACTCGGACCTATATCACCACCTTCAGGGTCTGCATCACCTAGAGCCCTTTTTAACAAGGCAAGTCCGTCAGGTTTTCGGGATAATTTTGCAGTAGCCTTGACGATGGCGAATTCAAGTGATGAGAACTCTTGCCGCTTCTCAGCATAGCGAGCAGCGCAGTCAACCTTATACAAATCAAAGTTCTTCAATGCCTCCTTCTTCTCAGCCGCTGCTCTCCCTTCAGCATAACCCTCTTTTCGACCATGATCATAAGCAGCTTCACCAAGTTCATACATGTACTTGGCAAGCTCCTCCGACCCGGCGATACGTTCAGAAATCTGCAGAAAGGAACAAATAAAAGCAATTAAATGCACAACAGTTACCAGAGGCACAGCACGTGCAAGTAGCCACTTGCAACCGGCAGAGGCCTCCTCAGCGAGGATTTCAGAGGCTTTGGTCTCAACAACCTTTTCCTCAGCAAACTTCTCCAACTTAGCAATGCGCTGTATGTACTCTTTTTTCCCTTTTCTGGGATGCAGCACGCTCCTGCTCAGCTTCGTCACTGATCTTACGCTTCTCTGCTGATAACCTGACGGGTAGTCCGTAGGACAACCCTTAAATGAGCTAAATACGTGCATATCCCATATTTTACACGGTTATGTATCGTGAATGTGATAACTACGTGTGTTTGTAATGTTACAGATTAATCGCGTAAATCAGTGAATTTTGGAACGCTTGGTGATGGAACGGAATGAGCGAGGCATAGCAAAAGAGCTCACAGAAAGTTTGTACCGTAACTTACGTTACAGCAGCGTAGCCTACGGTTGAAAACAAAGTCAATCACATCCCATCATCGTCCAACATCCTTTGACATCATCAAGAGACATCATCATCACGGTCATACTATGTTTTTAGGGAGGAGATTTATAGTTGGCGGCTGTATCAAGGGAGGCATCAACATCATCACCAATCTCAATTATCAAGTCATCATCATTATTAAATACATGCAGACTTCTTGTTGAGCCGATAATTGGATCACATGATCACACATAGGAAACCTTTTGATTCTTTTGGATTGGGCCGCATATGGACTTGGTGGACTTATGCAAGGAAGGAAGCAACAACATCATGTGGAGATATTTATGATTGTTATCATAATATTAGTGGGAATCATTTACAACATTGAGAGGGTAATTCACGTGAACAAGGAAGAGGCAGCCGCCACTTTGAGAGACATCATCATTAAAAAGGCATCTCATAAATTGTTAATTGACAAAAGCCATTTGACTTTTGAAGCACAATCACGTGGTGGCTGGGCAAGACACAAGAAAGCAATTAACACAAGACTTTTGTGGCAGCAACAGCAAAAATCAAATCATCACACTTCTTGGGCCAACATGTGAGGAGTTTTGGATTTTTAACTATTGGGCCGCACGTGGACATCAGAAGTGGGCCGACATCATCCTCATTAACGTGAATGTGGTGGCAGACATAGGGACTTGGGAGCTTTTGTAACTTACACATTAAATTCACTTTTGATGGTGTTTTTATGGTATCTTATGATTGGTTTTCGGTTACACACTTGGCTTGTGAACGAATTTGGGGATTGTGGGGGTTTGTTAGAGACTTTTGGCAAGGGAAACATTATCTTAATTATTAGTTTGATGTGCTTTGATCGAGATGAACATGGAAACTCTTGTTATGATGTTGTTTGAAGCCATGAGTGGCTAGGTTCTTTATGGTCATCCTAGGTTGAAGGTTTGTATGAAACAATTGTGTTTTGATTCCATATTTCTAGAATGGTAAACGCTATCTATGTCTTGTTTACCATGGTGTGTGATTGCTTATTTGTAAATTGTTGATTCTTATGATATTCTAGTTTGAAACCATACGTTCTTGGTGCCGTTGGCAATCAAGATATCATGGGTAGAATTAGGATTGGGTAAGGGTTGATTGGTCATCAGGTAACAACCTCACGTTCTAGGAATCTGAGTACTTCGTTCCCTTTTATCACAATAAGTAATTATACACGAACTATGTCTATGTAGTTCTTTCTAGTGGATGATAGCACAATTGTTGAAGCAAACCGGAAATTTAGGATGGTCATTCGTCTCCAAATTGTTTACAAACTCAACTTTCATTTCGCAAATTAATTAGTATTCTTAGTTTTTAAAATCAATCCAATCAAACCAACTCTTGAATTTTACTTTTCTTGCAATTAGTTTAATTTTAGGTAACTTAGATAAATCTTCAAATAACACACATTCCACAAACTCCCTGTGTTCGATACCCACTTACCGCTATCTATTTAGTAGTAATTGGATTAAATTTGATTGTGACCGTGACATCACGTCAAATTTTGGCGCCGTTGCCGGGGAGTAGTGCGCAACGTGTGTTATTTTCTTTCTTTTTAAGTTTGTTATTTTTCTGGTTTATGTTGGGTGTGTTAGTGTGCAGGTATTGACAGGTGCATGCGTACTAGGAGCTCTCACCATTGGCATTTGATCCGGAAATGAGTTACCAAGAGGAGTACGATTACGGTGATTATTATGATGAATATTCCCAACTTTCATATGAAGGCCCTCAGATGTACGATCAAGACTATTATCATGCTCAGTATACATTTGATCAGTATGGTTATGAATGTGTAACTCAACAACCTACTTTGCACTATCAGTCACATAAATCTGAAAGTCTTGACGAGATGATGAGAAAGAGACACATGGTTCATGTTGAAAAAGAATTAACAAAACCTCATTTGTCAATGGAAGAACGAGTAGAACTTTTGGGATGGAAATATGATTTGTTACCAAAAGAGGTGAAAGAGATGAGGCCAGGGACGTCGATAGTGGAAAAATGTCAAGCAAAACAACACTGGATATATGTGCAGATTGAACAAATGACACCTATGGGTGATGTAGAAGAAAAGGTTGTGAGTCCTCCCAAACTTGAAACTGAATTATTAGGGCCAAATGAGGAATATACAATTGAAATTATTGTGGAGGAACCACCTATGGAGAGCAAAGTTGAGGGCCTTTTACTTGATGAACCAATCAAAGTTGATTACAACTCTCCGGCTGTGGTGGTTATGGAAACCAAGAGTGTTAAGGATGCATGTTTAGAAACTAGGAAGGTGGCACTTCATGATGTGGGAGATTTCATTCATAAGTTATGTTTATGGGAGAGTTTGGATTTGTCGGGCACAGAAAACGAAGTAGTGAAGTGGAGAGTAAACTACCGAGCATTTGTTGGAAATTCGGTAGGAAAATGTGGATTTAAAGAATTTTGCAAAGAAAGATGGGACGTGACAAAGCACACACACAATAGAAGAATCAAACACCGTGCTTACATCAGCAACGAAAAAGGTAAATGTGCATTGAGACCACCTTGAGACATATCAGGTACGGTCAGGCTGAAGACCTAAACTTTAGCGCTGCTTGGGAGGCAACCCAAGGTGTTTTTAGATAAGTGTGGGGAAGATGTGCGGAGAGTTGTGTGAAGGTGATGATAGGAAGTCGGATTATCTACAACATCTGTTGTGTCAAACTTCACCAGGTCAATGTACTCTTTCCTTAGTCTTGTTATGTTCTTTAGTATTAAAATATTGCTATTAGTTGTTAAAAAAAATAATAATTAAAAAAAAATTGGGATTTGAGAGTATTAGCGGAAGCTAATGTTTTTGGTTAGAAGCGATCTTTCCCTCAAAACCATACATTGGGACAATGTATCCCAAGCATGGGGATGAGGGGAATTTTTTTGAGAATTTAAAAAAAAAAAATTGTGTAGCCAAGCGAAAATTGTCAAAATTTGAAAACTTGATATTGTTCCACTTGACACACCGATACCCATTCCTAGTCTTTTCTTGGTGAGAATTTGAGCCACATATGATTATTATAGATAGTTCTTTGTTTTGAGTGGCGGTGTGTGTTTTGTGTTAATAGAACTTGTGTACGAATTCTTGTTAAATCCTAAAGTTAGTATGCTTTTGAAAATGATAAGGGGCTTTTAGGTAATTTCCTCTAGAAGTGTGAGAGTGTGGGATTGGTGGGTTGGACCTCATACTTTACATATATGAGCTTGGTATTGTGAGGGGTGGGGTTTTGGTCTTTAGAAAGCCATGTTTGAGCCTTATACCATTCGGTTGTGCCCCAAACCTACTTCCTACAAAATTTTACCTTTTTAGATGACCCGGTTTAGGAGATTTAGTATGTAGTATTGATGTTCGCGTATATATTGTTGAGTTTGATGTGTTATGAAAAAAAATGAAAAAAAAAAGGAAAAAAAAGGAGAAAGAGAAAAATATGAAAAAAAAAGTGATTGGTTGCAATAGTAGTTGAGAATGTTGAAGAAGATGTGTATATATTTGATGGTTGCTTTGTTTGGTGGTAGAAATAAAAACCGGGTCAAATCAATTAGCTCTCGCATATATATTCCACCATTTTCCTACCTTTGCACCTAGCCCCGTTACAAACCGTAAGTCCTTTTGATTCATAAGCATGCTAAATACTCAATAGGAGGAGACTTGATTTTTATACAAGCTTATTGTCGCACAAACACACACACGCATTGAGTGGTTTAGCATTATGTGCTAATATTTCTTGTCACCGAGAGTTATTGTGAGGGGTGTGTCTTGTGGTATGATTGAAAGTTAGTAAAAGGACGATACGTTTTAGCTTGGTTTGCATGTTGATCGCTTGTGGTTTTGAAATAGTTTTTGAATTGGTTGCTTGGGACAAGCAACGGGTAAGTGTGGGGATGTGACGGGTGGTCCGCAGGACAACCCTTAAATGAGCTAAATACGTGCATATCCCATATTTTACACGGTTATGTATCGTGAATGTGATAACTACGTGTGTTTGTAATGTTACAGATTAAGCGCGTAAATCGGTGAATTTTGGAACGCTTGGTGATGGAACGGAATGAGCGAGGCATAGCAAAAGAGCTCACAGAAAGTTTGTACCGTAACTTACGTTACAGCAGCGTAGCCTACGGTTGAAAACAAAGTCAATCACATTCCATCATCGTCCAACATCCTTTGACATCATCAAGAGACATCATCATCACGGTCATACTATGTTTTTAGGGAGGAGATTTATAGTTGGCGGCTGTATCAAGGGAGGCATCAACATCATCACCAATCTCAATTATCAAGTCATCATCATCATTATTAAATACATGCAGACTTCTTATTGGGCCGATAATTGGATCACATGATCACACATAGGAAACCTTTTGATTCTTTTGGATTGGGCCGCATATGGACTTGGTGGACTTATGCAAGGAAGGAAGCAACAACATCATGTGGAGATATTTATGATTGTTATCATAATATTAGTGGGAATCATTTACAACATTGAGAGGGTAATTCACGTGAACAAGGAAGAGGCAGCCGCCACTTTGAGAGACATCATCATTAAAAAGGCATCTCATAAATTGTTAATTGACAAAAGCCATTTGACTTTTGAAGCACAATCACGTGGTGGCTGGGCAAGACACAAGAAAGCAATTAACACAAGACTTTTGTGGCAGCAACAGCAAAAATCAAATCATCACACTTCTTGGGCCAACATGTGAGGAGTTTTGGATTTTTAACTATTGGGCCGCACGTGGACATCAGAAGTGGGCCGACATCATCCTCATTAACGTGAATGTGGCGGCAGACATAGGGACTTGGGAGCTTTTGTAACTTACACATTAAATTCACTTTTGATGGTGTTTTTATGGTATCTTATGATTGGTTTTCGGTTACACACTTGGCTTGTGAACGAATTTGGGGATTGTGGGGGTTTGTTAGAGACTTTTGGCAAGGGAAACATTATCTTAATTATTAGTTTGATGTGCTTTGATCGAGATGAACATGGAAAGTCTTGTTATGATGTTGTTTGAAGCCATGAGTGGTTAGGTTCTTTATGGTCATCCTAGGTTGAAGGTTTGTATGAAACAATTGTGTTTTGATTCCATATTTCTAGAATGGTAAACTCTATCTATGTCTTGTTTATCATGGTGTGTGATTGCTTATTTGTAAATTGTTGATTCTTATGATATTCTAGTTTGAAACCATACGTTCTTGGTGCCGTTGGCAATCAAGATATCATGGGTAGAATTAGGATTGGGTAAGGGTTGATTGGTCATCGGGTAACAACCTCACGTTCTAGGAATCTGAGTACTTCGTTCCCTTTTATCACAATAAGTAATTATACACGAACTATGTCTATGTAGTTCTTTCTAGTGGATGATAGCACAATTGTTGAAGCAAACCGGAAATTTAGGATGGTCATTCGTCTCCAAATTGTTTACAAACTCAACTTTCATTTCGCAAATTAATTAGTATTCTTAGTTTTTAAAATCAATCCAATCAAACCAACTCTTGAATTTTACTTTTCTTGCAATTAGTTTAATTTTAGGTAACTTAGATAAATCTTCAAATAACACACATTCCACAAACTCCCTGTGTTCGATACCCACTTACCGCTATCTATTTAATAGTAATTGGATTAAATTTGATTGTGACCGCGACATCACGTCACAACCTCACAATCGCATCGCACTGAGCTTGCAACTCTTTGTTCGTCCGCTCACATGCAGTTTCCCATTCCTTCTGTTTGTTAGCATTGATTTGTTCCTCCTTGGCAAGTTTTTCCTCCGTATCAGAAACCCTCCAGGCCAAACCTTTTTTTCTCAGCATTGAACTTCTCTCTCTCTTCAGCAAACGCCTTCTTCGCATTCTCGAACTCCAGAGTATCCTCCCCCATCAGCTGCCACTCCCGGGCGATCTCTTGGGAAGTGGCGAAAAAATTGACCCCAGAATGGATATAATCAAACAAGAGATCCAACCGGTTGCGTCTTTTTTGAAATAATCTCTCAGCAGGGGGGGAAGAGAAAAAAATCATGACAGTTAGCAAGCTCAGACATTCATGAGCCCTGGGTCAAGTTCCATCGAGGGACATGTGGAAGATCATCACACACAGGATTATGGGTATCCCAGGACCCACCCTGGACATGTTCATATTCCGGGCTATGGCGAGTCCCAGAAGTACCACCCTGGTCAGAGCCCCTAACAACCTTGGTGTAGACGGTGTGGTGAGGAGGAGTAGCCTCGCTAGACTCCCCTTGGACATCACGACCGTCACCACCAGCACCAGCACCACCACCTTCCCCAACTTGCTTAACCTCCACCTCATCTTCTTTCCGCTTCCCCGGATCAACGTGTGGAGGAGACAGACCAAAAGTCCTGGAAGGTGGAGAAGCGGGGGGAGTAATCTGCGAAATATCAACCTTACGAGAAACCTTACCCGGTTTAGCACCTGTTTTAAGATAGATAAGGAAAGTCAGAAGCAAGTAAGAAAAGAGACAAAGAAGGCAGACAAATAAAAACCTAGGTACCATGTGAACCAAACGCTTCGAAAATTTTCTCCAGAAGGTTACCATGTTTCGCAGTAAAAACTCCCAAGTCAATTTCCGATTCCGAAGGAGCAGGGGAAGTCTCCTTCTGGAGTTTAGCTTTCTTCGCTGCAAGTGCAGCAACAGCCTTCTCATCAAGCTTCTGTTTCTTATCTTCAAGGGCTTTTTTCTTCATCATCTCTGTTAAGGTGGCACTGTCGTCAGGATCACGCCCAGCGCGTTTATCTCCTGCGTCTAAACCAGAGAGCGTATCAGAAACGACAATATAGTCCAGGAGAGAGAGATTAGAGGGTCGCTTACGAGGCGTTTTCACCACAGTTTCCTCAACCTTCTCCTTCTCAGAAGTATCCATCTTCTTCCTGGCTTCAAGTTGCTCGGCAACATCAGTTGGAACATCAGAGTCATCACCAACAGGCTCGTTCGCAGTCCCTTGCGCCGGACCTGCACGGGAGGAACGAGGAATTAGGCCTTCACGCGATTTGTAAGAACCCTCACTTGAGAGAACAATAACCTCCTCTCGAGTGGGGCCGGTAGTATCATCAAACTCGTCTCCACTATCTTCACCTAAGATAGTATTGGCATAAGCAGCAAAACTATCGCTAGTAGGATGTAAGAAATGGTTGCGGATCTGATCCAACCATACAGGTTTTCCCTCAGCTAGTACCGCTTCAATCATGGCACCACCAGCCTTCGGATCGAGAACGTTCAACAAACTATACCCAACTGCCAAACAAAAGAGTATGAGAAGGAGCATAACGAAGTCAAAAAAGAACACAAACGTAAATGAGCAAAACTAATACCTTTTCCCTGATAGCCATAAACAGGGATACCCCTAGGATTCTTCGGGACCCACAGCATGCTCATACCAGCCCCCACCAACGCCCTCTCCTCAATTTGGGAAATAGCAGTGACTTTCCGCATCAACGCCTTGCACCACTCTTGTTCAATAAAATCTATAGAGACATCCACCTTGGGAACCCCTTCACTCTCTGTACGGTAATGCATATCGACCGGAATGACTCCACGACGAATGTAGAAAAATTTCTGCTTCCAATCGTGCAGACTTTTTGGTGGATTGGAACTGCACGGACTAACCCCACTAGTCCGGGAGTTGAAAGAGTAAAAACCGCTAGTATAACTCACGAAATAAAAGACGTTAAACATCTCAAAGGTCGGATCAAGACGATTGGCCCTGCATATAAATTCGAAATCTGTAAGCCGAGGAAGGCCCAAGGCATTGATCTGAGAAATATGTAACCCATAGTTCGTCAAAACTTCAGCAGTAAACTTCTTCATGGGGAGACGGAAATTGCCCTCCCGGAAGTAAGCCGCATACAATGTTATATAACCTGGAGGAGCGTCCAGAGCGGTGGAGTTGGGAGTCGGGAACTGAGCACCCCATTCAGGAAGAAAACCCATATCTCTAACCAAATTTTGAAACTCTTCTTCTTTCCAACCTATCGTTGCCCGGTCAGGACCAGGAGGATTCCTAGGCTTGTACTTCCTCCTCTTAGTCGAAGGATTGGCTCCAGTAGACATAACGTCGGAAGATGAAAGGAGGAAATTGGGATAAAACAGATGGAAAAGGAGGAAAGATTTTGGAAGAGACGAGAGAAAATGGAGTTCAAATTTCAAAAGTGTAAGAAAGAAAAAGGAACCGCCATCTAGTTATACCCATCGCATTAAATGTGATGGGTCCGTCAGGAAGTCAGATCGTCGACCAATGGGGGAAGGACACATCAGAGGGAAGAGAAACCGTCACCTCGTTGTTAGGAGCCGAGTGCGGCACACACCTGACACCCTGGCGAAAAAGTGACTGACACCACTGAAAAGGCGACTGTTCACCTCTGACAAGACAGTTACGTCAGACGGCATGAAAGTCAAATCAGTTTTCCTCATCCCAACAAAAGAAACTTCTCTCAGAAGTTACTATCAAACGTCATACGCCATGCCTCCACCTGGCTCAACTTTATAACGTTGCCATCAAACGCTATACGTCGTGCGTCCACTTGGCTCAACTTTGCAAGTTACCATCAAACGCCATGCGCCATGCGTCCACCTGGCTCAACTTTATAACGTTGCCATCAAACGCTATGCGCCGTGCGTCCGCTTGGCTCAACTCCGCAAGTTACCATCATTCGCCGTGCGCCATGCGTCCAACTGGCTCAACCTTATAAAGTTACCATCATACGCACGCGCCATGCACCCAGTTGGTTCAACTTTACAAGGGTACCATCATTCACAATATGCCATGCGCCATGCACCCACTTGGCTCAATCGCGCAAGGCAACAAAAAAAAACAAAACAACAACAACAACAACCACTACCCTTATAAGTACAGAATCCCTCCTAGACAATCAACTCAACTAGAAGGCACACTGGACTGGGGGAACTTGAAGAGGTATGGTCCCAATTCCACATCTACATGGCAAGGACCACACCACTTTTCCCGTCTACATGGCGCCTACATCAACAAATAAATCCAGAAGCTTCTGAAAGACGTCAAGGCGACACTAAAGATGCTCTCTCCGACAGAAAGGACGACACGTGTCACCAGTAATCGAGCGCCATGTAGACCTGCAATAGATCCGGGAGCAGACCGACAGAAGCTGTACGATTTCTCCAGCATGGACAAATATGAGCGTGTCACGTGTACCACCATCCTGACCACAGCAGAGGAGACCAAGAGGATATTCCCCTTGGTCGGACAGCTGGCGCCTAATAGCAGCTGGCAAGGTTGCTCCCCCCTCTTTCACCCTCAGGCTATAAATAGGACCCTTCATCATTCAGGTTATCCATTCTGTTCTCCTTGCATTTTCACCATTAACACACACTCTTTATTCCTCAGAGCAGTACTTATTCTCACGCCGGAGCCCGGTTAAGAGGGAAACCCCCATATTCCCCTCTTAACGAGCTAACGGTTTGCTGTTTTGCAGGATCCCAGCTATTAGTGAGTAGAGAAGGAGATTGAACCCACGTAAGAGACGATCCGGCTGGTTAACCATCGGTGTTAACCAGTGTCTCAACAGTTTCTGATTTAAACCTCTGAATACAACTTTACAAGGAAGACTAGAATGGACAAATCGTAATCGCCGACAAATCGACCTACACTACATAAGTGAGGAATTTTTTTTGCTCCCTCTTGGAAATGGGCGAACGTTTTCCACGCTAATTATACGGCATAAGTTAATATAAAATTTATGTAATGTATATAAAAATAAGAGTGAATTGCAAGAATTGTCCTTTATCTTTATGCCCCTTTACAAGCGGTGTCCTTTATGTTTAAAATTGACGAGTTTTGTCCTTTATGTTTAAAAATCAAGCATGTTTTACCCTTTGGGCTTAACCCAGTTTTTTTTCTCAGTTAAATGTGACCACATGCAGGTCACATGAGGGTAGTTGTGTCATTTAATGTACCCTGAGCGTTCCCCCCAATTTAAAGAACCCCAAACCCTAATTCTTCACATTTCCCCTAAATCGATTATCATCAAGAACTACCAAACATTTAATCAGAATCATCACTGTCATAGTCCATATCATTGTCGTCCTTATCATCATCGTTGTAGAACTCATTATTATTATTATTATTATTATTATTATTATTATTATTATTATTATTATTATTATTATTATTATTATTATTATTATGCTCTTCCTTATCAGAAGCGTATGTATCCTCACCTTCATCGTCATGAATTATTTTAATCTCATTTGATCCTCCACTAAGATTTGTGTTTCTATTTGATAATGGAACTTATATTCAAAAGGGACCGGCCTATTTTCTTCAAAAACACCAACTCCATCACTGAACACCATTCATGAACCCATATTTTTAAAACCACAGCTTCATTAAAAAATCAGAACTTGAATGTCATATTTTTTAAACAACTTCATTAAAATAATCAGTCAATTTGTATTATAAAATCAATCAATCAAAAGTAGAGCGTTTACCTTGTTTGAATACTGGATAACCTTGAAAACTTGTGATCTTGATTGGCCTTCTTGAGCTCTATTTTCTTTTTTCGGTCTTCTTGGAAACTGGTAGTAAGATGTAAAGATTAAAGAATTGGACATGTATAACTGATAACATTGAGACCTCAAAGTCAAACTCAGAATTTTGTCCAAGATTAAAGAATTGGACATGTATAACTGATAACATCTTGATGATAATCGATTTGGAGGAAATGTGAACAACTTGGGTTTGGGGTTCTTTAAATTGGGAGGAAATGCTCAGGGGTACATTAAATGACACAACTACCCTCATGTGACCTGTACGTGGTCACATTTAACTAAGAAAACCAACTGGGTTAGGTTTAAAGCTTGATTTTTAAATATAAAGGACAAAATTCGTCAATTTTAAACATAAAGGACACCGCCTGTAAAAGGACATAAAGATAAAGGACAATTCTTGCAATTCACTCTAAAAATAAAATATCGTGACAGCACATTTGCATTTATATAAACTGTGATATATTAAAAGTTATATAAAATAAATGTTATTTTATATAAAACTTAAAATTAATAAACATCAAGTATATGATAACTTAAAAGAATAACAAATGAAATATTATTAACAGTTTAAAGAATAACAGTTGCTCATCAACAGGAGGGCAGGGGTTTGTCTTTAATAGGCTAGGGTTTGCTATTCAGAAAGGGGTAGCGGCGCAGCTTGTTGCTCGCTTACCTGCGATATTGATGTAAAGTGCACTTATTATTAATGAAACGATAAAATCAAAAGAATAACAAATGAAAATATTAAAAAAAATTCAAAGAGTAAGTTATTTTCTCCATGGTAAAAGTCGCATATTAAATTACCATTAACAGTTTAAAGAATAACAAATGAAATATTAACAAAATTTCAAAGAGTAAGTTATTTTTTCCATGAAAAAATTAAAGTCGCATATTAAATTGCCATTAACAGTTTAAAGAATAACAAATGAAATATTAACAAAATTTTCAAAGAGTAAGTTATTTTTTCCATGAAAAAAGTCGCATATTAAATTGCCATTTAATTGTTGTATTAATAATACCCATACTAAATAGTAATCGGGAACTTGACACAGTTTACCTAATTTTTGGGTTTCTAGTTAGAATGCTACAACTTGATCGCTTATGCACCTAAAAAAATTTGCGTGTTATATATACACATGTATTTTGATATCGCACCTGTAGAAATTTTGACATCACACACGTAGAATCTTTTACACCGAACTTTTAGATACCTTGAGAGTTGACACCGAACCCTCGGAAAACTTGACAACGAATCATAGAAAATTTGACAACGAACCTTAACTCGCATTTCAATATAAAAGAATAACTTGTTAAGCTCACATTCTATTAAGAAAATAACTCATTAACTCATTTAGCCCACATTCAATTAAAAAAACTAACTCGTTAAGTCTTAAGCCTACCACTCAAGACCATAAACCATTCTAAATCAATTATAAAAAATAAGTAACATATTAGTTATATTGAAGGGAATGGTAGAAACAGTCGGTACAGAAGCAACACCACACCATCGACCTCGCCAGAAGTCTCCCCCCACCTCTTCCTCGCCGAAATAGGTATAACTTGAATGCTTAACGCAACCTGTGATCAAGTGATAGTTGCATTTGTTTTATTAAAAACGATTTTCTTAGAAATATTTTGATAAATGATTTAATGAATATGTTTCAAAAAATGAAACCGAGAGAGAGAGCAAATTTAATGAAGTTCTATTATACACTTTTTATATCGATTGATGTATATTTTATTAATTATTTGTATTTTACTTTGTTTTTTGTTATTTTTAATATGTGACCCGACCCGAACTACTTAACCGGATCAGACAGAAAAAGTCAAAACGTAGTGATTGATAATCGTTCGTGTATTTCTCAAATATTTCCAAACCTGCAGGAAAAAAATCCTGGCTACGCCATTGCACGACATGATGACCTGAGATGATAGACACAAACACGATACTATAACTTATCGTGTCATTTTTTTCCAAGCACGAACACGACCTGTTCAGGAACTCGATAAATATCTCATATTTAGGAACTTGTTTAGCCAAACAAAAGTTGCTGAAAGTTCATAAAAGTATTTATTTATACACAATCCCTAACATATTAATCCCTAGCAAATTTAAAACAAAAATCCATAAAATTCAAACTATAGAATCCATTAATACACACAGGACACTAACAGGTTAACAAGTCTTTAACCTGTTTAGATATGAACTTTATTGTGTCTTAAACGTGTCGACATGTTTAAGACATGAAACATGTAAAGTCCAAACACGAAATATGTTAAAAACATGTCGTTTCGTATCGTGTTAACAGACTCGTGTCTTAAATTGTCAGCCCTGTCATCTTGAGTGATTGAAAGCGTAACGATGAGGTGGTGAAATGAGAGCTAACACTCGCTAACCATAAACACATGCCTTAAAAGTTGTAATTGCAATTATTTTACCAACAAATGCTTAATTATTTATTCGAGATGGCAACTTCACATAACCACTAATATCTACTATGGCCATCTAATGAACATTTTTCGGTCTCAACCACGGGTCACGACTATCTAAAACAAATATGGAATTATAGCCTTGATATCCTTGCGAAACTTTTCTCCAAACTTTGAAATGTACCACTCTCGAGTAGCATGGCTCCTCCCCATCAACAAGAATATCGTGCCTAGAGTGAAACAAAGCGTAAACGTTGTTTGAGAAATGCACAAAACTCCAATGAATGCGACGATCTCAAAGAAATAGTGTGCGCATATAATCAAATCAAATAATCCGCCTTTCGGGATCTTGTACTCTTTATCACCTTTCTTTCTTAAATTAGAAAGAATATAATGATGATAAAAGTTTCCGGTTATTCCAATCAAGAACACCACAAGGCCAACATATTTGAGATCAACCGAAGGCTCGGGTAGTTCTTGAGATAAATATTGAGCGTAAATCATGGTCGCAGTGGACACACAATAGCTTACGCCAATGGTTATAGCAGCATCAACCATCATGAAACCACTAAACTTGTGAACAAATAGAACCTACAAACCAAACAGCCAAAACTCATAGCTTAAAATACTTGTGATAAAAGTTAAACCAAAGATAACAAAACGTGTACCTCAAGGATTCGTTTGAAGAAATGAAGTGTGAGAACATATTCAACCATAATGACTCGAAGATCTTGATGTGGAAGAATGGTTAAAGCGGCAACGCACACGATGAACGACGGTGTATAAAATACAAGCATTCCATTTCTACTTAGCAACTTGTTTTTTTCTTCTTTTTTTGATGAACTGGTATCGAAAAACTTGGCATACTGCTTCTGTTTGCCGTTCATTTCTGTATAACCAGAAATTGTGAGTGACAACAAGATTATAATAGACAATGCCGTGATGAACAAGGAAGGTGGTGATGGAAATAAGAATAAGGAGAAAATCGCCATTTTGTTGTTTCTTTTCTGGAACTTTATTTTGAGGTTGTTGTTGTGGTTTTCAGGAGTATAAATATGATGGTATATCCTACAAATATTAAGTTTTAGGATAGTAGGCTTGCCAAACATAAAGGAACAATGTGCAATTCTAACTATTTCAAAGAGAAGAAAATAAGGGTTGTTAATTAATTATCGAAGGAGAAAAAACAGAAGAAAGCTTCTAGACACTAGTGTGAGTCTCTGAAACAGGCGTTGTATATTGGTTGAATTTAAAATGTTTGACATTTCGATTTTCAGTTCCTTGAATTCAAAGTAAATAACTAGAATACTTATGTTTATTTAAATTAAAAGAAAATTTACATTTTGCCAATGTGGATAACCCACCTGGTAAAGATACATGACAGGAGGTTCCAGGCTTAAACCTGGGCATGAGAAAATAATTTATGATTATTAGTGATTCGCTTTTAATCTTATGAGTTTGAAAAGAAAAGATTAGGGGACAAGGATGATGATTTTGTGCAAAAAATCTTGTGCACTGCTACTAATTCTTGTTTAGAATTGATACCAAACAATCATAGTCTTCAAGATCAAACACAAAAGAATCAAAAGGGTTTCTATGTTAAATGAATGATTAGGGTTCATAACCCTTGTATAGTATGTGTTCATAAGTTATATACGAAGAAAGAGATGTGTCGTTCCAAAGATATGACACACCTATACACTATACGACATTGACTTACAAGACCCTTGTACTTGTTTATATTACAATGCTAAATAAAAATACTAATATACAATTTATGACAAATCATCATTTCAAATGGAAAATTATGACAACTCGCCATTTGAAATGACAATTTATGACAACTTGCCATTTCAACTCGCAACTTCTGACACATAAAGCTAAATCCCCATTTGAAATGACTATGTACTGACATTGCATGTGATTCTTTAAATTATTGGGGACATTGTTAAAAATAACCGAGTATTTTGTTGTTTTGCCTTAAAAAAGAAACAAACTTATTTTATGCCTGATCATGTGATTCTCCAAATTTGTGGACTAGTTAAGTTATAAGTTATATCCGATATAACTTAACAAGTCCACAAATTTGGAGAATCGGATATAATATAACCTTGTTTCTTTTTAAAGGCAAAATAAATGAGGATTTTTTTTGCTCCCTCTTGGAAATGGGCGTACGGTTTCCACGCTTAATTATACGGCACAAGTTAATATAAAATTTACATAATGTATATAAAAATAAAATATCGTGACAACACATTTAAATTTATATAAACTGTGATATATTAAAAGTTATAAAAAATAAATGTTATTTTATATAAACTTAAAATTAATAAACATAAGTATATGATAACTTTAAAGAATAACAAATGAAATATTAACAAAGTTTCAAAGAGTAAGGTATTTTTTCCATGAAAAAAGTCGCATATTAGATTGCCATTTAATTGTATTAATACCCATATTAAATAGTAATCAGGAACTTGAGTACTTGACACAGTTTACCTAATTTTTGGGTTTCTAGTTAGAATGCTACAACTTGATCGCTTATGGCACCCAATTTTTTTAACCTAATTTTGTTATTTCTTTTCTGGAACTTTATTTTGATGTTGTTGTTGTGGTTTTCAGGAGTATAAATATGATGGTATATCCTACAAATATTAAGTTTTAGGATGGTAGGTTTGCCAAACATAAAGGAACAATGTGCAATTCTAACTATTTAAAAAAAAAAAGAATAAGGGTTGTTAATTAATTATCGAAGGAGCAAAAACAAAAGAAAGCTTCTAGACAGTAGTGTGGGTCTGTGAGACCATGCATAGTGGAAGACACTCTATCCTTGGGTGTTTTGCATCATGTGGCAGTCCAGTCAGCCCAGCAATGGGGCATTATAGGACGTTTTTCTAAAATGGGTGTAGTGAGGATGCGGGCATTATGTTAAAAGGGATGCAATAGAATTAAAAAAAAACCATCAAAAATTGTTATTGGCCAAAAAAAGGGATGCACAGTTAATGGCCAACGCAAAATGAACACGGTGTGGAAAAAACAATGCCAAAACAATTTTTTTTGAGAAAAACGCCCATGGGGGCGGTTTGGGGGAGTGATTTTGGCATAAAACGCCCAAATATTTCCCCACCACGGGTGGTCTGAAATAGGGGTGTTCATCGGTTCGGTTTATGGTTTATTTGATTTATTCGATTCGGTTTATTCGGTTTTCAAAATTGTGTACCCCAAACCAAAAACCAAACCAAACCAAATAAGGAATATGCAAACCAATCCAAACCAAACCAAATTCAATTCGGTTTGGTTTCGGTTAGAAACCAAATAAACCAAATCTAACCAAATTGTACTAAGTCTTTTTTTTCCCTAATTTATATTTAAGTTTGTGTTCCAAATTTCAAACGTCACAACTAATTTACACCTAACAATATATGAATACAAGAAAGTTTCATTGCGAAATAAAACAAACACATCCATAAAGTAGTCGTAGACACAACCACAAAGTTAAAGCTTCAAAACAAAGATCATAGAAACTATAAATAGTTAACAAGTCTAATGGCACAAAATATAAATAATCTTCAAACATAAGTCTTTCTCCAAGATATAGGTCTTAAGTTCTATTATTTTAGAAATGAGTGGGTTTGAGTTGGGGTTTTAGATTTACATTTGGTATTTTGGGCTGCATAAAAATAACTACTTTGGGCTAATAAATTGTATATAATTTATAAATTATTATTATTTTTATTTAATAATTAATTAAGTTAAATGGTTTATTCGGTTATCCAAATAAACCGAATAAACCAAATAAAATAAAATGTGGATCCATAAACCGAACCAAAAACCATATTCACAATTCGGTTTCGGTTAGAAACCAAACCAAAAACTGAATTCGTTATTCGGATCGGTTTATTTGGTTACGGTTATGGTTCGGTTTACGGTTTTTATTTGGTTACGGTTTTTTCTGAACACCCCTAGTCTGAAATAGGCGTTGTTTATTGGTTGAATTTATAATTTTTGATATTTCGATGATTTTCGGTTCCTTGAATTCAAAGTAAATAACTAGAATACTTATGTTTATTTTAATTAAAAGAAATTTTATATTTTGCCAATGTGGATATAACCCATCTGGTAAAGATACATGACAGGAGGTCCCAGGTTTAAACCTAGGCAAGAGGAAATAATTTATGATTATTAGTGATTCACTTTTAATCTTATGAATTTGAAAATAAAAAATTAGGGGACAAGGATGATGATTTTGGGCAAAAAAAAATCTTGTGCTTTCCTACCAATTTTTGTTTAGAATTGATACCAAACAATCAAAGTCTCCAAGATCAAATACAAAAGAATCAAAAGGGTTTCTATGTTAAATGAATGATTAGGGTTCGTAACCCTTGTATAGTATGTGTTCATCAGTGATATACCAATACAAAGAAAGAGACACGTCGTTCCAAAGATATACCAATTCATAGACGATGAGCTGAGCCATGGCGTAATCATATACCATGTTCAATTCCCAATTGTGATCCCACTCTAAGTAAGGATCATCCTATAGAGGTAAAGGGATAGAAGGCCGAGGAGGGTAGACTGCTGCAGGTGAAGGGTTGAAAAGATATGATTTAGACGTGGTGATCGCCGTGGCCTTGCTGTAGGTGCAGCGTAGACTGCTATACATGGATGGTAAACTACTGCAGGTGGAGGGTAATTCGCTGAAGGTGGAGGGTACATTGTTGTAGGTGGAGGGTACATTGTTGTAGGTGCAGGGTAGACTGCTGCCGATAGAAGGGTTGTAGGTGGAGGGTTTGACTCTTGTCGAAAAGGGTTTGGAGGTAGAGGGTTTGGTCATTGTCGTAAGTAACACCTGAGATTGATGGTCCTTCATTACCGCCACCCATATAGAGGTACGATATTTTTGGTTTAAATTATAATGACACTATTCCAACAGCCATACTCTACTGCCTATAAATTACTTGATCGTGTACAGATTGCAAAATGCTTAGCATTTTGAAGGCATTTGTATCTTGATTTTTAGTTGCATATGTATGTGTTTAATGCTACTATTAGGTATTATATGATAGCACAATAATGCAACCATGTGTTATTCTATTGAGGCAACTACATGAACTTACCAGCCCTAAATAATACTCAACAAATACTAAGAATCTTATGCCATTTTATGATAGCAAGAGTTTCTAGAGATTGTAAATGGTGTTTTAAGGTATTGTCAAATGGCCAGTTGTTGTCCACGTCGACGACACATAATTGGTCTAACACAACACATAATTCACATGATTCTTCATAATCTTACAATCGTATTCGTAAGTCTAACCATGCAACTCACATATTCGTTGGCTTTTCAGAAAGTCAACGATAAAGCATACAAATTTCCAACGTAGGAACCTATGTCCATATTGATGTAGTAAACCATACTAACGAAACCATATACACTTCATACTCATGTCTTAGGACACATAAACCAACTTCAAAGTTAGCAATTTAACATAATCTCAACATCATCCTTTACGAGTAAGTCTACAAGTTATACATTTAGTACACATCAATTTCTAAATTACCATTAAAAAACTAATCTGACACATGGTGTGCACCACACCATTTAAGTATGGAGTACAAACTCCTAAAGCATACTTTTTACCAAAAATTTTTCATCAAACTAAATACCCACATGTATTCCACCAAAACACATATACCATGCTAACATATCATTAATTACCTTACATTCTACACATATCTATCCATCACTTACATACAATTTCACCTAAAATTGTCACTTAGGTATTTCATCAAACACTTGGTGTGCGTACCACAAATAAGGCACAATGTACAAGTATTTCATGCTCATCTCCTACCTCTTACTTCCATTCATCAATAACAACTCAATTAACATACTTCATTCATGCATGATTTGTCTTCATTTTTCACCATCAATTTCTTGGATTTAACCTTGTTTGATAGCCCCTCTCTTTCTCACTTATGTGTGTCGACACACACATATGATCCTGAACATTCTATTTAGTTGTAAACTTAAATCAAAATCTCCACCTTTAGTCCCTCTAGTTTGTCATCTCATCCCATTTACCACAAAGCTTATTCCTCACTATTAGACTTGTAGCTTTAACTAAGTTAAATAACTTCATTAATACATCTCACGCCCTACATAAGAATACATACTATCAAATTAAAACTTCGAATTTTGGGGCGTTACAGATTGCTTCTTCAAATCAGTAAGCACAACAACATAGGAAAAATAGTCTTTAGGGGAGAAGTGCATCACCAAGACTCTAACTTCCTTACACAAGATGTCTTCAATTTTGGAATGGTTTCGGATTTTATCAACACTTGAGAAGGGGACACATAAACACCACCGATAAACTCTTTCACGTTTAACAACAAAATATAGAAGCCCTCTTCGTGCTTTTTGTAAAAATGCTCAATGGTTTTGTTGTTTGTTTCTTTGTAAAAATGCTCAACGGTTTTGTTGTTTGTTTATCCTCGACTCCTACTACCTCCATCAAACTTTGAAATTCTAAAACGTTTTCATCCACACTTATCAGTTCCACACCCAACACTGTTTTTAACTTTTTAAACATACAACCTGCTCTGATCCCACCAAAGCAAAGCACTTTCATCTTTTTCTTACCACCCAATGACAAAAGAGACATTTTTTTTTTCTACAATAATTGTTTTCATTGCTTACCAACACACTTTGTAGGGAACATCTAACAAACTGATATGATCAAACTCGTATTCTTTTTCGTGTATAAACTCAGACTTCTTCACAGTTTTTTCTTTGATAAATCGAATTTCTGCGTTTACTAAATTCCCGTCTCCATAAACCTCAACCTTCTCCTATACTCTATAGACCCATCGACTTCAACCATGTCATCAGTTACGACAAATACAACTAATTTATTCGAACCTGAAGTGAACTGTTTTCGATACACCAGCCCATTGGAAAACGATACAAACTTATTAATGCTAACATCACATCCCACAGGTAGTATGCCTTTCAAAAGGGACAAAACACATTCTTCCACAGCATGTTTATCATTTTCACTAACTGTAAACCGACCACAAGTAAAATCCATTTTTTTCTAAAAGATTCGAAACAACAAAAAGTCACAATATGTTGAAAAAAAATCCTCAAGAAGCTGCTTCAGTCCAACTTGTGTTGTTGTGAACGAGTCATATTCTCGTCCCTTGGGAGAACAAGAATCCCAACGATAGGAGGTTGGGATTCGAAGTTTGAATCAAGAACCACAACTTCAACATTTTGCTATGAAGCCAATGGTTTTTCTCCAATGGATTTTTGATGTGGAATACACTCTTTGTGTTTGGCCGAAATTTTTCAAAAATTGTAGATCTAACAAAGGTTTCCATGTTTTTTCAGTCCTGTACAAAAACAAAACATGTAAGCTGATTAAACAATAAAGCTAAAAAATCTATGATTTTAAATGAAACCAATATTCCAAATATGTTAACATTAGGACATTATTTTTGGTAATAAAAACCAAGTATTCAATAATGTTACAGTCAACAACTAAGTTAATCAATCTTAGATCTGAAAGGATACAAACTATAAACACTAACAAATCAGCACATCCAAAGCCACAACAATAATATTTTATAAACATCAATGAATAGATCTACCTAATAATCTGATTAAAGTAATCAATACCACAAATATGTGAACATTAAGACATTATTTTGGCAATAAAAACTAGGTAATCAATACTTTACGTATGTTAACATCAACAAGTCATCAATCTTTAATTTATAAACAAGTGTGTATAAACTAATGTGCATATATCTAAAGTAATCAATCTTTTATGTATAAACAAAGTGCATAGATCTAAATAGATTCAGGATTGAATTAAGTACTCCCTGTATTCAAATAATGTTGCACAATGTATAGACCTCTGTTTGTTGATACCAAACATCCATTTAGGCCTCAACAGATATTCAGTCTTCTTTAACAACACTTGATTTTCAACAAAGTTAAATCCTTAGTCAACGGAGCTTTGTTCTAATTAATAGATCTTTAGTCTCCTCAACAGCTCTTTGGGTTCTTCAAACAGATGCTCTGTTGTTGTTCAAGATTTACTATCTTTGGAAGGAGTTGATCTTTATGACTTGTCTTATTCTTGATCAGATTAGTTTATTTTGGCTTTTGTAATCATTTGTTCTTTTATAGGTTCAACAAAATTCATAAGGTATTGCAACCGACATTGCCAACGCAACTGTATCGCCAATATCAACATCATCAACTACAAAAACAAATCTTCCCACCTAGGAAGCATAGGCTTATCAAGGTCCACCTCCTTGCCAACATCCTTAAGGACCAGGCGAGCTTGCGAATGGATGGACCCAGCTAGGACTCCTGTGGTATCTAATCCTTCTCCATAGTTTTTGTTTTATTATGGAGCTTAACTTCCTCATCCACAATTACACACTCCCCTCTTTCTTAAATCCCCGAAGTGTGAAACCCAGGAGCACTATGAATCAGATATTGAATTTTTAGTATGTAGCATTTCATGGCTCAAAGATTGAAAATATACTAGGATCATCTCTCATTGTTTGGTTTCCTGAAACAAAAAATAAATCTATTAAGAATGAAACAAATTTATAGAAAAGATATCGATCAATCAAAACTAACTAGTTATTGTTCACTAACCTACTATTCTTTACATCTTAATATCTAGCAAATAAAAACCTATAGATCTATCACAAATACAAACAATTCACCAATGTACATACAATTGCTCCTTATTTAAGAAACAAGGTTTCGGTTACTAACCTAAAACTATTTCACAATTACAAAAGATGAACACACGTAGTCGAAAAACCAGTGAATAATGACAAAACTCAATCTTATTCAACAAGCTAAGGTCTAGATTAGAGTGCATAGAAAACAACTCTGGGTAGATCTCCCGCATCTGAGCTTTAGACTCCCAAGTAGCCTCAGACCCCTTACGGTACTTCCATTGCACCTTTACAATCGAAGCAGTCTTATTCCTCAACCGTTTCTCTTTCTTGTCTAAAATAAAAATTGGTTCCTCCACTATGTTCAATTTGTCATTCAACCACTATATCATCTAAGGACACATGTGTCTCGTCATCCGCCAGACCCATACGCAGTTAGGAGACATGGAATGTCAAGTGTATCCCCACCAACTACTATGGTAACTCTAATATATAAGCAAAGCTACCCACGGGCGTCGCTATTTTTGAACATTCCAGTATACCGCGGAATCAACTTACCCCACTTGTGGAACCTGATTATGCCTTTCCAAGACGAAACCTTAAGCATAACCAGATCCCCGGCCTCAAGATATTCCAAGTGAAAGAAGAAAGAGATTTTTTTAAACAAGTATCATAAATCCTATAAATTAAACACTTAAAAGTAGTTATTGTTCAAAATATTCCAAGCTAGAAATAGCCTTCTTTCTTTCTCTATAATTCGGTTTTTCTCACTAAGTCCATATTCCCTCCTCTTCCCCCCCCCCCCCCCCTCTCTAAGTCCATATAATTCGGTTCAAAAACACTTAGAAGTTTC
This sequence comes from Helianthus tuberosus, assembly GCA_030545235.1. Classification (NCBI taxonomy): domain Eukaryota; kingdom Viridiplantae; phylum Streptophyta; class Magnoliopsida; order Asterales; family Asteraceae; genus Helianthus; species Helianthus tuberosus. The sequence goes on along the minus strand of CM060434.1, from coordinate 130,417,047 downwards.
ATACTTATGTACAAAGAAAAACATCTTGTATTGGCCTCATTAAATAAGTACACACATTATCCTCTTGAAAGGGACATGTCATTAAGCCAAGACAAAACAGTCCCTTTCTTTTGTCTCCATGGAAGAACATGTGTTTTTCTTTGACATGGATCCCTGACATTGCATCCAAGATTTTGCACATTTATTTTTATTTCTTATCTAGACCCGATCTCCGGCGAAATTAGATAATCTATGACGAAAGTACTTGGTAATGAGGTACGCACTCTTTAACCCGATCTCCGGCGACATTAGATAACCTCTATTTTCTAGCCACTGTAAGTGACTTTCTGTTAATGACAGTGTTACATTTTGATTAATATATCTCTGTTTCTTTTTTCTCCACTTCAGACTTGTATTCTTAGAGTTAATCTACACTGTGATGGTTGCAAACACAAAGTGAAGAAACTTCTTCAAAGAATTGATGGAATTCTCTTTTTTTGTCATTTGTTTACCATACATGAACTAACCTTCTTGCAATTTCAGCTATATAGCTCGTTGTTCTTTCTTTGGGCAACTATAGATGGCAGCTAACTAGTCTGATCTTTTCTGTAATCTCCCTATTTCTCTATTTTATATATATGCACACATATACATGTATGTACAATAGGAATATAGGATAAAGGTGTCATCTTTTTCTCATTTGTGGGGACTTTGTTGATGTTTTTTTTTGTGGAATGAGGGTTATTTTCTGATGTGGGTATAGTATAGGTTACTTTGATGGGTTTTTTTTATTAGGACTGTTTTGATGTTGCTTACAAGATGTTTGATGTTTTGCTTGAATGAGTTTTGAGAATTGTCTTTTTTATTTGTTCACTTGAACGTTCATGGTAGTTGGTCAAGATTTAAGTCTCTGAATATCAACTTGTGAATTTGGTGACCAGAAGATTGCTCAAACTTAGCTGCTAGCATCTATCTTTCTCAAAGTTTTACTTCACTGTTGTTACTGCTTGCTAATATCATTTATGGGATCTTTGGTGTTTTATTAACTGGCAACACAGAAAATAAGATTCTTTTGTGTCTTTTTGGTATATCAGGGTGGTGGTTTGCTGGTTAATTTCAGTGGGTGTTTCACTGAAGGAGTGAACAATACCATTTTTTTAAAAGACCAGAGGTCGTATCAATTTCTCTATCTTAACATTCGATTCCATCATCAGGAAGGTAGCAGAAATCGCTTTAGAAGCTGTAATTAAAGATGTTAATTCTGATCCAATTGTTCTTAATGGAACCAAGCTAAAAATCACCCTTCATGACTTGATTTCTTAGCTTGATGGCGGGTAAACGTTTGCTTTGTTTTTCATTATAGTTTCTGTTTGTATACAATTTTAACATAAGAAGTCACTGGCGAAAGAAATACTTTCATTAGATACAATTTCAATTAGACAAATGAAAACAATCTGAACAGGCTTGTCTCTCAGGTATTTGACGAAATGCCTTAATGAAATTGCATATGTTTGAATTGGTGTTTTTGTAAGTAATTATTTAATTGATGGCTTGTGTTGTTACATGTTACCTCTTTTTTGACCACATTGCTTCAATTCGATGGGGCACTGAATGTCGATGTGAATGAGTTTCAGGCCAATTTGATGCCATACTCTAGGATTCATTTCATACTTTCTTCATATGCTCCTGTTATTTCATCAAAATAAGGCTACCAAGCTATCTGTTGCTGAGATAACCAACAGTGCTTTTGAGCCATCGTCTATGATGGCGAAATGTGATCCACGCCATAAGAAGTACATTGTAACGCTTCACTTATTTGTACCTTCCCAATTTAGCAAGAATTGTTGTAGTTTCCATTTTAGACACTTGTACTCTTGTTGTATTATATTTTCGTTCCAACTTGTAATCCGAGATGATTGATCATAATGAAGACGCAATTATTTTAATCATATTCATGTGCAAACTTGTAAAAATTTTGAACGCTATGTTATGCATGATTCTTGATTACACATTGATGCTTGATACTCGAAAAACCGACTTATATTATGTAAATTCGATATTCGACACCCAATCAATCTATAAATTATGTTAGAAACTACAAAGAAATGTATAAAACAAACAAGCCCATAACATTAGGCCCAAAAAAGAAGAAATTATACAAATGGGCCAATTCTCAACTTTCCATATTTCTTTCACCACCTTAAACCTTAATCTCTCACCTATAAATACCACACTCATTTCACCACTTTTCTTTGCAATTTCTCAAAGAATTCTTCCTTCCTCTTGAAAGTGAGTTCCATCTCCTTTCACCTTCTTCTCTTCTTCTTGTTTTTTTAATGTTTTCATACTTCCTCATATTGGAGAAATCCTTATGGAATGTCACCAAATGTTTACCATGGTAAACAAAGATGGCGCATCACCAAAATAAGGACCAATCTTGGGTTTTTCTTTTACATGTTTTTTTTATATTTAATTGTGTCATTTCCATCTTACATTACTAACCATGATCAATTATTAAAATGCCTAACTTAATATCGTCTAACTCTTTTTATATGACTAAACTAATACATTAACCGCTAACAATCTACATTCATGTCGTACCTAACTTCTAACATTTACATTATACTTTTACATTCATGTCTTGTCTAACTTCTAACAATTTACATTCATGTCATACCTAACTTCTAACATTTACATTATGATTTTACATTCTTGTCTTTTATTTCTAGTTCATGTTCAAGCATTTGTTTACAACCAAACCAAAACACCAAACTAACCAAATGTTTAAAATATAAAAACTCGATGCAAACTTATACAAAAAACAAAACATTTAAAATAAAGCTAAAACAAAAAAACAAATTCAAGTAAAGTTTTTAACACATCAGCTGCAAAAACAGCATCCAAGTCTAAGGTCTTAAACAAACACCAATACAAAATTCCAAGAAAAGTACCAAAACGCTAAAAAAAACAACTTTCAAGTCTCAAATCAATCGTTTATGCCCTAAACAACTATTGGGGTTAGTGGGATGACCTTTGAAATTGATGAGAGAAGATCCTTATCCTCCAATGCTACTGTTGCAACGATTATAAAACTTGTGACATCAGTTTAAATCTTGATCGTTTGAGAAAAATGCTTCTTGATTTCAGCGAGCACGACTGCATAAGAAAGGTAGTTTTTCGGGGTAAAAAACATCACCAAGACCCCGCCATCTTTACACAATACGGACTTCAGTTTGGGAATTGTTTCCGATTTTGTTAACTCTAGCGATGGGGAAACATAAACACCGCCAACAAATTCTTTCACATCAACCAAGAGAAAATCAAAGCCGTCTTTATGTGTTTTGTACAGTAGCTCAGCAGTTTTGTTGTTGGTTTCCTTTTTAGAATCACGGAATCGGTTAAGTAATTCCAACGGCGGAATGGTATAAGTTACAACTTCCCGTTTTTCCACACCCATTACCTCCGCTAAACAGAGCAACTCTGAGACGTTTTCATCCACGATAAAAAGTTCCGCGCCCAACTCAGTTTTTAACTTTTTTAAAGACACATCCCACTCCAATCCCGCCAAAGCAAAGACCCTTCGTTTTCTTCTTGCGACCCAACGACACAAGAGGCACCCTTTTGTTTTTTTTCTATGATAAGTTTTTATATGGCAAACCAACAAACCTTGTACTCAACATCAAGCATATTACGATGATCAAAACCATATCCCGATTCGTGTAGGAAATCAGAATCCTTCACATTTTTTTCTTTAATTAATCTAATTTCTGAATGGACTAAATTTTTTTCTTCTATTGTTTTTGTCTTGTAGTAATTTGTTTGGTGTTTTATTAATACGTATATGTGTGGGTCACTTCTGGTCATTCAAGTTTTGTCTTATTTTTTATCTTTAGGTTAAAGGTTTCTTGGTATAAATTCGAGTTTGTCTACGTTTTATGACAACTCGCGCTTTATTTTTGTGTTTGTATGCCTACATTATACGTCACGTGGTGGTATAAATTCGTGTTTTTTTTACGATTTTAGTTTTTATTTGCTTACTACCTAGCACCGTTTTAGGACCCCCCGCAACACAAAGGTTAACCACTAGTTTATCCTTTAATGCTTATATCCAATACCATTTTTTTATTATTTTTTAGGTTTTAATTATATCAATATTTTATTCATTTTTATAAGTTTGGATCTTTCTTTATCATATTAAATACAAAGTTTTTTTTATATCTAATAATTATAATATTAATTTTTTGTTTTTTTATATCTAATGATTTTTCTTTCATGTTGGGCAAGTGCACCCATCGTTGGCATAATATAGTGATGGTAAGACACCTAGGTCGTCCAAGTATACATCGATTTTTAGTACCGAGACTTCTTCATTGTCTTGTCAAACAAAAAGCAAAGGGTTAAAAATGGCTCAAAATGAAAATGAAAAGATAAATAAAAAGAGAGTAATCAATGATAAGAAAATGGAGGTGTTTAGGATACACTTACCTCTTGATGCTTCGTTAACTAAATCTTACCATGGGGTAACAAGGGCTCGATTGTCAGACGAGGAACTTTGTGTCTCAATGAATAAAGAACCCAACATGTTTTGACTCTACTTAGACATAGAAAATATAAACAACCATAAATCTGACCATGTAGATTTTTGTTAGGGACCCAAGAACACTCAACCATATTGCTTTGAATCAGCAGGGAAACGCCACGCAAGGTCGGATCAAACCATAATGGTACCACCCAATCAACAAATAAAGTATATTTCACTATAATATAGTATTAATTGTTTGGGGATTTAAATTAATTGTGACTATGGTTCTCTCGGTGAGTTATCAATTCCCCTAAGGTAGTTACTCTTATAAAAACCAAGTCCTTTGCACTTTAATCTTATCGCCACGCATCGGCAAGAGCTTACCAACCCAAAGTAACATTCCAAAACCTTTAACCTCCTATCAGAGCATCAACATGTTTTGACTCCACATAGACATAGAAAATATAAACAACCGAAGTTAACGGCGACACGAGATTATTGGTAATGTTTTACTTACTTTCAATAAACTATTAATTAACCAAAGTCATTAACACACACACACACCTTATTCACCCATGGTTTGCTTTAGTTAACTCCACATCAAGGGGGTAAGCTTCACCCAAACACCCTCAAGAAATCTAGCCAAGAATGACCATGAAACTAGTTTTCATCAAACTTGCAACAATTATATTGATCATCAAAAGCTGATTATCCTATGATTCTTGTATTTTTCTTAGTGATTACATTGATTAGAGATTGTGGGTAGAAGAGAAATGTGTTGTGGAAAAGAGAGGAGAGAATGAGCAAGTGAAAATGGTAGATTTGGCCCTCAATTTATAGCATGTTGGGGGCCCAGACACGAGGTAGGCTCGCGACGTGTCTTGCCAAATGACATGTTGCAACCCATAAGTGAGGCACGACCCGTGTATCACAAGCACGGTCGTGGTTAACTCTTATAGGTCCCCCAAATCTTTCAGAAGTCAACTTTTGTTATTTAGTGCCGAGGAACGTGGCGTGCATGGGGGGTGTGTGGGCTTTTCATATCTGAGCGGCTCATGGTGATCTTCTTACGAAGCTAGCAATTTATGGTTCTGAGACATGGGGCGTGCTTAAGTATTTGGCCATGAAAACTATTTTTGGATTCGTCTCGTCAAGATAGTCAAGATTTATAAATTATAGTGTCTGTAACTCATTTTCCATCCCAAGATATGCTTATGCAAAGTTTTAGGTTTTCCTGGTTGTACCGTTCACTTTAGTTGGTTAATGGGATCACTATTTTGTCTTGTCTTGGAGGGATCACTACTTTGTCATAACTTGAGGATCATGCACGGGGCGTGTCTTGTAGGCATGACCCATGTCTTGAGCTACAACTTGATTTTTTGCTTCTTTTGTCATTTTACGGCTCGATTGCCCTGAAAATCAAAAGTAAACAAATTTGGAACTAAATTGCTAATATTTTCAAGAAAACAAACTTAAAATGGGTATTAAATTATGTGAAAATATATGCAATTATGTGCACATCAAATATTCCACACTTGAATCTTTGCTTATCCTCAAGCAAAACTCAAAATCTGCTTAACACCTAAAAGGAAGAGGTAGAAGAGAAAAGTTATTCGTAAGTGTGTTGTGAACCCAAACCTATAACTAGTTATCGCACTTACATTTCTAAGTCTTCACATTTTAAAATTTTGAAAAAAAAATATTTACAAGCCTAACAAACCTACTAAAATTTTTATTTATATACATTTTTACACATCTGACAAATGTTCACACAACACTCTGCCGATGATTATGTCAAATGAAACACTCAAGTCAATACGAACCATGTAAATATCATAAGCTTGACCTGTGATTGAATCCTTAACCGCTTAACCGAAATAACCGCTAAATGTCACACCCCAACCGATGGCTAAAACATCGAGACGAGACGTAAAAGATTACTTAAAGACAACATAACACTAAATTTGCAACGATAAATTTAAAATTCAAATTTTCATTTCATTTCACTAAATCAAGCATTACATTGTTTATGAAAATGGAAACTACGACAATTGATATTTCAAAAAAACTAATGAATATTAAAATGCATAAATTAAAACTAGGTGAGTATCTAAATCCACCCTAAGTCTTTTCTTGCGAAATCATAATCAAATATTTCCTTCAATATGTATAAAATATTTGTCAAGACAAATTATGTCAGTGAGCATACTAGTTTGTCTACATAGCATAAGTGTGAATAAAATCTCAAATCCACATGTTAATCGTATAGGAAGTCATATAATTATACTAGCATGCAAGACTAAATATTAACTCAAAGTTTCCACTAGCGTAAAGATTAAAAAATCAAAAAAGCGCCGAGTGATTTAAAAAAAAAATAAACAAGTTTCAGCAACTTTCATCACTAACATGTGTTAGACAAAAAGTGCTGAAACTTGTTTATTTTATTTTTTTAAAACCACTCGGTGCTTTTTTGATTTTTTTGGCTCAAAACTCTTAAAAACATGTATATTACATGTGTTATTTTTTTCAAAAAAAAAAAAAAGTCGGGAGGTTGGGTTTTCTAGGGTTTTCTCAAATTTTTAGGGTTTTCTATCTAACCCTCCCCTATATATATATAGGGTCAGGATTTAGGGAAAATGGAGGGAAGTGTGAGAATAGTGAGAACGGTTTTGGATCGACAGATCAAAACAATCTATGGACTAGATGATGCGGTGGCGTTTTCGTAAATAACATACACTATTTAAAGTGGGCGCGCTTCAGTAAGGGCAAAAAGGTAAATGCTCATCTACAAAACACACCAAACGTGACCAAAACATATATACTTCCCAGAGAAACATCCCCAAATCATACGGAAAACGCGAAAACCCTAGAAAACGCGAAACAACAAATATTATAGCGTCGAAAGATCAAACAAGATCTAGAGGCAAAAAACACAGTGAGTTAACTTCGATTTACATTGTGCTAGTTTTTGCTGCTTTTGGCGTTCTAATTTTAACAATAAATTTACAGTTTCTATGAGTGTGGAATGGGAAGGGTCATCTGCTCCAAAACGCCAAAAACACAACGAGCAACGAAAGAAGACAACAAGAGAACATGGTACATATTGTTACTTTTCATGATGTTCTAATACACTTTGATACTTTGTTACTAAAAGCCAAAATTTGTATTGTTTGTTTAATAATGTTCAAATGTATGAGAACGGAATTTTACATATATAATTTGTGTTATTAAACGCCAAATTTTGTATCGTTTGTTTAATAATGTTCAAATGTATGAAAACGAAATTTTACATATATAATTTGTGTTATTAAACGCCATGAATTATCTGTGATTGTCTTATTGAAAAACATATATCATTTGTGTGTTACTAAACGCCAAAACATGTATCATTTGATAGATTTGTTACTAAACGCCAAAACATGTATGATTTGTGTTATAAACACCATGTGTCATCTGTTATTGTCTTATTCAACATGTATCATCTGTGATTGATTTATGAAACGCCATACATGTATCATTTATGTTATTAAACGCCATGAAATCATGTTGTATAGGCGAAGAGAGGTTGAGATTGAGAATAAATGTGCACACTGTAAAGGCCCAGAACGCCAATAAGAGAAGGCATTAAGTCAGAATGTTGAGGTTGAGGAAGAACCATATCATGAGTTCAGTGGGGCTAGGATTTTGTCAAGAGTAAAACCTACAAACTTGAGTGGTTGGTTTATAAATCTAAACCAAAATCAAAGACAGACAGTAGAGCAAATGGGGTTTGGTGCTACACTAAAGTTGAAAATAGGCACCGTACCGACAATGCTTGGGTACTGGTTGGTTGAAAATTACAATGAAAAGACAGACAACCTAAATGTTGGCAACCATACCGTACATATCAATGAAGAATTGATCAACTCTTTAACGGGTATACCGAATGGAAGGGTGCCCGTGCAAATGAAAAAAAGACCAACAACTAAAGACCAGGTAGTGGCTGAGTGAAAAGCACAGTTCGAAGGGTTTGACTGGGTTAACAGACCAAGTGTGAAGCTCTACTTTGAAGGCATCACCGCCAAAAACGCCAAACAGGTCAGATTTGCAGAAGAAGGGTGATGAGGATAAAACTCTAGACATCACAAAGTTGATGCAAGAAAATACAATTTTAAACCCTGAAGAGTTGCCTGGTGATGAAGAAGCTGATCAAGATAATGAAGAAGATGAAAGTATAAACAAAAAGACTGTGGGTGAAAATGAGAAGAGAGATACAAAAATGAGCAAGGCATGTTTGTCACCTTATGTAAGGAGGCAAGTGGTTATACATAAACCAAGGAAGAACCATGAAACCAACGTTTCCACATACATCTTCACTGGATGCGGTGACTACGAGTATGTACACTTCTCTCAAATAAAACGTCAAACTTTCCATTTATCACGTTTACATGAATACGCATGTAAAAACGCTCAAAACGCCATGTCTTATAATAGAATGAGTTTCTATAACTAAAACGCCAAATGATGTTTTTTTAGGACTGTCGTGTTCAAGATGGGAGGACAGTTTACACTCATGAGGGTGCTTTGTGAGAGCATGAAACCAGGATTTCATGTACAAATCAGCGTTGTTCTATGTTGGGCACATATCCTGAACATCCTGAACTATGAAGAAAGATACAAGGCTCCAGAATCACCCTTAAGGTTATTTTGCACATAAATAAAGCTGGTAACTCTTTTGCTATATTTAATTGATGAAATTATATTAGAACATTGTTTTGTTGTTTAAAATGTGGTACTCAATATTACAGAATCGTCCGGCATACGACGAAACAACGAAAGCAAGTTTTCGATACAAAGAATTCAACAGAAACATGGAAACGGTTCTGAAAAATGCTCGTTTCAAAGGAGACTAGAAAGATAAAAACATCAAAGATTATGACCTGGTCTTCGTGCCAGTAATATGGGCAAGACATTTCTATGTTGTCTGCTTCAACATAAAACACGAAAGAGTTGATGTATTGGATAACAGCGCTAACGAGGATAAACTCAGCATCGAAAAAACGTATGCTGGATGGGTGGAAAAGTTGGTAAGTATCATAAAAACTTTATATGTAGAAACTATGTTGACAAAACGCCAAACTAATATATGCAAAAACTGTGAAACCGTAGCACGGTGCCTTTGTAAACTTCTTGCGTCTTAAAAAACACCCAAAGCATAAGATCATGAAGTCGACGGACATTGTCAGACAAAAGATGGATTGGAGGACAACGTCTAACGTGGTCGACTGTGGGGTTTTTGCAATGAGGCATATGGAAACATATATGGGGGATATAGCTGGTTGGAGAAGTGGTTTGGCAAAAGAAGATGCCCCAAATCAACTACAGCAGAGACAACTAAATGAACTGAGGATGAAATACATTGTAAAAATCCTGCTTCATAGTGAAAATGAAACCAGAACAAAATTGACAAAATTTGTAAGAAAATTCTTGGCTTTAGGGGGAAAGAATACGTGAAATGTATGAAACAGCAGACAAGAGAATAGAACAAAGGATGGAAGAATATGTAGATTAGCTTAAACGTCATGGATTGTATAATTTTAATGTTGACTAATGTGTTTTGCTTTTTAGATTATTGCATCTACATGTTTCGTTGTGTGATTTTTGATAATATTTGTGCAAATCAATGAAAACGCCATGATTTGAATAATTAACAAATAGTAACCACCGAAACATAAACAACATTAAAAAAAGGGGTTAAAAAACTAAATTAAAACAAGTAAAAAACACAAAAACGCCATATCTGTTGGATATCAATAGAACGTCATTCAAACTTAAACGCCAAGGATTGTGTAGGATCGTTATCTGACCCGAACGAGTCGTTCAGAAGAGTTTATCTCAACACGAAAGGCGGAAACAAACGTGTAGAGTTCAATTCAGCTAGATTCACACTTAAAATTGTTGTAATATTGATTCTATAACGTTTTACAACCTGACAACACTTCGGCAGCACTTCGTTGCTCTGGCCGGAAAATTCTTAAAAGTTACAAATGATGAACGTTTAAAGGGTATATATAGGCTAGACCCTTCCGTTTGAAGGTGACATGCCACCCTTCAAACGGACACACTCTTCAAACGGTCATGACACTTTCAAACGGTTACAACTTCAAACGGTCATGCTTCAAATGTGACCTCTTCAAACGGTCAAGCTTCAAACTCTTGTTTTTATGAAATATGACTTTTGTTTTGTTGTGATGATGTAATAGTGATGCAATATGTAGGATGTCATCATCAATGATGATGACATAATCCTTGTTCCGAACTGCAACGAACCCGAGACTCGATATAAGACGAAGACGACAGATGTATGCACTAACAGACTCCCCCTCAGATGTTGACGAGTCTTAAGTGTTGAGTCTTCGCATCTTCAGTCTTTATCAGTCCTCTCGAACTCTTTGAAGTGTCTGACGTTGTAAGAATCCTCAAACTTTATCTCTTCTCTTTTCATCACCAACAGACTCTCCACGAACAATCTCTACTCGGATGTCTTCAGACTTCCCCTTTCGATATGCTGGGATCACAGTCTGACATGTTAAAATCACACAATCTTCAGGTATCGGAACCTGTCTCTCTATTACTCAAATAACCTGCACATTCTCTACCCAAAAATAAATTTTCTGATGACAACCTGTAAAAACAATCTCACTATCTAATGAACCACTTGCATGAATTATACTATCAAAGAATGAATTTACAATGTTAATCATTAATGAACCACTTGAAGATATATCATTTTTTATTTTAAAACCAACACACTCTCCCAAACCATCTGTTCATCATGTTTAGCACTCTGAATTTTGAAAATTTGCTCTCCAACACCAGTTGTCGAAAATCTTTTTGTGTTTTTCAAAATTTATGCTAAAACACACTAAAAAATATTTTTGGATTTTTGAATGAAATGAAAAGCAATAAAGAAATATTTACAGACATTATTTTTGTGAGTTTGTGCAAGAGGATCATATCAGTTTTTGACAAGTCACAAGTACCGTTGAGCTTAGTTACACATTAAGAATTAAACAACTCACTTAGATTGCCAATATACTGATCCACTTAAATTCTCACACAAATTTCAACTGATTCAGGATATGAGTTTGGTGTATTAAGAACTTAAACTCATTCATGTGTCCCACCTCTTGAATATACTCCCGTATCCAGATCCCAATATTCAGTCTTACAGGTGAGTATACCACAGATGATATTTGTAAGGGGTTAATTGCGAGGGCCGTGAGAGCTCAGGTCGATACTCCCGTATACGCAGAGAGATGACGGCTTCGACTTTTGGTGTGTCCCCTTTAGAGGATCTTTTCTTCAACAGCAATGATTATCAATTTTATTGTTTCATCAATTTGCTGAGGGCGGGCTTATATTTCAAAGCATTTGCAGAAAGTATTATACGGGGACTAGGTCAGAATTTCCATTCAGCAGAAGTCCCGGGATAATACCCCAGATATCACTAAGCATAAAGACCTAGTATCTCAGAAAGAGGGACCTTTCAAACAAGATTTCAGGGGTTACCTATATATCCAAGTAGTGTTCCCCACGAAATAAGCAAGTTTGAATTTAAGTTTATATCCCGAAAAAGCTTACTAAATGTGTAAAAACCTATCGGCATATCATCAGTGAGACTGTTTAACGCTATTTAAACATTACATTTCTTTAGCATACTGTAACTGTCTACTGATGTACTATCATTTCCTCTTCTTTGTCAACAAAACTCATTTTTGAATTTATCATGTTTTTTACTTTTTCAAATTTTCAAATGTTTTTGGATTTTCTGAAATTTTCTACTCCCCCTAAAATGCAAACACATTTTAGGAAATTTGAAAACAAACTATACAAGTAAATGACAACTGATATCAAATCGCTTCAAATCGCCATCCACTTGACATAAACAATCAGAACTCCCCCTTTCACAAATCTATTTTCTCATTATGATTTCAAAACACTTAAGTTTGTTTTAACCAAAATGATTTGTCCGGAAAATAAGTTTTGTTAATTTTACCACTTATAGGTTAGGGGTTCATCATCTTGTTCATTCAATCTCTTGTATCAGGATTACATCAAGTTCAACCTAATGACCTTGAGTAATCACTTTGTCAGAATCAACCTCTTACCACTTGTAAGTATATCCAAAACATATAACCACATGTAGGAATAAAACGTCTACACAAACCATTTTACCAATCAAGATGCCGATTCCTGCTTCACATTTACTAACCTGGAAGCTCCGGCAAGTCACACTTAACCTGTAAAATCTTAAACAATTTAAAAATTCATTCACAAAAACATTTATCAAGAAAAATAATGATGCCGATTCCTGATCCACGTTTACAAACTTGGGATCTCCGGCAAGTCATATTTTTCAAGTAAAAAACACAGACACCCAAGCCTGACCTGCTTTGGGTGTAACTTTCTCAACTTCACTAGGGGTTGGGCTGTAAGTTGCCTTCTTTGATTCGTAAAATGCCTTTACCCCTTTTACTTTTCCCTCAACCATTTTCCCAAAAATGTTTTTAACATTTCCATTAAAAGCTTTCTCGATATCAAATTATTTCTTCTCAGAATAGAATTGATTCGAAATTTCAACCTTTCCAATCTTTGATTTAAAATTCTCAGCTCTCAATGGTGGAAAATGAACATCATCCATTAGAGACACTGAGTTTTCACCCTTTTTAACAACTTGTGGCTCCTCCGACTTTGTGGAATCAGATTCATCGCCAGATTTTACCTCTGATTTCTTAACAACCCAAGTTTGGTTGTCAAGATTTCCTCTTTTCTTGTAAAACCTTTTCGAACACTCACCAACTTCATATGTAGAATTTTTAAACACTTTAAACCTTTCAGTTGGTGGTTCGGTTTTATCAACAACTACTTCTTTGAGTTTTTCTGAGACTCTCTGTTTTGTGTTGGTTGCCTTAGGACAGTTCCAGGCGATGTGACCAACTTCTTGGCATTTATAACAGGTTCTAGTCTCTTTTCTCTGATGAGCTTCAGTTTTCTTCTTTTCAGCAAGAAATTCCTGATTTGATTGTCTCTAAAATGAGCTCTTCTTTTCTTCCTCAGCAGAAAGACCTGACACAAATTTTGTATTTTTAGAAATTTTCTCATTTTTATAATTTTCAGATGGAATAAAACCGAGGCCTTTCTTTTTGAGATTACCGTTATGATTTGGTTTCTTTTGAAAACCAGAACTAGAACTGTAACTTTTTTTCTTGTTCAATCTTTGTTGAACTCTTGAAGTGTACTTTTTAGGTTTTTCAGAAAGATTTAAATCTTTTATTTCAGAAATATTAATTTCTGTCATTTTGAAAACCTTTTTGATCATGTCAAAACGAACACTTCTTATTGGAAACTCTTTATCAAAATATAATTTGTCAGAATCACTCAAAGTATAGGCAACTTCAAATGTTTCGTCATTCAAATTAGATTTTGACAACAAAAATTCTTTACTATAAACCCGTTTTCCCGACGATTTTGAACTCTTTTCAGACGAACTCGAACTTCTGACAGACTGACACGAACTTTCAGACTCGGACTTTGACTCTGAATCCTCATCCTTATCCAACACCTGATCAACCATTCTTTTAATTAATTCGGACTCATGATCTGTGTCAGATGCTGTGAATGTGACGTCAATGTTGTCTGGTAATACATCGGTTAACTCAGACTCTAACTTTAGATTAACTGCCTTTTGGACTTGTTCCTCATTCGGTTTTCTAGGCGAATATCCTTCCCAAATTGGAGGCGGACACTTATTATAACAGACACTCTGTTTCTTACCAGTATCCGTTTTCTTCTTTGGCTGTTCGTCTTTAAACGCCTCAAAACCTTCAACCGTTGGATAAATTCTATCAATTATGTAATCACAACTTGTATAACTTCGCAGCAATCTTCTGATTCTTTCATTCTTAGCTTTCTCAGTTTCCAACTCTTTCTTCCATTTTGCACATTCTTCAATGTAAAAATTTATCTCTTTCTACTTTGACATCATGGTAGCATTCAACATCTTCAAAGCTTTCTCTCTTTCAGAGTTAGTCTTTTCCAGACTATTCACAGTTCTGTTCAATACATCATATGACTCTTTCAAATTTTTCACATCAAACAACAACTTTTCTTTCATCTTCTCTGATTCACTAAACCTCTCATCTTTTTCCTCACATTGTTTGCAAGATACTGAACATGTAAGACATGGTTTTGTGACTTCAACAATCATTTCGATCTCTATGATTTTTTCAACTTCAACAACTTTCTCAGCTTCAGTCACCTTTTCTGTTTCAATAATCTTCTCATCAACACTACTATTATCAGTTGGTGATTGGTCAAACTCTACTGATTTGTCAGAACTATCATCCGAAGAACCAGAATCAGATGGTGTTTGATCAAAAACTAATGCTCTTTCGGAACTTTCATCTGAAGAACCTGAATCAGTTGATGTTCGATCAACAACAATTGCTTCTTCTAAACTTTCATCGGATGAAACGTATTTTTCTTCTTGATTCTTCTTATTCACATCATTGTTCTCCATTTGTTCTTCAAGCTTCTTAATGAATTGACAAATTGACAATCTAGAGTATTCTCCAGTTCTTTTTAAATCCAACAGATATGTACCCCGTTCTTGTTGAGGTATGGAATTGGCTAATCTTTCAACCCATTCATTTGGATTTTTCTGAATACCCTTCTTAGACATTGAGCGAACAAGATGACTATACCTCTCAATGATACTCTTTGTACTTTCTCCTGGACAACCTGAAAACGAATCAAATTCTTTCTTTAAAACATTTATTCTATTAACTGTTTAACTAGTCATATTAAAGAAACTTAAGTCCATGATTCGGAAACACGTTTATCGAGACAGTCACTTAAAATGAAATATCAAATTCAAACTAGATCCCCTTTCAAACGAAATGATTCACCTCGTGAAACACCTGAAACAGACAAACAAACAATCAGTTTAAACGGATTGAAAATGTGAATGTGTGTAACGGTTGAATCAATTTAGAACACGTGTCGAAAATTCGCAGACTCGTTTCAATTCAAGATGAATAGATGCAAACTTCTTTACTCAAATAAGCCGATGACTAGAAAAAAAACTCAATATATCTTCTTTTGGGCCGCACTTTAATACTTCAACAATTAAAATTCAACAACCTGACCCACTACAAGAAAATGTTGATTGGGCCGAGAATGATGGTGAACCTTGGGCCGTCAATAATGCCAGAACCTACTAAATAAGCACTAATCCGACAACTACTAATGGACAAACCAGTATGATTGGACCACCAATTCCACTATTTCAAAATTCTGCAATTCACGTGATATCCCTAACAATGACCGACAACTATTGTTTTATCGCACAAATTCACATGCAAACACATAGTGCAAACTGACACTAGACACATGATGTCCTTTCCCGATGTACTGACACCTCGTTAAATGAATCACACAAAACGATGAACTTTCAAACGGTACGGTCAACTTCAAACGGGAAGGTGCTTGCTTCAAACGGTTAACCCAACATTTTCAAACGGTCATGTGCATTTTCAAACGGTAAGATGCATTTTTCAAACGGTCAGTCCAGTTTCAAACGGTAATGTGCAGATTTCAAACGGTCAGTCCAGTTTCAAACGATAATGTGCAGATTTCAAACGGTCATGGTCAATTTTCAAACGGACAGTTGCTGGGCTCGTTCAAACGGACACCAGTTTTCAGTCCATTTTTACCACTTTTACATCGAATTTTAAGCTGAAACTTTCAAGGGTTTGTTAAAATGCACTTTTACACATTCTGAGAAAAATTTATCCAATTTTAACCGTGAAAACTTTAAATTTTGAAAGAAGATGTAGAAAAACAAAAAATTTCAAGCTGAATCGTCTAGAACTCTTCCTCCTGAGCTCTGATACCACTTGTAGGATCGTTATCTGACCCGAACGAGTCGTTCAGAAGAGTTTATCTCAACACGAAAGGCGGAAACAGACGTGTAGAGTTCAATTCAGCTAGATTCTCACTTAAAACTGTTGTAATATTGATTCTATAACGTTTTACAACCTGACAACACTTCGGCAGCACTTCGTTGCCCTGGCCGGAAAATTCTTAAAAGTTACAAATGATGAACGTTTGAAGGGTATATATAGGCTAGACCCTTCCGTTTGAAGGTGACATGCCACCCTTCAAACGGACACACTCTTCAAACGGTCATGACACTTTCAAACGGTTACAACTTCAAACGGTCATGCTTCAAATGTGACCTCTTCAAACGGTCAAGCTTCAAACTCTTGTTTTTATGAAATCTGACTTTTGTTTTGGTGTGATGATGTAATAATGATGCAATATGTATGATGTCATCATCAATGACGATGACATAATCCTTGTTCCGAACTGCAACGAACCCGAGACTCGATATAAGACGAAGACGACAGATGTATGCACTAACAGATTGTATAATTTTAATGTTGACTAATGTGTTTTGCTTTTTAGATTATTGCATCTACATGTTTCGTTGTGTGATTTTCGATAATATTTGTGCAAATCAATGAAAACGCCATGATTTGAATAATAAAAAAATAGTAACCATTGAGAGATAAACAATACTAAAAAAGGGGTTAAAAACTAAATTAAAACAAGTAAAAAACACAAAAACGCCATATCTGTTGGATATCAATAGAACGCCATCAAACATAAAAGCCATTCGAAAAAAAAATACTTTTTTAAAAAAAATGCCATGTAAAACTAGCATAACAATCAAAATGCAATTTCTATTTAAATTTTTTCGAACGGAATCATAACGCCATTATTTAGCGGGACGTGGACAATGACAATCGTACCCCTGCGCATAATTTAGAGCGCCATGTCACGTGGCCGGCCAGGATCCGTTCTCACCGTTCTTACACTTTTCACCTTTTTCTCCTAATCCCGTACCTATATATATATATATAGGGTCAGGATTTAGAGAAAACGGTGATAAGTGTGAGAACGGTAAGAATGCTTATGGATCGTCAGATCAAAACAATCCATGGACTAGATTGCGCGGTGGCGTTTTCGTAAATAACATCAATATTATTATGTGGGACGCGCTTCATTAAGGGTAAAAGGGTCTTTTACCCCTCATATTCAAAACGCCATACAAAAAAATAAAACGCCATTAAAAACAAAACACCAAAAATTAAAAATAAAACGCGTTGAATATTACAGGAAGATGAAACAACACAAATAACTGAATTTCAGTTATTAACATTTATTAGAAGAAATTCCCTCCTAAATAACGCGCCAAAAACATCATTATATAAACAAACGTAAAACATAGCTTCCATAATCATTTCAATCTATCCATTTTCTGCAAAAAAAAAATCGTTAACCAAAAACGCCAACTTAAACAAAACGCCAAAAATAGCAACAATCGTTTCGTGGAGATACACTCTGGGAATCAGGCGATACGTCCTCCATTTTGACAACAGAATGAGGGTGTATGTTAAGACGGTCAGGGCAATTATGAAGATGGAAGAAGAGATACAGTGGCAAATCTTATCCATTGGCATCGCTCTAGACAACGAATGCCATGAAACGCATATGCTTATGAAAGCATTAACCAGCAAATTTGAACCAATTAAAGGAGATGTCAGATGTGAAGCCAGACCCTGTCATGACATCATGGCGTTTTGATGATGAAACAGACATGGTGACGGTTACATACGACAGCGGAGAGCAGGAAGTCTACTGGCTAGAGAATATCATGACAAAGCAGCGACTGGGTTTCATGGAAGAATTGCATAACACCACTTGTACCAACACATAAATAGACTCAAAATTGGAGTTAATGCAAGACATGTTCAAGTGGAGGCTTCAGAATCTTCAGGAACAAGAAGCTGATGAAGGTGAATGTGATGACATGGATGAAGATCAAGATGAAGACTCTGAGGAGGAAGAAGATGACACAAGTGATGGATACTACTATTCAGATAAAGAACCTTCTAACGAAGGATTTTAATTTTTTTTCCTCTTTTTTTCCTTCTATGTAATCTTTTTTTTTAAAGATAATTAAATGATATATTTCTATCTTTATTAGCAAAACGCCAAAATAATTCTAAAAATGGTTAACACTAACAAAACGCCAAAAATAACAAAAAATATTTTTCCTGCTTAATATTTTATTTACTCCGTTATTGTATTTTGTCATGTTGGTCTGCATAAGGCCATTTAAAAAAACGTCAAACTTAGAAGATGGGACGTCTATAACCTATAAAACTGATAAAAGCTGATCAACACAGTAAATACAAAAAACAGTAACTGAAAAGACAGTTACTTCATTACTATCCTTTATTACAATAAAAAGTCCCGCCTAAACTACGCGCCAAAAAACTACTATAAGAGAGGGGTGTCTATACACAATGAAATTAATCACACCCAGAAAAACACAAAAACGACATATCCTCTAGAAACCACTCCCTTTAAAACGCCACAGATGTCAAAGCTTTCACTGAAATGGATCCTTTTTCTGGGGGGGTTAACTCAATAATATTTTGCTGGATGAGATGGACAAATATTCAAGAAAAAGAGACTGATGACAGTGATATGCCATCATGTGAGCTTTGTTGTTGATGATTATAGGCATGGAAGAAATGGTTCAACACAAGTATAAAATGCTATTTTGGACTCCATTATTACAAATAGCATTAAGCAAGAGTTGATCTTTAATGACATGCCACCAAACAAGAATATCACACCAAAAAACAGGTTGCCACTAAGCAGCTTCTTCTAAAAAAACGGGGTTTATGAAGGAAAGTTGGCATCTAGCTAAAGTATTCAAAAAAGGTTCAAAACGCCAAAAACAAATTCAAGAAGGAAGAGGCTGATGACATTGAAGATTCGAAAGAAAAATTAGATTACCATTTTGTATTATTTTTGTTTTCATTTGATATTGTTTTGATATCAAGTTATATATTGTTTATTTATCTAATTCTCTATAAATAAAATAGATTATTATATAAAACGCCAAAAACTACAAACACCAAAACGCTAGTAGTATGAAAACTGTGAGAACAGCTGCTGGAAAAGCACCTTGTAAAAAGGGTTTTAAACGCCAAAAAATTCACTAAACGCCAAAAAGAAAAATTGTCTTATTGTAATCTTATGCAAATTTTAATGACTCGAAGTGAATTATTATACAAAATGCCAAAAACGCCAAAAAATTAACCAGAAAACGCTATAACGCCAAAAAATTATATATGTGACACAAAAACAATTAATTTAACGCCAAAAAGTTTAATAAATACAATTAACGCCAAAAAAAACTTAGACGCCAGAAAATATTATATCGCGTTGTGAAAATAAAAGAAGAATGAAAAGACAAAAAAGCCTCTCCGCCCTTTTCTAAGCGGCGAAACACGTGTTGGGCCAGGAAGCGTTCTCACACTTTTGAGCATTTTCTCCTGATCCCGTTTCTATATATATATATATATATATAGGACAAAGATCCGTTAGGAACCACCCTTTATTGCGAGAACCGCGAGAACCAGTGTGAACACAAACAGTAATTCCTAAAAAAATCTAAAAAACACCTAAAATTTTTTTTTTTTTTTTTTTTTACTTTTTTTTTTTTTTGAAAAAATCGCTATATTTTGTTAATAAAAAAATTCAAAAAAAAAAATTTCGAGTAACAGTTATCCATGCACATGTGCATATGTATCATTTCTTTGTCAAATTCCGTAATTCATTACAAATAATAGTCAATTGCACTTTCATTTACACTACCACGTGTAATACACTACTTTTTACGTTAACAATGTTAGAAATGCACATGTGCATCTATATGTATCAACATGAAATAAGGTGTTTTGGTACACTACTTTCTCTTTTATCTATCATTCCATCCATAATACACAAGCATGCACATGTGTATTTTTGTCATTTCTTTGACAAATTCCGTAATTCATTACACATATTAGACAATTGCATTTTCATTTACACTACCATATGTAATACATTACTTTTTACATTACCAATATTAGAAATGCACATGTGCATTTATATGTATCAACATGAAATAAGGTGTTTTGGTATACTACTTTAAATACACTTTCCCTTTCATCTATCATACCATCCATAATACACTACCATTACCTCCTACCATCCATAATACAATATCATTGCCTCCTACCATCCATAATACAATACCATTAACAATATTTTCACTTTATTACATGTATGTAAACGCCATTTATACCATCCAATCAACATATTACATCAAAAATTGACAACTATAACCAAACCATCAACCACTAGATATAACTAACCAAAAAACATGTATATGGGCATACTTCTCCATTCAAAATCACAAACTTTTTGTACCAAAATACGTTATATCATGGTTACACCTAATGATGCACATGTGCATTTTGAATATTGATAATGTAAAAAGTAGTGTATTACTAATGGTATTGTAAATTAAAGTGCAATTGTCTATTCCTGATAACGTATTACCGAATTTGTTGAAGTAATGATACATATGCACATGTGCATGAATAACTGTTACTCGAAAAAAAAAAGTTTTTTTTTTTCTGGTAACGAAATATAGCGATTAAAAAAAATTGAGTGCTTTTTTTATTTTTTTTAGATTTTATTTTGTGTTCACATTGGTTCTCGCGGTTCTCGCAATAAGGGTGGTTCTCGCATGAACCTTACCCTATATATATATATATATATATATTTATATCTTACTTTTACAACAATATACAAGAACAAAATGAAATGCATATAACTTGTAGTTGAGATTCGTGTTTAACACAAGCACGTAACAAAATATGAGTCTTTTAAATGAACTCGTTTGTTTTCTAGGGTATAGCAAACGAAACAATTTAGTACTGTCAGGGTAGACTCGAGCACCCGAAACTAGACATTGAATCAATAGCATGATGATAAAATTGTTGTGCTTTCGTGTGTGTTTTGTAGAAATTGGGGTAAAGAAAACCTAATGAGGTATCATGTATTATTCATTAACTATATGAGAGTATGATAAAAATAATTACAAGGGAAACCTAATCAAATCACATCTCTTATTTATATTAAAGATTCTTACATAACCACTAACTAATACATACTCCCGACTCCCTAGTAAATTGCCAAAATCGTCCATGAGGTTTGGGCCAGATTCGTCCAAAACGTTTTTTTTTTTCTCAACATGACCACTCAGGTTTCACAAAAGTTGTCAGGTCCATCCATTTCTCTAACATCGTTAAGAACTACCTTAAATGATGGGTATTTTGAATGGATCTGGCAAGTACCCAAACTTTATGGATAATTTTGGCAGTTTACACTTTTTAATGTTTTTTTCTATTTTTTAATTTGTTTATTAACGTTTTCTTATAACTTTTTTAAAATCATATAACTCATATATAAACGTAACTATTTGTGTACAAATTGATAAACATATTTTCAACTACATTTTTTAAAATAATACCTTACATCATTTTTTTTTTCAAATCATACTAACCAAAGGATATTTAATCCAGTGGTATCTTTGTGTGTCAAATGGTGTTATCTTTAAAGAGATTGAGAGTTCAAATCCCGTTATAAAGTGTTAAAGTAAAGTTAGATGTAGATTAGATGATGAGTGTCTCAGTTCTAAAAACAAAAAGAAATTTAATCATACTGAACTACACTTATATAATTAATAATCTTTAAAGAGATTGAGAGTTCAAATCCCGTTATAAAGTGTTGAAGTAAAGTTAGATGTAGATTAGATGATGAGTGTCTAAGTTCTAAAAACAAAAAGAAATTTAATCATATTGAACTACACTTATATAATTAATAAGTAATATTGAATTTTAGTAATCTCAACTATTCGTCATTTGCCGCCAACAGTTTCAACTTCAAAATTAAGCACTGACAGTCCCAACTATTAACATATTGGTCTCCAATTAACCCCGACTAACAGAACCCTAATGTTGTTAGCCTCCGATCATCGGAAAAACGTTTTTGGCCGGAAAACCCAACAGTTTTGTCTCAAACCTTTTTGTAACATTATTACAGACCTTTAGGAATATATTTTCTAGTAAAAGCCCTAGTTATTGAAGTCGCCGGAAAACTTCTTTTTAGGCGGAAAATTCAACTTTTCACTGGGAAACTCAATATTTTCGTCCCAAACCTCTTTGTAACCTTAGATCAAACTTTTAGGAACCTTTTTCCGGCCAAAAAAGGTTTTCTGGCGACCGGAGACTAACGACGTTTGGGTTCTGTTAGTCAGGGTCCATTAGAGGTCAATATGCTAATAGTTGGGCTGCTGCCAGTGATTAGTTTTGAAGTTGAGACTGTTGGTGGTAACAGCAAATAGTTTGGATTATTAAAATCCTATATTCCTTAAAAAAATCAAAATTATATTAAGCTAAATCATTAGTCTAAATTATTACATAGAAAATTAAGATCAGAAAAAGAAGCATCCTTAATCCAGATAATAGACCATCCAGAAACACACATCCAAGAAAACACAGACATTAATTTGTGGTTATGGAATATCTGTTTGGATACACACAATACCAATAGCTAAAGCTGATTAGAATCTATAGCCAAAATGGTACTTAGATTCATGGGTTTCATGTACTCAGTTGTTCCACTCATAATCTGTTCCACAATAAGTCTGCTTGCCTTCTCAGACGGATGGAATGCATCCCAAAACACATAAACATCCCTGTTTGGGCATACGTTCGACATCGGGGTACATAGTCCGATCCCATTGTATGGCCCTTGTCCGCAACATGCTATTTTTGCAGTAACAAATCCTACACATAAATTAATCATCCAAAAACAACAAGTCATTTACATAAAAATAAAAACATGTAAAATTGTTTATTCTCACAAGTCACAACTAATGTGCATACAAACTTACCATAAGCTCCTGGATTGCTCATGAAATCATTGTGCATTTGCCTTGTGTTTACACCAACAAACACATGACTACCAAGTTCTTGATTAAGACTAGTAAGCATATCGTCTAATTGTGGGTTGAATAAAGATGCAGCGTATTGAAGCTCGGCTACACATTCACCGTTTATACTATGTTGAGCCAGTTCTGCTGGAACGCACCCGAATGGACCGGTTCCTGTCACCAGCAACCTCCGTGCTCCCAAGTCAAAAAGCCTCTGCGCGCATTAAAATGTTCATAAACATATGTTGCACCATTGTGGCTATATATAAATTTAAATGCATACCAATAAAATCTTTCTGTATTCAGATATGATAAAAGGGACATAATCTTGGAGTTTATATTGACGGGAGCGTGCCGATAATGGGACTAAGTAATAGTTATTGACAAAGTCATTGCCACCGAGTGTTACCAGAAAGAGTGCATTGTTTACAAGTTGTTTCGTGTATTCGGGTCCTATGAGGGCACTAACTCGTTGTTGGTATTGCTTAAAGTAGTCAAGCTGTACTGGTGCCCTTATTATGTTCACCTGAAAAAATATGTTACAAACTTACATATATGTTTATATAAAGTCCAAAGTAGCTAACATGGAGTGTAACAATAACACTAACAATTAAAAATAAAAAAAATATACAAATTGGACTCCGGTGTCATTCAATATTCCAACTCCAGCTGATGCAAAGTTGGCACCGCGGAGAAGTTTTTCCCCAGCGAGCTCGGGGCTCAAGTACGGCAATGTGGGTTCAGAGCCGATGCGTTGACCTGTGGTTAAACTCGAGTCAAGTAAATATTCTGAATGATAAGTTAACGGATGGTTAATAACTAAAAAAGGATACTTAACTGATAAGGTCGGGTATGTTGAGGCCATTGGAGAACCGTCCAGTGGCTCGATGACTCGGGTGATCAATACCATAAGGTGGCGCATCCGCTCGGGCAGTGGTAGCCAAGTAATTGTTGTTGCCACTGTCAACTAACGAGTCTCCAAACACGAAAAAAGCACGCGGTGCAGCTTCTGCCTGAGGAGCAAACAGCCCCAATGTGGCTAGTAGGTAAAAAGTGAGCACAACATGACTTGTGGAACCGAAAGAGACTGCCATGAGTGAGTTAATTTTAGAAATAGTGAAAACAAAACTTTATGGCCGTGGTTTGTGGATGAAACATATGATGGGTTTTATAGGGTTATTACTATTGGACAAATTTGAATGGGTTCACTAAATTGTTGGGATAAATAATGGTACTGGAAAGGTGTAAATGAAGCCAAAGTAGTTGCATCTTGTTTTATTGGACGGTTGGTTGGTAAATAATATATCACTATTATCTTAATCGATGTTTATTTTACTTACAATAATTTCTTTAATTACAAGTTCAAATTTTTTACATATAGCGAGGAAAGAAAGGATTGAAGCCTGGCGCTACAGTGGTATTAAGGCCAGGGGTTTTATTTTTACAGTTTACTTTTGGATTTTCTAAACAAATATTGCTTGTGGTTTGTTTTATTTTTATACTACACAACTTATTATTATTATTATTTTGTTATTTGTAAATGCTGGAATCTAGAAAAAAAATATTTATATTAAAGAAAATTTTACACAAAAAGAGATTACTTGTAAGATTACATAGATACATGATATCACTAAATTTGAAAATATTAAAGGTTTTAGGCTATACGGTAGGGTGATGGTCCTCCTTTGGAGGATGGTCCTCCACGTAAGCGACACGTAGGATGAGCATGAGGATGGGGCAATGATGATGGAGGTGTGGAAATGGATGATGGACCTAAAATGTGTATGTATATATTGTATGTATAGGGGTGTGTGAGAGGGGGAGGAGTCATTTTTGTCATCTAGTGGATCATCCTCAACGTCCTAAACTTGACGCCAAGGACGACGACGGGAGAGGCCGGCACGATGTTTGGTTCGTCGCCGGTGCTGGACGGGTGGGGGACGCTCCCTATACCGTCTAGCCTTACAAAAAAGTTGACTTAAATATGTTAAAGGGTCAAAGTTAGTTTTTAAGTTCATTTAGAAGTCGTCAAGGGTGTATCAAAACATCTGGAACCTCCAAAAATCTTAACTAAAATAAAAAATTATTATTTCAACTAGGGTTGACCATATAGATCTTATCGTATTTAACTAGTTAGAGATGATGCCATTAACACAATTATCAAACAAGAATACGACTTGTTTAACTACTTTGAACTATAATTTATACTTTATAGTTCATGTCTATAACACCTTTTTTATGTTTTATATATTAAGAAGAAGAAATAATGAAGCCTAGCCACCTAATTTTAATTATTTTTTTAAAAGGTATAAAAATGGTATAGTGTACATTTTGTTAAGGGAAAATTATCCAAATGTCACTTGACCAACCAAAATTATCAAAATGTCACCTTCCTGCGTCCTTGAACGGACTCCTGCGACATGGGATGTGTCCGTTTGTCAACTTAAAGAGTCCATGAATGAGGAGCTTACACGTGTCCAACAAAGTTGATGCGTCGATGGCCGACTCCTCCCATATATTTGACAGACTCCTCCCATATACTTGGCAGACTCCTTCCATTGGCTCGGCAGACTTCTCTCATATACTTGGCAGACTCCTCCCATACACTTGGCAGACTCCTTCCATTGGTTCGCTGACTCTCCCCAACGGCTTGGCGGACTCCTCATGTTTTGGCTGACTTCTCCCATTGCTCGGCTGACTCCTCATGTTTCTTTTTAATTCTATCAAATATTTATATCTATTTATATAACACTATAACATAAAACATTACAACATAACTTAATATAACATAAAACATTGTAACATAACTTAAATATTACAACTTAAAAACGTGACATAGCATGTTTTGAAAAAAAAGAAGACACTTAAATATAATTTTTAAAATTTCAAACACCGAAAGGTGTTCAAAAGGCCCTGCTCGACTATGCTATCCTTTATGGGGAGGACTTTGAACACCTTTTGGTGTTTGAAATTTTGAAAAAAATATATTGAAGTCTCTTCTTTTTTTAATAACATGATATGTCACATTTTTAGGTTGTAATATTTAAGTTATGTTGTAATGTTTAAGTTATGTTACAATGTTTTATGTTATATTAAGTTATGTTGTAGTGTTTTATGTTATAATGTTATATTAAATAGATATAAATATTTTGATAGAGTTAGAAAGAAATGTGAGAAGTCAGCCGAGCAATAGGAGGATTCAGCCAAAATATGAGGAGTCCGGCAAGCCGTTGGGAAGAGTCAGCCGGGCCAATGGGAGGAGTCTGCCAAGTGTATGGGAGGAGTCGGCCGTCGACGCATCAACTTTGTCGGACACGTGTAAGCTCCTCATTCATGGACTCTTCATGTTTACAAAAGAATGCATCCCATGTCGCAGGATTCCGTCCGCAGGAGGGTGACATTTTGGTAATTTTGGTTGGTCAAGTGACATTTGACTAATTTTCCATTTTATTAAATATGTTTTATCATGTCTTAATGTAAGGAATTGTCAGCACTAATTACTATATGATAAATTACTATATGATAAAATGAAAAGTGAATGAACCATATTAATTCCATTTTAATTCTTTATTTATTGTCTGATATGCTTTATATTCATTTATTAGACTATGAGGTATGGGGCGAGAGTTGGCCCGTGGTTTGGGTACAAATGCTCAAGTCACCACCTTGGGTGGGTTTGGGTTTCGGCGTTGCCTCTTGAGCGGGAGTTTCAGCCCGGGCGTTGGGCATGCCTAGCGGTCCTCCGTGGCCGGCTCTCATTGGCTGGCTGGGTTAGCTAGGCCATAGCGGCTAGGTTTAAATTTTAAAAAATAACCGTTTGGCGCTAGGTCCTCCGTGGCGGCGTCGCCCCTTGGGCTGGAGTTTCAGCCCGGGCGTTGGGCATGCCTAGCGGTCCTCCGTGGTCGGCTCTCATTGGCTGGGTTGGCTAGGCCATAGCGGCTAGGTTTAAATTTTAAAAAATAACCGTTTGGCGCTAGGTCCTCCGTGGCCGGCTCTCATTGGCTTGGTTGGCTATGCCATAACGGCTAGATTAAAATTTTAATATTGAGCAATACCTTATATTCATTTATTAGACTATGAGGTATGGGGCGAGGGTTAGGCCGTGGTTTGGGTACAAATGTCCAAGTCACCACCCCGGGTGGGTTTGGGTTTCGGCGTCGCCCCTTGGGCGGGAGTTTCAGCCCGGGCGTTGGGCATGCCTAGCGGTCCTCCGTGCCCGGCTCTCATTGGCTGGGTTGGCTAGGCCACAGCGGCTAGGCTTAAATTTTAAAAAATAACCGTTTGGCACGAGCTCCTCCGTGGCCGGCTCTCATTGGCTTGGTTGGCTAGGCCATAGCGGCTAGGTTAAAATTTTAAAAAATAACCGTTTGGCCAAGCCAAACGGTTCACCCAAGTCACTATAAAACCCCCCAACTCCACCTCATGTCCACATCGCTACCCCAACCCTTCACTCCACCTACCCGAACCCACTACCCACACTTGATACCGGCACAACGCGATGAAGGGCCGCCAACCCGGTGAGACCCATTACTGGCCGGAAGCTTTCGCTAGCTATCGGCACAACGTGGGGAACGACCGGCACAACGTGGGGAACGACCGGCACAATTTAAACGCGTGCCAACTCAAGTGGCGCAAGCTACGACCGAAGCTTGACCGTTTTAAAGCCTACTACGATAGCGTCCCGGGTGGTGATATAAGTCACGAAAACCGGGTGGCGGTGGCCAACATCGAGTTCCGGGGCAAGGAGCGGAAGCCGTTTGACAAGCTCGCTCTGTTCGAAATCTACCTAACGCTTTAGGCTTTTTTTTGTCTTAACCGACCCAACACGTCACTCACCAGCGGGGAGGCTCGAAGTCCACGTGTCAACCCATGCCCCAAACATGAATCCTGTAATTTTTACAGTGATTAAGTGGTGAAACAAGAGTTAGGGTCTACGTTCAGTCTTTGCAAGAAGTAAAACAGTTAAAAGAAGAGTTGCAGGATGATGTCGGTCGAAAACACCAATGCCTTTCGCGCAACGCGCGTCATTGAAAAACACTAGTTTCAAATCAAAAGTATGATTTTTGTAAGTCATTTCAGTGTTAGTGTTATTTTGTGAAATTGGAATTAACACAATTGTCAATAGGAATCTAAACTATAAGTGATTGTAGCGTGTCATTGGCCATTTGTGTAATTATCTATATATTATCTATATATTAAAGTTCATAGGCGATGAACACTAATAACATTTCATATTATTTTATTTATTTTATTATTATACTATTTTAGGCATATTTTGTTTTCCTTTTATAACTTTTTAAGTACGATGTTCGATAAAATTTCGAATATGTCGTTGTAACGTGCATATTTTATCTGCATCATCTATATATTAAAGTTCATGGGTGATGAACGGTAATAACATTTCGTATTATTTTATTTATTTTACTATTATATTATTTTAGGCATATTTTTTTTCCTTTTATAACTTTTTAAGTACGATGTTCGGTAAAATTTCGAATATGTCGTTGTAACGTGCTTATTTTATCTGTATCTTAATATACATTTTACTCAAAGCTGAGATGTGAATAACAATGTACAAGTGAGCAAAACAACGTATATTTCATATTATTTTGTTTATTTTACTATTATATTATTTTAGGCATGTTTTGTTTTCCTTTTATAATTTTTTAAGTACGATGTTCGGTAAAATTTCGTATATGTCGTTGTAACGATCTTATTTTATCTGCATCTTGATATACATTTTACTCAAAACTGAGATGTGAATAACAATGTACAAGTGAGCAAAACAATGTATATGTCATCAAAGTTATCTCAACTATCATGCATTAGTTTTTTTTATATAAAGTAACATCGTTTAGCATTTTAGTTATTTTAATAATATTATATAATGCTTCATAAAACTTCAAATTTTCCGGTGCGACATTCTTACTCTTATCGATGTTTCGATCAAAGTTTTATTTGTCAAATATAATCATTTTTTTTTTTGTTATCTACCATAAGGAACCGTACACATATAACGTGGGTACCGGTACCGCCATTTGTTTTTTTTTTTTTTTTTTTGCGCTTATTTTATTGACATAAAAGAAGTGTTGATATCTTCCTGGACATATGTCTTTCGGTTATCGGGTGCCGGTATCATACATATACTATAATAAACCGAACTGATACCGACCGAATATCCGATGCAATGCACGGAAATATCCACTAGTTTGAATTAATTATGATAATTATTGAGGATTAAAGAATAGTATTTTTATAATTTAGACAATTAAAATTGGTTTTATTTGTTAATTATAACTCATAGTTTTTAAAAACAAAATTAGTAATTTACCCGTTGCGCATTGCGACAGTGCAATGATTTTTTTAATAGAAAATTGTAAATTTCTAACATTTCTTCATTTAACATCTTTCCATCATATTTTAGCTCTTACAAACAATACAGTGTTATAGGAATTACTTTGCAACTGTTTAAACACTCATAAAAATCAACAACTTGGTGAATGATCATATACGTCCAGTCTTATTGAAATAAATGGTCACTAATTCTGAGAATCTAAGGCCAAAATGGTGCTTAGATTCATCGGATTGAAATAAATGGTCACTAATTCTGAGAATCTAAGGCCAAAATGGTGCTTAGATTCATCGGATGCATGTACTCAGTCGAGCCAGTCATCATTTGTTCAACGATAATCTTGTTGGCTCTTTCCGACGGATGAAAGGGATCCCAAAACGCATACAAATCTCTATTAGCGCACAAGTTCGACAATTGGGTGCATAGACCGAGCCCATTGTATGGTCCTTGTCCACAACATGCTATCTTTGAGGACACAAATCCTGCACAAACCGAACCATCATAAGCTAAAAGGCAACCACACTTATATAACATAGTAGAAATGGAGTGTTAATTTACCATAGGCTCTTGGATCACTAATAAAGTCCGAATGCATTTTCTTTGAGTTCACTTTTATAAACACATG
Organism: Helianthus tuberosus; assembly: GCA_030545235.1. Taxonomy (NCBI): domain Eukaryota; kingdom Viridiplantae; phylum Streptophyta; class Magnoliopsida; order Asterales; family Asteraceae; genus Helianthus; species Helianthus tuberosus. The sequence continues at coordinate 130,386,620 of CM060434.1, read as the reverse complement.
ACTGCCTATTTTGCTGTTGAGATCATCTAGCATTTGATAGAGTTGCGGGTTAAATAACTGTGCGGCCCGTTGAAGTTCAGCTGCACATTCACCGTTTTGGCTGCGCTGGGCTAGTTCAGCTGGGACACACCCTAACGGGCCAGTTCCTGTCACAAGAACCCTTCGAGCTCCCAAATTATACAGTTTCTGCAATCAAGGTTAAGGTTTATGGTCGAAGAAAACAATGTTTAACTGATAAGACTTTAAAGTGCATACCATTAGGATCTTTTTGTATTCTGATATAATAAAACGAACATAATTAGGGAGCGCGTATTGTCTTGAGCGAGCTGAGAAGGGGACCAGATAGTAGTTGTTGACAAAGTCATTACCACCAAGCGTCATAAGAACAAGCGCATTTTTTACAAGCTTTTTGGTCTGGCTCGCTCCTATAAGCCCGCTTACTCGTTGTTGGTACTGCCTAAAGTATTCTAGTTGCAACGGCATCCGGATTATATTCGCCTGAAAACATTGATAATTCAGTTTAGACGAATGTCACGATTTTAGCTTCACGATAGAAAATATATAGAATGTAAGTTACGAAAGTGTCATACGAATTGAGCTCCGGTATCATTAAGTATTCCAATCCCCGCCGAAGCAAAATTAGCGCCGACGAGTAGCCTTTGGCCCCTGAGTTGTGGGCTCAAATACGCCAACGTGGGCTCCGCCCCCATACGCTGACCTAGCATTATAGAAAATAAATATATAAAAAATATTCAAAATAAAAATAAAACCAACTGTACTGAAACAACTATAAAATCGTATAAACACTTGTACATATTTTATGACTCAACTGATTAGGTCGGGCATGTTGAAGCCATTAGAGAAACGGCCAGTTGGTCTATGTGTAGGATAGTCAATGCCATAAGGAGGCGAGTCAGCGCGGGCAGATGTAGCCAAATAGTTGTTGTTTCCGTTGTCGACTAGCGAGTCTCCAAACACAAAAAATGCGCGAGCTGTGACGCTAGGAAAAGTTGTTGCGAGTACCAAAATTGATAAAATTAAGGTGAAGGGGAGACCGTAAAATGTAGCAACAGCCATGAATTATTTTGTTGTAATTATTGGCTGGTACTATGTATGATCATAATGTACGTAGGTGATCGATTTATATAATGATCTTTCTGAACTATAATAGTAGATAATTTATGTAACTTTTAGCTTTATCCATGCATCATGTAGCTAGCACAGTTGTAAAGAAGAAGCACCATTAAGGCATTAATTATGCAGCGCCCTTTATACTGGTGGTCAAATATTTTTATTTGGTGGACAGTTGATCGAAAATTAAATTCGTGCTACAATAACAACAATAATGAAAACAACTATAATAGATGAAATTTATCAGTCTTAACAAATGTAACATTTAAATATAACTAGGTTAAACCCCCGCCGCGTTGCGGCCGGGCCGGGGTCTTACAAATTAAGAAGAACAACAGGTTTAACCTCCATCGCAACGGTCTCTTAGCGAACGCGACATGCTCTTTTGATAATATAAACACAAGTTATTAAAATCAAACTTTCATACACATCCTTTTTATTCACACAAAACTACGACCTCCATAATTACTCAAACATTCTCATCACCACTAAGTGCCAACACCAACCCTCCCCATCTATTAGCTACACCGCCCACACCAGATAACACCATTTTTAAAGTCAATATGTATCAATCAAATTGAAAGATAATAACAAACAATATTTGTTCAAATGGTAAGTTTATCCGAACATATCTTCACAAAGTTGAACTCATATTATGGAATCTTAAATCAGGATTTTATAGTTTTTTATATACACAATGCAAATTGTTCAAATGTCCAACTTCAAACAATTATATTTCTTTCTCTTTGTTTTAAAAAACAGCTATCCTCCATCTCACTTTTTTTTACTTTGGTACGTCATCTTTTTCTCTAATTTTTCTCTTTGTTTTAAAAAACAACTATCCTCATTAAAACATCTCACTCTTTTTTACTTTGGTACGTCATCTCTTTCTCTAATTTCTAAAAATCAGCCCTTAACTTTTTCACAAGCTGCTTTTCAATTTTTTAGCCACACTGTATTATTTTTTGTTTTGTAAAACACCAACAACAGCAATGAACAATCATCGACACCATTGAACCGTCACCACCACCATCAATAGTCCATACCAATGTAAAAAAACATTAAAATTAACCGACTCAGATGTAATGCATCATCACCGTCGGGACAAAACAAAGAGGCTTAAACACAGTTCTTCATCGCCAAGAAACTATAGCTTAGTGTCGTCACGGCTGCAACCGCAGTTGCCATGCCAAGAGACTGACCACCATCATTGCCAGCTAAAAACAACAGACCGACACCAATACTGGCGGTTGATATGCAAGAACAACACCGATTGTGGAAAAAAGCCGCCGGAAAAGTCGCCAAAAATACACCGACAAATAGATCAGTTTTTCAACCCAAAGGTTGGTACAACCCATACAACTATAGGTCAACCCTCACATGCACATAACACACACGGACAACAACACCGGCGATGGTGCCTACAAATCCGTCGTCAAATCCAAGGACAAACACACCGAGAAACCAACCGTCGGAGACCGATAAAACATGGTATTACGGTGTGAGCGGCTTCTAAAGCCAGCATGATGATGTCTCAGCCATAAATACATACCACCGTCGTCGCCACAGACAGCTCGAAAACCGTCAGGCAACAACACCAACAAAATCAATCATGAAACCCCCCCCCCCCCCCCCAAAAAATAGGGCAATACTTCGCACCAACAACCACATGTTTTACAAAACTTTCAAAAAAAACCATGAATCTATGACATGCCCAAAGATCTCTTCCCTCTCTAGACATAACACATGGTCTCTCACAACGTTTTTTTAGAGAGAGAAAGGACACATTTTTTCCAGAAAAGCAAGGGTTTTAGAGAGAGAAAGAGACGAAACCGCCGCCTTAGACGGTCGGAACTGCTGGCAACAATAACGAACCCTAAAACCCAATGTTTTCTTCTCTTTGTAAAGATAAACACATGGTCGTCGGTGACTTTTTTAGAGAGAGAAAGTGATGATATGTAGAGAATGAGAGAAAGCTTTTGTGAGAGACATGGCATTAAATGAGAAAGAAAACCTTCAAAAACCAAACCACAATACCAACACCTGTCTGCCTATGAGGCCATGACCGCCCAAATAAACAAATAAGGTGAAACCATTACCATTTACAATAAAAGCAACACATGTTACAATACTTATATGCTAGAAACATGCCTAAAGCTAAAAGTACAACCACTTGAAGCCCAAGTGTGTTGCTAATTCATAATATTAAATTTGAGACAACTGGTTTTACCTAACTTCACATAAGTTTAACTGGAATTGATTAGGAAAATATCCCTTTATTTATTTTGGTGAGAGATGTTAAACGTGGACATTACCACCCGCGCTCCGCGGGGATTAAAACGTAGATAAAAATAGGCAAATTGCGATAGGATATTTTATGCAGCAATAAAAAATGACGCCATGACGGTGTATTCGAAAGTTACAAAAAAAGTTATCAATTCAGTTCATTATGGCATCGGTAAAAACGAATACCCGGGTGGGTTCAGAATGTAGTTAAATTAACTTACTTATGACGGTCGTAAAAATTCAGGAAAGCATTACTCTCGGAAGAAAACTAAAAAGAAACGACCAAAAATAAGTAAAAAGAAAAAAATCTAAAATTTTAAGGTCTAAATAGTAATTGCTATAACGTGTAAAGGAAAAAAACTAAAGTTGAGAGTCTAAATGGTAATTATCATAAGGTGTAAGGGAAAGAAAAGAAAAAACTAAAATTGAGAGTCTAAATAGTAATTATAATAATGTGTAAGTTAAAAAATACCTTATTAAAGTTGAAGGGTTAAACATGTCATAATCAAAGTTGAGGGTTCAAATATAAAGGAAAGAGAAAACTTATTAAAGTTAAGAGATTAAAGATGTTATTACTAAAATTAAGGGGCTAAAATTGTCTTGATGTGACAACTTAGCCTTTTAATGTTATACTAGTAATGAGAGCCGCGCGCGTTGCGGTGCGGGTACATCGCAGACATCGAATGGATTAATCCAAGCGTTATGTGATGCGTTAATCATATGAAAGTGTCGTTTAGATGTATCTGATTGAACTCAATATAACCTATATATGCAACATGACAAATTAGATTTTTCTAAAACGATATTCGCGAACGGAAGTCATCGAAGGAAAATTAAGTTAGTAAAAAACTTAAAAGGTTAAAAGCGTATAGTATATATGGTACATGGGTAAAGTTAGAACATTAGAAGCAGAATGGGTTAGTTTGTAAAACATGTAAAATGGAGTAAAGGCTAAAAGTGTCAATTGCCAAAGTGAAAGGGTAGCAAAGATGAGCAAGTGTGAAGACCCGCACGTTGCGACGACGACATTGAACTGTAAAAACATTTAAAAAATAAGTATGTCAACTCCCCACACGTTACGACTTGTATCACGCTTTCAGCGTAAGCAAAACTCTGTTATCTCGCGTTCATGTCATGTTGACATTTGTCATATTCATGAAAGAAAACAAATTATAGTAAAAAAAAAAGTATTTATATGTTGCGGCTTATGAAACCGGAAAATCAATCAAAGCTTTAGAAACTTTATATAAAAAAATCAAAACCATTCATAAATTAACGCGTTGTTATGAGAGCATTGAAATATATTGAAAATATAATAAAAACGAAACCGCAAAAAAAATCATCCACGTGTTACGAATTCACGAAATAAACTTACGTATAATGCGAGGCTTCAAAACAAAACAAAACAAAACAAATACAATAGCTAAAATAAAAAAATGAACCAAAGAAGAAAAATAATCAAAAATTGTAATGAGTTTCGAACCCATGTCAATGGTTAGAGTTTCTAGCAAAACCACCACTTGCACCAAAGGTAATTTTATGTATCTCACATTTTTAAATTACTTAAAGTAAAGACAATGTCGGTTGGCATCATCTTATTGGCCACCGACATTTTATTTTAAGAGTATATAAATAAATGAACCATGAGGGAGTAATGGTAGAAAACTGAAAAACTCACATGCCCAAAATTAACAAATGGAAGCAATACTATTCCACCAACATTTGTGAATTAAAATATATGGACAATACGTGTGAGTATTTTTTAAATTAATAAGTAATATGTTATGTATAATTAGTTAAAGTTATATTCCTAAATATCAATATGATTTTTTAGTATCCATGGCTTTATAGCCTAGTGGCATATGGGTGTGGGATAAGACTTTGAGACCAATAGGTCCTAGGTTCGATTCCCATAAGGGGGTTTTTCCCATATTTATTGGGTTTCCTTCTGAATTGGTGTATAGGCATTATGCCTAGTGGAGATGGATATGATCGGGTGGTTCCGCTCGTGGCACGATGATACTCCAGTGGTCCGTCAGTGATCCAAATTTGCCGTTCAAAAAAAATATATGACTTTTTAGTGCTGTTAGGATGACTTTTGACCTGTTTGTTCGCTTTAATTTCACCTTAAAATCTAATGATGTGTATATATCATATATGAGGAATTTATTTGACTGTGAGAAGGCCGGCCTTTAATATGGTTGATTGTGATGAGACGAAAATTGTGAAAAGCGGTTAAAGTGAAGTGCGTACCACCATAATGAATTGAATGGGTATTTTACTAAATTCATGTGCATATATGTACGTTTGTTGAATATTAAACCAATGTGATAAACATCTCGTGAATTATCTTCTTTCAGTTGTGGCCTCTTGGCAATTGGCTTTTTCAACCCCCACCCAATTCTTGATCATCAAGAGTTAATTATCAAATTGTTGGTTTGGGTAGATTAGGCAATTTATGACAAGACCCGCTAAAACGACATATGGCTAGACACAAAGCTAAACGGGCTTGGGTTTAGGGCAAATGAGCTCAAGTCATAAACGGGTCAACGTGGTAATGGCAGAGTTGAAACCATGCTAACGGGTTCAATGCGTCTAGTGGTGAAACCATAACTTTGTAATCGGAGGCTATCCTAAGTTTCTCTCTCTATCGGTTACAACTAACCCCTGGGTTCCACCTTGGACTCATCTACGACACACGTAACTTGCTTAAGTAAGTGATTTAAATGGGTTGACAAGTCAACGAGAGATGCTTAAGACTCATTTACCAAAATAGGACATAGTTTAGTAATTTTACAAATAATTAGTTGCACTATCTTAAATTTCGAACCCTAATTGCATTGTCTTACTGTTAACTTTGACAAAGTGTGTAAAAGTCGTGTCAATATAAAATCATGTTAAACATGTTATGCCATTTATGTTATTGACTTCTTATATTTGACTATGTTAGATGTGTTGCATCATTCATATTATTGAAGTGGTTAAATTAAATTGTGTTATATATGCTGTCATGTAATTCGCTTATTAAACGTGCATGTGTTAGTGTTTAAGTAAATGACATGTTTAGTTAAAGATGTAGTGTTCGAGTTAATAAACATGTTGCATCGAGCATGGCCCTTTAAATGCAAGATTGCGCGTTTTACCAGATCCAACTTCGATCTATGGTTAAAAAAAGTCGTTGAGCTTGATCAAGTTGGAAGATGAAGGATGTTGGCGTTTGGAGTGATTGTGAGAGATGGAGGTGCAGCATACCTTTTTGAGGTATAGGTTGGATGCCTTTAAGTTCACCCACTAAAAGGTTATTGGATTTGATCACCACTGGCTATTGGCCGCTGCCACCCTCAACTATCACTTTGACGGTCGTCACCCCCAACTTAACACTTAGTGTGTTCTGTGACCACGTCGTTAACTGATAACTAACCTTTGATCCTGTTATTATACTTTTTGGCACCCCAAAAAGTATAGTAACAGGATCAAAAGTTAGTGATCAGTTAACGACATGGTGACAGAACACACCAAGTGTTAAGTTGGGGGTGGCGGGCGTCAAAGTGATAGTTGGGGGTGGCAGCGGCCAATAACCAATAGTTAGGGGTGATAAAATCCAATAACCCCCACTAAAATAATATATAATTATATTGTAGCCATCATATAATGATTTAATTTTGAGAAAAATGCCCGGATAGTCCCTGTGGTTTCGCCTTTTTTCACCTATAGTCCCCAACTTTCTAAAATTACCTGAATAGTCCCCAAGTTTTCATTTTTTGTTCCCGGATAGTCCCTGGGTCTAACTTCAGTTTGTTTTCTCTGTTAAAAGGGTGTGAAATGACAAAAATACCATTTCCTTAAAAGGCCAAACCATAGGGACTATCCGGGCATCTTCTTCATTTTTATTTATAAAACCCCACCACCACACTTCATCTTCAACCTCCACCCACCATCACCCTCCTCCACCCTCCACCATCACCGCCACAATCAGATTTGAGCAGAGGGATGCCGGTGGTGAGAAACCCTAAATCATATTTGAGTTGTTTACAGACGTTTCCATCTCATATTCCATACTATGTTCTCTGAAACCTTATCTCTCAAATCCACCATTACTATAATCTCTAAACACACACAAATCTTTCAACACCCTCACATACACCTCCTGCTTCACCCCTCTTCCTCCGATGAATAACTGGCCGATGACCGGCTCCCCTTTTTCCGACAAACACCCATCAGCCGACACAACCCCCACTGTTACGGAATTAAACGGCTGCCACCACCAGATGGTGGTGGCGTGCGGCAGCGACAGTGTAAGAAGAGGGAAGGAGGCAGAGAACGAGTAACAATGGCGGTAGCCGCTGTCTGTGACAGAGAGAAAGACACAGAGAGGGAGAAGGAAAGGTGGTGACTGAGCCGGTGACAAGGGTTCTCGACGGCAATGGTGGCTCCGGAGACACCACGACGATGGAGGTGGTTGACTGGTGAGCAATCGGCGACGAGCGTCGAGGTTCGACAGCCGCTACTTCTTCGTGGTGGGTGTTTACGGTGGCCCAGTGATGGAGGCGGTGAGTATACTCTAGCAGGGATGTTGAAAATGATGATGTTTTGGTTCGGGTTCAGACCACACTAGCTAATCAGGTATCCCAGCGGTGGTTGGTCGTTGATTTTCGTTGATTGTTTAGGATCGGGTTTTCTGGTGACTGGAGGTGGAGGTGGAGGGTGGTGGTCATTGATCGATGGTGGTGGTGTGTGTTTGAGATTGTGAAGAAAGCTGGAGAAAGGGTTGAGGGACATGAAGAAGAAGATACAGGGGATATGATGAAGAAGATAGAAGGGTGGGGCTATTTGTAATTTTTAATAATAAAGGCATTATAGTCATTTTACACCAACTTAACTGAGAAAAGTAACCTCCATCCACGCTAGGGACTATCCGGGAACGAAAATTGAAAACTTGGGGACTATTCAGGTAATTTTAGAAAGTTGGGGACTATAGGTGAAAAAGAGCGAAACCACAAGGACTATCCGAGCATTTTTCTCTTTAATTTTTAAACAAGTTGGATGTCAAGTCTGTATATGATTATAAATGCTAATACATTATCAATACTAATCTAGTTTTTTAATAGGAAATATGAAATAGATTTTATATATATTGAAAATATATAATGGACAGCTTTTGAGCTCCCTAACAAGTTTGAACTCTTTTCCTTTACATATTGAAAAATTGAAAATATATAATGGACAACTTTTGAGCTCCTTAACAAGTTTGAACTCTTTCCCTTTACATATTGAAATATATAATGGATCAACCACTTCATAAGTAGGGGTCAAACACAATCACAATTCACATGTACCAATTATCATCAGAGATTCCAAAAATCACCAAGTAACAAGATACATTCAAAATATAAGTGAACGGTGCTAACATCTTAGAATAAGCTGGTCGAAGGATGTCAGATTCTAATGACATTTTGTAGATTAATCTTAGATTATGTTAGTAGTTTGGTGCTCCCTCTAAATGAAGGATTCTCATTGGCTGATCAATATGGTTCACACACAGATTTTTGCACTACTCTCTCATCCGTTACCGTATTCACAGGTGAGCCCTTGGCGCCGACGACGTGGTGTTAACGCCCCAAGTGCTAATAAATACATTAAAAAGACTTTGAGAATGTACAAATTAAGATCATATACAGATTGTGACTCACCATTGATGTGCTAAAAGTAGTTTAATATTTATCAACTAAATTACCCTAATATAGACACTAATTTAAACTCTAGACTCTTTAAAACTAAACTAAACTACTACCGGCAAGTGAACCGATCGAATCTAGTATAGCTAAGTGAGTCCGGAAATCGAACCCGCAAGACTCTTTTGATCACGTAAACTAGACACGCGAGACTTAATGACTGACACGACTAAATTGTTTTTATGTTTTGAGAGGGGAGTTTTCTAATATCGTAAAATTGCAATTAATTAAATACTAACTAAGGGGCCGTTTGTTTAACTCTTAACGAGGCTCTTAATGGTTCAGACCCCTTACTGGTTTAACACTTAATGGTTCAGACTATTTGTTTCACGAGCATATGTCTGAATGATTTAGACATTTGCCTCTGAATGGTTAAGCATTATACTGAGTCTGAATTGTTAAGACCTCTTATCTGAATTGGTTAGACATTTGTCACTGAACAGTTAAGCATTATATTGGCTCTTAATTGTTCAGACCTCATACTGGTTCAACACTTAATGGTTCAGACATCTTACCGGTTCAACACTTACCCATTCAGAAGTTGCCAAACAACCCCTAAGATAAACGAAAACACGAACGAAGTTTGAGCTTTATTCAAGTGATACTAATAGCACTACCTAGGTCGGAATCCTACACGTCATTCATTGGTTTCTATTGGTGTGACAATGTTATGGAACCAGGATCTTAAAATACTAAACTTATTGGGTGACCGAACAGGACCCTCGACCCTTCTCGAGAAGACACCTATGGAAACCTAATAAGTTGTTATATTACTGGTTATTATGGAGTTCCTCACGGACTTTCCAATTATATTAACGAAGTACCCTAATTTAACAATCTCCCTCATGGTACAAAAGTCTAAGGTAACTATAGTAATTTGGCTTGACTCGATTAGCAAGAATTGTAAGGGCAACTAAGGCGGTCTTTTCACAAAGATCCTAACTTTAGCAATCTAACAACCTAGACAAACCGATAATCCCTCACCTCATGGATATAAAGATTAGTTAAACTCTTAAACCTACTTGATTCATGAATATAAGTCCTATGGTGTATTGGCCAGTTAATCATAAAAATCAAGAACACAAGTGATTATGATCTAACACGAACCTATTATATGAAAGACATTAAACTAGGGACATGTGGAGATAATAAACATGAAATCAAGCAAGTAAAAGCATGCATATACATCAAATTAAAGTTATTAAGTCTTTAAATCATTAATAATCCATAAACAAAGTCTAAAACCAATAAAAATCACAACTTTATCATGTATTCATCCCCCTAGGTAGTTAACAAGATAACTAGCCAAGAACCATTGTGGGAAGAAGAAGAAGAACAATCATTAAACGAGTACTAAACATAGTTTCAATGAGAAAAAGTATAGAAGACTAGGAAAATCGGAAGCCGAAACCCGTTATCTTCAATCCTAGATCTTCGTATCTTCAACCGTGATGAAACCGTGCTTCGAAATCTTCAAATTCCTGATTATCCAACTCTGAATTCGTCCAGAGCAACTCTAAGTTCGTAGGGTTATGGGTTCTTTATGTTAATGATGTTTATATACTAATTTCCTAACACAACCAAGCCAAAAGACAAATTTCCGCGAAAACAGGCTCTCCACGTCATGCGGGGAGCACAGGGTTCTTGGTCGTGCAACGCTTCTACAAGAAAGTCAATAATGAGTCAAATACGCCTCCTTGCGTCACACAGGGAGGGCTTCCTTCCGGGCCGTGGAACGCGGCCAAGCTATATTTCTTCGATTTTGTGCCAGTTCAGCTCTTTGATCCCCTGAACTCGTTCTAGTGCTCGGTTTTCTTCATTATTGACTCGTTTTTAACCATTTTAAGCTCTTTTCAATTCCCGAGACCTGGAAATCACAAACGGATACACATTCTAACTGAAAACGAAACTACATTTAACGAAAAATGTACAAACTTTACACGGAAAACAAATGTATTTTGTAATACATCAACCATGATAAAAGAATTAACTTGATCATTGCTTGTATTTTTCATGATAATTACTAGATTCGTATTTGAGTTAAAGAACCATTGTGTAACTGCACCTATGAACAATGTTTCTTCCTAAATGGTTGAAAATAGTTAAAAACAAAACAAAACAAAAATGAATATGATTTTCCATTATAAAAACCATTTGTCAAAACTGTTTGTAAAAACATACCAAACACATTATAGCTATCACAATGTTTTGTTAAAGCAACACAACTCTGCATAAAAGAGTATGTTTGTTGACAGTCAAAATTGTTGTTAGTTATTCGGTTATCATCAACAGTAATTTATCTTAGCAGAAAAGCTTTTAGCAATTATTGTTGCTTGTAGTTGCCACTAACAGTTTATGGACTAAGTTGATGTACATCACGATTACTACTAGTAATCAACTAATACAAACTATTAGTTCTCATGTAACTTTCCATCAACCATTCATATCTCAAACAACTTTAAAAAGGTAATAAGATTTTTATTGGTAGGGTTAATCCCTTGAACCACACAAGGGGGCTATATCCCCTTAAACCTTCATGATCTAGGGACTTAATACTAATTATTAGTTCCCATTGAACTTTCCATCAACCATGCATATCTCAAACAACTTTAACAAGGTGATAAGTTCTTTTCCTTCATGGTCTAGGGACTTCATACTAATTATTAGTTCCCATTGAACTTTCCATCAACCATGCATATCTCAAACAACTTTAACAAGGTAATAAGTTTTTTTTTTTTGGTAGGGGGTCAATCCTTGGACCACACCAAGGGGGCTACATCCCCATGATAATCAGTGGCGAAGGTTGAGATTTCTGACAGGGGGTTGAAAAACGTATATACCAAAAAATTCTATAAAACCAGGGGGGTCAAAAACGTATATACCAAAAAATTTCTATACGAAAACTACATGCTCTCCACTACTGAGCGAAAAGTTCGGGGGGTCGGCCGCCCCCTCCCGCCCCCACAAAGCTACGCCCTTGATGATAGTCATATGTGTCATAAACTATTGTAGTCTTGAACAAATGTGTATACCATACCTTCTGACTTCTATCAATGTTTATTACGATTCTACTTTGGTATTAAAAAAATTCGATTCTACTAAAATCATATATTACTTTACTAAATCACCAAACGGTGAGCACTAAGAATGCACACGCCATCATTTCTAACAAAATAAAATACACATAAAAATAAGAGTACATTCTATCATTATATATTCTCATCATATATGCATCCCGCCCATAATCAATGTACATAGGGGGTGTTTGGCCTAGCTTTTTTAGCTTTTTTTTTTTTTACAAAATAAGTTTAATTTGGTGTTTGGTTTAGCTTTTTAAACTTATACTTATTAGCTTATATAAGCTATTTTGAAGAAGCTTATTTGAAGATGCTTTTTTAGCTTATTTGAAAAAGCTTATTTGTGTAATGGTAAATGATAGAAAATAAGCTATAAACTAATCTAAACACTTAAAAAGAGCTTATTAAATAATAGAAAATAAGCTATAAACTACTTTAAAATACAAGCATAAGTCAAAAAATAAAAGCTAGGCCAAACACCCCATATACATATGTGTGTCCATAGAATCTTTGTATAACGAGACATGTAAGAAAACCAATGTAAAATAAATTAAAATTAAAATGTAATTTAATTGACTTTTAAATAAAAGGTTTTGAATTAACAAAAAAACGACTGAATAAAACATTGAACAAACTCTCAGTCAGGCCTGTTTGCGACCCCATTCGACTACAACATCCCGCTAATCGACCGCCTGCCTCACTTCTAATTTACAAATTCGTTTTACATACAAACACCAGAACCCTAACTGCCGAAATTAGGGTTTTAGACACCATGGCATTATCATGATGAAGTTTAATCATTCGTTTTACGCTTCCCGTAAGTTTCCCCTTTTCTTCAATCGTCCCTATATTATTATTGCTGCATCCTTTCATTCCACTAATCGAAATTGCAAAGATTCTAAAACCCTACAACATGCTGTTTACACGTTTAATCGTATGCTTTATAGGAATCCTGTACCCCCTATTCCAGAATTCACTAAAATATTATCAGTTATTGTGAAAAGGAATCATTTTGCTGCTGCAATTTCGTTAATTAAACACTTTGACTTTTTGGGAGTCAACCCTGTTTTGAAACCCACCATTTATGTTTTCAACATTGCTATTAATTGTTTCTGTCACTTGAAAAGAGTAGACTTTGGATTCGCCGTGCTAGGGAAAGCTACGAAACTCGGATACCAGCCCGATTGTGCTACTTTTAATACCCTTATTAGGGGATTATGTGGTAACGATAAGTTGCATCAAGCGATCAAGTTGTTCGATCGGATTGTGAAGAACGGGTTTGAACCTAGTGTAGTGACTTACGGGACGTTAATTAACGGTCTTTGTAAATCGGGAGACACTCGTTCGGCTGTTGTTTTGCTTCAGAATATGGAAACATCCACTTGTCCACCGGGGATTATCCAGTACAGCTGCATTATAGACAGCCTTTGCAAGCGTAAACGATTTGTTGAAGCGTTGAAGCTTTTCACGGAAATGAAAAGAAAAGGTGTGTCGCCTAATGTTGTGACGTATACTTGTTTAATTCATGGTTTGTGTAGTATACACTCGTGGGATGAAGCACTTGAGTTGTTGAGTGAAATGCATGCTCGAAACATCTCGTTAAACGTGCACACGTTTTCTATTTTGTTGGATGTGTTGTGTAAAGAAGGAAGGATAACCGAAGCGGAAAGTTTGTTGTCGCTGATGATTCAAAGAGGCGTGACACCCAACACGGTTACATACAATTCACTCATTCGTGGTTACTGCTTACTTGGAAAAATGGATGTTGCTAGGAAGTTGTTTGACTCTATGGTTGACCAGCATTGCACTCATTCAGTTATCAGTTACAACATATTAATAAAAGGGTACTCAGAAAACAAAAAAATAGATGAAGCATTGAGTGTTTTTCATGAAATGTGTAACGAAGATATTGTTCCTAGTCTTGTAACATACAACACTCTTATTATTGGTCTGTGTCAAGCAGGCCGATTTGAGGAAGCGCTTTTGCTTCCGTATGAAATGAAATCTCATGGTTTGACTCCCGATATTTCCACTTACAATACTTTGTTAGATGCCCTTTGCAAGAATACGAAACTAGATGAAGCCGTAAAGTTTTTTGATTCCATGATCGACCAAGGTTGCACGCCTTCTGTTATGAGTTACAACATCTTAATCAAAGGATACTCCGAAAACGAAAAAGTAGATGAAGCTTTGAATATGTTTAGTAAAATGTCTAAGAATGGTGTTAATCCTAACGTAGTTACATACAACACTCTTATTAGTGGTTTGTTTCATGCGGACCGACTTGAGGAGGCTCGTATGCTTTCTTCCGAAATGAAATCCCGTGGTCTGAAACCAGATATCGTCACTTTCAATACTATATTGAACACCCTTTGTAAGAATGGGAAAGTACAGGAAGCCCGAAGTTTGTTCAACACAATGGATGATGATGGTGTTGTTCCTGATATTGTTACGTGCAATTGCATCATTGATGGTATGTGCAAATCTGGGGAAACTGATGATGCGTATGGGATGTTTTTGAGTCTTTCGGCTAGAGGCTTGCAGCCTAATGTGCGTACATACAACATCATGATTGATGGATTGTGTAAAGCGAGTGAACTTGATAAAGCAAATACATTGTATCTAGAAATGAAAGCAAACGGTTGTTCTGCCGATGAGATTACGTATAAGATAATGGTGCAGGGATTTATTCGAGCGAAGCAGACCACCAGGGCTATTGAATTTATTAACGGATCACTTAATGGAAATGTTTCGGCAGATTTAAAAAAGTGGCTAAATGGTTGTTGTCCCCCAATGGATCAAAAGATTCTTTCAAGTTCTAACTAACCCATACAAAACCTTTCAGATATGTTTTTTATATACAAACAGCAATGTCAAAACTAACAATTTATTGGTGATCCTACAAAATTTCTTGTCCTTCCTCTTCATGGTTCAATGCCTACTATCAACCAACATGAAATTTTTGAGTTTTGACTGCCCGTCTGCCCTCTTTCAGGCATGAGGTATGCCTTCTCAATTATTAGGATTTATAAATATTTTAAATGAAATATTGTTTAAAATGTTTGTTAATTGCCGGTTTATTCATCATACACTTCAAAATCCTTTTTTTTCTGGTAGGAGAACTGTTTTAGCGACAAACATTGCTGAGAGTAGTATAACCATAGATGATGTGGTTTATGTAATTGACTGTGGAAAAGCAAAGGAGACTAGTTATGATGCTTAAACAAACTGATCTGTTTCTGATAACTGGAAAAAAAGGGTAATCTTTTGGTATGGGTAAAAATGGGTTGACTTGAAAAGTGACATTCTGTCCAGAATCTTGAAAAAGGGTTCTTATAAATAGTCGGCATATCTTATAAACTTATATATTATATCAGTAGTAATATGTTCTTTTTTTTAAATAATAAAACGATTTAGGAGGCTTTATGCATTGAAAATACACTTTGGGTGATTTTGGCCCGTTAAAACTTTTAGGCTTGTTTTGTCTAAGGGTTTTTTTCTTCTTTTTTTTTTGTAAATTTTTAGTTGTACTCTTTTAAGCCACCACAAATCCAAGTCAACCCTTATTACCATTTTGATCTGTTTTCGTTGAACCTCTTTTTTTTTCTATAAATTTAAACGTTTGAGAGATAATACATACTGTTTTATCTTTTTGACTCATATCTATTGAAGTTCCGTTTTTTCTTCAAATTTTTACCCTTTTGAGATAAAACACGACCCAGATTGACGTGGTCATAAGTAAACTGTCGAAATTGTCTCTTGTTTCTCATGTCATTCTCTGATGCTATTGACAGAGACGTGGTCGTGCGGGTCGAGTACCGCCTGGAGTATGTGATAGATTATATCCAAAAAATGGGTCATAAAAAGCTTTCAACTTGGAGCCATTGGGTCCTTCTTGGCTAAGGCGCTTCAGCCCCCTGATGCACTCTCTGTTCAAAATGCTGTTGAACTTCTTAAGACCATGGGGGCTCTAGATGATGCAGAAGAGCTCACTCCACTTGGTGGTAAATTCTGATGCCTAGGTTTGATCTGGAACACTTTCTTATGTTCTTGCTTAAATTTTTTATTGTCTAGTCAGTGCGTCAAATATAGGGGTGCAAACGAGCCGAGCTTTTTCGAGCCTGAGCCGAGCTTGAGCCTAAAATAAAGCTCGTTTATTTATCAAGCCCGAGCTCGAGCCTGGCATGTGAAGCTCGTTAGGCCCGTCCAGCCTTATCGAGCCTTAGTATACTATTAGTTTTTATTAATATTTAATAATTTTACCCTTTATTTAAAGTTGTCTAGTAAACGAGCCGAGCCGAGCCGAGCTTATTTAAACTTGTTTACGAGCCGAGCCCAAACAAGAAAATAAACTTGTTTAGTAAACGAGCCCGAACCCGAGCTTCACTTATCGAGCTCGCGAGCCTAAAGAACTCTATTATTTATATTATTATTATTTAATATATCACTTAAAAGATAATAAACGAGCCGAGCCGGAGCCAAGCTCGAGCTTGAGAAACTACCAACGAGCCGAGCTCGAGCTATCATAAGTTAATTAAGCTCGAGGAGGGTCGAGCTCGGGCTCGGCTCGTTTGCACCTCTAGTCAAATATGATTTCAAGTGTTGTATCTCAGTAATATCCCTTTTTTATGTTTTAAATAAAATAATATCGAAGGTTTTATAAGTGGGTGGCACTCATGAGGGCTTGGGTTGACGGGTTGGTATCACCTAGCCTGAACAGTACTTGTTTAATTAGTCGCGTAGAAATACCCAACTTTAATTTGGAAACACTTAGCACATGTAACCTGGACACGACTTGTGTAACCCGTTCATCTAGACAGATCAAACGGATTGGTCTGGTAAACTGGCTGTAAATAGGTTGTAGACTGGTAAGAGTTTGTAATTTGCAATTTATAAATTTTTTATTCTAGTGTTAGACTGGCGGGTGGGTTGACCTGTTTATCAACAACCAAAGCCAAACATTAGCAAAGCATAATCTGATATTGGCTTTGTAGACAAGTCAAAGGGTGCAAATGTAAGATACATTGTAGGGTTGGTAGTTTCGATATGTTTACTTATGAATGGATCAATTCAGGTTATTTTTATCTCTAACGGGTAAAAGAAAGTCCAAAAGGAAAAAAGTCAAGTGGGTCGAGCTGGTCAAACGGGTGGAAAGTCTCTAAAGCGTGTTTTTATCACTTAGTATTTTCTAAATCAATTTTATTAAGAGAAAGATACACCTAAGTGAAGGGTATAATTGGTCCCCATTTAAATTTTTTATATTTGTACTACTATAATTTTATAAAATCAGGCATTTTTTGTCATTTCACAATTCATAGCATACACTTGCCGAAATGGGTATAAATGAAAGTATGAAACCAGATACGTACTTGGTGGCGTAAGTTAGTTTTAATATACGGGTGGACTTGATGAAAGAAGTTATATAGATGGGTGACCTCCAAACACATGATCTCAGCATTTTAGTAAAATATATAGAATATTGTTTAAAATAATTTGATTTTTGTAATCATATTTCACAGCAGTAGTTGTTTTTTAATATTCTATTACAAGGGTGTTACCGGTCAACCCAATCTGTACACTTATTTATCCTTTTGGCCTGTTATCTTACCAATCCATCCTGCCCATTTGGTCTGTCCAAAATTTTTGTAACCCTCTTCCTTCTTATTTGGTTTATAGTGAAAAAGGTGAAAACCAGCAGCGTATACATTCGGGACTCCACAAATATATCAGATTACGCTTTGCTATTCTAATTCCAAGCAAGAATGGAGATGGCATTGAGATGCTCGATGGGTATCTTCAGTTTTCTGCATCCAAGAGTGTGTTGGGATTGATAAAGGTACGTTTTTGCGTTAGATGTGGTATATGGGTGGGATGAGTAACGGGTAAACATTGTTTGGGTCAAAATGGGTGATTTTTCGTACGGGTATGGCTCGAGTTGGATTGGTCTAAAATACTTTCTGTGCTAAATTTTTTAAAATAAGTAGTGTCAAATATGATTACTAAAACTGCATTGATTTTTTTTATTTATTTAGGCAACTTCATTTTATTAGAAGTGTCAAGATGAGTAAGTTGAGTAACAAATAATCCAAAGCACTTTTTGTCTAAAGATGTCATATATGATTGCTAATACCTTATAATTTCTACAAGTTCTTTTTTTTAATAAACTGATTTATGTTTTATGCGTTAAAATACACTCTGTGAGACAATTTCGACCCATTTGTTAATGATACTATATTAAATTAGAGGTGGAAAAACGGGCAGGTGAGCCATGCGCTAAAATAGTTTGGGTCAAAGTGTCTGTCCGGGCTGGGTTTACCTAACACATTTTTTGTTCAAAAAACTTATCTTATTTTTACATATAGTTAGTGTGGCAAAGCTATTGTATTTCAGTAAAAAAAGTGACTTTTGAGTAAATGCATTTACCAAGTTTTATACGTTTAAAACTACATTTAAGACCGGTTTCTCCTGAGAAATTTTCTTGATTTTTCTCATATGACATGTTAGATTTTAGGGGTGTGGGAATAGTGGAAGCCAAGATAAAACACAATTCAAATTGACCTGTCTTTAATGCTAATGTCTACTGATATTACTTGGCACTTTGACCTATTAGAAACTAAACACAGTTCAGATCGACCCATTTTCATTTAAACGAGCCAACATTGCCAACTTTATTATTTCTACAATCAATTGCCCTTTTGTTATATCTTTAATGTTGATTTTGCAGATAATGAGAGGGGAAGTAGATACATTATTGAAAAGGAAAATTGAAGACCCTAAGCTGGATGTTAATGTTGAAGGAAAAGGAGTTGTTGCAGCTCTTGTTGAGTTGCTGCACAACCAGAATGTTCGTTATTAGACATTAATTTTAGAGTAAATTACTTTTTGAGTCCCTGTGTTTTAGTGGTTTTAACCATTTGAGTAAAAAATAAAAAAGTTTAACGCCCTGAGTCCCTAACTGCTCATTTTATATCGTTTTGAGTCCAAAATCAAAAGCACGGGTGTTAAAAAATTGGACTCAAAACGTTATAAAATGAGCGGTTAGAGACTCAAGGCGTTAAACTTTTTGATTTTGGATTCAAGTGGTTAAAACCACTAAAACACAGGTATTCAAAAAGTAATTTACCCTTAATTTTATATTTGTTTTCATTTATATAAAACCACTTTTGAAAAGTATGATTTTTAGTTAAATTACAAGTTAAAAAAAAAGTTATATTTGGGGCTTATGAATACCACCCTTCCCTCAATATTTTTGCTACAGAAAATAACATGTAATGCTTGTTAAGCCTTTGCTCTTTTGATACCATCGATGCTTGTAACTTTGTTGCTATTGTATCCAGAAATCTTTGCAGCACTCATCATTTCGTCTAAATTATTGCCTCTTCGTGCAGGGTTGAACTAACCCTGATGAAGTTTTGTTTAGCAATGGTATCTATGTTTTCTTTTCTATTTTTTTTTTTTTTTTTTGGGCCGGCTAAATGGACTGATATATTAAAAAGAGAAACAGAAAACATAACCCTTAACAAGATGCTAAGGGCACTTTACAAAGATTGAACCTACAATCCCCAATATTAAGACTTTAACCGCAAACTTTGAACCCATTCCAATTCTCCCACGTAACCCCCTGTAATTTGGAACTATTTTTAACTCAAAGAAAAGATAATGTCTTGATGTCTTCTATGATGTTATGAATTTGTGCCTCCTTTTGGTTGAATACGTTTTTTTCTCCATAGTACCCATGCTACCGTCATTGAAATAGCCAAGATGCGTCTTTTTTGTATCTGATTGGAGCCCACGGAGTCACCCATGTTGAATGCACTGGAGAGGTTTTAATGTGACAAATCAATGTACATTAAATGTTTGTTGTTGAGCAAGGGCATCATAGGCAGGTACATATTAATATTTGTTTGTTGTTACAAAGTTGTTATGATAAATATACATCTGTAGTTGAAAAAATAAGAAGTTAAAACCTTATGGACGTGAAAATTAGAAATAAATAGTTTATATTTATTCTTATCAGGGCCAGTTCTTGGGCCGGTCTATCCGTGCCGTTGCACGAGGCCCAAATTTTCAAAGGGCCCAAAAGGTTTTTATAAGCTTTTGTGTGTGTGTGTGTGTGTGTGTGTATAGTATATGCATCCATTCATTATGCATAAAAGTATTGGTGGTTGAGTGAAAAAAACCATCTCAAGACAATGTAAATGTCTCAAATTCAAGTTTTGGCTCCACCACAAAGGTTTTATCTTTTTAATTTATTTCCCTTAACAACAATTTTAGGCCCAATTCTTTTTGTCGCCCGGGCTTAAATCTTTTTGAAAGTTCTCAGGGACGACTCTGATTCTTATACTTAGTTATCTAATCAACTTTTAATACCAAAATATGAATAACCAATAGACATGAGTGATTATAGAGTTATAGTTATAGTCATAGTCATGGTTGTAAAACAAGGTCTCGAAGGTCGAGTACTCCCCGAGTAGTCACTACAAGATATGTTGTCGATGCGACTCTTATCAACTCTGCCTAATTACTCAGAATCGATCAAACGCGGTCAACTTCGGCCAGAATCAGATCTAGTACGTCAACTCGGGCCGAGTTTGACTTTTAAAAAAAATCATAATTTCTATGCCTATCATATTAAAGAATAAATATCATTTTCACGTATTTTATTATAAATATTAGTAAATTTATGTTATTTGACATATATTTAATTTTTGAAAACTAATTTATTTATAATTTAACATGTCCAAGTATTGTCCGAGTACTCTACGCCTAGGACGGGTATTCTCAACTCCCCGATCGAACGACTAGGGAGCCTATCGACTTTTGCAATCATTGTTATAGTATCAAAACATGGATGGACTTATAGTTTAAGAAGAAACTTGAATTAATGTAATATATATATATATATATATATATAAAGTATATCGTACAATATGCCTTAACGTACATTGCGTATGCGAGGCAAAATTGCACGTTATAGTATAAACAATGAAAGCCGCATGTGTTAAAAAAAAACATAAAATCGCATTGGTTAAAAAAAAGGAAACTCGCATGTGGAAAGAAAAAGTCGTATATTATAAATCAATTTCGCATGTTGTTACTGAATCTCGTACGCAATGTACGTTAAGGCATTTTGTACGTTAACCGGTCTCTCTCTCTCTCTCTCTCTATATATATATATATATATATATAGTGTATTGTACAATATCCCTTAACGTACGATGCGTACACGATTAGTGTATAACATGCGATTTTGTACATTTTGTTGTCCGAGTCTGTGAGTCCGAATTTATGACCATGCGATTTTGAGATATAACATGCGAACAACCATTTTTTGAGTCCGAGCTTGTGAGTCCCATCAGGGGCGCAACTTAAGTAGGGCGGGAGGGGGCGACCGACTCCCGAACTTTTCGCTCAGTAGTGGAGAGTATGTAGTTTTCGTATAGAAATTTTTTGGTATCTACGTTTTCGACCCCTCAGTTCTATAGAAATTTTTGGGTATATACGTTTTCGACCCCCTCATCGGAAATCTCAAGCTTCGTCACTGAGTCCCATGCGAGTTTATGACATGTCCAGGTTTGTGAGCCATGCGATTTGAGATATAACATGCGATTATGACATGTCCGAGTTTGTGACATGTCCGAATTTGTGAAGCCATGCGATATGATATGTCCGGGTTTGTGTATGACATGCGATTTCTAATCGCGTACGTATCGTACGTTAAAGCCAATTGTAGATTAACTGACCCCTATATATATAAGAATCAATAACAAAAAGATGTGAAGAAATACACGATCATGAGAAAGAAAATTAGAAGAAGAAAAAAACATACCATTTGCATATATTACCTGAATTTGTATTTTGAGAATTGTGTAAGTTACACGATTTTATATTTTAAAAATCGTGTTACATTATATTTTCTATTTACGCAATCTTCTATTTCAAAAGATTATTCTCTAAATATAAGACCATGTCATGTAGACATGTGTCATCTTTTTATTGGTCTATTTTTTTTGTGATAGTGTGATTAACTAGATATTGAGAAGAAAAGTTAATATCGGGCCTGTTTGGCTAAGCTTTTCAAAATGACTTATTTGCTTATTTGCTTTTCTGAAAAGCAAATAAGTAAATAAGCTGTTTTGAAAAGCTTTAAAATGGAGCTTTTCAAAATGACTTATTTGCTTTTCAGAAAGTAAATAAGCAAATAAGTCTGAAAAGCAAATAAGCAAATAAGTCATTTTGAAAAGCTCAGCCAAACAGCCCCATCATATTGTTTAAGCGACCCTTCAAAAATGGCATGATACGGACACACATTATTTATTAGTTTTGTGTGTAGCCATACGATATTACGATTTATCGTTAGTCAAAAGGCTATTTTCACAACGCTAGTTTTGTCGAAATAGGTATTAGGTTTATCGTTTGTATTTAAGAAATCCTTTAGTTTTATAAATTTATGAAAGTAAATTAATCTTCACAGTACCATTTGACTATTATTCTTTGCCATTTTGGTATTATTCTCATAGTAGTGTGAAAATAATTGTTTTAATTATGGTGTTTGGGTAACTTATTAAAAGAATTTATGGTTTCTAGCTTATTAGTTACAATCTTAATATAAACTCTTTCTTACAAGCACATCCGATTTGACTTGTCAAACATTAGATTATTCTTGGTCTTTGAAACTATGTGAACTAGTTTAATACACGTTAGATGGACGGGTTACGTTGATTTATTATATAGTAACAACGTGAATGGATCTATGAACACAAATATTTACTTATTGCATCTTAATATTACAACACAATTTGAGGCTCCTAAAAAAAAGTAAATGCATGTGAGATTAGCATGTGAAGGTTTTGACCATTTAAATTGAGTGTTCGTATGTACTTGCTAAGATTGAAAATCATATATTTTGTAGATCGATAGGATTGAGTTCTTGTGTTTCCGACATATATATGTAATTATTATATATATCAAATACTAACACCCTTTTGCGCCAGTGTATTATTGTTTTTTTCAAGTTTAGCCACAACAATTTAGAAAGTTGTTAATTGTGCGCCAGTTTATTAGCGTATCATCCCCTTCTTCTTGCCAAGTTTCCTCTGTTTTACACCTCACCAACCACCACTTCTTTTCTTTTCTTCTTTCTCAAAATCTCGACTTTCACTCCACCAGCCATCCTCCGCGCCGGCGTAGACCTAAAGCCCTCTCCGCCTCCGACAGCCTACTCTCAATTTGTTGCGGTTAGGTTTAGGTCGTGACAGAATGCGACGGTCGGCGGCTCCAAGTTTCTCTATCTTTTGTTTTGTTGTATAGGTATATCTACCATTTGCCTTTCTTCCTTGATTTCTTTTTGCTTTAGCAAACATCATCCATCCTTCTTTGCTGTCATATGATTCTCAGTTCTATGCTTTTCTTCTTTGGTTTTTCTTTGCTTTTGCATCAATGATTCTCATCAGTAGGTTTTATTGCAGGTTGTCTATTCGGTGTGGTTAATTTGAATGCCTGATTTGGGCTTTTGAGGTTCGTTTATTTCTTCTTGATGTTTGTTTTTGTTGAAGGATTGTATCGATGTTTCATCCCATTTAAGAAAAACAATACAGAGACCGAGAGACAGTCAGGCGAAAGAAAGGGATAAGGAGACGACAAAGAAGAAGATTAGGTGATGCTTTTTGTTTAGTTTGTTGAAGGTAATCAGGAAATCCTTGTATGATTGCTACAGTACCCTTGATTAATTTAAAAATAATAAAGAAAAACATATTCGCCGTTCAATTCCCCCACCCCAAATCGGCGATCCTTGAATCGTTGCCCACCAATCTCCGCCGCCGATCCCCTTCAATCGCCGCTGCCAGTCAGTCTATCCACCGATCTGATTACCGGAACCTGCTGACTGATATTCAATTATCCACTCAATAGGTGCGTCAATGTTTTCATCATAAACAATTTTTCTATCTCCTTGCTGTTTGTATAGATGGGGAAAATTGTTTATGTTTTCTAGGGTTTTCTGACGATGGAACTGAGTAAAACTGAAATCAATTTTAGGCGATTGCTAGCAGCCGCTCCTCAACATCATCAATCCAAACTTATTCATGTACACACTGCCAATTCATTCTTGATTTTCATGTATCATTTCTTGCATATAACTTTATGCTCCATTTTTTGCTTCAATAGTTATTTTTGTCATAGTTATTAAAGGCGCGAGGCGCACTCACTTTGGGTGATTTGTTGGGCCCGGGGCCTTATTTGCGCCTAGGCGCTTTAATAACTATGATTTTTGTAAATCTATTGTCAATCAGTTTAATTTACTGTGTACATTCTTTATTAGTTTGAGTATGCTTATAAAGTGCTAATTTTGCAGTATGTTAGCACTCTAAGAGAGCTGTTGGAGCAACTCGCTGCAGAGAGAACACCAGAAGGATTACCGAGGTCTGATTCTTTCTCCATCTATAGGGATTGTGTATGTGCCTATACTGCTTTACTGCCAATCATAGTTGTCTCTAGTGGTCGCTATAGCGAATAGCGTAGCGTATAGGTCGAAAGTCGCTACAGGGTATGTAGCCATAAATAGTGGGATTTCAGTTTTTTCTTTTAATATAAATAGCGATCAAATATAGCTATAAAATAGCTGGATTTTTTGTTTTTGTTAAATATACATGTAAAATAGCGTATATACCAGGGTATTTTGATATAATATACATATAATTCTTTTTTCTTGTGTATCACTATTTATAAAATAGGGCCCGCTATTTATCGCTATCCCCTTATCGCTATTTGTTGCTATTCGCCATTAACAACTATGCTGCTAATTGGCCTTCAATCTCAATAAAGCTTTAGATTTCTTAAGTTTCCTTTCGGTTATTGTAGAATTTCAAAAGCTACATTGAGTGATTATTCTGAGAAAATTGAAGCAATTGCTGCCAACTTGGCTTCTTCAGAAGTGAGTATATTTCTATCTTCTTCAATTAAATGTACCATCGGTTTTTTGGTAGTGTTAGACAGGGTTAGTCGTTCATGTAAATGTATCATCAAGTTTTGAAGTTCAACCTATTATTGGCTTAATGTGATATTTTCTTATGTTTGGTCATGTAATCCATTCCATAAGTAAATTATCTTTATTAACTATTTATTATTTATTTATATTTTGTTTTTGTCGTACTTTGTTTGTATCCAGACTTCATATATCATCTAATTATATCATCTAATTAGATAGGTTGCGTAACGCTAGGAAAAACTACCAAACTTCCGCCGCGTAGCGGCGGGTGAACACCTAGTTTCTATAATTTAATAACTAAATGCCCAATTTTATTATTAATTAAATGAAAGTTCAAAGGCTTGGATCGGTCTAGAAAAAATAAAAGGTTACACTTTGTCTCTTATTCTCATGTTGATACGTATCTTTCTCTTTCCATCAAGGAAAGTGTTCCCTACCAACACATTTAAAGGTAAAGAGAATGGGATGAGAATCCAAAATCATGAAAAAAACTTTTTTTTTCTTCATAAAACATGTAAAAGATTTTATTATTAGGGGTCGGAGAACCATCTGGTAAGGTGATCAGGTACCCCATACCTAGTTGTTAACACCGTTGCCACTGTATCAGGTAAGGGTATTCCAGTGATTATTCCAGGTGTTTACTGAATCGGCAAGTGGGATTTTGTGTGTGTGTTGCAGGCTAGTGAGAGATGTCAGTGGTGTGTGAGTGGTAGCCGAACATGTTCCACCCCTGGTTTCGGCGGGGCCATTCTTGGGTAGTTGTGGCACCCCTAGTGGCCTCAAACCAACGATTCAAAGATATTACATGTAAATTACAAAATAATACAAATGTTAATAAATTTTATCCTTGTTTAAAAAAATAACTAAATGAAATGTTACAAGGTGGTGAAAGAAAGAACTAGATACAAGAAGAAATGGATTAAGATTCTCCCGGTTATGAGAAAAGTAGAATAAGGTGTCTATGAGTGAAAAATGGTTAGTTATTATTGAGAAAAATGGTTACCTAAACAGGGGTAAGGATAGTGTAAAAATGGCCTAAAATGTGAGAAGTGTGAGAAGTGTATTATATATAAACACCGTATAACAATATGTAACATCATATAATACCATATAACACTATGTAACACTAGAGGTGTACAAACCGGTTTTTTTTACTAACCGAAACCGGTTATTAACTGGACCGGTTTTTTTAGCCCAAAAAAAACCGGTTTTTCATTAACCGGTTACGATTTTTAACCGGTTTTAAGGGAGAAAATGTGTAACCGGTCCTAACCGGTTATAACCGGTTGAAAAAAAAACCGGTTTTTGATGTTCAAAATAACCGGTTAAAAAAACCGGTTTATATAAACCGAAAAAAAAACGGTAAAAAACCGGTTGTGCAGAATTGTTTACAGAATGTTTTTTTGGCTGTTTTGGCTGCTGTTTTTGCTGGTTCTACCAGTTTTTTTTTTTTTTTTGTAAAATTCAATTTCTTAGATAAAAAGCATAACGATGAAAGTATAAAAAGTTAAAACATTCATCAAGTCTCGCAACAAATGGTTTTACATAATAATGAAAATACAAACGATAAACGTACCAAATGATAAACGGTTTTACATAAAATTAAAATATTAATCCGCAAGAAGGTCCACTAATACATATATATTTTTTTAGTGGAACTACAATATTGAGAAGCCTCGTTTAATCTTCTTCGGCCGAACCCGAACCGAACTATTGCGTAGGAATTCGTCTAATTCGGCTTCTTCGTCGGTCATTGGGGTTGTCAATTCGGCTTCGACCTCGTCCTCGTAAACTTCTCCTTCGTAATCTAATTCTTCCTCGAGTGAACGTTTGTCTTGAACTCTCTTCGCCGCATCCAAGTAGTCTTTTAAGCCAATCGACATCTCAACCGCCTTAGGTGTTAGTCGAGTCCTCCTTATCGAAATCACCCTACCACTAATAGAAAAAACACTTTCCGAAGCTACCGTGGAAGCTTGGACCGTTAGTAAATCTCGGGCCATTGTGGCTAAGATCGGAAATTGATCTTCCTTACTTTTCCACCAAGCCAACAAATCAAAATTTTTAAAATCTTGTGAACTCATCATTTGTAGAAAGTTCGACCCACCATACCGACTGAGTTCACTACTACTAGTGTTACCACGATGCATTTGACTCGACTCATCATACAATTGGTTATAAACATAAAAATCAGTATCTTCCATTTGACTTGAACCTTCACCGAAAGCGGCGTTTCTCATTGACTCGTGAATGTGTGACGTTGAACCATATTTTGTTACATAAACATCAAACAATTTTGAAAGTTGATCGTTGAAACGAGATTTTGCGACTTCACCAAAGTTTGGTTCTTGAGTGGTGTTTAAATTCAATTGGTGTGCAATTTTTTCAATCAAAGACCCGGTTCCAAAAATATTAAAACAAGGGTTTAGAGCAGCGGCACAAGTGAAAACCGCCGGTAGTTCTTTAAAATATTTTCTTAATTTTTCCTTCATTGTATCCGCCATGTCACAATATGGTCTACCTCTAACCGACAACTCGTTTACTTTCAAACACATTTTAAACAAATTGTGAAGTACCAATGAACTTGTTGGATAATAAACCCCCGATAAAGTCTTTGTTGATGTTTTGAAAACTTGAAGCACTTGTGTAACAGTTTCAATAGCTTCCCAACCCGATGGGTGAGGGTAATCGAACAATTTAAACAAAATCGTGCGTTTCATCATTTGCCACGTCACCGGTTCAATCCAATGGGCGGTGACACAAATATACGAATCGGGTGAACCGTGCGGTGCGGACCAAACGTCGCTAGTCAAGTTAACACCGGTTTCTAATTTTTCAAAATAAGAAATTAATTCTAGTTTAGCTTTTTTCCACAATTTTAAACAATCCCTCCTAAGAGTAGCACGACTTACATGGGTGTATCGTGGTTGGAGAGTTCGTTGAACCATCTTTGTATAGCGTTGGTTGTCGAAGTGGTTGAACGGCAAACTTTCTTGGATTACAAACTTTGCCATTTCATCCCTAACCATATTGAAATTGTAGTTGAAAATATTAGCGCCATCACTTGCCATGGAAGCTTGACCACCAACTTGTTGTTGTTTCAACGCCTTGCAAAACGGTTTTTCGACGTGTTGCTTCAACGTGGAGTTTGCGGTTTCGGCGTAAAAACCTTGACAATGATGACAACGCGCTTTTCTTTTACCGTTGGCCATCTCGCACAAATCAAAATGTGACCAAATCTCGGGGTTGCGTTTTGTTGGAACAACACGAATCACCGTGTCGGTTGTAGACTCCCCAACATGGACCGAATCATGGGCACTAGACGTTGCCATAGCGTTTTGAGAGTTATCGAACAAGAATGAGGGACTTTTTTAGAGTTTTTGAAGGTTCTCAAGTGTTGTGAATGAAATCTAAACACCCACAACCCTTTTATACTAGTTGGAGATGAGTTTTAGGCAAAAAAACAAAAAAAACGGGCAGAATCGGATCCAAACGGTAATATTACCGTTATGTGGAGCTGGGCGATTAAAACCGGTTTTAACTGGTTTTTTTAACCGGTTTTTATATATTCGTTACCGGTCAACCGGTTTTTTTAATTAATCGAATAAATAACCGGTTTTTTAAAAAAATGGTTTTATAACCGGACCGGGCCAGAAACATTGTAACCGATTTATAACCGGTCTAACCGGTTGTAACCGAACCGGTTATAAAAAAACCGGTTTTTACAATAACCGGTTTCGGTTTTTTTACCGGTTTCGATTGCGTAATCAGTTTTTTTGTACATCTCTATGTAACACTATATAACATTATATAACAAATATAACACTATACATCTATCATAGACATGCTATCAGACAACCTATAATGTTATATTTGTTATATAATGATATATAGTGTTACATAGTGTTATATGGTGTTACATATTGTTATACGGTGTTTATATGGTGTTATATAGTATTATATATAGTGTTATAATACACTTCTCACACTTTAAACACTTTTTATAGGATCCTCTACCTACCTACCTAAACAAATGTTTTATTTTAAATAAAATGGAGCATTTATTGATTTATATTTTGTTATTGGTTGAAAAGATAGTAATTCAAAAGAGATAATAGAGGAAATGTCCTTGAATTGATTTGATCTTGTAACAACCCCAATGTAGTGGTCAAACTTGTAAGGTAGCACTGCAAATTATACCTCATTAATGGGCCCATTTCTCTCTGAGGAAAATGGACCCCACTCACATGAGAAAAGTGGACTATGCTAAATGCAAGAAAAATATAATGTACTGAGTTACCACAGTAATGATAAATATGCAATGAAAGTTGAGAAAAAAAGCCATATAATTTCTAAAAATGGTGTTAAAAGTTAGTAGTGCAAAATAAGTTATACCAAGCATAAGAAATTTGTATTTTTTTTAATTATTCCTGAAACCAGTTTATCCATTTTTTCATGATTACAGCATCTTTTTATCTACAATTTAAAGTTTCAAACTATATTCTAAGATATGAAACTTAGACTGCGGGTTGTGGAGCTTGGGTTCACATATGACGGAGGTGGTCTCCACATGGTTGGACGTGACTTTTTTTGGGTGTGGTGTGGCCACGTCAGAGGGGCAACGCCCAAAGCCAAGCCCATAAGGGATGGTGTGCAAGGCTTGGGTGGGTTTCCCACGTCCCAAACCCAAGTTCACACCCCGAGGTCTTAAAATGTGTATACACATAAGGTATAATGTGTGAAATCACATCTTATAATTTTCATTTGTCATAATTGTTATTGTAATTTCTTAAACATACATGAGTTATAGCTAGTAGCCAATTATATGAGTTTGAGCTTGGTTGAAAGATTTTAAGCTAAATTAGAATTTAACACCATATGTAAAAGATTTATGATGACATGATGTCAACTTCGCTTTCACTCGAGATAATTTAATGTTAACTTAAGTTGAACTTGAAAAGTTTAAAAACACATATACGTGTTACACATGACGTTAACTTAAGTTGAACTTGAAAAGTTTAAAAACACATATACGTGTTACACATGACATGTAACATGATGAATAAAGTCACTCAAAATATAAACGTTTGCTTGATTTGAGGTCGATATATGTACCATACTCGCATATTTAAACCTTTACTCAGAACTTCGCTTTAACAAACATCATGACTCGTTGGCACATCTGTTGGTAAATCACATTTTTGAAGATTAATGGCGGGAAATTTGTTGGGGGACAAATCATGTTTTATTTAGGTTCATCATATTCTCATTTTCTTAAAATTTTATTCTCACACAATTTCATTTCATCTCTCTCTCTCTATATATATAGAGAGAGAGAGAAAGATAGAATGGAAAGTGTTACTATTAACACCCTTATTTATTATTATGCGATACACATAAAATAAAAATGGATAATTTGTTGATTAAAATGTTAATGCGCATATTTATATTTAAATAATTAAATTTATTAATATTAAATACATAATTATCGTAACACCATTATAATCAATCTATATAAAGATTATTAATATTATCAACTCTTTTTCATCAATAGATTTATAGTTAAAATACAGTTTGTCTACAGATGAACTTATAATTAAACAATTTTAAGTAAACACATCATTATATTATTATTATATATATTAATAGAAGGTGATCATGAATAGTGCTTTAAGTTAATATTATTTTTTCTAAGTTTTTATTATTTTATTGTTTTTTTATTACTTTAATTGATTGTAAACGTATATTTTTTCTCATAAAAATGAATACATAATGGTACGATGTTATTCGATTCAGTTTGATACGGTTTGTAGCGATATGTTATGAGTCTATCGAAAGCAGAAAATTTTATTGTTTTGTTATTACTTTAATTGATTGTAAACATATATTTTTTCTCATAAAAATGATGCATACCGGTATGAGGTTGTTCGGTTCAGTTTGATACGGTATGGTAGCGATATGTTATCAGTTTATCGAAAGCAGAAACAATAAAGATAAATACGGGTACCGATGCAGATGTTGTTCACTCGGTTTGGTACGATAGCTGCACGATATCTGTTTTCGAAAAAAATATATAACATAATGTTGAAATAAAATAAACATAGAATGCAAACGAACTGAACGGATATCAACTGAACAAACTCGGTACCAATATCGATATTTGTTTCTGATCGATGTAATGTTTTTTTCTTAATGTTTTCTCTTTCGATTACTATAACGAGCGTCGATATCATAGCGAACCGAGCTGACACCAACTGAATTCCCGCCGCGAAGCGCGGGGGAAACTCACTAGTACATATTAATAAGAACTCGTGATGAACAGTAATTCAAAATTTTTTAATATTATAGTTTTTTTAAGTTTTCATTATTTTATTACTTTAATTTAATTTATTATTTTATTGTTTCCTTATTTTATTATTTTAAGTTTTCTTATATAACATTTAAGATAATGTTTACATTGATGCCCTGGCGATTTCGACTGTATACAGTGACGAATCCAGGATTTTTTTTCATTTGGGTCCATTTTTTGTGTAAAGATTTTTCACAACCAAAAATTAAAATTTTCGGGTCGATCATCGTAGTCGGTGCTAGAAAATAATGTAGAAGCATTTAGTGGACATGAAACCACTACATTATATGTTGAAAGTTTTATTTGGTAATCAAGTGTTAAATAAAATCGACATTCAATTTATCATTTTAAAGAATCAAATTAGAGGGTGGTTGTGCTTTTTTAAAACACTAATTTAATTTTGATGGAAAAAAATAAACTAAAAAAATTGGACATGTAAGACTTGAACTCGGGATCTATTTGTTAGAACACAAGGAGATTTACCACCACACCATCTTTGCTTTTAATACTATGGGGTGAAATTAACTTATTTTATGGGATCCTTGAAAAATTTAACATACCGGTTCTACTATTTTCTAAAAAAAGATTGGGGTCCGTGGACCCCGACCCGGACCATATGGGTCCGCCCCTGACTGTATAACATGGTATCGGTATCCTTATTATCAGAACCTTTACTGATATTCGTATTTATGGTTTTTGACCGATGTAAAACACATATTGATATTATTTTGGTCATATCGTGACTTTATTTTTTGGGTTTTATCTTTCCCTTGATATACCGAGTGGCGATACCGTATCGATGTCGTAATGAATCGAACCTATATCGAATGATACCCACCGCAACGTGCGGGGGAAATTAACTAGTTATTATATATATTAATAGAAAGTTATAATGAATAGTAGTTGAAATATTTTAAGTATTTGTTTTTATTTAGTAATATTTTATCAATTATTCATTTAATTGTTTAGTAATAAGATAATTATTAGGTATTTGTTCTTTCTATTAGTAGCATTTTGTTTAGCGTTCAGTTTGATTTTTTTATAATAACTTACGTTCGGATCACTACGATAGCGACACGATATATGTTATCAAACAAAAAACCATAAAAATTAGGCAAATTGGATTTAAATAATCCCAACTTGCTCAATTTGGCCGATAATAATCCCAACTCAGTTATTGGCCGATAATAATCCGAACTGGTCCACTTTTGGCCGATAATAGTCCGCCGTTAAAAAATAGCTTAACCGAGTTAAGTTTTTTTTTTCTGAATTACAAACCGATGTTTTATGGATTTTGATCAAAACGAGGATACGGGTTGATTGATAAAAAAAAATTTACCCCAAAATATTGCCCCAAACGACGAAAACGGTGCTTCAATTCAGGTGTTTAAACTTCCAATTAACAAAAATCAAGTCGTTTGAAGCACCGTTTCGAGGTAAGTTTTACATAAATCGAATCCTATCCTCGTTCTGATCAAAATCCATAAAACATCGGTTTGTAATTCGGAAAAAAACTTAACTCAAAAAGCTTAACTCCGTTAAGCTATTTTTAACGGCGGACTATTATCGGCCAAAAGTGGAACAGTTCGGATTATTATCGGCCAATAACTGAGTTGAAATTATTATCGGCCAAATTGAATAAGTTGGGATTATTTAAATCCAATTTGCCTAAAATTAATACATAACGGTACAGATATTGTTCAGTTCAGTACGGTATGATAGCAATACGATCTTTGTTTATCGAAAGGAAAAACAATAAAAATAAATCCCGGTAATGATACAAATGTTGTTCAGTCGGTTTCGGTTTGGGTTGGTATGATAGCGG
This sequence comes from Helianthus tuberosus, assembly GCA_030545235.1. Lineage (NCBI taxonomy): Eukaryota > Viridiplantae > Streptophyta > Magnoliopsida > Asterales > Asteraceae > Helianthus > Helianthus tuberosus. The sequence continues at coordinate 130,353,238 of CM060434.1, read as the reverse complement.
CACAATAGCCGTTTTCCATAATGTTTATATGGCAACGTTGAAAAAAATAAACTAAAAAATACAAACCATCCAAACTGATATCAACTAAACAATATACAAATCAAACGATGTGTTGTTAGGGTTGATGTGTTGTATTGCAAGCAGCTGACGCAAGTTCGATTGTTGTTGTGTCTGATTCTATGTTTTGCCAATGTGGGGTTAGCCCACTTGGTAGAAGCATATGCCTCTTAAGGGAGATGTTCCAGGTTCAATCCTGGGCAAGGGTGATAAATATTAGAATTATTGGTGACTACAGTAGACCAGGCGTTGTCATTAAAAAAAATGAACATTGGTACCTGTATGGATATTCGTTTTTTATTGTTTTCGATCAATGTAAGGTTTTCTCTTTCGATGACTATGGCGAGTGTTGGTATCATAACAAACAGAACAGATACCAACGAAATTTTCTCCACGAAGCGCGCGGGAAAATCACTAGTTTTTATAAAAATATACGTAATATCTAAAGTGATCGATCCTTAACCAGTTAAAGAAAAATATCTAGAATGATCTTTAAGGTCTCCCTTGACGCTTTACAAGTATTATATTTCCTATATTTTTTATATTTATTTATGTGTGGTAATTCGTTAGAATGCTGTAATATCCATCAACTATTAAAAAATTCAAAGAAGTAATTTATATGTTTAAAAAACTTTTGCCGTGCAAATATAAAACAATTTTCTTGTACCATGTAAAGGTAACAAGGTCCTCTAAAACAGTGATTTAACTTTTATTCATTTATTTATTGTTATTATTATTATTATTATTATTATTTATTTTTTTTTTGTGTGTGAATTTATCCTCAAGTATTTGTAATATTGATAGTGTGAATGATTGTTGGATGAGTACACTATTGGTGGGGAATTATTCCAAATAAATCATGCCCAGGTTCTGTACTTTTTCATTTTTTTATTGTTATTATTATTTCAATATGTCCTTTTTTATAAAATATTTACACAAATGCCATTCATAGTTATCTTGTATGTATTGCTCACCATAGAGATATCCATCGATAAAAGTTTTAACTAGAGATACAATACCCACAATTCGATCGAAACAACTATTAAACATTTAACGGTTGCTCGATCACGTTTAAATAGTATTATTAGAGCACAAATAATGAGTCTGAAGGCATGTGATGAAATGTTGTGGAAACATAGAGGGCCATGTAATATCTAATGGGTAAAGTTTCTGTATACTTGTCACAAATCTTATATTTAAACTTAGTAATTAAACTAAGTTCGTTAGTGATTTAAATTTATCATTAAAAAAAATTAAACTAAGTCTACTAAAAAACAGACATAAGCTAAGACGGATTTATGTGCAAAATGTTTTTACGTGTGAAACATACAAAGTGTTCAAAATGTCACTCGTGCATTTTAGAAGAAGAGTATAAGTGTCTATTAAATTGAGAGTATTGTTCTATTAAAACTTAATAGCAGTGTTATAGTTGGTTTAAGGCCACTGGTATAACTCTGGTATAACTAGTATAAACATACACATACTGCTAAAATTTGACACATCGTTTTGATTAATTTGGACAGAGTATTATAATTATGAGTGAATCAACATTTATTTATTTCTAAAATATAGAAATGCTATCTCAGAATTAGAACTAATATAGTATTTCTAAAATATAGAAATGCTATCTCAAAATATAAAATAAAATATATATAACTATTTATTTTAGTTGCAAAAGTAGAAATAATGGCAATTTCATTTAAGTTAGTATTTCCATCCATATAATTTAACTAAAAACACCATTTTAATTTTTTTAAAACATTTTTAACACTTATATTGTTTTTTTTTTTTTCCAGTTTTCTATGCTCACAATAATATAAAGATTGATAAATACTAAGCCTCAAGATAAATATATAGGGTCATTTTACTTTACTATAAAGCTTTCTCTACTAGGGGAAGGTTCATTTGAGAGGAAATTTAACGTAAGAAGAAAAAGAAGAAAGGGCATATTAGTAAAATACTATTTCATTTATAACTCATATCATTAGTTTTTCTCTCTTTAATTAATTAGTCAACTAATTATTAATTATCCTTCATATAATTTACAAAACCTACACATATCAAAATTTTCCTACATATACCCTACACATTATAGAATTTTATTCTACACAGTCGAAATTTATCCTACACAGCATATAATTTATCCTACACAACTAGTAATTTATTCTACACTTTAAATTAAGTTGTTGTTTTTTTTAATTTTGAAAAAGTATATATTTTGAAAAGAAGTTACAAATTTAATTTAGTTAGTTATTAAAGGGGAAGAATACAAATTAATGATTTATGTAACTTTACCAATATACCCTTATATTAAAATTAAATGCAAATATTAAATGAAGTAAAATGAAGCATTCTTATTGGTTGAAACTTCTTCTTTATTCTTCTTACATAAAAAATCTTCTCATTTGAACTCTCGACTTCTCTACTAATTGGGTTTTGTTATAAATAAACTATATTAAGTGATTATCCACATTCTAACTTCCGTCTCTTCGTGTCCTTTGTATTTTCTTAAGAACACTATATATAGAGGTTCTTTGTATTGCATGTTTACATCTCAATGAATACGAATTCCATATTCTATATTTCTCTCTACAATACATATAATCCTTGTTCTTATCTGTATGTTAGTTGCTAGTTGGTCATTGTTTCACAACACGTTATCAGCAAGACGCAACGTGTCACCTATGGTGTTGTAGCCGTTGGTCTCACCCTCGTTCGACAACCTCCGTATAAAAATTCATCGTTGATGAACTACTGATGGTGAAGGCCTCACGGGAAGTTATGGGTCTCTTTACCAAACCAGGTAAATAAACTATTCCTATAAACCTTTATGTATCATATGTTACTATTTCCAATATATTCGACTATGTCTCTTTTGTATTCCTGGTGAATTCATTTTGAGCATCGGGGATGGTTTACGACAAAGTTAAAAAATAAAATTCCTAACTTTGGGAAGATGACTTTGATGGGTTGCGACGTTTCATTCATGTATTCCCCATCAATATATTTTATTAAGTTACTTATTATAGCTTTAATTCATTTAAAATGTCGTTTAATATTAATTGAGCTTAAAGCAATAAACCATCTTCCTGTTAACATTTAAAGTTATATATTAATTGTATTGAAAGTTTCGTATAAATTCATGAGTTTTAGAATAAGTAATTAATTATTGGAAAGAAATTTTTGAATATCATAAAACAAATCTTTTGGATCAATATTGAAGATTTCAATCATTGAGATGTTATTTAATTACTTTAAACAGATCAAAACGATGCTAACAAAAGCAATGGTTTCTGTAAAATTTTTGGCTGATATATCATTATTATTGCAATTGTATAAGCCTTTTAGTTACTATTAGATATTTTAATATGTGATTTGATTCTATGAAATATTTGTGTGGTAAAAGATATTATTTGCACATTAACATGACACTAAAATTCTCAAGATGCATGTTATATTTTCTTGAGCAACAAAATTTATTAGTATAAGAAAGCTCATTTACAAGTAATAAAGATTCATATGTTATTATATGATCGAGAAAGTTGATAGTGACATTTGTGTATATATATGATATACTTGTGATTGGCTATATCATGTTACATTTATGTATAAATTACATACATTTTCTTGCAAGTGATGAAAAGATATATATCTTATTTTATAAAGTTTTTCTATAACTTGTTTTCTACTACGATATGTTATAACGTAGTGTATTATGTAAATTGACTCTACATTATACCTTGATTTTATACGTCATCATGCATCATGTAAATATTGATTAAAACAACAAAACCAAATTTGTGGTTTATATGATATCATAAAAGAAGTATAAATATGCTTAAATATGACATCAGAAGTGTCATACTCTCTGAATCTGATTATTAATTTATAATATATGAAAAGAAGACTGTCTTTAATGAAAAACTGGATAAAAGATGTTCATTTGTCACACCTTAGATATGCTCATGAAGTAGCGATACCATTAAGAAAGTATGAGTTTAAAATGGTTTCATACCCATGTGACTGAACAAAGAATGAGAATCCATGAATGTTTTCGAATTCTATCCCATTGCTTAAAAGTGAATATGATGATGATCAGTGTAAAGGTCACGATCATGACCAAATGAAATTGTAATGATGCCACCATGAAAGTTTGTAATTATGCTCATGTTAATAATGAGATTAACCATATTAATTATGTGGTGTTATACAATGATCGTTATAAAGGTCGTGATCATGGTAAATGAAAAAAATGTAATGATCCTATATTGATAGTGGGATCAACCATTTTAATGTTGAAATCGACCACAAAAAGTGGCACGCTTAGGGAGTGATTATACGAACATAAAACATGGGAAACATGTGTCGCAACCCCTGATCCCTATTAATCAAATACAGGAACGGGCGGCCACGAGCCAGTTTTGGTGGTATCGCATATTGTCTAATTTGGCAGCGGAATTTTTCATCAGGACCGTAGTTAGGAAATATTTGATCAGAGTAAAATACCACATTTTCATAATATTAAACATATGGGATAAACCCAAGTTCGCAGTACACACGTTTTCATAGGAATAAATCCTATTTTATTTAATAAAAACATCTATTTTATTTTAGGTAACTTTATTGCCACTTTTCCAAGCCTTCAGTGCTGTCCAGCTGGCTTTTATTTGGCTTTCACAATTTGTTACCTGAAACGCGTTTTAAAAACATTTGTCAGTGGGAAATACTGGTGAGTGAATCCCAGTTTAATCAAGTTTAAACAAAAACCATTGTACAGTATTGAGGGCGATCTCGCAATTACATTTGTTTCCAAGTTATATCAATTAACATCCATGGTACTGTCAGACCCGACTTGTGGAAATGTTACTCCTTGACCAAGTGGTAACAAATTTTGTATACAAAACCCCAACATACTCATGATAATTGTATTCTTTCAAATACTCAATAACTGCTTAATATATAATTAATCATGTGAGGTTTTGTAAAAACAATTTACAAAAAGGTTTACAGAAAGAGGATAAACTCACATTGCTGTCTTAGGTTATCCTTTAGGGTTTCTGGGTGACAATCTATAATTTACACAAATGCACACGTGTTAGTATAATAACCCATTTTAACATTAGTAATACCCTCCCCGAGACGACATTCCAACGACTACGTCGGGCGGAACCACGATAGCCGTTACGGAACCCTAGATCAATCGGGCAAAGTATCTAATACGTATCCAGGGGTTATAATACTTACAACGGAGCAGAACTTCGCTATTTAGGGGGGGGGGTATAATACCCGTATATTATGCCTACTATTCAGAATTGAGAGAAAGATTTCGATTTTGAACGATTCTCGACTAAAGGCCCGATGCCTGCTTATATAGGGGCTGAGTTTGACTTTTACGCGGCCCGCGTAAGAGTAGACAAAGGCCTACGCAGCTCGCGTCAACTTTGGTCAACGTTGTAGCTTGTCCGGGTCACTATGTAGGCTTGACGGGTGTTGGGCCACGTGGGGGCCCAGGGTTTCGCCAGGTTTTAAGTTGTCGCAGCCCGCCTAAGAGCAACCAAAGGGCTACGCAGCCCGCGTCAAACCCAAAAACTTGATTTTTAATTATTTTTACTAATATTTAGGGTATTCGGGGCCCGTTTTCACGTATGGGTGTAATTTAGGACATATTGGGATATTTTAAAATATATCAGGGTGTCGGAAAATTTATAAGGGCGTCAGTTTAGAGTTGTTATATCCTCCCCACCTTGTTTTAGAGCTCGTCCTCGAGATCTACTAGACTAGGTGTGGATATTTCCTTTGTATTTCTGATTCAAGATCCCATATATACTCAAGTCCTCTTTTGGAGTCCCACTTCACTTTGACCAGAACTAATTTCTTGTGCTTGAGATTTTTGACTTTCCTGTCTTCAATTTGTAGAGGTCTTTCTACAAACTTGAGTTGTTCATTTACCTCTATCTCCTTAAGAGGTACCATCAGCGATTCATCGGCTAAGCATTTCTTGAGATTTGATACATGAAATACATCATGTATTCCTGCCATTTCCTCTGGCAGTTGTAGCTGATAGGCTACAGGTCCTATTCTTCTAATAATCTCAAAAGGTGCAACATACCTGGGACTTAGCTTTCCTCGTTTGATGAATCTTACCACTCCTTTCCAAGGAGAGACTTTTAACAATACTTTATCTCCTGCTTGAAATTCCAATGGTTTGCGTCGGTTATCAGCATAGTTCTTTTGTCGATCACGTGCTGTTTTTAGTCGTTCCTTGACTTGAATAATCTTGTCGGTTGTTTCCTGCACTATCTCAGGTCCAGATAGTTGCTTCTCCCCAATTTCTGCACAACAGACTGGGGTTCGGCACTTTTGTCCATAAAGTGCTTCGAATGGTGCAGCGTTGATACTAGTGTGATAGCTATTATTATAAGAAAATTCTATTAAAGGTAAGTGATCATCCCAATTACCTCCAAAATCAATTACACAAGATCTAAGCATGTCTTCCATCATCTGAATTGTCCTTTCGCTTTGTCCGTCTGTTTGAGGATGATAAGCGGTGCTTAGATTTAACTTGGTTCCCATTGCCTTTTGGAAACTTGACCAAAAATAAGAGGTAAAACGGCTATCCCTATCAGAAACAATTGATAAAGGTATTCCATGTAATGAAACTATTTCATTTACATATAATTTAGCTAACTGTTCCATATTGAAAGTTTCTTTCATTGGTACGAAATGAGCTGACTTGGTTAGCCTATCTACAATCACCCAGATTGTATCATTACCTTTCTTTGTTTTGGGTAATTTGGTAACAAAATCCATTGTTATCAGTTCCCATTTCCACATTGACATTTCTAACTGCTGTAATAAACCTGAGGGTTTCTGGTGTTCAGCTTTAACTTGTGAACAGGTTAAACATTTAGAAACATAGGTTGCTATGTCCTTTTTCATTCCATTCCACCAAAAATTCTTTCTTAAATCCTGATACATCTTGTCATTTCCTGGATGCATTGTATACTTAGACTTATGGGCTTCTTCTAATATACGATGACGTAGGTTTCCTAATTTAGGTATCCACATTCTCTTCTTATGGAATCTCCAAATTCCATATGTTCCTTGTTCTAATTCATTTAGCATACCTTTAATTTTTCAGTATCATCTTTGATTACTGATTCTTGTGTTTCTCTTATCTGATCATTTAAATCTACTTGCAGATTTAATTTAAGAGAATATACCCTTTTTGGCTTTTCGTGATATTTTCAGCTTAAAACATCTGCCACTACATTTGCTTTTCCTTCATGATACTGGATATCACAATCATAATCACTAAGCATTTCCATCCAACGTCTTTGTCTCATATTCAATTCCTTTTGCCCGAAAACATACCTTAAACTTTTATGATCGGTGAATATGGTAAACTTACTACCATAAAGGTAATGTCTCCAGATCTTAAGGGCAAAAATTATAGCTCCTAACTCTAGATCTCGGGTTAAATAATTCTCTTCATGATTCTTAAGTTGTCTAGACGCATATTGTAACACCACGTAAAAACGTGCCCAATTATGTAAAGACACGTGTCCTAAACTCTAAAGGTGTGAAATATTGAGTTTGAGGGACTAAAATTATCAAACAGTGAAACTATGAAACGACAGGGACTAAAAGTGTCAACATGCCAAACTTGTGCCTCTGAATGACCATACATAATGAATATATTCTTAAACGAGTGATTGATTGGATATAAGAAGCCGTTCATGAAAATAATCGAAAGATTATTAATTACAAGGGTTAAACGTGTCAACATGTTGATTCTGACCTCTGAGTGACCTTTTAACGAAACTAAGGCTTCGAAATATTCAAATATACTCTCAAGAATAAGTGGTATAAATTTCACGTGGTTTCGAGATCGTTAAGCATGTTTTCAAGACTTTGGGCTATAAGTGTCAACTTGACGAAACTTGCATTCATAGTGATAATTAACGAACCCGAGCCTAACGAAGTTAGTTCATACATCCTTGAGCCTCAACAAACTATCTACAAGGGCCTTATATGTCAAAAATGAAGTTAGAATGGGTTTAAATCATCCAGGGACTAAAGCTAACAAGTCAGAAACTCTTTTAACCTGTTTCCCGGTTCCAGGCGGGCCGCGTAAGTCCTAAAGGACTCTTACGCGGGCCGCATAAGACTGCCCGGCGCTGAAAAACCTGCCAGGTGCGGGTTATCAGCTGTTAACCGACTTATGCTTGTTTGTAACGATCCTAGGGGCTCTCAAACGGTTTTATAAATCAACTAGGACACCTGGGGTGATCCTAGGATGTTCCTTAACACCTGGAAGTGATCTATGATCTTGCAAATGGCTATATAAAGGACTCTAGTTCATGTGTTCATATGCACATTTTGCAAACAACTTCAAAGGGAAAACTTCTGGAGCTTGCAATCAATTAGGAGAAGATTCCAAGTGTAGAAAAGACAGCTAGGACCATTAGTAAGTTTCTAATTACTTGCTTAGTCGTTTTAATTAGCTTAATTACCAAAAACTCAAACTTGTCGTAATTTAGCTTTGACTTCCGAATTAATCACAAATGGTCCAGCCACTGATCAAAACGAAAGTGGTTATGGAACCATATTAATGTAGGTGATTAACCCTTAAAAGGGCACCTCCTAATTATTTCGTTTGACTAGTCAATTGTCGGGTCAAAGTAGTTTGAGAAAAAGTCAAACTGGACAGAATGTTTGAAAATGATTAAAATTAATAAAACAGAAGTTCTAAATTATAATTTATCATTCTAATGACTTGGTAATTAATATTAGAACATGTTTTATCAGTCCTAACTCAACAATTAACAGTCTAAGGTCAGATTATAACCGAAAGTCGCAAAAGCTTGACTTTTGCTTTGACTTTCAGTTCTGACCCATTCAAGCTTAATTCTCCCATGTTTTAAGCTTCCATTAGGACCACATTACTCAGTATTATAACCCTCTGGAGTTATAGTACATGGTTCCTAGTGGTTTGAATTATATGCACATGATCGTTAATATGCTTAAAAATGCAATAAACGCCCTTTTGACACATAACTAAGATTTTTAGCAATGTGAATGGACAAACACCTTTGCTACTGATATTTTGACTTGTCCCGAAAATTTGACATCAGTTTGAGGTCTAGATTAGGAGTTATGCTCAATAGCGTAATTAGAAAGCTTTTTATTAATTAAATGGCGTAATTAGCATAAAGCCTATCTAAACCCAATTTTTTATACCAAAATTTTTACCAACTGATGTAAAATAATATTTTGTGATTTTTGAAGATTTTTATTTATTTTTAGGCTGAGCATAACATAGGATTATAGCTTGATTTCGGTAATTGTCGGTTTTACCCTTTTCAAGCATAAAATGAGTTTTACATAACATTTTGATGTCAAACTTTTGGCTACTGATTTTATATGGTAAATAAAATATTTTGAACCTTATAAACTGATCAAAAACTCAGATTTCCTGTTTTAACCCGAATATCCCTTAAAACCGACTTTTAAGCGTTTTTAGCACATAGTATGAGTTAAAACTATTTTTGGCATATAAAACTTATTACCTACTGATGTTTTAAGTTAAATTATATAATTAAACAGTAAGCCAAAGTTTTTAAACTCAAAAGTCTATTTTGACCTTTAAAGCTTATGTGAAATTACCAAAATGCCCCTACGGTGCATAATTTGGTTATATAAGATAAATTTCACATATATGCAATACTCTACTGATATAACTTATAAAAATACATATTTTTACTAATCATATCAAACCTGAAACTCAGCTTAATATTTAAACTCTTTTATGAGCATTAAAATTACCAAAATGCCCTTATGGGACTTAATTTGGTTTAAATTACTTTTTGGGCATATATGTTAACATCTTACTGATGTATTAACATAATTTGAGCATAATAACGATTAAGACCTGTATATGATTCATTTGGTTACCCGTTACGCATTTACGCGTTCGGGTCGGCTTATGTGACTAGTTTGCATAAAATAGTCGAAACGGGCTTAACCTTATCATTAAATTCTCAATTTCCAGAATATGTTTAGTTTACCCATATTATACAAGTATCCAAGCTTGTCGTGTCTAAATCATATTCTATTCCGGTCTCCGCTTAATCTAGCGTTTAGAACCGTAAAGTTTTCCTTCTAGCTAGCCGGTCTAAGTCCTTGACTTAATTAAGGGCCCGTTAGCATCCTAATATAAACCTTCTATACAGATTAAATAGCTTCCGGTAGAAGGTGCCATAAAAAAGCTTTAGGATTATACTGCTAGCATCAGGTAAATACTTTTAACTTATTTTCCCTTATACGGGCTTGGGATATGGTATTATAATAATACCACTTGGTCGGGTATGAAATCATTTAATCAGATTGTGATTAATAAATTTACATAGCCCGTTTTAATCTGTCTTGTTTGATAACATAAACATTGGGGGTTAATACGATCGTGTCCTGGATATCCCCGGCTCATTTCATTTGTAAATGGCCACGACCTATGCACGGGGTGTAGGCATACACCTGACAGATGCAAATGCTAAATAATAAATATAAACCCACATGTTGGGGATAACTCCTTTGTGGGTTCTATAAGTGGTGAGTCGGTTAATCAAGACCTGCTTCCAACCGGCCCTAATTGTATGAAAAACATGTAAATCTGTATACAAGATTATCTTTAAATAATTGTCCCAAGTTATAAATGATTTGTGCCATGTGCACTTAAATCAATTTTCTTAAATGTTTTCAAAAGAGTCAGTTAATTGTATTTACCAGTGTAAACTGACGTATTTTCTTAAAGACTGATTGACAGGTACCTCTCGTAATAGGCTGGAGCTATTAGGTGTCATAAGAGGATCTTACAAATCCATAGATACCTGAAGTCTGTTGTTTTTGTTTCTTTGTACATTTATGATCCGCCTGTGGATCTTATTACATTCCAGTCTGTATATTCATACACTCGAACACTCAGACAGTATGGTTTGTAATAGTTTATTTACCCAACCTTCCGCTGTGCTATATTATTGTGTATATTGACAATGATGATATCAACTACGTAACGATACTCCCCCACCGGTAATATGTGGAAATATCGGGGTGTGACAGGTTGGTATCAGAGCCAACATTGAGTGAATTAAACACTAACCTTTTGTGTTTAATCTCAATGACACAGTAAGCACATTCCTTAGACTTCCGAGTCTAGGCTAATGACCTAGGATTTATTCTTAACTTTCTTTTTATTGTCTATATTATATTTACTTGTTTTGACAGGTTACCACTTGGAAAATGCCACCACGAGTGAGAGGCAAAGGCAAAGGACCAATGCGTGGAGGGCCATCTGGCCACGCGGGACCCTCCCACCGACGTACCCCGTCAGATTCACTCTCTGGCTCCGACTCACGGGACCAGTGGAGTCATAGCTTTGAACCAGCAAGGCATTCTGTCTCACTAGGATCCTCACCATCCGACCCTCCATACTCTGGATTACCCATTCCCATTGAACCCCCAACATTCCCATCATTCGCAGGGATCACATCACTCGAACCAATCACACCACTCTTTTAACTCCCATCCTTTTCATCACTCGGATTCTACCTACTCTCCAACTCAGTTTAATCCTAATACTTACGTCAACGACTTTTTGGGTTTCAATCCTCTTGGACCTGAGGATCATTTCTCTCAGGAGATGGAAATGGACGACGACCCGGACCCTAATTGCAAACCGGAACACCGGGCCACCCTATTAGAATCTCGAGTGGTTCACCATATCAAGGATCGCCGTACCGAGGGCCTGATTCGTATGCTGAGAAAATGGCTCAGTATGATTGGTTCTTTACCCCTCCATACCATAACTCTCCAGTCCAACCTCCTTTGATTGAACCACAGCTTCAAGTTGTTACCCCACCACCCTTACTAGTTGAGGAACCACCTCAACAGCCTCCCGAGCCGCCAAGGCGAAGGAGAAATGCTCGAATGTCTGTACGTGGGGGACCACGGGTCGCATCCTGTAACATCCCGAAAATATAAGTTCATAAAATTTACAATTTATTTGTAAATTAATTAGTAAAATAAACTAACTAGGGGTGACACTAACCTAGTTAGATAATGACTAGTGAGTAGTTAAAGGACAAAAAGGGGACTAAAGGAAATTAGAGGGACCAAAAGTGATTAAACTAAAAATTTAGTTTAATAAAACATGAAAAATAGAAATCTCAAACACACATACGTGTGTGAGATCGACCAGACAAGAGCAGGGGGCGACCAAGTTCATCAAAACCCTAGTTCAGCATAAAATCTCTAAATTGAAGGATCAAACTCAGTCCAAATCAAAATCCGAACATAGATTAATGATCCTCATCACAAGGGGGTTACAAGGTATGTAAAATTTGGTGTTAATTCTCCGTTTGAAATTCTCATGAAATTGGGAAATCTGAAATTAGATGATGCATGTTTGTGATTTGGTTAGCTTAGTGATGAGATGGTGTCTAGAAGTAAAACCTAGACAACTACATGTGAAATCATGTCCAAATTCAGGAAATTCCATGAACACATTGAAGGTGGGTTATGGGTTTTACAAGATAATGATGAACACTAGGGTTTAGAATGATTATTCTAGTGTAATTTGATCATAGAAAGTGATTTCAGAAAAAGTATGATGTTTAGGGATAAACCCTAGATGATTTCTTGTCAAAATCTTACATGATACTTGTAGGGTTCATAATCACCATTGTAGGTGATTAATAAGTTGTAGAAACTTGGTAAACACTAAGATCATGATTCTTGTTCTAGTGTAATCTAAGTTTTATGAGGTACTTTCTGAAATTTGGAAGTTAAAACATGTGTAAATGTGACTAATTGAAGTTGATTTAGATGATTATTACAAGTCATGAACTTGGTTTTGATGATGTAAAAATCTGACCCGCTAGGTGTTTGTTAAAATGCCTAAGTGGGGATTAAAATGTTAAAAATCAGACGAAAACGCAGATTTGATTATTATAGAGAATTATGCGTTAATGATTATGAAAAGAGTTCTAAGTTGATTGTGAATTGAACTCTTTAGGCAAAGAATCCGGATCGTCAAGCGGACAAGCCGGAGCGGATACGCGTTTGAAGGGTGTGCTCTAAAGGTACGCGACTTGTCATCTCGTTACATTTACGTAGATAAGCCTAGTCGTAAATATGTCTAATGTTGTTATAGCGAAAATAGTTGTGTTTGGTAAGTCTAAGAAGTGATGGAATTCACTCGACAAACCAAACGGGTCAAAAGAAATAGTTGAAATAGGTATGATGTCGAAATAGTGAAATTGAAACCCTTTGGTAAGCCTAAGAAGTGATGGAATTCACTCGACAAACCAAGCGGGTCAAAATAAATAGTTGGTTAAATATGTTTACTGATAATACCGCTTAATTAGTCATAATGGGATGTAAGTAAAGTGATGTAATTCACTAGAGGAAGAATGTGTTAAAAATAATGGTCGAAATGGAAATGTTTGGGGTCACTCGAACGTCACTCGTTAAATTGAGTTATAAAAGCAGAAACCGAGGATTAGAAGGGATACGCTAAGGTCGACAAGCCCGGGAATGGGTAATTATGATTAGAAAGCAATGTCGACAAATTATGAAGGTATGTAACTTGATTCGTTACATTTGGGTAAATTTTGATATTTAGCATATATGTAGTTGGATTGTGTATTAAAAGTTGAGTTGGATTAAAGCGATGATATTCGCTATGTCGAATAATAGGCCAAGAATCTGGTTAGATCTCGTTGGTAGTCATCAAAATGGAGAATTCCTTAGATGAGCCAACGGGTCGAATAACCAAATAAGGCATGGTAATACCTTGTAGTATGGTTACTCGGTCTTTTGTTATTATTGACAAATGATATATTAGAATACGAGGATTAAACTTGTTGGTTTGTAGGATTGAAATCCGAGAACTTGATTCAAGTAAATAAACAAATCAGACCAAACATAACATTCCAGCATCTATCATAAATTACGGTATATACCGTAATTTACGGTAGACACCAAAAGGCTACGGTGGGCTTCCCCTGTGTTACGGTGGAACCAGAAATTCCCAGAAGCTACCGTAACTTACGGTATCTACCGTAAGTTACGGTAGAACTTTAGAATTTATGTTAAATTTTGTATTTCTTTGTTAAATCGAATCCGTTTTAGACGTAGTTTCGAATATGTATTATTTCTAAGTATTCTAATACTAATGTTTAATGTAAACATTTCAGTTTTTAGGTATCCAAGGATTACGGATGACGGTCAAGCTAGCTTTTGAAGAACCGAACACAAACTTTTTAAGCTTCCGCGTAAATTAACTTTGTTTAAACAATGTTATGATGTAAACCGTTTGTTAAACAACTTATGGATGTTTTAATTAGTCGGTAGATAACTAATGTTTGTTACCTTAGAACTTGGTTCTTGAAACTAAGATCTTTAATTTAGGCATCTTTTGTATAAAAATTTTATGAATTATTACTAAATTCAAGTAGTAAATTTGGACGGGTGTTACAAGTTGGTAATCAGAGCTTAAGGTTGTCAACAAAGTGTTCGGTTCAAGCTTGATCGATCGTCCGGTAAGGATTAATTATTTATTTCAGTAGATCTTATTCTATGTAAGTGAAAGAGATGGAAATAAATTAGCACGGGAAGAGCGTGTTAATACACTCAAACCCGGAAAGTGCACTAAATGAGAACGGTCAAAGCAAGTTACGAACTTGGCTAAACCGAAACAAACAAAGCTATGTTATAAATGAGATGTTTAATAATCGATGTAAACATTTCAATTTCAAGATGACGGAAAGATGGGAGGAGTGTATGAATACGCTCGAACCCGGGAAAATACACTAAGTAAGAAAGGTAAGGCAAGATATATACTTGACCAAACCAAAAAAGAATAACACATTATTTATGATTGAGTAAGAGTGATATAAATTTCCGTATAATAAGATGGAAATGAATTAAATAATTATTGATAAATCGTGATGGATGTTTCAGTTAAAGAAATGTCCGGAGTAACCGGAGATGATTCGACATCTCAATTGACTGAACATATGAAAGCTAAGATTTCCGAGGAGGTCGGAAAAGCTCTAGAAAATAGTCTATCACAGTATATTGATAGATTACAAACCACAATCGTGCCGGTGGTGAACGATATAATGGCTGAATTGAAAGACAGCATACTACAAGAAATAGAAGAAAGGAGGGGGTTGGATATGAATCCAAGATCCGTAAAGAAGTCCAAGTCTAATAAAGCTCCCAAGAAGGGAGTTACAAAAAGTGTGTTACATCAGTGTGGATTTTGTGGAAAATTTCACAAGGGCACATGTGGTAAGACAAGACATAAAAAGTCTAAATGTCCAGAGAGGCTTAGAACCAAGGGCACAACCGACGCAAAGTCTGATGCCCAGAAATCAAGGACAAGGTTGTTTTATATAACAGCCATGGAGGCTAAAGCTGAACCTGATGTCGTTTCAGGTATACTCTTGTAAATTAAATTTCAGCAAGAATTTTTAATTATTACGAGTGCAAACAAATCGTTTGTTCTATATCGATTTATTTGACATTCTACATTAGTGTTAACGAAATTACCAAGGCTTTGAAAAATAGAAAGAGGTAATAATAAAAGTTCTATTGTTTATAAAAGGTGCTGAAACTGTGCGTTGAGCATTGAGGTAAAAATAATCATGATAAATATTGCCTTGGGAAGGGGTGCTCGCACACTCGAACGAGAACGTAATGAAAGATAAGCGTCATAATAGGGAGGAGTGTAATAACACCCGAACCCTGGGAGTTTACAATAGTAAAAGATGACAAGGACATGGTTATAGACTAAGCCAAACTAAATGAAACATATAGAAACATCGTTTATGTCAATAAACGATGTGGATAAATTCCATACAACAATATGAAACAATAACATGAAATGAATTGATTTTGTTATTGTAACAATGGGTTAAAGTCAGAAATCAAGAGATTAAGATTTGGATAGGAATATCCTCGAAAAAGAAACTAAATAGACGATATGTATTATTTGTTGTTGTAAATAATGAAATACCAATAAATTTGAATTTAAAAGCTCGGGTATGGGTAGATACCCAAGTAACATGTTACATGTGTTACTTCTAAACTCCTCCCGAGGAAGAACGATAATCACCTTGATGAGGGTGAATATGTAAAAGAATTAGTAAGACAAACATTATGAAAGCGTTAGAATAAGAACGAGTAAACCCCAAAGGCTGAATAACAATAACAGTAGTTTACCAAATAAGACTTGAGACATGGGCCTTCGGGACATTTGTAAAAGAAACAGACCTAAGGGTCGCTGACAAAAGAAAGGTGGTGCACGGATTAATTAAGTAAAGTGCTTGATAATAAAAGTAAACGGAAGCCTGATAATGGGAGCATATTACATTAAGATAATGAGCCCAAGGGAAGGGATAAGAATCAAGTGAACGAAAATATGAATCGACAATTTAGAATGTCAAGGCATAAGGATAAAGTTGACTGTCATAGGCGATGGAACTCACGCGAACAAGTCAAACCAGACGAGTGAAAGAATAAAAGACTTGGTTGAGTAAAAGCGGTGGATTTTGCTGCCAGTCTTGTCAGATGGTCTTGAGTCGCCCTTCCGAAACAGCTTGCGCTTCCTGATATGGGATTCAGTCAGAGTGGCAGACAATTCAATGGCTTGTCTGACAGTAGTAGGGTTGCTGCCAGTAACAATATCCTGAATTACGTCAGGAAGACCATCAATGTATTTCTCAATCGCCTTATCCAGAGGCGTAACCATAGTAGGGCATAACAAGCTCAATTCCTCATAGCGGTCAGTATAGGCTCGATGTTCCCCACTGTCTTGCTTCAAATCATCAAATTCCCTTTCTAGAGCCCTTAGCTCATGACGAGGACAGAATTCCTTCATCATAAAAACCCTAAGCTCGGCCCAAGTCTGTGCTAATGCAACCTCAGCACCGCGGTCTCTCATAACCCCGTTCCACCACGTAAGAGCCCTCTTCTGAAATACACTCGAAGAAAACTCGACCTTGCGATTTTCAGGACACTGAACGTGACGGAAAGTATTCTCAATGCTCTCGAACCATTGAAGAAGCCCAGTTGCTCCCTCAGAACCACTAAACTTGAGTGGTTTAGCCGAGTTAAAATTCTTGAAATTGCATGGAGCATTGTTGTTGTTGATGGCTTGCATCATTTGAGCATAAAGATTTGGGAAGGCAGCAGCCATTTGCTGCGCGATGATTTCCGCCAGTTCGGCATTCGCCATCTGATTTTCGCGTCGAGGAGGCATTCTAAAAGAGGAAACATGAGAGGAAACGAGTGAGAGAATTAGACGAAAAGAATGAGATGAAACAAATCTGATGAAAGCAAGGATAGTGGTCATTTGTTTGTTACTACAAACCAACAAACGACCCTGGTGATTAATCAAAGTAAATAGGTCAAAAATAATGTATCGCGAAGACATGCTCGCCTATAAGTGGACACTCACCCCAAGAGTTCCCAGGTAAGAGTGACTGGTCCGATTATGTGGATTTGTACGAACACTCTAGCCTTAGACAGAAAACTCAGGGTACAGGCACCCACCCTTCCAGTTTGCACGTGTTCACATTATTTAGACCAACTTTGACGGGATTTTGAAAACTTGAAGGGTTCAAAACCATATAATAATTCATCCTAGAACAGATGATTAGTTTTCAAAGCGGGATAGAAATTTATGTTCTTATTGTGGTTGTCACCTAAGAATAAGTGACGGTATTGTTTTAAAACTAAACACAAGAAAACTTGTGTTAGGGTCCTAGGAAGGTTATAGTCTAGGTCAAAGCATTACTAATAACCTAATTCCCTATAACCATTGGCTCTGATACCAACTTTTCTGTCACACCCCGACCACGTAGAACAACCAGACATGGCGAAAACGTCGGGGAGTGTTGTAACAGAATCATTGTTTCGTAACCATGGAATAAATAAATTCTGTTTTATTGAATAAATGAACTCATTGTTTTAATACAATCAAATAAGTACAACTATGATCTTCCAAGTTTTAAAGTTGCTAAGGCACGAGTCCATCCTAAATGTAGCATGTATCAACAATCATTGCAAAGCAGTACCTGAAACATGTGTAAAAATAGGTACGTCAGCATAAAAATGCCTGTGAGATACATAGGTTTTGTGAAAATAGGATTCATGACTTGCAAGTTTAGAAAGTGTTGTTTTAGCAAAAGTCAGTCATGAATCTTGTAAATTGGTTTGTTTTGTAAATCGTTTGAAAAACAATAAGTTCAGATGATATGTATAAATAAGAGAATAATGTATGGTTAAATGAATAACCATGTAAAATGAGTTTGTATAAGATAAGTTGTTGTAAAACAATGTCTTATGAAAAGTATGTTATTTGTATAAAATGTTATATGACTTAAATTGAAATGATTCAAATGACGCTACGATATGTAATACCATACAAACACTTATATATAGGAAGTACCAGCGGCGTATCCACCATGCTTGTATCATATTACACACGCCTCATTACTTAAGTCACTTACTCAAACCAAACCACCAATATAGAATGTTCATGTTTAAACCAATAGTCCAATGTTATTGTATACCTCAAGTTAAATGTAAACCATGTAATGTGTAAACAAAGTTATGTATGGTAAGTAAAATGAGATTTCTTAAGCCACAAGTAAAAATGTACAAAACAAAGTGTTTGAATAAATCAAAAGTTATGCTTTGTAAAATAATGTAAGGTTAAACGAATAACCTTATAATAGCATATTAAAAGTATACTTTGGATTTGTAAATAACATATTAAACTATGTTTTGGTTTCATAAATAACATATCAAAATATGCTTTGGATGATTAACAAAATATATGTTGGTTTTGTACAATACCACACATGAGAGTATATCAAACTACACTTTTGGGAGTATATCAAAATATACTTTAAATGTGTGATTTAAGAATTCATTCAGACCTAGTGCATCAAACTACACCTTTGAGACTATAGGGATACCACAAAGGCAATCCCTATTTGGATGGAGAAACAAATTGGTTTCAGACATTCCATGACAACAGGAATGGGGTGTTTAATCCTATAGCGCTATATCATACTACCAATCGGTCTGGTGAACATAAAATAAGTACAATTCAACATTTTATTTTGAAACAATTGCATATTTCCCCTTGAAAAACTGCTTAATTGTGTATTTACCCAACTTAAAATTAAAATTGCATATATCCCCTTCCTTAACTATTAAAATTGCATATATCCCTTTCTTAACTAATATAATTGCAAATTTACCCATTTTGATTTATTTTATTAAATACAAGTTATATAAAGACCTTTTTACCGTTATTTTTACTAAAACTTAAAAAAAATACAAATTTATTCATTAACAAAAGCAAATTTATCAAACACAAAAACAACTGATTATTTAATCATTTAATTATTACAATCGCCACCGAACTCATACCCATAATGATTCATGATTGTAAATCAAACACCAACTAAATTATGTGACTAATCACACATGTCATTGAATGGGCACATCAGGAGTATGATAAACGCAACATTTGCTTTGACGCCATTAAAAAAAGATGAAGATCTATACTATAATATAACTTAAACAATCGCAACTGATGATATGTTATTATTTGGTCATATTTTTTAGGATCTGTATTGGGAGCAATGAAATTAATGTCAATCGCTCTCGTCTTTGCTCCTTTTGTTTCATATTTTCTAGGATCTGTTTTTGTGTTTGATAAATTTGCTTTTTGTTAATGAATAAATTTGTATTTTTTTAAGTTTTAGTAAAAAAGAAGTTAAAAAGTCATTATATAACTTGTTTTTAATAAAATAAATCAAAATGGGTAAATTTGTAACTATATTAGTTAATAGTTAAGGAAGGGGATATATGCAATTTTAATAGTTAAGGAAGGGGATATATGCAATTTTAATTTTAAGTTGGGTAAATACGCAATTAAGAAGTTTTTCAAGGGGAAATATGCAATTGTCCCTTTTATTTTATGTTCTTTTAGAAATCAGTGTTTAAACCATAGATAGTCATTCAGTTTGTCAACAGATAAGTAATAACATGTAAAATCAATTATACTTTTGGAAAACATGAAAATAACAGATAGGTACACATGCTTCACCCCAAAACAGTTTGAAAACAGTATAAGAGGGGTCTATGTACTCACTTGAGATTGCTCAGAAGTCCTAAGATAACCACCAAGCAATGCTAGAGATCACGGAATCAAACGACACCTAATACAGGTAACTATGTTAATAAACTGGACCTAAATCGAAAGACTTAGATAGAATGAGGGTTCGTAAACCAAACGAGTATGGAGACTCGTGTCATATGGTTTAACAAAGCCTACATACTAAATGAAACCTAACCTAAATGTTTACGACCCATTACGACCCGTTTAGGTAGCTTATGCTACTTTAACGCGTCGTTCGCGTGAAACGCGTTCGGACCGCCTAACTAGTCCTATGACAAGTAACATATGCCTTAACATGTCTACTATTGTTGTCAAATCAGTTTAGATGTCAAAAGTTATGTTACACATGTTTAAAATGAATTTTGGCATCAAAGGGGTATTTTGGTAATTTACCTAAGGCATATAAACTACCTATCATACAACTACTTAAACGAAGCGACCATAAGGTATAACCTCGGAAGGTTATTCCCTATATACTATGGTCACCTAATGTGTTTGGTCGGATCCTAATGATCGACCAAATGGGTCGGGTTCGAAGGTATAAGCGATTTATTAGATCGCTTACCCTTACGACCCTAGACAACGTGGTAATCAGTAGGCATAGTCACAAGGGACTATAACCATCGTGATTACAATCACGTTGCGAAGTTCAAACGAACTTCGCATTGACCATAAACTGGTCAATGCAGAAAGTCAAACAAAGTTTGACTTTCGGACTCGAAAAACAATAAAAGAACGAAGGAACACTTACAAAGGGTCCCCAAATGCTAATCTAGATCAAAATAGCTCAGGTATGAAACAAAGGTTTCAACTTAGAGCACATTAGATCAGATTCTTGTGAGGAATGAGTGAAAATGTGATGGGTATTTATAGATTTCGGTTCACCATTAGGATCGTTTCTTGGAGAAGAGGGAATGATCTCGCCCGTACACTTGTTGGAATGTTGTGGTAACTGATTTTGGCCACCACAAGAGGTTAACATGTGGCACTTGGCCTTTGGGGAGTGTTTAAATCTGAAAATCAGCAGCCAAAAACGATTTTCTGCATCTGACCTATGCTTGCGCACAGCAACACTGAGAGTGTTGAGGTGCGCAAGGCACCTGCAGACCAGAATGTTTCATAAATGGCAAAACAGGCCCCTGAAGCTCCAAACTTGCTATTTGATGCATTTTTGACACGTTTAAGCCCCGTTAACCCCATTTCAAAGCTCTAAAATGAAGTTAAAGTATAGGGAACTTAAAATGTGCTAAAAAATATCTCGGATGTCGGTTCGTTTGGCCGTACGATTGCGTTGTTCGGTTAATTATGACGGAATGCGCATAAGCGCGAAAAACGATCCAAATGGCGTGACGAATGGATTTTTCTTATGCCAAACACTAAAATAAAATATTTTAGTGCTTACATAAATTTTTGGATGTCCGGATGTATTCAGAACGTAAGTTATGCGCGAAAGTGCAAACTTATGCACTTTTTGACACTTTTAGTCCCTGAATGACCCAAAAGTTTATTTTAGCACACCGAACCCCTCAAAGCCTATTTCTAAGCTATATAAAGGATATTTAGGGTGTTTTTAACTTATGGTCATGTTCCAGAATGTCTGTTACAGTTCAAATTGGCATACTTTTGCAGTTTGTCAAGTTTAGTCCCTGTAAGCGAATTAACTTGTTTTCGCCATACCAAAGCCTTTAAAACTTATTTCTAAGTTATGTAAAGGTTATTTAAGGTATGTTAAGCCTATTTCACTATCCCGGAGTGTTCGTTGGATTAATCTGGTTATATTTACGCATCAGAGCGCGTATAACCCTCCAGAAAGCGATTTAAAGCTTAAAATCGAACAAGAGTTGATATGTGCAAACGATACACATATTTTTACAAATCCCAAGTATGAAATACAATATTTCATTGGTTTGGAATTTGTTTGATGGTTGAAGTGACACAGGTGTCACAACAAATAAGATAAATACATGGTTGAGGTATGATGTTTCGGCGTGTAGACGTACGGAACAAGATAGTTGAGCATGACAAGAAACCATGTGGAGGGTTTAAAAGGAGTTAAATCAGTAATTCGATCATTTTATGACAAATGGAAAAGGAACTTTTAAATGATTACCTTATTGGGTAAACCGAATGTTTTAAAAGAGGGTCGGGCGTTTCGAAAAGCATAATGACTTTTCAAACAAGATCATAACTCAAAAGAAGAATATTGGGTCAAACATGCTCTCAAAAGACCTTGTAGTAATTGAAAGACTAAAAAGGACCAAAACGCCCTTGTTAGCTAATTCAAACAAACAACCTTTAAAGGTTGTTTGGAAACGAGTTTTATGATAGGTAAATACTTAGAATAAGTATAGAAGCTGAAAGAGGTATTATATTAGTCAAATGGCACTATTTGAGTTTTTGCCGTAAAATAGTGATTCGAGAGGTAAAATTTGGTTTATATAGATCACCACATTAAACCCACCGTAAATACAGTTGTGGTGGGAGATTATAGGATAAGAAATGTGGTGATAGAATGCTAGAAGCAATTGCGAAACAAACAAATTGATCAAGTCAAGATCAAGTAGGAGCATAGGAAAGGTTCAGACTCTACGTGGGAGTCTGAAGAGGAGATGCGACGTCTCTACCCTACATTATTTGGTACGTATTTCGGTTTCGGGGACGAAACCCTTTTAAGAGGGATGGACTTGTAACATCCCGAAAATATACGTTCATAGTTTATTTGTAAATTAATTAGTAAAATAAACTAACTAGGGGTGACACTAACCTAGTTAGATAATGACTAGTGAGTAGTTAAAGGACAAAAGGGGACTAAAGGAAATTAGAGGGACCAAAAGTGATTAAACTAAAAATTTAGTTTAATAAAACATGAAAAATAGAAATCTCAAACACACATACGTGTGTGAGATCGACCAGACAAGAGCAGGGGGCGACCAAGTTCATCAAAACCCTAGTTCAGCATAAAATCTCTAAATTGAAGGATCAAACTCAGTCCAAATCAAAATCCGAACATAGATTAGTGATCCTCATCACAAGGGGGTTTACAAGGTATGTAAAATTTGGTGTTAATTCTCCGTTTGAAATTCTCATGAAATTGGGAAATCTGAAATTAGATGATGCATGTTTGTGATTTGGTTAGCTTAGTGATGAGATGGTGTCTAGAAGTAAAACCTAGACAACTACATGTGAAATCATGTCCAAATTCAGGAAATTCCATGAACACATTGAAGGTGGGTTATGGGTTTTACAAGATAATGATGAACACTAGGGTTTAGAATGATTATTCTAGTGTAATTTGATCATAGAAAGTGATTTCAGAAAAAGTATGATGTTTAGGGATAAACCCTAGATGATTTCTTGTCAAAATATTGCATGATACTTGTAGGGTTCATAATCACCATTGTAGGTGATTAATAAGTTGTAGAAACTTGGTAAACACTAAGATCATGATTCTTGTTCTAGTGTAATCTGAGTTTTATGAGGTACTTTCTGAAATTTGGAAGTTAAAACATGTGTAAATGTGACTAATTGAAGTTGATTTAGATGATTATTACAAGTCATGAACTTGGTTTTGATGATGTAAAAATCTGACCCGCTAGGTGTTTGTTAAAATGCCTAAGTGGGGATTAAAATGTTAAAAATCAGACGAAAACGCAGATTTGATTATTATAGAGAATTATGCGTTAATGATTATGAAAAGAGTTCTAAGTTGATTGTGAATTGAACTCTTTAGGCAAAGAATCCGGATCGTCAAACGGACAAGCCGAAGCGGATACGCGTTTGAAGGGTGTGCTCTAAAGGTACGCGACTTGTCATCTCGTTACATTTACGTAGATAAGCCTAGTCGTAAATATGTCTAATGTTGTTATAGCGAAAATAGTTGCGTTTGGTAAGTCTAAGAAGTGATGGAATTCACTCGACAAACCAAACGGGTCAAAAGAAATAGTTGAAATAGGTATGATGTCGAAATAGTGAAATTGAAACCCTTTGGTAAGCCTAAGAAGTGATGGAATTCACTCGACAAACCAAGCGGGTCAAAATAAATAGTTGGTTAAATATGTTTACTGATAATACCGCTTAATTAGTCATAATGGGATGTAAGTAAAGTGATGTAATTCACTAGAGGAAGAATGTGTTAAAAATAATGGTCGAAATGGAAATGTTTGGGGTGACTCGAACGTCACTCATTAAATTGAGTTATAAAAGCAGAAACCGAGGATTAGAAGGGATACGCTAAGGTCGACAAGCCCGGGAATGGGTAATTATGATTAGAAAGCAATGTCGACAAATTATGAAGGTATGTAACTTGATTCGTTACATTTGGGTAAATTTTGATATTTAGCATATATGTAGTTGGATTGTGTATTAAAAGTTGAGTTGGATTAAAGCGATGATATTCGCTATGTCGAATAATAGGCCAAGAATCTGGTTAGATCTCGTTGGTAGTCATCAAAATGGAGAATTCCTTAGATGAGCCAACGGGTCGAATAACCAAATAAGGCATGGTAATACCTTGTAGTATGGTTACTCGGTCTTTTGTTATTATTGACAAATGATATATTAGAATACGAGGATTAAACTTGTTGGTTTGTAGGATTGAAATCCGAGAACTTGATTCAAGTAAATAAACAAATCAGACCAAACATAACATTCCAGCATCTATCGTAAATTACGGTATATACCGTAATTTACGGTAGACACCAAAAGGCTACGGTGGGCTTCCCCTGTGTTACGGTGGAACCAGAAATTCCCAGAAGCTACCGTAACTTACGGTATCTACCGTAAGTTACGGTAGAACTTTAGAATTTATGTTAAATTTTGTATTTCTTTGTTAAATCGAATCCGTTTTAGACGTAGTTTCGAATATGTATTATTTCTAAGTATTCTAATACTAATGTTTAATGTAAACATTTCAGTTTTTAGGTATCCAAGGATTACGGAAGACGGTCAAGCTAGCTTTTGAAGAACCGAACACAAACTTTTGAAGCTTCCGCGTAAATTAACTTTGTTTAAACAATTTTATGATGTAAACCGTTTGTTAAACAACTTATGGATGTTTTAATTAGTCGGTAGATAACTAATGTTTGTTACCTTAGAACTTGGTTCTTGAAACTAAGATCTTTAATTTAGGCATCTTTTGTATAAAAATTTTATGAATTATTACTAAATTCAAGTAGTAAATTTGGACAGGTGTTACACATCCCCTCATGGTTCAAGTTCTTACCCTCCTATCGCAGAGGACCCCCAATTGGGTGGACCCTCACACACGGTGCCGAAAGTCAACCTTCTGCCAGTTTCACATGCACCACTGTAGCCGCCGTTGGGTTTTGACAACTCGATCCCGACATACCCAGGTTCATTTGGGTATAATCCATCTGGATACCCATCAGATTACGGAAACCATGATTCATTCCTTACAGCTGCTCAGTATAATGCCCTTTATCCTTCTTCTTACCCTCCAGTTTACCCAACTGGATATCCGGCGCAGGGATACCAATACCCACTTTACCAGCAACCTCCTCCTCAACAACGGGAAGAAACTCAAGAGATTTTACAGAGGTTAGACCGGGTTGAACATGAAGCCAGTGAAACTAAGAAGAAACATAATGGCTTTCTCAAAGGTCTCGCAAACCTAATCAAAGGTAAGAAGAAGTAGGATGCTATTGGTTTGTTTTGTTTTGTCATGTAATAAAGTCCCTGCGAGGACATTTATTTTATTTTCATGTACCAAGTCACTGCGTGGACTTACTTTCTATTTCAGTAGCCCCTGCGTGGGCAGTTTGTGTTGTTTTAAGTCTCGTTTAGGGCATCCTTGTACTAGTTTCATGGTTTATTGAAGTTATTTTCGATTTTAAATATGTATTTTATTACATCATGCTATATCATTTCAAATTTTATTTGATCTGCCTAAGAAACCCTTAGAGGTATAACCTAGCCAGAATATTAAATGGCTATGATGGTACAACCTTCTTAAGATAATAAATCCCTGTTAACATCTGAAAATATGTTAACATTCCTGGCTGTGCGGTACGAGAAACCACACAAGCTTCCAAATGTACTTGGGCCTTCCAAGTCACTTATATATAGCCTATATGATAAATGTAAATCATGGTTAATAAACATCAATGAGATGTATACACCAAAACATCCATTTGAGATGTATGCTTATAAGCAAAGGTGTAATAATGACAATGAAAGTTTTATTTTATAAACTTATTGTCAAAAAGGCGATGAACTTTGTTAGACCCTTAAAAGAGATCACTGAGCCAAGAGATCAATGATTATAATTGTCCTTGTGACAAGGCCTTATGTGCCGTCTAAATGTCCTTCGAGACGAGCCTTGAGCTATATGAATATGTCTTTCAGGACATTAACAGTTGTGATTTATATCCCCTGTCTAAATAATATAAAGGATAATATCCTATTAATTGCTTATTATGGTTCTGTTATAACCTAGGCAAATCGTAATTTATTTAATTTTTATTTTAAATGGTCTTTATGGCTTAATAATACCATGACCATCTAATCATCAATGCAATGATTCATTATATAATTTATATATATCATTTGATACAGTACACGAAAAATGGCTGGCTCGGATGAAGCAAACAGTCATCCCGCAGAAGGAAACAATACCAGGATCAATATCACTGCTGCTGAATTGCAAGCAATGATAACCACAGCAGTAGCTCAGGCTGTAGATGATAAGTTTAAGGATCCGAGTAATGTTCGATCCAAAACTCAGTCAAAGTCCCATTCTCATTCGCATACACAGAAGAAGAGTGAGTCTCAACACTCGTCTAATCAAAGAAGTGAACCTCAGAGGCAAGTTGTCCTCAAACCGACTCCCCGGTACACCAAAGGTTGTACTTATAAATATTTTGTCTCCTGTAAACCGAGGGATTTCACAGGAGAAAAGGCATCGATAGACTGTATGAAATGGTTAGACGAAATGGAGACTGTGATAGACATCAGCGGATGTGCTAAAGAAGATATAGTGAAGTTTATGTCTCAATATTTCAAGGGCGATGCCCTTACATGGTGGAAAGCTTTAGTGCAAGCCACTGGAAAAGTTCATTTGTACAACCTTTCATGGAACAAGTTTGTTGATTTGGTTAAGGACACTTATTGTCCTCAACATGAGGTTGAAAGGATAGAGACTGATTTCCTTACCCTAGTAATGAAGGACCTGGATTGTAGATCCTATGTGACTAGCTTTAACTCGATGTCGAGGCTTGTACCATATTTAGTCACCCCTGAACCCAAATGCATTGCGCATTTCATCGGTGGTTTGGCCCCTAAAGTGAAATGGAATGTTAAGGCTTCTATGCCAGCCACATATAGATCTGCTGTAGATCTATCTTTGTCCCTCACTCTTGATGTCGTGAGGAGTAGGTCAAAGAAAACTACCGATGATGGGAAGAGGAAGAGGGAGGAAGATAAGTCTCCTCATTCACACAAGAAAGGAAAAGGGAACTTTAATTTCAAGAAGGGGCAGTCAAGTGATAAACCCAGGTGCAAAACCTGCAATAAAAGGCACTTTGGAAAGTGCAACCAAGACCCACAAGCTAAACCATGTGGGATCTGCAAAAAGAAAGGGCACAAATCTGTAGAGTGCCGGAACATTAAGGATGCAACCTGTTATGGTTGTAATGAAAAGGGGCACATCAAGACCAATTGCCCCAAGAATGCTAAGAAGCCCGAGGAGGCATGGAAAACCAACGCAAGAGTTTTCCAAATGAATGCTAGGGAAGCAGTGAACGACGAGAACGTCATAACAGGTACCTTCCTCATTAATAATAATTATGCTAGAGTCTTATTTGATTCAAGTGCTGATAAGTCTTTTGTTGACCATAAGTTTTGTAAGTCACTGAATTTGCCTATTAAGACTCTAGACATAAAATATGAGGTAGAGCTTGGCGATGGTACCTTAGAAACAACTTCAACTCTTCTTGATGGATGCTTTATATCCATTAAGAATCACTCTATCCCGTTATCCCTCTTGCCAATGAAATTGGCCGGGTTTGATATAGTTTTAGGCATGGATTGGTTGTCGCATAACCAAGCCCAAATTGCGTGTGATAAAAAGCTAGTTATTATCAAAACCCCTTCTGGTGAATCCGTCACTATTCAAGGAGATACACAATACGGGTTACCCAACAATGTGTCTATTCTCAAGGTATCGCAGTGTTTAAAGAGCGGATGTGTCATCTACATGGCACAAGTGACTATGAATGATCCGAAGCCTAAGATTGAAGACATCCCAATCATCTCTGAGTATCCTGATGTATTTCCTGACGAATTACCTGGATTACCTCCTGAGAGGCAAGTAGAGTTCAGGATAGACATTCTACCAGGAGCTGCACCTATTGCACGGGCTCCTTATCGTCTAGTACCTACTGAAATGACAGAGCTCAGGACTCAATTAGATGACTTACTGGAAAAAGGTTTTATACAACCTAGCTCTTCGCCTTGGGGAGCTCCAATATTATTTGTGAAAAAGAAGGATGGATCAATGCGCTTATGCATTGATTATCGTGAACTAAATAAGGTAACGATCAAGAATCGTTATCCCTTACCTAGGATCGACGACTTATTTGATCAGCTCCAAGGAGCGAGCTTCTTCTCGAAGATTGATTTGAGATCTGGGTATCATCAACTCAAAGTTAGGACTGAAGATGTGCCAAAGACGGCATTCAGAACAAGATATGGACATTACGAGTTTTTGGTGATGCCTTTTGGGCTCACTAATGCACCAACAGCATTCATGGACCTCATGAATAGAGTCTGCAAACCATACTTAGATAAGTTTGTCATCGTCTTCATAGATGACATACTTATCTACTCTCGTAATCAAGATGATCATGAGAAGCACCTCCGATGTATCTTAGGATTACTTCAACAAGAGAAACTGTAGGATCGTTTTCAGACCCGAACGAGTCGATCAGAAGAGTTTTACTCAGAACGAAAGGCAGAAACAGACATCGTTTTCAGACCTGAACGAGTCGATCAGAAGAGTTTTACTCAGAACGAAAGGCGGAAACAGACATTCTGAGGTCAATTCAGAACAATATACACTTTAAACTGTCGTATTATTGATTAGCAAACATTTTACAGCGAGACGACACTTCGGCAGCACTTCGTTGCTCAAACCGGAATAGTTCTTTTTGACTTCGCTCGAACACACATATATATAGTGTTTAGATTCCGCTTGAAATGATTCCAAGCGAAATAACATGTCAAGCGAAACCTGATTCCGCTCGAACTAACATGATGCACTTTCAAGCGGAATCACCATGTTTAAGCGAAATCACATGTTTTTCTCGAACTATGTGCCCTGATCTAACATTCTATGTACAAGACTCGATACAAGACGAAGTCGACAGGCGCATGCACTAACAGACTCCCCCTCGAATGTTGACGAGTCTTCAGTGTCGAGTCATCGCATCTTCAGTCTTTATCAGCCTTCGGGCTTCTCTTTTGAAGTATCTGACGCTGTAAGCATCCTCAATTCTCTCTCTTCTCTTTCTTCCAGAATCACAACCTAGCTCTGAGCTCTTTCCACAGGTGTTTTCAGACTCCCCCTTTCGATATGCTGGGATCGCAGCCTGGCTTATTAGAATCACAGGGTCCTCAGGTATCGGAACCTGGCTCTCTATCATCTATCTCAAGATCCCCTAGCTCTCATCCTTTTTCCTGCACATTCTCTACAGGTTCAGGTTCAGTTTCGATTCCTGACTCTTACCTGCACGAATCTCTACCCAACAATAAATTTTCGGATGATCACTTGTAAAAACAATCTCACCATTTAATGAAACAATTGCAGGAATTATACAATCAAAGAATGATTTTACAAGGTTAATCTTTGATGAATCACTTGTAGAAATAAAGTTTTTATTGCAAAACCTTTTCTCATTTCATTTCAAAACACACTCTCCCAAACCATTTGTTCATCCTGTCTAGCACTTGGAATTTTGAAAATCAGTTTTCCAACACCAGTTGTCGAAAATCTTTTTGAATTTTTCAAAATTTATACTAAAACACACTAAAATCTTTTTGAATTTTGAATGTAATGAAATGCAGAGAAGAAATATTTACATACAATATTTTTGTGAGTTTGTGTAAGAGGATCATATCAGTTTTTGAAACAAATCACCAACACCGTTAAGCTTTAAACATTTTAAGTTCTAAACGATTCACTTAGATTGTCAGTATACTGATCCACTTAAATTCTCACACAAAGTTCAATTGCTTCAAGATACGAGATTAATGTTTTAAGCACTTAAACTTAATCGCGTGTCCCACCTCAGAATATACTCTCGTATCCAAATCCCAATATTCAGTCTTACAGGTGAGTATACCACAGATGATATCTGTAAGGGGTTAAATTGCGAAAACCGTGAGAGCTCAGGTCAGAACTTCCGTTCAGCAGAGAGATGACGGATTCAACTTTTGGTGTGTCCCCTTTAGAGGATCTTTTTTACAACAGCATTGATTAGCATTTTGCAATGTTTCATCATTTTTTATGCTGAGGGTAGCGCTATATTTCAAGCAAGCAGTAAAGTATTCTCCGAGGACTAGGCTATTGCTCCCGCAAAATCAGAAGTCCCGGGATAATACCCCAGATATCACTGAGCATAAAGACCTAGTATCTCAGAAAGAGGGACCTTTCAAACAAGATTTCGGGGGTTACCCATATATCCGAGAGATGTATCCCCACGATATAAGCAAGTTTGAATTTAGGTTTATATCTCATCACAATCTACTAAATGTGTAAAAACCTACTGGCATATCATCAGTGAGACCGTTTATCACATTTTTTACTTTCCAATTCTTTAGCATGCTGTGATCGTCTACTGATGTACTATCATTTCCTCTTCTTTGACACAAAACTCATTTTTCATTTTATCATGTTTTTGACTTTTTCAAATTTTCAAATATTTTTGGATTTTCTAGAAATTTCTTACCCCCCTAAAATGCAAACACATTTAAAGAAATTTGAAAACAAACTATACAAACAACGTGACAACCGATATCGAATCACTTCACTTCGCCATCCACTTGGCATAAACAATCAGAACTCCCC
Source organism: Helianthus tuberosus (assembly GCA_030545235.1). Taxonomy (NCBI): domain Eukaryota; kingdom Viridiplantae; phylum Streptophyta; class Magnoliopsida; order Asterales; family Asteraceae; genus Helianthus; species Helianthus tuberosus. The sequence continues at coordinate 130,321,835 of CM060434.1, read as the reverse complement.
CTCACAACAAACTATTTTCCCATTGTGATCTCAAAACACTTAAGTTTTTTTAATCAAATGGTTTTTCCAGAAAATAAGTTTTGTTGATTGATTTTACCAATTGTAGGTTAGGGGTTTGATTCATCACATTATTTTTCAACCACTTGTACGAAAATGCAAGTACAACTTAATGTCCTTGATTTACCACTTGCAAGTAAAAACCTTTTTCAACCACTTGGCTTACCAACTAATACCTCATGTAGTTTGAATTCTCAAGATGCCGATTCCTACTCCTCACTTACCAACCTGGAAGTTCCGGCAAGTCATACTTGTGACCAATTTTCAATTTTTCAACAAACAATATAAGAAAGATGCCGATTCATGCTCCGCGATTATCAATTTGGGAGCTCCGGCAAGTCTAGGAATTTACTGTTCGTAGTATGTACCATCCCAGTCACAAACCAGGGATGATACTTTACCTTGCTTCTTTGTTTTCTTCTCGTAAAATTCCTTGACTCCCTTGACCTTCCTGTCAACCATTTTTTCAAAAATGTTATGAACTGTGGAATTAAACGCTTTTTCAACATCAAAATCTTTCTTTTCAGAAAAAATTGATTTGATATCTCAACTTTACCAACTTTCTTCTTAAAATTTTCAGCCCTAAGTGGTGGAAAATTCACATCATCCACAGTCGGCACTGATTTTTCACTTTTAGTCTCAACCTGTGGCTCTTCTGATTTTGTGGAATCAGATTCATCGCCAGAAGATAGCTCCTCTGATTTTGATGAATCAGAATCATTGCTAGAACTATCATCAGACTTCTTAACAACCCATTTTTGGTTGTCAAGATTTCCTCTTTTCTTGTAAAACCTGTTTGAACATTCACCAATCTCAAAAATTGAATTTTTGAAAAGTTTTGTTCTATCAATTGGTGGTTCAAATACAACTTCTTTATCTTTCAATTTACGAGAAACTCCCTGTTTTGATTTTATTGCCTTTGAACAATCTTTGGCAATATGTCCAACAATGTTGCATTGGAAACAGGTTCTCGTTTCTATCATCTTATCAACAGTCTTCATCTCTTCTTGCTTCTTCGCAAGAAATTCTCTGTTTGACTGCTTTCTGAACAGATTTTCTTTTTCTTCTTCAGTAGTTGTACCTGAAACAAATATCTTTTTTGATTTAAAATCTCGAACATATTTTTCATTTTTCTGTTTTTCTGATGGAATAAATCCAAGACCTTTCTTTTTGAAATTACCGTTATGGTTTGGTTTCTTTCGATAACCAGAACCAGAACTATAACCCTTTTTCTTGTTTTCACTTTGTTGAACTCTTGAGGTGTACTTTTTAGGTTTATCATTAAGATTTACATCTTTTATTTCAGAAATATTAATTTCTGTTAATTTGAAAACCTTTTTAATCATTTCTGGTTTAACACCTCTTATTGGAAATTCTTCATCAGAATATAATTTGTCGGAATCATTCAATGTATATGCAACTTTGAATGTTTCGTCATTCAAGTTAGATTTTGATAGAAGAAATTCTTTATTGTAAACCCTTTTGCCCTGTTTGTCGGTTTGACTCGGAATGCTGGACTCAGACTTTGACTCTGACATAGACTCCGACTTTGACTACTTGGATTCATCTTTATCCAACACCTGATCGACCACTTTCTTTTTTAACTCGGACTCATGATCAGTGTCAGATGACGTAAACGTGACATCAATATTATCTGGCAATTTTACTGAAGACTCCGACTCCCACTGTAAATTTGTTGCCTTTTCGACTCTTTCTGAATTTGGATTTCTGGGAGAGTATCCATTTTCAAGCGGGGGTGGACACTTGTTGTAACTGAAATCTTGTTTCTTACCGGAATCATTCATTTTACTATCCTTCTTCTTTCCTTTTTTCTTTTCAGGAGTCTTTTCTTTAGAATCCTTCTGTTCTTCAGTTACTTCATCATCTTCAAAAACCTTCATGCCTTCAACAGTTGGATAGATCCTGTCAATGACATACGAAGTACATGAGTAACTTTTCAACAAACGATTAACTCTTTCACTTTCAATTCTTTGTGTTTCCAGTTTCTGTTCTAACACAGCACACTTCTCAATGTAGTTGTTCACAACTTTCTGTTTTATCATGAAAGCTCCTTGAAGTGTTTTCATAGCTGTTGCTTGTTCTTCACTTGATTGGTTGTTTTGATTTATGGCTTTGTTCAGAACATCGTAAGATTCCTTCAACTGGTTTATATTGTTAATCATTTCACTGTTTTTCTTCTTGATAATCTCACAATTCTCACAAATCACCGGAATCTTTTTAGCATTAACTTCTGCATCAACTTTGAATTTTGGTACTTCCACCTTTTTCCTTATCACAGGAATATCTTCATCATCACTACTCACTGGTGTTTTGACCTTTTTCTTTTTAGCTTTTTCATCTTCACTAATACTTTCTGCTATCAATTTCAAATCAGCTGCCAATCTTCTTGCATGATACTCACGATCATCATCACTATCTTCTTCAACACGAGCAACATACGCTTTATGATTTGAATCTTTGTTTGGATCATAATCATCCCAATTAAAATTTGCCCAGCTAAAACCTTCAGGCAATTTTTCATCATCTTGATTGATTAGGCATGCTTTGTTGTCAGTTGAGATATATTTGTCCCAATTGAAACCTTCCGTTGGCTTTTGATCATCCTGATTCACCATACAAGCTCTCTTTGAAGATTCTTCAGTCACTTTTCTTCCATGTGCCACTTGTGGTTCTTGTTGTTGTTGAGCAACTTGATGATAAAGGGCCTTCCGGTAGTAATCATTGTTGTTGTTGAATGGATTTTGAGCTCCACTTGCTTCGCGGTTTTTGCACTCCCTCTTGAAGTGTCCTTTTTCCCTGCAACGAAAACAAGTAACTTTAGATTTATCAAAACCCAAAGTAGAAACATTAGCCACACATAAGTCATCTCTTCCTGTTATTTGTTTAAATTTCTCAGCTCGTCTCAATACACTTGCCAAACACCATTTTATGTCCATCAATTCCATTTCCTCAGCGTCAATTTGATCGTAATCCTCTTTTGTAAGCATTGGATTCCTGATCCGACCTGCAACAAAACTACCATAGGATTCCAACACGGTTCCCAACAAAGACATATGACTCTTAGCAATTTCTGCTGAATAATCCTCATCATTCTCTAGATTCAAAACAATGTTGCATTGTAACTTCTTGCCATTCTTTGTTGTTGAAATGTTCGAATCAAATGATGGATATGATGAAAAACTTGTGTTGCTGTTTGATCCTTTTGAAGAACTTCCTGATGAACTCTTTGCATTGAATGCAGTTTCAATCTTCGGTGACAAGTTGGTGGTTTTATCACTGACACCACCTTTGTAATAAAGTCCGATGTCTTGTTCACCGTTAAAATCTCTCATTCTTAAAACCTTTCTCTGCTCCATCTCCTGAGCCTCAATCTTTTCAATGAACTTGCTTAGTGTCAGATTGCTAAACCCTTTCTTGTTCCTCAACATCATGAGATATGTACCCCAAGTCTCATATGGCAAAGCATCAGCTAATTTGTCAATCAACTCTTCGTTATTTTTCTCGATGCTCAATCTCCTCATGTTGGCTAGCAAATTGCAGTATCTTTCAATGATTTGCTTTGTGCTTTCATTTTTCAATCCACGAAATAGATCGAATTCTTTCTTTAAAAGTGACTTTTTGTTCTTGACCATCTCTTGGCTTCCCTGAAACTTCGATTTTAATGCTTTCCAGATTGAATAAGAAGTTCCATTATGTTGCAATAGAACCAAGATATCTTATTTCACTGCTTGTTGTAGTAGACTTAGCATCATTTTCTCATCTTTGTATTTCTTTCTATTATCGGCACTTAGATCTTTGATTTCAATAATCTCTTCGTCATCATTCATCGGTCTAACGTATTTCGTCTCGACACATTCCCAAGCATCTAGATAATTTGCTTGTACCCAGTTCTCAAACCGTCCTTCCCAACCCTTATACTCCTCGATGTTCATGAGCTTAGGCGGTTTTTGCATCGTACCCGTTTCATTTTCCAACATCGTGTTTTGTGCAAGAGTAATCGGGGTAACCGGGGTAGCAAATGCGTTGAAAAATTCCTCTTCCATGATTTGATTTTAAAAAAAAAATCAAACAGTGTTTTCAAGCGAAATCACAGTCTCAAGCGGAATCAACAACTAGACAACTTCAAGCGAAATACCAACTTCGAGAGAAATCAAAACAAATTCTCAAGTGAAATAACCTTTCGAGCAGAATCAAAACAAATTCTCAAGCGAAATAAGATCCAAAGTGTTATTTCAAGCGAAATCAACACAATATCTCAAGCGAAATAGCTGCTGATGTCATCATCTCAAGCTGATTTTCAAGCGAAATCTCAATTTTTACCTAATTTAGATCGATTTTAGGCCTAAAACTTTCAAGGCTTTGTTAACAGTATTGCGCACACTATGTGTGAAAATCAAGACATTTTGACCTTAAAATCAAGTTCAATTTGAAAAAGAAGGTGTAGAAATCAGATTTTGCAGCTGAATTGGTATGAACTCTTCTTCCTGAGCTCTGATACCACTTGTAGGATCGTTTTCAGACCCGAACGAGTCGATCAGAAGAGTTTTACTCAGAACGAAAGGCGGAAACAGACATTCTGAGGTCAATTCAGCACAATATACACTTTAAACTGTCGTATTATTGATTAGCAAACGTTTTACAGCGAGACGACACTTCGGCAGCACTTCGTTGCTCAAACCGGAATAGTTCTTTTTTATTTCGCTCGAACACACATATATATAGTGTTTAGATTCCGCTTGAAATGATTCCAAGCGAAATAACATGTCAAGCGAAACCTGATTCCGCTCGAACTAACATGATGCACTTTCAAGCGGAATCACCATGTTTAAGCAAAATCACATGTTTTTCTCGAACTACGTGCCCTGATATAACATTCTATGTACAAGACTCGATACAAGACGAAGTCGACAGACGCATGCACTAACAGAAACTGTACGCTAAGTTTTCTAAATGCGAATTATGGCTTCGTGAAGTCCAATTCCTTGGTCATGTTGTTAGTGAGCGAGGTATCCAAGTGGATCCCGCTAAGATAGAAGCCGTAATGAATTGGGAAGCACCCAAGACTCCAACCGAAATTCGTAGCATTTTTGTTTGGCAGGTTACTATAGAAGATTCATTGAAAACTTTTCAAGGATAGCTGCACCATTAACTTCTTTGACCCGTAAGAATGTTAAGTTTGATTGGGGTCCGAAACAACAAGAATCCTTTGAGATCCTTAAGCAGAAATTGAGCAACGCTCCGGTGCTAACCTTACCTGATGGAATTGAAGAGTTTGTCGTATACTGTGATGCTTCACACACCGGTATGGGGGTGTGCTTTTGCAGCGAGGCAAGGTGATTGCCTATGCATCACGACAATTAAAAGTGCATGAGAAGAATTACACCACCCACGATTTGGAGTTGGGTGCCGTTGTATTCGCACTAAAGTTATGGAGACATTATTTATATGGAACTAAATGTGTGATCTATTCGGATCACAAAAGTCTCCAACACTTGTTCAATCAGAAAGAGCTCAATATGAGACAACGCCGTTGGATGGAAACTCTGAATGACTATGATTGTGAAATTCGCTACCATCCAGGTAAAGCAAACGTGGTTGCTGATGCTCTAAGCCGAAAGGAAAGAGTCAAACCAATTAGGATCAATGCCAAGAGCATTGAGTTGAAGAATAGTCTGAATGAAAGACTGTTAGCTGCACATAAGGATGTTGTTTTGGAAGTTAACCTTCCAAATGAAAAGTTAGGTGTAACTGCTGAACAGTTAGCACCTGGGAAGGATGGAATCCTCAGAATGAACGGAAGGATTTGGGTTCCTATTCAAGGAGGACTTCGAGATGTAATCCTCCAGGAAGCCCACAACTCAAAATACTCAGTTCACCCTGGAGGTGACAAGATGTATCAGGATTTGAAAGCTAATTATTGGTGGATAGGATTGAAGAAATCTATTGCCACCCATGTAGCCAAGTGTTTGACATGTGCTCAAATAAAAGCAGAACATAAAAAACCATCGGGTCTGCTTCAGCAGCCAGAACTTCCCACATGGAAGTGGGAAATGGTAACTATGGATTTTATAACCAAGTTACCGAAGACAAAGCACGGAAATAATACCATATGGGTCATAGTTGATAGACTGACTAAGTCAGTACACTTCTTACCCATTAAAGAGACTCATAGCTCCGACAAATTAGCCCAGTTGTATGTAGATAAGATTGTAGCTCTTCATGGCATACCGGTGACTATTATCTCTGATAGAGATACTAGATACACCTCACACTTTTGGAAAAGTTTCCAACAATCTTTGGGAACATGTTTGAATTTTAGTACTGCTTACCATCCTTAGATAGATGGACAGAGTGAGCGTACAATTCAAACTTTGGAAGACATGCTTCGTGCATGTGTTATTGATTTAGGTGGTAGTTGGGATGACCACCTACCCCTGATCGAGTTCTCCTATAACAATAGCTACCATACAAGCATTCAGGTTGCGCCTTTTGAGGCATTATATGGTAGGAAATGCAGAACGCCTGTTTGTTGGGCGGAAGTAGGAGAAGCTCAGTTATCAGGACCTGATATAGTTCTTGAAACAACGGACAAGATTGTCCAGATTCGTGATCGCCTGAAAGCTGCCAGGGATAGGCAGAAAAGTTATGCTGATAAGAGGCGGAAACCTCTAAAGTTTGAAGTTGGCGATAAACTCTTACTGAAAGTGTCACCCTGGAAAGGCGTGATGCGTTTTGGTAAAAAGGGCAAGTTGAGCCCTAGATATATTGGACCATTCGAGATTATTGAATATGTCGGCAGTGTAGCTTATAAGCTAAACCTACCTGAGGAGCTGAGTGGAATTCATAATGTGTTCCACATTTGTAACCTCAAGAAATGCCTAGCCGATGAATCACTAGCAATGTCTCATAAAGACGTACAAATTGATGAAAGCCTGAGATTTATTAAAAGACCTATATCGATCGAGGATCGTCCGGTTAAAAAGCTTCGAAGGAAGCATGTGCCTATAGTAAAGGTCAAATGGGATGCCCGTAGAGGTCCCGAATATACGTGGGAAGTTGAGTCCACGATGCGACAAAAGTACCCTCACTTATTCCAGTAAATCTCGGGGTCGAGATTTCTTTTAAGGGGGTGAGGATGTAACACCACGTAAAAACGTGCCCAATTATGTAAAGACACGTGTCCTAAACTCTAAAGGTGTGAAAGATTGAGTTTGAGGGACTAAAATTATCAAACAGTGAAACTATGAAACGACAGGGACTAAAAGTGTCAACATGCCAAACTTGTGCCTCTGAATGACCATACATGATGAATATATTCTTAAACGAGTGATTGATTGGATATAAGAAGTCGTTCATGAAAATAATCGGAAGATTATTAATTACAATGGTTAAACGTGTCAACATGTTGATTCTGACCTCTGAGTGACCTTTTAACGAAATTGAGGCTTCGAAATATTCAAATATACTCTCAAGAATAAGTGGTATAAATTTCACGTGGTTTCGAGATCGTTAAGCATGTTTTCAAGACTTTGGGCTATAAGTGTCACTTGACGAAACTTGCATTCATAGTGATAATTAACGAACCCGAGCCTTACAAAGTTAGTTCATACCTCCTTGAGCCTCAACAAACTATCTACAAGGGCCTTATATGTCAAAAATGAAGTTAGAATGGGTTTAAATCATTTAGGGACTAAAGCTGACAAGTCAGAAACTCATTTAACCTGTTTCCCGGTTCTAGGCGGGCCGAATAAGTCCTAAAGGACTCTTACGCGGGCCGCGTAAGACTGCCCAGCGCTGAAAAACCTGCCAGCTGCGGGTTATCAGCTGTTAACCAACTTATGCGCGTTTATAACGATCCTAGGGGCTCTCAAACGGTTTTATAAATCAACTAGGACACCTGGGGTGATCCTAGGATGTTCCTTAACACCTGGAAGTGATCTATGATCTTGCAAATGGCTATATAAAGGACTCTAGTTCATGTGTTCATATGCACATTTTGCAAATAACTTCAAAGGGACAACTTCTGGAGCTTGCAATCAATTAGGAGAAGATTCCAAGTGTAGAAAAGACAGCTAGGACCATTAGTAAGTTTCTAATTACTTGCTTAGTCGTTTTAATTAGCTTAATTACCAAAAAGTCAAACTTGTCGTAATTTAGCTTTGACTTCCGAATTAATCACAAATGGTCCAGCCACTGATCAAAACGAAAGTGGTTATAGAACCATATTAATGTAGGTGATTAACCCTTAAAAGGGCACCTCCTAATTATTTCGTTTGACTAGTCAATTGTCGGGTCAAAGTAGTTTGAGAAAAAAGTCAAACTGGACAGAATGTTTGAAAATGATTAAAATTAATAAAACAGAAGTTCTAAATTATATTTTATCATTCTAATGACTTGGTAATTAATATTAGAACATGTTTTATCAGTCCTAACTCGACAATTAACAGTCTAAGGTCAGATTATAACCGAAAGTCGCAAAAGCTTGACTTATGCTTTGACTTTCAGTTCTGACCCATTCAAGCTTAATTCTCCCATGTTTTAAGCTTCCATTAGGACCACATTACTCATTAGTATAACCCTCTGGAGTTATAGTACATGATTCCTAGTGGTTTGAATTATATGCACATGATCGTTAATATGCTTAAAAATGCCATAAATGCCCTTTTGACACATAACTAAGATTTTTAGCAATGTGAATGGACAAACACCTTTGCTACTGATATTTAGACTTGTCCCGAAAATTTGACATCAGTTTGAGGTCTAGATTAGGAGTTATGCTCAATAGCGTAATTAGAAAGCTTTTTATTAATTAAATGGCGTAATTATCATAAAGCCTATCTAAACCCAATTTTTGATACCAAACTTTTTACCTACTGATGTAAAATAATATTTTGGGATTTTTGAATATTTTTATTTATTTTTAGGTTGAGCATAACATAGGATTATAGCTTGATTTCGGTAATTGTCGGTTTTACCCTTTTCATGCATAAAATGAGTTTTACATAACATTTTGATGTCAAACTTTTGGCTACTGATTTTATATGGTAAATAAAATATTTTGAATCTTATAAACGGATCAAAAACTCAGATTTCCTGTTTTAACCCGAATATCCCTTAAAACCGACTTTTAAGCGTTTTTAGCACATAGTTTGAGTTAAAACTATTTTTGGCATATAAAACTTATTACCTACTGATGTTTTAAGTTAAATTATATAATTAAAAAGTAAGCCAAAGTTTTAAAACTCAAAAGTCTATTTTGACCTTTAAAGCTTATGTGAAATTACCAAAATGCCCCTACGGTGCATAATTTGGTTATATAAGATAAATTTCACATATATGCAATACTCTACTGATATAACTTATAAAAATACATATTTTTACTAATCATATCAGACCTGAAACTCAGCTTAATATTTAAACTCTTTTATGAGCATTAAAATTACCAAAATGCCCTTATGGGACTTAATTTAGTTTAAATTACTTTTTGGGCATATATGTTAACATCTTACTGATGTATTAACATAATTTGAGCATAATAACGATTAAGACCTGTATATGATTCATTTGGTTACCCGTTACGCATTTACGCATTCGGGTCGGCTTATGTGACTAGTTTACATAAAATAGTCGAAACGGGCTTAACCTTATCATTAAATTCTCAATATCCAGAATATGTTTAGTTTACCCATATTATACAAGTATCCAAGCTTATCGGGTCTAAATCATATTCTATTCCGGTCTTCGCTTAATCTAGCATTTAGAACCGTAAAGTTTTCCTTCTAGCTAGCCGGTCTAAGTCCTTGACTTAATTAAGGGCCCGTTAGCATCCTAAGAGATTAAATAGCTTCCGGTAGAAGGTGCCATCAAAAAGCTTTAGGATTATACTGCTAGCATCAGGTAAATACTTTTAACTTATTTTCCCTTATACGGGCTTGGGATATGGTATTATAATAATACCACTTGGTCGGGTATGAAATCATTTAATCGGATTGTGATTAATAAATTTACATTACCCGTTTTAATCTGTCTTGTTTGATAACATAAACATTGGGGGTTAATACGACCGTGTCCTGGATATCCTCGGCTCATTTCATTTGTAAATGGCCACGACCTATGCACGGGGTGTAGGCATACACCTGACAGATGCAAATGCTAAATAATAAATATAAACCCACATGTTGGGGATAACTCCTTTGTGGGTTCTATAAGTGGTGAGTCGGTTAATCAAGACCGGCTTCCAACCGGCCCCAATTGTATGACAAACATGTAAATCTGTATACAAGATTATCTTTAAATAATTGTCCCAAGTTATAAATGATTTGTGCCATGTGCACTTAAATCAATTTTCTTAAATGTTTTCAAAAGAGTCAGTTAATTGTATTTACCAGTGTAAACTGACGTATTTTCTTAAAGACTGATTGACAGGTACCTCTCGTAATAGGCTGGAGCTATTAGCTGTTATAAGAGGATCTTGCAAATCCATAGATACCTGAAGTCTATTGTTTTTGTTTCTTTGTACATTTATGATCCGCTTGTGGATCTTATTACATTCCAGTCTGTATATTCATACACTCGAACACTCAGACAGTATGGTTTGTAATAGTTTATTTACCCAGCCTTCCGCTGTGCTATATTATTGTGTGTATTGACAATGATGATATCAACTACGTCACGATACTCCCCCGCCGGGCCCACCGGTAATATGTGGAAATATCGGGGTGTGACACATATGCTATAACCTTTTGGCGTTGCATCAACACACATCCATAACCTAACTTAGAAGCGTCACAATATACTATAAAATATTCATTTCCTTCTGGTAACGCTAATATGGGTGCATGGGTTAATCTATGCTTAAGAATTCTAAAAGCTTCTTCCTGTTTTGGTCCCCATTCAAACTTAATGGATTTACAGGTTAACTTAGTTAAAGGAATGGCTATTCTAGAAAAATCTTGAATAAATCTTCTATAATAACCGGCCAATCCTAAGAAACTTCTAACCTCGGTTGGTGATTCAGGGGTTTTCCATTTGGTAATTGCTTTGATCTTTGTTGGATCCACATGAATTCCTTCATGATTGACTAAGTGTCCAAGAAACTGTACCTGCTCTAACCAAAATTCGCACTTTGAAAACTTAGCATAAAGCTTTTCTTTTCTTAATAGAGTTAAAAGTGCGTGCAAATGCTTTGCATGTTCCTCTTTACTTTTAGAGTAAATTAGAATATCATCTATAAAGACAATTATGAATTTATCCAAATATGGTTTACATATTCGGTTCATCATGTCCATAAATGCAGTTGGGGCATTGGTTAAACCAAATGGCATGACAGTATATTCATAATGACCATACCTTGTTCTAAACGCGGTTTTAGGAATGTCCTCTTCCTGCCCCTTTAATTGATGATATCCTGACCTTAAATCGATTTTAGAGAAAAATCGAGCTCCTTGGAGTTGATCGAACGGATCATCGATTCTTGGTAATGGATACCGATTCTTAATCGTGACCTTGTTCAATTCACGGTAGTCAATGCACATACGCATTGATCCGTCCTTCTTTTTAACGAATAAAATCGGCGCTCCCCATGACGACGAACTTGGCTGTATGAATCCTTTATCGAATAATTCATCTAACTGTTTCTTTAGTTCCTGCATTTCGGCGGGTGCCAAACGGTAGGGTGCTTTGGCAATTGGTGCTGTTCCTGGTAACAGATGAATTCTGAATTTAACTTCTCTGTCCGGTGGCAGTCCTGGTAATTCTTCCGGAAATACATCTGAAAACTGAGACACTACTGGAATGTCTATTAGTTCTTTTCCTTTAGTGTTAGTGATTATAGAAATCAAATACACTGTAGATCCTTTTCTTATATAGCTTGCAGTTTTCATCACAGAGATGAATTTAGTGGATCTAGAGGGTTTATCTCCTTTAATTGTGATCTTTTCACCCTTTGGTGAATTTATTTGAATTGACTTTTGATCACATAAAATACTGGCTTTATTGGCTATTAACCAATCCATTCCTAAAACGACATCAAATCCTGCCAGATTCATGGGATACAGATTTGCCATAAATTTTTGGTTTAAAAATTCTATTCTTGCTCCCTGCAAGATTTCAGAAATCCTAATCGTTTCTCCATTTGCTGTCTCTACTAGACATTCTTGTGGTAGTTTAGTTAATGGTTGATTAAGGAATTTTCAAAATGAAGTATTAATAAAACTTTGGTTTGCACCAGAGTCAAATAATACTTTAGCAAAAACATCATTAACTAAAAACGTACCGGCTATCACATCTGGAATCATCTTGGCTTCATCTGCAGTCATAACGAATGCTCTAGCATTTTTAGTATTCTTGTTGTTCGCAGCTGGAGCCAATTTCGGACAGTTTGGCTTGATATGACCTTTTTCTCCACAGTTGAAGCATAGTCCATTACTGGATTTTCTCCTGCAATCTTCTTCCTTGTGTCCTGGTGCCTTGCAGAAATTGCAGTGAGTGGAGCATTTTCCAGAATGCTTTTTCTTGCAGACCTTGCAGTATGGTGCAGAGGTAGAACCCATATTCCTACGGTTGAAATTCCCATAACGGAATTCTTGGGTAAGCCTTTGGGCTAGGTTTCTCCCCTGGTCCTCTTCTCTAGTACGGATTAGCTCATTTGTCAAGGTATTTGCTAGTTCTACAGTTTCTTCTATAGTTTGGGGTCTAGCTGCCTTGACTACATGTCTAATCTCTCCAATTAAACCCCATATGTAACGGGAGATTAATACTAGTTCAGGTGATGCAAGGGTTGGTACTATTCTAGCATATTCAAAGAATGTGGTAGTATAACCCTTACCATCTACCCCGGTCATTCTTAAGTTCAGAAACTTATTTGCTATCTGTTCCTTTTCATTGGGAGGGCAGAATATCCTTTCTACCATATTTTTAAATTCTTCCCATTCCATGTTGTATACCTTATCACTTCCTCTTGATTGGAGGATAGTGTTCCACCATTCTAAGGCTGAGTTCTTAAACAGGTTAGAAGCAAACATTATCTTATCTTCTTCAGCACACTTGCTTATTTTTAAAACAACCTCAGTCTTTTCTATCCAGCGTAGAGTTGCAATGGGTCCTTCATTGCCCGAGAATTCTATTGGTTTGCAGGACCAGAATTCTTTGTAAGAACAACCATAAGGCATGGTTCTTCTTCTTTTGGGAATGGGCACTTGAAGTATGGGTCCATTGTTTACGCTGTGTTCTGGTTCAATTGGTCGCTTACTGTTATGTTTACTTTTATTATCAGCATCCTTAACATTTTGAAGAATAAATGGCATTGCATCTATAATTCCTTGTGCCACTATGAATTGGATAGCACTATTATCCTATGATTTCCATTGTTATTGATGCTAGGATTCTCATTAACCAAGTTAATGTTACTCTGGTTATCATTGTTCAGATTTCCTTGATTTCCTTCGTCGGCCATCTGAATTTTAAACATTTACCATGTATTAATATCACAAAATAATAATTAATATAGTCAATCACATGACATGCATTTTGGTCAAAAGCGTCGATCATTGCGACTTACTCTATTCATATACTATGCATCTATTACACACCAGTACTGAAATTAAAATTACAATACCGACAGAAATTGAAAGTTACACTACTAATAATAGGCATCCGTAGTTTTTTTCATACACATACACACATATCATATTATTTTATTATTATTATTATTATTACTATTACTACCGTCTCCACCATCACATTCATGGATATGGATTCATCCAAAAATCCATATTGCGCTCGTCATACTTCCAGACGAGTCGCTCTCCTACCTGTCTCATTCATTCACTACTTTCTAAAATTTCCTCACCAAATGTCCTAAGTTCTTGTACGTTTTCTGCACTCATTGGGGGTGCAGGTTCTAGGACTGGGTTTGGAATCTGGGGTGCGGGTTCTTGATATGGGGGTGTAGGGGCCTAAAATTGGTAAGGATTCTCTAAAATCTACCTAATGAATACACCGTGGTAATAGGGATCTAAAGGATCCAAACCTGGGTAGGCTCCTATGTTTGGCACGGGCGTGTCTTCATGTATCGGGTAGCGTTGCACATAGTCCCTAACGTCATCCCACCAGGGGTCGTAATTTGGGTCTAAGGGGTTTGGTGCAAGTACCCTAGGTATTTCCTCCGGATTAAAATCATGCATTTCTACTTGATTTTCAGGGTTTTCTATTTCCATTGGTTGGTCAGGAATTGGTGGTTGTGGTTGGGGTGCTATCATTTGCTTCAGGTTAGGGTCAGCTGCAGTGGTTGCTAGGATGTGGATGTTGGCTATACTCCTATTAAGCATATCCTGGGCATAGACATCAGTTTCCCTTTTAGCTGCTGCTAGTACTCTCTGGTCTTGTAACTTTTTCATACGCTTCCTATGCTCATGTGCCTCTCAACTGAACCATCCTCTCTTTTTCTGAGGGAATGGCTCCTCGGACTAAGCCTTAAAAACGAATATTCCTTCTTCCGTATCAGCAGAGTACCCTGAGAGGGCAGGCAGAGAAGAGGAGGTGCCTTCGCTTCTAGGCGAACCAGACAATTGAAGGTTCGCGTCAGATGGTCCTTGGTCGCTCATACTGTAAACAAACAAATAGTCAAATAACACATAGCAATAAAATACAATTATGCACGTATTCCCGTAATTTATTTCCTAACAGATTGAATTTTGATGTCAGAAGAACACTTTTGTGGCTGAATCAGTGGCTTAGCTCTGATACCACCTTCTGTCGCAACCCCTGATCCCTATTAATCAAATACAGGAACGGGCGGCCACGAACCAGTTTCGGTGGTATCGCATATTGTCTAATTTGGCAGCGGAATTTTTCATCAGGACCGTAGTTAGGAAATATTTTATCAGAGTAAAATACCACATTTTCATAATATTAAACATATGGGATAAACCCAAGTTCGCAGTACACATGTTTTCATAGGAATAAATCCTATTTTATTTAATAAAAACATCTATTTTATTTTAGGTAACTTTATTGCCACTTTTCCAAGCCTTCAGTGCTGCTGGCTTTTATTTGGCTTTCACAATTTGTTACCTGAAACGCGTTTTAAAAACATTTGTCAAGGGGAAATACTGGTGAGTGAATCCCATTTTAATCAAGTTTAAACAAAAACCATTGTACAGTATTGAGGGCGATCTCGCAATTACATTTATTTCCAAGTTATATCAATTAACATCCATGATACTGTCAGACCCGACTTGTGGAAATGTTACTCCTTGACCAGGTGGTAACAAATTTTGTATACAAACCCCAACATACTCATGATAATTGTATTCTTACAAATACTCAATAACTGCTTAATATATAATTAATCATGTGAGGTTTTGTAAAAACAATTTACAAAAAGGTTTACAAAAAGAGGATAAACTCACATTGTTGTCTTAGGTTATCCTATAGGGTTTCCTGGTAACAATCTATAATTTACACAAATGCACACGTGTTAGTATAATAACCCATTTTAACATTAGTAATACCCTCCCCGAGACGGCATTCCAACGACTACGTCGGGCAGAACCACGACAGCCGTTACGGAACCCTAGATCAATCGGGCAGAGTGTCTAATACGTATCCAGGGGTTATAATACTTACAACGGAGCAGAACTTCGCTATTTAGGGGGTATAATACCCGTATATTATTCCTACTATTCAGAATTGAGAGAAAGATTTTGATTTTGAATGATTCTCGACTGAAGGCCCGATGCCTGCTTATATAGGGGCTGAGTTTGACTTTTACGCGGCCCGCGTCAACTCTGGTCAATGCTGTAGCTTGTCCGGGTCACTATGTAGGCTTAACGGGTGTTGGGCCATGTGGCGGCCCAGGGTTTCGCCAGGTTTTAAGTTGTCGCGGCTCGCGTAAGAGTAGCCAAAGGGCTACGCGACCCGCGTCAAACCCAAAAACTTGATTTTTAATTATTTTTACTAATATTTAGGGTATTCGGGGCCCGTTTTCACGTATAGGGTGTAATTTAGGACATATTGTGATATTTTAAAATATATCAGGGTGTCGGAAAATTTATGAGGGTGTCGGCTTAGAGTTGTTATAACATGTTATACCATGAATCCTAAAATAATATTACATTATTCTCTCATACTTCCGATCATGTATTGAACAAACACGATTGCAACTAAAACATATACGATTATAAACCAGAAGTTTATGGATCGTGATTATTTAATTCAATGGCATGATCGGTCAGACCATCTCGAGTCATTGATGATGTGAAACATATTGAAGAACTACAAGGAACTGGAAGATTCTTCAAGATAATAATTAGCATGTAATGTTTGCTCTCAAGGGAAGTTATATATTTTCAAAATAAACGAGGGTGTGTATACCTAAATATACTGGAAGCGATTAAAGGATATGCATATCCCAGCATGATACCATTTAGTGTTTTAAATTGATGCATCGTCTAAATGGTTTTCAAATCCACAACCTGAAGCTTGTGTGATTGTGGCTTAGCTAATGTGATAGCAAGCATATTAATCCAGATTAGTATATTTATTTGATAATAGTGAATTTGGTTCCCAAGTTCTTAACGATCATTGGAATAAGTGTTATTGTTGAGATGATTACTAAACGTCTACTATTGGTTACAAACCCAATGATCATGAGAGGATCAAAGGTTCATTTAGGTACATGTAATTTTATATATAGTACCATTGTAACGCCCCAAAAATCCAAATGTTATATATTCGTAATATGTCCGTATGTGTTATATTATGGAATAAATAACTAGGCTATTTAACCTAGTTAAGAGTATGGTAAAAACTATTAAAAGAGAAAGGTAATGTCAGTTGTGTTTTAAAGGCAAACCCGAGGGGCTAAAGTGGGAAAGATGAAAGTTAAGTGATTAAATAACTTATCACACACAAACACACACATACGTGTGTGTTCGAGAAGGAGCAGGAGGCTCCCATGGAGCCTCAAACCCTAACTTCATCCTTATGCTCAAATTGAAAGGCAAGATGAGGCTTAAAATCATAACCGAGCATGGATAACCGATCACTTTCACGAGAGGATCATAAGGTATGTCTTAAATCTAAGATTGGTGATCATGGGTGAAGTGGGTTATGTTCTAATCCGTGAGTTAATACGAAATTGATCATGTATAAGGGTAAGAATCATCGTATAGAACATGGGTTATGTAGGGTTTGTGTTAATTTGATGATTAGAGACGAAACCCGTTAGTTAGGGTGAAGATGATAACTAGAATCACCACCTATGTCCAAGTCTTGTTGAAAGATTGATGTATTATTGTGGGCGTAATGGATTCCTGTTAGTTAAATTGAAAGAAATGTGGTGATGATATGTTTGATGCTTATGTGTGAATGATATATGTTGATTAGGAGTAGGATTTTATGAGTTATGTATGATTTTAGAAGATTTATGCATGAATTAGTTGTACGTTATGCTTAAAAGATGGTACACATACCAAGCGTATGATAAAATGTATATAGTGTCGTCCGTATAGTCGATTATGATGTTACGAGTATATGATGAAAGTCGATAGTTAAATATGGTTAATAGCTGACTTCTGAAAGTCAACTAAGTATAAGAAACATGATTTGACTCGTTGTCTTAAAGGTAGGATTATGGGAAGTCGTATGGTACATGTTATAGCAATCCGTGTTAAATGTAATGACATGATGAATTACATGAGTTTAAATGTATTTGGATATGATTATATGAGCTATGTTTGTTAGAAATGACTAACGAAAGTTAAGTGTGAAATATGCGATTGATAGGATTGTTAACATGTACAAATGAGTATGCTAATAAGAGCGTGATTTCAATGAAATGAAAGTATAGGAATCACGTCGAGACTTATGAAAGCGATCTTAAAAGTAGTTTAGAAATAAGCTATTCGATTAGTGTAATGTTTTGAAAAAGTAAGAAAGCGAGAAGTATGATTTTCGTAAGCTAAGGACCTTAAAATGCGCAAATACCCTTAACGGATCAAAATAAGCTCTTGAGCGAAAATGGGTCAAGAGGATGCAAGACATCCGAGAACTTAATCTTTTATGATAGACAAATGTTGAAATTATAGGGTTCATGAGGAATTTAGATCAAACAACCAAGTTATGTTGATGAATGCATGAACGGGTCGAAATTTGGTAAGAGGGTAATAAGCCGAAGAGTTAAAAATCTGAAATCTTATTATGTCGGATGTTGGATTTTAACTCCGTTAGATGGAGAATTAAATTACGGACGCGTAGGAAAAAGAATCGGGTAAAACGGATTAAAAACGAGAGAGTTATGCTCGTTTCCGTAAAATCCGAACGTGCTGGGAATATGCAGCAATCAGCTGCATCTGTTCTGTGGAAAAGGGGGCGTCGCGCCCCACGACGGGTTATGTTTCTCCGAAAATCGTTTATTTCACGTGTATGGTCCGGGAAGCTCGTTTAAACGTGTTTTAAGCTACGTGGGACTAATTTAACTTACGTTTTTATAAGCTTAAGTGTATGAACATGTGTAGATAAGTATGTATGTATGTTTATAAGTATACGCGCAAGAACGGGGATACATAACGGTATGTATGCGAGTAGGCATGCATGAGTTTGTTATGATGCAAGTAGGGGTGTATGTATGTATATATGTATAATGTCATGAGTGTACATAATGATGTAGGTATGTATATAAGTAGATACGTATATATCGATGTAGATGTATTTATATGTAGGTATGCATGTAGGTTGGCTTTTATGTGTGTGAGTATGTATGCAAATAGATATGTATGTATGGAGATAATATGTATGAAGTGTAGGTATGTATGTAAGTTATTCAGTATGATTAAGTTTCTACGTCGTTATTCGTGTACCTAGAGGTTTAAGGGTAATGCAGGTACAGTATCGAAGACTCACCAGAAGTGAGGTACTCAGAAGGAACGTTTAATGTAAAGGAATAATGGAACGTAAATAATCCAAGGCTAAGTATCGTTTATATTGATAACATATTAATGTCTTGTATGTGTTGGTGAGTGCCGGTTGTTCGAGCCAGATTATCATATGAAAAAGGAGCGATCAAAGATCGAGTCACAAGATAGATTGTACGGGAGTGTCGAGTACGTAACTGAGTGAAGCTAGGTTATGTTTCCTTATTGTAAACGAGTATAATAAATGTATTTATTGTAAAAGAATTAACCCTAAAAATGAATTTTTAGTGCATCGAGGTGTTTGTAATGAAGGAAATTTTTATGGTATGAATTTCCGCTGCGACTTTAGTCAAATACGAACTAGGGTGTTACAAGTTGGTATCAGAGCCCTGGTTTGAGGGAATCAAGTACGAAAAGGTAAGTACTTGAACTCAAACTTGTGTGCTCTTGAGATAAGAAACCCGTACAATCTAAGACTCGATCAAGATCCAAAGATAGAAGCTAATGTAAGTATGTACTTATGTATACGTATAAAGAAACTGACGGTTTTGTATGTGCAAGGTAAGCATAAGTGTTTCAAGAGGATGATCCGTGAATGCAGTTTAGGATGAATAACTAGAACCGTCAAGAGGCAAATAGGCAAATGAGCCCCAGGTACGTAAATTTAATATGTGGGTGTAAGTAATGGTAAAACTCATTAAGGGAAGGAAAATTTTAAATGAAAGACAATGATTGTATAGTAATGAAGTACTGAAAATGATACACGCGCCGAAACCTAAGTCTACGGACATAAGGTGACAATTACATGAAGGCACGAAACTATTATGTGGATTGTGTACCTGGCCAGTACACGAGAAACGTATGACGTTCGTGAGATCATGATAATTGTTACAGGTATGTCCGGTAGAGTTGGGTAGCAGGCGGGCGTGTGGATGAAATGGGAAGTAAGACTCTCGGGAAATTGAGAGTACTATGTAAGAATGAAAAACATGCCTGATAAGAATGAAGAATGTTGAATCCGTAATTAAGCACGGATCAACAAGATATGCATAATATGTTTGAATCCGAGAGACGGATTCAAGGATGAAAGGCATGAATGCAATGTTTGAATCCGTGAGACGGATTCAAGGATGAAAGGCATGGATGATATGTTTGAATCCGTAAGACGGATTCAAGGATGAAAGGCATGGATGATATGTTTGAATCCGTAAGACGGATTCAAGGATGAGAGGCATGGATAATATGTTTGAATCCGCGAGAAGGATTCAAAACACAGAAGTAATGAAAGGCATGAATGTAATGTTTGAATCCATAGGCGGATTCAATGAATGAAAAAGCATGAATGATGCGTCTGAATCCGTGAGACGGATTTAAAAATAAATAAATAAAAAGATGAAATTAATCCTCATAAGAAGATGTCGACAGTTTGACCATGATTGAGTCGAACGGGTCATAGAAATAAGTATAAAGTAAAAGGTGATAGTATAATAGATGAAGTTTTGTATAAGTTACGTGTTAGATGTGTTAGTAATCGACTCTTAGAGTCAGAATGATGACGGGCTGTGACCCGGACAATAACTTGAGTATGGGCGGGAATGGTAAGTTTGATAAGAAATATTGAAACGATGTAATAAGGTCTTTGCAAGTAAGCATGAATAGAGGGAAGTACGAGCGTGTACTTCAGTTGGCGAAATGATTAGTAGAATGAAAGAATTGCATGTAAGAAATAGAATGTGTGGTACGTTATAACGGATACGTAGGAAATTGTAAAAGAGTTATAGGTAGGGTAAGCACCTAGTGTAAAGAATGTTTAAATGACATATGCTAACCGCCGATGTTGTTGATGATAATGTTAGAACTATTGATATGATGAAACCAATCGTATTGGTGAGAGGATTTTCACGAGCGGAAGCTCATTGCACGAATGAATAAAACCTGGCCTGTGCGGCTAGTACTCGAGGAGAAGATGATCGATCTGGGTTACGGATCGTTGGTTTGTGAAATGAAAAGAGGCTAGTAAAATGAATGTAGGATAGGCATGGTATGGTGCGTGATGTCTGACTTTTAACAGTCAAGCATAAGAAGAAAGTGTAGAAATTTACTCATAATACTTTTGGGTGAAGATGTCGGGTATTGATTAAACTATCGTATGATGAACTAGTGCGACACGTTTACCTATGTAAATTAAGTAATGTATTAAATAAGAGAAAAGTACTGTAAAATGAATGAGATGGTTTAAAGGTAACGTAAAGGAAAGAATAGTACCAGTAATTGAAGAAAACTTAGAATGAGGTTAATGTTAGAGTTAAGCAC
Organism: Helianthus tuberosus; assembly: GCA_030545235.1. Classification (NCBI taxonomy): domain Eukaryota; kingdom Viridiplantae; phylum Streptophyta; class Magnoliopsida; order Asterales; family Asteraceae; genus Helianthus; species Helianthus tuberosus. The sequence continues at coordinate 130,300,530 of CM060434.1, read as the reverse complement.
GTAGGTGTGATTATGTAATAATAGTTTTGTTGTGGTGACAAAACAAGAGTAAATGTTATACAGTGCATGTAGAGAATGTAATTTTAAAAGAGGAGATGAAGATATTAGATCTGTTGAGAACGGATCATACGAATGTAAATATGACTACAGGTTGAAGGAGTATGTGTATGGGCCCGTTATTGACAGGCCAAGGAAATGAAAATGATATGTGAAAGTATGATAAGGAAAGTATGGATTTGTTAGGAAGAAGTCAATTATTTGAATAGTTTATGAATTAGGAATGAATAGTTATCCATATTTTTTTTATGTACCAGTTAAAGTTAGGCATATATGAGTATGTATAAATTACAAAGTAAGATCGTATAGTCGATGAAAACGATATGAATGTGCAAATAAACAGGAATAATGTTAATAATGAAATGTTGGAATTATTTAAGTAAACAAAAGGATATATTGCACATGATGAATGAATATTTGAACGAGGAATAAACCACTAGCTATGAAGGTTGTTAGAAATTAGCGCTATTAGTGAAAGCGACACTAATAAGAACTCCGGAACGGGTTCTTGAAGATAGAAGATTCTCATTAGGATGGGCTAGTGGTCGTGTGGATGGACTGGAAGAAAAGATAATGTGTATTCGATGAAAGTGAGAAAGGTTTCGGGGACGAAACCTCATTTAAGGGTGGTAGACTTGTAACGCCCCAAAAATTCAAATGTTATATATTCGCAATATGTCCGTATGTGTTATATTATGGAATAAATAACTAGGCTATTTAACCTAGTTAAGAGTATGGTAAAAACTATTAAAAGAGAAAGGTAATGTCAGTTGTGTTTTAAAGGTAAACCCGAGGGGCTAAAGTGGGAAAGATGAAAGTTAAGTGATTAAATAACTTATCACACACAAACACACACATACGTGTGTGTTCGAGAAGGAGCAGGAGGCTCCCATGGAGCCTCAAACCCTAACTTCATCCTTATGCTCAAATTGAAAGGCAAGATGAGGCTTAAAATCATAACCGAGCATGGATAACCGATCACTTTCACGAGAGGATCATAAGGTATGTCTTAAATCTAAGATTGGTGATCATGGGTGAAGTGGGTTATGTTCTAATCCGTGAGTTAATACGAAATTGATCATGTATAAGGGTAAGAATCATCGTATAGAACATGGGTTATGTAGGGTTTGTGTTAATTTGATGATTAGAGACGAAACCCGTTAGTTAGGGTGAAGATGATAACTAGAATCACCACCTATGTCCAAGTCTTGTTGAAAGATTGATGTATTATTGTGGGCGTAATGGATTCCTGTTAGTTAAATTGAAAGAAATGTGGTGATGATATGTTTGATGTTTATGTGTGAATGATATATGTTGATTAGGAGTAGGATTTTATGAGTTATGTATGAGTTTAGAAGATTTATGCATGAATTAGTTGTACGTTATGCTTAAAAGATGGTACATGTCACGACCCCCGACCCACCCTGAACGGAATCGGAAGCCGTGAACAGCCCAGTGGTACCGGTGATAAATTTTGAAAACGTTGCAGCGGAATTTTCATCAGGACCGTGAGTTAGGAAAAATATCAGAGTTTAGAAAACACCGGATTTTATTAAATAGATGGGATAAACCCATGTTTTACAATGGTAGCTTTAATAAAGATAAATTTTATTACATAAAACAAGATTTCTTAATTGGATTTAATTAATAAAATAAGCCACTTCTTGATGCCTTTCTGTGCCGTATCCATCTCTTACTCCAATCTACAGTAATTTCCTGAAAAGTGTTTTAAAAAGGTTTTGTCAGCGGGAAATACTGAGTGAATCATTCTATTTTGCATAATGATGCATAGTTATTAATTACAGCATAAGAGCAATTACAATGGCTTCTATCTTATTTTTATCTGGCTTTATGTCACAATGGTGACGATGGTCATACCACTATTTAGATCAATGAACCTAAATAGTGACGATTATCCCTGTAGGTTGATGAACCTAACAGTGATTATCCCGAGTAGGTCAATGAACCTAATTAGGAGAAAATTAGTAATGTGCACAATACCCCACTAACCAGTAATTCAAGATATCCACGACTTAGTCCCTGTAATTATAACCTTGAAAATAATTTGAGATATTGTAAAATAGTTTGATAAAAAGAGAATGACTCACTTTATAATCATGCAGATTCATATAATCAAAGTCTACAGATAAGCCTTGATAGATTGCAGATTTAATTTGAGCAGAGCTTAGCCTATTTCTTAGCCTGGTAACCTAGTGCACACGAACTAGGTAGTAACTAATACAGCATTTACGATAACTCACGAGATAAAACCCTCACAACGAATGACAAAGTGCAATACTTAACAATTCAGCGGATTCACAACGAATGACAGAGCATAGTCCGAGTTCGAACAGCACTCAAACATTCAAGTCGAAATCACGATGAATAACAAAGTATAACCCAAGTTTGAGCAGCACTTAAACATCCATTGGATGGTTTAATCAATCGGACATTGAATCGTAGCAGCGATCGAGTTATTACCCTGATTGCAGCATCGATTAGTGAATCGTGTGTGTTAATTGTGATAAACAGAGCATAAATCAGTATATATTTCGAAGTTTTACGTCGTTCTGAAACCAGAAATCAAGTCCCAGACTCATCTATTTATACATGAAAAACCTCCCCCCTCGCGTGGCGCGAGAGGGTGTCGCGTGGCGCGAGAGGCGCCCCCTATCATAGGGTGGCCGCGTGTCTAAGTAGCCTTGCTGAGTTGGTCTTGCGTTCATTTTCAATTTACACGTAAAACTGTGTAGATAATACCGACTAGGGTTTACCCCCCTGAGTTTTAGGGGCTCTGATCCTGATTCCGATTGTTCTGAAAATTTTAGGGTTTGTTCAGAATCACTTGGGTTTCTCAATTAGGGTTTCCTTTTGGTTAAATTAAAATAAGAAATAGTATTTTTAATAAGAGTTGTTATATCAGGGTCCAGGTTTATACTTACGGAACGTTTTTAGGATGTTTTTGTGTGAGTCGTTACAGTACACATACCAAGCGTATGATAAAATGTATATAGTGTCGTCCGTATAGTCGATTATGATGTTACGAGTATATGATGAAAGTCGATAGTTAAATATGGTTAATAGCTGACTTCTGAAAGTCAACTAAGTATAAGAAACATGATTTGACTCGTTGTCTTAAAGGTAGGATTATGGGAAGTCGTATGGTACATGTTATAGCAATCCGTGTTAAATGTAATGACATGATGAATTACATGAGTTTAAATGTATTTGGATATGATTATATGAGCTATGTTTGTTAGAAATGACTAACGAAAGTTAAGTGTGAAATATGCGATTGATACGATTGTTAACATGTACAAATGAGTATGCTAATAAGAGCGTGATTTCAATGAAATGAAAGTATAGGAATCACGTCGAGACGGGCTCGAGTATGAGGTGTTAACGGGTCAAGAAGAGGCAAGGAATCGGATACGCGCACGGACGCATAAGGTAAGTGATTTCCGTAATCACTTCTTAGTTCGATTAAGTAATAAAGTGTTTTAATTAATTAAGCATGATGTTTGAGGTCAAATATGTGTTGAAGTCTTTCGTCGTAAATGGTGGGATTAAAGTTGACTAAAATGCCCTTGATGGGTATATTGGGCAAACGATCTTAAAAGTAGCTTAGAAATAAGTTATTCGATTAGTGTAATGTTTTGAAAAAGTAAGAAAGCGAGAAATATGATTTTCGTAAGCTAAGGACCTTAAAATGCGCAAATACCCTTAACGGGTCAAAATAAGCTCTTGAGCGAAAATGGGTCAAGAGGATGCAAGACATCCGAGAACTTAATCTTTTATGATAGACAAATGTTGAAATTATAGGGTTCATGAGGAATTTAGATCAAACAACCAAGTTATGTTGATGAATGCATGAACGGGTCGAAATTTGGTAAGAGGGTAATAAGCCGAAGAGTTAAAAATCTGAAATCTTATTATGTCGGATGTTGGATTTTAACTCCATTAGATGGAGAATTAAATTACGGACGCGTAGGAAAAAGAATCGGGTAAAACGGATTAAAAACGAGAGAGTTATGCTCGTTTCCGTAAAATCCGAACGTGCTCGGAATATGCAGCAATCAGCTGCATCTGTTCTGTGGAAAAGGGGGCGTCGCGCCACGCGACGGGGGGTCGCGCGACGCGACGGGTTATGTTTCTCCGAAAATCGTTTATTTCACGGGTATGGTCCGGGAAGCTCGTTTAAACGTGTTTTAAGCTACGTGGGCCTAATTTAACTTACGTTTTTTATAAGCTTAAGTGTATGAACATGTGTAGATAAGTATGTATGTATGTTTATAAGTATACGCGCAAGAACGGGGATACATAACGGTATGTATGCGAGTAGGCATGCATGAGTTTGTTATGATGCAAGTAGGGGTATATGTATGTATATAGGTATAATGTCATGAGTGTACATAATGATGTAGGTATGTATATAAGTAGATACGTATATATCGATGTAGATGTATTTATATGTAGGTATGCATGTAGGTTGGCTTTTATGTGTGTGAGTATGTATGCAAATAGATATGTATGTATGGAGATAATATGTATGAAGTGTAGGTATGTATGTAAGTTATTCAGTATGATTAAGTTTCTACGTCGTTATTCGTGTACCTGGAGGTTTAACGGTAATGCAGGTACAGTATCGCAGACTCACCAGAAGTGAGGTACTCAGAAGGAACGTTTAATGTAAAGGAATAATGGAACGTAAATAATCCAAGGCTAAGTATCGTTTATATTGATAACATATTAATGTCTTGTATGTGTTGGTGGGTGCAGGTTGTTCGAGCCAGATTATCATATGAAAAAGGAGCGATCAAAGATCGAGTCACAAGATAGATTGTACGGGAGTGTCGAGTACGTAACTGAGTGAAGCTAGGTTATGTTTCCTTATTGTAAACGAGTATAATAAATGTATTTATTGTAAAAAAATTAACCCTAAAAATGAATTTTTAGTGCGTCGAGGTGTTTGTAATGAAAAGAAATTTTTATGGTACGAATTTCCGCTGCGACTTTAGTCAAATACGAACTAGGGTGTTACAACCATCAATTCACATCAAGCCAATAAGTTATAGTTCTCCCCCATGCAGTTGGTTTTTGGTCAGGAACTAAAGATGCCTCATCAAAGATTTTGGTTGTGCGACATATATTGAAACTCACCACCATACTGCACAAAGACGGGACTTCTAAAAAGTTTGAGAATATGTTGGGTATAAATAATCGTCTATGATTAAATACTTAAAGCCATTAGTGAGAAATTCATTTATGGCTCATTGGTTTTCACTTTAGTGAATGAACGTTTCCAACATTTGGGGGAGATAACAAGCAGTTGGAAAGTGAAAAGTGAAATGTCATCTTGATCCTCATACTATAAACTATGAACTAGAAGTTTAAAGTATAATTCATTTACCCAATATTAAAGAACAAATTACCAGACAAGTTCACTGACCTAAATAAAGTGACTAAGTAAGTCACATAATCAATTGCTTATGCTCCAGTTATATTTGTGTCCTAAGAGCACAACCACATATTTTTGTAATGAGTCTATTGCACGCGTAAAGCGTGGTAGACTAGTTGATTCCAATAATAAAATTCCTCGAAAATTGGAGCAAGTAATTAAGATGGTCAAGTCGAGGTTATAGTAATAAGATCTCCTATAGAGACAATAGACATGATGGTTCAAGAAGAAACCTAGTTTCGTGAAGTGATCTTCTTTCATGTTTCTGAGAATAATTTGAAGACTCACAAATTTCAATATCATTTTGGTGAATTTCTGAATGTTTGAAACTTACCTCTGATTCGGAAGACGATAACTCGTTATATGTATTTTTATGTATCAGTCTACGATTTCTACTGGAGGGTTCACCTATGGTAGTGTTTTTTCTTTTCTGATTCATACAATGTGAAGAGGAAAATGTAAAACTTAAAAAACAAATACTGACAATTAATTTTTCATATAACTAAATAGCTATAGTGATTTTAACTAATATACCTCTATGCTTTTCAAGCCAAATGATGGAGACTCCTCTAAACAACATTTGTTTTTCAACAAGTCATCCTGCTTTGAGCATCTCTTAGTGTCTTTTCTCTTTAATCTATTAGAACGATCCTTGTTTTGTCTCGTATCAGGAAGCAAATTCTACATCCAAAATATCATGGAGAATAATAAGTACTTAAACTGTTTTATAAAAATATATGTTTTATAAAAAATAAAACAACTTTAAATTATATATGTTATATAAAAAATAAAACAAAAATCTACACTTTTCAAAAAAAATAAAAAGCACAACCAAACAACCACCATTTTTTTTCACCAAAACCTCACTTTTCCCCTAAAAATAAATAGCCCAAAAAGCCCTGCTTTGGCCAAAGCGGGGAGCTTTGGTACGAGGTCAACAGAAAAGGACTGACAGGCTCAACCCTTGTCTGTTGGCTTTATCCCAAAGCGCCCACTTTGGCCAAAACGCAACGTTTTAGGTGTGTGAATAAGGGCTTGGTTATCCACACATCCCCCATTTTATTTGCACATCCCTTGAACCCTATAGGAAGCGTATAGGGTAATACGGTTCCTCTGGGTCCAAAGGTATTGAGCAATACACTTCAAATATGTGTATTTGAAGTACAAACTCTTAAGAAGATGGTCAGCTAATGATTCGGGGATCAGGGGAAGCGTATAGGACCAAACGCGCGTATAGGGCCATACGCCCCCTGAAGGATTTTTATTTTCAAAAGACCAGGGGAATCATATAGGTCTATACGTTCCCTGGAGGAATTTTTTATGCAAGAGCAGCATATTATTATTAGTATCTTTTTGAAATTTATTATTTTAAAGTAATTAAGTTGATTTTTTTTTGTTATAAAATGATGTTAATTTTTTGTTATAAATTTATAAAAGACATAGTGAAATTAAGCAACCCAAACAAACTAAACATATCCAAATTAAACAAATATTACAAATACTTAAAATAAAATTCAATTGTTCGTACAATACTGCATCATATAATAATAACGCAAACCACTATCGTTATCAATCCTCGTCAGACTCAGCGAGCTCCTCCTCCGTAAAGTTCGTTTCACGCCTAGTAGAGGGTGACGAGCTGTGCTGTCACACCCCGGATTCCACGTGTCACCGGTGGGCCCGGTGGGGAGTATAGTGACGTGGTTGGCAACATAATAGTCAAACAACACAATATTTAATATGCACAGCGGAAGCAAATGTAAGATACAATTCAACCGAATATAAGATTGTAATATTAAATATCACAACTGTCGATTGTTTATCCACAGACGGATCGAAAATAAAATGGAAACAGTAGTTCAACAGACTTTAGGCATCTTAAGCTTGCGAGACTTCTAGTGATGCTAAGGAGAAATCCCAGCCAATTACGCTTAGTACCTGCATTTAATCTTTTTGGTAAAATACGTCAGTTTACATTGGTAAATACAATCAACTGACTCATTTTAAAAATGATTAAAAATTGATTTGAATGCACGTGGCATAAACATTTTATAACTTGGGAGAATTATTTAAAGATATAATCTTGTGAACGAATTACATGTTCCTTATGCGTTCAGTAGCCCGGACGTACCGGGTTAAAGATCAATAGACACACCACAACAACTATTTATGCACTGACGAGTGTACGCCTACACTCCGCGCTTAGGTCGTGGCCATTTCGTAAAATGATGCCAAGGATATCTGGGACATGGTCATTAACCCCCCAAAGGCTTTTAAGTAAACAAAACTGTTTAAACGGGCCGATCAAATTGTTCAATTAACCACCAAACGATGGAAGATTTGATGCCCGACCAAGCGGTATTTTATATACCGTAACCCAAGCCCGTATAGGGAAAATAGGTTAAAAGTATTTACCTGAGCAAAGTATAAATCACAATAAGCAAACGCAAGTAGCTTTTACTGGAACTCCTAATCTGGAACGAAGGTTTATAATAACCTATTAGAATCCTAACGGGTCTTTAGTTAAGCTTAAGCTTAGACCGGTTAGTTTCAAAGATACGGTTCGTACACACGATTAAGCGAAGACCGGATAGAATGTGATTTAGACCCGACAAGTTCAGAGACTTGCTTAATATGGGTGTTTCATACACATTCTGGATTTTAAGATAAAACCGATAAGGTTTGACCCGTTTCGGCTAATTTATGTAAACTAGTTACATAAACCGAACCGAACGCGTAATAAGCGTAACGGGTAATTATTAGAGCCATATACAGGTTTCCTAAGTTAATATGCTTCAAATATGTTGTGACATCAGTAAGATGTCTTTTATTATGCCCGAAACGAATTTAAACACAAATTATGCCCCGTAGGGGTAGTTTGGTCATTTACAAGGTTATAAAAGAGTCTAAGTATTTACCTGAGTTACAGGTCTGATATAATCAGCAAAAATACTTAGTTTACTAAGTTATAACAGTAGGGTAAAGTATATATGTGAAATTTATCAATTATAACCAAACTATGCACTGTAGGGGCATTTTGGTAATTTCACATAAGCCGTAAAGCTCAAAACTGAAGTCTGAGTTAAAAAACTTTTGCTTACTGTTAAAATATTATAATTTTCCCCAAATATCAGTAGGTATCACCCTTGTATGTTTAAAATAGTTCTAGTACATACTATGCGTTAAAAACGCTTAAAAGGCGATTAGAAGCCATTTCCGGGTTCTATACATAAAGCTGATATTTTTATTATTCCAGAAGGCTTAAAATAATTTATTTATCATATGTGATCAGTAGCAAAAGGTTTGGAGTCGATTAGATATGTAAAACTCATTTTATAGCCCGTAAGGGCAAAACCGACATTTACTAGATTAAGCCTACGACTATAAGTTATGCTCAGCCTAAAATTAATTAAAAATATTCAAAAATCCCAAAATAATATATTACATCAGTGGGTCATAAGTTTGATATCAAAAAGTAGGCTTAGATAGACCATACGCTAATTATGTCGTTTAATTAACATAAAGCTTTCAATTTACGCTAATGAGCATAACTCTCAATCTACACCTCAAACTGATGTCAAACTTTGCATACAAGTTTATATATCAGTAATTAAGGTTTCTACACTTTTACATTTTCAAAAATCATGTTTTAAGGTGAAAAGGGCATAATGGTCAACATATGAGCAATTAACGGAATCATGCGTATTAATCGGTTAACTAATGAACCATGGTGTATAATCACAGAGGGTTATACTAGCATGGAACCTGGTCCAAATGAAGCTCTTAGGTATTTCTAAATCATACCAAAACGGGTCAGAACTGAAGTCAAAGCAAAAGTCAAAGTTTTGCGACTTTCGGTTCCGAACCGGGTCTAAACAGTAAATTGTCGGGTTGAACATGTTTAGACATGTTCTTACACTAATTACCAAGTTATATTAATGATCAAACAGGTTGTATGTGTTCTACATTGCTAATCATGTATAAATTAGAAAATAAGTATCCTGTTGACTTTTTAATAATAAGTTTGACCCGACATTTGACCTAGTTAGAGTGGGAATCAGGGGGAACCCTTTTGAGGGTTTATTACCCACATAATTACCAACTTATAACTACTTTCAATTCGATAATTCACTGGACCATTAGTGATTAATCTTGAAGTCAACCGTTAATTACAACGGTTTGACTTTTAAGCTAAACTAAGCAAAAACTTAACTAAGGAAGGACAAGCAAACTTACAAGAGTCCTATGAACGACCATAGATCACTTGAGAGAAGTCTTGTGCTCCAGAAATGATCAGGAATGCAAGAATGAAGGTGTGAAGAATGTTTGCAACTTAGTGGCCTTTTATAGTGATTTAATCACCATGGATTGTTGACACACAAGTCTACAACTGACCACAATTCATCCACAAGTGTCCCTAAGTGTCTAGGACTGTTTAGGGATCGCCCACAATGTGAAAATATCTGTTTTGGGTCGATTAAGCACGAATACAGGCTGCTGTCTACGTATTCTGCATCTGATGGTCTGACGCGGCCCGCGTAAGACCTTAAGGTCTCTTACGCGGCCCGCCTGAGTTCCGTAATCAGATTTCACATTTTCCATTTGTTGCATACTTGTCTCTTGGCCCTTCCGAAAGGTCAACCAACATTATTACTTGCATTTTAGCCCTCCATATTTACCCACAAGGGCTTTAGGACTTATACCCACTTTATTTGGTCCTTGATCACTTTGTTATTACCTGAAAAGTCATAACTTTCATTGTTACCGCTTTAACCCCTCGCATACGAATTTGATCATAACTTTCTCATACAATAGCGAAATTTTATGAAATTTTTATCGTGCATTCAAGTGAGCATATCGTTACAAAGCTTCGGGTTTGCTAAAAGGTCACTCAGAGGTATAACTTAAACATGTTGACACATTTAACCCCTGTAGTTTGTAATCTCTCACTTTCTTTCATATTTAGCTTCGTATGATCCATGATTTATTCGTTTGAAGGTATGAGCATCATGTAGGGTTAATGTACAATATATTTATTCACTGTTGACATTTAGAACTCGTATATACACATACTTTTCATGATTGTCAACTTTAGTCCTTTCAGAACATTCTTTCACACGTTCAGTCATATGACACGTGTCGACACATTATAGGACGTGAATTTTCGAGGTGTTACATCCTCACCCCCTTAAAAGAAATCTCGACCCCGAGATTTACTGAAATAAATAAGGGTACTTTTCTTTCATCGTGGACTCAACCTCCCACGTGTATTCAGGACCTCTATGGGCATCCCATTTGACCTTTACAATAGGTACATGCTTCCTTCGAAGCTTCTTAACCTGTCGATCTTCAATCGACAATGGTTTTTCCACAAATTTCAAGCTCTCATCTATATGTACATCTGTATGTGGTATAACCAGTGATTCATCAGCGAAGCGCTTCTTCAGATTGCAGATGTGGAACACATTGTGAATTCCACTGAGCTCTTCGAGTAAGTTTAACTTATAGGCAACTGACCCGACACGTTCGATAACCTCGAAATGTCCTATGTATCTCGGGCTTAGTTTGCCTTTCTTACCAAATCGCATCACCCCCTTCCAGGGTGATACTTTAAGCAATACCTTGTCACCTACTTCGAAGTGAAAGGATTTACGCTTTGGATCTGCGTAACTCTTCTGCCTATCTCAGGCAGCTTTGAGGCGGTCACGAATCTGGACAATCTTGTCCGTCGTTTCAAACACTATCTCTGGTCCTGATAATTGGACATCTCCAACTTCCGCCCAACAAACGGGCGTTCTACACTTTCTACCATATAAGGCCTCGAAAGGTGCAGCCTTAATGCTGGTATGGTAGCTATTGTTGTAGGAGAACTCAATTAGTAGTAGGTGGTTATCCCAACTACCACCCAAATCGATCACACATGCACGTAGCATCTCTTCCAAAGTTTGAATAGTACGCTCACTCTGACCGTCTATCTGAGGATGGTAAGCCGTACTATAATTCAAACGCATTCCCAAAGATTATTGGAAGCTCTTCCAAAAATGTGACGTGTATCTAGTATCTCTGTCAGAGATAATAGACACAGGTATGCCATGTAGGGCTATAATCTTATCCACGTATAACTGGGCTAACATGTCGGAGCTATAAGTCTCCTTGATGGGTAAGAAATGTGCTGACTTAGTCAGTCTATCAACTATAACCCATATTGTATCATTTCCTTTCCTTGTCTTAGGTAACTTGGTGATAAAATCCATAGTTACCATTTCCCACTTCCAAGTGGGAAGTTCAGGCTGTTGTAGCAAGCCTGGCGGCTTTTGATGTTCTGCTTTGACTTGCGCACAAGTCAAGCACTTAGCTACATAGGCAGCTACAGACTTTTTCAAGCCTATCCACCAATAGTTTGCCCTTAGATCCTGGTACATCTTATCAGCTCCAGGATGAACGGAATATTTAGAACTATGGGCTTCCTGGAGAATAACATCCCGAAGTCCTCCATAAATTGGAACCCATATTCGTCCATTCAGTCTCAAAATTCCATCTTTGCCAAGAGATAACTGCTCCTCAGTTACTCTTAGCTTTTCATTAGGATAGTTAGCTTCCAACACAGCTTCCTTCTGTGCAGCTAACAACCTTTCAGTCAAACTGTTCTTTATTTCAATGCTCTTGGCATTGATTCGGATGGGTTTCACCCTTTAGTTTCGACTCAAGGCATCAGCGACTACATTCGCCTTGCCGGGATGATATCTGATTTCACAATCATAATCATTTAAAGTCTCCATCCAACGGCGTTACCTCATGTTTAAATCCTTCTGATTAAACAGATGTTGAAGGCTCTTGTGATCAGAATAGATCACACACTTGATCCCATATAAATAATGCCTCCACAGTTTTAGTGCGAATACAACGGCACCCAACTCCAAGTCGTGGGTGGTGTAATTCTTTTCATGCACCTTTAACTGTCGTGATGCATAGGCAATAACTTTGCCTTTCTGCATAAGCACACACCCCATGCCAGTGTGCGATGCATCGCAGTAAACCACAAAATCTTCTATTCCATCTGGCAATGTCAGAACAGGAGCATTGCTCAACTTCTGTTTAAGGATATCAAAGGACTCTTGCTGCTTAGGGCCCCAAACGAACTTTACTTTCTTCTTAGTCAAGGAAGTTAAGGGTGCAGCAATCCTTGAAAAAATTTCAATGAAACGCCTGTAATATCCTGCCAATCCCAGGAAGCTACAAATCTCTGTAGGCGTCTTTGGCTCTTGCCAATTCATGACAGCTTCCACTTTAGCGGGATCCACTTGGATACCACGCTCACTCACCACATGTCCAAGGAATTGGACTTCTCGAAGCCAAAACTCACACTTGGAAAATTTGGCGTAGAGTTTCTCATGATGTAGGAGTTTGAGAATACAGTGAAGGTGTTTCTCATGGTCAGCTTGGTTCTTCGAGTAGATAAGAATGTCGTCGATGAAAACGATGACGAATTTATCTAAGTAAGGCTTGCAAACGCGATTCATGAGATCCATGAACGCGGCTGGTGCATTAGTGAGCCCAAAAGGCATCACTAGGAACTCGTAATGACCATAACGAGTCCTAAATGCAGTTTTGTGCACGTCTTCATTTCTAACCTTTAGTTGGTGGTAGCCTGACCTTAAGTCAATCTTCGAGAAATAACTTGCCCCTTGCAATTGATCGAACAAATCGTCGATCCTGGGCAAAGGATACCTATTCTTTATCGTGACCTTATTAAGTTCACGATAATCGATGCACAGACGCATCGATCCATCCTTCTTCTTGACAAACAAGACTGGTGCTCCCCAAGGAGACGAACTAGGTTTAATGAAACCCTTAGCTAGCAATTCGTCCAGTTGTGTTCTCAATTCCCTCATTCCTGTCGGTGCCAGCCTATAAGGTGCTCTAGCAACTGGTGCTGCTCCAGGAATGATGTCAATTCTGAATTCGACTTGTCTATCTGGTGGTAAACCATGTAGTTCTTCAGGAAAAACTTCTGGGTATTCAGAAATGATGGGGATGTCTTCTATCTTCGGTTTAGGCTCATCAATAATCACCTGTGCCATGTAGATGACACAACCCTTCTTTAAACACTTTGAAGCCTTGAGCATAGTCACTTGCTCAGGTAGCCCATACTGGGTATCTCCCCGAATGGTAAGTGATTCACCAGACGGAGTCTTAATCACCACTTGCTTTCTGTTGCAGACGATTTGGGCCTGGTTATGAGATAACCAGTCCATACCCAAAACTATGTCAAAACCGGCCAACTTAAAGGGAAGTAGAGACAGAGAAAAAGAGTGGTTCTTAATGGATATAACACATCCATCTAACACAGTTGAGACAGTTTCTAAGGTGCCATCTGCTAACTCTACCTCATAATTTAAACTCAAGGTTTTGACAGGTAAATTTAGCAATTTTCAAAACTTATGATCTACGAAAGACTTATCAGCGCCTGAATCAAAAAGTACTCTTGCATAAACATCATTTACAAGGAAAGTACCTGTGATCACGTTATCGTCTTGCACAGCCTCCTTCGCATCCATTCTAAAGACTCTAGCATTTGTCTTCTTGGCCTCTTCAGGCTTCTTGGCGTATTTAGGGCAGTTGGTTTTAATGTGCACTTTCTCATTACAGCTGTAGCAAGTTGCATCTTTCAGCTTTTTGCAATCCAAGGTCTTGTGATCCTTGGACTTGCATATACCACAAGCATAGGTTTTTGACTGAGTCTACGAGTTCGACTCGAGTCTGCACTTTCCAAAGTGTTGTTTCTTGCAAATCTTGCACTTGGGCTTCTCACCAGACTGGTGCCCATCTTTCCTTGACTCGGACCCCCTCTTGTTGTCACCGTTTCCACGGTGCTTTTTGCTCGACCTCCGTGAATTATCATCTTCACGTTTTCTCTTCTCAGCATCCATATTCCTCAGCGATCTTTGCCTGACCGAATCCAGAGTGAGGGACAAATATATGTCAGCTACAGACCTGAAAGTAGCTGGCCGGGAGGCCTTCACGCTTGCCTTAATTTCCGGGGCTAGACCACCGATAAAACGAGCTATTCTTTTTGGTTCCGGGGTCACCAGATACGGAACCAACCGGGACATTGTCTTGAAGCTCGTGAGGTAAGCTTGACAGTCAAGGTTTGTCATCACCAACGATAGAAAATCAGACTCTATCTTCTCAACCTCATGTTGGGGGCAGTAATTCTCCCTGATGAGGGCAACAAATTGATCCCATGACATGTTGTACAATGGGATTTTCCCGGTGGCTTGAATCAGTGATCTCCACCAGGCTAAAGCTTCACCCTTAAATGATTGCGACACAAACTTGACTATATCCCTCTCAGCGCATCCGCTGATATCCACAACTGTGTCCATCTCGTCTAACCACGTCATGCAGTCAATGGCTCCCTTTTCCCCAGTAAAATCTCTGGGCTTGCATGAAACGAAGTATTTATAGGAGCAACCCTTACTACGGGGTTCTTGATTTAGCACTACCTGTTGAGATGGAGCACTGTGGTGGTTTGAGGAAAGTCTATCATCATCTTTCTTGGGTTCTTCCTTTTTGGAAGGCGGCTTCGAATGCGGCGTAGATAGGGTCCTACTCCGAGTCCCACTATACTCTTCGTACTGCCGCTCCAATGCCTTTGTAACTGCGTCGTCTACCAACGCTTTCAGTTCTGCACCCGTTAAATGAACTCGGGCGTTATCAATATTCTCCACTGGATGGCTATTAATTTCGTCCGAGTTAGCCATTTTAATTGAACTGTTACAGAAAACAAGGACAATAGTTTATTTGGGAGTTTATTATGGAGTTGTCTTTTATGGCAATTCATTAACCATGGTAACAGCGACCATATTTGGTTAATTTATTAATCACAATTATTTAGGATTTCTATTATAATTTATCCTAATTATAAAACAATAACAGTTTTATTCGTGGCACAAAAGGCCTAGTCACAAGGACATTTATAAATTATAAGCAATGATTTCAGAGAATCAAAGCTTTTAAGGCTTGAACATAGTTTATTACCTTTCTCAGACTGGGAGTCATCGCTACCACTGTCTTTTGGCTCATGTAGAAATGAGCAAGGCCCGTAGGCGTTATATTACCAACGTATGGTCAAAATATGATCATCTTAATTGATGATTTAAACCCATGATTCAGAGATCATTAAATTGGGTTAGGAATCTTTTAAAGAATCCAATAATAAGAATGACGTGTGTGATTTTAATGAATCACGTCTGCCAGGAGCATTAACATGTTTACAGATGTTAACAGGGATTTGAATCTTTTAAACAGGTCTTACCATCATGGCCAGGTCTTCATAATGACACTCAGGCTAAGTTTCACTCTTAAGATTCTTATTCAATATTTAAATAGGCAGATCATTATTAAAAAGGAATGATTTTGATTTATTTATTTCATGTAATGTATTTATGCAGATAATAGCAAAAATGAAATTTATAAACTTACATTCCATTAATTTATTAAAAGGTTACACGTCGCCCTAAACGGGACTTTTTAAATAAACAAACTTACCCACGCAGGGGTTTAAACAAGGACTTACCCACGCAGGGGCTTAACAACAAACATCATAATAGTCCACGCAGGGACTTACACAAATAACATAATAGTCCACGCAGGGACTTAAACAATAACATACCCTCGCAGGGGTAAACAGAAAGATAGACCTACGCAGGGCTCAAAATAAACAAGCATACCCGCGCAGGGGTTTATACAGCAAGACTGGCCCACGCAGGGGCTCAACAACAATTGGAAGGATTCAGTGGTCCTTCTTGCTCTTCCCTTTGATCAAGCTTGTCAATCCTTGGAAGAAGCTTTGTCTCTCCCTGCGGTCTCTGTGGAAGTCTCGCTCTACTTGGTCCAGCCTTTGCAGAATTTCTTCACGCTCTGGTGGGGAGAACCTTGGCGGTTGCGATTGCGTCCGAATAATAGGTCTATTAGGTATTTGGTACCCATGAGTCGGGTACCCTACTCCCCACGCAGCTCCATACTGTCCTTCCGGGTTAAAGACGTTATAATTTGACGCTACCAAGTACGGGTCGGCTTCAGCGTATCCGTAGTTGGTGTGAGCTGGTTGTTCAAACGGGTTGTATGCCATAGAACCCGTGTATGCTGGAATCGGGTTATCAAAACCCATCGGTGGTGGTTGCGGTGCAACTGGGTGTGAAGGTCCACCCATTTGTGGATCTTCCGGAAGTGGCGGATAGTGACTGCCACTTGATTGCCGAGGAGAGCTGAAATGAAAATCTCCTCCTCGCGCGGACATCCACGCTCTGGTTCTCCTACGCCTTGGTGGTTATGGAGGTGCCGGTTGAACTGGTGGCGGTGGAGGCGGTGGCGTGACTGCCACAAATCGGGAATCCATAGAGGGATCCTGCTGCTGCTGTTGGTAAGGTGATGAATGGTGCGAGGGTGTGAAGTACCACTCGTGCTGAGTAAACCTCGCCTGAAAGCTGTCTGGACCACCGTAGGGTGATCCGTGGAAAGAAGACCCATCCGAGATCTCTATGGGATGGTTCGGTGTACCACTGGCAGGTTCGACGGGATCCGTGTCCTCGTCCATATCCTTCGCGTGATCGCCAGAGAAATGATCCTCTGGCCCCAATGGGTTAAAACCCACTAGTTCTTGTATAAATTTGCCGGGTTAAACCGGCCCCTAAAACAGGTGTGGGGTCCCCAAAAGAATTGTGCGATAAGGATAGCTGTAGAGGTATGTAGGAAGGTTGAGGGTTGGTGGGCTCATACTCCGGTTGTGGCCCATAAGGGTTATAAACAGGAGGTGTTGAACTGTGTGAGACCGACCGTCTAGCCGGCTCGAAAAGGTTCCTCCGGTTCTGTCGAGGATCGTCACTCTCGGTGGTAGAAGGAGCTCGCATACGCGAAGGTCCTGCCTCGTCGTCATTGGGGGCGGTGATTGGCCCCTTTCCTCGTCCTCTTCTTCGGAAGAATCTTGGCGGCATTTTGTTAATCCTGTCAATATAACATAAGCTAACGACAAGAATATATATAAAATAAAGGATAAAACATATCAAAACAAAATAGAATTTGTCCTATGTTATATGTCTAGACTCGAAAGTTTAGAAATGTGCAACTGTGTAACTGAGATTAAACACAAAAGGCTAGTGTTTAATTCACTCAGTGTTGGCTCTGATACCAACCTGTCACACCCCGGATTCCACGTGTCACCGGTGGGCCCGGTGGGGAGTATAGTGACGTGGTTGGCAACATAATAGTCAAACAACACAATATTTAATATGCACAGCGGAAGCAAATGTAAGATACAATTCAACTGAATATAAGATTGTAATATTAAATATCACAACTGTCGATTGTTTATCCACAGACGGATCGAAAATAAAATGGAAACAGTAGTTCAACAGACTTTAGGCATCTTAAGCTTGCGAGACTTCTAGTGATGCTAAGGAGAAATCCCAGCCAATTACGCTTAGTACCTGCATTTAATCTTTTTGGGAAAATACGTCAGTTTACACTGGTAAATACAATCAACTGACTCATTTTAAAAATGATTAAAAATTGATTTGAATGCACGTGGCATAAACATTTTATAACTTGGGAGAATTATTTAAAGATATAATCTTGTGAACGAATTACATGTTCCTTATGCGTTCAGTAGCCCGGACGTACCGGGTTAAAGATCAATAGACACACCACATCAACTATTTATGCACTGACGAGTGTACGCCTACACTCCGCGCTTAGGTCGTGGCCATTTCGTAAAATGATGCCAAGGATATCCGGGACATGGTCATCAACCCCCCAAAGGCTTTTAAGTAAACAAAACTGTTTAAACGGGCCGATCAAATTGTTCAATTAACCACCAAACGATGGAAGATTTGATGCCCGACCAAGCGGTATTTTATATACCGTAACCCAAGCCCGTATAGGGAAAATAAGTTAAAAGTATTTACCTGAGCAAAGTATAAATCACAATAAGCAAACGCAAGTAGCTTTTACTGGTACTCCTAATCTGGAACAAAGGTTTATAATAACCTATTAGAATCCTAACGGGTCTTTAGTTAAGCTTAAGCTTAGACCGGTTAGTTTCAAAAATACGGTTCGTACACACGATTAAGCGAAGACCGGATAGAATGTGATTTAGACCCGACAAGTTCAGAGACTTGCTTAATATGGGTGTTTCATACACATTCTGGATTTTAAGATAAAACCGATAAGGTTTGACCCGTTTCGGCTAATTTATGTAAACTAGTTACATAAACCGAACCGAACGCGTAATAAGCGTAACGGGTAATTATTAGAGCCATATACAGGTTTCCTAAGTTAATATGCTTCAAATATGTTGTGACATCAGTAAGATGTCTTTTATTATGCCCGAAACGAATTTAAACACAAATTATGCCCCGTAGGGGTAGTTTGGTCATTTACAAGGTTATAAAAGAGTCTAAGTATTTACCTGAGTTACAGGTCTGATATAATCAGCAAAAATACTTAGTTTACTAAGTTATAACAGTAGGGTAAAGTATATATGTGAAATTTATCAATTATAACCAAACTATGCACCGTAGGGGCATTTTGGTAATTTCACATAAGCCGTAAAGCTCAAAACTGAAGTCTGAGTTAAAAAACTTTTGCTTACTGTTAAAATATTATAATTTGCCCCATATATCAGTAGGTATCACCCTTGTATGTTTAAAAACTGGTGGGAATCATATATGGTAATATGGTTCCTCTGGGTCCAGGCGTATTGAGCCATACGCTTCCTATAGTGTACTTTAAGTAAAACTTTTCAGACCAATGATTAGGGGAAGAGAGGAATTATATAGGGCAATACATTCCCTGGAGGAATCATATAGGGAATCACCCATGCTAGACTAATCGCACGATAAACTTTTTGTGGATACTAATGATCCCCTTCTTCATGCTGAGGCGGGACCTCAACAGCATCCTGCCCGCCCTCCTGCTCAGCCTATAATTAAATGGGCTCTAGTTGGATCTTGGAACAAACATTATTAATGTACGCCTCTAGTTTTTCTATTAGTGTATATATATTAAAACATAATTCGAGCTAACCGAGTTAAACAGAACTGAGCGGACCTTTGCTCATGCTCGGTTCGTTTCAAACCGAAGCTGTCACACCCCAACTGATGGCGGAATCATCGGGGCGTGGCACTGAGCGAAACAGATTGTTCAAGAGAATCCACAACAACTATTACATGATGATATCTTTAATGTTAATATCCCATACTATTCACAGATAAAGCAAAAACAGTCATTACTGATAACAAGTCTAAAAAACAAGTCTATTCCGACAACTCAGATTTTATTGTGGGTTTCTAGACTTCCTAACTTGATTCAACATAACATAGCATCCTATCAACCTGTCACATACGTTAAAATAAGGTCAATACATAAAATTTAAAGGTGAGTACAAAAGTTTGCATAGCATATAGTATAAAAAGCGTTTACGCGTAACCAGCATGTATCACGTAACGGGCGAAGCATGTGACTATCAAACAATGGTACAACCTAACCACGAGACTGCGTTGTAAAGTATGCACGGTAAATGTTCAGCGAACACGTGAAGCAAAGTGATGTGATCCCTAGCAACCCCTGTCCACGACAAGTGCTGAGTCCAAACTATAGTACTATCGTTGCTAGAGGCGGTATAGTGTAACACTGTATAAGCATAGTACAAGCATTCATAGATCACGTATAGCATGCGAGAACGATTAGCATTTAAAGTGTTTGCGTTGTGTGTTGTGTTTTGATATAGAACGTATGTAACACCCAAAAGTGCGTTAAATGAAAATGGGTTCGGG
Source organism: Helianthus tuberosus (assembly GCA_030545235.1). Classification (NCBI taxonomy): domain Eukaryota; kingdom Viridiplantae; phylum Streptophyta; class Magnoliopsida; order Asterales; family Asteraceae; genus Helianthus; species Helianthus tuberosus. The sequence goes on along the minus strand of CM060434.1, from coordinate 130,280,181 downwards.
TATACTCACAGTGAGTTCGTAGTTGTTAAACACACACTGTGTTGGATTGAAGGGAGCGCTAAATTAGCCTGAGCATGGAAACAGAAGCATAAGTCGTTAAGCAGAGTGTCGAACAGTGCGTAAACAGAGTGTCGGATGGTTAGGTGTTCGAATGGTGATCCGGGCGAATGGGGATAACCCATCCGAGCGGATGGTCATCCGGTCGGATGGTCATCCGAGCGGATGGCCATTTGAACGGATGGCCCTTCGAATGAGATGTGTTTGTTTGTTAAAATTTAAAGTTTCGTTAAAACGTTTAAATCATTGGATATTATAAGGGTCAGGTCATCCGAATGGATGGCCATTCGAGCGGGACGATCTGTAGTTGAAATTTTGTAAAATTTTCTAAGTTAAAGTTTTTGAGTTAACGGGGACGGTGTGATGATGTGTCAAACAACGGAAATATACCAGTTTCAGTTCATTCGGTCGAATGGGGACCACCCCTTCGGACAGACGAACTGTACTTGATGGAATTTCATGTTTGACACGTTTATCGGTCATCCCTCCGGTGGAAATCCGATTTCAAGCCGGCTCTCGACTAAGGAATAAGTAGAGAGTCCGAATGAGTCCAGATTCCATCGATTTTGTGTGAAAGTTGAAGAAAAGTTTAAAGTAGATGAAAAAGTGTTGAAATCTTGCAAGAACTTAGTTGAAAAGTTGTGGAAATCTCTTAGATCTGAACCAATCTTGATAAGATGATGCTCCACAACAGTTTGCATAAGAAAAACGAGTGAAAACACCTTCAAGGGGTTCAAATAAGTGATTTCAAGAAAAATTTAGTGAGTGTGTGTGATTTTGATGAAGAAGATAATGTAGAAGTGATTAGAGATGAAGATTGTACAAGATTTGAGAAGAAAAGCTTACCGAAAAGCCTTGAATCGCGTCTGATAGTGAATGAGTGTCACACCCCGATATTTGCATGTATTACCGGTGGGCCCGGTGGGGAGTATCGTGACGTAGTTGATATTATCATAGTCAATAATCACAGTTTAATGCACAGTGGAAGTCTAAAATTAAAATATTACAAACCGAATTGAAAGTAACAAAGTATTACAAACGGAATGTAAAGGATCCACAGGCGGATCAAAACAAAAGATAATGTTCAACAGATTATCAAGTGATAAAGCTTGCATAATTCTTTATTTAAGTCACTCGGGAGAAACCAGCCTATTCCGCCTAGTACCTGCACTTTAAAATTTTGGAAAATACGTCAGTTTACACTGGTAAATACAATTAACTGACACTTTTGAAAATGTTTTAAGAAATTGATTTGAATGCACATGGCACAAATAATCTTTTATAACTTGGGATAATTATTTAAAAATAAACTTGTAAAAGATTTACATGTTCGTTATATGTTCAGTAGCCCGGGCTGAATACCGGGTTAAAGATTAATTGACACACCACATATTATAACCCACGGCGAGTTATTCTCGATCAGGCGGGTACATTATTTTACATACGCACTGGCAGGTGTATGCCTACACCCTGTGCTTAAGTCGTGGCCATTTCAATGAATGAGCCGAGGATATCCAGGACACGGTCATTAACCCCCCAAAGTCTTAGAACAAACAAAATAGATTAAACGGGTTATCTCAATGATTTAACCTTCATATGATTAAAAATTCAATACCCGACCAAGCGGTATTTTATATACCGTATCCCAAGCCCGTATAAGGGAAAATAAGTTAAAAGTATTTACCTGGGCAAATTATACAAATTTATCCCAGCCGTATACAATCAGCAAGTGCAAATATCTTTTACTGGGCTCCTAAATCTGGAATGAAGGTTTTTAATAACCTATTAGATTCCTAACGGGTCTTACTTAAGTTTAATCTTAGACTGGTTAGTTTTAAAGAAAGGTATACGGTTCAAAACGCAAGATTAAGCGAAGACCAGATTAGAATGTGGTTTAGACCCGAAAAGTTTGAAGACTTGTATAATATGGGTAAACTAAACACATTCTGTATTTTGAGATAAAAAATGATAAGGTTTGATCCGTTTCTGTCAATTAATGCAAACTAGTCACATAAACCGAACCGAACGCAAAAATGCATAATGGGTAACCAAAAGAGTCATGTACAGGTTTCCTAAGTTAATGTGCCTTAAATATGTTGTGATATCAGTAGGATACCTTCCATTATGCCCAAAACGAATTAAAACTCAAATTAAGCCTCGTAGGGGTATTTTGGTCATTTTAAAGGTTATAAAAGAGGTCAAACATTAGTCTGAGGTTCTGGTCCAAAACAATCAGTAAAAATATTTATTTTAGTAGGTCATATCAGTAGGGTATTGCATATATGTGAAATTTATCATTTTTAACCAAACTATGCACCGTAGGGGCATTTTGGTCATTTTACATAAGCTTTAAAGATCAAATTTGGAAATCTGAGTTCAAAAATTTTACTTACTGTTAAAGTATAAAAATTTACTTAAAACATCAGTAGGTACTAAGTCTCATGTGTCAAATATAGTTTTGACCCATACTATGCGTTCAAAACGCGTAAAAAGTCGGTTTTTGGGTTATACAAGGAAATCTGAGTTTTTTATTAGTTTATAAAGTTCAAAATATTCTATTTATCATATAAAATCAGTAGCAAAAGATTTGGTATCAAAATGTTATGTAAAACTCATTTTATTCACAAAAAGGGTATAACCGACAGTTACCGAATCAAAGCAATAACCCTATGTTATGGTCAGTTTAAAAATAATTAAAAATCTTCAAAAATCCCAAAATATTATATACATCAGTGGGTAAAAATTTTGGTGTCGAAATTTGGGTTTAAATAGGTTTTATGCAAAAATACCGTTTAAATAAATAAAAAGCTTTCAATTTATGCTATTGAGCATAACTCCTAATTTATGCCTCAAACTGATGTCAAATTTTTAGAACATGTTTATAAATCAGTAATAAAGGTTTTTGTCCTCTCACATTTCCAAAAATCTCGTTTTAATGACAAAAGGGCATAATGGTCAACATTTAAGCAATTAACGGAAACATGCAAATAAATCGGATAATTAAGGAACCATGTAGTATAACCTCAGAGGGTTTTACTAACTTATAATATGGTCCTAAAGGAACCTTAAGGCATTTCTAAAACAAGCTAAATCGGGTCAGAACTGAAAGTCAAAGCAAAAGTCCACTTTTGCGACTTTCGGTTCCAAACCGAGCCTAAACTCAGAATTGTTGGGTTGAACATGCCTATACATGTCTTTACATTAATTACCAAGTTATATTAGTGTTAAAACAGGTGCCATAACCTCTGCATTGTTAATTATGTGTTTATTTGCAAAATAGCTTTCTGTTGACTTTTTAATATTAAGTTTGACCCGACAATTTACCAAGTTAGGGTGGAAATCAAAGGGTGCCCTTTTAAGGACTTATTACCCACATAATTACCAACCCGTGGCCACTTTCAATTCGAAAAATGACTGGACCATTAGTGATTAATCACTAAGTCAAAGCTTAATTATGATAGCTTTGACTATTGGTCATTAAGCTAATTAATACTTAACTAAGGAGGCTAAGAACACTTACATTAGTACTTAGCAAGAAGATTTAGACTAGAGAAAGCTCCTTGGTCAACAGGAAGCTTCAGAGAGTGTGCTTGAATGAAAAATTCAAATGTGCAAGAACAATGTTGCAACAAAGGCTCCTTATATAGGAATTTAAACTTCATAAGATCATTCTACACAAGTCTATAAATGATTCCTGATCATCCCAGGTGTCCCCTATGCATGAAATACTGTTGGCTCAGTCCCTGAATTCGAAAACAAGCTTCCTAAGGCGGTGGAACTGGCTGGACAGGCAGGTGTCCATTTTTCTGCCCAGCTACAAGTCTTACGGACCCTAAGCTTAGGGCCTTACGGTCCGTATCCGCTTTTTAATTTCTATCGCCCAGATCCGTAAGGTGGTCTCTTTGCGGTCCGTAAGACTTGGTCAGAAGACAAAAATTTTGAGAATTTTTAACATTTGACCATGCAACCTATCATACCTCGAATCTTTGGTTATTATTAGCAGTAAGGGCCCTCATGATCAGGTCTGTAACATTCAGAATGCATTCCATGCATTAGTGTTGCCTTGGAGTTTTGTGAAAAGGCCATTAAATGTAGATTTGTCACTTTATATACATGTGATCCCATTTCTTTGAATGTTGATTTATTTATTACAAGATTAACCGGATACTCATGAAATCCTTATCAAATTTTCATGAGAATGTAAAAATGTTAAAAGGTCATTCAGAGGTAATAATTAACATGTTGACGCTTTTAATCACTTCATGTATCTTTTTACTTGATCCGGGTTCATAACATGCTTTAAATTTCTTGACACGTGTCTTTATTATATTGGGCATGATTTTATGAGGTGTTACAATGAGTGCGTGTGAGCGGATGAGAGTGTCAAATCATAGAAATGAGGGCGTACGACTAGTATTTATTGGGTGAGAACGAGAGTTAAGGCGGTGGAGAATGAGGCGTTTGGGGCGGATGGCTTGTCCGGTCGAATGGCCATTTGGTCGGATGGCCATCCGAGCGGATGGTCATCCGGACGGAAGTCCATTCGATCGGATGTCCAATCGGAAAGCCGGAGTGCGTTTGTTAGTTTTCCAACTTTTGTTTCGTTTGTTAAGCGTTGTGTTGCGTTTAATCGAGTTGCGAGTGAGCGTTTGAGCGTATAAGCCTTGCGTTGATAACCACATAACATTAATCAAATAATCACACAATCTAACACATATAAACTAAATGTATAACATAAATCCGCGTTTTGAGTTTGCGTTGCGATAGCGTTTAGTCTAAACAAGCGAGGTGACATGCGATAGAATGCGTTTAAGTAGTAAGCGTTCTAAATAGTGTTTTAAAAGTGATAATTGCATTTTGAATAACTGTTGTAATAAGCCTTTAAAATGAGTTGAAAAATATAGTTTAAACCCATTGCGGTAATCGAATCCCAAGAGTACAAGTGTTTACGAGAAAAGACAGCGCTAGGTAACGATCCAAAAAGTCGGGTTATTACGGCCTCCCCTACTTTAGGAAATTTCGTCCTGAAATTAAGGAGTAGGCGTAACAAAGAGTTGTGGGTATTTAGATTTCATATCACTTTTCAGTTCGCAAGTAAACTCGGCGCCGTGTTTTCCTTCCCAGAGAACATTCACTATAGGAATGCGAGAGCGTCGAAATTTCTTGATCTCTCGGTCCATGATTTCTACTGGCTTTTCCACAAAGTGTAGAGTTTCGTTAACTTGCAAATCCTCGAGAGGGACATGCAGGTTTTCTTCGGCTAGGCACTTCTTGAGGTTCGAGACGTGGAAAGTTGGATGTACGTTGCTAAGTTCCTCCGGTAATTCGAGTCGATAGGCCACTTTGCCAATTCTTTCCATAATCTTAAAGGGACCCACGTATCGTGGCGCTAGCTTTCCTTTCTTGCCGAATTGGATCACCCCCTTCCAAGGTGAAACCTTTAGGAGTACGTGATCACCAACTTCGAACTTAAAGGGCTTGCGGCGTTTATCGGCGTAACTCTTCTGACGACTCTGAGCTTTCAAGAGATTGTCTCGTATTTGGAGGATTTTGTCAGTCGTTTCTTGTAGTAACTCGGGACCGGTGATTTGTGCGTCTCCGATCTCGTGCCATACAATAGGCGATCGACATGTTCTACCATATAACGCCTCAAAGGTTGCCATTTGAATACTAGCGTGATAACTGTTATTGCACGAGTGTACCATCCCCAAAATTTTTAATAATTATAGTAATAAAAATACCTCATAATTAACCTTGCTCCGTTTTAATGAAACTTAGACCAAAATATAGATAAAAATGTTCTCGTTCTAATGGCATATTAATCATTTTATAAAACTTCATATTTTAGAAGTTATAAGCGCCAAAAGAGTCAAACAGTTAAATTAATTATAATATATATGTTAAATAAAATAATAATAAAATCAAAACTAAGATATTTATTGTGAATGTATACGTGATCACCAGAAATTGAATTTCAAATGCCTACGTGTGTGGGTATTTGCGTAGCCTCTAAGCCAACATTGAGTATAAATAGAATGCAAGCTCTTCATTCTTTTTCTGTACATCTTTCTATCACCCTCTCTACACTCTAATATACTCCATTTTTTTTAGTTTAGTAATTCACCCTATAATACTCTAAAAGCTCTGCCCCGTTTTAAGTGTTGTAACCCCTGACCACTGAGTCAATACCCTGTCCGATTGATTTAGGACCCACCAACGCATGTCAAGGCTCTTCCCGACTAAGTACGTTGGGGTTCTGTCTCGTGACATATTGATAAAGTTGAGTTGGGTTACTATACTTAACACGAGTGCATTATATATTTTATTAAATAGTATAACAACCCTCTTAAAACACCCCTGACACCCCTACACGTCCTAAAATATACCCCGTATATGAGAACGACCCTAAAATACCTTTACTTTATTAAAAGAATCAAATAAAACAAAATTCTATTGTCACTCGCGGGGCGCGACACAGACAAGAGAGTCTGTCGCGGGCCGCGACCCCTTGACACCATGCCGCACCACAGCCCGCCATGTGGCGTGACACCCGGCAAGCCTATACCGGTGACTAACCGAGGCTAGGGCCTACCCGATAGCCTCGCGGGCCGCGAAGGCCACTTCTGTTTCTCTCGCGGGGCGCGAGGGACTCGACGATCAGCCATATAAAGTGGGAGCTCAGGCATTTCATTTTCGTCATTCATTTCTCTCGATTCTCTCTCTAATTTCTGAATAGCTAAAGTAATACCCGGCATTATACCCACTAAAATAGCGAAGCTTTACCTCGATGTAAGTATTATAACCCCCGGTTACGTATTAGATACGCTGCCCGATTGATATAGTGCTCCGTAACGGCTGTCGAGGCTCTGCCCGACGTAGTCGTTGGAGTTTCTGTCTTGGGGAGGGTATAACTAATGTAAATTGGGTTATTATACTAATGCGTGTGCATTGTTTAATTAATAGATAATAACCAGGAATACACGAAGGAAATACCTAAAGTAGCAATGTGAGTAATCTCCTTTTTGTAAACTGCTTTTACAAAACCTTAAATATTTAACAATATGATTAAGCAGTGATTGAGTCTTTGTAGTCTTCAATTACTGTCGGTTTTGTATACAAAATGTGGAAAACGTTACCATTGGACAAAGAGTTAGCCAATGGGTAATATGCCCACCAGTCAGGATTGACAGTACTGAATGAGTAATTGGGTAGATGTAAACATTGTAATCGCTCTCAATACTGTGAAATGATAAAACCTGTTTTGATTAAACTGGGATTCACTCACCAGTATTTCCCACTGACAAATGTTTTTAAAACGCGTTTCAGGTAACAAAATGTGAAAGCCAAATAGAAGCCAGCGGGAGAGCACTGAAGGCTTAGAAAAGTGGCTATAAAAGTTACCTAAATAACAAGGAGATTTTGTTTTCAATAATTAGTGTGTATCCCTATAAATGTATTGTAAAGAAAATTTGGGTGTTATCCCATTTATCTATTTTAAACATTTTGGTGTTTAACTCTGATAAAATTATTTCCTAACTACAATCCTGATGAGAATTTCCGCTGTCAAATTAATAAAACGATACCATCTGAATGGTTCGCGGCTCCCACTCCCAGGGTGGGGTCGGGGTTCGTGACAGAAGGTGGTATCAGAGCCATTGGTTTAAGCCATTTAGGTGTTCTTTTAAAGCCTAAAACTTAAACATTATGTTAGGAAATTAATATTGTGTTATCCTGGGTAGATAAATCTTAATGTTCATTGATGTGTGCAAAATGCAACATATAAATTACATCAAATGAGGCATAAAACTAACCCTTTTTAAGTACTAATATTGGAAAAAGAGTGTTTTTGTCTTCCTTTTGTATTTTCAGGATTAAATGAGCTCAAAAACACAAAAGAAGCAAAAAGACAGCTAAATCCAACATAAATACAAGGAAAGGAACATAAGTGGACTGCCCGACCCCTCAACGGCATCTTCCCAAGCAAAATAGAGAAGGCAGAAGACTGAACACGCCCCGTGCTCAGCCAGCACGGGGCCGTGCCCAAGAAGCAGCAGAAAAGACAAACCTATAAAAGCTTCTATTGCCCACCACGGGGCCGTGCCCAGTGAACACGGGGCCGTGGCGAAAGTACAGCAGGCGCATTAATTGTAATTGCGAATTACAATTAATGAGGAGAGAGAGTGTTAGACAGGCACGGGGCCGTGCCCAGCGGACACGGGGTCGTGCCCAGCCCTCTGTTCAGCCTATAAACAGGAGTGCTTGGTTTCATTTCAACTCATCCCTTGGCACACCACCTCTCTCACACTTCATCCACCACCCACCACCATCACAACACCATCATCCACCACCATCATCCATTGTCCATCGTAGAGTGTGTGAGTCGTCTCGGGATCCAAGATTGATCGTAAGAGTTCTTGACAATCAAGGCCATGTTTGTCTAAGTCTCTTACATCACTTGGTGAAGACAAAGTGTCTAGTAGAATACTTTTTATTTCTAATCTTTTGCACTTTTTATTTGGTTTTGTATTAATGACTTTAATAACTAGTTACTTATGTTGAAGGTGATCTTTCCTTATCGTTTGTCCGTGGTGTCTTGGCATTATTTTACTGTCTATATAAAATAAAAGATTTTCACCATTCATATCTCCACGGTCTATATGGAGGTATGTTGGCTACCTGGTCGGGGGTTAAGGGAACGGTTTGGTAAAGGTCTTGCCATTGTTCAGCGTTTAGAGGTCCTGCAATGGACCTGGGTCAAATTTAGTAGGACCTCCTTCAATGCTTCACGGTATTGGATGGCGGGGGTCCAAACTCTTTGATCCCCTCATAAGTTAACTACTATTAATACTATAACCCGGCTATTTAGGACTGTATCCCTGCTGACTCAGACTACTTAGTCGAGGGTAACGTCACCGCCAATAGCGGGGCCTACCATAATACTGCATTAATAACTTAATTCATTATCTTCCAATAATCCACCCTTTTAGGATTGTATCTTTGCTGACTCAAACTACTGGGGTGAGGGTAACGTCACCTTCAAAAGAGGGGCCTACTACAATAACTAAGATAATCTCTTAATTATGTGCAAAAGTGCGGAAATAATCAAAGGTTATACTAGATACGAGTCGGAACCAAGTGATTCATCTTGTCTATCTGTTTTTACTTTATTTTTATTTTCAGCATTTTAGTTAGTTTTTATTTTTCTTAGTTTAAAACCTTTTTCTAAACTTTTTATTTTGATTAGACGTTGAGGATAAACCGGTACTAAAAGCTCTTGTGTCCTTGGACGACCTCGGTATCTTACCAACGCTATACTACGCTCACGATGGGTGCACTTGCCCATATGTGTGTTTAGTGTTAGTAAAATATCGTGTTTTATAAATTTAAAACTTGGCTAAAAATAAGTGTTAAAAAGGGCTTAAAATATACACCTAATATATATAACACTTAAACGCGCATCAAGTTTTTGGCGCCGTTGCCGGGGACACAAGGATTTTAAGAAAGTTAGGAATCAACGGCCTAATCATTTTTTTATTTTTTTTCTTTCTTTTTATTTTTTTTAGGATTTTCGTAGTTTTTCAGCTTCTGCAGAGCTCAGCACGGGCCGTGCCCGCTGAACACGCCCCCGTGCTAAATCATTGGAACTGGCAATCCTGTTTTACGTCAGACAGTAAGCTGAACACGGGGCCGTGCTCACCCAACACGCCCCCGTGCCCAAGATTCACTTACTGAAAACAGAACCGTTAGATCCCGGCGGTTGGTAATTTCTGACATAAACATGAGTGATAGTAATTGTTTTTACTTTCGGCACTCTTATGGTACGTGGTGTCAATTATGTGGTGGCAAACATGAAGAAGTAAAATGCTACTTTCTAAATTATAGGCCCCACTACATGGACCCACCGACTTCTTATAACCTTAAGAGGGGCGAAAGTAAAAATAAGCACTATTTCTCCCTCGAATGCGCCCAGCCAGATATTCTGGGGGAAATGCTCCTTCATGAGTTATTTCAACTAGAAAGGCTAATTCTGAATTGGTTAAAAGAGCTTAGGAAGGATTTTATTGATCCACCCCAAGACAATGACCATGACGAAATGCTGGAACCGCATTCCGACAACCTCGTTGCTCCCAAAAATACCTTCGTACCTAGCAAAGACTTGGACGATAGTCGTCCCTGTGTCGATTGTGCCGTGAAGGACTCTCCATCGACTTCGTTCGGTGCATACATAGACCTGAGCGATTCGGCATACACCTTCTTTAACGAGAGCCCGGGAAAGGGTTGGACTTGTCCACCTAGAATGAAAATAGGAATTACCCTCACCGACAACCTCTTGCGTTCTCGCCTTAGTCTAGGACAATTAAGGTATCTTAGGCACTTTGGGGTTGTCCCAACCAGTAAGGAACCACCCGATATCAACGAGATCCTTAGAAGTAACAAAACTCCATAAGACAGCCTCCAGACACGGGGCCGTGTCCAGGTCAACACGCCCCGTGTTCACCTATAAGATTCTCTGCTGATTTTGTCAGAATACGGACAAAATGTGTCAGGATTTCCTCTGCACACGGGGCCGTGTCCAGCGGACACGGGGCCGTGTCCAGTGCGCTGTCGTTTTCTTTAAATGCAGCCTGATTCCTGCTCATTTTTTACCACTTCAATTGACAGAGATTCCTGGGATCTTCACTCATACCATCCTAGGTAAGTGCTAAAAGAAGGTTCCCAAGGACCCTCTTGTCCCTTCCACTTTTATTCATTTCCTCTTTTTTTCAAAAAAATTTCAACATTTCCTCCATGGAAGCTTGGAAATCCCATGATTCCAACCCTCTATGTGAAGTTTGTAAGATTATTTGCTAAGGATTCTTGCTTAAAGTTAGTTGTATAACTTTATTTTAAATTATCTAAGCCTAAAAACCAGCTAAAAATCATGAGAATAATTTAAAACTCCAAGACTCCTTAGCCTAAAATCCTGCAGACAAATGGACACGGGGCCGTGCTCATCGAGCACGGGGCCGTGTCCGAGGCACTGTTTTGTAAAAAATTAGCTTTCTTCGGTTTCTTTCACAGAAAATGGCAAGCAGAACAAGCGGATCATCTTCAAGAAATAACCGACAAGGGAGGAGGTCATCAACAACAGAAGACTCTCTTGTAAACTATGTTTACGCCCTAAGGGAGGCTATTGACGAAATGACGGGAGTGGAAGAAGCATTGGTCGACCGTATCAACCATCTAGCAGTAGGGCTGGAGGGCTGTCTCCGAGAGGTAAACCTTCTCGCCTCCCCGCCTTTGGTGCCTATAATAACCCAAAGGGCGTGGAACGTAGTGCCCGAAGTCATCATTCCGGCCGAATGGTACGCCATGCACCAAGAGCCTCCGCAAAGGGTGGTGCAAGGAGTCCCGGTGAATGTTTCCCCTCAGCCACCAGTTACTGAGGAAAATGAAGCCGCATTCTTCCTTCCTAGGGAGATCGAAGAATGGCTTTAAAACATCGTTTAGGGAAAAATTCCTTCGGCTAAAAGTCCTACTATATCGGGAAACTATTCTCGAAATTTTCTTAAAATAGTAGAACTCATTATGATAACCTCGTGTACCTGCTGACCTATTTAGTTAAGTTTTAATTTTATCTTAATTTAGGACTATGTAAGGTCTCTCTATGATTGCAATGAAATGATGGTTTTTAAAGTTTGGATGGTTTTTAAGGAATAAAACACACTCATGGTGGTAAGGGATGAAAAGGGGAACGAGAAAAATGACCTCATGCACAAGAACAAGGCAACCCGACAATTCTCTCCATTTCAGAAGGTTCAACACGGGCCGTGCCCAACCAACACGGCCCCGTGCTGAACCACCTGCAGAAAAACGCCCAGTTCAGGTAACTGGACACGGGCCGTGTTCACCCGACACGCCCCCGTGTCCAGACTTCTGCTTCTCTTGTTCTAATTTTGTTACTGGCACTTGAACACGGGGCCGTGCCCGGACAACACGGGGCCGTGTTCAGCGCCCAGTAACACAAAATTTTTGCTTTTTAACACCATTTTACACATCTAATCAACCTAAAAATTTATTTTTGGGACACATTGAGGACAATGTGTAATTTAAGTGTGGGGGGGGGATGCTAAAACCTTGAATTTTGCAAAGTCCTAAATACAAGCCTTACACAAAACTCTATTGGAACCGCTAATCACCCCATTTTTTTTCAAAAATTTCGTTTTTTTACTTGTCTAGGTATAACTCGGGAAATTCAAGTTCTCAAAAAGGTTATATTTTTACGAATTTACAACCGATAGCGTAGTGATAAAAAGAACCAACATAAGAAAATTATGAAAAGGCATGGCAAACTTAGTTAAAATTTGATTATATATACTTGATCACATAAAAACCCATTCCCACAACAGTGAGTTTTGAGCCTTTATTGAGCATACAATTACATATCATTAGACTAAATGCTCATTTTTCGTTTCTTGTGTGAATAGCCGCTTGGTTCTTACGACTCTAGAACTTGCCATGACGATACATTCCCGGTCCTTATCAACTTAAACCCGAGTAAGTAAATGATGGAGGCATTAGGACTAACCCTTTTTATTTCTACACCATTATTTTCTTTTTCTTTTACCAGCTACCCAAAAATCCCCCTAGTTAACCCCTTTGAGCCTAAATCTTTTCATTTCATCACCCAAACCAAAAAAACCCCTTTTACCCACCAAAACCTTTTTATTTTTAACCCTTTGTTTTAGTAACAAGTTCGGTTTTTCGTATGTTCGTTCAAAAAAAAAATGTGTTGATGATGAAGCAAAAAGAAAATAAACAAACAAGTTCATCAAAAATAACTTTGTTTGAATAAAAGCTTCATCAAAATAAAAAGTTACAAAAATAGAAAGTCTTACGAAAACCGACACTTGTTACGCTTTTCGCCCTTTTTCTACTAACCACTAACCACTATCCCAACCACCTACCATTAACCCAAGCCTAACCCTTAACCCACAAAGTCCTCTTGATATTTACAAAGGTATAAAAGTTAAAAAGGAGGAGGATTGATTGCTTGGCAAGCTTATGGTAGGAATAAGTTCCATGCCGCTCTCGAGTGATTCACTAAAAATACACCTTCGGCCGAGTGTGAGTGATTTCTCCCGTGAGGTATGTGAACTTGTATATAAATGGAATTTTAAAAAGGCATGTTATGCCCAAATAAGTAATTTCTCCTATGAAACGTTCTAAATAAATCATTACGAATAGGATTGTAAATAGATAAAAATAAAACCCAAAAAGATCTTGGATTCCCAACACTCTACGACAAGCCAAAAACCTTCTCTTCTACCCATTCCATTTGGGAGTGTAAGCCACTTATTAAAGAGTTTTGCTTGAGGACAAGCAAAAGTTCAAGTGTGGGGGTATTTGATGTGTGCAAAATGCAACATATAAATTACATCAAATGAGGCATAAAACTAACCCTTTTTAAGTACTAATATTGGAAAAAAAGTGTTTTTGTCTTCCTTTTGTATTTTCAGGATTAAATGAGCTCAAAAACACAAAAGAAGCAAAAAGACAGCTAAATCCAACATAAATACAAGGAAAGGAACATAAGTGGACAGCCCGACCCCTCAACGGCATCTTCCCAAGCAAAATAGAGAAGGCAGAAGACTGAACACGCCCCGTGCTCAGCCAGCACGGGGCCGTGCCCAAGAAGCAGCAGAAAAGACAAACCTATAGAAGCTTCTATTGCCCACCACGGGGCCGTGCCCAGTGAACACGGGGCCGTGGCGAAAGTACAGCAGGCGCATTAATTGTAATTGCGAATTACAATTAATGAGGAGAGAGAGTGTCAGACAGGCACGGGGCCGTGCCCAGCCCTCTGTTCAGCCTATAAATAGGAGTGCTTGGTTTCATTTCAACTCATCCCTTGGCACACCACCTCTCTCACACTTCATCCACCACCCACCACCATCACAACACCATCATCCACCACCATCATCCATTGTCCATCGTAGAGTGTGTGAGTCGTCTCGGGATCCAAGATTGATCGTAAGAGTTCTTGACAATCAAGGCCATGTTTGTCTAAGTCTCTTACATCACTTGGTGAAGACAAAGTGTCTAGTAGAATACTTTTTATTTCTAATCTTTTGCACTTTTTATTTGGTTTTGTATTAATGACTTTAATAACTAGTTACTTATGTTGAAGGTGATCTTTCCTTATCGTTTGTCCGTGGTGTCTTGGCATTATTTTACTGTCTATATAAAATAAAAGATTTTCACCATTCATATCTCCACGGTCTATATGGAGGTATGTTGGCTACCTGGTCGGGGGTTAAGGGAACGGTTTGGTAAAGGTCTTGCCATTGTTCAGCGTTTAGAGGTCCTGCAATGGACCTGGGTCAAATTTAGTAGGACCTCCTTCAATGCTTCACGGTATTGGATGGCGGGGGTCCAAACTCTTTGATCCCCTCATAAGTTAACTACTATTAATACTATAACCTGGCTATTTAGGACTGTATCCCTGCTGACTCAGACTACTTAGTCGAGGGTAACGTCACCGCCAATAGCGAGGCCTACCATAATACTGCATTAATAACTTAATTCATTATCTTCCAATAATCCACCCTTTTAGGATTGTATCCTTGCTGACTCAAACTACTTGGGTGAGGGTAACGTCACCTTCAAAAGAGGGGCCTACTACAATAACTAAGATAATCTCTTAATTATGTGCAAAAGTGCGGAAATAATCAAAGGTTATACTAGATACGAGTCGGAACCAAGTGATTCATCTTGTCTATCTGTTTTTACTTTATTTTTATTTTCAGCATTTTAGTTAGTTTTTATTTTTCTTAGTTTAAAACCTTTTTCTAAACTTTTTATTTTGATTAGACGTTGAGGATAAACCGGTACTAAAAGCTCTTGTGTCCTTGGACGACCTCGGTATCTTACCAACGCTATACTACGCTCACGATGGGTGCACTTGCCCATATGTGTGTTTAGTGTTAGTAAAATATCGTGTTTTATAAATTTAAAACTTGGCTAAAAATAAGTGTTAAAAAGGGCTTAAAATATACACCTAATATATATAACACTTAAACGCGCATCATTCATATTATAATAATTATGTTTTCAGTCCACAGTATGAGTGACCAATATGACTAAATGTACCTATAGGCTACCCAGGAAGACATGTTATATTTCTAGTAAAATATAACATGTGCCTTATATTTTAACTAGGCAGACACTTTTCTAGTTAGACTTACACTTTATGGTCTATAGTTTTATAGCATAGGTTTATATTAAAGAAAGTTTATATATTATAAAACACAGCCCTATATTAATTCCATAAATTCTGTTGGATCTGAGTTTGGTTTTGATTGTATTTTCTGTTTGAATTAAAATGGAAATGAATGAGTTGTGCAGCGGAATTAATATGGAAACAAACTTTGCATACAATCAAACGAGAGTAATGCTTTGATCAAGACATTTTCAACAAAGAACCGAATGATTGAATTTAATTTCAAACAACGATTACAAAGTAATGCTTGAATACAAACTCCCCCTCAGCCAGAGCTCAGTGTTTGTTCGTGCAAAGAAGACGGTGTTGCAAAGTGCTAATAGAACAGTACAAAGCACTGTTCTATTTATAGGCACTAGCAAACCACTGAGCATCTTAGCTGACGTCACCATGAACGTGACATCTAACCTCCTAACAAACTCTAACCTCTGATCTATACAAACACTGTTATACTAACTACTGCTTATTACATTACATTACATAAAGATAGAATAACCAACTGTTGCATCCCTCCACTGCTGTGAACCCAGCAGTACTTGTCCAGATCAGCAGTGCTTGAACCAAGGCAGTAGATTGAGCAGCAGGACTTTAGTTCTATCATCAGGTCTTTACTAGAGCAGCTGTTGTGAGTCAGTAGTTTGCATGATCAGTAGATAGGAGGTCAGCAGATGTTGAAAACACTTTCAAGGGGAGAGACTTGTATGTAACATCTGCTTATTCTGGATCCACTGCTCTGACCCAGTTTTGGCTTTAATTATCAGTTCCTCTGGTAGGGTTCAATCCCAACAATCTCCCCCTGGAACAGATAATGCCAAAACTCTTCATTATTGTGGAATTCTTTATTGCCTCATCAGCAGTTCCCTTATCTGACCTTTAAATTGTAATTCAAAGTCTAGGGCATCTGTGTCATCATCATCCCTGCTAAGTGGAAGATCAAGGAGATCCTGCAAATCTTCAAGACTCAAGCCAAGAGCTTGTTCCCTTGATATTTTCTTCACTTCTCCACCAGACCTGAGCAAAGTCAATACGTAGGTCTGTTTGTCAGTTTCCCACTTTTGTATTTTTGAGTCTGGTGGGTTTCTTGGGAGATGTTTATTTGCAGAGGTATTGGGTGAGGCTGGCCTATTCATGACTGGCTGAGCAGTACTTACAGATTGTTCCAATTCAAGATCTTCTTTTATCATTAATTTAATGCCTGCTTTTACAATAGCATTTCCAGCTTTTAGATCTTGAATTGTTTCAGCACTTGACTGGTTTTGGCTCCTTCTTTTGTAGATGGCAGCACCAGCTGGAGCAGTGGTTCTTTTGACTTGCAGCTTTGGTGGTCTTTTTGAGACCTCTCCTTTAGAATAGTCAGGCCTTTTAGGAACTGTAGGATCTTTCTTCCTCAGTTCCTCCAATCTTCTATAAGTGGCCCTGACTACATCTTTTTTCCATCTTGACACTTGATGTTTAGACCCATAGTCAGCAGCAACTAACTCCTCTTTCATTCTCTTCAGCTCAAGTGACTTGTTAGGCACATTCTTTTTGTACTTTGACCAATCTGGAGGAGTGTGTTTGACCTTATTCTTTGTCATTTCTTGAATCCTGGCTGCTTCTTGCTCAAGCTCAGGAATGGTCCACTCTTTGTACATCTGCTTATCTCCCTTGTATTTCTTTGTTGCCATGATGCTTTCAATGTAGTCTTCTCTTAGAGTTTCATCTGCTCTTTCTGAGATTTGTTGACATACATTCTTTGCAAATTGCTCCAAGGATCTGACTTGTGTGAGTAAGAATTGGTAGTTCTGCTGGATTTCTCTGTCAGATTTTCCTTGTGCATTTCTTTTAGAGATATCTTCTGCATGTTTAGCTTTGACCTTTAAGTATTCTTCAATGTTGTTTGGCCTTGGATATCCCTTAACTGATGGCAACTTCCTTTTTGCAGGGTCTTCCTCATAGTAGAAGGATTTTATCTCTTCTCTAATTGCTTCAAGTTCTAGAGGAAATTGGACACCTACAGGAGTAATGACAGAGATGGCTTGTTGTACTGGTGCTGATGAAAGAGGAATAGGTTTGGGTATAGTAACAAGTGACATGGATGTTGAAGATGTTGGTGGTGGTGATGGTGAATCATCATCTGGTATGTAAATCCTTCTCCTTTTTGTTTTAGAAGAAGCAGATAATGTTTTGGGTGGATCAGTGGTGGTAGATTGTGTGGCAGTGGTTTGTGTTTGACTAACAGCTGTTGAAACAACTGGTGTCTCAACCACTGTTGTCATTACAACAGATGTTGTAACATCTGTTGTCTTCTGCTTTTTGGCAGGATAAGGTGGTGAGTTTGTTTTTGGTGGAGATAACAGTGGTGGTAAGGCAGTGGTTGTGGTGTGTGTTGAAGTGATAACAGATGTTGAAACAACTGAAGTACCAACAGTAGTTGATACAAAAGGAGTTACAACAGCTGTTTGGGTGGAGGTTTGATGCTGATGGCTTTTGGATGGTGGTTTTGGAGGCTTTGGAAATCTGGATGGGATGGACTTAGGTTTCCTTTTTGTCTTAGGATTTTTAGTATCCTTTGAACCAGAACAACCCTGTGCATACAGTTCCATGAAAGCTCTTTTCTCCTCATTCCATCTTGAAATATCCTTTGCCATTCTATCCCTCTTTACACTTGTTACTCCTTCATCAAGTGCTTCCTGGGTAGCATCAACCTTTTTACTACCATCTGGCAATGGAATTTTTCTGGTTATAGCATCCTTTTCAGGTTCAATGTACAGACCATCATCTATTCCTTTCTTCTTCCACTCCTGAATTTTCTCCCCCTTTTTGGCATTATCTTCTGGGAGTTGATCAATGAAAAGTACTATTGGAGGAGCAGTGCCAGTGGTTTCCAATAAATGGGCCTTGATTGCCTTAATATCTGCTTGAGTGTTCATGTACCTAGACTCCATAATGTTTCTCAGCTTTTGGACATGAAGTTCATGTTGCTGATCAGCCATTTCTTTTTGTTGTTGGAGAAAAGGTTGGAAAAGGTTCCAGAGCTCATTTGTAGCAAAAGCTTGTGGTGGAGCAGGTGCTTGAGGTGGAACAACAGTGGATTGCGTCTTTTGTGTTTTCAACACATGTTGTAGCATATTTTTAAGATCTGCAACAGATGTATCCAACTTTTCAATTCGTTCTGTCAAATCCTGATATTTTAAATCATCACCCAATTTAATGGGATCATCTGATTTCCCACTATCAGTGGTTGGGGTAGGGAGTGTACTCCAAACACTAACCACTGATGCCCCTTTTTCTTGGTACTGGGGTCTTCTTCCTTCAACACTTGACAACCTTTTGATGTTGCCAGTAGGATAAGTAAATCCACTGGTGGTTGGCAGAGGTGCTATGTAAGGAATTGCCTCCAAGGAAGTCTTATTAATGTAACCACTGTCCAACTGTAAACCAATGGGTTCAACAGTTGTAGTGGTTGCTGCTAAAATCTGCTCAGGCAGCAGATACCTGAGGAGCAGTGGTAGCTGCTAAAATCTGCTCAGGCACCTCTGCTTGTGTTTTGCAAGGTGTTAACATTCTTGAAAAAGTTTCAGTAGTTAAACTGTTTATTTGAATATAATCACCTTGGTTTATTACAGCAATATCATCCTTACTGAATTTCTTTTCAAAATAATAACTTAGAAACCTTGGAAACAGTAGGAATGATTTTGTTTCAACGTTATTAACCAAATCATTAAAGATTTCCCGAGAATAATTAAAATTTTCTTCTTGAAGAATAGCATATCCCAGATTTTGAATCTTTAATGGTATTTCATTAAAAGAAGTGGTTTTGTTGGAAACACACATTAGGAGGGTATGGAATAAAAATCTTGTTGCAGAAGGAAAGAAACCCTTTTGTAAAGTAGCTTTCTTCATCATTGTGTCTGCATACCCTCTCTCAATGAAGTCAATTTTCAACTCGTTTTTAGGGAAAGAAATTTTACCTTGCTGATCCTCGAGTTGAAAGACCTCTGAAATTGACTGTGGTGTAATCTTGACAGGTTTTCCCTTTAGAGTAGAGTTAATGGCTATTACAGCGTCTCCTTGTTTTTCAAGGGGTTGCATTCTTCCAAAACTCCCTTTGGGTTGTCAAGTAAATTGGTGCATCGGCTATTAACAAAGTTTTGTACTTTGATTTAGCCATTTTGGCAATGATGGAGTCGAAAGCATCTGTGGTGCCGGGTTTTGTGAGAAGACCCAGAAGATTGTGAGATGGTTTGTGTGGGATTTCAGTGGTAGTGACCTTTTGAGAGGTCGCTTTCGACGATGATTTGGAAGTGGGTTTTGCAGATGGCTTCGATTTTGTATTTTTGGAGATGAAGATCGAAGAAATTTGTGAAGGAATGTGAAGAAAAACTGCTTTGAGAAAAGAATTTTTGAGAATTCAATTCGACAGTAAAATCCTGTTTTTGGTGTGAAGTGGGGGTTTTATAGAGGAAAAAGTGAAGGCTGACGTGGCAGCGGTTACAAAAGTACTGACCACTATGTACTGCCCACATGCCAAACTCTGAAGAAATGAAGGACAGTACTTTTATGAAAGTTACTGATGAAGACAGTGGTTTAAACGGTAAAATGGAAGCAGTGGATGATTTTCACTATCAAGGATAGCATATCAGTGGATAAGACACTGCTTTTGAACAACAGAGGTTATCAAGGAAATGAGAGAACAGAGGATGGCTTTCAGCAGTGGACAGACTTTGAAGTAGAGCAGACTTTTGAACAAACAGTGGTTATGGCAGACTTTTAAGGATTTTAATGAAAACTTCATTTTTAGCTATTTTTAAGGATGGATTTTTGATTTTCTGAAAACATTTTAATGCTTTTATTCATAGAAAAACAAGATTTTGCTTGTTATTCTATGTTTAGCATGCCAATCCTAGAGACCAAGCTTTCAAAAGTGGCTGTATCTAGTGCTTTTGTGAGCACATCTGCCAGCTGGTCTTTAGTTGGGACATGATGCAGAGAAATCAAACATTTTTCATAGCAATCCCTCACAAAGTGATGTCTGATGTCGATGTGTTTGGTGGTTTAATGGGAAACTGGATTTTTGATGATATTTTCTGCTGCCTGGCTATCCAACATGAGTGGAGTCTTTAAGGTAGTGATACCAAAATCCAGCAACTGATTTTGAAGCCACAGGAGTTGGGCTGTACAGCTTGCAGCAGCAATGTATTCAGCTTCAGCAGTGGATGTTGAAAGAGCTGCTTGCTTTTTGCTTTGCCATGAAACTAAGCAATCACCTAGAAACTGGCACCCTCCTGATGTAGACTTCCTTGTAGTGTTACATCCAGCAAAGTCAATGTCTGAAAAGCCTGAAAGCTTGATATTCCCATTAGCTGGATACCAGATACCAAGTGTGGGAGCACCTTTTATGTATCTGAAGATCCTTTTTACAGCAATGAGATTTGATTTTCTGGGAGCTGATTGACTTCTTGCACAGACACATGTTGCAAACATGATGTCTGGTCTAGATGCAGTTAGGTACAATAAAGACCCAATCATGCTTCTAAATAAAGTTTGGTCAATCAGCTCATCCTTTTCATCAGACATGAAAGCTTATTTGTTACCATGGGTGTGCTGCATGGTTTACAATCATTCATATCAAATTTATTCAAAAGTTCTTTAGCATATTTGCTTTGATGAATGAAAGTTCCATTTTGCATTTGCTGAACTTGGAGACCAAGAAAGCATTGCAGCTCACCCATTGCACTCATTTCAAACTCAGCTGTCATGAGTTCTCTAAACTCTTCACACATTGTGTTACATGTGCTTCCAAAAATAATGTCATCCACATAAATCTGGACAATCATTAAATCCTTCCCTCTCCATTTTAGAAATAGTGTTTTATCAATGGTACCTCTTTTGAAACCATCTGAGAGTAGGAAGTTGGAAAGAGTTTCATACCAGGCCCTTGGTGCTTGTTTCAGGCCATACAAGGCTTTGTTTAGCCTGTAGACATGATCTGGATAAAATGGATCCTCAAAACCTGGAGGTTGACAAACACATACCTCTTCTTGAATTGTACCATAGAGGAAAGCACTTTTGATATCCATTTGAAACACCTTCATGTTGTGGTTGACAGCAAAGGCCAGGAACAGTCTAATGGCTTCCAATCTTGCAACAGGGGCGAATGTTTCATCATAATCAATCCCCTCTTC
The DNA here is from genome assembly GCA_030545235.1 of Helianthus tuberosus. NCBI lineage: Eukaryota > Viridiplantae > Streptophyta > Magnoliopsida > Asterales > Asteraceae > Helianthus > Helianthus tuberosus. Next base: position 130,258,695 of record CM060434.1, on the reverse strand, counting down.
CTGTCTGTAACCTTGAACCACAAGCCTGGCTTTATTCTTGACAAAAATACCCCTTTCATCAGTTTTGTTCTTGAAGACCCACTTTGTGCCAATAGGACTAACCTCTTCTGGCAGTGGTCAAGCTCCCATACTTGTTATCTTTTAAACTGTTGGAGCTCCTCTTGCATGGCTTCTACCCAGCTGTTGTCTTTCAGTGCCTCTTGGTACTTGACTGGCTGATGGAGTGATAGAAAACCAACAAAAAGACAAATGTTTTGGGTTTGGCTTCTTGTGAGCACCCCTTCATTGATGTTGCCAATGATTTGATCAGGTGGATGAGATCTCAAGTAGATTAAATCTCCTTGGTATGGGATGATGGCATTTGTTGGTGAAGGCTGCAAATGTGTATCATCTGAGCTAACCACTGCTGGGGACTTTGATGATCCAGCAGTGGCTTCAAAAGGTGGTGGAATGGGAGGTAATGAAGTGGACACATGCTGACTTTTATCCACTGTTTGGGGACTTTTGTCAGTAGTGATTGAGGATGTGGAAGCAGTGGTTGATGGGCTACTTTGGTCAACAACTGTTGAGGTAGCAGTGGTTGAGCTTTGACAGATGTTTTGAACATCTGATGCTCTTCCCATTTTGACAGACCTTTGAGGAATGATGATTTCAAACCCATAGTCTGGTGTTGAATCCTCTGATGGACCTGCACTGTTAGTCTTGACAGCAGTATTTTCAAAAGTAAATTTTTCAAGATCAAACAGATCTGCAGGATTTGCTGGGATTTTCATTGATGAAAGTTCATTGAACTTTACATTCAAGGTCTCCTCCACTGCCTTGGTCCGTGTATTAAACACTTTGTAGGCCTTGGCAGTGGTTGAGTATCCCAGATGATAACCACAATCAATTTTGGCTGCAAATTTTGAAATGGAATCTTTTAAGTTCAGAATAAAGCATGGGCAGCCAAACACTTTGAAGTAAAAGATCAGTGGTTTGATTTTATACAGAATTTCATAAGCAGTCTTTTTGTGCCTGGGGTTTATTAAAACTCTGTTCTGGACATAGCAAGCAGTGTTTATTGCCTCTGCCCAGAAAGTTAATGGCAAACCTGAATCAGCAAGCATGGTTCTGGCAGCCTCAATCAAAGTTCTGTTCTTCCTTTCCACTACCCCATTCTGCTCTGGTGTTCTAGGGATGCTGTATTGCCTTACAATCCCTTTCTTCACACAGAAGGCATCCAACTCCTTATTTTTGAATTCTGTGCCATTGTCACTCCTGAAGACTTTTACTGAAAGGTCAAATTGCTTTTCAACCTGTATCACAAAGTCTTGCAAAATACATGCAGTCTCATCTTTTGAGTGTAAAAAGAAAGTCCATGTAAACCTAGAAAAGTCATCAACAATAACCAAACAATATCTTTTCTTCTTGAGGCTCATGACTTGAACTGGGCCAAACAAATCCATGTGTAGCATTTGCAAACACTGGGTTGTTTTGGACTCTTCAATGGACTTATAAGAACTTTTATGTTGTTTTCCTTTTAAACAGGCAATGCAATGTTCAGAACATGAAAACAATTTTTGTGGTAGGCCTCTCACCAAACCATTTTTTGAAATTTCAGTGATTGTCTTAAGATTTGTATGCCCCAGCCTTCTGTGCCACAGTTCTGTCTCTTTGTTAGAAGCAGCTGAGAACAGACAGGCATCAGCTCTGGGACATTCTTTAGACATATCAACAACATAAACATTGCCACTTCTTTGAGCAACAAGTTTAGTTTGACCAGTTTTGATTATTGCTTCAATCTTTTTGACCATTTCTGGTCCAACAATCCTACAACAATCTTTTGTGAAGAATGACCCAAACCCTTTGTCACTCATTTGAGACACACTCAGAAGGTTGAATTTTAGATTGTCTATCAGATTGACATTTTCAAATTTTACATTTCCAGACTGCACTGTACCAGATCCCAGAACTTTCCCTTTACTATTATTCCCAAAGGATATATCACCCCCTCCATGGATTTTAAAGTCTTTGAGGAGGGCTTTACATCCTGTCATGTGCCTGGAGCCTCCACTATCTACATACCAAAGACTATCAAAGCATGTAGAAGCTCCCTTGGCAGCAGCCATCATTGCACAATCACATTGATGATTTTCTTCATCATCAGCTCTTTCTTCTTTCTCACCTGCTTTCTCAATTTTCTCTTCTTCTTTGTCCTCTTTGGACCATGGGTCTGTCAGTGGTTCAATCAGGGTTTCTGAATTTTCTCCCAGCAGCAATTCACCAGCAACTGCACTAACAACTGCTTCAGTCACCTCATCCACTATTTCATCACTTAGCTGTTCACCTTCAGTTTCAATCCCCTCTGGTATTGACTCTAATGCCATCAAACAAAATTTATCATTAGAAGATTCATTAGAAGCATAGAGTGCAAAATTTTCACCACTAAGCTCATCAGGCATGTTGCTCCAGTCAACAAAACCTTGAGTGAAAAAGCTTTGCTGATCTGGTTGTACCACTGCTGGAGCAGCAGTTTGAGGTGCAGGTTGCACTTATGCCTGGGGGACAGGGGTTTGAACATATTGAATCTGTGGAACAGTGGTTTGGACATAATGCACAGGCACAGGGGCAGCAGCATAATGAGCAGTGTTAACATGAGCTGCAGGGGTATATTGGGTATAGTGCACAGTGCTTTGATTTTGAGGTCTAGGGTTTGAGCTAGGATGAGTGATTATAGGACCAGTAGTTTGACTCCTGCATTCCCTAGCGAAATGACCTAGCCTATTGCACTTGTAACACTTGATTTTCGATTTATCCAACCCAACCCTTAGATTCCCATGTAGCCCTGGGAACTTTCTCCATGTTCTTTTGTAGAATTTGCTTGTTCTCACACTAAGCAAAGCCAGCTGATGCAAAATGTCCATCTCCTCTAAGTCAATGGGATCAAAATGCTGCAAATCATTTAGTTCAAAGCACAAATTATCCGACATCTGGTTTTCAGTGTTTGCAGTGAAAGCATAGTTTGCAGAGTGAGAATCAGGGTTGGTAAAGTTACCACCAGCTGTTATATCAATGAAATGATCATAACCCTCTTCCTTACTACTGCCACCAGATTCTTCCTGACCCAGAAGAGCTGTGCTACCGAATGAGTAATCATTAGTGGCTTTTCCAGACTCTTGCAACTTCTTTTTCTGGTTCAACTCCCTTTCATAAGTCAGGAGTCTACCATGAAGTTGGGTCAGGGTCAGATCTTTGAACTCAACAGAGTTTCTAGTCACAAATGCAATTGTGTCCCATTTATCAGGTAGCGACCTAAGAAACCTGCTATTTTGGGTTGATTTTGGAAATTCAACCTTAACAAGCCTTAGCTCACTGATGAGACAACTGAACCGTTCAAATTGTTGGGTCAATGATTCACCCTTAATGTGACAGAAGGTTTCATACTGCTGATTCAGAATTTCCCTATTGTTTTCAATAACTTCTTCGGTTCCCCCAAACTGTTCCTTCAAAGCATCCCATAGCTCTTTGGCGTTGTTACAATGTAACAGTCCAGCATAGATCTCATTTGGTAATGCAGATGCTATGATGCTAAATGCTTTGGCATCCAGTTCGAATTTTTGAAAATCAGTTTCAGTATAGTTTTCATAAGGATTTGGTACGAAATTCTTTGGATCCTCAGCACTTGGCACCATAGGAACATGGGGACCAAAAACAACAGACCTCCAACATCCAGTGTTCTGTTGAGCAAGGATGTGACCCATCCTTCTCTCCCAGATGTTGTATTCATTTCTTTTAAGCATGGGTGGTTTAAAAAGTGAGCCAATGTTATTCTTATCATCTTGAGATTGTGACGTCATCCTGGTTGTTTTACAGACACTGATTAATCAACTTTAATGGTGATTAAACCTTGCTCTGTTTTTCAACACAAACGAACAAACTATCGATATCAACGATTTTGAGCTGAACTATTTATGTCAAAATGATTGTTAAACCATGTTTGACTGTCCTAGCTCTGATACCAATTGTTGGATCTGAGTTTGGTTTTGATTATATTTTCTGTTTGAATTAAAATGGAAATGAATGAGTTGTGCAGCGGAATTAATATGGAAACAAACTTTGCATACAATCAAACGAGAGTAATGCTTTGATCAAGACATTTTCAACAAAGAACCGAATGATTGAATTTAATTTCAAACAACGATTACAAAGTAATGCTTGAATACAAACTCCCCCTCAGCCAGAGCTCAGTGTTTGTTCGTGCAAAGAAGACGGTGTTGCAAAGAGCTAATAGAACAGTACAGAGCACTGTTCTATTTATAGGCACTAGCAAACCACTGAGCATCTTAGCTGACGTCACCATGAACGTGACATCTAACATCCTAACAAACTCTAACCTCTGATCTATACAAACACTGTTATACTAACTACTGCTTATTACATTACATTACATAAAGATAGAATAACCAACTGTTGCATCCCTCCACTGCTGTGAACCCAGCAGTACTTGTCCGGATCAGCAGTGCTTGAACCAAGGCAGTAGATTGAGCAGCAGGACTTTAGTTCTATCATCAGGTCTTTACTAGAGCAGCTGTTGTGAGTCAGTAGTTTGCATGATCAGTAGACAGGAGGTCAGCAGATGTTGAAAACACTTTCAAGGGGAGAGACTTGTATGTAACATCTGCTTATTCTGGATCCACTGCTCTGACCCAGTTTTGGCTTTAATTATATGTTCCTCTGGTAGGGTTCAATCCCAACAAATTCCATAAGATTAAATAAAAATGAGAATTTCTAGAGATTAAATCACCAATTTTGAAAAAAAAAAAAAAAAAAAAAGAAGAAGAAAATTTCATTAACCAACACTAGCCTCGATCTATTACATCAATATATTTTATTGCTGATAACACTTTGATGATCACTGTGTATAACTAGCTTATAGAATTTAACTTCTAATATCACAAATGATTTTAAATGCCCAAAATGAAAAGAATTTATCTCTACAATATGGTAATAATTTATTATATATGTATTTCTATCTCCTTACTTGTCGTACAATACCCCTTAAACACAACCATCATAATGTTTTCAATTAAATATAGAAAGTAGTTTACTCAATTTAAAAGTTGTTAACTGTTTTCAAAATAATTGCATGTTTCGACCTAATTAGATTATTTCAATCCACCTCAAATATAGCTCTTTAAATCTAGTATGAATAAATTGTTTTAGTTATAATATTTTTCTTCCAAATATTATAATTCGAGTATCTAAAGGGAAGGATTAGAAAGATTTTACTAAATTACCAATCCCTTGTGTTTATTTATTTATTTTTCTCAACTAAAATTTATTATATCCTACTTTATAAATTAGTAATTTTCTTTAATATAAATCAATTTAACTTCAAGACCCAAAATAGAAAGCAAAACTTAAAAGGTTAAAAAAATGAAATATACAAACTTGGGGGGCTGATAATATAATATAACTTAATTACAAGAAAAAACAAACAAAACAAAAATTTATTCACTGTGCAAAATCATATGAAAAGTATACAATGGCATATTTGTAAATATATTTTAATTTAAGTTTTACTGTAGCTAAGATCTACCTCAAATTGTATATATATAATAATTATAACCGGAATGTAATTTTAGGTAATATAATACCTAAAATTTGTATCAACAAAGGACAGTATATAGTACAACTGTTTAAACTAAAGTGTCATAGTTTAATATACTGTATTTATAAGTACATACTTATATATACCTAAATATATACACATATATTTAAACAGAAGATGTATTTATATATATGTACCCCCTTCAACTATTTATATTATTAATATATTTGACTACAAAGGATACTAATATCTAAATATATGTATCTTTTAAACCAATATGGACAAGATAGTATATACCAATGATAAATTAAATAAATTTATCCTAATAAATATTTGTACTATATAATAAAATAAAGAGTAAATTTTTGTTTTCGTCCCTGAGGTTTGTCCATTTTAACTAGTTAAGTCCAAAAATCTAATTTATAACAAAATCATCCCTAAGGTTTGCATTTCTTAACGTTTTTCATCCCTAAGGTTTGCATTTCTTAACGTTTTTCATCCCTAAGAATTAAATGAAAAGGCATCATTAGGGAGGAAAAGCGTTAAGAAATGCAAACTTCAGGGCTGGATTTGTTATAAATTATAATTTTGGACTAAACTAGTTAAAATTGACAAACCTCAGGGACGAAATTTCAAATTTTATACATTTAAATCTATAACATAGATCGAAGAAAGTATAGATTCAAAAGATTTTTATATATATTATAATAATCATATGTAAATATTCGTGTTTTTAATCTCTATCATTTAGAATACTAAATTTTCATTTTCTTTTAAAAGAAGAGAAAAGATGGGTCTGATGGTTTATACAATCGGTACACATAAAAGAGATTAGATAATTAAATTCTAAAAGCAAAGATATTACAAATTGAATACATATTTTCTTACTCAATTTAAATTAATATTTTATTTATGTTCTAGTTATTATTTCATTTTTCAAGCTAGAATTAAAATGGATACTCCATATAAAGATAATTGACTCAAATGTGTATTTAATACACTTATATAGTTTATTTAAAGATCAAATTATGGTATTAATAAATTACTATTATTATTGTTTGAAATATATATGCATATACATGTATTTACTAAATTACTCAATATATTTAGAATCAAATTTTGAAACATCAAACCTTGTTTTGTTTACTATAATACTTCTTTGAATAAATAATATAATATACAATAAATTGAGAGTTAAGTTCTAATATTTTAAACCCATTTGGTTCAACCCACTAGTTAAAAATAAAATTGTTCCCATGAATCCAGAAAATTTATATTTGATTAATTTATTTTCTTTAAATCTTTTATTGATCCATCCTTTAATTCCAAAATATTATGTTCAATAAATTTAACAGAAGTTTATTCCAATATATTACTTTTATAAAAGGGTAAATAAAGATAGGGGAATAAGCTTGATAATTGGTACCATCGGATATATATAAATTAAATAATTCAATATTATATATATTTATATATGTGTGTATATATATATATATGTATTATGTAAGTTTTGATATTAACAAGAGATTTGAAATTTTATGTTTCTAAATATATACATAGAATTTCTTGATAGTATACACAATATAATAATTAAATATCTTCTAAAGATAAACAGAAGAGAAAATATCACGGGCGAATCATATAAAAACATAAAGTCATATAAGAATAAATCCTGAAACGTATTATAAAATACCATCTGTCTCAATAAAATATTATGTGCATCGGAATCTAATAATATATAAGCATAAATAAAGTTAGCTGTAAAGCATACTCAGCGAACTTAACCACAGTATCAATGGAGACAATAATATTTTTATCAAAACTTCATTTTCCTAACAAAAGAAAGTCACAACCATAACAATATATGTGCTTAAATAAAAGAGTTAGGATATTGATATTTACTCGTGACACCCAGAATAGTATTTAGACTTGAACCTAAGAAAAATGTCTTCGTATAAGCTTCAAGATAAGCTATATTACTTGTGTAGATAAAGTGGGATGGGTGTTGGTATGCCGTGAGGATGATGACTAGAACAGTGCAAGTATGATAAATAAGCAATAACACCTGGCCACTGTTATTTCTTGTTTATTAGTACTACTCGGTTCTAGAATATGATCCATTATGAGAATACTAATTTCCTTGTTTCTTGAGATAAGTCATAATAAATGATGCACTTTTAAAATCATGATTTGAGAGAAATTCTATTTAAGGGAAATACAATGATAATTACCTCTCCGGCAAGACTGGGTATGGTGTAGTAGACTCTCCAGCTTGTCCGGGTAAGATGGGGGTACCTCTCCGGCGAGACCGGGTGAGATGGGGTATATGTAATGTTAATGGAATTCCCTAAATAGTACCATGACCTGATCTCAAAACATAGAGAATAGTTCTGGTCAAAATTCAAAGCAAAGACCAGAATATACTTAGTAACTAAGATCACTGACAAATTAAAAGTATTCATCTGTATTTCAGTGAATCTCGAGGACGAGATTTAAAACAAGGTGGGGAGGATGTAACATCCCCAAAATTTTTAAATTTAAAATAAAAGTTATTACCCGAATAGATCATGGGTAAGTTGACCGATAGAAATATAAAGTATTTTGGCAAATGTAGGAACCGTTTAATAATTATAGTAATAAAAATACCTTATAATTAACCTTACTCCGTTTTAATGAAATTTAGACCAAAATGTAGATAAAAATATTCTCGTTCTAATGGCATATTAATCATTTTATAAAACTTCATATTTTAGAAGTTATAAGCGCCAAAAGAGTGAAGCAGTTAAATTAATTATAATATATATGTTAAATAAAATAATAATAAAATCAAAACTAAGATATTTATTGTGAATGTATACGTGGTCACCAGAAATTGAATTTCAAATGCCTACGTGTGTGGGTATTTGCGTAGCCTCTAAGCCAACATTGAGTATAAATAGAATGCAAGCTCTTCATTCTTTTTCTGTACATCTTTCTATCGCCCTCTCTACACTCTAATATACTCCATTTTTTTAGTTTAGTAATTCACCCTATAATACTCTAAAAGCCCTGCCCCGTTTTAAGTGTTGTAACCCCTGACCACTGAGTCAATACCCTGTCCGATTGATTTAGGACCCACCAACGCATGTCAAGGCTCTGCCCGACTAAGTACGTTGGGGTTCTGTCTCGTGACATATTGATAAAGTTGAGTTGGGTTACTATACTTAACACGAGTGCATTATATATTTTATTAAATAGTATAACAACCTCTTAAAACACCCCTGACACCCCTACACGTCCTAAAATATACCCCGTATATGAGAACGGCCCTAAATACCTTTGTTTTATTAAAAATCAAATAAAACAAAATTATATTGTCGCTCGCGGGGCGCGACACAGACAAGAGAGTCCGTCGCGGGCCGCGACCCCTTGACACCAGGCCCCACCACAACCCACCACGTGGCGTGACACCCGGCAAGCCTATACTGGTGACTAACCGAGGCTAGGGCCTACCCTATAGCCTCGCAGGCCGCGAAGGCTTCTCCTGTTTCTCTCGCGGGGTGCGACGGACTCGATGATAAGCCCTATAAAGTGGGAGCTCAGGCATTTCATTTTCGTCGTTCATTTCTCTCGATTCTCTCTCTAATTTCTGAATAGCTAAAGTAATACACGGGCATTATAACCACTAAAATAGCGAAGCTTTGCCTCGATGTAAGTATTATAACCCACGGTTACGTATTAGATATGCTGCCCGGTTGATATAGTGCTCCGTAACGGCTGTCGAGGCTCCCGACGTAGTCGTTGGAGTTTCTGTCTCGGGGAGGGTATAACTAATCTAAATTGGGTTATTATACTAACGCGTGTGCATTGTTTAATTAATAGATAATAACCAGGAATACACGAAGGAAATACCTAAAGTAGCAATGTGAGTAATCTCCTTTTTGTAAAATGCTTTTACAAAACCTTAAATATTTTACAATATGATTAAGCAGTAATTGAGTCTTTGTAGTCTTCAATTACTGCCAGTATGTTGGGGTTTTGTATACAAAATGTGGAAAACATTACCATTGGACAAAGAGTTAGCCAATGGTTAATATGACCCACCAGTCAGGATTGACAGTACTGAATGAGTAATTGAGTAGAACTAAACATTGCAATCGCTCTCAATACTGTGAAATGATAAAACCTGTTTTGATTAAACTGGGATTCACTCACCAGTATTTCCCACTTACAAATGTTTTTAAAACACGTTTCAGGTAACAAAATGTGAAAGCCAAATAGAAGCCAGCTGGAGAGCACTGAAGGCTTCGAAAAGTGGCTATAAAAGTTACCTAAATAACAAGGAGATTTTGTTTTCAATAATTAGGATTTATCCCTATAAATGTATTGTAAAGAAAATTTGGGTGTTATCCCATTTATCTATTTTAAACATTTTGGTGTTTAACTCTGATAAAATTATTTCCTAACTACGGTCCTGATGAGAATTTCCGCTGCCAAATTAATAAACACCGATACCATCTGAATGGTTCGCGGCTCCCGCTCCCAGGGTGGGGCCGGGGGTCGTGACAACGAGAATTCTACTAAAGGTAAATGTGTATCTTAATTACCACCAAATTCTATAACGCATGAACGAAGCATGTCTTTAAGGGCGCGGATCGTGCGCTCAGTCTGACCGTTGGTCTGGGGATGAAAAGCGGTACTGAGATTAAGAGTCGTACCGAGAGCAGACTGAAAAGTCTCCCAGGGACGCGAGGTAAATCGACCATCGCGGTCAGAGATGATGTCACGAGGCATTCCATGTCGATAAATGACTTCGTCGGTATAGATTCGTGCTAATCGTTCTACCTTGAAGTCTTCTTGTATCGGTATAAAGTGAGAGAATTTCATAACACGATCAACAATAACCCAAATGTTATCGTGACCTGATGACGTGCGAGGGAGTTTCGTAGTGAAATCCATAGCTATACTCTCCCATTTCCACATCGGGATTTCGGATTGTTCGAGTAAGCCAGAGGGTCGTTGGTGTTCGGCCTTAACCTTCGAGCAAGTTAGGCATTTCGAAACATAGAGAGCAATATCCTTCTTCATTCTCGACCACCAGTACCAGGAGCGAAGGTCCTGGCACATCTTGTTGGCACCGGGGTGAATGGAATATCGTGATTTGTGGGCTTCAGTCATGAAAATCTCACGGAGATTATGACGAATAGGAATCAAAATACGGTCGAGATAGTGAAAAATACCATTTGGTTTATTCACTAATTGGTTTTCGGTTCCAAGGATTCTTTCTTCTTTCAACGTGTTCTCGAGAAAACAAGCGTCTTGAGCGTCGCGAATGAGGGCTTCGAGGTTGTGCTGGGCTTAAACATCACGAACACTATTTAAATAGCTGCGTCGACTAAGAGCATCGACCACGACGTTTGCCTTGCCTGGGTGGTAGCGTATCTCACAATCGTAGTCGTTGAGAAGTTCAACCCATCTGCATTGGCGCATATTTAGCTCTTTCTGGTTCAAGACGTGTTGTAGTCTCTTATGGTCAGTGAAGACCCTACACTTGGTACCATAAAGGTAGTGTCGCCAAATCTTTAATGCAAAAACAACTGAACCGAGTTCGAGATCATGGGTTGTGTAGTTTTTCTCGTGGACCTTGAGTTGGCGAGACGCATACGCGATAACCTTGTCCTGTTGCATAAGAACACAACCAAGACCAAGGTTATAGGCATTGCAATAAACAACAAAGTCATCGTTTCCATCAGGTAGCGTGAGTACGGGAGCATTGCAAAGCATACGCTTAAGAGTTTGAAAGGCATTCTCCTGTTCGGTTCCCCCAACAAAAGACTTGTCTTTATGCGTTAAGGAAGTGAGAGGAACGACGATTTTAGAGAAATCCGCGATAAATCGACAGTAGTAACCCGCCAATCCGAGAAAAGAACGAACTTCGGACGGAGTTTTCGGTGTAATCTAACTCTTAACTGCTTCGATCTTCGAGGGGTCGACGTGAATTCTTTGACTGTTGACGATGTGACCGAGAAATTGAACCTCCTCGAGCCAAAATTCACACTTGGAGAACTTGGCGTAGAGGCGATTTCCTTGGAGGAGCTCGAGAACTAAGCGAAGATGCTGCGCATATTCGGCTCTCGACTTCGAGTAGATAAGGATATCATCGATAAACACGATAACAAAACGATCAAGGAAAGGTTTACACACACGGTTCATCAGATCCATGAAGACCGCGGGTGCATTTGTGAGACCAAAAGGCATGACCACGAATTTGTAATGGCCATAGCGGGTATGAAAAGCGGTTTTCGAGATGTCTTGTTCCTGAATTCGTAACTGATGATAACCAGAACATAGATCGATCTTAGAAAAACACATAGCGCCTTGCAGTTGATCAAATAAATCGTCAATTCGGGGTAGAGGGTAGCGATTCTTGATAGTAAGCTTATTGAGTTCCCTATAATCGATGCACATGCGAAACGATCCATCCTTCTTTTTCTTGAAAAGGGCAGGTGCGCCCCATGGTGATGTGCTAGGGCGTATGAAGCCTTTATCAAGTAATTCCTGGAGTTGGCTAGAAAGTTCACGCATTTTGGACGGTGCGAGGCGATAAGGAGCTTTAGCGACAGGGTTAGCACTAGGAATAAGGTCGATACGGAAATCGATATCTCGGGTAGGGGGTAGACCAGGTAAATCGTCAGGAAAGACATTAGGAAAGACACGAAAAACTGGGACGTCTTTCATCGTTTTCTTTTCCTTCTCCGCTACTACAATGTGAGCTAAGAAAGCCAAGTATTCCTTGCGGAGATACTTGCTTGCTTGGATACACGACATCAGTTTCAGTTCTTTCGAAGATACTTCGCCATAAACACAGAGTTGATCACCGTTTGAAAGAGAGAAATGGATCATCTTTTCGAAACAAACGACTTCGGCTCGATTTTCATGAAGAAAGTCCATGCCTACTCTGACATCGAAACTAACAAGTTGCATTGGATGAGATCGATCGGGAAAACGTGATTGTTGAGTTCGAGAGTACAATCACGAAGAACGGAGCTGACGGTGACAGTTCTTCCGGTGGCAATTTCTACGTCGAAGGTCGTTGGGAGGTTAGCGCGTTTACGTTTTAGGAGCTTTTCGAATTTAAACGACACAAAACAGTTATTGGCTCCAGTATCAAATAAACACGAAGCGTAAATACCGTTAACGAGTAACGTACCATTGACAACATTGTTATCAGTCTGAGCCTGGCGGACATTGATGTTGAAGGTTCTTCCGCGGGCTGTTTGTTGTGGTTGTTGCTGCTGCGGCTACTGAGGCTGCTGTTGCTGCTGCGGTGGTTGTTGCTACGGTTCTTATTTCACAACACGCATTGGGCAGACATTAGCAAAATGGTTCGTGTCACCACAATAGTAGCAAGCTCGCGCATGAACAGCGGGTGCAGGAGCTGCTTGGTTGACCCCCGGAGCAGGGAGTGGAGCTGGTGGTGCTGGAATAACTTGAGAAGCTTGCTGGCATGGGCCTGAACGGAAGTAAGCAGTAAAGTGCCCATAGATGTTGCAGTTCGCATAAAAACGATAGTTGACCTCTATCGGATGATGATAGGTGCAAGTAGGGCACAGAAGATGGATACCAGTGTACGCACGCTTAGCAGGCGGTGCGTTGGTAACAGTAGCTTGGTGGCTCTAGTTGTTGGGTTGTACGGGGACAGTGTTGGATGGAGCGGCAATAGTAGCATAGTTCTTCTTATTGTTGTTCTTCCTCTTGCGGCTCTGACGTGAAGACTTTGAACCTTTAGATGCTGCACTGTCGGTAACAAGAGTAGCAGTAGCTTGATTGAGACTTTTAGTCGAGGTCTTGAAAGCTCCAGCCAAGACTCGTTTGTCGTTGATTTCGGCTGCTAGCTGGTAAGTTTCCTCAATCGTAACAGTTCTTGTTGCTTGAACAAAATCAGCTACACAGTCTGGGAGAGCTCGAATGTACTTCTTGATTGTCATATCAGGCGTAGCCACCTGACTAGGACATATAATACTCAGCTGCTTGAAGCGAGCGGTGAGACCAACGTTGTCACCTCCTTCCTGCTTGATGTGCCAGAATTCGTTTTCCAGTTTCTGGACTTCATGTGGAGGACATAACTCATTGATCATAAGCTCCCTAAGTTCCTCCCATGAGAGGCCATAAGTTGCGTCGTTACCTCGCCTGTTACGCTCAGCAGTCCACCAATCCAGAGCCCTGGACTGAAAGACTCCAGTAACATTCACAGTGCGGAGATTTTCTGGGCATCCGCTTTGCCTGAAGGTGACTTCGATAGAGTCAAACCACTGGAACATAGCACTTGGTTCATTTTCACCAGTGAAGTTTGAAGGACCGCATACCTAGAATTGCTTAAAGCTGAAAGGAGTTTTCGGAGCGTCGCTTTTTGACTCGATAGAAGATTTGCTGCTGACCTCATTGATACACTGACGATCTGAGGTATGACTTTAGTCATTTCCTTGGCCACCAGTGATGCAATACATTTGTCAACATGGTTTCGTCGGGCGGCACGATGAGTGTGAGAACCAAATGACGACATTGTCTGCAGCAGACATCGTCATATGATTTTAGACGAGATTCGATCATATCAGGTTACGTTTTTGAAAAGCTTAGCATTTAACCAAGATACTTATTGTTTTATTAGGTAAAGCACAGGAACACGTTGGCACATAAACACATAGTCACGTAGGCGCACATAAGCACGTAAGCACGTATGAGCACATAATTCACGTAAGCACACATTTTGTACGTATTCACCTACATATTTTGCACGTATTCACCTATCTTTTAAGTCCGCGTCGAGCGTTCGAGAGTTGCGAGATATAGCGAGCAACGTAGCGAGTAGCGTTGCGAGTAGTATAGCGTGCGAGAGTTCTTAGTTTGATTTGCGATTAGTTAGCATTTTAGATTCTGAGAGCTGTGCGTGTTGTGCGCGTTTTGTAAAGGGGAGAGCGGAAAGCGTAAAATTTTCCAAAATCGAAACATATAAACACACAAAATCGATATTGCATAAAATCGGCGATTGCGGGCTTAAATTGAAAACAGAGTGTGCGCCTTGGGTGTTAGGCATCGACTACCTAGAGTGATCCAACTATTTGCAATGACCTCGAGTACATGCTTTGACCTGATAGACTGTGCTCTCACCGAAACACGGTGAACGACACTCACCCTTCCAGTTACTTCATGAATCGAGTCATCAGAACAGTCGAGACTCTGGTGAGATTTGTAAAACCAAAGTAGAGAGTGGAACGTGTCATTAAGGTGCGGGTTTCACCCCTAACTTAACAACTTGCCCCAAGACACTCTTTACCAAATGGATTTGAGAGTTCCAATAGATAGAGGTTCTCGTGCTGAGAGTAAAATACGCGTAGAGTGAGTGATCTTATCGAGAGTTCCTAGTTTTCACACCTATTCTCGACACAATCACTCGTTTGTGTTACGCGAGTGTTTTTGAAAACGCGTGTATTGTGTTAGCCTTAGGAAAGGCAAGGTAATGTTGAAACCTTAGGAAAGGTTCTTTCGTACGAAGCTGTAATGCGTGGGTTCATACGAGGATGCAGTTTTCGCGAGTTCGAATGAGAGTATCAAAAGTAGGTTCATACGAAACCTTTACTGGGTTTGCACGAAGCGGTCTGTTGGTACTTAGACTATAGACTAGGCCAATCCTACGACTCCACTTAATTCCCTATAGTTATGGCTCTGATACCAATCTGTCACACCCCAACCGATGGCGGAATCATCGGGGCGTGGCACTGAGCGAAACAGATGGTTCAAGAGAATCCACAACATCTATTAAATGACGATATCTTTAATGTTAATATCCCATACTACTAACAGATAAAGCAAAAACAGTCATTACTGATAACAAGTCTAAAAAACAAGTCTATTCCGACAACTCAGATTTTATTGTGGGTTTCTAGACTTCCTAACTTGATTGAGCATAACGTAGCATCCTATCAACCTTTCATATACGTTAAAATAAAGTCAATACATAAAATGTAAAGGTGAGTACACAAGTTTGCATAGCATATAGTATAAAAAGCGTTTACGCGTAACCAGCATGTATCACATAACGGGCGAAGCATGTGACTATCAAACAATGGTACAACCTAACCACGAGACTGCGTTGTAGAGTATGCGCGACACATGTTCAGCGAACACGTGAAGTAAAGTGATGTGAGTCCAAACTATAGTACTATCGTTGCTAGAGGCAGTATAGTGTAACACTGTATAAGCTTAGTACAAGCATTCATAGATCACGTATAGCATGTGGGAACAGTTAGCGTTTAAAGTGTTTACGTTGTGTGTTGTGTTTTGATATAGAACGTATGTAACACCCAAAAGTGCGTTAAATGAAAATAGGTTCGGGTATACTCACAGTGAGTTCGTAGTTTTTAAATGCACACTGTATTAGATTGAAGGGAGCGCTAAATTTGCCCGAGCATGGAAACAGAAGCATAAGTCGTTAAGTAGAGTGTCGAACAGTGCGTAAACAGAGTGTCGGATGGTTAGGTGTTCGAATGGTGATCCAGGAGAATGGGGATAACCCATCCGAGCGGATGGCCATTCGAACGGATGGCCCTTCGAATGAGATGTGTTTGTTTCTTAAAATTCGAAGTTTCGTTAAAACGTTTAAATCACTGGATATTATAAGGGTCAGGTCATCCGGTCGGATGGTCACCCGAACGGATGGCCATTCGAGCGGGACGATCTATAGTTGAAATTTTGTAAAATTTTGTAAGTTAAAGTTTTTGAGTTAACGGGGACGGTGTGATGATGTGTCAAACAACGGAAATATACCAGTTTCAGTTCATTTGGTCGGATGGGGACCACCCCTTCGGACATGCGAACTGTACTTGATGGAATTTCATGTTTGACCCGTTCATCGGTCATCCCTCCGGTGGAAATCCGTTTTCAAGCTGACTCTCGACTAAGGAATAAGTAGAGAGTCCGAATGAGTACAGATTCCATCGATTTTGTGTGAAAGTTGAAGAAACGTTGAAAATAGATGAAAAAGTGTTGAAATCTTGCAAGAACTTGGTTGAAAAGTTGTGGAAATCTTTTAGATCTGAACCAATCTTGATGAGATGATGCTCCACAACAGTTTGTATAAGCAAAACGAGTGAAAACACCTTCAAGTGGTTCAGATCAGTGATTTCAGGAAAAAGTTAGTGAGTGTGTGTGATTTTGATGAAGAAGATGATGTAGAAGTGATTAGAGATGAAGACTGTACAAGATTTGAGAAGAAACGCTTACCGAAAAGCCTTGAATCGCGTTTGAGAGTGAATGAGTGCGTGTGAGCGGATGAGAGTGTCAAATCAGAGAAATGAGGGAGAGTGCGAGAGTTAAGGCGGTGGAGAGTGCAACGTTTGGGGCGGATGGCTTGTCCGGTCGAATGGCCATTCGGTCGGTTGGCCATCCGAGCGGATGGTCATCCGGACGGTAGTCCATTCGATCGGATGTCCATTCGGACAGCCGGAGTGCGTTTGTTAGTTTTCCAACTTTCGTTTCGTTTGTTAAGCATTGCGTTGCGTTTAATCGAGTTGCGAGTGAGCGTTTGAGCGTATAAGCATTGCGTTGATAACCACATAACATTAAACAAATAATCACGCAATCTAACACATATAAATTAAATGTATAACATAAATCTGCGTTTTGAGTTTGCGTTGCGATATCGTTTAGTCTAAACAAGCGAAGTGACATGCGATAGAATGCGTTTAAGTAGTAAGCGATCTAAATAGCGTTTTAAAAGTGATAACTGCGTTTTGAATAAGTGTTATAATAAGCGTTTAAAATGCGTTGAAAAATATAGTTTAAACCCATTGCGGTAATCGAATCCCAAGAGTACAAGTGTTTACGAGAAAAGACAGCGCTAGGTAACGATCCGAAAAGTCAGGTTGTTACAGAAGCGATCCGAACCGAGCGCTTTTTTCAATCGAGCTGAATCGAACAAGCACATTTCGAACATTTTTCGATCGAGCATCGAACGAGTCTCGAGCGTCGAGCAATTTGATCAACCCTAGATAGGTGTATATGTATACAGGGATATAAGTTCAGTAACAGATTAGAGGACCAGGGGAACCATATTGCCCTATACGTTTCCTATACTTTAGTGACAGGGGAATCGTATTGCCATATACGCTTCCTATTCTTTACTGACAGAAGAACCATATTGCCCTATACGCTTCCTATACGACTCCCAGACCTTTTCAGACCTATGAGAATTATATTGCCCTATACGCTTCCTATTGGGGTCACTTTTCAAACCTTTTCAGTTTTGAACTACGTGCATGTCAATAGGAAACGTATTGCCCAATACGTTTTCTATTGGTGTCACATTTAATGCTTCAAACCCTATGGGAAGCATATTGGGCTATACGGTTCTTATTGAAGGATGTACAAAAACTTTTAGGGATATGTAAATACCATCATCCGTGAATAAACAACATGCGTGTGTGAATAGCCTGGGCATAAGACCATTGGGTATGGAATGGATAGTCTCTTTGGAGACTACCCGCCACGTCATCACGGGAGGAGGAGCATCCTCTTTGGGACTACCCAAGGGTGTGGGGGACTACCCACTTTAATAAAAAAAATCAATATATATATAAAGGAGAGAGAGAGAGGGGCCCGCCAATGAAGAAGCAGCCAATCAACAGCCCCGTCTCCTCCGTCTGGATTCTGACGGAAGTGCCGCCGACATGCCCAGGGGGCGGTGTGGGACGAATCACCGGGACGGCGCCGATCCGGGGACGACCCCCATACCGGACGGTCTAAGAAAATCTTTTCCGTTAAAAAAAAAAAAAGAAATACATATGATATCAAGAGTAAACTTATTTTTCTCGAGCTTTGGAGTAGATGCCTGGCCCAGCCTGTCTTGTGAATTTCTTGGATATTGTGTGCGCCACCTTTCTGACTTCTCTGCCTCACGTGACATATCATGACACTTGGGGTTTCTTTTGTAATTTCCATTTCTTTACCCTTCTCAGACTAAAGGGTATGGTTCGGCCCATCCCCACGGGGATGAGCCTTCACGTAGGCGCCACGTAGGCGGCTCGTGGGGGATGGGTCTCCTTCACTTTTCAGGGGGATGGAGGATGAACCCCTTTATGTATATATATGTATGTATGTATAGGTATATGTGAGAGAAGGGTGGAGAAGGAGGGCCGGCGAGATCGGCGAGGAGCTGCTGGGTGGGATGGAGGGGGGTGGTGTGGGGGACCGGCGCCGGTCCTTGCCGGGCCTAGCCGGCCCCCATACCTTCTAGTCTCACAACAATAAAGGTTCAACCCATCTTTTTTTTTTTTTTTTTTTTTTTTATGTCGGTGTTATAGATTTATTCTACGGTCCCCCATACCTTCTAGTCTCACAACAATAAAGGTTCAACCCATCTTTTTTTTTTTTTTTTTTTTTTTTTTTATGTCGGTGTTATAGATTTATTCTAGCGGAGACCACTCATTTTAACGACTAATTTCTTTTAATCTCGGTCATTTGTAAAACTTGAATTCAAAACCTTTCTTTTTTCAACTCAGATGTAAGACTTTGTCTTTGTAAATATACCACCACCCCGTTTATATTTCTCCAATCTTGTTTTGTCACGTCATTTTTACACTAAATTGCCGTAACACCACAAAATCATTGTCTGAACTCTTTTCTACAACTTAAGAACTTCTTTTTTAAATAAAACTATTTGATTTTCCGCCCGCGCGTTGCGGTGGGGACCTAATGCCTGCAAAACACGTGTCGGTAATGGCAAGCAGATACCGAATATCAAAACATAAATAAAAATGAAAGTGGTAACGATAGTTACTTCGTCTAAAAAAAGCGATTTTAAATAATCTAATATATAATAATAGGACCCACACGTGCTACACGTTGAAAATTCGGTTGTTTTCAGTTTAGCTATTATGGTGCTAAGACGTTAAAATATGGATGAGCTCGGTACCGGTAACGGCACCGAAAGTATCGATCCGGAAAATCATCGAAATTAGGTACCGGCACCGAAAATACTCGGTACCATACAATATGGTATTTGAAGGTAAAACTCAGTAAATACAGGTATGGTGCTAGACCGGTGTCGAACCGAAAGTAACGATTTTGAAAACGCCAAAAGGTAGGTACCAAAAATAATTGGTATAGTAAATTTGGTACTGATACGATACCGATTTGATTACAGGATTTCATATGATTTGCTCATCAATAATCTAAATATCCAAGTTAATTTTACATGTTACAATTCATTTATTATAGAAAAAGACAAAAAAGAAAAAAAATAAGTTGTTGTGTATATAAAACCTCATTCAAACGAAATACAGTTTACTTACAATGTGTATGAAAAGTAATCTAAACGGTGCAATTACTTGCGTTGCTACGTTGCTACATGATTTGATGAGCTCGGTACCAACCGGTACCGAAAATACCGTTACCAAAAATCCCCAAAAGTGGCTACCGGTACCGAATATACCTGGTACAGTACGGTTCGGTACCAGTAGGTATTGATACGGTACCGGTATTTGAGGGTAAAAACCGGTGAATACCGGTGCCGAACCGATACCGAAAATGTCAAAAGTCGGTACCAATTCGGTACCTAAAATATACCCGGTTTGGTAAATTTGATACCAGTACCAGTACCTGATACCATTTGCTAATCCCCTTGATGATGTTACTATTCATTGGGTTGTGTATGAAAAGTAATCTAAAAGGTGCAATTACTTGCGTTGCTACAGGATTTGATGAGCTCGGACCGTAAATCCCTAAAAGTTGGTACCAGTACCGAATATACCTGGCACGGTACTGGTACGGTACCAGCCTTTGAGGGTAAAAACCAGTGAATACCGGTGCCGAACCGATACCGAAAATGTCAAAGTCGGTACCGATTCGGTATCTAAAATATACCCTTGATTAATTTTAATATATAATAAAGAAATCGTTACTGTTCATTTCGTTTGATTTTTAATATAAGGATAATATAGAAAACAACTAAATTTTCATTTAAATAAATAAAAGAGTTTAAATGTCATTTTAGTCCTTGTGGTTTGTGTTATTTTACCAATTTAGTGTAAAGGTTTCGTTTTTCGCATGTGGGTCTAAAAATGTTTCACCGTTGTCATTTTAGTTCACTGGGTTAACTTCATCCATTTTCTCTATTAACGAGAAGGGAAATTCGGTCATTTTATATGGCTGAATTGCCCTCCTAGTTAACAGAATTACATATAAAATGACCGAATTGCCCTTCTCATTGACAGGAAAAAAGATGAAGTTAACACAGTGGACTAAAATGACAATGATGAAACCTTTTTGGACCAACAGACGAAAAATTAAACATTTGGACCAAACTGTCAAAATGAACCAAACCATATGGACTAAAATGACATTTAACTCTAAATAAAATTACATAACGTAGAAAGCACCTAAATTAAAATTAAAAAAGTATTTGAACAAGATGTTTCCATTAGGGATGGGTTTAGATAGGTGGCCCTTGGTGAGTACAAATGGAGCTACGAGGTCAAACAATTTGATCATATTGAGGATTGAAAAATTATGAAAACCCTTTTTAGCATTATTAAAATCAAATAACCTTTTTTATTATTTCGACATGATGGAAAGTGATCATGACACTCATGTCCCTACTTTAATTGACGAGATGGCTTTGAGTCTCTAGAAAGCACATCGCCGTACGTAAAGTGGCATGCATGTATTATTTTTAACGTCAAAATTATTAAATTAAAGTAACAAATATTTGCAAATTTAGACATTACATTTAGGGGCTGTTTGGTAGCCTCTTAATCCATTCAGAGTTTGTCTCTTAATGAAATCATTTATGACCCTTATGTCTGAATGAATAAGAGGTAACCTTATGTCTGACTGGATAAGAGGTAACATCTGAATGGTAAACCATCACATGTCACATTCTTCTACATTATCTTTGTTAAACTCTTAAATGATTTCATTAAACGGTAGCCGCTTAATGTCATTCAGATGCTAAACTTTAGTATTTAAAACTTAAAAGCACATAAGTTTTTGATATTTTTAATACCATATAAGTAAGTAATTACCATTGCTGACACTATATTAGTAACAATAAACGTATTTGCAAATTGGTTTTTTACTCGAATCAACCAAATTGGCGCGGTTTAACTAATGCTAAGATCATGGTTGCCAAACTTTAATATAAAAACGACAATTTTCCTTTTACTTGTTTGTGCCTAATAGAGGGAGTTAATACGAATCACTGCAAGACTGGAGTCCCATGATTGACATGTTTGAGGCTCGGTTGTCATTTTGGAAGGCTTCAACTCTATCTACTAGGGAAGAATAACCCTCCTAAAGCCGATATTGGGATATCTTGTCTTTGTATTATTTTTCACTATACAAAGCTCACTCAAAGGGGATTGATCGACTACAAAGTTTGAGAAAAAAGTTCTTATAGGAAGGTAGTGAAGAGAGAAACAAAACTCATCGGATAAGTTGAGACGAGTTGTTCCTTCAAAACCATCGGGTAGGTTATGTCTCGACTCACTAAGAGATATGAACACATTTTTGCTCGCGAAGTGGTAATGGTGCTTTATATAGATGATCGAGGCTTATGGAGAAAGGTAATACTTGCTTATCAATTTAGTTCAAGACGTTTGTCAGCAATATATGTTATAGTGGGCTTAATTGGCTAATAAAAGGTGGAACAAATCCTAACTCTCTGTTGTGCCCTTTGTGTGGTGCTTGCCTTTAGTAACAGACATTGTTTTTGGTAAGATATTTGGTTTTCAGTATACTTTTCGTTCTTTAGTAAGATTTTAGTCTTTCGGTAACAATTTATCCTTTGGTATCAACTATATATGTTCTTCAACAACTTGGTCATTCAGTATCAACAAGTGTGTGGTGAACATTAGCCTCATCTAATCCAATAAAAACTATTTGAGCTTTTATAAAATAATTCAAGTTTGAACTCTATGTGTTGAGATTTAATTATATTGAGTTCAAGCTTGAACATTACAAGAACTTGAAAACCGCGTAAACTCAAGCTTATACAAGATGCGTTTCATTCTGTAACGTTCTGTATTTTTCAAATTCGTGTTCATTTATTTGTAATTCTTATTTTCAATTTCAAATCCTTGTATTTCCGAGATTTGATCATAATGAAAACTATATTTTATATCATCCTTGTTTCATCATACTTGGATAATACGTAAACTATCACAAATACGCGTTTTAATTCATAACCGAACATCACAACGAGAATGTATTTTCTTGGAACATTATTCATACGTGTTTATTTATTATACATGCTTGCACATTAGGATGACAATTAAACCCGAACCCGATGGGTAAACTCGAAACCCGACTCATATGGGACGGGTTTGGGGTCGGATAATCTGGTTTGGGACGGGTTTTTATTTTTTTCGTGGGTTAGGGACAGGTTTGGGATTTGCTGATATACTCGTTTACCCGACCCGATTAGCCGATAAAGTGTATCCGTTTACCCGATTATATACCCGACATAATTTTTGTTGACGGATATTTAAAATGTTGCAGGAAATGTTTGATGATTCTTTTACAAGACAACTATTTAGGGTGGATTAGATATTCACCAAAGTTATTTATGCATTTATTTATGTTTTAGTCTTGAAACTTACAATTGTCGTATTTTCTTTTCCAAACAATGATTGCACTATTCAAATATATGGAGATGAAAATTTGAATTTTCATTATTGTCACAATCTAGTGTTATGATGCTTTTGATCAATCTATTACATCTCGTCTTGATTTTTCGCCATCGGTTAGGGTGTGATACATTCATATGAAGTTAAAAGAAAAAAAAAAACAAAATTTGAAGATTCATGTCAGTTACGAAGAAGACGTTACATAAATGTTCATACGAATTAACCATGTTTCAAGTTTGATGAAAGTTGAAGCATTGTACGTACGTACCTAAAAAGAGCATGTGCATGAATCATTAGTATATATTTGACCTTTAGCCAATAAAGAACGTATAGTACTAACCAAGAGTGAAGTATGATAACGAGTGCGTTGAACGCAACGATAAACATTTTGTGCCATTAAATGAACATAAATATACAAAACAAAAAAGAAATCCTTAAGGTAATGATTGTGTTTTGAATTTTGATGCATGCGTTTGTTTAAACACATGTGACAATTCACTGGTATCATTGGTGGTATGAAATGGAGCCCTTAGCGGCTCCATTGCTCCATCTCAGTGCCATATGTGTGCCACGTCAATCTGGGGACTCCTTTGCCTTCTTTTAATAAAGTCCATAGTACAGACTGAAGCCCCTCAATAGTTACTTTATTATTTTTTAAGTTTTTTACAATTATAATATTTAAAAGAGACATAACATTTAAATTAAACAAACACTACATTGAAAAAAAATATCAAATTTAAAAAAAGTAACAACTTAAGAAAGACATAATTTTAAAACATAACGAACTTCTACTTGTTTAAATAATTTGCTCGATCGCTTCTTTCTCCATTTCCATGATTATACACGGTCCTCCTCGGATACATGAGAGGGGATGAGTTTTCGGAGGAACTTCATGTCGGTCGCCCTTTGCCTACTCACTTGCAATTGGATCTCTTGTTTCTTTAGCAAGAGAATTAGAGCAAGTTTCTCGTCAAATTTGGAGTAGCCACCCGATCGACCCTCGGTATTTATTGTCGTAAAAGTAGAAGTCTAATTGCCTTTCCTTGCTCTCACAGTTGTTGCCTTGTTTTGTCTCTACCAGGTGGGCGTTGCAATTCTTGTGGTTCCTCGAAGTCTAGCTCGTTGTTAAAGTCGTTTAGTTCTAAATAAGAAGGAGCATCAGATCTACCTGCGGATAGGGCTGTAAACGAGCCGAGTCGAGCCGAGCTTGACCCGGCTCGAGCTCGGCTCGAACTCAATACGAGCTGGCTCGGCTCGAGCTCGAATTTCAAATCGAGCTGAGATTTGAGGCTCGAGCTCGACTCGATTAAAATTCGAGCTAGCTCGGCTCGGCTCGATCTAGCTCGAACTAACAAAGAACCGCAAAATTTACTACTTAAAAAGCCCTAAAAATGAATATTTTCATAGACTAAGGACCATAATTGCAATTATATTTAACCAAATAGCTAAATATGCAAGTGTAAATAGTTAACTCACTTTGTACACTTTATTTATCTTCTTTTATAGGGGAGAAACTCTCTTAGTTTTTGTCTTCTGGGCGATGTGGGACAAAAAAATCAAGGATGTAAACCTTATCGAGCTGGCTCACGAGCTCGCGAGCCGAGCCAGGCCAAGCTCGAGCTCGGCTCGTTTACAAACCGAGCCGAGTTGGCTCGTTTACAACCGAGCCAATTTCGAGCCGAGCTCTTTTCGAACTTTTTTCGAGCGAGTTCCGAGCGAGCTGCGAGACACGAGTTTTTTGAACACCCCTACCTGCGGATGAGCGTGACTCAGGCGTGCCTTAAAGTAGTCTTGGAATGCTTTGATGTTTGGCCAATTTGACTAGTGGCACAAGATACCACTTTGGAGCATTTTAAGCACCTCCCAAAGTTTTACTATGGTAAATGCGCAAACGTAAGTTGTTCTAAACTCATTGAGGGCAACCGACATGAAGTCTGTGTCGCTTGTACCACTCGGTCTATGTTTATTGTTTATATGACGGTTCATAATGTTGTTGAAGTTTCTGCATTTCAATCTCATTGATAACCACTTGCCCGAGAACGAATCGTTCGTACTATACGTTCACACTTCATAGTGGCAAAAAAACTTTTCGCGGATTCGCTCCATAAAAGCAGGTGTGTATTGATTATTGCCTATTTTAACATATATGACAATTATATATTTTTAACAATTATATATTCAAAAAAAATTATAAAATTTTAAACATGTAAAATACTATTAAATAAACAAATAAACACTATAACTTCTCTTTCATCCTCCACTTTTCGTGAGTGTGTAGAGCTCATGGCTCTTTCGGTTGCTTTCTACCATGTCTCCGCGAGAATGATGTTTGGCGGGTTGGGGTTGGGTTTCGAGTCCGGTTTGGGTTTTGGATGGAGACATAAGATATATAAGAGAAATAGGAGACAAAGGTTGTGACATGTAATGGGCCAAATGCGGTAGGTTACATGTAATATCCAGACACTTGAACGGGCGGGGGTGTTTGTTGAAGTTGTGGTGATTGCATGTCTCATTTTGGTGAATTCTCGATCGATAACAGTCGGCATTCTCCTTCGTCAATGATGGTGTTAATGGTCCTTGAGAGTTGTTAAGTTATTGTGTAACGTGGATTGTTTAGAGAAAACACTTTCTAGTCGTTGTTGAATGGAAACATGATGGAGATAATGGGTTGTGAGGTATGATTTTTGTAGAAAAAAATATGAGAGTAGTGTGTTTTGTGTTAAAAACATGGGTTGAAGTGGTGTGTGTGTATATATATATATATATATATATTGTTAAAATTAGTTATTTTTTTTAAAAAGTAGCTGATGCCCCAACGGCCAAACCAAGCATGGCCCACATCTCACACTTGTTATTGTCCGCCATTGGTTTGGTTGGGGTTCAATAGTGCCCCCAACAGCGCCGACGGTATAAAGGGGGGGGGGGGTATTGTTTGAAAATCGCTAAGATAGTATGGGGGTAGCGACCCATGTATTAATCTTCGTGTTTTAAGTTAGGGAATGTTGGATGTTTGAAGAGTTAAGTGAAAAGTAGGTATTTTGTAAGTTTGTAATCTTGAAGGGTTAAGTGAAAAGGAGGTAGTTTGTAAGTTTGTAATCATAATTTTCATTGGCACTTTATTTCCAAAAAAAAAAATCATCATCAATTTTTTCATATATTAGTTACTTATATTTTAGAACCATATTATAGATTGAGGATAAGGTGACCTATAAATTTAACAGTTTGTAATAGACACAAGATCAAGTTTGGTGTGCAGATTAAGGAATAATTGGTTTAGCTTATATTTGGGTTAACTTCATAAATAGTAACATATTTTTATAATAGTTTGATCTCTATTCATATACCCCGATTAGCCTATTTAACCCCACCCCTCCCCTTGCGCGTGCCGGGGCCGCGTATAGGTTGTGTATTACGCGACGTATAAGGGTGCCTCAAAATCAAAGACTGGCTGATGTCAATTCTGGTCTGACAATTGGTCCTCTACGCCACATATAGCCCAAGAAGGCGCAATAGCCCATCCCCATATAGGTCTCGTATTAGCCAATATGGGGCGTATAGAAGGTATTTTTTTTACAACCATTATCATACAATATTTATCGTCTTAGCAAAGGTTTATAAAAAAAGTTGTCAATTTAAAAAAATATATTGTGTAAATTAATCGTGTTTTAGAAGACATTATTCAAAATTGACTGTGTAGTATAAGTCCCATGTAAGCCTATATGTGTAAATAAGTCCCATATTGATGTAATAAACGTATCGCACATGTGTAGTATAGGTCTTGTATAGGCCTCGTATAGACCTATGGGTGTAATATGTGTAGTATATGTGTGGTATATGTCTCATATAGGCCTATAGGTGTAGTATTGTAACATCCTGTATATCTTTTTCACATTCATAAAACGTTTGGAATTTTATTTATTTCAGTTTTTAAAAACCTGGTGATAAACAAATAATGTAAGAATTTTTTTCTTGAAAGCAAATAAATATTTTAAGTCACTAATATTTTTATAAAGGATTAAAGTTTATATAAACTTTTATGTCAAGGACTAAACTTGCCAAGATTGTAAAGCTTTAAAAACAAAAGAAATAAAAAATTTAAAAACCTATTTTAAACAAAGTCAAACCGCAAGGACCAATTGTGATATGCTACCAAACTTTAAAAATAAACCCCCTTCCCGTCCAACCATTCCGGCGACTTCACCGTATTCCGGTGAATCCAGAAAACCCAAAACAACCGATCAATTTTCATTTTTTTTCATTCGCAATAACTTAGCTCCATCTGTGTCACATTCCAACCGATAATGGAAATATCGAGGCAAGACGTACTAGATTGTTCAAAAGCATCATAACTCTAGATTGCGACAATAATTAAAATAAAAATTTCCATTTCCATATATTTGAAAAGTACAATAGATTGTTTGGAAAAGAAAATACAACAATTTGCAAGTTTCAAGACTAAAACATAAATAAATGCATAAATAACTTTGGTGAGTATCTAGTTCACCCTAAGTAGTTTTCTCGTATCGCATAATCATATATTTCCTACAATATGTATAAAATATCTGCCAACACAAATTAGGTCGGTGAGCATACTAGCTTGTCTACATAACATAAGTATGAGAATAAAGTCTCAAATCCAAATGTTTTAAAGTATACTAATCATGAAATCATACTAGCATGCAATAGCTAAAAATCAACTCAAAGTGTCCACTAGCGTAATCTTTTCACCGAAGTGAATAAGACCGTAAAGATTGAATACTTAACAATGACCCAACAAACGGGGCGGTGTGCTATTCCAATAGTGCTATACATCTTAAGGAAGACTTTTTAAAGTTAATGAAAAATATCATGCAGATGATTTGTTCTAGTATGTATAAACAAGTAGCATAACAAGTAAGCATGTTTAAGGATTGAGTGTTTGCATAAGATTGATTGTATGTGTGCGATTCTGTATTTAATTACAGATACATGTTACAACCCAAATAGTGTTTAAAGCGTAAAATGGGTCAAGTATGAACTCACCATTTGCGAAGATTTCCACAAAAGCGAGTAATCGATCTTGAAGGACGAAGTCACCAAAGTTTACCCTAAGAAGGTAAACAAAGGTGTATGAGTATCATGATTTGGAGTTTGGAAATGAAATTTAAGTATACGAAATTACATAAACAATATCTTACTTAGGCACTTATTTGGACACTATTTTTAGTTTGTGTTTTTTCATGAGTGTTAATACTCGTTAGAAGCCCACAATAAGGAATATAAGATGAAGATATCATCCACCTTAACACATAACATTCAACCATGAATTTGGTTGATATTATGGTTTGGTATTGGAGATAAGTATGATATGTATATACATAGGTTATTATTATTTACATAATCAAGTATTTGTCAAGGCAGGGTAATCCACTAACCTCAAGATTTTCATCATTGCATAAAATCACCAACATAGATGATTTAGATGGTCATGAATACAAGTATGAAGTACATAATTAAACTGTCTATTTGCTAAGTGACCAATTGAGGTATCACCTAGACGAGTACTTCCAACATTGCAAGATTGGAGGCTTGGTGTAGGTTTACTCACTTTATGACTTGGATATTACTTAACGACTTACAAGAACTTAAAAGAAGACATATGAACCTTAAAGTTTATGGAACAAAACCTTAACACGAGCCCTTGAACATGGAAGTTTGTTAGTGACTTGGTTTGGTGCGAAAATGTTCCAAAGATAAAGAAAAGATGAACATGTTTATAAAGTTTAACAAAATCATCACTTATACCTCACACTACAACAAAAATGGCTTTTTAGGACCTTTTCTGTGGGACGCTTGTAAAAGAAGGTCCTAAAAACTATTTAATAGGACTAATGAACTTTTGGGGTTCTTTTATAATATACTCTACTAAACCGGTGTCCTAAAAAACTATTTAATAGGATGGATAATTTTTTTGGGTCCTATTATCAAATAATTTAATAGAACACTTAAAATGTAGATCCTAATAAAGTACTTTATAAGACATTTAACTGTTAGCGTCCCATTATGTGGTACTATATTAGGACACTTGATCATCTGGGGTCCTATTATAACATAACTTAATAGGACACGTTATAGTTAAGTCATAAATGTTCAGTGTTATAGGACCCTTTCTAGTCGAAGTCATATTAGAACTTAACTTAATAGGACACTTAACACTTGGGTCTTATAACTTTAAACTTTATAGGACGCTTAATCATTGTGGTGTTATTATAATACACCGTAATAGGACATTTGATATTTGAGTCATAAAACATTAGTTTTATAGGACCCGTATTCGCTAGAGTTTTATTATAATATAACTTAAAAAGACATTTGACACTTGGGTCTTATAAATTTAATATTTATAGGACGCTTAATCATTGTGGTATTATTATAATACACTGTAATAGGACACCTGATATTTGAGTCATAAAACATCAGTTTTATAGGACGCTTAATCGCTATAGTTCTATTATAACATAACTTAATAGGACACTTGACACTAAGGTCTTAATGGACCTTATTGGGATTTTATATGTCTCATTGACCAATAGCGAATCATATATGTCTTAATGAACTATATTGGGCCTTAATGGATCACAAGGTCAATAGTAGATCAAAATTCTTAATGGATTATATTGGGCCTTAATGGATCACAATGGCCAATAGTCGATAATACATGTCTTATTGGACCATATGGGCCTTAATGGAACACGATGGCTAATTGTGGATCATTTATGCGATAAAATAAATAGATTAGCTACAAGTCAAAGAAGTCAAAACAGGAGTTGAGCAAGGAGTGACAGATCGCAATTAGCAATCTTTTCTTCCTTTGACTTTAATCTTGACTTTGACTTTGACTTTCGAAACACGAGATGTTACAGCGAGAGTCGGAACACCGAGGTTACCCATCATGGGGTAAACGAAGGTGTGTGAGTTATTCGGAGTTGAACGGAGGATTCGGGTTAGAATTAAAGTACAAGAGTATGTAAACATGAAATTATATATTGTCTAAGCACTCGTTTCAGACACTAAGTTTATGTGATTTCATGGATCCTGATTTCCCCATTACAATCGTCAACGAGGAACTTAGAACAAAAGATCGAAAGATAATCGAAATACATAACACTGTTCGTGCGGAGGAAAGTCCTTTCGTGCGAAGGGAACTAGTTCGTGCGAACAGAGGCCCTTTCGTGTGAAGGGGACCAGTTCGTGCGAATGGAAGGTCCTGTTGAACATTTACCCATAGACCGGTTAACGTCATGAATTCGGTTTAGTGTATATACTTTATATTATACAGTAGTATTAATCAGTCTAGTATTGTCACAGATTTTATGTATGTCAAGCATGGAGATACTGTTGGTGCATAAATGTCTGTTAACTTCGTCTTGTATCGAGTCTTGTAAATAGATAGGATAAACCAGTGCTCGCAAGAAATTAGTATTGTAGTAAAGGATGGCCAGTCCACATGAACTGGTTAGGCAAGTCCACATGAACTGACTGTGGCCACTCCATGTTAACTGAACATGCCTATATATAGGGGAGCATGGTTCATCATTTGTAACGTTCGAGATTTCAGAGCCGAGGTGCTGCCAGTTTGTCAAACGATCAGGATTGCTTTGAAATCATTAATAAAAGGATAATTAAGGAGAATCAAGCTGCATCAACTTAGAATCATTGATTCCGCCTTTGATTCTGAATCAAAACTCTTCTGATTGACTCGTTTAGGTCGCACGACGATCCAACAAGTGGTATCAGAGCTCAGGAGGAAGAGTTCATACAGATTCAGCTCGTTTTCACCGAGATTTTCTGATTTCTACTCTTTTCTTTCACATTTTTTCGAGATTAACCGAGATTCGTCGGTTAATATGATCTGAATTTATCACAAAACCTGTAAAACTGAGTTGTAATCAATCGATTAACAAAATACACGGTAAAATCGACCTAAAATTGATCAATTTTATCAAAAATTAACCAGTTCGTTTGAAATCTGATCCAATTCGCATGAACAGAAACTTTGATCTCAGATCAAGCACGAATCACTGGACGATATTGAACGAAAAACACACTGTTGTGATCGAAATTTGATAGAGAACAATCCTAGGCTTTTAATTTTGGCAAAAACATGTCCGATTGTGTGAGATCATCATCAGTTCGCATGGTTTGGGTCCAGTTCGTATGAAACATACCCCCCGTTCGTATGAAGTGATCAATTACCAGTCCATATGAAGTGATCAATTACCAGTCCATATGAAGTGATCGGAATTTGATAGAGAACAATACTAGGCTTTCAATTTTGGCAAAAACACGTCCGATTGTGTGAGATCATCATCAGTTCGCATGGTTTGGGTCCAGTTCGTATGAAACAAACCCCCAGTTCGTATGAAGTGATCAATTACCAGTCCATATGAATTGATCAATTACCAGTCCATATGAAGTGATCAATTACCAGTCCATATGAAGTGATCAATTACCAGTCCATACGAAGTGGTCAATTGTCAGTCGACACGAAGTGGACTAAATCAGTTCGTTTGAGTGTTTAACCAGTCCATACGAAGTGAACTACCAGACTGTTTTGAAAGGTCATACAAAGTGACCAGGTTACCAGTTTGTCTGAATTGAACTCAGGTCGTTTGAACGAGTTCATTTGATCAGTTTGCTTGGTTTGATATTACTTCAGTTCACACGAGTTGATTAAACCTAGTTCACGTCAGGTTGTTTAAAGTGAGATTAAAATGTTTGACGAAAAGGAAAACGTTAAACTTGGAAGAATAAATGATTGGTTTGATATGTATTGGGATCACATGAAAGAAGATGAGAAAAAGGATGTTTGGGTTATAAGATCTGAATATTTTTTGTGTAGGAAATATGAAAAGTTTAATGATTTGGAAAAGCGATATGATGAATCACTCAACAATTTAAGAAGGTATGAGATAAAGATATCAGATGCTGAAAAGATATCAAAACTTGCAGATGCGTTACCTTCAGAGTGGGATGAATTTTTTAGTAAACTGAAAAAGGATTCTAGGTTCTCAAATTTTAGTCCAAATAATTTCGTCAGAGAGCTTAGAACACACAATTATGAAAATGATAAGAAAAATAAAGATTTGATAAAAGAAATAGAAAAGAACTTAGAAAATATAAGTTTGGATGTGATTCTTGAAATAATCAGAAGAATCAGAATATGTTTTAACGCAAAATCTGTTTTGAAATATGATTTCAAGAGAGGTTGTTTTTTAGATGAAAATTTGAATCCTGTTGATATGGTTAAAATCTTTCTTGCATGAATATATATAAGACGAAGACAGAGAATATTTCAAAGAATGAAGAATCCAAGAAAGATGAAACTGCAAGATCTGAACTTGTGTGCTCAAAATGTGATAAATTTGAAGGAGACAATGTCAAACTCTTGAAGGATGTGGAGAGTTTGACATTGGAAAACAAAAAATTAAAAGAAAATGAAAAAGAATTTCAAAATAAAATAACATTTGTTGAAAATGAAAAATTAAAAAGTGAAAAGTTTTTCAAAATCAAATAAAAATTTTAGAAAATGAAAAATCTATTTTTGGTAAAAATAATATTGAAAAGCAAATTTCAATAAATTCTCATCTTGAGAATATCATTCGACTTGAAAAAGAAGTTGAATGTGCTAAAAATAAAATTGAAGAATTAGAAAATAAATTGAAAGGTTTTGTAACTTCGTCATCTATACTGGATCATATATGTCCAAAACCGATCAATGACGTTCCAATAAGTGACAATGTCACAAATTATGACAAAGTCATAATTAAAGATTGTGATCATAAAACTGATGATGAAGAAAAGAAAAAGAAAATATTTTTGGAATTAAAAGAAAAATTTAAAGATACTGTTTTACATTCTACTGAAATAGGTGAATGCTCAAAGCAAAAACCTGTTAAGAAGAATGTAGAACAAAAACAAAAATGTTAAAAATTCGAAAAATTTTCAAAACAACAATAAAATATCATCAGTTCAATCATCCAATCAATATAAAAAATCACAAAAAATTGAAAATCAAAACTCACAAAAAGTTGGTAATAAGTGGTGCAGGTTTTACCACAGTGCTCAAAAGTCAAATCAAGGATACAAGAGGAGACATGACTACCGCAAAGCAAATCAATGTTACGATCTGAGTGTGTGTTTGAAAGAGGAGAATGGTATGATAACAGAGTGTGTTACAAATGTGGTTTTCAAGGACACATTGCTGTTAACTCCCAGAATCAGAGTTTTGAGACAAGAAGATGCAATGACTGTCAAATCAAAGGCCATATTGCCAGAGATTGCCCAAAGAAGTCAAAGAGAAGATCGAGGGCTGAATCTCATGGACAAATGGAGAAATCAGTCAAAGTCGAAGAAAAGCCCAAAGAAAAGAAAACGAAAGAACATAAAGTGAAACTTTCACAAGGGCAGAAAGACAAATTGAGAAAGAAAAGAAAGAAAGTAAGGGAGTATCTTGAAAGGATATTGTCCTCGGGTACAACTGGTAAATCAGATAAAAGTTCTGATGGATAGTCTTACTCAACAAAACATGATAAGTGAAGTAAAACGAACTTAT
The DNA here is from genome assembly GCA_030545235.1 of Helianthus tuberosus. Taxonomy (NCBI): domain Eukaryota; kingdom Viridiplantae; phylum Streptophyta; class Magnoliopsida; order Asterales; family Asteraceae; genus Helianthus; species Helianthus tuberosus. Next base: position 130,224,851 of record CM060434.1, on the reverse strand, counting down.
CTGATACAAATCTGAGAACAAAAGGGAAGATAAAGAAAGAAAAATTAACTAATCAAACTGATGAACAATCAAAGAAAGTTAATTTTTCAGATAAAGTCTTCATCAAAGTTTTTAAGTATAAAAATGACTGTGAAAGATTGTGCACATCACAGGTTGATAAATTTGGTAAACCTAAATCTTGTAAAGATTGGGTTCCAATAAAAGATGGCGATGAATTTGTTTCTGCGAAAACAAAATAGCCATCTTCTGGCAATGAATTTGCTTCTTCGGAAGCAAAAGAGCTAAGTTTGGGCGATGAATCTGATTCGTCAAAGTCAGAAGAGCCACGTTCAGGCAATGAATCTGATTCATCAAAGTCAGATGAGCCATATGTTGAGGTAAAAAGTGAGAATTATGTTCTAAAAATGGATGATACAAATTGTTCACCATTGTTAAACGGAAACTCAAAAGCACCCAAGGACCGTCAGGCTTGGGTGGATCTATTCAAATAAAAACCTGACCTGCCGGAGCTCCCAAGTTGGTAATCGTGGAGCATGAATCGGCATCTTTCTTAAGAAATTCGCGTTTGTGATATTTCGATCTTTCAAGAGGTTAATCAAGGACATTAAGTTGTACTTGATTTAACTTTCTTACCAAGTGGTATTGTTGAAAGAACCTAAAAATGTTAAAATTTTCAAGTGGTAATAAAAGAACAATGTGATGAAAGAACCCCGAGATTGTGAAAAGACAAACAAATCTTATTTTCCGGAAAAATCATTTTGATTAAAACAAACTTAAGTGTTTTGAAATCATAATGGGAAAATAGTTTGTTGTCAGGGGGAGTTCTGATTGTTTAAGCCAAGTGGATGGCGAATTGAAGCAATTTACATCAGTTTGTCACTTTAGTTGTACAGTTTGTTTTCAAATTTTTCCTTGAAAATCAAAAATTGATACATATTTTTGATTTTAGGGGGAGTAATAAAATATAGAAATTTTGAAAATTTGAAAAAATCAAAAAACATGATAAAATCTGTAAAAACCAAAAACATTTGAAAAAAAATGAGTTTTGTTGTGATAAAGAGGAGATGATAGTACATCAGTAGACTGTCACGGTATGCTAAATAAATGTAATGTTTAAATAAGCATTAAACGGTCTCACTGATGATATGCCGATAGGTTTTTGCACATTTAGTAGACTTTTTCGGGATATAAACATAAAATTCAAACTTGCTTGTTCGTGGGGAACACCACTTGGATATATAGGTAACCCCTGAAATCTCGTTTGAAGGACCCCTCTTTCTGAAATACTAGGTCTTTATACTCAATGATATCTGGGGTATTATCCCAGGACTTCTGATAATGCGGAAGCAATGGCCTAGTCCTCGTATAATACTTTACTGCTGCTTGAAATAAAAGCCCGCCCTCAGCATAAAAAATGATGAATCATTGAAAAAATGCAAATCATGTGTTGTTGTAAAAAAGATCCTTTAAAGGGGACACACCAAAAGTCGATCCTTCAACTCAGCAAAAAATATGAGCTATCAAGGTTTCGCAATTAACCCCTTACAGATATCATCTGTGGTATATTCACCTGTAAGACTGAATATTGGGATCTGGATACGGGAGTATATTCAAGAGGTGGGACACATGAATGAGTTTAAGTTCTTAATACACCTAATTCATATCCTGAATTAGTTGAAATTTGTGTGAGAATTTAAGTGGATCAGTATATCGACAATCTAAGTGAACTGTTTAATTTTAATGTGTAACTAAGCTCAACGGTACTTGTGACTTGTCAAAAACTGATATGATCCTCTTACACGAACTCACAAAAAATTGTTTGTATATAGTTTATTTCCTAAATCCAAAAAGATTTTAGTGTGTTTTAGCATAAATTTTGAAAAATCAAAAAGATTTTATTTCATCTTATTTTCGACAACTGATGCTAAAAAGCTGATTTTCAAAATTCCGAGTGCTAAGCATGATGAACCACATTGAGTTGGGAGAGAATGTTTTTTAGAGAAGAAAAAAATGAAAAATGATCAATGTTTATATTGATTGGGATTTTAATAATTCTTCAAATGATAATTCAAGGTCATTAAGTTGGACTTGATAATTAGTTTGTGTGAATGATGAACAATATCTACCATATGTTATTAAATTTGTTACATTTTAAAAGTTGTGAAATTTATTGTTGGGTAGAGTATTGTGAAGATCCCCATGGCTAAGTTTGTGTAAAGTTTGAGCCAGAATACGAGTTCCAGCTCATCGAAAGGGGGAGTATTCGAAAGGAGGAGTCTAAATTCTGGATCAACATTCAAAGGGGAGTTTGAAGATAGAGAAAGATAGAGTTTGAAGAAGCTTACAGTGTCACATCAGTTTGGAAAGAGCGAAAAGACTGATCAAGATTGAAGACTCGATGCCGAAGACTTCGTCAACATCCAAGGGGGGAGTCTGTTGGTGCATAAATGTCTGTTAACTTCGTCTTGTATCGAGTCTTGTAAATAGATAGGATAAACCAGTGCTCGCAAGAAATTAGTATTGTAGTAAAGGATGACCAGTCCACATGAACTGGTTAGGCCAGTCCACATGAACTGACTGTGGCCACTCCATGTGAACTGGACATGCCTATATATAGGGGAGCATGGTTCATCATTTGTAACGTTCGAGATTTCAGAGCCGAGGTGCTGCCAGTTTGTCAAACGATCAGGATTTCTTTGAAATCATTAATAAAAGGATAATTAAGGAGAATCAAGTTGTTTCACGTCTATATCACTGATTCCGCCTTTGATATGGATCATAAACTCTTCTGATTAACTCGTTTAGGTCGCACGACGATCCAACAGGTACGAATACCTCGTTGTATGATTCATCAAAGCTCAAAGTTTATCGACATAGTCAATAAACCGGGTTGGTCATGAATAATAAGTATAACAGAAATAATTAAATAAAATTATCCAAGCAGTCAAGTATGAACAACCCGGGTGTGTCATTCCCAACATGGCAAGTGTTGGAGGTGAGGTGGGGTTAACGTAGTTTGATTTCTAGGAAATTGCTTGGGTGTTCAATTACAAGGTACGCAAGTGAGGTAGTGGAACTAGTTTGGAAAACCCAGGCTCCCACGGTTCACACTTTCACCAGAACACAGGTTCGTCCACATTGAAAATGACGAATCCCGGATGGTTTCAACACTTGGAATTTTGTAAGAATAGAAGTGAAAATAACAGAATATTACTTCATGCCAATGAACTCAGTCGCACGAATGGAGTCAGTCCGTGCGAAGGGACTGCTTCGTGCGACAGAGTCTGGTTCGTTACGAAAACCTCTGTTTCGAGCTCGTTTCTTGGAGAATATCAACCTCAACACAAACCCACAGTTATGGACTTAACTGGGAGCTCGGTGGGTTCCAGATTTCACCAAGTTTTCAAAATTAGAATGTATTGTTTAAGGATTTTTAATAAAACAGAACTTGTAATCTTCGTTTGGGCCTCATAAGTGGTGAGGTTTCACTTTAGATTGCTAAGGCAAGTATGTGAAAACCATTCCAGAGGTTATCTAAGTTATGAAGATTTGAAGAAAAGTAGAAAAAGTAGAGGAAAAGGAAGAAAATAGTAGAAATTGGTTATGAAAAGCGAGTTAGGACTCACTTAGAAGCTGCTGGAATGTCCTACTTGAAGTGCACAAGTTCAGTGAGTTGAGAGAGAGTTGAGTGTTTGGAAAATGTTGAGTGTGCAAGTGGTCTCGTATTTATAGATGCGGAGCAGTGTTGGTGAGGATGGGTTGGTGCGACTGAGGTCAGTTGGCATGGATGGGAATAATAGTCTCTTCGTACGAATGGAAGGTTCACTCGCACGAAGGGGAGTCCAGTCGTATGAAAGGGTTAAGTTCGGCCAATTTCGCGTATTTTAGCCGGTTTTAGGTATTTCAAGCATACAAGTGTAAAGTATCAATATAATGCATGTATAAACTGATGTTTCAAGTATTCCAAGTGTGAGTTTTCGAGTATGAGCATTGAAGTTTGTAACGAATAATAATAATTATGTAACGAGTATAAGTATGAAATAATAGAGTTTCATTATGATCAAAGACTCAGATTACAATGTTTGGAAAGAAATACGAACTCGATACAATTACAAGTTTTCATAAATAGAAATACAATCACACTTTCTAAATAAGGAAAGTACAGAAAATACGAAACGTTACAACAACGGTCTTGGACATTGCGCACTACCCCCCTTCTACCTTGTACCAATCTATATTAAAGTCTTTCAGTTGGTCTTTTAAGTAATTCTAGTTATCCAAAGAGCTCGACACTGCTAAAGTTACCAACAATACACTAATCCAAAAATTATAATACCTTTACTAAGATAAATAAAAGTCATGTAATTTATTTATGACATTAAACCTTTTTTTAAATAAAAAAGTTACTTAATATTAGCTAGAAGCGTGAATTGTAACTTGGCCTATAGGAAATTGACGTTTGGATTATCATAAACTTATTACGGTGCATTAAAACCCAAACTCGAGCTAGCGCGCTTTAGCGTGAGTTCAAACCCCTCTTTCCACAGGGTTGTTTTTTAAAGCCTTTTTTCATAAAGATTAGACGGTCGTTAATCTGCCGCTTTACGCACCTTCGTCTTCTTACATGAACATGGTGCGCTCTCTTCTAGGACGTCTACGGGTATTTAATTAGATTTGGCTTTTAATGCGATAGTTTCACCTCTCAAGTTTCATTTTAAATACTAAAGTAAAAAAATATGAATTATATAGGTAATAAAACAAAAAAATTCATCAAGGCGAGGGACAAACGGGATGAGTCGAGGCTGAGCCCGACCGACTAATTACTCGAGTTCGACACATTTAACTTAAGATCTTGTAAGATCGACTCGTTTATCGTATATAGTATTCCTAATGTATGAACATTAGCCTTTGATTTCAAATTATTTTCTATACAAAACAATTAGCTCCATATTTATTTAACATGATATAAAAGATTAGTCACCCTTCAAAAAAAAAATCATATTTTATAATTATTATTATCTTACAAGATTGCAGTTTTATGGTGATTTGAAGTTGAAAGACTCAAAAACCCTAATTTGAATTTGGTGGCACCCTCTAACATCCTCCAGCAGCACCAGCTGTATATATAGCCAAAGATTGTAGTACACTGAGAAAAGCCTGCTGCCTTTTTTGTTTTCTTTTTATTTTACCTTCTATCTATCCATCATATCATATCAACACTTACTTTAGTCTCAAGGGGCTTCAAAAGACCCCATTCAGTCTTCGCAATCAAACAACTGGAGCCAACCCTGTGTTTTTGAGTTTCAACTCAGACCACATAGAAACACTGTGGAGCCCCATTTTCATCATCTTTCCTTTGCCTTCTCCAACCATCTTAGAGAGAGAGAGAAAGACACCCACCCACATATACATATAGAGAGAGAAAGGGTGCAAGGGATTTTATATATTTATAATGCAACAGCACCTGATGCAGATGCAGCCCATGATGGCAGCCTATTATCCCACCAACAACGTCACTACTGATCATATTCAACAGGTTTCAAGTTCTTCCTCACTCAGATGTTTTAACCTTTCACGGTTACTTTCACACACTAGTATATGTATGTATATATATATCCTGTGTGTCTTGTTGTTTGGTGTATTTGTTCAACTTTATAATAAATCTTTTTTTGTTAGCTTTATTATCATTTTTTTTTTGGCTTTTGCCTGCCTTTTCCCTGCTTGTTTCTTCATCTGAAACAAGTTTCCTGTATACATAGATCTTATTATTACGTGTATGTGTAATTTACTGCTGTACTTTATGCAAAAGTCTTCTTCACCTTGCATCATCTGCACACTACTGATCATAATAATAACTCCTGCAAGAACACATGTCTGCTACCTCTTCCACCTTTTGACTACAAGAATATATATAGTTATTTTTACATTTATTATTGTTTTGTTATAATCTTTTCTTCATCATCTACCATAGATGCCTTATCCTTTGCTTGGAGAATATTTGTTAAAAGTCTTGAACTTTGCATACCTTTTGTGTTTCTTTTTTAACTGGCACAGAAAACAAGATTTTGAACCCAACCCCAAAAGTATTGTGACATGACCTAACATCAATTTATTTATTATTTACAAAATAAGCACTAAATAATCGTTATAAACTTTTATAAACAATTAAACACCCTCAAAAAAAGTTAAGCTAATGTTTTTAATGATAACCTTACGTAGATTCTATAAGGTTTTATTTAGGGTTTTTGGGTTGATTTTGGAGAAAAAACACTAGTGTTTACGTTATTATCATAAAAAAAATATTTGAGAAATCGAATGGTACCAGACCTGTTACTCCTGTTAGCACTCAGTGAGATACAGGTTATCAGATAAAACTGTCTAAATTCCATGAAGTCGGATATTATAATTCCATATTTTTTGTGATTGTATGGGGTATATATGTGTGTGTATCTTTACTTATTATTAAAGTAAATAAATATATTTTAATTTATTTTGGAATTTTATCTGCATTTGCAGGTTGGGAATTAAAGAAAGGGTTAGCAAAGATTCTTTGTGCTTGTGTATTTTATTTGTTCCATTGATTCATTTGTTGTCTTTTGTGGTCTAGGCATCTTATTAGCAGACTTCATTACGCAAATCAAGAGTAGATTATTATATCTAAGTCCTTGGTTTTTGCACATGAGTTGGATACCATTCACGCTTAACCCCCTAGTTATAAGCTATAAACTATACATTCTTGTTAATTTTATATTGCATGTCAGTTTTATTTAATATTTATATTATTGTGGTTCTTAACTAACACAGGATTTGCTTCTGGTTTTTATACTTTCTGGAATAATGTGTACTTGTTTATTAAGCATGAGTTTTCCTTCATGCAGTACTTGGATGAAAACAAGTCTCTGATCTTGAAGATTGTTGAGAGCCAAAACTCTGGGAAAATGGCTGAATGTGCAGAGTGAGTATTTACATTTATGTTGTTAGGGCTGGCATATCGTGTATACCTGTACACGACACGATACACGAAACCCCATACACGACACGATAACTTATCGTGTCCTTTTTTTCAAACACGAACACGAACACGACACGATATACACGAAAATTACCTGTTAATACATGTTAAGACGACTGTTCGACTGTTATACACGAAAATTACCTGTTAATACCTGTTAACGCGAACAAAAACACGAACATGACATGCTATCTGAGAGTTACAGAGGGAGTTTAGGGTTTTATTTTTTTTTAATTGAATGAGAAATGAAAATAGAAACGAATTAAGGGACTCACACGCACATGGCTGATGGGTTTTATTTAATTTAATTTTTATCGTGTACTAACGGGTATTAACAGGTAAACAAGTATTTAACCTGTTTATACACGAAAATTAACAGGTAATCTCGTGTTTACCTGTTTGGTACACGATACATTTTAACGCCATGCACGATACCTGTTAACTTCGTGTAGGTTCGTGTCGTGTATTCGTGTAAAATTGCCAGCCCTAATGTTGATCATTTTGATAATTATTCGTTGGACATTTTCAAGTTAAATAGTTACAAAATTAGATTGTGCCAAAACATCTCAATAGCAGATTATATGATTGTCATATCTTTATGGCCATCTCAACCTTTTTGAGGTACAAAGAAGATAATAAAATTGGAGCACTTTCATAAAAAAAGTTTGCTTAAAATCTTATGAGTTGTACTGTAGACTAAATTATAGACTACATCACACCATCAACATACTTATAATTACTTTTTAAATTCAACAAAAAATACCTCTAAATTTATCTCTCATTTTAGAAAAAACCTCGTACATCTCATCCATCATTTTTATTTTTATCTTACTCACAAATACTTATTTTATTATTTTTATCGTATTTATATATCGACAATAATTTGAAGGATGATGAATAGTAGCTTTTTATATATGAGAGCATTCATATCCATTCCATCATTTTTACTCCTATAATTACACTAAAAACATCTACATTTTCTCTCTTTATTCAATTAAATAATATTTTTTTTTATCATGGCCGTCTCCGAAAATCGCAAAAAAAAAAAAAAATTGGCCCTGTTCTAGATAAAAAATTTGGGCCCTATTCGCAAATCTTCATATACTATAAACTCATCAATCATTCAATCAAATAACTCATAATACTACGATAATTGTTATCGAATAGATAAAACAAATTAATAAAATAGTGTAGCAAAAATGATCAAGTTATCGAACCTACTTGCTAAGCGAAAAGTGTGGTTCTTCTAGCGTTTTTTGAAGCAAAGCTCTCGATCAACTCCTTGTAATCCATAGTATCTAATATTTCACTTTCAATAGAAATTGTTGCCAACCCGTTTAGCCTTTCTTTTCTCTTCCTCTAGCTTCTTCTTCTTACTTTTTTGATGGCCGGATGGGTATTTGTATTTAGGAACGGGAGGCATAATTTCTAAATATTAACAAAAAAACATTCATTCAATATTTCAATCACAAGACATCAGTTAACATTTCTAAATATTAACAAAAAAACATTCATTCAATATTTCAATCACAAGACGTGAGTTAACAAAAAAATATACATTCATTCAATATTTCAATCACAAGACAATAAGACATCAATTAACAAAAAACATACATTCATTCAATATTAACAAATAACATTCATTCAATATTTCAAATTTTCAATCAAAAAGACATTCATTCAATCAAAAACATTCATATGAAATCAAAAAGACATTCATTCAATCGAAAACGAAATCAAACAGACAAAAACATATGAAATCAGCGACTGATATACCTCCGATTCCGAAAGTCTGATGACAATTGCGACTGATCACTGATATACCTCCGAATCTCCGATTCCGAATCACTGTGATATTAGGAACGAAAATTGAAACTCTGATTATCAACGACTGAAATCCTGAATCACTGTGATATTAGGAACGAACTGAGAGTCGACCTTTTGTTTCCCTTTGACTTCTGTGCGTGCAATTGATATCATCAGGCAACAACGACTTTTTGTTTACCTCGTCCCTCCTGTGCATGCCATATATGATCATTCTAGGCCCTTATTTTTTGTAAGTGGGCCTTATTTCATTTGATTGCAACGGACTCTGGGCCTATTTAAACATACATAATTTATTTTTTATAAATACATGCAGAATGTTTTTAAATTTTTTTGGGCCCCATACTGGTTTGGGCCCTGTGCTCGGGCCCATTCTGCACCTTGGCTTAGCCGGCCCTGTTTTTTATACATTTATCATTGCATCTTCTTTCTTCTCTATTTACAACCACTTTCAAAATATATTAAAATATAATAGAGGGTGAACAATGGCCCCTTGAATATACAGGTGAACAACATTTTCTCTCTTCACTCACAACCACTTACAACAACTTTTTATAATATAAAAACTTCTCTTAAATAATTTTAATTTGATGGAAGGATTGTGAATGCTCTCAAAGTTGGTGTAGCAATTTTTTAAAATAGTTAAATGCTGGATGAGATGTAGAATTTTTTAAAAAAGTTAAATGCTTGGTTGGTCCTTGTGGTTTGCAAAAATTGCAGACTTGATCCTAGTGGTTTACTAATTACACGCTTGATCCCAAAAGTTGTCAAAAATGCACTCGGTTGGTCCCCAGCCCTAACATCAGTTAAATATCTCTGTTAAAACACCCCATGTGCCTGGCACATGAGAGTAATTTGGTCATTTCAGCATTGGGCCTCATCTTCTCCACTTAAACCCACCTGCATTCACCATCCATCATCCATCACTGCCACGTCACACCACACCCACCTAAACCCCCTCCTCCCTCTTTCACACTCACCCACCCGTAACCCCATCTCTCTCACATCTGCGGCAGCGGCCGTGACGATTCAGGCGAGGATGATGATGAATTGGAGAAGATGAGAAAAAAAAATAATGAGCAGATCACCTCTTTATAAAACAAACAATCCCAGCTCCCAAAAACTCAAAAAACATGTAATCTTTTCAACTCAATAACACTCACTTCAAACCAAATACACACTCTTATACACAACAAACAGACACTAAATCAAATTCACGAATTCAATCTCAATCACACCCAATTTACTATCCCAAACCACTGTAACATATGTTTACTTTCAAATCTTCAATTGGGTATCAACAAAATTGTATCTTTTCAATTAATATACAAAAAAAAATTATTTAATAATACAAAATCTTGCCTTTTCGATAGCGAGGGAGCGTGCAAGACCAATGCGGCGTTCTTCTCCTTTGCGTTTCTTTCCGAGAATATTGAATTTGCGACGGGACCAAATGGTTTCAAAAGGGTTAGGTTTGGTTGCCGGAGGTTTGAGTTTCATGGCTACAGCGTCAGGGTTGATCTTTTTCTTGTTTTTCTTCTTGGTATTGGTGTCTCCATTGTTACTGGTGGGTCTGATTACTTTCACCATTGAAGCTTTTGTTTGATACCCAACGAAAACTGAATTGAAGGAGACGAAAAGTATTTTTTTTGGGGGGGGGGGGGGGTTGTGGCCGGAGAATACAACACTGTTGCTGCCGTCACCTTCATCCATCATCTTCTCCGATTCATCATCATCCTCGCCTGAATCGTCACGGCCGCCGCCGCAGACGTGAGAGAGAAAGGGTTACAGGTGGGTGAGTGTGAAAGAGGGAGGAGGGGGTTTAGGTGGGTGTGGTGTGAGGTGGCAGTAATGGATGATGGATGGTGAATGCAGGTGGTTTTAAGTGGAGAAGATGAGACCCAATACTGAAATGACCAAATTACCCTCATCTGTCAGGCACATGGGGTGTTTTAACAGAGATATTTAACTGGTGTTAGGGCTGGGGACCAACCGAGTGCATTTTTGACAACTTTTGGGACCAAGCGTGTAATTAGTAAACCACTAGGACCAAGTCTGCAATTTTTGCAAACCATAGGGACCAACAAAGCATTTAACTCTTTTTTAAATTTTAAAGATAGGGGATAGGTCAATGGATGGGATGTTAAGACTAGTGGGTATGGGGAGGCTCATCCCCATGAGGATGAGCCGCCACGTAGGAGGGGCTTGTAGGGGATGGACCTAGGGGGGTGGAGGATGGGGCCCCACAACAATTAAAAAATATAAAACTTTATTTGATTTTAGAGAGAGATAGAGAGAGAGGATAGACAAAGATGAGAGAGAGAAAGAAAGTGGCGCGTCATCATCGTCGTGAGGAAGCCGGGTTTCACAAGACGGGGCGAGGGGGGCGGTGTGGGGGACCGGCGCCTGGCCTAAGCCGGCCCCCATACCGCTTGGTCTAATGCTCTTAGACCCTAGTAACTTCAAAAAACATAAGACACATCAAAAAATAACATTTTTTTCTGCAGCCAGTTTTGTGTTTTATTATAATATATTTATTATTTTACATTAAACTTGAAATCAAACTAGTATTAAGCACCTCCCGCGTTGCGGCGGGGGCGAGCACTAATGCCACACTACTGCCAGCGATCACCGACACTGAAGTTGCGGTGTTAATGCGAAGAAATTAAACCGAAACGTAAAACGCAGAATAAAATAACCAAGTTGATCTAGGACTCGCGCGTTACGATGAACCCGCGTCTATTTTTTCTCCTTTGACAGGTTCATCGTAATCTATATAAAATATATATGATTACCACTATACGAACCATAATGCATACATTACAACAATCATTGCATCAATATGTTGCAAATTATATTTATACAAGATTTTGGCTAAATTAATTAGATTATTATAAATAATAATAATAATTTACAAATAAAACAACACAACTTTGAATGGATCAAACCGATTGAATATGGTAAGATAATGAAACCATTATTTGATTAGGGTACAACCAGTTAAGCACAATTTACAATCATACATTATAACCAATATTTGATTAAGGTACAATCACTTAAGCACAACTTACAACCAAACATGCATACAATTGTTTCAAATTGATTGTATATAAATATAGACGCCTTGGTGGGCACAAACAAAGTTAATAAAAGAGTTAAGTTCTCTTGTGCATACGGTTTACTGATATTAACTACTCGTGTACTAAACTCAAAATTATAACACATAGGATCACAACGATTCAAAAGTTTAACCCTTTTCGTCCAATTTATAAACTCTATATTTTTCTACAACCTAGTTTTATGTTTTAATATGAATAAATTTTTTTTTATATAAAACTTGAAACCAAATATAGACCCCCTTGCGGACACAAACAAAGCATATAAAATCATTGTTTTTCACTCACTAAATAGTAAACACACACACACACATACTCCAAAACATGGTGGCTTGAAATGGTTTGATAATGACAGACATCAGGCCAAGCTTCAGAGAAACCTTATGTACCTTGCTGCAATTGCTGATTCTCAACCTCAAGCACCTAGTCTTCACTCTCAGGTAAAAAAATCTTCACTTTTTACCATTGTAGCAGCCAGTGGCGGATCTAGAAAATCCGCCAAGCCGTAACGTTTTATAAATAAGCCGTAACGAAATCGAAAAAACCTCAAATTTTTCCAAAATTTACACTAATTTTTCCAAATTTTTCCGCGCCAAGCCGTAGCGGGCGTTGCCCCCCGCTACATGGTAGATCCGCCCCTGGTAGCAGCATCATATCCATTCATCATTCATCCATAATTTTACAACTGTACACTAACCAGTAACAACTGTACTATCATGACTCAGTATCCTCAAGGTGGGATGATGCAGCAGCAGGCTGGAAGTCACTACATGCAGCAGCACCAACAGGCACAACAGATGTCACCACAAGCACTCATGGCTGCACGTTCATCCATGATGTACAGTCAGCAACAGTACTCTTCACTACAGCAGCAAGCAATGCATAGCCATCTGGGCATGAGTTCTGGAACTGGAACCAGTGGGCTTCACATGCTGCAGACCGACACTAATAGCGCGGGTGTCAGTGGGACCCACCTAAGTGGAGGGTTCCCCGACTTTGGTCGTAAGCAAGATATTGGTCCCACTGGTGAGGGGCGGGGTGGTGGTAGCTCTGGTGGTGGAGACGGTGGCGAGACGCTCTACTTGAAGTCGCCTGATAAAGGTAACTGATCGTATGTGATGTTCTATGTTAAGAAATGAATGGTTTACTTTGCTTGTTATGATGGAACTTAATTTGTGGTAGCATGTAGTTTTAAACGTTTATGGAAGTAGATGCTTTTATTATTATTGTTATTACCAACGTTAAAAAAATCTATTAAGTTTGTGTAAAGTTACCTTGTCATCTCTTACACATTAACCAAAACTACCGATGATCATTTGTAGTTAATATGAACTATATTCGATATTGCAAAATATAGACCTAAGAACATAAAGTGATCCCTCTACCACCGACATATACTTTGTCGAGAGTATGAAGGGTCACCGATGCATCAGACTTGATTCCGATGATCCATAAACCTCTTCGACTAATATGATGCGACACAGTAAATAGTTACAACTATATACATGATTTCTTAACAAAAAATGATCAAAATTAAATTTGACGGACCGTATATGATCAAAATAGTTACAACTATTCACAAATAAATTTTAATTTACAAGTTAACTTTTTATTAGAAGTTTCGGAGGTTCTTTGTTTGTGTCCCTGAACATGAAAACCCTTCTACTTGAAAATTAATAATAAATGAAAACATAAATTACTAATGCAAAGTTAATTACGTGCTCTAAAGCAAGCAAAGGAAAGCAAATTTGTTAAGGGTACAAAGTGAAATAAGAGAGAAACATATCGGGTGAAAGAAGAATGTTTCACGACCGTTGGACTCAGTCAGCCTTCTGAGAATCGGAAATCAGAACCTGTGATTGTATCAATCCTGCGATGAACCTGTTTGTTTAACTGGATTTAAATAAACAATTGGGCTTTTTTTTTACTAATTTTATAGTTAGTTGGGCTTTCATCTAGTTATGGGCATTTGTTTTTTAAACAAAAAATATATATAAAATATATTTTTTTTTAATTATTGGCCCCTCAGAAAATGGGCCATATCCAGTTGCCCATTCCGCATAGGGTCTGGCCGGTGCTAGTAATTTATACACACCATTTTGTATTGGCACGATCTCAAGTCATCTAGTGAAACCACCTGAGCAGTGACATATTAGATTAAAGCTTTTGGTCATTCCATGAAGCTTTCCAACCAGCATGATTTCATGAGGCCTTAGGCCGATTGGTCATTGCTCCAACCCTAGAGGTGATGGGCCGAACCCAACCCCCGTTCGACACTTGCACACAAACACAACTTGTTATTAAAATATGGTTGGTAATATCATCAACCTAAGGCTTCAAATTAACTGGTGAACACTGGGGGAAGGGGACCAACACCTCGTCGGTCGATTCGTGTTGTTTTCGTGAATTGGGTTAGCGTCGTTGTATATTGGCATATTGCTTGTTGGGATTGAACCCTACCAAAGGAACAATTGATTAAAGCCAAAACTGGATCAAAGCAGTGGATCCAGCATAAGCACTGTTGTATTCCAACTCTACCCTTGAAAGTGTTTCTAACAACTGATGGCCTGTATCCACTGTCCGTATACAACTACTGTTCTACAAACAACTGATCAAGTATAAAGACTGATGAAGACTAAAGCCCTGATGATCAATCTACTGTTATGGGTCAAGCACTGCTGAAGAAACAAAGTGCTGTTGGAGTCACAACAGTGGAAGGAGAAAGCAGTAGTTTAGTCTTTCCTTTTGTAATGTATTGTAATCAGCAGTTAGCTAAACAGTGTTTGTATTAGATCAGTAGTTTCAGGTTGTTAGGAGGTTAGATGTCACTTTCTTGGTGACGTCAGCCAAGATGCTTCAGTGGTTTGCTCGTGCCTATAAATAGAACAGTACCCTGTAATGTTCTATTGGCTCTTTCACTTTTCTTCTTGTACGAACAATCACTGTGAGTTCAGGCTGAGGGGGAGTTTGTGATACATGCATGCATTGTAATTGGTGTTTGAAATAAATTCAATCATTCGGTTCTATGTTAAAATGTGTGTTGAAAGCATTTCTCCTATTTGATTGTGTGTGAAAGTTTGTTTCCATTTACATTCTGCTGCAATTACTTGTTCATTTTCATTATTATCAAACGTAAAACACAATCAATTGAAACTCAGATCCTAACAATTGGTATCAGAGCTAGGACAATCAAATTTGATTTAACAATCATTTTGACGTAAAAGTTCAGCTCACAATCGTTGATACTTATTATTGTTCGTTTCGTTGAAAAACAGAGCAAGGTTTAATCACGAACAAAGTTGATTAATCAGTGTCTGTAAAACAACCAAGATGACGTCACAATCACAAGATGCTAACAATAGCATCGGTTCACTCTTCAAACCACCCATGTTGAAGCGAAATGAGTACAACATCTGGCAGAGAAGGATGAGTCACATCCTTGCTCAACAGAATACCGGATGTTGGAAGTCGGTTATCTTTGGACCACATGTTCCAATGGTGCCGAGTGCTGAGAATTCAAAGAAGTTCGAACCTAAGAAACCTGAAAACTATACTGAAACTGATTTTCAAAAATTCGAACTGGATGCCAAGGCATTTAGCATCGTTGCATCTGCTTTGCCCAATGAAATATATGCTGGGTTGTTACACTATAACAGTGCCAAGGAATTATGGGATGCACTTAAGGAACAATTTGGGGGGTCTGAAGAAGTAATTGAAAATAACAAGGAAATTCTGAATCAGCAGTATGAAACGTTTTGTCATGTTAAGGGTGAAACATTAACCCAACAGTTTGAGCGATTCAGTTGTCTCATTAGTGAACTAAGACTTGTTGATGTTAATTTTTTTTTTTTTAAAAATAAAAAAATAAAAAAATTACTAATTCAACACAAAGCAGCAGGTTTCTTAGATCACTACCTGAAAAATGGGATACAATTGCATTTGTGACCAGAAATTCTGTTGAGTTCAAAGATCTGACACTGACCCAACTTCATGGTAGACTCCTGACCTATGAAAGGGAGTTAAACCAAAAAAAGAAGTTGCAAGAGTCTGGCTAAGTTGCAGATGACTACACATTTGGCAACACAGCTCTTCTAGGTCATGAAGAGTCTGGCAGCAGTAAGGATCAGAGTTATGATCATTTTATTGACATAACTGCTGGTGCAAACTTCAACTCTGATCCTCACTTATCCAACTTTGCTTTCACAGCAAATGGAGAAAGCCAGAACTCCGATAATCTGTGTTTTGAACTCAATGACTTATAGCACTTTGATCCAACTGATCTTGAAGAAATGGACATTTTGCATCAATTGGCTTTGCTTAGTGTAAGAACAAGCAAATTCTATAAAAGGACAGGGAGAAAATTCCCAGGGTTACATGGGAATTTAAAAGTGGGGTTGGATAAGTCAAAGATCAAGTGCTATAAGTGCAATAGGCTAGGTCATTTTGCTAGGGAATGTAGGAGTCAAACCACTGGTCCAATTATTACTCATCCCAGCTCAAACCCTAGACCACAAAACCAAAGCACTGTACACTACGCCCAATATACCCCTGCAGCCCATGTTAACACTGCTCACTATGCTGCAACCCCTGTTCCTGTGCATTATGTTCAAACCACTGTTCCACAAATTCAGTATGTTCAAGCCCCTGTCCCTCAGGCTCAGGTGCAACCAGTTGCACCTCAACAAGTTGCTCCAGCAGTGGTTCAACCAGATCAGCAAAGCTTTTTCACCCAAGGCTTTGTTGACTGGAGCAGTATTCCTGATGAGCTTGGTGATGGAAATTTTGCACTCTATGCTTCTAATGATGCTCCTAATGATGAATTTTGTTTTATGGCATTAGAGTCAATATCAGAAGGGCTGGAAGCTGAAGGAGAACAGCCAAGTGCTGAAACAGTGGATGAAGTTGCTGAAGCAGTGGTTACCGCAGTTGCTGATGAAATACTGCTGGGAGAAAATTCAGAACCCCTGATAGAACCACTGTCCGACCCCTGGTCTGAAGAAGAAGAGAAGAACCATGGTGAAAAGGAAGAGAAGGTGACTGATGAGAAAGAGCATGCTTGTGACTATGCCATGATGGCTGCAGCTAAGGTATCAACTCAGGTTCTTGAAAATCTGTGTTCAGACAAATGCATCATAGCATTTGCTAACATCAAAGAGGTGAATGAAAACCTTAGGGATAGAGTGTTAAACGATGAAGTCAAATTTGAGAAGTCTTTAAAAGAACTTAAAATCAAATTGGCTGAAAAAGATAAAGAAATCTGCAGTCTAAAAGAAGAGCATAACATTACCAAAAACCAACTCCAAACTATGATAGAAAAATATCATATTTGCAAAAAGGAGTTGGAGTCCACCCAAATCACTTGTGAAAAATGGGTTGAATCTTGCAAAGGTTTTGAGATAATGCTTGAGAAACAGCTTGAAAGCAATGTGAAATTTGGCATTGGTTTTAGAAAAAAATGATTAAGTTGAAAACAATGCTGCAAATTAAGTTGGTTCAGTTGAAATCATTCCAACCAACAAGAATGGCCAAGAAGTCAAAATAACTGACAAACTTGGTAACAAAATCACTCTGGAAAGATCTGTGTGGTCCTCAACTTTTGAGGAACTTAAGAGGTACCAATTTAAACCCACATGGTCTGATGAGTGTGACATTCTTGAAAACTTTAAGCCCATGGACTTCACAACCACTGATGGTGTAAAAGCTCCTAAAGTAAAGGTCATTCCTCTCAAAGACATCCCAATAGTGGTTCAAAACTCTGTTGCTAAGGAGTCTGATAAGAAGAAAAGAAGAGAAAAGGTTAAAAACCTGTTTTGTGTCTTCTGTGAAAAGAAGAATCATCTAACAAAAGACTGTTTTCATCTAAAAGCATATGATATCAACAAAACAAGTGTTATTGTACCTGCTGAGAGCTGCACCATCCGTGGTAAATCAAACCACAAAACTCAGGAATGTGTGTATCTCAAATCCTTTGATGTAAAAAAAAAATGAATACACTGCAAAAACATCCTTGAGTTCATCGAATCCATCTGTCAAATTCACCAAGAAACAACCACTGTTTGTGCCAGTTCAAACAGCTGTTACAAAATAGCTGAACCAAACCTCTGTTAAAAGAGATGTTCAGGTGACTGATGCACCCCCTGCCAATCAATACCGAAGAGGTAAGGGACAATCACCATACCAAAGGATCCCACATGTTTATGAGGTTTACAAAAAGCCTTCTAAACCAAGAGTGAACATGCATCCTTTTGGGTATCAGCAGATCATTGGGCAAGACCCCCAACAGTGGTTAGAGAAAAACAGTTCCAAAACTGTCCAAACCCCTGAGCTAACCACTGTCCATCTACCTAAACTTAACCTACACACTGTTGAGAATCCATCCAAAGCCTTATTGGCTTTGGAGACCCTAATGAACTAACCTTTTACTTGATATGCAGGGAGCTTCTGCATGCTTAGATAGTCTTTGGTATGTAGATAGTGGAGGCTCCAGGCACATGACAAGATGTAAAGCCCTACTCAAAGATTTCAAAACTCATGGAGAGGGTGATATATCCTTTGGTAATAATAGTAAAGGGAAGGTTCTAGGGTCTGGTACAGTTCAGTCTGGTAAAGTTAAGTTTGAAAATGTCAATTTAATAGACAATCTAAAATTCAACCTCCTAAGTGTTTCACAAATGAGTGATAAGGGCTATGGCTCATTTTTCACAAAGGATTGTTGGACCAGAAATGGTTAAAAAGATTGAAGAAATAATAAAAATTGAAAAAAACTCAACTTGTTGCTCAAAGAAGTGGAAATGTTTATGTGGTGGATATGTCAAAAGAGAGCCCCAGGATGCCTGTCTATTCTCAGCTGCCTCTAACAAAGAGACAGAATTATGGCACAGGTGATTGGGGCACACAAATCTCAAGACAATCACTGCTATATCCAAACAGGGGTTAGTAAGAGGTTTACCTCAAAAACTGTTCACCTGTCCTGAGCATTGTGTTTCCTGCCTAAAAGGAAAACAACATAAAAGCTCATACAAATCAATTGAAGAGTCCAAAACAACCAAGTGCTTGCAAATGCTTCACATAGATTTGTTTGGCCCAGTTAAAGTCATGAGTCATAGGAAGAAAAGATATTGTTTGGTTATTGTTGATGACTTTTCTAGGTTTACATGGACTTACTTTTTACACTCCAAAGATGAGACTGCAGGGATTCTGCAAGACTTTGTTACACAGGTTGAAAAGTAGTTTGATCTTCCAGTAAAAATCTTTAGGAGTGACAATGGCACAGAGTTCAGAAACAAGGAGTTAGATGATTTCCGTGTGTCAAAAGGAATTGTAAGGCAGTACAACATTCCAAGAACACCAGAGTAAAATGGGGTTCTTGAAAGAAAGAACAGGACTTTGATTGAGGCTGCCAGAAGCATGCTTGCTGATTCAGGTTTACCATTAACTTTTTGGGCAGAAGCAGTAAACACTGCTTGCTATGTCCAAAACAGAGTTTTAATCAACCCCAGGCATCAAAAGACTGCCTATGAACTGCTGTATAAAATAAAGCCATTAATCTCGTATTTCAAAGTTTTTGGTTGCCCATGTTTCATCTTAAACTTAAAAGTTTATATCTCAAAGTTTGCAGACAAAATTGATTGTGGATATCATCTGGGATACTCAACCACTGCTAAGGCCTACAAAGTGTTTAACACAAGGACTAAGACAGTGGAAGAGACTTTGAATGTGAAGTTCAATGAACTTTCATCAATGAAAATCCCAGCAAACCCTGCTGAATTATTTGATCCTGATAAATTCACATTTGAAAATACTGCTGTCAAGACTAACAATGCAGGTCCATCAGAAACTCCTCCATCAGACAATGAGTATGAAGTGATCATTCCACAACAAACCTTCAAATCCATTGCCAGAGCAGTAGATGTTCACAACAGCTGTCAAAGCTCAACCACTACTACCTCAACAGTTGTTGACCAAAGTTGCCCATTAACCCCTGCTTCCACATCATCAAACACTGTTGATAGTCCTCCATCAGTGGATAAAAGTCAACATGTTTTCACACCTTTCCTCCTATTCCTCCACCTCCATTTGAAGCCACTGCTGGATCATCAAAGTCACCACCAGTGGTTAGCTCAGATGATTCACATCTGCAGCCCTCACAATTAAATGCCATTGTTCCATACAAAGGATATCTAATCTTCTTGAAATCTCATCCACCTGACCAAATCATTGGCAATTTCAGTGAAGGGGTGCTAACAAGAAGCCAATCCCAAAACATCTGTCTTTTTGCTGGTTTCCTATCTCTCCATCAGCCAGTCAAGTACCAAGAGGCACTAAAAGACAACAGCTGGGTAGAAGCCATGCAAGAGGAGCTCCAACAGTTTAGAAGACAAGAAGTTTGGGAGCTTGTACCACTGCCAGAGGGTGTGAGTCCTATTGGCACAAAGTGGGTCTTCAAAAATAAAACTGATGAAAGGGGTATAGTTGTCAAGAATAAAGATAGGCTTGTGGTTCAAGGGTTCAAACAGGAAGAGGGCATTGACTATGATGAAACATTTGCCCCAGTAGCAAGATTAAAAGCTATCAGACTATTCCTGGCCTTTGCTGTCAACCACAACATCAAGGTGTATCAAATGGATATCAAATGTGCATTCCTCTATGGTAAGATTCAAGAAGAGGTTTATGTTTGTCAACCTCCAGGCTTTGAGGATCCATTTAATCCAAATCATGTCTACATGCTAAATAAAGCTTTGTATGGCCTGAAACAAGCACCAAGAGCCTGGTATGAAACTCTTTCCACCTTTCTACTTTCCATTGGGTTCACAAGAGGTAAAATAGACAAAACACTGTTTTTAAAATGGAGAGGAAAGGATTTGATGATTGTCCAGATTTATGTGGATGACATCATCTTTGGAAGCACATGTAATAAAATGTGTGAAGAGTTTAGGCAACTCATGACAGCTGAGTTTGAGATGAGTGCAATGGGTGAACTCCAGTGCTTTCTTGGTCTCAAAGTAAGGCAGCTGGAAAATGGCATTTTCATCCATCAAGGCAAATATGCCAAAGAACTTTTAAAGAAATTTGAGATGAATGATTGTAAACCATGCAGTACACCCATTGCAACCAATAAAATAGTCATGTCTGATGAAAAGGATGATTTGGTTGATCAGACTCTATATAGAAGCATGATTGGGTCTTTGTTGTACCTAACTGCATCTAGGCCAGACATCATGTTTGCAACATGTGTTTGTGCAACATCCCAATCAGCCCCTAGAAAGTCAAACCTTATTGCTGTAAAAACGATATTCAGATACCTAAAAGGTGCTCCCACACTTGGTATCTGGTATCCAGCTGATGGAAATATCAAGCTTTCAGGTTTTTCAGATAGTGACTTTGCTGGATGTGATAAGACAAGGAAGTCCACTTAAGGAGGGTGCCAATTCCTAGGCAGTTGCTTAGTGTCTTGGCAAAGCAAAAAGCAAGCAGCTGTTTCCACATCCATTGCTGAGGCAGAGTATATAGCTGCTGCAAGCTGTACAGCCCAACTGCTTTGGCTTCAAAATCAATTGCTGGATTTTGGTGTCACTGCCATAAAGACACCTCTCATGTTGGACAGTCAGGCAGTAGAAAATATCATCAAAAATCAAGTTTCCCATTTAACCACCAAGCTCATTGATATCAGACATCACTTTGTGAGGGATTGCTATGAAAAAGGTTTGATTTCTCTGCACCATGTTCCAACTAAAGATCAGCTGGCAAATGTGCTAACAAAAGAATTAGACACATCCACCTTTGAAAGCTTGATCTCTAGATTTGGCATGCTGAACATGGAATAACAAGCAAAATCTTGATTTTCTATGAATAAAAGCATTAAAATGTTTTCAGAAAATCAAAAATTCATCCTTAAAAATAGCTAAAAATGAATTTTTCATTAAATCCTTAAAAGTCTGCCATAACCACTGTTTTGTTCAAACGTCTGTTCTACTAAAAGTTGTCCACTGCTGAAAGTCAACCCCTGTTCTCTCATTTCCTTGGTAATCACTGTTGTTCAAAATCAGTGTTTTCATCCATTGATAGGCTATCCACTGATAGTTAAAATCACCCACTGCTTTCATTATAACCGTTGCAACCACTGAAATTGCTCCATCAGTGGTTTCCTAAAACATCTGTTTTCCATTATTCATCAGGGGTTGGCACGTGGACAGTACATAGCGGTCAGATCTTTTGTAACCGCTGCCACGTCAGCATTCACTTTTTCCCTTTATAAAACCCTGATCAAAACCCCAAACAGGGTTTTTACTGTCGAATCGAATTCAAAATTCCTTTCTCAAAGCAGTTATCCCCCATTTCTCTCAAAATCCCTCATCTTCTTCTTCCTCAAATGGCAAAATCACCATCTTCATCCTCTCAGAAATCCACTTAAAAAGCCATCGAAATCCCATACAAAGCTCCTCATAATTACTTGGGTCTCTTGACAAAACCAAGTCATACTGAAACTTTCAATTCCATCATAGATGCTCTTTCGTCTTCAAAGTACAAAACTTTGTTGACTGCTGATGCTCCGATTTATCTGAAAACCCAGAGAGAATTTTGGAAGAATGCCACACTTGAATCTCAAGATGACACAATCATAGCCATCAATTCCTCGATAAAGGGTGTATCAGTTAAAATTACACCACAATCCATTTCAGAAGTATTTGAACTCGATGATCTGCAAGGTAAAACTTCTTTTCCCAAAATCGAGTATCAAACAGATTTTATTGAGAGGGGGTATGCTGAGGAAATGAAAAAGGACACCTTACAAAAAGGTAGTTTTCCTCCTGCAACAAGATTTTTATTCCCTACCCTCTTGATGTGTGTTTCAAATAAAACCACTGCTTTTAATGAAATACAATTAAAGATTCAATACCTGGATTATGCTATTTTACATAAAGAAAATTTTAATTATTCCCAGGAGATCTTTGATGATTTGGTCAAAAATGTTGATAAAAATCATTTTTATTATTTCCAAGGTTCCTAAGCTTTTATTTTCAAAAGAAATTTGCAAAGGATAATGCTCATGTGCTTATCCAGGGTGAACCTTTTCAAATAAATGGCCTAACATCTGAAACATTCACAAGGCTGGCAAAGGTTTCTAAAACAAAAGCAGAGGTTCCTGAGCAGAATTTAGCAGCTACCACTGCTCCTCAGGTATCTGCTGCTGATCCCACTGCTCTAGGTGATCACAGCAGCAAAACAACTGCTGTGAAACCCACACCTAAAACCACCAGAAAACCAAAACAAAAGAAAACACAAAAGCCCCCCCAAACCCACAAAAAGGCATATCTGGAAGATGAGATCCCAGAGCAACTGCAGTGATAACACAAAAGTCATCAGAAACCACTGCTGCTACTTCCTCATATCAGTTGGTAGAAAGATCTCAACCCATGCCTCAAACTCCTCCTGCTTCTTCTAAAAAAGAACAGGTTGTAAGAATAGGGACACCAAATTATGATGCTCTGGAATCACTTGAATCCATCATCTACAGCCCACTGCCCGGGGAAAATTCGCTTTCTACCCCCATACTCACTGCCACAATTACCCCACAAACAAAACTTTTGTTGGATGCTCTTGATTTAAACTAAACACAAACCAGTCCTTCTCACTCACCTATAAATGAGAATATACCCCAACAAGTGACTGGGTCTGGTGTTTCAATCATTGCTAACCCACCAACAACACCTGTGGAGGTTACACCCCTTGAGTTACATGTAACTCTTGATGGTAGTTCAAGTGAAGCAGCTACTACAAGTGCTGAACCCACTGGTTTGCACTTGGACAGTAGTTACATCAATCAGACTTCCTTGAATGCAATTTCTTCTTTGGGAACCAGGGTGTATCCAGTATTTACTGGTTCACTAAAACTGGTCACCCCAGCTGAAGGAAGAAGTCCCCAGTACCAAGACAAAGGGGCATCAGTGGATGATTTTTGGGATACATTCCCTGAGTCAACCACTGTTACAACCACTGAATGTGGGAAATCAGATGATCCCAGTAAGTTGGGTGATGGTTTAATGTACCAAGAATTGATGGCTAGAGTTGACAAACTGGATACATCTGTTGCAGAAATCAAAGACATGCTGCAAGCCTGCAACAGTTGTTGAAAGTACAAAAGGTACCACCCACTGCTGCTCCAGCTCAAACATCTGTTCCTACTCCAAATGAGCTGTGGAGTTTGTTTCAACCTTTGCTCATCCAACAAAGAGAATATGCTGATCAGCAACATGAGATACAGGTTCAAAATATCAGAAATATTATGGAAGCAAGGTTTAAAGACACACAAGCAGATATCAAGGCAATCAAGGCCCATTTGCTGAACACCACTGGCACTGCTCCTCCCTCTATCATCTTTGTGGATAACCCACCACCAGCTGATGCCAAAAAGGCGGAGAAATTGAAGCAGTTGAAAAAGAAGGGATATGAAGATGGGTTATACATTGCACCAGACAATTCAAGTATGCTTGCAGACATCCCTAAGCCAGATGGGTCTAAAAAGGTTGATGTAACCACTAATGCCATTGCTGATGCAAAAGCAAGGATAAAAAGGGATATGGAGGCAAAGGATAAAGCAAGGTTTGAACAAGAGAAAAGAGTTTTTATGGAAATGAATGAGCAGGGTACTTCTGAGCCAGAGGATGAAGAAAATCCTGAGCAGAAAAGAAAGCAGCCCACTAGAAAAGTGAGGCAACCCAAGTCCACACCATCCAGATCCACAAAACATACTCCCAAACCTTCCAAAAGCTCCACACATCAAACCTCCAAACCAACAGCTGTTGTAACATGTGACAACTGGCACTTTTCCGTACATTCCGTACAATAATTAGACGGTAATATGTGCTTTAATGACTGTGCATGATCTAGTTTATAAGACGAATGAATTTCTGATTTCTGTTATATACATACAATGGCATTTCATGTTGCAAGACTTTTGTCATTACTGCATGCAACCCAATATAGATCTATGAATGCACATAGTAGAGTAAGCACAGTTGTCAGATAAACTAGAGGTACTGGCAGGAGTTCAGTACTTAGACATACATGAGGTTAAGACACAATATAAGACCCAGGACCAAGTGTTACACTAGTATAGTGTGTAGGAAAGTAGGGATTACAAAACTGTCTTCCTAGTAATGACATAGGTAACGGAAAGTGCCAGAAACACACTAAAACTGCAAAATTCTGCAGAAAATAAATAAATTCTGCAAAAATTCAGCTTTTAATAATTAAATATAATGCAGAATTATGATTTAATGGTCCTGAATGCTTTCCTAAGTGTCGGGAATCGAAACTGTCATAAAAGGTAACATAAAGCACACTAAACTGCGCAATTTAGCACTTTAACGAACAGTAACGAACCAAACAACCGGACACTACCTGAAACATCAAATTTTTACTAGAAGCACTGTTTTTATGTTACGAGGCTAGTTATGGTCACCGAACATCATATTACCTCATATAAACACTAACCACCTAAATCCCTAAATTTAATACTTGGAATCTAACTAGAATGAAGTAACTAATACTTAAAAGTTACACTTTACCCCCCCCCCATTCTTGATGGCCGGTTAGGGGACATGGGTCCCACATAAGATTTGATTACTATATTTATAAGATATTGTTTGGAATATGCTTAACAAATATGCCATATGCCATCCTAAAGTTAGAGAATTTTTATAAAAACCCACTTGATCATTTCACTTCTTATTTTACCACTCCAAACCACACTACCTCCCTTCTTCTTCTCCAAAGGCTACGGCCCAAACACCCTCCACCGTCATCCTCATTTCAAGTTTCATTCCATCCATTCTCTTGATATACAATGGTGTAAGAAGCAAAGTTAGGAAGTGTGGAAGCAACGGAGCTTGAAGGACCTTCACCATTTGCTTTTATCCACCTCATTTCTTCTCTTGATCATCCCTAGCCTTGTGCTAGTAGTAAGACTCTTGTGATCTCATTCTACTTCATATTATGTTGGTTAAAAGATGATATAAGTTGTTAAATATAAAGATCATGAATAAACATAAGTATAAACATGAACATAAAGCTCTAAAACATGAAGATCAAGTTGTTTTAAGTGTATGTAGTATACTTGAATGTTGATATCTTGTGTTTATGATGTTGATCATCATAAGAACCTTGATAGATGATGATTAAACACATAATCTAGCAAGTGTAAGGATAGATCTTGAGAAATTTGTAATGATCATCCTTTATGTAAATCGTGAACTTGAAAATAAGCTTGTATTAGTACATGATGATTATTTCTACAAGCTATAAGTCTTGAAAATAAAAGATTTCAAGAATAATATTTTCAAGAAACTAAAGTTTACTACAAGATTTAACATGGTCATGGTGTTTAAAGGAAGTAAACATGTTTTAAGTGTTAAATCAAAACTAGAAACATATTGTTAACAAGAAAAATACAAGAAGAAATATTTTTAGAAAATCTTCATACAAGCTGTGAAGAACTAAAATCTTCAAGAATGAGTTTCATAAACTATAAACTATGTTTTTAAGGGTAACTTAACCTACTAAATAGCATACTAAGTTACTACAACTTTTTACAAAATTTCAAGTTCATGTCAAAGTGTAAATTGCGTATTTAAAGCATATGGTAAGTCTTGTTTATGTTGTGGATGATTGATGATGATTTTAAAAGAAAATGATATGCTTTGAAAAGCATGAAAACCTCCATTTTTAAGGGGAAACTATGGCAAATTTTTTGTAGAATTTAAACACTTAGAAAAATATTTTTAAACAAGTGTTTGTAAGTAGATTTTAACCATGGTTTTTCACATAAAGTCTGCCAGAGATTTTTGTTCAAAACTTATCAATATTGGAGGTTGGTTTTTATAAATAAAAATGACTAAATATGTATTTAGGAAAATATATATTTAGATGTCACCATGTGTGTGATTATTTGTATATTTTGTGTATTAGTTATATTATTTTAGGAAATGAAATAATATAACTCATCAAAATACCCAAAAATTACAAACCAAAATATTACCAAAATTCTAAGAATATGAATATACAAGTTATACACAAAATATTGGTGAAACCGAACTAGAGAATATAACTTACAAAATACTCCGGAAATAATATGCATATGTATATTTTGGTAAATAATATTTTGGACACCGAGTGAATAAAAATATGATTTTTACAATTACTACAAGAATATATCATATTTTTTACAAGAGAAAAATATATTATTTTTGGCAAGTATAAATATATATTTTTCTGGAAATTTTTAGAAGATATATTATTTTTGAAAGAAATATATATTTTCTCAACAAACATGAAATACACTATTTTTTGGTGAAAGATATATTTTCTCAGTTAAATATGCAATATATCGTTTTTGAAGAAAGATAAGTTTATATATATTTTCTAAGTTGGACTTGAAAATATATTACTTTTGGAACTTATATGAAAATACAAATATTTTGCCAAAGGAAAATTATAAATAATTTTTCTAAGTAATATTTATTGAAATATATATTTTGGAAATATATATTGGTGAACTTTTATTAAAGATAATATTCCGGAATAATTAATACGAAATTAAGTATAAGAATACTTAATAAATACAATAAAGATACGTATTCTCGTACGTATAAATACACACCGGAATATGACCCCAAATACATGGCAAAAATATACAAGTATAAGATACCCCCATCCTTGGGAAGGAAATTACAAGTATAAATACCTGAAAGTATTAAGTTAAAATATTTATTATTTTAACAAATAATTATATAACTTGGAATAATGTTGAAGACACAAAGAAACGTAACTCAAAGACACTAATTAATACTAAGTCAAGGCACGACCCGCTCGTCTAATAGACCATAGTACGTTGTAGGTAGTCGTGCACACTAGTAGCAGCGTGAGTTACGTCGGATTGAAGAACGCAAAACTGTGAGTTCATGTCCCCCTTTTCTCTTAACTGTTTTCGGATTTATAACTCTCGGGGGTGGAATACATGTTACGAATGTTTAAACGGTATGAAATGAACTATTAGATCATGTGAACATAGATTAAATTTGAAATGCCATTAATTCTTAATTAGGGACGAATGTTAGATCTAGCGGGCATGGCCGAACCCCACTCATGGTACTTGTGACCACTTGAGTGCTTCGGTGTCCCGGTCGAGGTGAATCGACAATAGTCAAGGTGAATTGACATACTCAAGGTAAATTGACATGGTCGAAGGGGAATTCGACATAGTCGAGGGAATCGACGAGGGTATAAGCCTACTCATTTCGAGTGCTCCCTATGTCTTCACATGTTTTAATGTCCTTGCAAAACTTTTATTTGATTTGTTCATAAATGCTTTTCATACCTGTTTTCAAAGGAGTCTCTCAAAGGTTTACAAGGTTTTCAGTACTCATACAAAACTCATGAACTGGCTCAACTTTTGTTGATGTTTTCCAAAATTACATGTATTTCAGGTAACAGGCTGGATCTTGGGCGCGGGTGTTGTTTCTAGAAGTAGATTTCAAGATTAGATGTCATTCACTTTTGTTGGTTTGTGACTTAGTCGAAGGTTGTGTTTTTAAAACTTAAATAACCGGTGTTTGTAATACTTTAAATTTTATGAATGGATGAACATGGTTTTGGCATTTAGTTGTTTATTATGATTGAATGCAATGATATTAAACTAGTCACACATCATACGCTTCCGCAAAAGTCAGGGTGTGACATAACACCTTTTGTATCAACAACTATTGGTACTTCAGTGGTTTCAGCAGTTGTTAACCCAACAACCACCACTGCTCCCACTTCAACCACTGCCTCACCAAAAATCACTTCTCCACCTAAAACAACTTCATTACCACCAACACCTCCTGCCAAAAAGCAAAAGGCATCAGGTGACATATCACCTGTTGTAATGACAACAGTGGTTGAAACACCAGTTGTTTCAACAGCTGTTATTCAGCCACCTTCCACCACTCAAATCACCACCACTGAACCAACCAAAACACCACCAACCCCTCCTAAACCAAAAAGGAGAAGGGTAATTTTGGAAGATGATGATTCTCCACCACCACCACCAACATCTTCACAACCATTGTCACTTATTACTATTCCAGACCCTGTTCCACTCTCATTAGCACAAGTCTTTAACCCAAACACTGCTATTGTTTCTGCAGCTGTCCAGTATCCCTTAGAGCTTGCAGCAGTCAGAGAAAAGATCAAATCTTTTTACTCTGAAGATGACCCTGATAAAAGAAGCTTGCCATCTCTTCAAGGATATCTAAGACCTAACAATATTGAAGAATACTTGAAATTGAAAGGTCAACAAGCAGATGATATCTCCAAAAGAAACTCAAAGGGTAAATCTAACAAGGAAATCCAAAGATACTATCAATTCCTGCTTACTCAAGTCAGTACTTTGGAAAGGTTTTCAAAGAATCTCTGTCAGCAATTGTCAGAAAGAGATGATGAAACCTTGAGAAAAGATTATATTGAGAACATTATGGCCTTCAAAAGGTACAAAAGTGACAAAGCTCAATATAAAGAATGGACAGTGGGTGAACTCAAAGAGGAGTTAGAAAGAATTGAAAAAATGAATAAAGAGAAAGTTAAACATACTCCTCCTGTTTGGGCAAATTACAAGAAAAATGTGCCTGATAAAGTGTTAAAGCTGAAGAAAATGAAAGAGGAACTTATCACTACTGATTTTGGGTCAAGAAATCAAGTGACAAGGTGGAAAGAAGAAAAGGTGATTGCTTCTTACCAAAGGCTGGAAGAATTAAGAAAGAAAAATCCTAATATTCCACAAAAGCTTGTTTACCCTGAAGCAGAGGTTTCAGCTGAGCCACAAAAGCTACAATCCAAGAGATCCACTGCTCCACCTGCTGCCATTCTTTACCAAAGAAGGAGACAAAAGCAGATGGATAAAGAAACAACAGCAGATAAAGAAGCAAGGTATTACCTTGTGAAAATAGGCCTTGAGCAAATGTTAGCAGAAAAACTTGAATTGACACAAACTGCAAATACTGCTTAACCAGTCATTACCAGGCCACCATCTCCAAACTCATCTGCAATAAAACCTCTCCCAAGAAACCCACTGGATTCAAAAATACTAAAGTGGAAATCTGACAAACAGACCCATGTATTGACTCTGATCAATTCCAGTGGTGAAGTGAAGAAAATATCAAGGGAAAAAGCACTGGGCCTGGGTGTTGAAGATCTGCAGGATCTCCTTGATCTTACACTGTGCAGGGATGAGGATGACACAGACTCCTTGGACTTTGAATTACAATTAAAAGGACAAGTCAGGGAGTTGTTGATGAGGCAATAAAGTTCCACAATAATGAAGAGTTTTGGCATCATCTGTTCCAGGGGGAGATTGTTGGAATTGAACCCTACCAAAGGAACAGTTGATTAAAGCCAAAACTGGATCAGAGCAGTGGATCCAGCATAAGCACTGCTGTATTCCAACTCTCCCCTTGAAAGTGTTTCTAACAACTGATGGCTTGTATCCACTGTCCGTATACAACTGCTGTTCTACAAACAACTAATCAAGTATAAAGACTGATGAAGACTAAAGCCTTGATGATCAATCTACTGTTATGGGTCAAGCACTGCTGAAGAAACAAAGTACTGCTGGAGTCACAACAGTGGAAGGAGAAAGTAGTAGTTTAGTCTTTCCTTTTGTAATGCATTGTAATCAGTAGTTAGCTAAACAATGCTTGTATTAGATCAGTAGTTTCAGGTTGTTAGGAGGTTAGATGTCACTTTCATGGTGACGTCAGCCAAGATGCTTCTGTGGTTTGCTCGTGCCTATAAATAGAACAGTACCCTGTACTGTTCTATTGGCTCTTTCACCACTTTTCTTCTTGTACGAACAATCACTGTGAGCTCGGGCTGAGGGGGAGTTTGTGATACATGCATGCATTGTAATTGGTGTTTGAAATAAATTCAATCATTCGGTTCTATGTTAAAATGTGTGTTGAAAGCATTTCTCCTATTTGATTGTGTGTGAAAGTTTGTTTCCATTTACATTCCGCTGCAATTACTTGTTCATTTTCATTATTATCAAACGTAAAACACAATCAATTTAAACTCAGATCCTAACAATTTGTATCAGAGCTAGGACAGTCAAATTTGATTTAACAATCATTTTGACGTAAAAGTTCAACTCACAATCGTTGATACTTATTATTGTTCGTTTCGTTGAAAAACAGAGCAAGGTTTAATCACGAACAAAGTTGATTAATCAGTGTCTGTAAAACAACCAAGATGACGTCACAATCACAAGATGCTAACAATAGCATCGGTTCACTCTTCAAACCACCCATGTTGAAGCGAAATGAGTACAACATCTGGCAGAGAAAGATGGGTCACATCCTTGCTCAACAGAATACCGGATGTTGGAAGTCGGGTTATCTTTGGACCACATGTTCCAATGGTGCCGAGTGCTGAGGATTCAAAGAAGTTCGAACCTAAGAAACCTAAAAACTATACTAAAACTGATTTTCAAAAATTCGAACTGGATGCCAAGGCATTTAGCATCGTTGCATCTGCTTTGCCCAATGAAATCTATGCTGGGCCGTTACGCCATCCTAGGGCATTTTGCGCCATATGGGAGTCCAGTCAGCAATGAGGCGTTTTTCATAAATTGGTGTAGTGGGGATGTGAGGCATTATGTTAAAAGGGGTTTAATAATACAATTAAATAAAAAAAACTATCAGAAAATGTTATTGGACAAAAAACCATAAAAAAAGTGTGATTGGTCAACACACAAGGGGCTCGAGCGTTGTATTTAGAATGCCATTCAAAAATTTCGAACAAAAACGCCAAAGCGGGTCGACGTCGGGGCGTTGTTGGGTGAGATTGGGCAAAAAAACGCCAACTTTTTACACCACTACGCTTGGTCTACCACCACAAATGTTACAATTTCCCACAAAACCCCACAAATGTCGCAAACCGTAACCGAAACCCAAATTATAATATTTTTTTCTCAACTAAAGTTATTATTTTATTATTGTTTTTAACAGGTACTAGCCAAGTGGCAAGCGTATTTTGGAGACGCGTTCATGAAAAGTTTTTCGTTGCCATAGACCGCGAAACTATCGAAGTCACGATTCGTTTTCTGGGAAGTGGACGTCAATGCGAACCAAAATAAACAATTTCAACAACATTTAAAACCGCCTTACGAACAATTGTAATAGAACAAGCAGTTCAAGCGATGTGGAAGTCTATACGGAAGCCCATAAACAATTTAGAGACGCTCATGGCGTCCGGTTTAACATGGTAGATTCTTAGGAGCTACTTCGAAAATCACCAAAGTGGTATTTTGTATCGCTAGGACCGCCATCTCGAGTGTCTAAGCCAAACGGTCCAAGACAATGTCTAGCACATTAGAACCGAACTCGTCTCTAGGTGCGTCATATACTCACTCCCATATAAACCTAAATGACAACACAAACGAATTTGATTTCGAAGAACCATCGGAGTTGCCATGCTCGCTCAATAGAGATAAAAGCAAGGCGGCGACGAGAAGTCGAGCAACCTCCTCCTCTATAACTACAATGTATCCGGAGGAAAAATCGCACATTGATGGTTTTGAAGAAAAAATTGCTCGATTAATCTCGATCAAAGAACAAGAAATTCAAAAAAGAGTGAATTTCACGTTTTGTCCATTATCTTTATACCAAATTTCAAGCAGTGTTCTTCATCTTTAAAGTTGATAATTTTTGTACGTAATGTTTTAAAATCATGCACGTTATGTCCTTTAACCCTAACCCAGTTAAATTTTTCTGTTAAATCTGGTCATGTGCAAAGCTCATCAGGGTAGAATTGTATTTTTACCCTATTCTTTAAAAAAACATGTAAAAAATATTATATATCATTTCTCTCTCTCTCACACACACACACTCTCTCTAAACAAACACACACTCTCTACATCCTCTATACCACCACCTCCTTCTACACCACCACAAATCCTACCAAGCATATATATATCCTGCCTTCGATCAGTAACTACCCAGATTAAAATCCCCATTAAAACCTTCTTACCAAGCATATATATCCTCAATTTACAGTCTCACAAATAAAACCCAAACTTGCATCTCATCATAAAATCTAAAGACAAAAACATCACTTGCATTCACACAGATCTACAAATTGAAAAAAAAACCCATCATCAATTTGCAGCCTCACACATGATTTGAAGAAAAATCTTAGATCCGTATGGTTGAACAAACACAGCGACGTGGCAACAACTACACCGGCGGCTGCGGTGAGTAGCAACGACGTGACGGCGGCAGCAGCTCCGACGGCTGCGGTGGTAGGGAACCCTGGTGGAGGTGATGAAGGGTGGTGTCAGGTTGGTGGGTGAAGGTTGTGTGTATGAGAGAGAGTGTGTGGTGTCAGGTTGGTGGGTCAAGATTAGTTCACTTAGTTCACTCTTAAGAAGTTGTTCACTCTTAAACCTAATCCTATTTTATTATATGGGTAAAAAGACTAAATTATCATCCGTCTGATCTATTGTAACAAAAATCTAACTGGATTAGGGTTAAATGATATAACGTGCAGGATTTTAAAACATTAAATAAAAAAATCTTCAACTTTAAAGATAAAGAACACCACTCTGGTATAAAGATAAAGTACAAAACGTGAAAAATCTTAAGACAGTGGGGTATGGGGCTTGGGTTGGGGCGTGGGTTGGCTGAAAACGCCCAAGCCACCACCCCAGGTGGGCTTGGGTTTGGGCGTGGCCCAAGGGGCGGGAGTTTAAGACCGGGCGTGGGGCGGGTTTATCAACATGACATGGCGGGCTCTCAATGGCCAAACCAAACTAGCCGTTGGCCAACGGCTATGTGGTAAAAAAATTTATTTTTCACTATAAAACTCACACTTCTATTCTTTTTTTACCACATCCAACTACAATACACTCCACCTCTTCTATAATCATTTTCATTCTACAATACGAAAAATGAATCCTCACAATCGTGCTTATGACCCGAACAACCCGTTTGGATTCCAAGATAATCCTAGGCCACCACCCATTCATCCAATGCCTCGTCCATTTTTAATACACTCCTCTATGCCCGATGTGGCGGGTTACGCATCGTATCTCTCGAATCGTTTGTATACTAACTTCCCTCACATCGACGATTCTATACCTAGCCCGTTTTCACAAACCCCCATCAACCTTTCACCAACCTCCATCAACCTTTCTGAAACCGAAACCGTCCCCGAAACTCAACCCCCAATGGATGGTCCTTCCGCTTCCAAACCCATCAAAAAAAGAAGTCACAAGAAAAAAACCGAGGCCGAGAAAGCACTTGAAACCGCCAAACGAAAACAACAAAGATGGGTCGTTAATGAAGAACTTGCATTGGCGAGGGCTTGGCTTCAACAATCTCAACATCCAACTTTAGGTATTTTTAAATATTTTGTAGCCCTTATTTTAATATTTATGGTTATTTTTTATATAACTTTGTAATATATTAAATTTTGTTTTTATTAAAATAAGAAATTCTCAACATCGAAGCCATTTGTGGGAAGCGATTAGTAAAGCATTCCATGAAAAAATGGAAAGAGAGACTTATTGTGAAAACGATAGCTTATCCTCGAAGTGGAGCGAGATAAGCGGTCAACTTACAAAATTTAGTGCTTTTTTAAATAAATCAAAGCAAAACCCAAAAAGTGGTGAAACCGAAGCCGACTTTGTGACAAATGCATTGGTCACATTCAAAACAAATCTGGGGAGCGACTTCCGTTTCATGCATTGTTGGGAGATTTGTAAGTTCCATCCCAAGTGGGCGAATATCCCCAGTGGTAGCGAAACTAACACGTCTTCCAAAAGGTCAAGGACACCCTCGTCCCAAGCCCAATCGGATGCACGAGATCAAGAGTTGGAGGACTTTCTAGATGATTCTCCAAACCGGCCTGAATTCGGAAGAGATGCCGCAAAAAGGCGCGCTCTAAAATCAAGATCGGGTACGGCATCGCCTTCGGTTGGGAGTTCGGGCTCCCGTAGGGGACTATACAGCGATCAGTTGGATGACATTGCAACCAAGTTAGATACATTCAACGTATTCCAACAACAAAGGGCGGAAATTCGGAAGAGCAAAGAAGCTAGGGATGTTCTGAAACAAAGACGAGATGATATGAAATTTCTAGCCCAGCCCATCGATCACCTATTAGGTGAAGAGTTGGAACTAATGTTGGAGACGAGAGAAGAGATAAAGAAAAAATATAAGCGTTAGGAATTTTTTTAATGTAATTTTCTTTATTTAAAAATCATTAAAAAATTTAAATTTTTTGTTTTAAACAATATAAAATAGCCGTTTGGGCTGGCCACGCCCCAAACCCCCGCCCCACCCTACCGTCTTCAATGTGGGTCAGCCAAGCGAAGCCCACCCAAGCCACGTGTCGGGCCCCGCCCCACCATACCCCACGGTCTAAGAAAAAAAAACTGCAAATGCAAAAGGCTAACGGAAAATGTTTTCAAATTCCTCGAGATTATTTCGCGAATCTTTTGCCAGTGGGCTGGGAGATTTTAGAAGCTCGAAAAAAATAAAATCCAAGCTCAATATCTTAACAAAAATAATTAGGCTCTTTATTATTATTTTTTTTTCAATTTTAGCAGGCTTTTTTTTAATTTCTCTTGTAATTTTTTAAATTATATTACGGTGAGAGGGGCACTCCTCTCTTAGGGGAGTCCCCTCTCTTACACATACCCAATCAGGTTATGCCACGTCAACTCCCCTCTTAACTCTCATCACACCCTCAATTTGATGGCGGCACTCATCTCTTAGGGGACTTGCTTTTTTATTTTTATTTTTGTTTTTTTTATTTGTTGTAATTATGCATGTTTATAAATTAAATAAATATTAATAAAAATTAAATAAAATTTAATAAAAGACATTTCATTAAATTAAAAATAAAATTACATTCAAACTAGAAAAATAAAAAAACAAACTACATTTCATTTAATAAAATAAAAATTACATCGCAATACTACATAAAAATTTTAGAAATTGCACGGCCACCCGTATTTGTTAGCGATCTCGCGCTTTCGGGCGAGGATGAACGGCAACATTTCCGGCGGAACATCGTCGTGCGACTTGAGGAATGTTTTCATATCTCGATCGTGCGCGTAGTTTCTCATCGTCTCGCGTTGTTCCGTTATGAGCTCGCGAGCCTCCGACTCTCTTTTCTTCCTCAATTCAATCGCCTCCAATTCAATCGCGTGCTTCGCTTCTTTCATGGCGGTGTACTCTTTGAATTGTGCCGCCAATTCGGCCGAGCCCTCGGACGATGTCGCTTGACGCTTGTCTCGCCATTGTGTTCTTTGTGGCGAGGAGTCTTCGTTCATATCGGGTATGGAAGGGTCCACCTCAACGGGCTTTCTTTTTTGTGCCGAACCTTCCCCTTCCTCACCCAACAATGGGACTTGGGCCCATTTATCGTGTTTTCGAACGACCTCCCATGCCTCGACATGTTGAAAACCGCTCGGATATCTATCTTTAAATTCCTTTAAAGCGACTTTCATCACGTTGAGATCGCTACACCCGCTTCCTCGTGTGTGATCCTACATATTATAAAATAACAAGTGTTAAAAACATATGAACTTAGTAAACAAAATTAAAAAATATACAACGTTAAAAAATATAATTTTTACCGCTTGTTGGTATAGGCCGTTGAAAAAGTTTATTTTCGTCATCATCGGGGTCCATTTAGACCGTACTTGATGCACGGTCCGGTTACTTCCACCAACGGTGGCGTTATAATGATCTAAAATCTTACGCCAAAAACTATCGCGGTTTTGTTGATTGCCCTTTTTTTTGTTGGTAGAGCAATGTACCCACGCCTTCGCCAACGCCTCTTCTTGGACCTTTGTCCAATTTTGGCGCTCCATTTTTCCCTTTTTATCCCAAGCGTCATCTTCTTCGTTGCCGGCGTCTTCATCCACATTATATTCATCGTCGCCGGTGTCATCTTCATAGTCGCCCAAATTTTGAGTTTCGGGCACTACTTCCTCGTCCTCGTGAATAGGTAGAGGACGTTCTCGTGTAGATGGAACTTGTGGGGAACGAAAACCATACGGGTCGAATGCGGGGGATTGAGGAGGATCCATTGATAAAAAATTTTGAAAATAGCCGAAAGTGGGTTGTGGTTGGGTGTTGTAAAAGGAGCGGTGTGAAGGTTGTTGGTAAAAAAACGGGGGTTGTGAAGTATATCCGAAAGGGGGTTGTGGTTGTGCACTTGCACCGCTCGAACCACCACGAGACGGTTGCGAGCCCCGTTCCTTAGTTTTTTTCTTGGCTTCGCGGGGTTGGTTCTCCATTGCTCGGTTTGGCTTTCGTTGTATTTGATAGATTTTTAGAGTATAAAAGTTTGAGAATGGTGGGTGTGGTAAAAAATTAGATTGAAGTTGGTTATTTATACTAGTTTAAATTGATTTTTTTTTTTTAAATATTACCGTTGCCCAACGTTCACCCTCGATCCTTGTGCAATTTCTTGTGCGGTGAACATACACCGATCTTGCTCCCCGAATTGCCTCACCGCGGTGATGGCGGCTGTGTTCCCGCTCGGGGACTGGGGTCACCGCTTGCCTCCCCGCATAGTGCCCCGTATACCCTTACGTTTAGTATTTTACTATTTTATTTGTTATTTTAATAAGAAAAACAAAATTAAATTATTTTTTTGTGTGTGTTTGAGCAAGCCATTAGTTAATATGAATTTGATTTGATGAAAGGTGTATGGGTTGACACTTCATAAACAATATGGCGATCGTTACTTCTTGCTCGAAGACCATCTTTTACATTTGAGGTTGCTCGAAGGTCGCTTATATTGAAGAATATGATGCTCGAGTGTCCTTTACTTTCACATGTCCGTTCTTTTATGTTCAAAAGGCTTTTATGAATTATGAAAAAGACGTATTCTCTCGTTCAATGATCTTTTAACAGTTATATTGTTTGAAGTTAACACTCGAAGAAAATGATCAAGCCACGGCTGAGGGTGTGTCACGCTTGGAGACTGGCAGAGTTACGGGCGGAGACATGTTACGGCTGGAAGTTGCATTAGCCACAACTAGGCTTAATTCGAAGGAAAGCTACAACTGGAGAATGACTTGAGCAGTGGCGGACCCAGAAGTTATTTGTTGGGGGTGCGGATAAGTGGTTTAAGCGTATTTTCAGGGGGTGCGGTCGGGTTTTTGCCTAAAAAATACACTATTTTTTTTTCCAGGGGGTGCGCCCGCCCACCCTGGGCTTCATGTAGGTCCGCCCATGGACTTGAGCCGCGAGTGGGTCTGAGTTGGAGCTAATGGATGCAATTGTTTGCGGCTGGGGCTGAGTTGATGCTAACAGAGCGAATGGATGCGACTAGGCTTGAGTCGTAATTATTGGATGCGGTAGATTGCGAGTCACGTTTTTGAGTCCAAGTCGTAATAGAATATGATAGTCTATTGTCGATCTATTGACCGGTTTAAGTTCTGAATTTAGAGTATTGGTACTCGATTTTGTCTACTTGTAAATAGTGCTATATAAACAAACCGTAGTCAAAATTTATTTATCCAAGCCTTTGTCGTCCAAGTCTTTTTCTTGGTATTATTTCGTCGGACGATTAACAAAAATTTAATAGTCGCTCACTTGTTTGTGAGTTTTTCTTTTGTTTGCCGATCTCACTTGTTAAAATGTTACATAAGCTATATTACAATTATCCTAAACATGCGTATAACTTTAAGCTATAAAACTGGTTTTTCTGTTTATCTTTTGGACCACCTATAAGACTATAAGCCTAGCACGTAACAATCAATTTTTATATGGGCACTAGTGTTTTCTTGATCCTAGTTGATTGTCTTAGTTTTCAACATGTGGTCCATCATATTTCTTTGCAACTTCAAAATCACTAAAACACCACAATGTTATATAAAATACTTGGTTACATTTATCCATTAACCGTTTTGTTGTTATTATTTATTTATTTATTTATTTTTCGAATTAAGGCTTCCTGAAACCATCAAGTTAAACTTTGAGACACTAATAAATACGACAACATATAAAAACATACAACTTAAAAAAAAGTTAGAGACACTAATAAATACGACAACAAATTGAGGATTCTGTAAAAAAAAAAAAAAGGGGGGCTTGAGTATGAGAAATTTTGTGGAGCTGACATGTGTCATTGAGTTATATTAATTCAAAATGGTAAAAAAGTAATTTACCCAATAATTCAATTAAATGATAAATATTCTCATAACCGTCTAGGAGTTATTTTAGGATTCCGAATTGTTTTTTTAAAGATCTTTTAAGAATCTGTGATTTATTTGTCACCTCGTATTAATCTTCAAGATCGCAGGAAGTTATCATCATTATTGTAATACGGTTTCTTTTCTGTTCTGTGCGAAAATCTATTGTGTGGTGTTTTAAACCTGCATTCAAGGTGTTTTAAACTTGAAGTCCAGTATGTGTTCTCCGTATGTTCTTCGTATGGTGTTTTAAACTTGCATTCATGATGTTTTAAACCTACAGTCCAGTATGTGTTCTTTGTATGTTCTTCGTATTGTGTTTTAAATCTGCATTCATGGTGTTTTAAACCTGTAGTCTAGGTATTTAAACCTGTATTCATGGTGTTTTAAACCTGCAGTCCATTATGTGTTATTCGTATGTTCTTCGAATGGTGTTTTAAACCTGCATTTACACATGCATTCATGGTGTTTTACACCTGCATTCCAGTATATGTTCTTCGTATGGTGTTTTAAAGCTACATTCCAGTAGTCTTCATATCATGCTATAGGTAAATTTTTTTATCTATATAAATATAACAATATGATACTTATATTAAAGATAAAAAACTCGTTATTATGGTGTAATTTATTTTTAAAAAAACGTTACGTATAGAAAGTTATTGAAATTCAAAAAAGGTAGGTGGAACTTGCATGTGCATTAAAGGTGATAGCAGTTTCTTTATTTAAAAATACATTATAAAAAGACACAATTACCTCTAATCTAGCCAAATTAGTAAAAAAAAATATATAATTTACATTTTAAACCCTTCTTGATCTCAACCATTAACCACAAGTTCTAATGGCTTACAACACTTCTTACACTTTTCACAAACCCACCCTTTTTTACACCAACTCCATCCTACCACAACATATAAAAACATACAACTTAAAAAAAGTTAGATATACTTATCCTACAAAAATCCCCGTTTATAT
This sequence comes from Helianthus tuberosus, assembly GCA_030545235.1. Classification (NCBI taxonomy): domain Eukaryota; kingdom Viridiplantae; phylum Streptophyta; class Magnoliopsida; order Asterales; family Asteraceae; genus Helianthus; species Helianthus tuberosus. The sequence goes on along the minus strand of CM060434.1, from coordinate 130,184,680 downwards.
TATGACTAGAATCACTAATTTGTGGTCTGTATGGAAAATATATTTTATATAGATAACCAGTTATTTTTAAATATTAGCTTTATAATATATACTTACTAAACATATAAGTTGAGAGGTTATGTAACTTATTAGGCTAAAGGGTGTGAGGGGTATGGATTGGGTCATCAATGACATGTAGGACCATTAATTGATTGTTACACCACCCTCTCGTCTCATCTACCATGATTTACATGGATTAAACCATGACAACCATGAGCCTACTTTCCTCTTCTAATATTTCCTTTTCCTTTTTCACAAAAATAAACTAAAATAAAAGAATAGCGGTTTGGGTCCTGACCACACCCTTAGGATAAGTGGATTTAGATGATGGATTGGAAATGTATGACATGACGCTGATATGAAGGGTCTTACTGACCATAAGGGTCATGACCATAGTCTACTCTTTATGATTTTCATTTTTAGCACAAAAGTGTTTTGCTTTATTCAAAGACACCACATGGATCCCTGGCCTGTAGGAATGGCAATGGGCCGGGCTTGAGCCGGGTATTGGTAATCCCAGGCCCGTACCCGGTTGTAATTCTTTGTCTCATACCCGGCCCGTTACCCGTCGGGTATTTTTCGGGTAATTATTCATCGGGTATCGGGTATGCCCGTTAATTTTAAAAAAATACCCGTTGGGACAAATGTGCAATTTTACTTTGATGTTTATATAATTTACTATTTTAATGACTATAACAAATGAAAATATGATTAATAACTTAGATATCATATTCAGACCACATATACTAAACTAAATTAAAACGATTACTTAATTAAGTAATTGTATCAGGACCACCTAATTGCATAAAACATCTACATAATAAAGGGTGATAGCTTTCATATCCAATATACATGCTCAAAAATAAGTTATATGTTCACTAAACACTTGTCAAATACATATCCACATATGAATATAGAGAAAGTAACAAGTACATGTACTAAGTTTATATATATGGAAATCTATAATATGATACTTTCGGGTATTATTCGGGTAAATGGGTCGGGTATCGGGTGGGTATCACTAAATCCCATACCTGTACCCATACCCGAATTTTTTCTATTTTAAGCCCGTACCCGGCCCATACCCATTGGGCTTCGGGTATACCCGGCCCGTATTTTCGGGTTTCGGGTATACCCATCTGGCTTGGGCTTTTTTGCCATCCCTACTGGCCTGACCATGTGTATATGTGATATGTGATATAAAAAGAAAAATTAATGAATGAAATTACAATATGATCCTTCAGAGAGATATCTACGCCACTAAAACCCCTAAATTAAACTAAATGAAATTGAACAACAAGATTGAAATTTGCGCAATGGATTACTAACTGATGGGAGCGGGTTGAGATTGGCATTGGAAAAACAGGGGCATTAGAGAAATGGATTGAGAAAAACTGCTATTAGAAATACATAAGACCATCTTCGAATTTGTTGCCGTGGTGGTGGGTGGAGGTTTTGTAGAAAATGGGTGGAGGTTTTGTAGAGAGAGAGTGCAAACCACAGGGACTATCCAAGCATTTTTCTCTTTAACTAATTTATTATTATAGCTTCTTTTAAAACATAAATAATAAACGATTGATTTTAAACTGTCATAACGAATAGAAAACAAATCACAACTATTTTCACCCTCTAAAAATATCACAACTATTTTCACTCTCTTTAAATTGATCAAGTCGAAAACAGTTAAATTGTACACGTCATCATATTCAATTGAATCACGTTATTAGTACGTTCTTGTATGTTCGGTCACGCACGTTCACGGATTCCGCACGTCGAACGTTCGTTACGCAATCGTACGGTGTCAAAACCGATCCTACAAGTGGTATCAGAGCAGGAGCTCGATTGCGCTGATCAAACACATAGATTCGTACAAGATTTCATCGTTTTCAGACCTGAATTTCATCTATTTCTTCATCTTTTTCACTTTTATCATGGTTTTCACTGAAAAAGGTCAAATTGAACAGGATTTTATGGTCTAAAATTCATGATTTTTTGACATGTTGTGCGAAAACACTTGATTTACAACCCTACCAAATTTCAGAATATAATTCCTAGCCGTTTAGGAGATATTTGAAGTTTTAGGTCCGATTTTGTATCAAACAGCCAGGTTTCGCTTGAAAAAGCACATTTCGCTTGAACATTTCAAGCGAAACCTCCTTAAAATTGTGACCTCGCTTGAAAAGTGTGGTATTTTGAAGCGAATTGGTTTTGTTCGCTTGAAAATACATAGTTCGCTTGAAAAATTGATAGCAGTTTCATGCGAGAATGTAACACCTCGAAAATTCACGTCCTATAATGTGTTGACACGTGTCATAAAGTTTGAACGTGTGAAAGAATGTTATAAAAGGACTAAAGTTGACAAATATGGAAAGTATGTGATTATACGGGTTCTAAATGTCAACAGTGAATAAATATACTTCATAATAACCCTACATGATGTTTATAACATCAAACGAATAAATCATGGATCATACGAAGCTAAAAGTGAGAGATTACAAACTACAGGGGTTAAATGTGTCAACATGTTTAAAGATATACCTCTGAGTGACCTTTTGACAAACCCGAAGCTTTGTAAATGTTAATTATGCTCACTAGAATGCGCGATATAAATTTCATAAAGTTTCGTTATCGTATGAGAAAGTTATGATCAAATTCGTGTGCGAGGGGTTAAAGCGTAAACATTGAAAGTTAAGACTTTTCCGGTTAACCGGAAGTGTTCAGGGACGTGGCAAAGTGGGTATAAGTCCTAAAGCCCTTGTGGGTAAATATATGGGGGTCAAAATGCAAGAAATAACCTTGGTTGCCCTTTCGTGAAGCCAAAGGTCAAGTTGCAAAACAACAAAAATTGGAAAATCTGAATTTAGGGGCCATGCGGCCCGCGTGAGGATATGTTAAACGCGAGGCGGGCCGCGTCAGGCGCCCAGGTGCAGAAAAGCCAGCAGCCTCCTATATTCGCGGAATTTCGATCTTTAAACGAATTTTTAACATGGTGGGCGACCCCTAAACTGTTCTAGAGCACTAGGGACATGTGTATAGCAGTTGTGGTGTGTGCTAGACCTTGTTGTCAACCAATTGTGGTGATTGAATTCACTATAAAAGGGCCTTCAAGTTACAAACACTCCTCACACCTTCACCTGCATTTGTGGATCACTTTTGGAGCTCAAACTTCCTCTCAAGTGTTCTCTAATCAAGCTTAGGACCTTTGTAAGTTGCCTAACCTTCTCAAATTAATTTTAGCTTAGTTAATTAGCTAAAAGTCAAACCGTCGTAATTAACGGTTGACTTTAGGATTAATCACTAATGGTCCAGTGATTAGTCGAATCAAGAGTACCTTTAAGTAGGTAATTATGTGGGTAGTAAAACCTCAAAAGGGTTCCCCCTGATTACCACTCTAACTAGGTCAAAAGTCGGGTCAAACTAGTTTATAAAAAGTCAACAGGATACTTAAAATGCCATTTATGCATAATTAACATTATAGATCATATACAACCTGTTTGATCCTTGTTATAACTTGGTAATAAGTGTAAGAACATGTCTAAACTTGTTCAACCCGACAAATTCCTGTAAATACCCGGTTCGGAACCGAAAGTCACATAGTTTGACTTTCACTTTGACTTTCAGTTATGACCCGTTTAGGCATGTTTTAGAAATGCCTCAGAGGTTTAATTGGACTAGGTTAAATGTTAGAATAACCCTCTGTGATTATGCACCTCGGTTCATTAGTTATCCAATTAATATGCATGTTTCCGTTAACCGCTCTTATGTTGACCATTATGCCCTTATTACTTTAAAACATGATTTTTGGAAATGTAAAAGAGTAGAAACTTTAATTACTAATATATAAACTTGTATGCAAAGTTTGACATCAGTTTGAATTATAGATTTAGAGTTATGCTCAATATCGCAAAATTTAAGCTTTATGTTAATGAAACGGCGTAATTAGCATATAGCCCAGTTAAGCCTACTTTTTGACATCAAATCTTTTACCCACTGATACAATATATTATTTTGGGATTTTTAAAGATTTTTAATGAATTTTAGGCTGAGCATAACTAGTAGTCGTAGGCTTAATCCGGTAATTGTCGGTTTTGCCCTTACGGGCCATAAAATGAGTTTTACATATCTAAACGACTCCAAACCTTTTGCTACTGATCACATATGATAAATAAATTATTTTAAGCCTTCTGGAAATATAAAAATATCAGATTTAAGTATCGAACCCGGAAATGGCCTTTAATCGCCTTATTAAGCGTTTTTAGCGCAAAGTATGTATTAAAATTATATTGGACATACCCGGGTTGATACCTACTGATATATGAGACAAATTATAATATTTTAACAGTAAGCAAAGGTTGATAAACTCAGACTTCAGTTTTGAGCTTTTCGGCTTATGTGAAACTACCAAAATACCCATACGGGGCATAGTTTGGTTAAAAATGATAAGTTTCACATATATGCTTTATCCTATTGATATAAATTAGCAAATTATGTATTTTTTCTGATTACATCAGACCTGTAACTCAGATTGTTACTTAAACTCTTTTATAAACTTTTAAATGACCAAACTACCCCTACGGGGCCTAGTTTGTGTTTAAACACGTTTCGGGCATAATGAAAGACATCTTACTGATGTCGCAACATATTTGAGGCATAATTAACTTAGGAAACCTGTATATAGCTCTCATGAATACCCGTCACGCTTATTACGCGTACGGTTCGGTTTATGTAACAAGTTTACATAAATTAGCCGAAACGGGTCAAACCTTAACGGTTTTATCTCAAAATCCAGAATGTGAATAATAAACCCATATTAAACAAGTCTTCAAACTTGTCGGGTCTAAATCACATTCTATCCGGTCTTCGCTTAATCGTGCGTACGTACCGTATCTTTGAAACTAGCCGGTCTAAGCTTAAGCTTAATTAAAGACCCGTTAGGATTCTAATAGGTTATTATAAAACCTTCGTTCCAGATTAGGAGGACCAGTAAAAGCTACGTGCATTTTGCTAATTGTGAATTATACTTTGCTCAGGTAAATACTTTTAACTTATTTTCCCTATACGGGCTTGGGTTACGGTATATAGCATACCGCTTGATCGGGCATCAAATTCTCCACCGTTGAGTGGGTAATTGAATAAATTTGATCGGCTCGTTTAAACAGTATTGTTACTTAAAGCCTTTGGGGGGTTAATGACCATGTCCCGGATATCCTCGGCATCATTTTACGAAATGGCCACGACTTAAGCGCGGGGTGTAGGCGTACACCCGTCAGTGCACAAAAGAACATTGTGGTGTGTCTATTGATCTTTAACCCAGACAAGATCCGGGCTACTGAACGCACAAGGAACATGTAATTCGTTCACAAGATTATAATATTAAATAATTCTCCCAAGTTAAATAAAATGTTTATGCCATGTGCATCCAAACCAATTTTCAATCATTTTCCAAAATGAGTCAGTTGAATGTATTTACCAGTGTAAACTGACGTATTTTCCCAAAAAGATTAAATGCAGGTACTAAGCGAAATTGGCTGGGATTTCTCCTTAGCATCATTAGAAGTCTCGCAAGCTTAAGATGCCTGAAGTCTGTTGAACCATAAATATTATTTTTGTTTCCGATCCAACTGTGGATAAACATCCGAATATTGTGACATTTGACATTACAATATTAAATTCGGTTGTATCATATTTTTAAATTTGCTTCCGCTGTGCATATTGATTATTGTGTTGTTTGACTATTATGTTGCCAACCACGTCACGATACTCCCCCACCGGGCCCACCGGTGACACGTGGAAATCGGGGTGTGACAGGTTGGTATCAGAGCCAACACTGAGTGAATTAAACACTAACCTTTTGTGTTTAATCTCAGTTACACAATTGCACAATTCTAAACTTTCGAGTCTAGACATATAACATAGGACAAATTCCACTTTGTTGTGTTGTCCTTTATTTTGCATATATTTTGTTTGTTATCTCATATTGTGGTGACAGGATTTGAAAATGCCGCCAAGATTCTTCCGAAGGAGAGGACGAGGCAAGGGGCCGATCACCGCCCCCAACGATAATGAAGCTGGACCTTCGAATGCTCGAGCTCCATCTACGACAGAAAGTTACGATCCCCGGCAGAACCGGAGAAACCTTTTTGAGCCGGCTAGACGGTCGGTCTCACACAGCTCGACACCTCCTAACCCGTATGGGCCACAACCGGACTACGAGCCGAACAACCCTCAGCCTTCCTTCATACCATTACAACGATCCCTGTCTCATCATTCTTTCGGGGATCCTACACCAGTTTTCAGGGGACGGTTTAACCCGGCCAATTACATTCAAGAACCCGTGGGTTTTAACCCACTGGGGCCGGACGATCACTTCTCTGGCAATCACGCAGATGACATGGACGAGGATACTGATCCCGTCGAACCTGCAAGTGGCACTCCAAATCATCCGATCGAGATCTCCGACGGATCTTCCTTCCATGGATCACCCTATGTTGGTCCAGACAGCTTCCAAGCCATGTTCACTCGGCACGAGTGGTACTATACACCTCCTCACCATTCGTCGCCTCATCAGCAGCAACAGCAGAAACAGGATCCCTCTGTGGATTCCAGATTCCTGGCAGTCATGCCACCGCCTCCACCGCCGCCAGTGCAGCCGGCACCTCCGCAACCGCCAAGGCGAAGGAGAACAGGTGCGCGCATGTCGTCACGAGCAGGGGACTTCCATTTCAGTTCCCCACGTCAATCCAGTGGCAGCCACTATCCGCCACATCAGGAGGACCCACAAATGGGTGGACCCTCCAACCCAGCTGTGCCACAGCCACCGCCAATGGGTTTTGACAACCCAGTTCCAGCATATACGGGTTCCATGGCGTATAACCCGTTTGAGCCGCCGACTCACCACAATTATGGTTACGCGGAGGCCGACCCTTACATGGTAGCGGCAAACTACAACCCCCAAGGACCCTATGGAGATCCATGGGGAGTAGGTTACCCGACTCAGGGGTACCAGATACCTCCTCGACCTATTATCCGGATGCAATCGCAGCCGCCACGGTTTTCTCCCCCAGAAAGGGAGGAAATCCTACAAAGGTTGGATGAAGTAGAGCGAGGCTTCCACCGTGACCGTAGGGAGAGACAGACCTTCTTCCAAGGATTAGCAACCTTGATCAAAGGGAAGAACAAGAAGGATCACTGAATCCTTCCAATTGTTGGTGAGCCCCTGCGTGGGCCTGCATTTGCTGTATTTGTTTAAGCCCCTGCGTGGGTATGTATGTGTGTTGTTTTGACCCCTGCGTGGGTCTATTTTCCGTTAACCCCTGCGTGGGTATGATGTTTGTTTGTTTAAAGTCCCTGCGAGGACTAGTATGTTGATTGACCCCTGCGTGGGTAATTGTGTTGAAAAGACCCGTTTAGGGCAGCATGTAATATTATAATAAATTAATGGAATGTTTGTTTTATAAATTTCATGTTGCCATTATGTGCATATATAAATTATAAATGAAATAAATAAATTAAAATCATTCCTTTTTGAAATAATCTGCCTATGCAATTATTAATTAAGAATCTTAAAGTGTGAAACCTAGCCTTCGGGTCATCATAAGACCAGGCCAAGATGGTAAGACCTGTTCAAAAGATTCAAATCCCTGTTAACATCTGAAAAACATGTTAACACTCCTGGCAGATGTGATTCATTTGAAATCACACACGTTATTATTATATAAGGATCTTTCAAAGATTCCAAACCCAATTATATGATCTCTGAATCATGGGTTAAATCATCAATTAAGATGATCATATTTTTACCATACCTGGTAATATAGTGCCTACAGGCCATACTCATTTCCATATGAGCCAACAGACAGTGGTAGCAATGACTCCCTGTCAGATAAAGGTAATGAACTAGGTTCAAACCTCAAATGCTTTGATTCTCTGAAATCCTAGCATATAATTTATAAGTGTCCTTGTGACCAGGCCTATTGTGCCAGTATACCTTAATTTTTTGATTCTCTGAAATCATAGATTAAATAAAAAAAATGTCCACGTGACTAGGCCTTTTGTGCCACAAATAAAACTGTTGTTGTTTTATAATTAGGATAAATTATTATAGAAATCCTAAATAAATATGATTAATAAATTAACCAAATATGGTCTCTGTTTACCATGGTTAATGAATTTCCCTAAGGGGCAATTCCATAATAAACTCCCAAATAAACTATTGTCCTTGTTTTCTGCAACAGTTCAATTAAAATTGGCTAACTCGGACGAGGGTAATAGCCATCCAGTGGAGGTAAATAATGACGCCCGAATTAATTTAACGGGTGCGGAATTGAAAGCGATCATAGATGGCGCTGTTACACAGGCTTTGGAAAGGCAGTATGAAGAGTACAGTGGGACTCGTAGTAGGACCCAATCTACACAACCTTCAAAGCCACCGCCCAAGAAGGACGACCCGAAGAAAGACGATGATCGACGCTCCTCGAACCACAGTGCTCCATCTCAGCAGGTTATACTTAATCAAGGGCCCCGTGACAAGGGTTGCTCGTATAAATATTTTGTTTCTTGCAAGCCCCGGGATTTCACTGGGGAGAAGGGAGCCATTGACTGTATGACATGGCTGGATGAGATGGATACGGTTGTAGACATCAGCGGATGTGCTGAGAGAGACGTGGTCAAGTTTGTGTCGCTGTCTTTTAAGGGTGAAGCGTTAGCATGGTGGAGATCTCTGGTTCAGGCCACCGGAAAAATCCCATTGTACAATATGTCGTGGGATCAATTTGTTGCCCTTATCAGGGAAAATTACTGCCCCCAGCATGAGGTGGAGAAGATAGAATCTGATTTTCTATCATTGGTGATGACAAACCTTGACTGTCAAGCCTACCTAACGAGCTTCAACACGATGTCCCAGTTGGTTCCATATCTGGTAACCCCGGAACCAAAGCGAATAGCTCGTTTTATCGGTGGTTTAGCCCCCGAGATCAAGGCAAGCGTTAAAGCTTCTCGGCCAGCTACTTTTAGATCAGTGGCTGACATTTCCTTATCCCTCACTCTGGATGCGGTCAGGCAGAGATCGCTGAGGAATAAGGAGGCTGAGAAGAGAAAGCGTGAAGATGATGGTTCACGTAGATCGAACAAGAAACACCGTGGGAACGGTGACAACAAGAAAGGATCGAAGTCAAGGAAAGATGGGCATAATTCTGGTGAGAAGCCCAAATGCAAAATTTGCAAGAAGCATCACTTTGGAAAGTGCATACTTGAGTCGAACTCACAGACTCAGTCAAAATCTTATGCTTGTGGCATTTGCAAGTCCATGGATCACAAAACCTTGGATTGCAAGAAGATAAAAGACGCAACGTGCTACCGTTGCAATGAAAAGGGCCACATTAAGACCTACTGCCCTAAGTACAACAAGAAGCCTGAAGAGGCTAAGAAGACTAATGCTAGAGTCTTCAGGATGGACGCCAAAGAAGCAGTGCTAGACGACAACGTTATTACAGGTACTTTCCTTGTAAATGACGTCTATGCTAGAGTACTATTTGATTCAGGCGCTGATAAGTCCTTCATTGATAATAAGTTTTGTGAATTGTTGAAATTACCTGTCAAAACCTTAAATGTGAATTATGAGGTGGAGTTAGTAGATGATACACTAGAAACCGTCTCAACTGTGTTAGACGGATGTGTTATATCCATTAAGAACCATTCTTTTCCTTTGTCTCTACTCCCATTTAAGTTAGCTGGTTTTGACGTAGTTCTGGGTATGGACTGGTTATCTCATAACCAGGCCCAAATTTTCTGTAACATGAAACAAGTGGTAATAAAGACTCCGTCTGGTGAATCACTTACCATTCGGGGAGATACCCAGTATGGGCTGCCTGAGCAAGTGACTATGCTCAAGGCTTCAAAATGTTTAAAGAGGGGTTGTGTCATCTACATGGCACAAGTGATTATTGATGAGCCTAAACCGAAGTTAGAAGATATCCCTGTCATTTCTGAATTCCCAGAAGTTTTTCCGGAAGAACTACCTGGTTTGCCACCAGATAGGCAAGTGGAATTCAGGATTGATATCATCCCCGGAGCAGCACCAGTTGCCAGAGCACCTTATAGGTTGGCGCCCACAGAGATGAAAGAATTGAGGACACAGCTAGACGAATTGCTAGCCAAGGGTTTCATAAAACCTAGTTCGTCTCCTTGGGGAGCACCAGTCCTGTTTGTCAAGAAGAAGGACGGATCGATGCGTCTGTGCATCGATTATCGTGAGCTTAATAAGGTCACGATCAAGAATAGGTATCCTTTGCCTAGGATCGACGATTTGTTCGATCAATTGCAAGGAGCAAGTTATTTCTCAAAGATTGATTTGAGGTCAGGTTACCATCAACTGAAGGTTAGAGATGAAGACGTGCATAAAACAACATTTAGGACTCGTTATGGTCATTACGAGTTCCTAGTGATGCCTTTTGGGCTCACTAATGCACCGGCCGCGTTCATGGACCTCATGAATCGCGTTTGCAAGCCGTACTTAGATAAATTCGTCATCGTTTTCATCGACGACATTCTTATCTATTCGAAGAACCAAGCTGACCACGAGAAACACCTTCGATGTATTCTCAAACTCCTGCATCAGGAGAAGCTCTATGCCAAATTCTCTAAATGTGAATTTTGGGTTCGAGAGGTCCAATTCCTTGGATACGTGGTTAGTGAGCGTGGTATCCAAGTGGATCCCGCTAAGGTTGAAGCAGTTATGAATTGGCAAGAACCAAAGACGCCTACTGAGATTCATAGCTTCCTGGGATTGGCAGGATATTACAGGCGTTTCATTGAAAAATTTTCAAGGATTGCTGCACCCCTAACTTCCTTGACCAAGAAGAAAGTAAAGTTCGTTTGGGGCCCTAAGCAGCAAGAGTCCTTTGATATTCTGAAGCAGAAGTTGAGCAACGCCCCTGTTCTGACATTGCCAGATGGAATAGAAGATTTTGTAGTTTACTGCGATGCTTCACACACTGGCATGGGGTGTGTGCTTATGCAAAAAGGCAAGGTTATTGCCTATGCATCACGACAGTTAAAGGTGTATGAAAAGAATTACACCACCCACGACTTGGAGTTGGGTGCCGTCGTATTCGCACTAAAACGGTGGAGGCATTATCTTTATGGAATCAAATGTGTGATCTATTCTGATCACAAGAGCCTCCAGCATCTGTTCAATCAGAAGGAATTAAACATGAGGCAACGCCGTTGGATGGAGACTTTGAATGATTATGATTGTGAAATCAAGTACCATCCCGGCAAGGCGAATGTAGTCGCCAATGCCTTGAGTCGAAAGGAGAGGGTGAAACCCATCCGAATCAATGCCAAGCACATGGAGATAAAGAATAATTTGATTGAAAGGTTGTTAGCTGCACAGAAGGAAGCTGTGTTGGAAGCTAACTATCCTAATGAAAAGTTAGGAGTAACTGAGGAGCAGTTAACTCTTAGCAAGGACGGAATTTTAAGATTGAATGGACGAATATGGGTTCCAATTTATGGGGGACTTCGTGATGTTATCCTCCAGGAAGCCCACAGTTCCAAATACTCCGTTCATCCTGGAGCTGATAAGATGTACCAGGATCTAAAGGCAAATTATTGGTGGATAGGCTTGAAAAAGTCTGTAGCCACCCATGTAGCTAAATGCTTGACATGTGCGCAAGTCAAAGCCGAGCATAAAAAACCGTCAGGTTTGCTACAACAGCCTGAACTTCCTACGTGGAAGTGGGAAATGGTGACGATGGATTTTATCACCAAGTTGCCAAAGACAAGGAAAGGCAATGATACAATATGGGTTATAGTTGATAGACTGACTAAGTCAGCACATTTCTTACCCATCAAGGAGACTTATAGCTCCGATATGTTAGCCCAGTTATACGTTGATAAGATTGTAGCCTTACATGGCATACCTGTGGCTATTATCTCTGATAGAGATACTAGATACATGTCACATTTTTGGAAGAGTTTCCAACAATCTTTGGGCACACGCTTGAATTTTAGTACGGCTTATCATCCTCAGACTGACGGTCAGAGTGAGCGTACTATTCAAACGTTGGAAGACATGCTACGTGCATGTGCGATCGATTTGGGTGGTAGTTGGGATAAGAACCTACCATTAATCGAATTCTCCTACAACAATAACTACCATACCAGCATTAAGGCTGCGCCTTTTGAGGCATTATACGGTAGAAAGTGTAGATCGCCTATTTGTTGGGCGGAAGTTGGAGATGTCCAATTATCAGGACCAGAGATAGTGTTCGAAACGACGGACAAGATTGTCCAGATTCGTGACCGTCTCAAAGCTGCCCGAGATAGGCAGAAGAGTTACGCTGATCCTAAGCGTAAAGATTTTCACTTCGAAGTAGGTGACAAAGTCCTACTTAAAGTGTCACCCTGGAAAGGAGTGATGCGGTTTGGTAAGAAAGGCAAGCTAAGCCCGAGATACATAGGACCTTTCGAGGTTATCGAACGTGTCGGGTCAGTTGCCTACAAGTTAAACTTACCGGAAGAGCTCAGTGGAATTCACAATGTGTTCCACATCTGCAATCTGAAGAAGTGCTTCGCTGATGAATCACTGGTTATACCACATACAGATGTGCATATAGACGAGAGCTTAAAATTTGTTGAAAAACCTTTGTCGATTGAAGATCGACAGGTAAAGAAGCTTCGAAGGAAGCATGTACCTATTGTGAAGGTCAAATGGGATGCCCGTAGAGGTCCCGAATATACGTGGGAGGTTGAATCCACGATGAAAGAAAAGTACCCTTACTTATTTCAGTAAATCTTGGGTCGAGATTTATTTTAAGGGGGTGAGGATGTAACACCTCGAAAATTCACGTCCTATAATGTGTTGACACGTGTCATAAAGTTTGAACGTGTGAAAGAATGTTATAAAAGGACTAAAGTTGACAAACATGGAAAGTATGTGATTATACAGGTTCTAAATGTCAACAGTGAATAAATATACTTCATAATAACCCTACATGATGTTTATAACATCAAACGAATAAATCATGGATCAAACGAAGCTAAAAGTGAGAGATTACATACTACAGGGGTTAAATGTGTCAACATGTTTAAAGATATACCTCTGAGTGACCTTTTGACAAACCCGAAGCTTTGTAAATGTTAATTATGCTCACTAGAATGCGCGATATAAATTTCATAAAGTTTCGTTATCGTATGAGAAAGTTATGATCAAATTCGTGTGCGAGGGGTTAAAGCGTAAACATTGAAAGTTAAGACTTTTCGGGTTAACCGGAAGTGTTCAGGGACGTGGCAAAGTGGGAATAAGTCCTAAAGCCCTTGTGGGTAAATATAAGGGGGTCAAAATGCAAGAAATAACCTTGGTTGCCCTTTCGTGAAACCAAAGGTCAAGTTGCAAAACAACAAAAATTGGAAAATCTGAATTTAGGGGCCATGCGGCCCGCGTGAGGATATGTTAAACGCGAGGCGGGCCGCGTCAGGCGCCCAGGTGCAGAAAAGGCCAGCAGCCTCCTGTATTTGCGGAATTTCGATCTTTAAACGAATTTTTAACATGGTGGGCGACCCCTAAACTGTTCTAGAGCACTAGGGACATGTGTATAGCAGTTGTGGTGTGTGTTATACCTTGTTGTCAACCAACTGTGGTGATTGAATTCACTATAAAAGGGCCTTCAAGTTACAAACACTCCTCACACCTACATCTGCATCTGCATTTGTGGATCACTTCTGGAGCTCAAACTTCCTCTCAAGTGTTCTCTAATCAAGCTTAGGACCTTTGTAAGTTGCCTAACCTTCTCTAATTAATTTTAACTTAGTTAATTAGCTAAAAGTCAAACCGTCGTAATTAACGGTTGACTTTAGGATTAATCACTAATGGTCCAGTGATTAGTCGAATCAAAAGTACCTTTAAGTAGGTAATTATGTGGGTAGTAAAACCTCAAAAGGGTTCCCCCTGATTACCACTCTAACTAGGTCAAAAGTCAGGTCAAACTAGTTTATAAAAAGTTAACAGGATACTTAAAATGCCATTTATGCATAATTAACATTATAGATCATATACAACCTGTTTGATCATTGTTATAACTTGGTAATAAGTGTAAGAACATGTCTAAACATGTTCAACCCGACAAATTCCTGTAAATACCCGGTTCGGATCCGAAAGTCACATAGTTTGACTTTCACTTTGACTTTCTGACCCGTTTAGGCATGTTTTAGAAATGCCTCAGAGCTTTAATTGGACTAGGTTACATGTTAGAATAACCCTCTGTGATTATGCACCTCGGTTCATTAGTTATCCAATTAATATGTATGTTTCCGTTAACCGCTCATATGTTGACCATTATGCCCTTATTACTTTAAAACGTGATTTTTGGAAATGTAAAAGAGTAGAAACTTTAATTACTGATATATAAACTTGTATGCAAAGTTTGACATCAGTTTGAATTATAGATTTAGAGTTATGCTCAATATCGCAAAATTTAAGCTTTATGTTAATGAAACGACGTAATTAGCGTATAGCCCAGTTAAGCCTACTTTTTGACATCAAATCTTTTACCCACTGATACAATATATTATTTTGGGATTTTTAAAGATTTTTAATGAATTTTAGGCTGAGCATAACTAGTAGTCGTAGGCTTAATCCGGTAATTGTCGGTTTTGCCCTTACGGGCCATAAAATGAGTTTTACATATCTAAACGACTCCAAACCTTTTGCTACTGATCACATATGATAAATAAATTATTTTAAGCCTTCTGGAAATATAAAAATATCATATTTAAGTATCGAACCCGGAAATGGCCTTTAATCGCCTTATTAAGCGTTTTTAGCGCAAAGTATGTATTAAAATTATATTGGACATACCCGGGTTGATACCTACTGATATATGAGACAAATTATAATATTTTAACAGTAAGCAAAGGTTGATAAACTCAGACTTCAGTTTTGAGCTTTTCGGCTTATGTGAAACTACCAAAATACCCCTACGGGGCATAGTTTGGTTAAAAATGATAAGTTTCACATATATGCTTTATCCTACTGATATAAATTAGCAAATTACGTATTTTTGCTGATTACATCAGACCTGTAACTCAGATTGTTACTTAAACTCTTTTATAAACTTTTAAATGATCAAACTACCCCTACGTGGCCTAGTTTGTGTTTAAACACGTTTCGGGCATAATGAAAGACATCTTACTGATGTCGCAACATATTTGAGGCATAATTAACTTAGGAAACCTGTATATAGCTCTCATGAATACCCGTCACGCTTATTACGCGTAGGGTTCGGTTTATGTAACAAGTTTACATAAATTAGCCGAAACGGGTCAAACCTTAACGGTTTTATCTCAAAATCCAGAATGTGAATAATAAACCCATATTAAACAAGTCTTCAAACTTGTCGGGTCTAAATCACATTCTATCCGGTCTTCGCTTAATCGTGCGTACGTACCGTATCTTTAAAACTAGCCGGTCTAAGCTTAAGCTTAATTAAAGACCCGTTAGGATTCTAATAGGTTATTATAAAACCTTCGTTCCAGATTAGGAGGACTAGTAAAAGCTACGTGCATTTTGCTAATTGTGAATTATACTTTGCTCAGGTAAATACTTTTAACTTATTTTCCCTATACGGGCTTGGGTTACGGTATATAGCATACCGCTTGATTGGGCATCAAATTCTCCACCGTTGAGTGGGTAATTGAATAAATTTGATCGGCTCGTTTAAACAGTCTTGTTACTTAAAGCCTTTGGGGGGTTAATGACCATGTCCCGGATATCCTCGGCATCATTTTACGAAATGGCCACGACTTAAGCGCGGGGTGTAGGCGTACACCCGTCAGTGCACAAAAGAACATTGTGGTGTGTCTATTGATCTTTAACCCGGACAAGATCCGGGCTACTGAACGCACAAGGAACATGTAATTCGTTCACAAGATTATAATATTAAATAATTCTCCCAAGTTAAATAAAATGTTTATGCCATGTGCATCCAAACCAATTTTCAATCATTTTCCAAAATGAGTCAGTTGAATGTATTTACCAGTGTAAACTGACGTATTTTCCCAAAAAGATTAAATGCAGGTACTAAGCGAAATTGGCTGGGATTTCTCCTTAGCATCATTAGAAGTCTCGTAAGCTTAAGATGCCTGAAGTCTGTTGAACCATAAATATTATTTTTGTTTCCGATCCAACTGTGGATAAACATCCGAATATTGTGACATTTGACATTACAATATTAAATTCGGTTGTATCATATTTTTAAATTTGCTTCCGCTGTGCATATTGTTTATTGTGTTGTTTGACTATTATGTTGCCAACCACGTCACGATACTCCCCCACCGGGCCCACCGTTGACACGTGGAAATCGGGGTGTGACAGAGAAGGTGTGTTCGCTTGAAAGTTTGTGATCGCTTGAAAGTAATCAGTGTGTCTGCTTGAGTTGATCGCTTGAACTGATTTTGATTGAACGTGAACATAACAGTTGTTGGTCCTATTAGAAATTTGTTGGAATATTTGTTGTCGGTGCATGTGATCACTTTCAATCAGTTTTATAATCAATTAATACTTGTCGGATAAGTGATTTTGTCGTCCCAATCACAAGAGTTAACTAAATTCAGAAAGTTAATCAGATTTAAGTAGTGTCAGCCCATTGAATGCAAAGTGTCGGCCTTTAATAGTGTGTCAGTACATGTGATACACTTGGTTTACTTAAAACTCATCGAATTAATGATTTGCATGTGAACGGATCAAAAGTAACAATACATTTTAACGGTCCAATCAACATTTAATACATTCAATTTAAAGATTGTCGGCCAAATACACTTGTTGATATCCGGATTGCATGTGATTGTATTTGTTTGCTTGTGGAATCAATTTGTGATAATTGATCTGATCATCACGGATTATAGTTTGCTTGTGGGCATGTGATTGATTGAGTAAAAAGGTGTTCATTCATTCATTCATTCATTGATTTCACCCGAACTACATTGAACGAATCCGCAAATCTTCGACACGAGTCTTAGATTGATTTCATCAACAAACACACTGTTACGTATTCAGTTTGTTTGAACTGATCATTTGTTTGTTCGTTTGCAGGTGATTCGAGGTGATTTACAAGGTGCAAATACCAAGAAGTTGATATTTTGTGGACTTTGAGATAAAGAAATTTTTTGAACCAAGTCACTTAACAAAGAAATTGTGATCAAAATGTTTGACGAAAAGGAAAACAAGAATCTTGAAAATTTAAATGATTGGCCTAGTGAATCTTGGTATGAGACGAGAAGTGATAAGAATGTTTATGTTAAAAGATTCGAAATTTTTTTGTGTATGAAGCATGAATCATTGGAGAAGTTGGAAAAACGGTTTAATGAGCTACTTATCAAGATAGAAAAACATGGGATATGGGTTTCAAATGATGAAACAATTTCAAAATTTGTTGATGCATTACCTTTGGAATGGGATAAATTTTTGCATGAACTGAAACGGGATTCTAGTTTATCACGCTATGATTTAAGAAGTTTCATCAATACACTTAAATCACACAAATGTGATGAAGAATCAAGAAAAAGGAAGTTAATGGATGAAATAAGAGGAGAATTAGAAAAGATAAATTTGGATGTAATCATTGAAATGAGAAAAAGAATCTCTGTGTGTCTTGCAGCAAAAAATGATATGATATACGATATTAAGAGGGGTTGTTATATTGATGAATATATGAATCCTCTTGATTTTGTTAAAATTTTTTCTGCAGGTACATACAAGACAGAGACACAGGATATTTCAAAGATTGAAGAATCCAAGAAAAATGAAATTTCAAAATGTGAAGTGGTGTGCTCAAAATGCGAAAAATCCGAAGCAGAAAATGTCAATCTCTTGAAAGATGTAGAGAATTTGACATTGGAAAACAAAGCTTTGAAAGACGAAAAGAAAGCTGATAGTGAACAGATTCTGGAGTTGCGCTTGAATTGTGAAACACTGAGATCTGAAAATGACAAACTTTTGAAGAATGTTGAGAGTTTGTCATTAGAAAACAAAAATTTTAAAGAAAAAGAAAATGTTTTTGAAAATGAAAAATTAAAGATTGAAAAAAAATTTCAAAGTCAAATGAATGTTTTAGAAGATGAAAAATCTGTTATTTTTAAAAATAATCTTGAGAAACAGATTGAAATAAATTCTCATCTTCAGAAAATCATTCGACTTGAAAATGAAGCTGAAATTGCTCGAAACAAAATTGATGAGCTTGAGAGTAAATTGAAAGGTTTTGTGAATTCTACATCACATGTTTGTCCAAAACCGATCAATTCAGTTCCAATAAGTGACAATGTCACAAATTTTGACAAAGTCAAAATTGAAGATTGCGATGACAAAGCTGATGATGAAATAGAAAAAGAAAAGAAAAGAAAAATATTTTTAGAATTACAAGAAAAATTTCAAAATACTGTTTTGCAGTCTACTGAAATAGGTGAATGCTCTAAGAAAAAACCTGTTAAGAAGATTGTAGAACAGAAACAAAAAGTTAAAAATTTGAAAAATTTTCAAAATGAAAATAAAAGCTCATCAGTTCAGTCATCCAATCATTATGAAAAATTAAAAAAATTTAAAAATCAAAACTCAAAAATAGTTGGTAATCAGTGGTGCAGGTTTGACCACAGTTCTCAAAAGCCAAATCCAGCTTATAGGAGAAGATGGGATGAAGATTCATCAAGGACAAATCATTACAATGATAGAAAACAAAGAAATGGTGATTACCACAAGGCAAATCAATGTTTTGATCTAAGTGTGTGGTATGAAGACAGTATGTGGTATGAAAGTAGTGAGAGGTATGATAACAGAGTGTGTTACACTTGTGGATTTCAAGGACACATTGCTGTTAACTGCCAAAGTCAGAGATTCGAAACAAGAAGGTGCTATGAATGCCACATCAGAGGACATATTGCCAGAGATTGCCCAATGAGATCAAAAGGAAGATAGAGGGCTAAATCTCAGAAAATGGGAAAGAAATCAGTCAGTGTCAAGCCCAAAGAACAGAAAGTTCTAGAACCAAAAGTTCACGAACAGAAAGTTTAAGAACCAAAAGTTCACGAACAGAAAGTGAAGCTTTCACAGGGGCAGAAAGACAGACTGAGGAAGAAAAGGAAGAAGGCGAGAGAGTATCTCGAAAGGATTTTGTCCTCGGATACAACAAGAAAATCAGATAAAAGATCTGATAAATCGTCTTACTCTCCAAAGAATGACAAATCAAGCAAAACGAATTCATCAGATACAAATCTGAGGACAGAATGGAGTGTTAAGAAAGAAAAAGTTCTTGGCAATGAATTTGTTTCTTCGGAAACAAAGGAGCCACGTGTTGGCGATGAATCTGACTCATCAAAGTTAGACAAGCCACATTCAGGCAATGATTTTGGTTCGTCAAAACCAAAAACGCCATCTGTTGAGGTAAAAACTGTTAAACCCAAGAATGGTCAGGCTTGGGTGGATCTTTTCAAATGAAAAACCTGACTTGCCGGAGTTCCCAGGTTGGTAAGTGTGGAACAGGAATCGGCATATTTCTTGAGAAATTCACAGGTTGGTAACTGTGATATTTCGAATCACAAAAGACTAATCAAGGACATTAAGTTGTACTTGATTTATCTTTCCGATAAGTGGATAAAGGTGAACAATGTGATGAAAGAACCCCGAGTTTGTAAAAAGACAAACAAAACTAATTTTCCGGAAAAACCATTTTGATTAAAAAAAACTTAAGTGTTTTGAAATCTAAATGGGAAAATAGTTTGTTGTCAGGGGGAGTTCTGATTGTTAAGCCAAATGGATGGCGAATTAAAGTGATTCGATATCAGTTTGTCATTTTTGTACAGTTTATTTTCAAATTTTCCTTGAAAATCAAAACTGAAACATATTTTGATTTTAGGGGGAGAAAAATTTTTAAAAAATTAGAAAATTTGAAAATGTCAAAAACATTGAAAAAGCAAAAATGAGTTTTGGTGTATAAAAGAGGAAATGATAGTACATCAGTAGACGATCACAGCATGCTAAAGATGTGGAAAGTTAAAAAGTGATAAACGGTCTCACAGATGATATGCCAGTAGATTGTGACGGGATATAAACCTAAATTCAAACTTGCTTATATCGTGGGTAACATCTCTTGGATATATGGGTAACCCCCGAAATCTTGTTTGAAAGATTCATTTTTCTGATATACTAGGTTTTTTTATACTCAGTGATATCTGGGGTATTATTCCGGGACTTCTGCTGAATGGAAGTTCTGACCTAGTCCTCGAATAATACTTTCCGTAAATGCTTGAAACATAGCATCACCCTCAGCATAAATGATAAGACAATAAAATTGCTTAGCAATGCTGTTGTAAAAAAAAATCCTCTAAAGGGGACACACCCAAAAGTTGAGTCATGATCTCTCTGCTAAACGGTAGTTCTGACCTGAGCTCTCATGATTCTTCATAAATTATTAACCCCTTACAGATATCATTTGTGTTATAATTACCTGTAAGACTGAATATTGGGATCTGGATACGGGAGTATATTCTGAGGTGGGACACGTGATTAAGTTTAAGTATCTAAGACATTAAACTCGTATCTCGAAGCAGTTGAACTTTGTGTGAAAATTTAAGTGGACCAGTATACTGACAATCTATGTGAATCGTTTAGAACTTAAAATGATTAAAGCTTAACGGTGCTAGTGATTGGTCTCATAAACTGATATGATCCTCTTACACAAACTCACAAAAATATTGTTTGTATATATTTCTTTACTGCATTTCTTCAAACTCAAAATCCGAAAAGATTTTAGTGTGTTTTAGTATAAAGTTTTGAAAAATACAAAAAGATTTTCGACAACTGATGTTGGAGAGTTGATTTTCAAAATTCCAAGTGCTAAACTTGATGAACTAGAGGGTTGGGAGAATATGTTGAAAAATTTGAATGTTATATACAAATGTTTTGAAAGATTGTGTGATTAGTTAATCAAGGTCATTCACTTGAACTTGATGTAACTATACAGATTGATGAATGAATGATTTCTACCTAGTAAGTTTCTTAAATATAAGTGTTATAAATTTGTGAAACTTATGTTATGGGTAGAGGATGTGCAGGTTAAACAGGTTTCAAATCCTGAGCAGATGCAAAATAGAGCCAGGAATTGATCCTGAACTTGTGAACCTGTGAAAGCCAGACTACGATCCCGACAGTTGAGTCTAAGGGGGAGTCTGAAGACGAGCTCAACGCAAGAGAAAGCGTGGATTCAAAGAGACAGATAACTATCTTGGAGGAGCTTGTATTCGGAAAGGCAGGCGTCGATCCCAAAAGCATGGAAGCTTGACGAAAGGGGGAGCCTGAAAGAAAAATAGTCTAAGAAGAAGGGGAGCAACGGAAGCTCGAAAACAGATCCACGGGGATTCTGTTCGTGAAAGGGAAAAGACAAGACGCTACGAGATTGACTACGCCAATATCCAAGGGGGAGTCTGTTAGTGCATTATGTGTCTATCGCCTCCGTCAATTAATTCCGTAGCTGAAACTGAAGAAATATAGTCTTATATTGTAATATTTAGATAGAATTAGCAAGGTGACATTTTGGTAATTAATGAGAAGTCTCATTAATTCCAAGGGGTATATATAGGGAGTTAGAGTGTTAGAGAAAAGACTTTTGCTCATTTGTGATCTAAGGAGCTTAGAGTTTAGAGAGAGAAAGTCTAGAGAGAGAAAGTTCTCTCGTGTGATTCTCGGCTTTGTACACGTCATCATATTCAATTGAATCACGTTATTAGTATGTTCTTGTATGTTCGGTCACGCACGTTCACGGATTCCGCACGTCGAACGTTCGTTACGCAATCGTACGGTGTCAAAACCGATCCTACAAGAAGTTTATAAAAATCTTTTGGGCCTTTTGAAAATTTGGGCCTCGAGCGACAGCACGGATTGGTCGGCCCGAGAGCCGACCCTGGTTCAATGGCTCAATGCCTAGGGGCGTAGCTTTGTGGGGGCCGGGAGGGGCGCCCGACCCCCCGAACTTTTCGCTCAGTAGTGCCCGATATGTAGTTTTCGTATAGAATTTTTTAGGTATATACGTTTTCGACCCCCGGTTTTATAATTTTTTTAGGTGTATACGTTTTCGACCCTCCAATCGGAAATCTCAAGTTTCACCACTGTGAATGCCAACCTCTTTTGTGACTGTATAAACTTTTTGTCATCTTTTTTTCTTTGCAGAACCTTTTTCCTCATCTATTGTATGCATGTTATTGTGTATTAAACGAATATGTAATTGGTTATAGTTTAGAGACTAGACATGTAAGTATGTAACATCATGCCTATATACGTCACTATGATGGAACCTTAACATTACATCAATCTAATACAATCACAAATTCAAGATTTAATTTTGTGGATGTGAGTATCTATAGAGCTCGTGATGCGGTGGTCCACTAAGTTTAGTAGCCGCCTCACCTTGTCCTCCGTATATCAACATCTCCATTGTTCTTGTTAAACATATGATATAAACTTTTGTACTTTTGCGTCAACTAAAAAGCCAAGCCACCATTAGTGTTTGTGCTAGAAGTGATTAAGATGGGAAGTAGACCACCTACAACAATATTTGTAGACTCATATGGTTATTTTAGATTTTAAACATTGGAACTTGAAGAGTTATAACGTTTTAATATCAATAAAGTTCGATATCATATTACCTTTAGTTTTTATGCCTTAAATATGACTTGTTACCTAATTACTTAGGCATTTAATCAGTCACTAGAATGGATTAAACGATGAGCGAACCACTTGACAGAAAGTTCGTTTACATTCTCTTTCATTTAATAATCGAACAAACATGACCATATTTTTTTTGTTCATTTAATTAAACAAACAAACATGTACACATGTCTCCTTAGTTCATTTACGTTTGTTTATATTCGTTCATTTGTGTTTGTTAGTGTACGTTTGTTAAATTATTTATTTAAATTCATATATTACTAACAATATTAGTTTAAAAACTATTTCCCTTTCAGATTTTAGAACCAGTTACATTTTAATATTTAATTAATTAATAATTAATCAATGGTGCATTTTTATCAATACTATGGATGGATTGATGATAGTGATTGGCATATGGTGTTGTAAAGCTTATATTCATTCAATTTAATATTTGACTTATCTAATACTATTTAAAGTTTTAAACTTTAGTTAAGACTTAATTTAAATTATCTTTATTTATTTCATTACTTCTGGAATGTTGAATGTAAGAATGATGGTCCTTTAGACTATATTTTAGATATTTACATTTATTTTAAATTGGTCTTTGTTTGTGTTCGTTTTATGTACATTTGTGTTTTTTTTATGTTTGTGAACTTTTGGAACATAAACGACAAAAACACAAACAAGAAAATCCGTTCGTTTAAGTATTTGTGTTTATGTTCGTTTGTTCTGCTAAAGTTAACCAAATGAACACGAACAAGCTATGTTCGAGTTTGTTTAGTTCGTTTACACACCTATAACGAATGATCTCAAAACACTAATTTAGAGTTTAGTAGAAGAGAACGTAGTATTTAAACATAACATTGAGGCCATAAGGGAGAGTTTAGAACCTCAATACCCCTAAACATGATAATGCAAGTTCCAACACGATCACACAACTTGTTGGGTATGCGCTTATGATTACCAATTACACATTTGTGTGATCTTTCAACATAACTATCGGTTTCGATTCCACTCAGCAATCTCTTCCCATGAGTAGCCATCAATCCCAGCTTGTGGATTCATGTGTGTAGTTCCATAAGCAAAGTACTGACCCGCGCCTTGTGTAGTATTCGCGTTGGCGCTACCACTGGTGGTGGTGGCTGCAGCCATGGTGGTGGGATTAGAATACATGCTATAACTTGTTTCACTTGCATTATGTCCGGTAAAATGTTGAACTATTTCTTTGAATTGAGAAGGGTTCTTCGCTTCAACCAAAACCGGGCTAGAAATGTACTTCACCTTTACGCTCTTGTCGCTAGCTTCTGGTGTCGGATTCTTACCCGCAGCTCTCCCACCATTGTTTTTGTTCATTTTGGAAAGAACAAAAAAAAGAGTATGTTGTGTAAGAATAAGATGAATATAGAACGTGTGGGGGGTTTAAATACTTGTGTTTGATGCCAAACAGTACAACTTTTATTGCATAAGATATAAGCAACACAATAACGGTATATATAGTTGATTGGTGTCAGGTTTAAGGTTTCGAGAACACCGGTGGTTATGTTTTATATGGGTAAAACAAAGATGTACAGTTTTGTATGAATAAGGTACAAGTGATTAATGCGGTTTTTTTAGGTGCGCTGAACCTTCGTAGAATGAGTACTGAAAAGGAAAAAAATGAAGATTTGTTTATTATTGACTTAACAGAAGTGGCTTCGTGGATGCAACTGAAAAATTGACGGTTATATAGGACAAGTGGACACTGACTTTGAAGCTATACAAGGGTTATTGGATTTTATCACCATAACTATTGGTCATTGGCCGCTGCCACCCCCAACTATCACTTTGACGCCCGCCACCCCCAACTTAACATTTAGTGTGTTCTATCACCAGATCACTAACTTTTGATCATGTTTATATACTTTTGGGGGTGCCCTAAGATCCCTAAAACATTTCCAAGATCCCTATGACACCCCAAAAAGTGTAGTAACAGGATCAAAAGTTAGTGATTAGTTAACGATGTGGTGACAGAACACACTAAGTGTTAAGTTGGGGGTGATGAGCGTCAAAATGATAGTTTGGGGTGGCAGCAGCCAATAACCAATAGTTGGGGGTGATAAAATTTAATAACCCGCTATATAATGATTTATGATAAGAAGAAGATACCAAGAACATGTAGTTTTAGTTCTGATCACAAGGTTAAAAAGTCTAGGGAAGAAGCATGTAGGAAGGTGGGAATGTGGCTGCTCAAATTGAATTGATTAAAGTTTATTTTGTACCAACATGCTCCATTTTCTCGGTTTAAGTGTGACATTTTACCAATCACTAGGTTTACGTAACGAAATGAATAACTATTTATAGAAATTAGTAATTTTAAATTACTGATTGTGGATATAGGTTTGCCCATGTGCTCAATATGTCATATTCATAGTGTTAAATGAAATTTGTTTTTAAAATAAAAGGACAAAATTACAACGTCCTTATAAAATTGCATCTTTCATCTTTAATGTTTAAAAGTTATACCGGCTTTTATTTACATTTCAATTTTGTTTTAGGTTTTGTTCATTATTGCAAACTCGGTTAGTTTCTATAGTTAAGTCATGTCACGTGCGTGTCATGTGAGAGCATTTTGGTACTTTCACCATAACTTAGCAAAAAGAAAAATAATATGATATATAAATTGGAACAACATCGTCGTCGCCATGACCCCTCGTTTTTCTTTCTGGCACCACAATCTATTTAAAACTCTCTCAATCTCTATCTATTCTCCTTTCCCTAAACATTTCGAAACCATCTTTAAAACATATGTCCAAGATTCCAAAATCAAGAGGAAGACTCAACAGATGAGTGAGATATCTAAACTAAGTTATCGAAATGTTTATTGAATGGATATGAGTAGGGGTGCAAATGAGCCGAGCCGAGCCCGAGCTCGAGCTCGGCTCGATTCGAGCTTTATTTCTAAAGCTCGAGCTCGGCTCGAAGGTTATTTTTCAAGCTCGAGCTCGGCTCGGGCTCGACTCGTTTAGTATTTATTAATTAATTTATATTAATTATAATTATTATTATACATATAATCAAGTTATTTTTTTATATTTATATAAATGGTAATTATTATTATTATATAAATATATGTTTAATATATTAATAAAAAATATATAAACAGAAAGCTCGTTTAGGCTCGCGAGCCGGCTCGAGCTCGATAAGTGAAGCTCGGGCCCGGGCTCGTTTACTAAACGAGCTTGTTTTTTAGGCTCGGGCTCGAGCTCGTTTAAGCTCGCGAGTAGCTCGGCTCGTTTGCACCCCTAGATACGAGTACTTTAAACAAGATTTTTTAAAACATTTGTCACACTCTCAAGATTTTTGTTGATTCTTCGTGGGCACTGTCTATATGTACAATACGAAGATGATTTTGACTTAGTAATTGATTATTAATGTTTGTAATTAGATAGATTCAGGCAGTGGAAAAGCATGATAAGGTAAAATAAATAAACATGCATTGTTGTATATTTTGTTTATTCATTGTTTAAAAGAACTATATCATAAAATTGAGATTTAGTTATCTTTAAATTCATTATAGTGTTGCTACATAACTATTTTTATAAGAAAAATGATTTAAAAAAAACATACAGTAGATGTATTGTACCTAATTTATATACTCAGCTATCCGTGATTATATAAATAATGATGTGTACTTGTATTATACGCTGTGATATTAATGCGTTATATACATAATTATTTCAATGTGTTATGTTTGCACAATAATATTGATGCGTATAACCTTGCCAAAAAAATGCGTCTATTGGTTTCTTACATTTCTCACGCTAAAAAACATTGTATAGTACCCTTTCTTATATATAGACACACACTCACCCTCATTCAGATACAACAAGTGAGATTCCTCTCGCGTTGTGACGGGCACTTGGTCAGTATTGGTTCGTTTTCGCTACGTTACCATTATATCGGTATTGTTGGATTAGTATGCCCAATTCCAATATTCTATATTGGACACTAGTAATAAGGTATGATCCAAAGATTACACTTTGGGCAACAAACAAGATCATCTATTAAAGAATTAAATATTCTAAGAAAAGTGTGACTTGAAAATAATTTAATAGTTGAATAATATATTCAAGTTTAAGGGTTTGTTTGTAAATAAATATACTCTAAGAGTTATTATATATATATATATATATATATATATAGGGTAGGGTTCCAGCGTGAACAACCTCCCAAGCGTGAACTGCATGAACTGATCTGGACCATTGATTTCCTTTTTAGTTGTTAAGGGTATGATTGTAATTATATAAAAAATTAGATTTAAATCATTATTTTAATAATTGAATTAAGTTACATCTTTCCTATTTTAAATTCATTATCCACAATATCTTTTATTTCATTTTTATTTTTCACATTTCACCACCAGAATTCGAATTATGATTTTTAAGATCCACGTAACTTTCATATTTCAACGGTGTAAACATGTGTACTTGGGATTTTGAACAGTACACATGCGTACTCAGCATGGTACATTTGTGTAATTAGCTACATAATACATACATATAAACAAACAAAACCTGTAAAACTAGTTTATATTAAGCAAATAACAAGTTACATAATGTTTGCCAAACCAAAAAAAAACATACAATTACAAGTTCCAGTTTCGTGAAAACAATAAACGCAACATAATCGGAAAAATAAAAAAGACATAGTCTTTTACAACTATTCGTCGCGTTGTATGCTGAATCATCCTTATCGACCAAGCAAACAAACATACGTGAATCATCCTTATCGACCTCATACGTGAATCATCCTTATCGACCTTCCATCTCCACTTTTCTCGTTTACGACGTCTCCTATAATAACACAAAAAACTCAACAATTAATACTTTGCATAATTCACAAAAAAAATGAGATATCACAAAAACAGACGCTATACACATGTGTACATCGCATTAAAAACAGAGCAAAAAATCAGAATACACATGTGTACATCGCCTTAAAAACATAGCAAAATCAGAATACACATGTGTGCAGCGCCTTAAAACCAGAGCAAAATCATAATACACATGTGTACAGCGCCTTAAAAACAAGCAAAATCAGAATACACATGTGTACAACGCCTTAAGAACAGAGCAAAATAAAAGAAATACACGTGTGTACATTGCATTAACAACAACCTTCAGAACCTCATAACAAATCTTCAAATTCTCAACCAAACAATAATAATTTTCAACATTAAAACAATGAAAAATTGCAAAGTATTTGGTAATTTGGTTAAATATTGAATAATTTAGAACTTCAAGAAATCAATCCACTGTTTACGATATTAAAAGAAGAATCATATGCTTAACCCATATTAGAAGCTGCCTAATCTTCCATGCATAGATCTTTCAGAAATTCACAGATGACAAATTCACAGCTCATTTACACAAAATCCCTTGATTGATTAAATCTCTTTCAAGCTCGTCGTAACTGAGTTTAAACACAAGATTACCTACATTCTCACTTCCACAGCCCTAATTCCTCCCAAATTGAAATAAGGTTATAAAAACAAATCGTCTAAACACAACAACCAACAACTAAGAATGGTGAATAAAACGAGTAAAATCAGTTGTTAAATCAGTATTAACCTTTCAAAGTTAACCACAACCCTAGGAGGCAGTACGTGTTACCTATCAGATCCCATCGGACCACCGTCGACCCCCATCGGACCACCGTCTACTTCATCAGCGATCTTGAAGGCTGATAACAGAGCAAAGAGAGAGATGATTGTCGGAGATGGTATCCTCTGCTTCCGGCGGCACGGAAGTCGACCCCCATCGGACCACCGTCTACTTCATCAGCGATCATGAAGGCTGATAACAGAGCAAAGAGAGAGATGATTGTCGGAGATGGTCTCCTCTGCTTCCGGCAGCATGGAAACTTCGAAGGTATCCTCTGTTTTGGTTGATGTCGGCGATGATATGTGAGAGAGAAAGTTATGTATGTTTGACTAAGAGGTGAATAAAACCTAAATATAGATATAAACGGGATTTATGCAACCAATTTAATATGGAAAATTACACAAATACCCTTGTTCACTTAATTACATAGTAACAAATAACCAAATAATTACCATGATGCCATTCACTTAAAATCTCAAGATCATAAAAATCAAGGGCCCAGATTAGTTCACGCAGTTCACGCTGGAGAAAATGTTCACGTTTGAACCTAATCCTATATATATATATATATATATAGTATTAATTATCTATATATAGTATTAATTTGTAACTTGGTTGTGCATTAATTATCTATATATAAACTCTAAGGGTTTGTTTAACTAATTATCTATATATATATAGTATTAATTTGTAACTTGGTTGTGCATTATTGTGTTGTGCTTTATGCTTGACTTCTTTTTATACTTATTGTTGTTGTACCATGCTTTGTGGTGTTGTATGTTTGCTTCATCTATAAAACCTCCACCCTCCTCCTCATTTACCCTTTTCATGGCCTGCCTCTCCACCTCTCACTCATCCGGAGATTCCCAACAACCCTCTTCTCCGGCCAAGCATTGTTACGGTGAATTGTCTTTCTTCTTGCTCTTTATGTTTGGTTAAGCCTATGGTTAACCCGATAGGGTTTTAAGGTACGCTTGCATCTTTGTTGTTGAATCTCTGGCAAAACGTTGTTAACCATCAACGGTTTTACGACAGTTTTGTTTTTTCATTGTTGTTGTCACACCCCAACCGATGGCGGAATCATCGGGGCATGGCACTGAGCGAAACAGATTGTCCAGAAGTTTCCATAACAGTTATCAATACTATTCAATTTAAATAATACGTCCCATACCGTATCTCAAACAGTAAAATAATTATTACAGACAAAAAAATCTAGGCAAATATTCTGTTCCGGCAACTCAGATTTAAATAGACAGCAATTGTTTATCTGCTTCTAGGGACCCTTAGTTTAACCACTACAGACAACTATTTGTTGGGCTCTAAAGCGTTATCCTAGCTTCAAATTCCTACCAAGTATGCGTCCTAAGCACCTGTCACATACGTTAAAATAAAGTCAATACATATAATGTAAAGGTGAGCATACAAGTTTGATAATAGCATATAAAGTTCGAATTCGTTTACGCATAACCAGCACGTACACATAACGAAATGAAGCACGTTAGTTATCGACATAGATCCATCGATACCAATGCCTGCGGATTGACTTCCCGAGGCAGTTCGCAATACATGATTACCACCATAATCCATGCAAGTAAGTGATTCTTAACAACCCCCGTGTGAACGGGTGCTGAGTCCAAACTATAGTACTATCGTTGCTAAGGCAGGTAGACATCATTCCATGTGTAAACATAACAAACAAGCATTCATAAGCCACGTATAACATGCATTAACGGTTAGCGTTCAAATAGTATTGAGTAGTGTGATTATTGTAGTTTGAATATTCGTAACGTATGTAACACCCAAAAGTGCTTAAAGCAAAAAATGGATCGAGTATACTCACAACGATTGATGGATTGAAGGGAGCGTTTAGCGAGTAAGGTTAGCCTGAATAGATTTGATAGCATAACGATAAGTGATGTGTAAAACGTCACAAAGTGTGAAAGGGTCGGATGGTGGTTCGATCGGATGGTAATCCGATCGGACAGCAATCCGTGCGGATGACAATCCGTTCGGGTGGTCATCCGGTCGGACAGTGGTCCGGTCGGATGGCGATTCGAGTGGATTGTTTCTTCCTATGAGGAGAATGTGTTTGTGTATGATGGCTTGAATTTTGAAGTTTTCGTTGTAGTATTTTGAAAACATTGAAGTATCTCTATCCATCAAGTCGGTCGATCGGATGACTGGTCGTGCGGATGACAATCCGTTCGGATGGTCATCCGGTCGGACAGTGATCCGGTCAGACGGCGACTTAGCGATGAGGTTACTTACTGAAGGCAAGTTCACAATAGAAGTGTCATTCGATCGGATGGCAACCTTGTTATTGAACATGTTGAAAATTGTTTAAGTCTTTAAAGTCTTAGTATCTCATGATCCGAAGAGTAATCCAGTCAGATGGTCGTTCGATCGGATTACATTTCGTTCAATACTCAAACTCTAAATAAGGTTGTTTAAAAGGTGGGACCCAAGTGTGATCCGTTCGGATGACAATTCGTTCGGATGACCTATCTGATCGGACAGCAATCCGTTCCGATTGTTCCGTTCGTCCTACACTTGATCGTTTTGATGGTTTTTCGCTATGTCGAGGCACTTTGACAACGTGTTGGCCAACAGAACCCCTAGTTCGACCCAGGTGACCAACCCGACCAGGAATCACCCTAGTCCGGCCGGTTACCGGCTCGAGGCGTTTGGTCTTGGCTAACCCGAAATCGGTAGTCTCGTGAGTAGAATCCGAATCTTGAGCTAGTACAACACTACAATCGAGTAGAAGACTAAATCAGGGTCGGATCCTATCGGTTGTGAGTATTTTGAGTGTAAAGAGTTGAAAGAAAGTTAGAACCGTCTTTCAATCCTTTTTCACCATTCTTGTGTCGAGATCTTTACAAGATCTTTGTATGTTTGCGTGGAAATCGGTTAGATCTCGGTTGCTCTTGGTGGACTGAAGTCAAAACATAAAGTTCTTGAAGAACACATGATGACGTCACCCTAGAACACCCGGAATCTAGTGATTTCACGGTTAAAAGTTAAGATTTAAAAGATAGAAAGGTGTAGGAGTGTGTGTAGATCAAGAAAGTACAAGATTTAGGGCAAGATCTTACCTGAATTGAGAGAAATCGAAGAAAAGGTGAGGAGCACGAATGGTTCGGACAGAGGGTTTCCAGAAATGGAAAGAATGACAATGACAGGGGTATTTATAGGATTCTAAAAGAGGAAAGGGTTATCCGATCGAATGACACACCGCTCGGATGGCTTATCCGGTCGGATGACATCCTGGTCGGATGACTCCTGTTTTGTAGCGCAGTGGCTATCCGGTCAGATGGCTATCCGGCCGGATGACACTTGATTCGATTGTTGACGCGACGATTTTTGGTGTTTCGATTTTGATTGCGAGCGGTTCGTCACGATAGGGTTTCCTAGGAAAATTACTTTCAGTCCTAACCACTAATTATCATAGCTCGATTTTCGATTCGGATTCGAGTTCGATTGCGTTCGATTGACTTCCACAACATATATATATATATATAACACGCACAAGTAACACATAAGGCACACACACACGTATAATTAACCAGATTTAGTCGAGTTGCGGTTCGTATCACGATTCGATGTCGAGTTGCATAGCTTGATTATTGATTAGTTAACTTTATCGCATTGTTACTTCCTATCATTCACAGTCGTAAGTCGATTAGATAGCGATTAACACACATCGATTTTTGCAATTAACAACACTTACTCCACATAATACAATTAAAATAAGGAAATTACTATCAGTCAAATTCGTACAATCGGTCGTTGACTTTGACCTTGACTTTGACTTCTGAAAACACGGGGTGTTACAGTTGTTACCACTACATCTGTCACACCCTAACTGATGACGGAAACATCAGGATGTGGCACTAAGTGACAAGATTGCTCGAGAGAATCCACAATGACTATTTTCGCGACAATAATTAAATAAATTCAATTTCCATAAATATTAAACAAAATTTCATACAATCATCCAAAATTTCAAAGTACAACTTGTTCAAACTATATAACAAAACATAACAAAATTTAGGCATGTATCTAGACCAAATCCATTTGCAGCAATAAGATCCATCAACCTGTCACATACATTAAAATACAGGTCAATACAACAATGTAAAGGTGAGTACACATGTTTAGCATAATAATAGTAATAAAGCTTTTAGCGAAACCAACATGTACTAACGTAGTCATGTGAACATATATATGCTATAAACACGAAAACAAGCCAACCAACAGACCGCGAGTGAGATGCGTGTCACACGTCCACCGAAGTGTCCACGTACGGTAAAAGAAAAATAAAAAAGCGAGCTTTAACAACCCCCGAACCTACGGGTGGCGGGTTAACCTATAGCTGCTATCATGTTAAGGGTGGTAGTGCAAGTAATCAAGCGTATCATAACACATAGCAGTTCAGCGTTTACGTATAGTCATGCGAGAGCGGTTTGCGTTTAAAGCGTTTCAGCGTTGTGTGTAGTGTTTGTTTAACAGGGAACGCATGTAACACCCAAAACTGCGATAAAGAGAAAAAGGGTCAAGTATACTCACAGTGAGTGCTTAACAGCAAGTCACGAGTGAGATAGAGTAGAGGAGAGCGTCGGGTCAGCCTGCGTGTGGAACAAAAGTGCATCAATCTTCCATGGTGTTGAATGGTTGAACGGAAAATTGTACGGGGAAAACAGATGGGTCACACGAAGCATCACTCTCACGAGGCATCACCCTCCTGCGAGCCATGCTTCGTACAAGGCATGGCTCGTGTGAGGCATCACCCTCGTGCGAGTCATGTCTCGTACGAGCAATGCTCCTGCGAGTGACCTGTTTTCGTGTCCAAAATCGAGTGTTTTCGCGGCGTTTCTTTAGGAAATCGAGTGTTCATCCTTCCAGCCTTAGGCCACTGATCGTTCCTTGAGCCGGAGAGGTCTTTAGAGAGAGTGAGTTGTAACACCCTTAAATTTATACTTGAATTAATCATTAATTTATACCAAAAGATAATAGTTTAACATAAGTTTCAGTAGTATCATAAACCTTAGTCAACTAATGACTAGGTTGGAACATTCAAAAGTTGTTTGAGAAATTGTTTACAACCCATGAACAAAGTTTAAGTAAGATTAAAACATAGCGGAAGCTTCAAAAGTCGTGTTCGGTTCTTCAAAAGTGGCTTGATCGTCATCCATAATTTTGAGTACCTAAGACTGCAATGTTTACATAAACAATTATGTTAGAATGGTCAGAATATTACTTGTTCAAAACTACGGTCGAAATGAAATTTAAAATTTTCAATTTCACAAAATTTATAAAAGTTTAGACCCTACCATGTCAATGTTCAATAAGTGTCCACCGTAAAGCAGTAGACCCACACCGTAAACATATAACCTCTACCGTAAATTACGGTACTACCGTAATTTACGGTAGTACCTGGAATTTCATGTTTTGTTTGGTTTGTTCATTACACCAAGACCCCAACTCTCGGATTTCAGTTTTCTATGATACCGATACATTAAAACCTCGTATTTCTAATATGTTATATAATACTCAAAATCAACAATCAACCTATCATAATCTGGAGCATTAACCATGCCTTACTTGATTATCCGACCTGTTTGGCTCGTCTACGGAATTCCTTCCTTTTTTACGACTACCAACGAGTTCTAACCAACCTTTGACCAAATATTCAATATAGCGATAGCATCGCTTTAAATCATAGCAACCTTTATTCTAAAATTCAACTATGCATATTACAATGATCTAAATTTACTTAATGTAACGGGTCAAGTTACATACCTTCAAAGTAGCCCTTTTTGACGTGGTTCGCCACCCGTTTGTCCACTTGACGCTCCTGCGCCCGTTCCTATAGAGTTCATTCATCATATGTTTAGAACTCTCTTCAAATCATAATTCGCATAATACATCGAACATCATGATTATGCGTTTAAACTCGAAATTTCAGTTTTTAAGCCTTCATAGAGGCATTTCAACAAACACTTCATAAGCAGATTTTTACATAATTAAACATCACATCTTTAGTTTATCATTTAACCCTATTTTCATATAAATCAACCAATTTACATGATTGTTAGCTTCTAATTGCTGAAATCACTTCAAAATTGCCAAATTACACTAGATTAACAATCTACTTTCTAGTGTTCATCCAAATACACATGACCCACTAATCACCTACCATGGTGTTTATGGTTTAACCCAAAATTTCTTATGATTTCAACTTCTATTGATCTAGGGTTTGTCCTTAGACACTATAGCTGTTCCTCAATCATCATAACATACACATGCAACCCTAATTTCAGATTTTTCCCAATTCATGAAAATTTCAAGTTGAGAGTTTTCCTTAAATTTTACATACATTGTAATCCCCTTCGGATGAGGATCACGATTCTATGCTCGGATTTTCGTTTGGACCTGATTTGCACCTCCAATTTGAGATTTCAAGTAGATTTTTGAGATATGGAAGATGGGGGTGTCGCCCCTGGTTCTTCTGATCGACTAGACATACCAATTTTGGTGTGTTTGGTTTGGTTTTGTTACAATTAGTAACTATCTTTCAATTTTGACAAGTTTAAACCCTTAACTATGATTTTCCCTTAAGTTTAAGTGTTTTAGCCATATTATGAATTATTTCAAGACTTGAATTTAACTAGGTTAAGTTCCTAGTTGGTAAATTCTTGTTTGTTATTTCCTTAGAATTTTAATATAAGGATTTATATTTTTTTCGGGGTGTTACAAGTCCACCCCCCTTAAAAAGGGTTTCGTCCCCGAAACCGAATTACGTACCAAATAAAGTAGGGTATAGCCGTTGCATTTCTTCTTCGGATTCCCATGTGGTATCAGCACCCTTCTTGTGTTCCCATTTGACTCTTACTTGATTGATCTCTTTATTTCTTAAGGTTTTCACCTTGCGATCTAAAATCGCAATAGGTCTTACCACATAGTTTAATCTGTCATCCACCTCGATATCATCGTAGTGGACATAAGTCGTCTCATCTGCTAGACATTTCCGAAGATGTGACACATGAAAAGTGCTATGAATTCCGCTTAGTTCCTCGGGTAACTCAAGGCGGTAAGCTACCTTGCCAACCTTTCCGATAATTTTAAATGGCCCAATAAACCTCGGGCTTAGCTTCCCCCTTTTTCTGAATCTAATAACACCCTTCCAAGGGGAAACTTTTAGCATGACCGTGTCGCCAACCTGGAATTCGATTGGCCTTTTCCTTTTATCAGCATACGCCTTTTGTCTGTCTTGAGCCGCTTTCAAATGTGCTCGAACTATATCGATCTTTTCATTCGTAGCTCGTACTATATCTTGATGAGCGAGTTCACGTGGACCCACTTCCCCCCAACATACCAGGGTTCGACACTTCCTACCATAAAGCATTTCGTACGGTGCCATCTTAATACTAGATTGGTAGCTGTTATTATACGAAAACTCGACTAACGGTAGGTGAACATCCCAACTTCCTCCAAAGTCGATTATACACGCCCGTAGCATGTCCCCCAATGTTTGTATCGTTCTTTCACTCTGTCCATCCGTTTGGGGATGGTACGCAGTGCTAATGAACAATTTGGTTCCCATTTGCTCTTGGAAATCTCGCCAGAAATTTGAAGTAAACCGGGTATCCCTATCAGACACAATGGATACCGGCACCCCATGACGTGCTATTATTTCATTCGTGTAAACCTCTGACATCCTTTCTGACGTATAAGTCTCACGGATCGGAATGAAGTGAGCACTTTTCGTCAATCTATCTACCACTACCCATATGGCATCGAAACCACGATTCGTTTTAGGCAACTTGGTTAGTAGGTCCATTGTAATATGTTCCCATTTCCAAACCAGAATTTCTAACGGTTGGAGTTTGCCGTATGGTTTCTGGTGCTCCGCCTTGACTTGTAAACATGTCAAGCATTTTTCCACATACTTTGCCACATCCCTCTTCATTCCGGGCCACCAATAATTTTGTTTCAAATCATTGTACATCTTGGTCGCACCCGGATGAATTTCATAACGGGATTTTTGAGCTTCGTTAAGTAGAAGCGCCTTCACTCCACAGGTATGTGGGACCCATACCCTTCCGGATCGAGTCTTTAACCCGTGATTCCCATCCGACAAATCTTTCAATTGACCGATTATTCTTTCTTTCTTCCAATTCTCCTCTTTTACTGCTTCTAAATGCGCCTCTCGAATACGTTCAAGTATACCCGAGGTCACTACGAGTTGCATCGACCTCACTCGTATTGGGACGTAGTCCACTTTTCTGCTCAGAGCGTCCGCTACCACATTTGCCTTTCCGGGGTGATAATGTATCTCACAATCGTAGTCTTTCACCGTTTCCAGCCATCGCCTTTGTCGCATATTTAACTCCTTCTGATCAAAGAAGTATTTCAAGCTCTTGTGGTCGGTGAATATGGCGCACTTTACCCCATATAAGTAATGCCTCCATATTTTTAAGGCAAATACCACCGCAGCCAACTCAAGATCATGTGTGGGATATTTCTTCTCGTGCATCTTCAGTTGTCTCGAGGCATAAGCTATAACTTTGCCCCGTTGCATCAAAACACAACCGAGCCCCGATAGTGAAGCATCAGAATAAACCACCATGTCTTCGACTCCGTCCGGCAATGTCAGTACCGGAGCTTGAGTTAACTTCTCTTTTAGTGTTTGAAACGCCCTTTCTTGATCTACACCCCAAATGAACTTTTCTTTCTTCCGGGTTAATTTTGTTAGCGGTGACGCAATCTTGGAGAAATCTTGAATGAATCTCCTATAGTATCCCGCAAGTCCCAAAAAGCTTCTAATTTCAGAAGGGTTCTTTGGGGAATTCCATTTTGACACAGCCTCTATCTTTGATGGATCCACCAAAACTCCGTCGGCACTTATGACATGGCCAAGAAATTGTACCTCTCGTAACCAAAAAGCACATTTAGAGAATTTTGCATATAACTTCTCTCGTCTAAGTGTCTCTAACACCTCTTGTAAGTGGTGTGCGTGTTCAGCTTCACTTTTCGAATACACTAAGATATCATCGATAAACACAATGACCGACTTATCCAACATTGGCTTGCAAACCCGGTTCATGAGGTCCATGAAAGCCGCGGGTGCATTTGTTAGCCCAAATGACATCACGAGGAATTCGTAATGTCCGTATCTCGTGCGGAAAGCCGTCTTCGGCACATCTTCTTCCTTGACCTTTAGTTGATGATACCCCGATCTAAGATCAATTTTCGAAAACCAATTCGCACCTTGTAATTGATCGAATAAATCATCTATTCTTGGAAGCGGGTATCAGTTCTTTACCGTGAGTTTATTTAACTCCCGGTAATCGATACACATGCGCATGCTTCCGTCCTTCTTTCTCACGAACAGTACCGGTGCGCCCCAAGGAGACACACTTGGCCTTATGAATCCCTTGTCAAGCAGGTCTTGGATTTGAGACATCAACTCTTGTAATTCCGACGGTGCAAGTCGGTACGGGGCTTTTGCTACGGGTTTTGCGCCCGGAATCAATTCGATCCCGAACTCTACTTCCCGTTCAGGCGGTATCCCCGGTAAATCCTCCGGAAACACATCTTCATAATCTCGTACTACCGGTACGTCTTCAATCTTTCGTGACTATTTTTCGGGCTCATTAGCGTATATCATGAATGCCTTGCATCCTCACTTCATAAGCTTGTGAGCTTTCAACATTGTGCACACTATAGGGTTGCCTCCCTTTTCGCCATAAATGGTAACGTGTTTCCGGCTCGGAGATGTTAGTTTTATCTCCTTACGAAAACACACGACCTTTGCATGGTGTTGAGATAGCCAATCCATCCCAACGACTACTTGAAATTCTCCCATTGACATCGGGATTAGATTTATCAAATATTCTTCGTCGTCAATGCTCAGTTTACAGTTTTCACATACATCACAAACAATAAAGCTCTTGTTATTACCTATCTCTACTTCTAAGGGCACAGGTAATTTTGTTAGAACAAATGAAGGATGTCGAATAAATCCATATGAAACAAAGGATTTATTCGCACCCGTATCAAATAACACGCGTGCAGGAATCGAATTTACAGCAAATATACCTGAGACCACGTCAGGTTCAACCTTCGCTTCTGCGGCGGTCAATTGAAAAGATCTTGCCTTTGCTTTTGGGGCTTCACCTTTCGGTTCCTGCCCATCATTCTTTCCAACCAGTTTCGGGCATTCCGACTTCTTGTGACCCGTTCGATAACAATTGTAACAAACCGTCACTTTCTCCGGGCACGATATAGCCATATGTCCCGTTTTTTTGCATATGGGACAAGGCTTATCCTTGTAACGACATTCGCCTTTATGACCCTTTCCACAGATTCTGCAACTTGGCGACCCTCCTTTCGTATCAAATTTCTTTGCGGTTTCATTTGTTCGTGCCTTCTTAGTAGGGCTTGGGTTTACATCTTGTGCTTTCCGTTCACCCCTTTCAATGCTCTTTTTCAGTTCGATCTCCCTTTCCCGAGCAGCATTTATGATCTCGGTAAGGGTCTCGTATTTGGAAGGGGTGATAAATTCCCTATATTCAGCACTTAACATGTTATGGTAGTAGTATATCTTTTGTTCTTCATTCGTCACTAGATCATCGCAAAACTTCATCTTATCCATAAACGTTGCCGTAATCTTGTCTATGGTCTCACTCTTGTGCCTAAGTTGCATGAACTCCTCCTTGATTTTATTCATAACCGCCTTGGGGCTATGATGCTTAAGAAATGGCGTCTTGAATTCTTCCCAAGTCATGACCTTAGCAGCTTCAATACCGATCTCTCTCTTTTTGTTATCCCACCAATCTTTCGCTTGACTCCTTAGTTGACCCGTACCATAGGCTACGTAGTCATCTTCATCACAATGGGTCCTCTCGAAAACCCCTTCGATATCACTTAGCCATCGTTGGCACACTATTGGGTCAACCTCCCCATTATATATTGGTGGTTTACAGGCCATGAATTCCTTGTATGAACAAGGCTTTCGTCCTCCATGCTTTTCCTTTGCTACATTTGAATCATCTTCCAATTTCTTGATTCTATCTTCTACTATTGATAAAACTGTGTTTTGAATTTTATCAATAAAACCCGACAAACTGTTTTCGATCGCCTTTCCAACCTCTTCGGCAATCACTTCTCTCATTTGTTCGGTAACTCTTGGCACCGCATTATCATTACCTCCACCAGCCATCTCTATTTCTGAAATGTTTACATAGGTTGTTAAACATTCCATTTATAACACATGCTTTACTTGTTTTGATTTAATCAAGTTCATAACTTGATTTAATCATTCTTGTTTCAATTCAATCAAGTTCATAACTTGATTTAATCATTCTTGTTTCAATTCAATCAAGTTCATAACTTGATTTAATCATTCTTGTTTCAATTCAATCAAGTTCATAACTTGATTTAATCATTCTTGTTTCATGCATTTCTTGTTTTTGAGTGAGCTTACACACTCTTTTCATGCATATTTGTTCATTTCTCATTCTTTACGTAGTACATAATTTATTAACAAAATAAGTTAGTTCTTACCGGACGATCGATCAAGCTTGAACCGAACACTTACTGACAACCGTGAGCTCTGATTACCAACTTGTAACACCCTTAAATTTATACTTGAATTAATCATTAATTTATACCAAAAGATAATAGTTTAACATAAGTTTCAGTAGTATCATAAACCTTAGTCAACTAATGACTAGGTTGGAACATTCAAAAGTTGTTTGAGAAATTGTTTACAACCCATGAACAAAGTTTAAGTAAGATTAAAACATAGCGGAAGCTTCAAAAGTCGTGTTCGGTTCTTCAAAAGTGGCTTGATCGTCATCCATAATTTTGAGTACCTAAGACTGCAATGTTTACATAAACAATTATGTTAGAATGGTCAGAATATTACTTGTTCAAAACTACGGTCGAAATGAAATTTAAAATTTAAAATTTTCAATTTCACAAAATTTATAAAAGTTTAGACCCTACCGTAACTTACGGTTCCACCGTAAGTTACGGTGGTCAATGTTCAATAAGTGTCCACCGTAAAGCAGTAGACCCACACCGTAAACATATAACCTCTACCGTAAATTACGGTACTACCGTAATTTACGGTAGTACCTGGAATTTCATGTTTTGTTTGGTTTGTTCATTACACCAAGACCCCAACTCTCGGATTTCAGTTTTCTATGATACCGATACATTAAAACCTCGTATTTCTAATATGTTATATAATACTCAAAATCAACAATCAACCTATCATAATCCGGAGCATTAACCATGCCTTACTTGATTATCCGACCCGTTTAGCTCGTCTACGGAATTCCTTCCTTTTTGACGACTACCAACGAGTTCTAACCAACCTTTGACCAAATATTCAATATAGCGATATCATCGCTTTAAATCATAGCAACCTTTATTCTAAAATTCAACTATGCATATTACAATGATCTAAATTTACTTAATGTAACGGGTCAAGTTACATACCTTCAAAGTAGCCCTTTTTGACGTGGTTCGCCACCCGTTTGTCCACTTGACGCTCCTGCGCCCGTTCCTATAGAGTTCATTCATCATATGTTTAGAACTCTCTTCAAATCATAATTCGCATAATACATCGAACATCATGATTATGCGTTTAAACTCGAAATTTCAGTTTTTAAGCCTTCATAGAGGCATTTCAACAAACACTTCATAAGCAGATTTTTACATAATTAAACATCACATCTTTAGTTTATCATTTAACCCTATTTTCATATAAATCAACCAATTTACATGATTGTTAGCTTCTAATTGCTGAAATCACTTCAAAATTGCCAAATTACACTAGATTAACAATCTACTTTCTAGTGTTCATCCAAATACACATGACCCACTAATCACCTACCATGGTGTTTATGGTTTCACCCAAAATTTCTTATGATTTCAACTTCTATTATTCTAGGGTTTGTCCTTAGACACTATAGTTGTTCCTCAATCATCATAACATACACATGCAACCCTAATTTCAGATTTTTCCCAATTCATGAAAATTTCAAGTTGAGAGTTTTCCTTAAATTTTACATACCTTGTAATCCCCTTCGGATGAGGATCACGATTCTATGCTCGGATTTTCGTTTGGACCTGATTTGCACCTCCAATTTGAGATTTCAAGTAGATTTTTGAGATATGGAAGATGGGGGTGTCGCCCCTGGTTCTTCTGATCGACCAGACATACCAATTTTGGTGTGTTTGGTTTTGTTACAATTAGTAACTATCTTTCAATTTTGACAAGTTTAAACCCTTAACTATGATTTTCCCTTAAGTTTAAGTGTTTTAGCCATATTATGAATTATTTCAAGACTTGAATTTAACTAGGTTAAGTTCCTAGTTGTTAAATTCTTGTTTGTTATTTCCTTAGAATTTTAATATAAGGATTTATATTTTTTTCGGGGTGTTACATGAGTCTCCCGTGGAAACCTAGACTGGGTCGTACGAACACAAAGTCGTTCGTGCGAGCCAGTCTAGTTAGCACAAGTGATTGTTCTTGCGTCTTCGTGCAACCAGAACAGAGTTTTCGCCTAAAACGGATGTAATTTTGGAATCCTTTTCATGACAGTTTTGACACCGCTTTGTCCCACTAAGTAGTTAACGAAACATAGTCAGTTTTGTCTGTTTTTGTGTAAAAGTCGAGTTTTAAAATAGTTTTACCAAGATCAACACTTGGTGAGTTTGAAACAACAAGGTTTCTAATCTTGAGAAGCCAAAGCTAACTCAAACATACTCGTTTAAGTGTAAATCCGAGGTAAAAATAGAAGGTTTTATAAAAAAGATGAAGATTTTCGTAAACAGAGAAGTTTGGATGAAATCGGAGATAAACTCGTGTAAAATCGTTGTGATTCGTGTAGAAAGCGTTGGTTCTTACTTGGAGAACACAGAAAAGCGGGTAAAGGGCGTTTCGTTCGAGTGACATCAAGTGGGAGTGCGTGTGCGAAGTGTGGTATCTATAGGAGAAGAGGAGGAGAGCAGGAAGGGCAGGTGCGAGTGAACCCTTCTGCGACCGGGTCCTCGTGCGAGCCACAGTTCCCTCGTGCGAGGCTTTCCTCGTGCGAGGCTGTTGTGCCTCGTGCGGGAGACCTGGTTCGCGTGTAGGCCGTTTCGTTTGGATCAGTTAGTTTAGGTACGTTAAGCG
This sequence comes from Helianthus tuberosus, assembly GCA_030545235.1. Lineage (NCBI taxonomy): Eukaryota > Viridiplantae > Streptophyta > Magnoliopsida > Asterales > Asteraceae > Helianthus > Helianthus tuberosus. Next base: position 130,142,115 of record CM060434.1, on the reverse strand, counting down.
TTTTAGCGAGGCATTAGGCGTCGCGTTGCGTATTAGTGCGATAAATCGAGTTAAGCGAGCGAGCGTTTAAACGGGTATTAAGACATATAAAACATAATTAACATATATAATCCTCATTTGAGTTTGCGTTGCGTTGGTGTGTGAGCGAGCAAGTAGTTTAGGTAATCACGTGATATAATAGTATAAGCGAAGGCGTTGTAAGCGTAAGTGTCGTGAAGTGTGATATAGCATGTTGAAATAAGCGATGTAGTGTGAAAGTATGCGATGTAGCGTAGTAAGCGATATAGTTCACATTATGATCCGAATCTCTGGTGCTAGGCGTAACGAGAGTAACGAGCGCGAAAGTGCGAGTTGTTACAAAGAAGTTGCTGTTGGATTATGTCCCGATTTGACTCTTGGTTTTTTGCCTTTTGACTCTACCAAATCAAACAATTTAGTGGTTTGATTTACGTTATGTTTGTAACTGTTTGTTACATATCTAAGAGTTAATATTTTGCTAAACAATCAAAATATTACAACATCATTAAAACTACGCGTTATTTAAAATAATGAATAATGTAAGCTGCATCCTTTTATATAAAAAAGTGAACAACTAAAATGTGAGGCAACTTTGATCATTGATGATATGTACTTTTGTGATTTAATCATTTATACATTACTATTTACAAGAACCGGATAATTTATATCGAGACGCAGATAAAAAAATAAATATGTCGCAGCGACATATTCAGAATTTTACAAAATGTCGTACTTTAAAAGTTATAAAAGAAAAACAAAATGTATTCAAAAGTAGTTATTATGATATAATAATAAAAAAAAGAGTAAATTTCAAAGTTCGTCCTTTATGTATGTCTAATATATCAAAGTATGTCCTTTGTCTTTAATAACCTCAGAAAACATCCTTAATGTTTGAAAAACCAATCAAGTTATGTCCTTTACCCTAAACCTTGTTTGTTTTCCCAGTTAAGTTAGGTCATGTGAGAAGCACATGAGGGTATATTGGTCATTTTACCCTAAATACTAAAAAAATTATAAAAAATTCAGATCTTCCTCTCTCTCTCTCTCTTTGAACGCAGAATCAAAACCACACACAAAATCAAAAACCCAAATCAAAAGCCAATTCATATCTAAACAAAACCACACACAAAATCAAAAACCCAAATCAAGATAAGTCTTTCTCATACACTCCATTAAATTCAAGACCCACCTCCATCTCCCCCATTTCTGTAAATACAAAACAACTTTACTCCAACAAAACCCAACTACACACATGAACCAAAAACCCAACAATAAAGAGTATAAAAGAGGCTCAGATCTGTAAAGAATCAGAACAAAGAGGATAAATCCGTTGTATATACATACACACACAGAGAAAAGGGTTGTCGATTTGGGGGCAAATCGAAAGTCATCGGCGGCGTAGGGCGGCGACCACCCTTCAGAAACCTTCCCTCCGCTGCCTCATTTCTTGGTTGTATTGTTTGCCCCAAACCCTCGTTCTTAGACGAAAGGCGTGTTTTGCCCCAAACTTCGAGTAACCGCCGTAACCGACTCACCGGATCTCGTGTTTTCCGCTTTCGATTCGCACCAGGTGACGTCAGAAATCGGTAGACAGTCCGGAAATTCATCGATAGACAGCGTGTGTGGTTTGGGAGACGAACGAGCCAGGTTCGGGGCGGAGTAGTAGGAAGTTAGGGGATGGTGAGGTGTATGGCGGTGGTTGTCGGTCCGGCGGTGGTGGTCTGGCGATTAGAGAGAGAGAGAGCTGGTGTGTGTTGAGAGAGAGAGAGAGAGAGGTGTTTATGTGTGAGAGAGAGAGAGCTGATGTGTGTTGTGAGAGAGAGAGAGAGATGTATCTATATATATATATATATATATAATTTTTTAATATTTCTTTTAATATTTGTGATAAAATGACCAAAATACCCTTATGTGGGGCTGACTTAGTCAAATTTAACCATGAAAAGTAACTGGATTAGGACTAAAGGACGTAACATGTAAGGATTTGCAAACATTAAGGATGTTTTCTGAGGTTATTAAAGACAAAGGACATACTTTGATATATTAGACATACATAAAGGACGAACTTTGAAATTTACTCTAAAAAAAATTACAGGAATAATTCATTGCACGAAATTATGAAACTTGGTAAATGTGTAGTATGTATAATTATAAATTGTGACTAATTTGTTATTTGTGTTTATATAGATCTATAAATTTAATTTCATATTTCTAAATAGTATTATTACTGCCCCTCAATGGCCAAAAAGAACTGATGTAAATGATTAGGGAGGAGGGTGACGATGGCCGCTTTGATACCGCAACCTTGCCTGTTGGGGGGCACGGGGGGGGGGGGGGGGGTGGCGGGGGGGTCCCTCTTATCCGACAGGGTGTCCTGCACCCTCATTCGAATGTTTAACGCTTGGTCTAATCATTACTCAAACATTGAATACACAAATATACCCTCTGGATAGTTATTTATCAAAAGAGTAAATTACAAGTTTTGTCATTTATGTTATTTATGTTTGTCCAAAATTTCAGACGCTGTCCTTTACCTTTAAAATTGATGAGTTTTGTCCTTAATGTTTGCAAATGTTGCACGTTACGTCCTTTATGGCAAACTTAGTTAATTTGTTTGGTTAAATTTGATCATGTGCAAGGCACATGAGGGTAGCATTGTCTTTTCTCCTCCTCACTTGTCTTTCCCACCTTTTAATGCCCTAATTATAGAATTAGATCCAGCAAATAAAGTCAACTACCATTTCAACAGATCTGATTTCTTCCAAAACCTCACACAAATCAGCTCCCGCCATGGTCGGTGCACCCAACTCCTCCACTACCACCATGGATACTAAATATGCTCCACCTGCGGGACCATACGCTACCCCAGCCGCCGCACTTTCCACGGTCCAGTCATACAATCCTTCAGCCCCACCAGCAGCCGCCTCTTACTCCACCATGCCACAACCTGCAGCCCCTTACCCTGCTGCCCCTACCCTGCATCAACCTACACAAACGCATCGTCTATCTATCCTACAGCTCCAACTGCTTTAAGCACATACCCTCCTAATTCAGTTTTACCATCTTACCCTCCAACTGCTTTAAGCACATACTTTGGGTGACGACCTTCGATTTTGCAGCCTGGAAGGGTGACGGATCCCTCACCCAACTATGAAAAAAACATGTGAAATCAACTGACAACCAGCTCATTCCACCGGATAAAGCAGCTCAAAAGTTCCCTAACGGCTGTTGATTCACCCAACCAGATTCACACCAATTTGAGCACTGGGGTTTATAATCGATTTGAGGTTAGTTAGTTCGTCTGGATGTGTTTGTTTTTGTTGGGATTTTTGGATTTGGTTGTCTGTGGCGGCTGGTGTAGGTTGCGTATAATGACGAAACAAAGCAACCGCCATCATCAACACCTGACGATCCTATCCAAAGCCCTAATTTTCATGAAAACCCTAATCCTGATTTAGATCATGAATCTCCATCTCCATCTTCACCTGCAAATATCGAAACAAACCCTAGCCCTAAACCAAATCAATCACCCAAAAACCCCTCTCCGTCACAAAGAACCGTCAGATCGCTGCAAAAACAGTTCGATTCGAGCTTGTTTAGTGTTCAGATTTGTAGAAACTTAGATCAAAACGAGCGACACAGTGTATATAGTTCGATTCGAGCTTGTATAGTGTTCGGATTCATACTAATGCCTGGTTGTTTGTGTTGACAGTGGCTGTGGTAGGTGGGGGCGGTGGTGGCTGGTGGCGTCGGTGGTGGTTGGATATAGAGAGAGATAGAGTGGGGTGGTGGATGGTGGTTGTAGGGGTGGTCGGTGGGGATGGTGGTTGCAGTGGTGGATAGTGTGGTTGATGGTGGTAGAGATCAAGAGAGAAGCAGAGAGCTAGAGAGAGAAGCAGTTGTAGAGAGAGAGAGAGAGAGAGAGAGGAGAATCAGATGATGATGATATATATAAATAAATAATAGTAATAATAATAATAGTAATTTTTTTAATAATAATAATATTAAATATATCGGTAAAAAGACAAAAATACCCTTGGGTGATCAGATTTAACCAAAAAATTTAACTGAGTTTGCCATAAAGGACGTAACGTGCAACATTTGCAAACATTAAAGACAAAACTCATCAATTTTAAAGGTAAAGGACATCGCCTGAAATTTTGGACAAACATAAAGGACAAAACTTGTAATTTACTCTTATCAAAATAACCATACATGTTTCTTGGCATATATGGTTAAGTGATTCTCTATTTTAATATCCCGTATTTCAATATAAGGATTGCTTAACCCATGCTTAAATGAATAAGACTATTCAATAGAAGTATTTAGCAAAAAAATGTTAATCCTTCAAAAATTTTGGTGTTAGGATACATAAAACATGATGGTTGACCTTTCCTTTGTTTGACCAGTGGAGTCGCATACCTACATAAAGTTAAAGGATTGGGGAATGCCGAATGCTTCCATAATTTATGGAGGAGGAACATTCCGAAAGTGGAAAACTAGCCTTGGTCATATTTTGTTTATCACTCAATAAATATATAATATACGGTTATATCTAACTAGGGATGTACATGCGGTGGAAAATAAGTAAGGTTTGGTTTCAACCACATATACATTAGTATACACTCCGTAAAATATAACGTTAAAAAGACGATAAAAACTAAGCAACTTCACGTATAAACAATGATAAAAAAAAATAGGGGTATTGGATTTTAATAATCCCAAGTTTCACTAATTGGCCGGTAATAATCCCAACTTCAAAAATTCCCTACAACAGTCCTAACTTGTAAGATTTTGGCCACCAATGATCCTTGTCTAACCCAGTTAGTTTTTTGAAGTTTTGAGCGGCGGAGAAGGTCACTAGAGGTTGGAGATGACAAGTGGTGGTCTCCTTTGGTGGTTTCAGGGGTAAAGAAGGTCGTCGGAATAAGTTGCAGGTCACCGGAGTTGTGTAGATGGTGGAAATTTTAAACTTTTGAGAAGCGGAGAAGATTACAGGAGGTCGGAGATGATTGGTAGTGGTCTCGTTTGGTGGTTTCAGGGGTAAAACGGGTCGCCGGAATAAGTTGCAGGTCACTAGCCCAACAAGGTTATAACCCAGTTAGACAATGATCATTGGTGACCAAAATCTTAAAAGTTGGGACTGTTGTAGGCAATTTTTGAAGTTGAGATTATTACCGGCTAATTAGTGAAACTTGGGATTATTAAAATCCATTACCCCTTTATAAGCATTATAAAAGTTCACATTTTGATAAAGAAAGAAAAACTTGAGTAGAGTGTGAAGGATAAAATGAAAAAGGGGAAAAAACAAGGGAAAACTTCACGGAATCATAACTAAGTTTCTCCTTTGTTTTACCAAAGTCATTCAAACTTTTTTTTTCTCCTAAAAGTCACTCAACTTTAATTTAGTGTTTCATTCTTGTGTAATTACCATGTTACCTTGATAAAATGTCTTTTTTTGGCAACTTGGATTTAAATAATCCGAACTGCCTGTTTTTTACCAATAATAATCCTAAATGAGTTTATTCCTAACAGTGGTCCCATCTTTTTTCATTTTGTTTGTATAATGGTCTACCGTTAAAAATGACTTAACGGAGTTAAGTTTTTTTTCGAATTACAAACCGATTTTTAGGGGTTTTTTTTTTATCAGAACGAGGATACGAGTCGATTGATGTACAACTTACCTGAAAACGGTGCTCCAACGGTTTGATTTATGTTAATTGGAAGTTTAAACACCCTAATTGAAGCGCCGTTTTTTGTCGTTTGGAGCACTGTTTCGAGCTAAGTTTTATATCAATTGACTCACATTCTCGTTCTGATCAAAAGCCCAAAAACATCGGTTTTTAATTTGGAAAAAAAAACCTTAACTCCGTCATGTTTTTTAATGACGGACCATTATACAAACAAAATAAAAAAGTTGGGACCACTGTCAAGAATAAACTCAGTTGAGATTATTACTGACAAAAAACAGCCAGTGCAGATTATTTAAATCCAATTTACCTTTTTTTTTTAAATTTCTTTAAATCCTAACATTTAGGTGGTAGTGACATGGCTTAGTATTTAAAAATTGACTAGTGATAAAAAAAAATCCACAAAGTTTAGAAAAACAAAACAAAAAATTAAATATGTAAACCAAACCATTTTTTCTTTTAAACAACAAATCTAACAAGCGGTACAAAGTTGATACCGTTTGCTCTTTTTATCAGGGTGTTTTGTACCGCACTTACATTTGGCACCGATAATACCGATATAATTGGCCGGTATTTACCGAGTTTTAAAATATTGCATTTACCGAATTTTGATTTCTAGATTGTACTTGCCTTTTTTTCTAGAACGTTGTTGAACACCTTTTATTTTGATATAGTGGTCTCCAAAGTCCAAAAATGTCGCCTAAATAGTACCGATTACAAGTTTCACAGTTTTGGCCCTTAACTTCCATAGAAGCTTAGGACTTGTTTTTTAGATTTTGTGAATAAATAATATATAAACAGAGATTAATTTTGTGAATAAATAATATATAAATAGAGATTAAATAAAAACCTTTGTTAGTTTTCGTTGAGTTAAAAACTTTTATGAAATAAAGTTGTTCATTGAATACCTTCTAGTTATACTTTTTGATACATTTTTTTTTGTGTTTGAAATTCGAATGCCAGTTATGATATTAAACAGAAAATGTTAGTTAAAAATATTAGATAAAATTGATCAACTATGATTTATTATTATTTTTTTGTCGTCGTTGTCGCCATGCAATAGTACTCGTATTTATAAAAAAAAATGCGAAATCAATATAAAGGAATTTTTAGTGTTTTTTAGTATAGACTCTGAATTACAACTTTTGACTACAAAGAAAAAATGTACTGTAAAAAACATCTATTTGTTCATTGTTTATAAAGGAATAAAGCATCGGTCAATCTTTTGACTCCAAAGAGATTGAACATTTCAAATGTAGCGAAAAGTATTTGTATTTAGTTATTTTAATAACACATTTATTTTTTGTCACCTATAATTACAACTATGTTTTGTTTTATAAAATGTTACACTAAAAAGGTTGAAAATGTACCAAAAAAATGCCAGAATTCACATGTTATCCAAAAAGAAGTAATCATTGGTTTAAAATAATTGTGTAACTATTGCAACGAATAGACATGTGAGTTCTGGTAAATTAAATATATTGGTGTTAATATTTATACAACTCTTCCCTCCATCTTTCTCTTTATATATAAAGAGAGACGTGAAAAAAGATGTGAAAAATAAGATTAGGGTGTGTGAATAAAATGAGCTCTAAATATATTTCCATACGCATTAACAAGTTAAATTTTAAGTATTGTTAGAAGGTAAATCACGCCACACATATATTTTTGCTTCAACTTCACACGTAAATATAAGCGTTCGCCCACTCTATTTTTCTCTCTCTAAGTAAAATAACAAAACACTATTATACTGTTACTGTAGTTTTTTATTTAAAAGTTAGTTTATATTATAATATTAAACACCCTCCTATGCAATGATACTTGGATAATGCTTATATGACATGGTTGTGCTATATTCAAAATGTTATAATACATATTTTCAACTTCAACGTATGACTTATGACAAAAGACCAGGTAATATTGTGTCAAACTTGCCGAGAGCCTGAACGTCCTAAGCCATAAGATTTTTTAATTATTATTTTTAATAGTTTTGTTCATTCAAAGATAGGTAGTCATGATAATATATTTTGACTTATATGTATTAATATAACATATAAAAACGTTTTTTTTTACTAAACCTTAAGGACGAATTTAGCAAAAAAAATTATAAATAAAATATTTGATATGTGGTAAGTCATGACTCTTGACTCATGTGTTTACGTATCAAGGAAAGGAATGTGAATATCACTTCATAATCAGACAACTTATACGAGTGTTCCTAATAATAGAGTAAAATTGATATATGATTTTATCGTTTCGTTGAAATTACCGAATGTGAACGCACACACAACTATAGAAAAATATGGTATGCAAATCTAAGAGGATGATCAAATACAAACATCATTTTGTATAAAAACAATAAGAACCAATATAAATTTGATACATAACCATTTCTAGAAAGGGATATTATATAGTAACTTAAATCCTATTAGTTATATGGAAATCTTTATAATTATGATAACTGCTTTTTCTTTAAAATGTAACTGGCATGTGATATTCTTTAATAGGAAAATCATTTTTCATTCATTGTTATTCAATCTCAGTCTCTAAACCATTAAATGTACATCACAAACACGTTTGAAACTAGTACAAACACATCCAACACAAACACATTCGAAATTAGCACAGACAATATTGAAACTAACACATACAATTTCGAAACCATCACATATATAGTTTTGAAGTGCTATTTTCAGTACTTTTGGAAAATGTCATTTTAAAAAATAGAGTTAAATGTCATTTTAGTCACTGTAGTTTGGCCATTTTGTCAGTTTAGTCCAAAGGTTTGAAACATTGCCATTTTACCCCAAATAGTTTCAAACGTTGCCATTTTAGTCCCCCGGGTTAACTCCATCAATTTTTTCTGTTAACTAGAAGAGCAATTCAGTCATTTTATATGTAATTATGTTAACTAGAAGGGCATTTCCCTTCGGTTATTAAAAAATGACCGAATTACCCTTCTAGTTAACAGAAAAAATGGATGGAGTTAACCTAGTGGACTAAAATGTCAACGTTTAAAACTATTTGGACTAAAATGACAAAATAACCCAAACCACAAAAACTAAAATGACATTTAACTCTAAAAAATATATAGTAATTTTAACACATACTAAAGATAAAAAAATACTTAATTTTATAGTGTATAAAAGTTATTTTATGTTAAATAAATTGAAGTAACTAGCAAGAAAAAACTCAATATAAGAAAGTTTTATTTTCAATCCTCTTATTTAATTTAATTAGCACAATTGCTAAATTAAACTTAAAACCACTAACTAGCTTAATGAATATTAAGAGTCTCTTAATATTCGTTATGCTAGTTAGTAGTTTTAAAAGAAGACCAATCACATAGCCAAGTGTCACATTCCAATCGATGGCGGAATCATCGGGGCGTGGCACTGAGCGAAACAGATTGTCCAAGAGAATCCACAACAACTATTAAATGACAATATCTTTAATGTTAATATCCCATACTACTAACAGATAAAGCAAAAACAGTCATTACAGATAACAAGTCTGAAAAACAAGTATTGTTCCGACAACTCAGATTTATTTAGCGGGTTTCTAGACTTCCTACTTGGTTCAGCATAGCATAGCATCCTATTAACCTGTCACATACATTAAAATAAAGTCAATACATAAAATGTAAAGGTGAGTACACAAGTTTGTATAACATATAGTAGAGAAAGCGTTTACGTATAACCAGTATGTAACACGTAACGGGCGAGCATGTAACTATCAAACAATGATTACAACTTAACCACGAGACTGCGTTTTAGAGAATGCGCGACACATGTTCACCACTGCGAACATGTGAAGTAAAGTAATGTGATCCCTAGCAACCGCTGTCCACGACAGGTGTTGAGTCCAAACTATAGTACTATCATTGCTAGAGGCGGTATAGTGTAACACTGTATAAGCATAGTACAAGCATTCATATATCACGTATAGCATGCAGGAACGGTTAGTGTTTAAAGTGTTTGCGTTGTGTGTTGTGTTTTGATATAGAACGTATGTAACACCCAAAAGTGCTTTAAACGAAAATGGGTTCGAGTATACTCACAGTGCATGTTTATCAAGTAAACACGAGCGGAATTGGATTGAAGGGAGCGCATTGAGTTAGCCTGTGTATGGAATAGTAGCATAAGTCGTTGAGCAGAGCGTTGGACAGTGCGTAAACAGAATGTCGGATGGTTCGGTGTTCGAATGATGATCCGAACGAATGGGTTTAACCCATCCGAACGGATGGTCATCCAGGCGGATGACCATTCGAATGGATGGCCATTCGAATGAGTGCGTTTGTTTGTAAATCGTTTAAGTTCGAAGTTTAATCAAAACGTTGAAACATTGGAAGTTATAAAGGGACAGGTCATCCGGTTGGATGGTCATCCGAACGGATGGCCATTCTATCAGATGGTCGGTTGTTTGGAATTTGGTAAAATTTTCTAAGTAAGGGTTTTGCGTTAACGGAGACGGCGTGACGACGTGTCAAACAACAGAAACATACCAACTTCAGTTCATTCGATCGGATGGGAACCACCCCTTCGGAGGGATGACCGTTCTTGGTGAAATTTCATGTTGACTCGTTAATCGCTCCATCTCTCTGGTGGAAATCCGTTTTTAAGCCGACTCTCGACTAGGAAACAAGTAGAGAGTCTGAATGAGTCCAGATTCCAGCGGTTTTGTGTAGAAAATTGAAGAAAAGTTGAGAACAAATGAAAAGGTGTTGAAATCTTCCATTGTTAAGCTGAAAAGTGTGAAATCTCTTCAGATCTGGAATAAATCTTGATTAAATGGTGTTCCACAACAAGTTGCGTAAGCAAAACGAGTGGGAAACACCTTCAAGAGGTCCAAATCGGTGATTTCAGAGAAAGAGTTAGTGTTTGTGTGTGATTTTGATGAAGAAGATGATGTAGAAGTGATTGGTGATGAAGATTGTACAAGATTTGAGCATAAAAGCTTACCAAAAAGCCTTGAATCGTGTATGTGAGTGGATGAGTGCTTGGGAGCGAATGGGAGTGTCAACGTCAGGGAAAATGTGGTGTACGGGTAGTATTTATAGGGAGAGAGCGAGGGTTAAGGCGGTGTAAGTGGCAGGGTTTGGGGAAGATGCCATCCGGACGGATGGTCATCCGGTCGGATGTCCATTCGGACGGTAGGCCATTCGACCGGCCGTGTGTGTGCGACTTCGTTTTCCAACTTCGTTTCGTTTGTTAAGCGTTGCGTTGCATTATAATAATCGAGTTATGCGAATAGCGTTGCGTTTGCGTTGAGTTAGCGTTTGCGAGTATCATCCAAGCATATAAAGCACACACAAGTAAAGCACATAAGAACACACATCATAACATTACTACTACTAATAACCGCGTTTCGAGTTTGCGTTGCGTTGGCGTTGTGATAGCGTTTAGTCTAAACATGCGATGTAAAATGTGAATAAATGCGTTTAAATTGTATGTGTTATAAGCAGCGTTTTAAATGCGATAACTGCGTTTTGAGTAAGCGTTGCAATGTGTGTTAAATAAATGTGTTGAAAATATAGTTTAACCCTTTAGCGTTAACCGAATCTCGGGAGTACAAGCGTCTACGAAAGAATAACCGCAATTGGTAATGATCCGAAAAGTCGGGTTGTTACAGCCTCCCCTACTTTAGGAAATTTCGTCCCGAAATTAAGGAGCAGGCGTAACAAAGAGTTGTGGATATTTAGCTTTCATATCACTTTCGAGTTCCCAAGTGAACTCGACACCGCGTTTGCCTTCCCAGCGAACCTTCACTAATGGAATGCGAGAGCGTCAAAGTTTCTTGGTTTCTCGATCCATGATTTCTACTGGCTTTTCCACAAAATGTAGAGTTTCGTTTATTTGCAAATCTTCAAGAGGAACATGAATATTTTCTTCAGCTAGGCACTTCTTGAGGTTCGAGACATGGAAAGTCGGGTGTACGTTGCTGAGTTCCTCCGGTAGTTGGAGTCAGTAGGCCACTTTGCCAATTCTTTCCAGAATTTTAAAGGGACTCACGTATCGTGGCGCTAGCTTTCCTTTCTTGCTGAATCAGATCACCCCCCTTCCAAGGTGAAACCTTTAGGAATACGTGATCACCAACTTCAAACTCAAGGGGCTTGCGGTGTTTATCGGCGTAACTCTTCTGACGACTCCGAGCTTTCAAGAGGTTGTCTCGGATTTGGAGGATCTTGTCAGTCATTTCTTGTAATAACTCAGGACCGGTGATTTAAGCATCTCCGATCTCGTGCCATACAATAGGTGATCGACATTTTCTTCCATATAATGCCTCAAATGGTGCCATTTGAATACTAGCGTGATAACTATTGTTTTACGAGAATTCTACTAAAGGTAAATGCGAATCCCAATTACCACCAAAATCTATAACGCACGAACGAAGCATGTCTTCAAGGGTGCGAATCGTGTGCTCAGTCTGACCGTCGGCCTGGGGATGAAGTGCGGTACTAAGATTAAGAGTCGTACCGAGAGCGGCTTGGAATGTCTCTTAGAGACGCGATGTAAATCGACCATCATGATCAGAGATGATGTCACGAGGCGTCCCGTGTCGACAAATGACTTCGTCGGTATAGATTCGTGCTAATCGTTCTACCTTGAAGTCTTCTCATATCGGTAGGAAGTGGGCGGATTTCGTAAGACGATCAACGATAACCCAAATGCTACCGTGACCTGATGGCGTGCGAGGGAGTTTGGTGATGAAATCCATGGCTATGCTTTCCCATTTCCACATTGGGATTTCAGGTTGTTCGAGTAAACCAGAGGGTCGTTGATGGTCAGGCCTTAACCTTTGAGCAAGTTAGGCATTTTGAAACATAAAAAGCGATATCCTTCTTCATCCCAGGCCACCAATACCTGGATCGAAGGTCCTGGTACATCTTATCGGCACATGGATGAATAGAATATTAGGACTTGTGAGCTTCAGTCATCAATATATCCCTGAGGTTATTGCGACTAGGAATCCAAATGTGGGCGTGATAGTGAAAGATGCCATTAGATTTGCTTATCAATTGGTTTTCGGAACCAAGTATCCTTTCGTCCCTTAGGGTGTTTTCGAGAAAACAAGCGTGTTGAGCGTCGCGAATGAGGGCTTCGAGGTCGTGTTGGGCTTGAATATTACGAACACTATGTAAATAGCTTCATCGACTAAGAGCATCAGCCACGATATTCGCTTTGCCAGGATGGTAGCGAATCTCGCAGTCGTAGTCGTTAAGTAACTCTATCCATCGTCGCTGACGCATATTCAGTTCTTTTTGGTTAAAGATGTGCTGAAGGCTCTTATGGTCGGTGAAGACCGTACACTTAGTAATATCGTTGCTAGATGGCACAAAAGGCCTTGTCACTAGGACAATTTAGAATATATTTATGATCTATTTAGATCGAAGGTTTTAAGGGTCGAACGTAGTTCATAGCCTTTTGACAAGAAGTTATAGGATATAACTATCTTTGTTATGAAAACAATACAAATTGGCCGGTAGGCAGAATGAATAACATCTCAAATGGATGTTTTGGTATAGGCATCATATTCGATGTTATTAGCCATGATTCACATTGATCATTTAGGCTATGTAAGGGCTTGGAAAGATCTAAGTGTTTTGAAGACTGGTGTGGTTTCTCAAGTCACACTCCGGGAGTGTTAACATGTTTTTGGATGTTAACAAGAATTTATTGTCTTAAGAGGGTCATACCATCATGGCCATTGATATTTTGGCTAGGTTATACCTTTAAGAATATCTTTTGAAAATTCTAAGCAGATCAATTAAAATTAAAATGATTGTTTGCATGTTGATGTATTGAAAATACATATATATGAATTTTAAAAGAAAATTCCATTAATAGTAATAAGGATTACAAAAACTGCCCTAAACGGGTCTTTGAAATAAATTATCCACGCAGGGACTAAAAAGAAATAAACAAGTACTCGCAGGGACTGAAAATAAAAAGAAATGTCCACATAGGGACTTAATTTAAATAACAATACAAAACAAAATAAAGGTCTTCAATTATCCTTCTTTTTTCCCTTGATAAATTTTGCAAGGCCCTTAAGAAAACTATGGGTCTTTCTGTCACGTTCTTCCACCCTACGTTTAACTTCTTCCACCCGTTACAAGATTTCTTGTTGTTTTTGTTGGGTGGAGGTTGAGGTTGTGGTTGATATTGTGACGCCCCAGGAAAATCTGGAAAACAACGCAACTTAACTAGCTTCCTCAGTAACCACGCGCTAAATTTCGGGACGAAATTCTCTTAACAGGGGGAGAATGTGACAACCCTCAAATTTACATGTAACAGTACAGTTTATTAATAATAATTAATGTGCTTGACGACTGTGTGGAATTACTTAACTGCTTTCTGATATCTGTGTTATGCTTACACGTATTTGTTAATATACTAATAGTGTACAGATAGGTCACTAAATAGTCCGTTATATTTTCCTGAGTGTTAGAAAGTAAAAACGTTACAAAATATATAAATAGGACGCGTTACGAATTAATTTGGCACTTTAACGAATCAGTATTCAACCGAACAACCGGACTATACCCGGAACATAAAAATATTGCCATATACATTGTTTTTCTTTTTCTGAACCAGTTAGGGTCCCTGAATACCCTAACACCCGCTGTAACGCCTGAGACACTAGTAACCGGGTTAATCCCTAAACTAACTAAACTTAACTTAACTAATTACCTAATGTTTAGTTGGAATCTAACCGGATTACCCCCCCCCCCCCTAACCAAACCGTCCCCTTGGGGGACACCCCTTGTCCTTTGATGATTATTTAAATCATCTATGTCTAATATCTATTAGACATATGAACCCATGGACAATAAGCATGAGATTTGCCTATAAGTTCAAAGCTTAGCACATTATACTCATTTCATCACAAACTCAACTTCACACCTCTCTCTCCCTCTCTCAAGACTCTCGGCCGAACACCCCCTCTACCATCCACCCATTTTCGATTTTTGTTCAAGCTATTCCAAGATCACACAAGTGTTAAGGATCACCTACAAGGAAGCTTGGTGCAATCGGAAGGCGAAGGACCTCACTCTATTGCTTTTATCCTCTCATTTTGCGTCTAGATTCTCCCCTAGCCTCGAGCTAGTAGACGCGATTGACCGACCTTGACTGTTAACTATATTGAGAATCTAACCGAGCAAACCGAGGTGAGTTCACACACTTTCTAAGGCATGGGATTCCCGGTGGTTTGGGAATGGGTTAAAGAATTAAAACTAAATCTACATATCCTCCTTGGGTAGGATATGTACGGCCATCCTCCATAGATTGGATGCCATTATTAAACCTACGATTTCTCCTAGTGCAGAATACGTACGTTGTGGTCCTCCTGGTGCGGGACAACAACCTTAAAACTAGCTAGACAAAACTCTATCATGAAGTCCCTCAATTTATATCGACTTAATCGCCGAGGCCAATGGCGAGCGGGTCATTAGTTAATAGCGCTATTAGGTTTAACAAACCTCACACCGTGCCAGTCGGACGGGCGTGTACTAATGGACTATGGCAGATTATCAGTGATGATAGACACTGATATAGGGCACAACTTATTTGCGTAGCAGTCGATATCATACCGTCTAGTAGTTCACACGGGGAAAACCCCCACTGATCATGGTTATGGATTGGGTAAAGAAAAAGGAAATGGTTAAACATACTTTCAACTACGGGGTAACCCCCACGGCAATTACGCCAACGAAAGTCAGACCACGTTTTTCAGAAAACAACTTAAAACTAAACAACCAAACGTGAACTCACTCAACTTTGTTGTTGACTAGTTGTTACATGCCTTACAGGTCGCTAAATGCTTGGAGCTTGCACGGGGAAGGAGTCGTTGTGGTGTACGAACTGTTATGTTCCGTGCTTAATGTTTAAACCCTTATGAACTTACTAAACTTGCGTTTTGAACTTTAACTTATGAACTATGGACTTATGCTTTTGAACTCACGTTTATGCTTCCGCTGTTTAAACCAAACAAGGTTAACTAGCTTTGGTCACCAATCGTATTCTGGTTGGTCTTATTTACTTAATTACGATGTTCAATATGATTGGTGTCTCGATCCTGGTCACGTCACGCCTCCAAGCGGTGGTACTCCGCATGGTGGATTTTGGGGGTGTGACAGATTGGTATCAGAGCCATTGGTTATAGTGAACTTGGTTTTAAAAGGGAAAAGTTTTTGATAAAACCAGACTATAACCAGTACAGTGCTCAACGATCCACAACGACTCTTCGCTCCACGTGCAAGACTCGACACCATAAGTGGTATGATTTATGTTATATTGTCGGTTAGATAGTTCTCACTGTGCATTAGATAATGTGATAATTGCTATTTGAACCTTGTGTGCGTACTCTCTTCTATCACTCAACACCCAAGCACTTTGCGACACCTTTCTTACGTAAGTTACTTCGACGTGAAGATTATGAGTGGACGTCTCGACATGACCCAGGTTCAACTGACGACCTTGATTGACGAACGGATTGCTGAAGCCTTAGCAACCCAATCAGGGAGTCAACCCATGCACTCTCAAACACGCAAGGGCACCTTCAGGGCGTTCCTGAAATGCAAACCTCCCACTTTCGACGGCCTTGGAGGGGCAATCAGCCTTCTGCACTGGATCCGAAGAATCGAATATGCATTCGAAGCGAGTGAAAGCCCTGCCAGCAAATGAGTAGAGTACGCTACCAGCATGTTGCAAGGGAGAGCGTATTCTTGGTGGAACACACAAGTCCAGATGCTCGGATTGGCATACGCGAATGCCACCCTTTGGAGCGACTTCAAGGATTTGATTAAGGAAGAATTCTGCCACCTGGACGACATCCTGGAACTTGAAACAAAGTATTATGGCTTGAAGATGGAAGGATCAGAAATTGAGGCGTACACAAAGAGGTCCAACGACTTGGCTGACTTATGTCCTAACTTGTCACGACCCATATCTAGACGGATCAAGCTATACCTCAGAGGCTTCGTCCCGGAGATCCAAGGGTCTGTAATTGAGGCCAACCTTTCCACAATCCAGCAAGTCATTCGTTTGGCGCACCAACTCACCGATCAGGCGGTGGAAGAGGGCAAGCTGCCCAAGCGCGTTAGCACTACTGCTACAGGTGCTCCCAACAATGACAAGCGCAAGTGGGATGGAAATTCAGGCAGGGGTTCCACTCCAGTTCAGTCCCAGTCCCAGCGGCGAAAGACAGATGAACACCGGTGTTAATGCACTTTAGGTGATAAGTGCATGTCTCCCATTTATTAGGGTCTTTATTGTACATTTGTTCAAAGTTAGTCCCAACTTTATCCTAGGGACATTTTGTCCAAGTTTTATGTTAAGGACAAAGGTCAGGGGTTTAAGGCTAGGAACTTTGTCTGAGTTTTGTATAGGGATAAAGTTCAGAGTTTTGTGTTGTGTAGTTTTGTTTTGTCCGGGCTTTCTAGTTTGTCTTGAAAGTCCGGAGTTTACCTTGTATATATACCTTTATGTGGAATAGACAAGGTGGCGATTCTGTGTGAAGTTCTGTGCACCTAACCCTAATCATTGTGTGTGTGTTTTGTCTGGCGGCTACTGTGTGTGAGTGACGTCATTCATCTTCCTCATCAAGAATACTCAGTGTATTCTTGATTTCTCTCACAAATCTTTGCATTCTAGTGTTTCATCTACAGTGGTTAATCATCAGGTGGATTCCGCACACCTGTTGGTGGCTTTTGCTGAGTGAGATCTTGGATTGGGAGGCCTTACAAGTACGTATCAATCGTCAACGTACGTATTGGAGAAGCTCCACATTCTTTAACAATGCACAACCAGATTTTGATGTCTTTCGCTCTTACATACCTTTCGAAACGCTCCTTCCACTCAGGAAAATCAAGCTCGTTTATCAACAAAGGAGGTTTGTCGTTACTCCCTACCTCAGCATTGTACTTGAGGTTTTGCACCATTGCAGTCAGATTGCTGTTTGCCATTTCAGAAAACAACAGTAGGCTTCCATGCAAGATTCGGAAAATAATAAGCTCGGAGATAGTGACAAAATTCGGACAAGCACCTAATTAAAAGTCGGACACTACTAACAATAATAAAAAGTCGGACACTACTAACAATAATATAACACAAAGCTCTATTAGAGTTAAAAGTCGGACTATAACAATAATAAAAAGTCGGACACTACTAACAATAATATAACACAAAGCTCTATTAGAGTTAAAAGTCGGACTATAAAACTCAAAGAAACTCGGACCTTTTAATAAAGACAAAATAAAAGAAATAAAGTTGGACTTCTAAAACTTTTAACTAAGAAAGTCGGACTCTAAGAAACTAATAAACTCAACTTAGAAACATATAAAGGTCGGACTCCTAAGATATAAAACACAAAACACAAAACTCGGACAAGTTAAAGGTGTGGAATTTGGTCGATCTTCCAAAGGGCCAACATGCAATCAACACGAAATGGGTTTTCAAGTGCAAGAAAGACGATAAGGGTGTCGTTGTCAGAAACAAAGCACGGTTGGTTGTTCAAGGCTTCAATCAAGAGGAAGGGATTGATTATACCGAAGTTTATGCACCGGTGGCAAGACTGGAAGCTATTCGTTTGTTTCTAGCCTTTGCTGCACACATGCATATCAAAGTCTATCATTTGGATGTGAAAAGCGCCTTCCTTTACGGGAAATTGCATGAAACTGTGTATGTGTCCCAACCACCGGGTTTCGAAGCTCCAGGGTTAGACAACAAGGTCTATTTGTTGGACAAGGCTCTTTATGGTCTCCATCAGGCCCCTCGAGCATGGTACGAGACGTTGTCAAAGCATCTATTGGAGCATGGGTTCTCGCGTGGTGCCATTGACTCCACACTGTTCATTTTGAAGAAAGGGGGAGATTTTCTGATCGTGCAAATTTACGTTGATGACATAATTTTTGGTTCTTCAAATGAAGAATTGTGTCATGAGTTCGAAGCGGTGATGAAGTCCAAAATTGAAATGAGCGCGATGGGCGAGTTATCCTTCTTTCTAGGTCTTCAAGTGAGTCAAGAAAAAACCGGGACGTACGTGCATCAGACAAAGTATGTCCACGAGATTCTCAAAAGATTTGGATTGGAAGATAGCTTACCCTATGACACGCCTCTCCCGACAAATATCAAGCTTTCATCCGATGATGTGAAAGATCCTGAAGTGGATCCGACTCTATATCGAACAATGATAGGTTCATTGATGTATCTTACTGCTTCACGACCAGATATTATGTTCTCTGTTTGTTTGTGTGCTAGGTACCAATCAACTCCGAAGGAGTCTCACTTGAAAGCAGTCAAGCGTATTTTCAGATATCTGAAAGGGACGCCTAAGCTTGGATTGTGGTATCCAGCTGAAGGTGGTCTGGATTTGATGGCGTATGCTGACGCAGATTTCGGAGGGTGCCGGATGAACAGAAAGTCAACCTCTGGCGGCGCACAACTTCTTGGGAACCGTCTTGTCTCTTGGCAATGCAAAAAGCAAGTTGTCGTTTCTCTATCCACGTGCGAGGCCGAGTACATTGCTGCTTCAAGCTGTTGTGCTCAGGTTTTGTGGATTCAGCAACAAATGAGGGACTATGGTTTGAATTTTACTCGAACTCCTATTCTTGTCGATAACAACTCTGCCATTTCCATAACTAACAATCCAGTTAATCACTCACGCACTAAGCACATAGATGTTAGGCATCATTTCATTCGTGACTGTGCTGAGAAGGGTTTAATAGAAGTGGTTAGGGTAGACACCTTGGATAATCTTGCCGACCTGTTTACTAAGACATTCGATCGGGCTAGATTTGAAAATCTGGTCCGAATGATTGGCATGATCAACCCCGAGTAAAATGCTTTTCAAAACTCGCATAGAAACTTTATTTTATGTTTTCTGTACAGTTCTTACCGCTTTCCAAAAATTCAAAAACTCCAAAAATATTTTACTTAGTTGTAGGATAAATTTTAAGAAAAATACAAAAACATTTGAAAAATATAAAATGAAGTCGTGTTGAGATATAAGGGAAATGATAGTACATCGGTTAGTTGTATCTAGTGCAGGATTATAGTAATATATAAAATTAACCGTTAACTGTAACAGCTTCATTATATGTTGCTTCGGTAGGTTTTACGCGTCAATAAGAACCTGTTTTTGGTATATAAACATAATGGACTGCGTAACTTGTGTGGTACATCTCTCGGATATATGGTCTTGGTACCGTAATTTCGTTTGATAGATTGCCGAGGTTCTGAGATACGTGGTCTTTATGCTGTTTATCATCTGGGTATCATGGTTGTTTCTTTTACCGGAAAACAACGGGGACGCAAGTCTAGATCTTCCATGATACCATACATACGTGTAAATATCTTCAATACATGATGCATTCGACCCAAATAAGTGATAAACAATCACATGTCCCACAAAATCTTGCGGGAGTCAAGTTCGTCTCTTTGTCTGTACGATGGTACTAACCTGTTCACGGACTTGCTCCTGTGCCCTTTGCATCTGAAATTCAAGTTCCTCCTCAATAAGTGATTCTATCACAAAGGACTTGTTTTCAATCCCAAATAAGTGAGTATCTCACATTAGCTTATACGTCAAAAACAGATGATAAATGGTATACTCACCAGTAAGATGAACTCTCGTGCATACCTTGATACGGGAGTATATTCTGAGGTGGGTAAACATAGTTACAGTCAGCTATTAAAACACTTAATCTCATATCTCGAAAACAGTGTTCGAAAGCGTGCTAAAGCTTAAGTGGACCACAATACCGTTGAACGTCTTGAACTGTTAATATCATTCTAAGAGCTTAAACTGATAATCTATGTTCTTGTGTTGGATATTGACAGAAAAACCGTTATGATCTCTTTGCTCCGATTTCACAAAAAGATAATTAGTGTAAATACGTTCGTAGGTTTAATTTCTTTATTCAGTCAAAAATTCAAAAACATCAAAAAGATTTTGCTTTCTTGTTTCTATGTGCGAGTTATCATTTTGAAAATTCTCTAAGGGTTGTGAACATTCTTTAATAAGGTGTTAAACATCAAGTTAGGTAATCTTAAAATAAGTCTTTTTGTATATAAAAATCGGTCGTGCAAGATCCATCTAAGTGTGTGGGTAATCACGTCATTTTAAGGTGTTTCGGTAAATCTGCTTCCAAGTTGTGATATTTTTCCAAAAGTATAAGTTTGAAGTAACTTGTTTTAAATGATCGTGTTTTGAAATACAAATTATTAAATATTGGTTGTTTAATATTTCAATTGATGATTCCGGGGTATTGGAATTATTTTTGGGATCCAGGTTTGGGCTGAGTATCTCGGGGGTTAAGATTCTTAATCCGGTGTTAAGTGTTTCAGGTCTGGATCGTTCATCTCAAGATGGAAGATTTGAAGAAGCTGTGTGCATCTGGATCATTCATCTCAAGATGGAAGATTTGAAGAAAGCTGTGTGCATCTGGATCATTCATCTCAAGATAGAAGATTTGAAGAAGCTGTGTGCATCTGGATCGTTCATCTCAAGATGGAGGATTTGAAGAAGCTAAGACGTCTGC
The DNA here is from genome assembly GCA_030545235.1 of Helianthus tuberosus. Taxonomy (NCBI): domain Eukaryota; kingdom Viridiplantae; phylum Streptophyta; class Magnoliopsida; order Asterales; family Asteraceae; genus Helianthus; species Helianthus tuberosus. The sequence goes on along the minus strand of CM060434.1, from coordinate 130,120,863 downwards.
CGTTGCATTCCTTTGAAGAAGATCAACCATTAGCTGATCAATACATCAAAGTCGTGCAGTTCTGTGTGAAAAACCAGACAGCGAGTACTCGAAGAAAGTATGAAGATTTCAAGTCCAATGAAGACCATGCACTGATCAAGGGGGAGTTTGTTAATGCACTTTAGGTGATAAGTGCATGTCTCCCATTTATTAGGGTCTTTATTGTACATTTGTTCAAAGTTAGTCCCAACTTTATCCTAGGGATATTTTGTCCAAGTTTTATGTTAAGGACAAAGGTCAGGGGTTTAAGGCTAGGAACTTTGTCTGAGTTTTGTATAGGGATAAAGTTCAGAGTTTTGTGTTGTGTAGTTTTGTTTTGTCCGGGCTTTCTAGTTTGTCTTGAAAGTCCGGAGTTTACCTTGTATATATACCTTTATGTGGAATAGACAAGGTGGCGATTCTGTGTGAAATTCTGTGCACCTAACCCTAATCATTGTGTGTGTGTTTTGTCTGGCGGCTACTGTGTGTGAGTGACGTCATTCATCTTCCTCATCAAGAATACTCAGTGTATTCTTGATTTCTCTCACAAATCTTTGCATTCTAGTGTTTCATCTACAGTGGTTAATCATCAGGTGGATTCCGCACACCTGTTGGTGGCTTTTGCTGAGTGAGATCTTGGATTGGGAGGCTTTACAACCGGAGCCCCAGTCAGCAGTTTTCTGGAAAACAAGGCCAGGGTGGATACAAGGGAAATCACCCTAAGTGCAAACGATGTAGTTTGCACCACAGCTGGCCGTGCAACAAGGATCGTTGTCAGAGATGTAACAAGCTTGGACATAAAGCCAGAGATTGCAAGAGCTCACGTCCTGCGAATCAGAATCGGCAACAGCAGCCACAAGCTCCACAGAACCAACAGCAACAGCAGGGTAACAAGGAATGCTACCAGTGTGGTGCTGAAGGTCACTTCAAGAGAAACTGTCCCCAGCTAAATCAGAACCAGAACAACAACAATCAGGGGAATGGAAACGGCAACGGCAATGGTACCAGGGGACGTGTGTTCGTGCCTGGTCAGGGTGATGCAAGGAACAATCCCAATGTTGTGATGGGTAAGTTTCCTCTGGATGACTTCTTTGTCACTGTTTTATTCGATTCAGGTGCCGATACTAGTTATGTGTCCGTAAAAGTTAGCCAAATGCTTAAGCGCACTCCAACACTATTGAACACCAAACACACGGTAGAACTAGCTAATGGTAAAAGTCTTGAAGCCACACACGTAGTTAAAGGTTGTAACCTCGTCTTAGCTGGTCAGACTTTCTTTATCGACCTTATTCCTATCACGCTTGGTAGTTTCGATGTCGTTATTGGGATGGATTGGCTATCTCATCATCAAGCGGAGATTGTTTGCAAGGAGAAAATCGTCCGCATTCCTCGTTCTGGTGAAGAACCTCTCATGATTCGCGGCGACAAGAGTGGTGCTGTCGAAGGCATCATCTCTTTCCTTAAGGCCCAGAAGTGTTTGCGAAAGGGCCACACTGCCATTCTGGCACTCGTTACTGACACATCCACGGAAGAGAAGAGAATTGAAGACATCCCTATTGTGCGCGATTTTCCCGAGGTATTTCCTGAGGAATTACCTGGTCTTCCGCCTCATCGCCAAGTTGAGTTTCAAATCGAGCTAGCTCCTGGAGCAGCGCCAGTAGCTCGAGCACCATATCGTCTAGCTCCATCAGAACTCGAAGAACTATCCACGCAGTTACAAGAACTCTTGGAAAAGGGTTTTATACGTCCTAGCTCTTCGCCCTGGGAAGCTCCAGTACTATTCGTAAAGAAGAAAGATGGTACTTTCAGGATGTGTATTGACTATCGCGAGCTCAACAAGGTGACTGTGAAGAATCGTTATCCTCTTCCACGTATTGACGACTTATTCGACCAGCTGCAAGGGTCGAGCTATTACTCCAAGATTGATTTAAGATCGGGATACCATCAGCTGAGAGTCCGAGATGAGGACGTCTCCAAAACAGCATTCAGAACTCGTTACGGCCATTACGAGTTTCTGGTTATGCCATTCGGGCTGACGAATGCACCAGCGGTCTTTATGGATCTCATGAACCGAGTGTGCAAGCCTTACCTGGATAAGTTCATTATTGTGTTCATCGACGATATCCTGATCTATTCCAAGAGTCAGGAGGAACACGAGCAGCATCTACGACTTATGCTGGAACTTCTTCGAAAAGAGCAGTTGTATGCCAAGTTTTCGAAATGTGACTTCTGGCTTCGCGAAGTCCACTTTCTAGGCCATGTGGTAAACAAGGATGGAATTCATGTGGATCCATCTAAGGTTGAATTGATCAAGAACTGGCCTGCACCCCGCACACCAACAGAAATCCGCCAATTCTTGGGTTTGGCCGGATATTACAGAAGGTTTATAAAAGATTTCTCCAAGATTGCGCAACCTCTCACTTCACTGACTCAGAAGGGTGTCATCTATCGTTGGGGTGATGCACAGGAGTCCGCATTTCAACATCTAAAGGATAGACTTTGTAGCGCGCCTATCCTCTCATTGCCAGAAGGCACCGATGATTTCGTGGTTTATTGCGACGCTTCCATCCAAGGACTTGGTTGCATATTGATGCAACGTGACAAGGTCATTGCCTACGCATCGCGCCAACTTAAAGTTCACGAAAGAAACTACACTACTCACGATCTGGAGCTGGGAGCAGTTGTATTCGCGCTTAAGATATGGAGACATTACCTGTACGGTACCAAGTGCACCATTTACACCGATCACAGGAGTCTCGAGCATATCTTTAAGAAAAAGGAGTTAAACATGCGACAACGCCGATGGGTCGAACTCTTGAATGATCACGAATGCGCTATCAAGTGTCATCCGGGCAAAGCCAATGTTGTGGCCGACGCCCTCAGTCGAAAGGATACTATACCTAGGCGTGTACGTGCTCTACAGCTTACCATCCAATCTAACCTTCCCTCTCAGATTCGTGAGGCTCAGGTCGAAGCATTGAAGGTAGAAAACATCAGGGCTGAATCCCTACGAGGATCGAGGCAGCGGCTAGAACAAAAGGAAGACGGCGCTTACTATGTAAACGGACGCATCTGGGTTCCATTTTATGGAAACTTACGCGAGCTCGTGATGGACGAAGCGCACAAGTCTCGTTATTCGGTACATCCTGGTTCGGATAAAATGTACCACAACCTCAAGACTACGTATTGGTGGCCTGGCATGAAAGCCCACGTAGCAACCTACGTCAGCAAGTGCTTGACTTGTGCGAGAGTCAAGTCTGAATATCAGAAACCATCAGGCCTACTTCAACAACCGGAGATCCCGAAATGGAAATGGGAGCAAATTTCCATGGATTTCGTTACTGGCCTGCCCAGATCTCAACGCGGAAACGATACCATTTGGGTGATCGTAGATCGACTAACCAAGTCTGCACATTTTTTGGCTATCAAAGAAACGGACAAGTTCTCTACTCTTGCAGACATTTACCTAAAGGAAGTGGTATCAAGGCACGGAGTGCCAAACTCTATTATATCTGATCGTGACGCACGTTTTACTTCAGAACTGTGGCAAGCAATGCACAAGTCCTTTGGCTCACGTTTAGATATGAGCACCGCTTATCACCCGCAGACGGATGGGCAATCTGAACGCACCATCCAAACCCTTGAAGACATGCTTAGGGCATGTGTAATCGATTTTGGTAATGGCTGGGAGAAGCACCTCCCGCTAGTGGAGTTCTCATAAAATAACAGCTACCACACCAGCATCCAAGCCGCTCCATTTGAGGCATTGTACGGATGCAAATGCCGATCACCTCTCTGTTGGGCAGAAGTTGGTGACAGCCAAATCACTGGCCCAGAACATGTGGTAGATACCACCGAGAAAATTGATCAGATACGACAGCGAATGGCGGCAGCTCGTGACCGTCAGAAAAGCTATGCTGATAAGGGAAGAAAACCACTCGAGCTCCAGGTTGGGGATCGAGTGCTACTCAAAGTCTCACCTTGGAAAGGTGTAGTCCGCTTTGGCAAATGAGGCAAACTCAATCCGCGTTATATCAGACCATTCGAAGTCATTGAGAAAATTGGTACGGTAGCCTACAAGTTGAATCTACCCGAAAAACTCAGCGGAGTTCACAACGTATTCCACGTGTCAAATCTGAAGAAGTGTCTGTCAGATGAGACCTTCATAGTTCCTCTCAAGGAACTCACAATCGACGACCAGCTGCGATTCGTCGAGGAACCAGTAGAGATTACTGATCGAGATGTTAAGATTCTCAAGCACACAAGAATACCTCTCGTTCAAGTTCGTTGGAATGCTCATCGTGGCCCAGAGTATACATGGGAACGCGAAGACCAAATGAAACTCAAGTATCCCCAGCTGTTTAAGAAAAATGCAACCACTACTGAGGCTGAAGCTACCGCAGAATTTCGGGACGAAATTCCAAATCAACGGGGGGATGATGTGACGCCCCAGGAAAATCTGGAAAACAACGCAACTTAACTAGCTTCCTCAGTAACCACGCGCTAAATTTCGGGACGAAATTCTCTTAACAGGGGGAGAATGTGACAACCCTCAAATTTACATGTAACAGTACAGTTTATTAATAATAATTAATGTGCTTGACGACTGTGTGGAATTACTTAACTGCTTTCTGATATCTGTGTTATGCTTACACGTATTTGTTAATATACTAATAGTGTACAGATAGGTCACTAAATAGTCCGTTATATTTTCCTGAGTGTTAGAAAGTAAAAACGTTACAAAATATATAAATAGGACGCGTTACGAATTAATTTGGCACTTTAACGAATCAGTATTCAACCGAACAACCGGACTATACCCGGAACATAAAAATATTGCCATATACATTGTTTTTCTTTTTCTGAACCAGTTAGGGTCCCTGAATACCCTAACACCCGCTGTAACGCCTGAGACACTAGTAACCGGGTTAATCCCTAAACTAACTAAACTTAACTTAACTAATTACCTAATGTTTAGTTGGAATCTAACCGGATTACCCCCCCCCCCTAACCAAACCGTCCCCTTGGGGGACACCCCTTGTCCTTTGATGATTATTTAAATCATCTATGTCTAATATCTATTAGACATATGAACCCATGGACAATAAGCATGAGATTTGCCTATAAGTTCAAAGCTTAGCACATTATACTCATTTCATCACAAACTCAACTTCACACCTCTCTCTCCCTCTCTCAAGACTCTCGGCCGAACACCCCCTCTACCATCCACCCATTTTCGATTTTTGTTCAAGCTATTCCAAGATCACACAAGTGTTAAGGATCACCTACAAGGAAGCTTGGTGCAATCGGAAGGCGAAGGACCTCACTCTATTGCTTTTATCCTCTCATTTTGCGTCTAGATTCTCCCCTAGCCTCGAGCTAGTAGACGCGATTGACCGACCTTGACTGTTAACTATATTGAGAATCTAACCGAGCAAACCGAGGTGAGTTCACACACTTTCTAAGGCATGGGATTCCCGGTGGTTTGGGAATGGGTTAAAGAATTAAAACTAAATCTACATATCCTCCTTGGGTAGGATATGTACGGCCATCCTCCATAGATTGGATGCCATTATTAAACCTACGAATTCTCCTAGTGCAGAATACGTACGTTGTGGTCCTCCTGGTGCGGGACAACAACCATAAAACTAGCTAGACATAACTCTATCATGAAGTCCCTCAATTTATATCGACTTAATCGCCGAGGCCAATGGCGAGCGGGTCATTAGTTAATAGCGCTATTAGGTTTAACAAACCTCACACCGTGCCAGTCGGACGGGCGTGTACTAATGGACTATGGCAGATTGTCAGTGATGATAGACACTGATATAGGGCACAACTTATTTGCGTAGCAGTCGATATCATACCGTCTAGTAGTTCACACGGGGAAAACCCCCACTGATCATGGTTATGGATTGGGTAAAGAAAAAGGAAATGGTTAAACATACTTTCAACTACGGGGTAACCCCCACGGCAATTACGCCAACGAAAGTCAGACCACGTTTTTCAGAAAACAACTTAAAACTAAACAACCAAACGTGAACTCACTCAACTTTGTTGTTGACTAGTTGTTACATGCCTTACAGGTCGCTAAATGCTTGGAGCTTGCACGGGGAAGGAGTCGTTGTGGTGTACGGACTGTTATGTTCCGTGCTTAATGTTTAAACCCTTATGAACTTACTAAACTTGCGTTTTGAACTTTAACTTATGAACTATGGACTTATGCTTTTGAACTCACGTTTATGCTTCCGCTGTTTAAACCAAACAAGGTTAACTAGCTTTGGTCACCAATCGTATTCTGGTTGGTCTTATTTACTTAATTATGATGTTCAATATGATTGGTGGCTCGATCCTGGTCACGTCACGCCTCCAAGCGGTGATACTCCGCATGGTGGATTTTTGGGGTGTGACAGATATGGAGGGCATTGATACCCTTGGACAAGATACCCAGTTGGGTATGCAGGTGGGAACGGTGAAGGATAGAGGGCATTATAGTTGACTGCCTCGACATATGGGTCGTAGGCAGGAGGTTGATAATGGTAACCGGTAGGAGCTTGTGGCTCAAACAGGTTCTATCCAGTCGGACCTGGGTAGGTAGGTATTGGATTTTCATAACCCATAGGAGGTGGCAGTGGTGCAAAGGTGGCCGGTGTAACGTCGATTTCCGGTGCAGCATGTGAAGGTCCACCCATTTGTGGATCTTCAGGAATTGGAGGGTAGTTGCTAGAAGCTTGAGGGGAACTAAATCATGGTCCCCCTCGCACAAATATGCGAGCATTTCGCCTCCGTCTTAGTGGCTCGGGAGGTGGCTAAGGTGTTTCCTCAGCTGGTAGTGGTGGTGGAGTCACCGCTTCAAAGTGCGGCTCCTCTAATGGCGGCTGTGGTGGGGTGTTGTCGTATGAAGGGGTGTTTGCAAAGTTTCACTACCCAAACCACTCTGAATAATTATCGAGACCTCAATAAGGAGATCCCACAAAGGAAGAACCGCTAGATATATCTATGGGATGCATAGGCGTCCCTGAAGGTGGCAACTCTGGATCCGAATCATCATCCAAATCCGTGTCTTGTGAGAAGTGGTCTTTGGGGCCCAACGGGTTATATCCCGCTGGTGCATTGATATAATCATCAGGATTAAAGTAACCCTGTGAGTAGGAATGATGGGAAGCATAATGGTGTGAAGAGTGAAGAGAAGAGTGGTGTGAGTGGTATGAGTGAAGCGAATGCTGCGAATGTTGGGGCTCGTCTGGTTGTGGTGGCCCGAATGAATGATGGTAGGAAGGCGAGGTGCTAAGCGAGATGGATCGTCTCGCTGGCTTGATAGAATGCCTCCAATCGTCTTGTAAATCGGAGCTGAATGATACTGAAGGCGTACGTCGATGAGAGGGTCCTGCTTGGCTGGATGGTCCTCCTCTCATGGGACCTTTTCCTTTACCTCCTCTTACGTGGGGCGGCATCGTTTTATAAATAAACCTGTCAAAAACAAGAAAACAACATATATAAACCAAATAAAGATTAAGAGTAATCCTAGGTCATTTGCCTAGACTCGAAAGTCTAAGGAACGTGCTATTGTGTCATTGAGATTAAACACAAAAGGCTAGTGTTTAATTCACTCAATGTTGGCTCTGATACCAGCCTGTCACACCCCGATATTTCCACATATTTTCGGTGGGCCCGGTGGGAAGTATCGTGACGTACTTGATATCATCATAGACAATTAAACATAATTATAGCACAGCGGAAGGCTTGGAAGTTTAAATACTATTACAACCCATAATGTTCAAAGTTCAAACGAAAGAATATACAGACGGATTGTAATAGAGATCCACAGGCGGACCATGAAAACAAATACATAAAACTGAGTTTAACAGACTTCAGGCATCTAGGGATTTGCAAGATCCTCTAAATTTTATGCCAAGTAGCTCCAGCCTAGTTTCGAGAGGTACCTGTCACTTAGTCTTTGGAAAACACGTCAGTTTTCACTGGTAAATACAATTAACTGACTCATTTGAAAATATTTATGAAAATTCGTTTTAGGCGCTCAAGGCACAAAATCTTTTATAACTTGTGACAATTTCATTTAAAATCTTGTATACAGTTTTACATGTTTGTCATACATTTGAGGCCGGTTTGGAAGCTGATGCGTGTGTAGCGTTATATATTTTTATCTATATTTTAAGCCCTTTTTAACACTTTAGTCAAGTTTTAAATTTATAAAACACGATATTTTACTAACACTAAATACACATATGGGCAAGTGCACCCATCGTGAGCGTAGTATAGCATTGGTAAGATACCGAGGTCGTCCAAGGGCACAAGAGCTTTTAGTACCGGTTTATCCTCAACGTCTAATCAAATCAAACATTAAAAAAAAAAGTTTTAAATATAAAAATAAAAACTAAAAATGCTGAAAATAAAATAAAACAGATAGACAAGATGAATCACTTGAATCCGACTCGCCTTTAGTGTAACCTTTGATGATTTTCGCACTTTTGCACTTTTTAAGAGATTATCTTAGTTATAGTAGTAGGCCCCTCTTTTGAAGGTGACTTTACCCTCAACCTAGTAGTTTGAGTCAGCAAGGATACAATCCTAAAGGGTCGGAATATTGAAAGATAATTAATTAAGTTATTAATGCGTAATGTGGTAGGCCCCTCTTTTGAACGTGACGTTACCCTCGGCTAAGTGGTTTGAGTCAGCAGGGATACAATCCCAAGTAGCCGGGTTAATGTATAAATAGTAGTTTACGTATGAGGGGATCAAGCCATTCGCACCCCCGCCATCCAATATACCAGTGGGTATTGAATGAGGTCCTAGTAAGCTTGACCCAGGTCCTTGCAGGATCTATACACTGAACAAGGCAAGAACCTTACCAAACCATTCCCTTAACCCCCAACCAGGTAGCCAACATATCTCTATATAGACCGTAGAGATATGAATGGTGTAAATCTTTTATTTTATATAGACAGTAAAATAATGCCAAGACACCACAGACAAATGATAAGGAAGTTTCACCTTCAACATAAGAAACTAGTTATTAAAGTCATTAATACAAAACCAAATAAAAAGTGCGAAAAGATTAAAAAACAAATGTATTACACTAAATGCTTGTCTTCACCAAGTGATGTTAGAGACTTAGGCAAACATGACCTTTGATTGTCAAGAACTCTTACTATCAATCTTGGATCCCGAGACTACTACACACACTCTATGATGGATGATGGATGTTGGTGGTGGATGTGGGTTGTGATGGTGGTGGAGTGTGGGTGAAGTGTGAGAGAGGTGGTTTGCCAAGGGATGCCTTTGAAGTGAACCATGCACCCCTATTTATAGCCTGCACAGACGCCCGGACACGACCCCGTGTCCGCTGGGCACGGCCCTGTGTCCATACAATTTCTCTTTCTTCATTAATTGCAGTTTGTCTGCAATAGCTCCACACGCCCTGTGTCTGCTGGGCATGGCCCCATGTGTAGAAGCGTATCTGTACTATCAAGATTTGCTTGGATTCTGCGAATCTTAGCGTTGACCACGGCCGTGTTGAGATGGGCACGCCCCCGTGTTGGGAATAGAAGCTTCTATAGCTTTGTCTTTTCTGTAGACACCTGAACACGCCCCCGTGTCCGCTGGGCACGGGGTCGTGTGCAGCCTTCTGTTTACTTGTTTTTGCTTGGGAAAATGCTATCGAGGGGTCGGGCATGCCAAGTTTATTCCTTTTCTTGTGATTATGTTAGATTTTGCTGCATTTTTGCTTCTTTTGTTCATTTACGCTCTTTTAATCCTGAAAATACAAAAGGAATACAAAAGCACACTTTTTCCAACATTAGTACTAAAAAAGGGTTAGTTTTATGCCTCATTTGATGTAATTTATATGTTGCATTTTACACACATCAAATACCCCCACACTTGAATCTTTGCTTGTCCTCAAGCAAAACTCTTTATAATGTGACTTACACTCCCAAATGGAATGGGTAGAAGAGAAGTTTTGGGCTTGTCTTGAGTATCGGGAATCCAAGATCTTTATTAGGCTTTATTTTTATGTTATTTACAATCCTATTCGTTATGATTTATTTAGAACATTTCATAAGAGAAATTACTTATTTGGGCATAACATGCCTTTTTTAAAATTTCATTTATATACAAGTTCACATACCTCACGGGAGATCACTCAACACTCGGCCGAAGATGTATTTTTGTGAAACACTCGAGACCGGAATGGAACTTACTTCTACCATATGTTTGCCAAGCAATCAATCCTCCTCCTTTTTAACTATACACCTTTGTAAACATCAAGAGGACTTGGGGAAGGGTTAGGCTTGGGTTAAAGGTAGGTGGTTTTGGGTTAGTGGTTAGTAGAAAGGGCGAAAGGCATAAAAAGCGTCGGTCGTCGTAAAACTTTTTATTTTTGTGACTTTTTATTCAAACGAAGCATTTTCAAACAAAGTTTCTTTTGATGAATTTGTTTGTTTATTGTTAGACTTCATTTTTTTTATAAGGATGTCACATGAAGACCGAGCTTTTTACTAAAATAAAGGGTTTAAAAGTAAAAAGGTTTTGGTGGGTAAAGGGTGTTTGTTTTGTGGGTTTAGAAATGAAAAGGTTTAGGCTCAAAGGGGTTAACTAGGGGGATTTTGGGTAGGTGATAAAAAAAATAAAAAAAATAATGGTGTTGAAAAGAAAAAAGGGTTAGTCCTAATGCCTCTATCATTTACTTACTTGGGTTTAAGTTGGTAAGGACCGGGAATGTATTGTCATGGCAAGTTCTAGAGTTGTAAGAAACCAAGCGGCTATTCACACAAGAAACGAAGAATGAGCATTTAATCTAAAGATGTGTATTTGTATGCTCAATAAACGTTCAAAACTCACTTTTTGTGGGAATGGGTTTATAATGTGATCAACTATATATAATCAAATTTTAACTAGATTTATCATGTCGTTTCATAATTTTCTTATGTTAGTTCTTTTTATCATGACGCTATCGGTTGTAAATTTGTAAAAATATAACCTTTTAGAACTTGTTATTCCCAAAGTAAACCAAGACAAGTAAAAAAAATGAAAAGTTTTTGAAAAAAATTTGGGGTGATTAGCGGTTCCAATAGAGTTTTGTGTAAGGCTTGTTATTATGACTTGCAAAATTCAAGGTTTTAGCATCCCCCCACACTTAAATTACACATTGTTCTCAATGTGTCCCAAAAAGAAGTTTTTAGGTTGATTGAATGTGTAAAAATGTGTTTAAAAACAAAATTTTATGTTACTGGGCGTCTAGACACCGTGTTGACTGGGCACGGCCCCGTGTTCAGATTGCCAGTATCATAATTAACAGAAGGCTGGGCACGAGGGCGTGTTCAGTGAACACGGCCCCATGTCCAGTTACCTGTACTGGGCATTTTCTGCAGATTGTTGGGCACGGGGTGTGTTGGCTGAGCACGGCCCCGTGCTGAACTTGCTGTAATGAAGAAATATCGTCGGGAGGCTCTGTTTTTGTGCATAGGTTGTGGGTTCCGGTTTCCCTTAGTAACCTTCATCATCCCGAGTGTGTTTTATTCATCACAACATCATCCAAACACCATTTTGGTACTTAAAAACCATCATTTCATTAAAGAGTGAATTACATAAGATCCTAGAAAATAAAAGCGTAAACTAAATCCTAGATAAGTAGGTCATAAACACAAGAAATCTAAAACCGCAAAGAAGCCTTAGCCTAAAGTTTATTTTAAGAGCAAAATTTCTGAGAAATAGTTTTCTCGGTTGAAAGCGGCTTGAAGAGCTTCTTTTCCGGGTAGGACTCTTCACACATCGTTAAGCCACTCTTCTATCTCCCGAGGGAGAAGAAAGGTGGGCTCATTGGTTCGTTTTGAGGGGGTGTGACTTCCACCGGAACTTCTTGAAGATTTTCAAGAGGCGGTTCCGCGGAGATGTCATCCCACCCGGTGGGGTTAACGACTCCAAGTGCTAGGTTCCAATCCTCTTGAGGAAGGATTGGTTCCATGGGAGGTGTTACAAAAATGTTCAACCTCTGGTGCAGGATGTTGATTTCTTGAAAACTGTTTTCTAGTCCCACCGTGAGATAATTAATACGGTTGATTAGGACCTCTTCTACGGATGTCATTTCATCGAGAGCTTCCCGCAGTGCCATCACATACGACTGTTTCTTGAATATGCTGAAGAGGTTCCACTATTCTGGTTTGACATTCTACGAAAAACAAGTCGAAAAGTTCAATTTAAATGAAACAGTACCTCAAACACGGCCCCGTGCTCGCTGGGCACGGCCCCGTGTTCACCTCTCTGCAGGTTTTTGAAACAAGGACTCTTGGAACTTTAAATTATTTTTCTGACTTTTGAAGCATTTTTAAGCAGAAATAACTTAAAAGAGTGTTGTAAAACTTATTTTTTACAAGATTCCTTGAATAAAAATCAAACAAATATCATACTAAAGCTTGAAACTATGGGGATTTCAAGTTTTAATGGAGGTTTAGAGGAGAAAATGAAGAAGGCAAATGACAAAAGTAGAAAAGACAAGATAATTGTTGAGAACCTTCTTTAGAATATACCTAGTATGGTATATGTGAAGATCCCACGAAATCTCTGTCTTTGGAATGGGTCCAAGAGTGCAGGAATCTTGCTACATTTATAGAAAACGACAGCACGCTGGACACGGCCCCGTGTGCAGACAAAATTCTGACCATTTTTGTCCGTATTCTGACCAAAAGTCAGACGGGAATCTTTGGGTGGACATGGGAGCGTGTTGACCTGGACACGGCCCCGTGGCTAGAAATTGTTTATGAAGTTTCGTCTATTTTCAAGGAATTTATTCGGATCGGGTGGTTCTTTACTAGACGGAACAACACCGAAGTGCCTGAGATACCTAAGTTGCCCTAGTTTTAGCCGAGAATGCAAGAGGTTATCGGAAAGGGTGATTCCTATACTAAATGTAGGTGGACAAGTCCAACCCTTATCCGGGCTCTCGTTAAAGAAGGTGTATGTCAAATCGCTCAGGTCTATGTATGCATCGACGGAAATCGATGGGGAGTCCTTCAAGGCATAATCGACACAGGGACGACTATCGCTCAAGTCCTCGCAAGAGTTAGAGGTGATTCCGGGAGCAACGATGTTGTTATAATCCGAATGCGATCTCACTAATTCTTCTTGATTGTCGTCTTGAGATGAATTAGTTATATCCATCTCAAGTTCTTTTATCCATCGGAGAATTAGCTCTTCTAATTGAAAGAATTCTTCAAGAAGCATTTCATCTAGAAGGGATGATTGCGAGCATTCGAGGGAGAGATAGGGATTATTTTTACTTTCACTCATTTTAAGGCTACAGGAAAACAATGGGTCTATATAGTGGGGATTGTAATTTAAAAAATAACATTTTAATTCTTCATGAGTTCCACCACATAATTGACACCACGTACCATAAGAGGAGTGAAAGTAAAAATTATCAGTATCACTCATGATTGCGTCAGAAATTACCAGCTGTCGGGATCTTACGGCTCTGTTTTCAGTATCTAAAGCTTGGGCACGGGGCGTGTTAAGTGGGCACGACCCCATTTTCAGCTACTGTCTGACTTAAAACAGGATTGCCAGTACCAAAGATTGGGCACGGGGCGTGTTCAGCGGGACGGCCCCGTGCTGAGCTTCTACGGAAACTGAAAAATCTAGAAAAATCCTAAAAAAACAGAAAAATAAGAAAAACGATTTGGCCGTCGATTCCTAACTTTCTTAAAATCCTTGTGTCCCCGGCAGCGGCGCCAAAAACTTGATGCATGTGTAGCGTTATATATTTTTATGTATATTTTTAGCCCTTTTTAACACTTTAGTCAAGTTTTAAATTTATAAAACACGATATTTTACTAACACTAAACACACATATGGGCAAGTACACCAATCGTGAGCGTAGTATAGCGTTGGTAAGATACCGAGGTCGTCCAAGGGCACAAGAGCTTTTAGTACCGGTTTATCCTCAACGTCTAATCAAATAAAAAATTTAGAAAAAAAAGTTTTAAATATGAAAATAAAAACTAAAAATGCTGAAAATAAAATAAAATAAAACAGATAGACAAGATGAATCACTTGGATCCGACTCGCCTTTAGTGTAACCTTTGATGATTTTTGCACTTTTGCACTTTTTAAGAGATTATCTTAGATATAGTAGTAGGCTCCTCTTTTGAAGGTGACGTTACCCTCAACCTAGTAGTTTGAAAGATAATTAATTAAGTTATTAATGCGTAATGTGGTAGGCCCCTCTTTTGAAGGTGACGTTACCCTCGGCTAAGTGGTTTGAGTCAGCAGGGATACAATCCCAAGTAGCCGGGTTAATGTATAAATAGTAGTTTACGTATGAGGGGATCAAGCCATTCGCACCCCCGCCATCCAATATACCAGTGGGTATTGAATGAGGTCCTAGTAAGCTTGACCCAGGTCCTTGCAGGATCTATACACTGAACAAGGCAAGAACCTTTACAAACCATTCCCTTAACCCCCGACCAGGTAGCCAACATATCTCTATATAGACCGTAGAGATATGAATGGTGTAAATCTTTTATTTTATATAGACAGTAAAATAATGCCAAGACACCACGGACAAATGATAAGGAAGTTTCACCTTCAACATAAGAAACTAGTTATTAAAGTCATTAATACAAAACCAAATAAAAAGTGCGAAAAGATTAAAAAACAAATGTATTACACTAAATGCTTGTCTTCACCAAGTGATGTAAGAGACTTAGGCAAACATGGCCTTTGATTGTCAAGAACTCTTACTATCAATCTTGGATCCCGAGACTACTACACACACTCTATGATGGATGATGGTGGTGGATGTGGGTTGTGATGGTGGTGGAGTGTGGGTGAAGTGTGAGAGAGGTGGTTTGCCAAGGGATGCCTTTGAAGTGAACCAAGCACCCCTATTTATAGCCTGCATAGACGCCCGGACACGGCCCCGTGTCCGCTGGGCACGGCCCCGTGTCCATCCAATTTCTCTTTCTTCATTAATTGCAGTTTGTCTGCATTAGCTCCACACGCCCCGTGTCTGCTGGGCACGGCCCCTTATGCAGAAGCGTATCTGTACTATCAAGATTTGCTTGGATTCTTTGAATCTTAGCATTGACCACGGCCGTGTGGAGCTGGGCACACCCTCGTGTTGGGAATATAAGCTTCTATAGCTTTGTCTTTTCTGCAGACACCTGAACACGCCCCCGTCTCCGCTGAGCACGGGGTCGTGTGCAACCTTCTGTTTACTTGTTTTTGCTTGGGAAGATGCTGTCGAGGGGTCGGGCATTCCACGTTTATTCCTTTTCTTGTGATTATATTAGATTTTGCTGCATTTTTGCTTCTTTTTTTCATTTACGCTCTTTTAATCCTGAAAATACAAAAGGAAGACAAAAACACACTTTTTCCAACATTAGTACTAAAAAGGGTTAGTTTTATGCCTCATTTGATGTAATTTATATGTTGCATTTTACACACATCAGAAGCCGGTCATGATTAACCGACTCACCACTTATAAAACCCACAAAGGAGTTATCCCCAACTTGTGGTTGCATCTGTCGGGTGTATGCCTACACGCCGTGCATAGGTCGTGGCCATTAATAATTTAACTGAGCCGAGTATATCCAGGACACGGTCGTTAACCCCCAAAGTTTATGTTATCAAACAAAACAGATTAAAACGGGTTATGCAGATTTATTAAATCACAATCAGATTAAATGATCTCATACCTGACCAAGCGGTAATAATTTACCGTATCCCAAGCCCGTATAAGGGAAAATAAGTTAAAAGTATTTACCTGAGTTAATTATGCAAGAGATGCTACTCAGTCGTATATTTCTAAAACTTTATGAAAGTTTCTTCTACTGAGGCTACTTAATCTGTATGGAAGGTTTTATTAACCTATTAGGATACTAACGGGTCTTATTTAAGTCAAGTACCTAGACCGGTTAGCTTTAAGGATGCTTTACGGTACGGAACGCTAGATTAAGCGGAGACCGGGATGGAATGTAATTTAGACCCAAAAAGTATGAAGACTTATATAATATGGGTAAACTAAATACATTCTGGATTTTGAAGTTTAAATGACAAGGTTAAATCCGTTTAAGTTAATTTATGCAAACTAGTTACATAAACCGAACCGAACGCGTGTAAGCATAACCGGTAACCGAATGAACCATATACAAGTCCCATATGTTATTATGCTCAAAATATGTTAAGCCATCAGTAGGATGTCAACATGTAACACCTCGTAAAATCACGACCAATTTAATAAAGACACGTGTCATGGAATTTAAACGTGTAAGGAATTGTTTCCGAGGGATTGTAGTTGTCAAACAATGTAAATATGTTAGTAAAAGGATCCAAAGTGTCAACATGCCATTCTTGTGCCTCTGATTGATCTCATACGACGTTCGTATTCTTTAATGAATAATTTATCGAACATTAGAAGTCGTTTGTGTTTAAAATAAGGATCTTACGAAGCATAGGGGTTAAAAGTGTTAACATGTTAAAGTTACCTCTGAATGACCTTTAACGAACCCTAAAACATTGTAAATAATTTAATATTTGGTTCTCAAGAATATTGGGTATTAATTTTGTGGAGTTTTGATGAAAACAAGACTTTTCGGGTGATCGTACGACTAATCGGGAGCTTAACGGAGTTAGTTTATGACCCAAGGTCCTTAAAAGTTAACTATGGGGGTCCAAAGTGCAATAAATGAAAGTAAAATAAAGTTTAAATGGACCAGGGACTGAAATTGCAAGATTTGGAAACTTAAAACCGATTCTCCCCATTGACGCGGGCCGCGTAAGCCAAGGCATATGCTTACGCGGGCCGCGAGGGACTACCATATACAGGTAGATAAGGACATCTGCAAGTTCAGCCAGTTCCACCGCCTTAGAAAGCTTGTTTTCGATTCTAGGGGCTGAGCCAACAGATTTTCATGCATAGGGGACACCTGGAATCATCAGGAATCATTTATAAGGGTATGTAGAGTGATCTTGTGAAGTAGAATTGGCTATATAAGCACTTGTTGTTGCACTTGTTCATTTGCACTCTCAAATTTCTCATTCAAACTCATTCCCTGGAGTCCCTTGGATCTCTAAGAAGCTATCCTCAGTTTCATTTTCGTGCTAAGTACTTCAGTAAGTGTTCTTAGCCTCTTAAGTTCAAGTTTTATTAGTTTAATAACCAAAAGTCAAAGTTGTCGTAATTAAGCTTTGACTTAGTGATTAATCACTAATGGTCCAGCCATTATTCGAATTGAAAGTGGCTATGAGTTGGTAATTAAGTAGGTAATAAACCCTTAAAAGGGCACCTCCTAATTATCACTCTAACTTGGTCAAATGTCGGGTCAAACTTATTATTAAAAAGTCAACAGAATCCATTTTTGCAAATAAATCCATAACTGATAATGTAGAAGTTATGGAACATGTTTAAACACTAAAATAACTTAGTAAATAATATAAGAACACGTTTAGGCATGTTCAACCCGACAATTCTGAGTTTAGGCTCGGTTCGCAAGCGAAAGTCGCAAAAGTAGACTTTTGCTTTGACTTTCAGTTCTGACCCGATTTAGCTTGTTTTAGATATGCCTTATGGTTCCTTTAGGACCATATTATAAGTTAGTAAAACCCTCTGAGGTTATACTACATGGTTCCTTATTAATCCGATTCATTTGCATGTTTCCGTTAATTGCTTAAATGTTGACCATAATGCCCTTTTGATATTAAAACGAGATTTTTGAAAATGTGAGAGGACAAAAACCTTTATTACTGATATTTAAGTATGTCCTAAAAGTTTGACATCATTTTATGGTCTAAAATGAGAGTTATACTCAATATCGTAAATGAAGGCCTTTTTATTAATTAAACGGCATATTTGATATAAATCCTATTTAGACTCAAATTTTGACATCAAACCTTTTACCTACTGATTTAATATAATATTTTGGAATTTTTGGAAATTTTTATTAATTTTAAACTGATTATAACATAGAGTTCTCGCATAGGCTCGGTAATTGACGATAATGCCATTTTTTGTTAATAAAATGAGTTTTACACATCCTTTACATATCAAACCTTTTTCTACTGATTTTATATAATAAATAAGTTATTTTAAACTGTAAAGGCTGATCAAAATCTCAGATTTCCTTATTTAACCAGAATATCGTCGAATACCGACTTTTATGCGATTTAGGCGCATAGTATGGTTTAAAACCATATTAGGCACCTAAAGCTTGATACCTACTGATGTTATGAATAAATTTTTATACTTTAACAATAATTAAAAGTTTTAAACTTAGATTTCCAAAATTAACCCTTAAAGCATATGTGAAATGACCAAAATGCCCCTACGGTGCATAGTTTGGTCATAAATGGTAAATTTCACATATGTGAGATATCTTATTGATATAACTTGATAAAATAAAGATTTTTACTGATTATTTTAGACTAGAACCTAAGATTGTTGTTTAACCTCTTTTATAAACATTAAAATGACCAAAATACTCCTATGGGGCATAAATTGGTTTTAAATTCGTTTTGGGCATAATGGAAGGTATCCTACTGATATCACAACATATTTAAAGCATATTAACTTGTGGATCCTGTTCATGACTCTTTTGGTTACCCGTTATGCATTATACGTGTTCGGTACGATTTATGTAACTAGTTTACATAAATTAACCGAAACGGGTCAAACCTTATCATTTTTACCTCAAAATCCAGAATGTGTTTAGTTTACCCATATTATACAGGTCTTCATACTTTTCGGGTCTAAACCATTCTAATCCGGTCTTCGCTTAATCTTGCGTTTTGAACCGTAAACCTTTCCTTAAAACTAACCGGTCTAAGTTAAGACTTAAGTAAGACCCGTTAGGAATCTAATAGGTTATTAAAACCTTCGTTTCAGATCTAGGAGCCCAGTAAAAGATATTTGCACTTCCTGATTGTTATACGGCTGGGATAAAAATTATATTTTTGCTCAGGTAAATACTTTTAACTTATTTTCCTTTATACGGGCTTGGGATACGGTATTATAATAATACCGCTTGGTCGGGTATGTGGTTATTTAAATCAGATTGTGATTAATACATTTACATAACCCGTTTTAATCTGTTTTGTTTGATGCAATGCCTTTGGGGGGTTAATGACCATGTCCTGGATATCCTCGGCTCATTTATTAGAAATGGCCATGGCTTAAGCACGGGGTGTAGGCATACACCTGACAGTTGCGTTTGTATAAACAGTATCTCACTCCCTTGTGGGCATATACTTGTGGCGTGTCAATTAATCTAATTCGGCTCTTCTAACCGGTCCTGAATGGACGACAAACATATAAAGCTGTATACAATATTATTTTAAATAATTGTCCCAAGTTATAAAAGAATTTTGTGCCAAGTGCACTTGAATCAATTTTCTTAAATATTTTCAAAAAGAGTTAGTTAATTGTATTTACCAGTGTAAACTGACGTATTTTCAAAAAGGCTAAGTGTAGGTACTAAGCGAAATGGGCTGGAACTCCTGAGTGATTAAATAAAGAGCCCTGCAAGCTTTATCACTTTAAGACTGTTGAGCATTTCCTCTTTTATTTTGATCCGTCTGTGGATCCATCTTACAACATGTTTTATAATATGTTTACTTTAAAACTCGGTTTGTATAATTATTACTTTTAGACTTCTGTTGTGCATTGAAATGTGATTATTTGACTATGACGATATCAACTACGTCACGATACTCCCCACCGGGCCCACCGGTAATAGGTGGAAATATCGGGGTGTGACAGGTTGGTAACAGAGCCAACATTGAGTGAATTAAACACTAGCCTTTTGTGTTTAATCTCAATGACGCAGTTTGCACATTCCTTGACCTCCGAGTCTAGGCTAACGACATAGGACTAATCCTAATCTATTTGTTCTCTTTTGTTGTTTTCTTTTGTTTGTTTTGGCAGAAACGAAGGATGCCGCCATGATTTCGAGGATGAGGTAGACGAGGCAAGACCCCGATGCTAGGAAGAAATGACCATGAGGCCGGGCCGTCACACCGGCGAACTCCTTCTGTAACAATGAGCTCAAGTCCTCAAGAAGATTGGAGGACGTACTTGGAACCCGCGAGGTGTTCTGTCTCGCTCAGCTCTTCACCTTCTTACCACGATTCCTTCTGACACCACCAGAACAATGAGTCCGACCACTCACATCACTCCTTCATCCCGCTGCAGCGGTCAAGCTCACATCGGGCCTTCCAGGACCCGACCCCGTATTTCCAAAGTCGGTTCAACCCGGCAAATCAAATTGAAGAGCCAATGGGCCATAACCCATTGGGCCACGAAGACCATTTTCCTGAAGCTCAGGACATGGATATGGATGATGACCCCGATCCTGCCGAACCACCATCTGGGACGCCCGCGCATCCCATAGAGATTTCAGACGGGTCATCTTTTCATGGCTCGCCGTATAGAAGCCCAGATAGCTTTGCCGAAAGGTGGCCCACATACCATTGGGAGTACACTCCCCCTTTCAACCCACCTCAACAGCAGCAGCAAGATCCCTCTGAGGATTCGCGTTTTCAGGCGGTTACGCTACCGCCACCACCACCGCTAGAGCAGCAACTGCTTCCGGAGCCACCGAGGTGAAAAAGAACAGGTGCACGGATGTCCATGCGAAGAGGGGATTTTCACTTCAGCACCCCTCAACACTCCAATGGCAGCCACTACCCGCCACTATATGAAGACCCGTAGATGGGTGGGCCTTTAAACCCAGTTTCAGAGGTCGACTCTGCTCCAGTCGCACCACCACCACCATTGGGCTATGATAACCCAATTCCTTCATACACCGGTGCAGCGGCGTATAACCCTTTTGAGCAGCCGGCTTATCCTGGCTAAAACTACTACAATGCCCCTGATGTTGACCCGTATCTCGTAGCGGCAAACTACAATGCTCTTCACCCTGAAGGACCTTTCACATCTTCATACCAGTCTGGGTACCAATACCCGCCACCTGCTCAACCTCCGCAGCAACAGCCGCCGCAGCCGCCACTGATCCCGCCACCGCAACAACAGGAGATTCTTCAGAGGTTGAGCCAGGTGGAATGAGAGGTTCAAGAGGAGCGTAGAATCCACCGGGGATTTCTTAAGGGTTTGGCAAATCTGATCAAGGGGAAGAAGAAGAGGGATTTTTGAAGATTCCTTATTTATTTGTGTTGTAATTTTTATTTCCAATCAAGTCCCTGCGTGGACATTTTTATTTATGTACTTAGTCCCTGCGAGGACTTGTATTTTCATTTTAGCCCCTGCGTGGGCAAGTTATTTATGTAAAAGTCCCGTTTAGGGCATCTATGTACTTTTTTTAATTTAGTGGAACGTTTTAATTCAAAATTTCATTTTTGTCATTATATGTATAAATATAATATATGGAATAAATCAAAAATATCATTCCTTTTTAATTAAATCTGCCAATAAATATTGAATGAAACTCTTAAAGGCAAAACCTAGTTCACGCGTCATTTTAAGACAGGACCAAGATGGTAGTTCCTTTTTAAGATTCAAATCCTTGTTAACATCTGAAAACATGTTAACACTCCTGACAAATGTGATTTGATAAAATCACACATGTCACCCTTGTATTGGATTCTTTCAGATTCCTTATTTAACCTAATGATCTATAAATCATGGGTTCAAATCATCAATTAATATGATCATATATGAGACATCCATTAGTGATGCAGTGCCTACGGGCTATAATAATTGTCAAATAAGACAAAAGACAGTTGTAGTCTACGACTCCCTGTCAGTAAAAGGTAATGAACTATGATCAAGCCTTAATGCCTCGATCCTATAGGATCATGGCTTATAAATTAAAACTATCTTTGTGACTAGGCCTTATGTGCCATTAATAATACCCTTAATACTTTATAATTAGGATAAATTATAATGAAAATCCTAAATAAATATGATTAACAAATTAACCAAATATGGTCTATGTTTACCATGGTTAATGAATCATCAGAAATAATGATTCCATAATAACCTCTGAATAAAATATTGTCAACTATTTTGTAGCAATCAAGCTACATGGCTGAATCGGAGGAGGTTAACAGTCACCTGAGAGAGAATAATGATGCTACCAGAGTTAATGTAGCTGGTGCGGAACTACATGCATTAATAGATAATGCAGTTACTCGAGCTGTCGACAGACAGTTTAATGAATCAAGTGGTACTTGCGCCAGAACTCAGTCCATACCACATACAAACCCACGCTCTAAGACCCCTTCTGAGGCTCATAGTAAGCCCTCTTCTAAAGTAAATGAGTCAAAGAAGGACGATGCTCATCACTCGTCAAATCAGAGAAGTGTTCCGTCTAGACAGGTTGTGCTTAATCAAGAGCCCCGTGGTAAGACCTGCTCTTACAAGTATTTTGTCTCCTGCAAGCCAAGAGACTTCACGGGGGAGAAGGGAGCCATAGATTGTATGACTTGGCTCGATGAGATGGACACTGTTGTTGATATTAGTGGTTGTGCCGAACAAGACATTGTGAAGTTTGTGTCGCAGTCGTTTAAAGGTGAAGCGTTAGCTTGGTGGAGGTCCCTAATCCAAGCTACAAGAAATATCCACTTATATAGCATGTCTTGGGATCAGTTCGTTGCTTTAATCAAGGAAAATTTATGTCCCCAACATGAAGTTGAGAAAATTGAGACTGACTTCCTGAACTTAGTCATGAAGAACTTAGACTGTCAAGCGTATCTTACGAGTTTTAATACCATGTTTCGATTGGTTCCATACTTAGTCACACCGGAACCAAAGCGAATAGCTCGTTTTATTAGAGGTTTAGCTCCGGATATTAAGGCAAGCGTGAAAGCATCAAGACCTACTACCTTTAGGTCAGTGGCTGATCTGTCGTTATCCCTTACCCATGATGCGGTTAGGCAGAAATCGCTCAAGAATTCTGAAGAAGGGAAAAGGAAAGTGAGGATGAGAACTCACGTCGATCTGACAAGAAGCATAGGGGGAACTCTGATCATAAAAAGAGCTCCGGATTTAAAAAGGATGACCAGCAGTCGGGTGAGAAGCCCAAATGTAAGACCTGTCAGAAGCGTCATTTCGGGAAGTGTAGACTCGAGTCAAGACCACAGTCCCAGTCAAAGCCTATTGTGTGTGGGATCTGCAAGTCCAAGGAGCATAAGTCATTGGATTGCAAAAAGATGAAAGACGAAACCTGTTATGGTTGTAATGAGAAGGGGCACATTAAGACCAATTGCCCCAAGTATGCAAAGAAACCTGAAGAAGGTAAAAAGACCAATGCTCGGGTCTTTCAGATGAATGCTCAGGAGGCCATTCAGAATGATAACGTGATAACAGGTACCTTTCTCATCAATGATGTATATGCTAGAGTATTGTTTGATTCGGGTGCAGATAAGTCTTTTGTAGATGATAAGTTTTGTAAATTGTTAAATCTGTCTGTTAAAACTCTAAGCATAAAGTATGAAGTAGAATTAGCCGATGGTACCATAGAAACTGCCTCAACGGTATTAGATGGATGTTTTATATCCATTAGGAACCACTCTTTTCCGCTTTCTTTGCTTCCATTAAAACAGGCTGGATTCGACATAGTGATAGGCATGGATTGGTTATCTCATAACCAAGCCCAAATCGTATGTGATAAGAAGCAAGTGGTTATCAAGACTCCTTACGGAGAACCTTTGACAAATCAAGGAGATACTCAGTATGGATTGCCTAAGCAAGTGTCTATGCTTAAGGCATCAAGGTGTATGAAGAAAGGTTGTGTCATTTACATGGCACAGGTAACCATTGATGAACCAAAGCCCAAGATTGAAGATATTCCTGTTATTTCTGAATATCCAGAAGTATTCCCCGAAGAACTACCTGTTTTACCCCCAGATAGGCAAGTGGAGTTCAAAATCGATATCATTCCTGGAGCTGCACCAATTGCAAGAGCACCTTATCGGTTGGCACCGACTGAGATGAAAGATTTAAGGACTCAGTTAGATGATTTGTTGGCAAAGGGTTTTATTTGACCTAGCTCATCCCCTTGAGGAGCGCCGATTCTGTTTGTGAAGAAGAAGGATGGATCAATGCATTTATGCATCGATTATTGTGAGTTAAACAAGGTTACAATCAAGAATAGATATCCGTTACCCAGGATCGATGATTTGTTCGATCAGCTGCAAGGGGCAAGTTATTTCTCCAAGATTGATTTAAGTTCAGGATATCATCAACTGAAGGTCAGAGATGAAGATGTACATAAGACTGCATTCAGAACTCGCTATGGTCACTATGAGTTCTTAGTGATGCCTTTCGGGTTCACTAATGCACCTGCAGCGTTCATGGATCTCATGAATCGCGTTTGCAAGCCATACTTGGACAAGTTTGTCATTGTCTTCATTGATGACATTCTTATTTACTAAGCTGATCATGAAAAGCATCTCCGGTGTATCCTTAAACTCCTACAGCAAGAGAAACTCTACGCCAAGTTTTCTAAATGTGAGTTTTGGCTTCGAGAAGTCCAATTTCTTGGACATGTGGTAAGTGAGCGTGGTATCCAGGCGGATCCCGCTAAGGTCGAAGCAGTTATGAATTGGCAAGAACCCAAGACTCCTACAGAGATTCGCAGCTTCTTGGGTCTAGCAGGTTACTATAGGCGTTTTATTGAAAACTTTTCAAGGATTGCAGCACCCCTAACTTCAATAACGCGTAAGAATATAAAGTTCGATTGGGGTCCTAAGCAACAAGAATCCTTTGAGATTCTTAAACGGAAGTTAAGAAATGCACCTGTGTTGACATTGCCAGAAGGTATTGAAGAATTTGTGGTTTATTGCGACGCATCGCACACAGGTATGAGATGTGTGCTTATGCAGAAGGGCAAAGTTATTGCATATGCTTCCCGACAATTAAAGGTGCACGAGAATAATTACACCACCCACGATTTGGAATTGGGTGCCGTTGTATTTGCACTAAAGCTATGGAGGCATTATCTTTATGGGACTAAGTGTGTGATCTACTCTGATCATAAGAGCCTTCAGCATCTGTTTAACCAGAAGGATCTTAACATGAGACAGCGTCGATGGATGGAGACACTGAATGATTATGACTGTGAAATCCGTTATCATCCAGGCAAAGCGAATGTAGTCGCCGATGCCTTGAGCAGAAAAGAAAGGGTTACGCCCATTAGAATCAATGCCAAGAGCATTGAATTAAAGAACAGTTTGAATGAGAGATTATTAGCCGCTCAAAAGGAAGCCGTATTAGAAGCTAACTATCCGATTGAGAAGTTGGGTGTAACTGCGGAGCAGTTATCATATGGCAAGGATGGAATCCTAAGAATGAATGGACGAATATGGGTTCCAATTTATGGAGGACTTCGAGAAGTGATTCTTCAAGAAGCCCATAGCTCCAAATATTCTGTTCATCCTGGCTGTGATAAGATGTACCAGGATATAAAGGCAAATTATTGGTGGATAGGCTTGAAGAAGTCTATAGCCACTTATGTGGCTAAATGTTTGACGTGCGCTCAAGTTAAAGCAGAACATACAAAAGCTGTCAGGTTTGCTACAACAGCCTGAGCTTCCCACATGGAAATGGCAAATGGTAACCATGGACTTTATTACTAAGTCACCAAAGACTAAACGTGGGAATTATACTATTTGGGTTATAGTTGATAGATTAACCAAGTCAGCCCACTTCTTGCCGATTAAAGAAACTCACAGCTCTGACAAGTTAGCTCAGTTGTACGTGGATGAGATTGTATCTCTTCATGGAGTGCCAGTGTCTATTATCTCTGATAGGGATACAAGATACACGTCTCACTTTTGGAAAAGCTTTCAGGAATCCCTAGGCACTCATCTAAACTTCAGCATTGCTTATCATCCTCAGACGGATGTGCAGAGCGAGCGTACAATTCAAACGCTTGAGGATATGCTACGGGCTTGTGTTATTGATTTAGGAGGAAGTTGGGATGACCATCTTCCATTGATTGAATTCTTGTACAATAATAGCTATCACTCAAGTATTCAAGCAGCGCCTTTTGAGGCATTGTACGGAAGGAAACGCAGAACGCCAGTTTGTTGGGCGGAAGTTGGAGATGTCCAACTATCAGGACCTGATATAGTCCTGGAGACGACAGATAAGATTGTACAGATTCGAGATCGTCTCAAAGCTGCAAGGGATAGGCAGAAAGGCTACATAGATAAAAGGCGTAAACCTCTGAAGTTCGAGGTAGGTGACAAAGTGTTACTTAAGGTATCACCCTGGAAAGGGGAAATGCGTTTTGGCAATAAGGGCAAGTTGAACCCAAGATACATAGGACCATTCGAGATCATCGAATGTGTCGGAACCATAGCTTACAAGCTAAATCTGCCTGAAGAGCTCAGTGGAATCCATAATGTGTTCCACATCTTCAATTTGAAGAAATGTCTAGCTGATGAATCGCTAGTAATGTTGCACAAGGACGTGCAGATAGACGAGAGCTTAAAGTTTGTTGAAAAACCTTTTTCGATCGAGGATCGACAGGTTAAGAAGCTTCGAAGGAAGCATGTACCGATTGTCAAGGTAAAATGGGATGCCCGAAGAGGCCCAGAATACACGTGGGAGGTTGAGTCCACAATGAAACAGAAGTACCCTCATTTATTTTAATAAATCTCGAGGTCAAGATTTCTTTTAAGGGGGTGAGGATGTAACACCTCGTAAAATCACGACCAATATAATAAAGACACGTGTCATGGACTTTAAACGTGTAAGGAATTGTTTCCGAGGGATTAAAGTTGTCAAACAATGTAAATATGTTAGTAAAAGGATCCAAAGTGTCAACATGCCATTCTTGTGCCTCTGATTGATCTCACCGACGTTCGTATTCTTTAATGAATAATTTATCAAACATTAGAAGTCGTTTGTGTTTAAAATAAGGATCTTATGAAGCATAGGGGTTAAAAGTGTTAACATGTTAAAGTTACCTCTGAATGACCTTTAACGAACCCTAAAACATTGTAAATAATTTAATATTTGGTTCTTAAGAATATTGGGCATTAATTTTGTGGAGTTTTGATGAAAACAAGACTTTTCGGGTGATCGTACGACTAACCGGGAGCTTAACGGAGTTAGTTTACGACCCAAGGTCCTTAAAAGTTAACTATGGGGGTCCAAAGTGCAATAAATGAAAGTAAAATAAAGTTTAAATGGACAGGGACTGAAATTGCAAGATTTGGAAACTTAAAACTGATTCTCCCCATTGACGCGGGCCGCGTAAGCCAAGGCATATGCTTACGCGGGCCGCGAGGGACTACCAGATACAGGTAGATAAGGACAGCTGCAAGTTCAGCCTGTTCCACCACCTTAGAAAGCTTATTTTCGATTCCAGGGACTGAGCCAACAGATTTTCATGGATAGGGGACACCTGGAATCATCAGGAATCATTTATAGGGGCATGTGGAGTGATCTTGTGAAGTAGAATTGGCTATATAAGCACTTGTTGTTGCACTTGTTCATTTGCACTCTCAAATTTCTCATTCAAACTCATTCACTGGAGTCCCTTAGAGCTCTAAGAACTTATCCTCAGTTTCATTTTTGTGCTAAGTACTTCAGTAAGTGTTCTTAGCCTCTTAAGTTCAAGTTTTATTAGTTTAATGACCAAAAGTCAAAGTTGTCGTAATTAGGATTTAACTTAGTGATTAATCACTAATGGTCCAACCATTATTCGAATTGAAAGCGGCTATTAGTTGGTAATTATGTAGGTAATAAACACTTAAAAGGGCACTTACTGATTATCACTCTAACTTGGACAAATGTCGGGTCAAACTTATTATTAAAAAGTCAACAGAATCCATTTTTGCAAATAAATCCATAACTGATAATGTAGAAGTTATGGAACATGTTTAAACACTAAAATAACTTGGTAAATAATATAAGAACACGTTTAGGCATGTTCAACCCGACAATTCTGAGTTTAGGCTTGGTTCGCAACCGAAAGTCGCAAAAGTAGACTTTTGCTTTGACTTTCAGTTCTGACCCGATTTACCTTGTTTTAGATATGCCTTAAGGTTCCTTTAGGACCATATTATAAGTTAGTAAAACCCTCTGAGGTTATACTATATGGTTCCTTATTAATCCGATTCATTTGCATGTTTCCGTTAATTGCTTAAATGTTGACCATAATGCCCTTTTGATATTAAAACGAGATTTTTGAAAATGTGAGAGGATAAAAACCTTTATTACTGATATTTAAGTATGTCCTAAAAGTTTGACATCAGTTTATGGTCTAAAATGAGAGTTATGCGCAATATCATAAATGAAGGCCTTTTTATTAATTAAAAGGCATATTTGATATAAATCCTATTTAAACTCAAATTATGACATCAAACCTTTTACCTACTGATGTAATATAATATTTTGGAATTTTTGGAAAGTTTTATTAATTTTTAAACTGATCATAACATAGAGTTCTCGCATAGGCTCGGTAATTGACGATAATGCCCTTTTTTTGTTAATAAAATGAGTTTTACACATCCTTTACATATCAAACCTTTTTCTACTGATTTTATATAATAAATAAGTTATTTTAAACTGTAAAGGCTGATCAAAATCTCAGATTTCCTTATTTAACCCGAATATCGTCAAACACCGACTTTTATGCGATTTAGGCGCATAGTATGGTTTAAAACCATATTAGGCACCTAAAGCTTGATACCTACTGATGTTATGAATAAATTTTTATACTTTAACAGTAAGTAAAAGTTTTAAACTCAGATTTCCAAAATTAACCCTTAAAGCGTATGTGAAATGACCAAAATGCCCCTACGGTGCATAGTTTGGTCATAAATGGTAAATTTCACATATGTGAGATATCTTACTGATATAACTTGATAAAATAAATATTTTTACTGATTATTTTAGACCAGAAACTCAGATTGTTATTTAACCTCTTTTATAAACATTAAAATGACCAAAATACCCCTACGGGGCATAAATTAGTTTTAAATTTGTTTTAGGCATAATGGAAAGTATCCTACTGATATCACATCATATTTAACGCATATTAACTTGTGGAACCTGTTCATGACTCTTTTGGTTACCCGTTATGCATTATACGCGTTCGGTACGATTTATGTAACTAGTTTACATAAATTAACCGAAACTTGTCAAACCTTATCATTTTTACCTCAAAATCCAGAATGTGTTTAGTTTACCCATATTATACAAGTTTTCATACTTTTCGGGTCTAAACCACATTCTAATCCGGTCTTCGCTTAATCTTGCGTTTTGAACCGTAAACATTTCCTTAAAACTAACCGTCTAAGTTAAGACTTAAGTAAGACCCGTTAGGAATCTAATAGGTTATTAAAACCTTCGTTCCAGATCTAGGAGCCCAGTAAAAGATATTTGCACTTGCTGATTGTTATACGGCTAGGATAAAAATTATATTTTTGCTCAGGTAAATACTTTTAACTTATTTTCCGTTATACGGGCTTGGGATACGGTATTATAATAATACCGCTTGGTCGGGTATTTGGTATTTAAATCGGATTGTGATTAATACATTTACATAACCCGTTTTAATCTGTTTTGTTTGATGCAATGCCTTTGGGGGGTTAATGACCATGTCCTGGATATCCTCGGCTCATTTATTAGAAATGGCCACGGCTTAAGCACGGGGTGTAGGTATACACCTGACAGTTGCGTATGTATAAACAGTATCTCACACCCTTGTGGGCTTATACTTGTGGAGTGTCAATTAATCTAATTCGGCTCTTCTAACCGGTCCTGAATGGACGACAAACATATAAAGCTGTATACAAGATTATTTTAAATAATTGTCCCAAGTTATAAAAGAATTTTGTGCCAAGTGCACTTGAATCAATTTTCTTAAATATTTTCAAAAAGAGTCTGTTAATTGTATTTACCAGTGTAAACTGACGTATTTTCAAAAAGGCTAAGTACAGGTACTAAGCGAAATGGGCTGGAACTCCTGAGTGATTAAATAAAGAGCCCTGCAAGCTTTATCACTTTAAGACTGTTGAACATTTCCTCTTTTATTTTGATCCGCCTGTGGATCCATCTTACAACCTGTTTTATAATATGTTTACTTTAAAACTCGGTTTGTATAATTATAACTTTTAGACTTCCGCTGTGCATTGAACTTTGATTATTTGACTATGACGATATCAACTACGTCACGATACTCCCCACCGGGCCCAACGATAATACGTGGAAATATCGGGGTGTGACACAACATGTTTGCCCAAAGATAATTTAAAACCAAATTAGGCCTCATAAGGGCGTTTTGGTCATTTTAGGATTTATAAAAAGGGTTTATAGGTAAACTGATGTTCTGGTAAAAAAAAATTCTATAAAAATATTAATTTTATGATGTTATAATAGTAGGATATCATACATATGTGTGGTTTACCATTTATGGCCAAACTATGCCTTGAAAGGGCATTTTAGTCATTTCACATATGCTTTTAAGGACATAATTGGAATTCTGGGTTCTTGACTTATTCCTACTGTAAAAATATTAAAAATCATTTATAAATTCAGTAGGTAAAAAGTTTTGGGTGCAAAATATGGTTTAAAACCATACTATGCGCCTAATTAGCGTAAAAACGATAATTGACGATATTTACAAGGTTTTTGTGATTCTGAGATTTCGACCAACCTTGAATGGTCAAAACATTTTAATTTTCATATTAGATCAGTAGCAAAAAGTTTTGCATGTCAATTATATGTAAAACTCAATTTATTCGCAAAAAGGTCATTATCGTCAATTATAAGATTTATACACGAACTCAATGTTAAGGTCAGTATATAATCTGACCTAATATTCCAAAACTTCCTAAAAATGATATCATAACAGTTGGTAAAGAGTTTTGTGCCAAAATTTATGTTTAAACTTGTTTTACATGCTTAAGGGTACTTTGGTCCTTATAAAAGCATTATTTTTGATAAATTGTATAACATCAGTTTAAGACCAAATTGTAAGTGTCAAATTATTTTAATTATGTTTACTAATCAGTACCTAATCCATTTGCATGTTTATTTTTTTTAAATCCTATTTTTAGACCATAAGGGCATAATAGTCAATAAGAAGCATAATAACGGAAACATGCATATAATTCAGATTTCTAAGTGACCATGTAATATAACCTCAGAGGGATATACTACAACATCATATGGTCACAATGGAAGCTTAAGACATAAAGGAATTAATCCAAATCGAGTCAGAACTAAAAGTTAACACAAAAGTCAAGCTTTTGCGACTTTCGGTTGCGAACCTAGCTTAGACTTAGAATTGTTGGGTTGAACATGTTTAAACATGTTCTAATAGTATTTACCAAGTTACTAAAGTGACATAACATGATTTATAACCTCTACATTATCAGATTTTATTTTTATTTAAAAATCTGGCTAGTTTGACTTTTTATTAAGTTACTTTGACCCGACAATTAACTAAGTAAACGCGATAATTAGGAGGCGCCCTTTTGAGGGATTAACACCTACCTAATTACGATAACGTAGCCATATTCTCCTCGAACAATGGCTAGACCGTTTAGGTCTAAACCGAAAGTCAAAGCCGTTTTCGGCAACTTTGACTTTCGGTCTTTAAACGTATAAAAACCGAACTATAGTGGCTAAGGACACTTACAAAGGGTCCTAGCTCGAACTTGACTAAAGGGAGTCTCCTTTGATCAGGAATCTCCAGAAAGAGAGAGAAAGATTGAATTTGAAATGAGCAAGGAAATGAGGCACCAAGAGGCTTCTATTTATAGTTGAAAAGAGTGCTCAAGGATCAAGCCAGGTGTTTAGGGATGTCCAGAGATCATCACATGTGTCCTAGCTGATTCCTAAAACCATCAAAGAGCTCCTTGGTTCGAGTTCTAAGTGTATAAGGCGGTTATAGTGACAAACATGCAGATGTCCAAAACATTCTGCCCAGATACAGGCTTTACGGACTGTAAGCATGAACCTCATACGGTCCGTAACCGCTTTGAAATATTTTTCCCAGATACAGTCCTTACAGACCTTAAGCTTGAGCGTTATACGGTCCGTATACGCTTGATCAGCGAACCGGATTTTGAAACTTAACATATTTGGCCCCTCAACTTTTATAATCAAATATCAATCATTCCCGAGAGCATGATTTAACATTATGAGGCCCCAGGTTTGATAAAAGGTCACTCAGAGGCATAAATTAGCATGTTGACACTTTTAGTCCCTCCGCATACGTATTTTCATTGATTGTCAACCTTAGTCCTTGTAATTCAAACTTTTACACGTTTAGGGTTTAGGACACGTGTCTTCATATAATTGGACACGATTTTACGAGGTGTTACATCCTCACCCCCTTAAAAGAAATCTCGACCCCGAGATTTACTGACACAAGTGAGGGTACTTTTGTCGCATAGTGGACTCAGCCTCCCACGTATACTCTAGGCCTCTACGGGCATCCCATTTTACTTTCACAATCGGTACATGCTTCCTTCGGAGCTTTTTAACCAGTCGATCCTCGATCGATAAAGGTCTTTCAACAAACCTCAAGCTTTCATCTATCTGTACGTCTTTATGAGACATTTCTAGCGATTCATCAGCTAGGCACTTCTTTAAGTTATAGA
Source organism: Helianthus tuberosus (assembly GCA_030545235.1). Taxonomy (NCBI): domain Eukaryota; kingdom Viridiplantae; phylum Streptophyta; class Magnoliopsida; order Asterales; family Asteraceae; genus Helianthus; species Helianthus tuberosus. The sequence goes on along the minus strand of CM060434.1, from coordinate 130,088,247 downwards.
CGTGGAAAACATTGTGAATTCCACTAAGCTCCTCAGGAAATTTCAGCTTATAAGCTACACTCCCGACACATTCGATGATCTCAAATGGTCCAATGTACCTTGGGCTTAGTTTGCCCTTCTTGCAAAAATGCATCACACCTTTCCAGGGTGATACTTTCAGTAGGACTTTGTCTCCTACCTCAAACTTTAGAGGTTTGCGTCTCTTATCTGCATAGTTTTTCTGCCTATCTCTGGCAGCCTTTAGGCGATCATGAATTTGGACAATCTTGTCCGTTGTTTCGAGGACTATCTCTGGTCCTGATAATTGAGCTTCTCCAACTTCTGCCCAAGAGACGGGCGTTCTACATTTCCTTCCATATAAAGCCTTAAAAGGCGCAGCCTGAATGCTGGTATGGTAACTATTACTATAGGAGAACTCAATTAAGAGAAGGTGGTCATCCCAGCTACCACCTAGATCAATAACACACGCGCGAAGGATGTCTTCCAAGGTTTGAATTGTACGCTCACTTTGCCCATCCGTTTGAGGATGGTAAGCGATGCTGAAATTCAAATAAGTGCCCAATGATTGTTGAAAACTTTTCCAGAAATGAGAAGTGTATCTAGTATCCCTATCGGATACGATAGACACTGGCACTCTATGAAGAGACACAGTTTCATCAACATACAATTGAGCTAGCTTATTGGAGCTATGAGTCTCCTTAATGGGTAAGAAATGAGCTGACTTAGTCAGTCTATCAACTATGACCCATATCGTATCATTTCCTTGCCTTGTTTTAGGTAACTTGGTAATGAAATCCATGGTTACCATTTCCTAGTCCATGTGGGAAGTTCTAACTGTTGTAGTAATCCTTACGGCTTTTGGTGTCCGGCTTTAATTTGAGCGCACGTAAGACATTTAGCTACGTGTGTAGCTATGGATTTCTTCAAACCCATCCACCAATAGTTTGCTTTTAAATCTTGATACATCTTGTCGCCTCCAGGATGAACTGAGTATCTTGAATTATGAGCTTCCTAAAGGATTATATCTCTAAGTCCTCCATTAATGGGTACCCAGATTCGACCATTTAATCTGAGGATTCCATCATTTCCAGGTGACAACTGGTCAAAAGTTGCACCTAGCCTTTCTCTTGGAAAGTTAGCTTTCAATACAACTTCCTTCTGAGCAGCTAACAGCCTTTCATTCAAGTCATTCTTAAGTTCTATACCCTTGGCATTAATCCTTATAGGTTTAACTCTTTCCTTTCGGCTCAGAGCATCAGTGACTACATTCGCTTTGCCAGGATGGTAGCGAATTTCACAATCATAGTCATTTAGAGTTTCCATCCAACGACGTTGTCTCATATTGAGATCTTTCTCATTAAACAAATGTTGGAGACTTTTGTGATCTGAGTATATCACACATTTGGTTCCATATAAATAATATCTCCATAACTTAAGTGCAAATACAACTTCCAAATCGTGGGTGGTGTAATTTTTTCATGCACCTTCAGTTGTCGTGATGCGTAGGCAATCACCTTACCTTTTTACATAAGCACACAACCCATGCCTGTGTGCGAAGCATGACAGGAGACAACAAATTCTTCTATTCCATCAGGCAATGTTAACACAGGAGCATTGCTCAATTTTTGTTTGAGGATCTCGAAAGACTCTTGCTGCTTGGGACCCCAATCAAATTTTACATTTTTGCGGGTCAAGGCTGTTAGAGGTGCGGCTATCCTTGAGAAGTTCTCGATAAATCTTCTGTAGTATCCTGCCAATCCCAAGAAGCTGCGAATCTCAGTAGGTGTCTTAGGTGCTTCCCAGTTCATGATTGCTTCTATTTTAGCGAGATCCACTTGGATACCACGCTCGCTTACAACATGTCCAAGGAATTGGACTTCGCGAAGCCAGAATTCGCATTTGGAGAATTTAGCGTAAAGCTTCTCCTGTTGTAGCAGTCCTAGGATGCACCTAAAATGTTTCTCGTGACCGGCTTGATTATGAGAATAGATGAGTATGTCATCTATAAAGACAATGATGAACTTATCTAGGTACGACTTGCAGACTCGATTCATGAGGTCCATGAATGTTGCAGGTGCGTTAGTGAGCCTGAAAGGCATCACTAAGAACTCATAGTGACCATACCTCATTCTAAATGCGGTTTTAGGTACATCTTCAGTTCTAACTTTGAGTTGATGATACTCTGACCTTAAATCAATCTTCGATAAGAAGCTTGCCCCTTAGAGTTGATCAAACAGATCATCGATCCTGGGTAATGGATAACGATTCTTGATTGTTACTTTGTTTAGCTCGCGGTAATCAATGCACAGACGCATTGAACCATCTTTCTTCTTTACAAATAGTATGGGTGCTTCCCAAGGTGACGAGCTGGGTTGTATAAAACCCTTTTCCAACAATTCATCCAATTGGGTTCTCAACTTTTTCATTTCAGTTGGAGCTAAATGGTAAGGAGCTCGAGCAATTGGTGCTGCTCCTGGTAGGATGTCAATCCTGAAATCTACTTGTCTCTCAGGAGGTAATCCAAGTAGCTCGTCTGGAAAGACATCTGGGTACTCAGAAATAATTGGAATGTCTTCGATCTTTGGTTTTGGCTCGTCTACTGTCACCTGTGCCATGTAGATGACACATCTGCTCTTCAAGCATTTGGATGCCTTAAGGATAGACACATTATCAGGCAATCCGTAGTGCGTATCTCCATGAATGGTGATCAACTCACCAGATGGGGTTTTGTTGTTTACTCGTTTCTTATCGCAGGTGATTTGGGCTTGGTTACGTGATAACCAATCCACGCCTAAAACTACATCAAACCCAGCCAGTTTCATCGGCAGAAGAGATAGCGGAAAAGAATGATTCTTAATGGATATAAAGCATCCATCCAAAAGAGTCGAAGCGATTTCTAAGGTACCGTCTGCGAGTTCTACCTCATATATAATGTCTAGAGTTTTAATATGCAGATTCAGCAATTTACTAAACTTAAGATCTACAAACGACTTATCTGCACCTGAATCAAATAAAACTCTAGCATAAATATCATTAATGAGGAAGGTACCTGTTATAACTTTGTCATCAATCACCGCCTCCCTAGCGTTCATCTGAAATACACTAGCATTGGTTTTCTTAGCCTCATCGGGCTTCTTGGTGTTCTTTGGGCAGTTTGTTTTAATATGCCCTTTTTCATTGCAACCGTAGTAGGTTGCATCTTTCATATTTCGGCACTCCAGAGACTTGCGCCCTTTCTTCTTACAGATTCCACACGGCTTGGCTTGTGGGTCTAGAGTGCATTTCACGAATTGCCTCTTATCACAGTTCTTGCATCTGGGTTTGTTACCAGACTGATCCTTTTTAAACCTTGAGTTTCCCTTCTTCTTCTTGTTTGACTGGTGGGACTGATCATCCTCTCTCCTTCTCTTCCCATCCTCAGTGGCCCTCCTTGACTTACTCCTTATAACATCCAAAGTAAGAGACAGTGATAGATCTACAACCGATCTGTAAGTGGTAGGCTTCGAGGCCTTGACATTCCCCTTGATTTTAGGGGCTAAACCACCGAAGAAGCGCGCAATGCGCTTAGGCTCTGGAGTGACCAGGTATGGAACGAGTCTGGACATTGAGTTGAAGCTGGTAACATAGGACCTGCAGTCCAGATCTTTCATAACCAAGGTGAGGAAATCAGTCTCCACCTCTTCCACTTCATGCTGTGGACAGTAAATATCTTTCATAAGTTCAACAAATTTAACCCAAGAGAGGTTATACAAAGGAATTTTCCCTGTGGATTGCACTAGGGCTTTCCACCATATCAGAGCGTCGCCTTTGAAGGACTGGGACACAAACTTTACAATGTCCTCCTTAGCACACCCACTGATGTCAACAATTGTCTCCATCTCATCCAGCCATTTCATACAATCAATGGCTCCTTTTTCCCCCGTGAAATCTCTTGGTTTACAAGAGACAAAATATTTGTATATACATCCCTTGTTATACCGGGGAGCCTGATCAAACACAATTTGCTTATGGGGTTCACTTTTCTGATTGGACGAATGTTCAGACTCATCCTTTCTGGACGTATGTGGTTTTGAGAGGTACCTAGAATGAGTCTTTGAACGAGCATCATTTGAATCTTTAAGAACCTCGTTCACAGCTTTAGTAACTGCTGTATTTATCATGGCTTTCAGTTCAGCGCTAGTAACATTCACAGCTTTAGTAACTGCTGTATTCATCTGAGCCAGCCATTTTGAATGCTATAAATCAAGTAATAATTTGTTCAGTTATCGCATAGCGAATCATTGTATTTGATGATTGAATAGTCATGGTATAAAATAACCATATAGGCCATAAATTAATATTTATGAGGGAAGTATGATTGAAATTATTCAATTATAATTTGCCTAGGTTACAAATGAACCATTATGGGCATTTAAATAGGATATAATCCTTTATATTTATTAGACAGGGGACATAAGTCACAACTGTCAGTGTCGTATAGACATTATATATAGCACAAATGCTCGTCTCAAAGGACATTAAGATGGCACAAAACGCCTTGTCACTATGACAATTTAGAATATATTTATGACCTTTTTAGATCGAAGGTTTTAAGGGTCGAACATAGTTCATAGTGTAACGCTCCGCGTTTTCGAAACTTTCCTAATTTAGAAATCGAGTCTTAAAAATCTATTTTTAGAAATTTGCCTCTCTCAAAATTATAATCCGTTGCATCGTCGAAAATCTTTTATTTTTATTTTTTATTCGTTATAAATATGATTATTTATTCATTGTTTAATTAATTAAATTAGTTACTTTTGCAAATGTAAAAGTTTTGTTTTAATCTAGTTAGTCTCGTTAGATTTTAAAGTTAAAGAAGAATACAACTAACCTAGTTAATTTAATTGTAAAGTTAGTTTTTTTTTTTAAAAACTGATGACCGCGGGACTTGAACCCGGGTCACCAGCTTCAACATTCACGCGCATCACCACTCTGTTGTGGTCTTCACATCAAACAAGACCGAACACTCAGTTCTTTTATATTCTCGCTTAAACCAAACATGAAGCCCAAGCCCACTTAACAACCCTAGTAAATAAGGCATGTTAAGTTCAAAACCCTCATTTGTTTTCCTTTCCATGGTTCAGCCGACACACTTGTCCCTCTCTCTAAATCACTTTTTCAAGCATCTTCATTATCATCTCCTCACAAACCTAGTTCCCCCACTCAAGACCTCACACCCTCTGCTCTCTACCTCCGGCGACCAGAGCCGCACTTCCGGCGGCTTCCAGTGATCGGGTTTCTCCGAAAAACACAAACATTCTCCCCTTTTACTCCTCTCCTTCTCCGATCTCGTTAAACCGGTGACATATCAGGAGTGGCGCCACCGCTCATGGCGGCGGTGGTGGTGGATGCGGCGTGCGGTGGTGGTGCGGCGACGGAAATAAGGAGAAAGGGAGAGACAGAGAAGAGAAGGAGGGTTGGCCCTTCCACTCACCGGCGACGATGACGAACAGGAACAAAGACAGTGGAGGTGGCGATATGGTTCGGGTTTGATTTGGGTATGTTTGGTTTCAGTTCGGTCCGGGTCTGGTTAGTTTCGGGTCGGACAGGGCCCTAGTCAACACCAGTTTCGCTTCACTTGTTTCAGCTTTGGTTCGGGTCTCGGTTCGGCCAACATAGTCAACGAAGTCAGCTCTGGTTTGGGTTTCGGTTCAGTCAGATTTCGACTCGGGATTCACATATTTTCATCGCGGATAATCGTTTCCATTTGTTCTTTCGGCATTCCCAATCTTTTTCCTCGTGCGTTATTTCAAGAAATCTCCATACGCAACCATTGTGAGTATACTCGAACCCATTTTTACTTTTAAACACTTTGGGTGCAACATGTATTCTATATTAAACTTACGAAACCTTGAAACTATTTGAATCACTCTCTATCCATATTTGAACATGAAACTATATGATGCCTATTAATCTTGTATGTGATGTTAAACTTTTGTGTCAATATGCTCATTAACTTCATACAAGCCTACCTTAATAATTATAGCGCTATAGGAGTAATGCACCGCCCACGATTCTTGGGGTATTGTTAAGTCAAACATGTTAACCTCCCTTTATTCTATCAGGGGATAGGCTATTTTAACGCATTGGATTCTTGGGTTTGAACATATACTTGACACCGTTACGACATACTAGTAACTTGCATATTGTGATTCATGTTGGATACGAGCCTTAGACTATTTTAAAACCATTTTTATGCTATGTATCAAAACTTGTATACTCGCCTTTGCTTTTGCATTGAACTCTATTTTAATACATGTTGCAGGTTCAATAGACAAGATGATGCTAAGTGAAGAAACAAGATTTAAGTGGACTTAGAAACTGTCACGGCCCCCGATCCGGTTTGACCCGTTTCAGGAGCCGCGGGACAGAAATCCCGTGGTATTTATTTAATTGAGTTTAACAGCGGAAGTTTATCATCAGGATCGTTTTAAAGCTAAAATTTTTCCCGATTATTTTATTTCACAACTTGGGATAAAACTCCTGTAATTTACAATACTACTATTTTACGGAGAAATCTTTATATTACAAAACCTATTTCTTTATTTTATAATGAGCCACTATCTTAAGCTTGAAATGCTCCCCAGCACTTTTCCTGAATTACAACAGATCACCTGAAACATGTTTGAAAAAGGTTTTGTCAGCGGGAAATACTGAGTGAATCATTCTATTTACTAAAATGACACATTTGTTATAATTTACAGTATTAAGAGCGATTACAATGTTTCTAATATCAAATCAACTACCCACGGTATTTGTCACTCGACCGAATCTGTGACTATGGTCATATCCCCCAATTGGCTGCCCCAATGGTGACGATTATCAAGTAATGTATACAAAACCCCACATACCGGCTGTAACTTGGTGATTACAAAGACTTAATCCCCGTAATTATAACTTTGAAAATAAACATGATTTGGAAAGTAATTTGATAAAAAGAGAATGACTCACATTGCAGATTTAACACGGATAGAGTTTACTCTACGGATTTGCCTTGTTAACCTAATTTAAATAATAATGCACACAAAACCGGGTTAGTAATCAATACAGCATTTACGATAACTCACGAGATCAAATTCTCACAACGAACGACAAAGTGCGATACTTCATCCATCGAATTAACGACGAACGACAAAGTATAACCCTAATGTGAGCAGCACTTAAACATCCATTGGATATATTGATCGGTCGGAAAATGAATCGTAATAGCGATCGAGTTATTACCCTGTTTTGCGGCAGAAATTCGGAATTCGTGTGTGTTTATTGTACTGTTTCTATAATAATTCAGAGTATAATTTGAAACTGAACGTCGCATCAACGCAGAATTGCATCAAACAGACTGTTCTATTTATACATGAAAAACCGCCCCCTCGCGCCACGCGAGGGGTTCTCTTGTTCCTGTCGCGTGGCGCAACAGGACCTATTCTACCCTAGGGTTGCTTCGTGTCCCAGTAGCTTGGCTGAGTTGGTTTCGTGTAATTTCTAATTTTTGACAGCAAACTGTGTGGATTTTACCGAGTGGGGTTTACCCCCCCTGAGTTTTAGGGGCCCTAATCCTGATTCTGATTGTTCTGAAAATTTTAGGGTTTGTGCAGAATCACTTGGGTTTCTCAATTAGGGTTTCCTAATCAGATAATTAAAATACTAAATAGTACTTTTTGATGAGAGTTGTTACATTCTCCCCACCTTAATAAAAATCTCGTCCTCGAGATTTACTGGAATAAGTGAGGATACTTTCGCTTCATTTCTGATTCCAGCTCCCAAGTGTACTCAGCTCCTCTCTTTGAATCCCATCTGACTTTGACTAGAACTAGTCGTTTATGTTTAAGAAACTTGATATTTCGATCCTCAATTTGAAGAGGTTTCTCAACAAATTTTAGTTTTTCATTTACCTCTATATCTCGAAGAGGTACTACCAGTGATTCATCTGATAAGCATTTCTTGAGATTGGATACATGAAATACATCATGTACTCCTGCTAATTCTTCTGGTAGTTTTAAACGATAAGCAACTGGTCCTATACGTTGGATCACTGAAAATGGTCCTACGTACCTTGGACTTAGCTTTCCTTTCTTCCCAAATCTAACTACTCCTTTCCAAGGAGAAACTTTCAATAGTACTTTGTCTCCAACTTGGAATTCTAAAGGCTTGCATCTATTGTCTGCATAACTTTTCTGGCGATCTCGAGCCGTCTTCAGCCTTTCCTTGATTTGAGTAATCTTATCAGTCGTTTCTTGCACAATTTCAGGACCTGATAATTGACTTTCTCCTATTTCTGCCCAACAAACTGGAGTTCTGCACTTTCTTCCATATAATGCTTCAAATGGGGCAGTTTCAATGCTTGAATGATAACTATTATTATAGGAGAATTCAATTAATGGTAAATGATCATCCCAACTTCCACCAAAATCTATTACACATGCTCGGAGCATGTCTTCTAGAGTTTGGATTGTCCTTTCACTTTGTCCGTCTGTTTGGGGATGATATGCAGTGCTCAAATTTAATCGAGTTCCCATAGCTTGCTGGAAACTTTTCCAGAAATGGGAAGTAAAACGACTATCCCTATCCGAAACAATGGAGAGTGGAACTCCATGTAAGGATACAACTTCATCTACATACAATTTAGCCAGTCTTTCCATGCTAAAGGTTTCTTTCATTGGTAAAAAGTGAGCTGATTTGGTTAATCGATCCACAATTACCCAAATCGCATCATTACCTTTTCTGGTTTTAGGTAACTTAGTAACAAAATCCATTGTTATAAGTTCCCATTTCCATACTGGCATTTCTAATTGTTGTAGTAATCCTGAAGGTTTCTGATGTTATGCTTTAACTTGTGAACAAGTAAGACATTTAGAAACATATCTTGCTATGTCCTTTTTCATTCCTATCCACCAAAAGTTCTTTCTTAAATCTTGGTACATCTTATTGTTTCCTGGATGTATAGTATACCTAGATTTATGAGCTTCTTCTAAAATCTTAGGTCTTAAGTCTCCCTGCTTAGGTACCCAAATTCTACTTTTGTGGAATCTCCAAATTCCATCTGCTCCTTGCTCTAATTCTTTGATTCGTCCTTTCATTCCTTCAGCAACGTCTTCTATTGCTGTCTTTTGAACATATTTTAATTGCTCCATTAAATCTACTTGTAAATTTAATCTGAGAGCACGAACTCGTCGTTGTTTTTCATGATACTTACGACTTAAAGCATTTGCAACTACATTTGCTTTTCCTTCATGATATTGAATATCACAGTCGTAGTCGTTTAAGATTTCCATCCATCTCCTTTGCCTCATGTTTAACTCTTTTTGCCCAAATATATATCTTAAACTCTTATGATCTGTATAGATAGTAAACTTACTTCCGTACAGATAATGTCTCCAAATCTTAAGGGCAAAAATTACGGCTCCTAATTCTAAATCATGAGTCGTATAGTTTTCTTCGTGCTTTTTCAATTGTCTTGATGCGTACGCAATTACCTTCTTGCGTTGCATAAGCACACATCCAAATCCTAATTTTGAAGCATCACAATATACTTCAAAATCTTCAGTTCCTTCTGGTAAGGCTAAGATTGGAGCATGGGTTAGTTTCTGTTTCAAGATTCTAAAAGCTTCTTCTTGTTTGGGTCCCCATTCAAACTTAGTGGCTTTACAGGTTAGCTTAGTTAATGGTACAGCTATCTTGGAAAAATCCTTAATAAACCGTCTATAATATCCAGCTAATCCTATAAAACTTCTAATTTCCATTGCGGATTGTGGAACCTTCCAATTGGTAATTGCTTCTATCTTAGCAGGATCTACATGAATACCTTCATGATTTACCATATGTCCTAAAAATTGCACTTCCTTTAGCCAAAATTCGCATTTCGAGAATTTGGCGTACAGCTTTTCTTTTCTTAACAAAGTTAAGAGTGCATGCAAGTGCTGACAATGTTCGTCCTGACTTTTGGAATAAATAAGTATATCATCTATGAAGACAATTACAAATTTATCCAAGTACGGTTTACAGATCCTATTCATCATGTCCATGAATGCTGCAGGTGCATTTGTTAACCCGAAGGGCATGACTGTAAACTCGTAATGACCATACCTAGTTCTGAAAGCAGTCTTAGGTATGTCTTCTTCTTGTACCTTCAATTGATGATATCCAGAGCGTAAATCTATCTTAGAAAAATATCTAGCTCCTTGAAGTTGATAAAAAAGATCATCAATCCTAGGTAATGGGTATCGATTCTTAATTGTAACCTTATTCAATTCTCTATAATCAATACACATTCTCATCGAACCATCCTTTTTCTTAACAAACAACACTGGCGCTCCCCACGGGGATGAGCTAGGTTGTATGAATCATTTACTTAGTAATTCATCTAATTGTTTCTTTAGTTCTAACATTTCGGTAGGAGCTAACCGATAAGGTGCCTTGGCTATCGGTGTAGTTCCAGGTATTAGATGAATCCTAAATTCTACTTCCCTATCTGGTGGTAATCCAGGTAACTCTTTTGGGAATACATCTGGGTATTCTGAGACTACAGGAATTTCCTTGAGTTCTTTTCCCTTAGTACTAATGATTACTGAAATCATATATACTATTCCTTGCTTTCGTTCATAACTAGCAACTTTCATTACCGATATGAACTTCATGGGTTTACGTGGTTTATCTCCTGTAATCATGATTACTTTTCCAATAGGTGCTTGAATTTCTATGGAATTCCGATCACAAAGAATTCGAGCATGATTGGCTATTAACCAATCCATTCCTAATACAACATCGAATTCAGCTAATTTCATAGGTAATAAGTTTGCAGAAAATTTATGACCTGAAAGTTCTATTTCTACTTTTTGCAAAACCTGATCTATTTTAACTGAATTCCCATCTGCGGTTTCGACTGTAAAAATCTGTCTAATGTTGGTTAAAGGTAACTTAAGAGCTTGGCAAAATAAAGTATTTATAAAACTTTGGTTTGCACCAGAGTCAATTAATACTTTTGCGTCCACGTTGTGAACTAAGAACGTACCAGCTATTACATCTGGGATGAGTTCAGCTTCTTGAGTGGTTAGCTGGAATGCTTTGACATTCTTCTTAGTAGCTCCTTCGGTCGCCTTGGGTTTGTTATCTACTGGTTTGATCAATTTAGGACATTCTGTTTTATAATGCCCCGCTTCTCCACAGTTAAAACAGATTACGGTTTTCTTTTTGCAGTTTTCTTCACGATGTCCTACAGTTTTGCAAAAATTGCAAGTGATATCGCATCTTCCATAATGTTTCTTTTTGCATTTCCTGCAGTATGACGGAGCTGGAGCTTGCCCTATTCCTTTTCTCTTGAAGCTGTTATTATTACCCACACGAAATCCTTGGGTAATTTTCTGAGCTAGTTCCTTTTTCCTATCTTCATCTCTTGTGCGTACCAGTTCATCGGTTAGGGTATTAGCTAATTCCACAGCATCGTCAATAGTGCGTGGTCTCACAGCTTTAACGATATTGCGAATTTCACTAATCAATCCCCAAATGTAGCGAGAAATGAGTACCGGTTCTGGCGAAGCCAATGTTGGTACCACTCTAGCATATTCAAAGAATGTCGAGGTATAACCGCGACAATCTACACCCATCATCCGATGATTTAGAAACTTATTCGTCATCTGTTCCTTTTCATACTCGGGACAGAATTTTCTTTCCACAAAACCCTTAAATTCTTCCCAAGTCATAGAATAAGCTATTACTCTTCCTTTTGATTGTAACACAGTGTTCCACCATTCGAGTGCTCCTTCTTTGAAGAGATTTGATGCGTACATGACCTGATCATCTTTAACACATTTACTTATTGCAATGACTGCTTCGGTTTTCTCTAACCAACGCAGTGATGCAGTTGCTCCTTCATTGCCTGCAAATTCAGTGGGTTTACAAGCAAGGAATTCTTTGAAAGTGCAACCAGGCGTTGCAGTTTTCATTTTCTTGGGTAATGGAGCTTGATGTGGTTCCCTATTATGATTTACATGATTATTGCCTCCGTTTACACTATTACTGAAGTTATCTTCAGTAATATGTTTACTAGGGACAATTTGTTGCGGTTCGATTGGATTCTTTATAGCAGCAATGAATGCTGGAATAGCATTAGCTATCCCTTGAGCAACAATGTTTTCGATATCTAGCCGAGTCATATATTGATCTCCTGGATGTTGCTCAGACTGATTAACCTCATTTACTGGTTCATTATCAATGTTTGCCATCTGATAGTATATATATAATTTTTATTAGTATCTGATAAATAACAATTATACATAAAAACAATCAAACAATTTTCAACACACGTATAGGCAAAACTAACGATTTCTCGATTACATTTTATATATTTGATAGTATGCATCATTACACACCAATATCTTACAGAGTTTTATTCGTAGTTATTTTGCAGACTGATTTTACTATTACTTTTACTATTACACAACCACAGTTTTACCATCCTACTGTCTCTCGTCACTTGTCGTCCTAAAAATGAAGCTCCCTTTCATCATATTTTCAGGCAATTTGTCCCCCTATTTCCCTAATTCTATTTCCCGCATCCATCAACTCTTCACCAAAATGGCGAAGTTCAGCCATATTTTCGTTACTCATTGGTGGATTAGGTAGGGGTTCTGGATCGACTTGTGGAAAAAAGGAATAAGGATCGTTGACAATATTTTGAAATTGCCAATCATTTGTCCACCATTCGTCCATTTCTAAAGGTTGGGAGTGAACTATGGGTTCTGGGATTGCTGGTTCAAAATTCATAGGGAGTTGATTTTCAATAGGATTGGTAAAAATATTAGTATTAACAGGCTGAATCGTCTCACAGCTTGCCAATAGAAAATCTATTTCTTCCTGAAAAGTCCTTCCCTGATTTTGTTTGGAGTTCTCTCCAATTTCCATTGGTCTAGAACCTTGTCCCACTTCCATTTCTATATCCTTGGAATATTCCTCAAACTGCATTTCCATTTGCCTAGACTCTTTCTTGACTTCAGGTTCCATCTCCTGCTGTTTAGAACTTTCCTTGGTTATAGTTTCTTTTCCTTTTCTAAAGGATTGTTTATTTTAGGAAGTTTTGTAACTGGCTTTTTCCTACGTATACGACTTCCCCACACGTAATTCTTTCTTTTCTTTCGTTTTGGCTTGTTCAAAGGTGGAGCCTTGAATTCTACCGGTTGTTCTACATCGGGAAAGTATCCAGTAAATTCTTTGGAAACTTCTATATTCACCGGGTAAAGATTGAGGTTCTGAAAGGCTTCAGATATCTCACTCATGCTGATGTAGCATATATGCAAAATGCATAAAATACTAAGTTAAAATCTTACAATAATTTTCATAAATAACTTTTAAATATTATTGCATATTGCGTACTAATTTATTACAAATATAACTGGAAAACATATTAGGGTTTATTGGAAATTTATTTATTGTTGATGGTTTCTAGATTGTAGGAAATAAGATGCTAAAATAATATTTAAAAATTTGCATTTTCTGCTACTGTGGCTAGCATATACAAATTTGCCCATTTCTCATCTAGCTTATCTTCCCAAGGTGATTTATCAATTAATTCCTGAGTTTCCCATTTAATCTTCTTTTCTCGGATTTGTTCTTTACTTTTCTTAATAATCATATTCCTTTTTCTAGGAGAAAGTGGTTCTTCATATTGTGTTTTTCGCACAAATATTCCTTCTTCAGGAATTGTAGGGAGTTTTGAAGATTTGGTTTGGGATGTACTACCCTTCTCATTGGATGATCTATCTAATTTAAGATAGATGCTTGACAGCTTTTGCTTACCCATACTGTAACTAACAAATAATCAGTTAATAACACACATAATCACATAATAGTAATCAGGAAAAATTAAGTATTTCTAAATACTTAATTAGCTTAACTCAGTGGCTCTGATACCACCTTTTTCTGTCACGGCCCCCGATCCGGTTTGACCCGTTTTAGGAGTCGCGGGACAGAAATCCCGTGGTATTTATTTAATTGAGTTTAACAGCGGAAGTTTATCATCAGGATCGTTTTAAAGCTAAAATTTTTCCCGATTATTTTATTTCACAACTTGGGATAAAACTCCTGTAATTTACAATACTACTATTCTACGGAGAAATCTTTATATTACAAAACCTATTTCTTTATTTTATAATGAGCCACTATCTTAAGCTTGAAATGCTCCCCAGCACTTTTCCTGAATTACAACAGATCACCTGAAACATGTTTGAAAAAGGTTTTGTCAGCGGGAAATACTGAGTGAATCATTCTATTTACTAAAATGACACATTTGTTATAATTTACAGTATTAAGAGCGATTACAATGTTTCTAATATCAAACCAACTACCCACGGTATTTGTCACTCGACCGAATCTGTGACTATGGTCATATCCCCCAATTGGCTGCCCCAATGGTGACGATTATCAAGTAATGTATACAAAACCCCACATACCGGCTGTAACTTGGTGATTACAAAGACTTAATCCCCGTAATTATAACTTTGAAAATAAACATGATTTGGAAAGTAATTTGATAAAAAGAGAATGACTCACATTGCAGATTTAACACGGATAGAGTTTACTCTACGGATTTGCCTTGTTAACCTAATTTAAATAATAATGCACACAAAACCGGGTTAGTAATCAATACAGCATTTACGATAACTCACGAGATCAAATTCTCACAACGAACGACAAAGTGCGATACTTCATTCATCGAATTAACGACGAACGACAAAGTATAACCCTAATGTGAGCAGCACTTAAACATCCATTGGATATATTGATCGGTCGGAAAATGAATCGTAATAGCGATCGAGTTATTACCCTGTTTTGCGGCAGAAATTCGAAATTCGTGTGTGTTTATTGTACTGTTTCTATAATAATTCAGAGTATAATTTGAAACTGAACGTCGCATCAACGCAGAATTGCATCAAACAGACTGTTCTATTTATACATGAAAAACCGCCCCCTCGCGCCACGCGAGGGGTTCTCTTGTTCCTGTCGCGTGGCGCGACAGGACCTATTCTACCCTAGGGTTGCTTCGTGTCCCAGTAGCTTGGCTGAGTTGGTTTCGTGTAATTTCTAATTTTTGACAGCAAACTGTGTGGATTTTACCGAGTGGGGTTTACCCCCCCTGAGTTTTAGGGGCCCTAATCCTGATTCTGATTGTTCTGAAAATTTTAGGGTTTGTGCAGAATCACTTGGGTTTCTCAATTAGGGTTTCCTAATCAGATAATTAAAATACTAAATAGTACTTTTTGATGAGAGTTGTTACAGAAACACACTTAGATTAATCAATTTTGTATTATGTGTTTGGGAACAATGTTGTTCGTATTTGATTCTTGTATGACATTTTTAGTAAATTGATGAAATCAAATTTAAAATTATATTGTCACATAGTGTTATGAAGTCTCTTGCAATCTATTTCGCTCATCTCGATGTTTCCGCCATCGGTTGGGGTGTGACATATTGGTATCAGAGCCATAACTATAGGGAATTAGGAAAAGTATGAAGGCTTTAACCTAGTCTATAGTTTTAGAGCTTTATTCTTATGTTTTGCTTGAAACTACTTGCAGGCTACTTTATTTGCTCTTATTTATTCTCTTTTGATCTTTTAAGCATGTATGTCGCTTATCTTTTAACACTTGACATGCTATACTTGTTTTATTATGTGTTAATGCTTGTTTCATTGTCCTATCAGTTATGTGTTATTCTTGACATACTTTTTATGTGGTAACATTTGTTTCATTATTCCATTAATTATGTGCTATTCTTGACATGTTTATACTTGTTTGTTTAATCTTTAACATACACATTTCCTCATGCGTCTTACTCGATTATTTTCGACAACACTCATATTATACAAACGAGACGAGTTTACCAAAATAGGCGTGAAACCCATAATTTGGTAGACGACTCTCATCCCGTTTGATGCTATTTTTGCACGAAATTCACCATCAAGTTAGGAGTGAAATCCACATCTTAACGGAAATTTCAAATTTAAATTCGTCAAGTTAGGGTACGAAGTCGTCAAGTTAGGGGTGAAACCCGCATCTCGTCGACTAGTCCCACGCCTTGATTTTTACAAATCCTGCCAAGTCTCGAATTTTCGATTGAATTGGAACGTGTAGTAACCGGAAGGGTAAATACCGTCAACCGACAGGTCGGCGAGAGTATTTCACCTATTAGGCCAAGGCATGTTCCCAATTTCAAAGGACCTTTCGACCACTTTGGTCAGTCAACGTTCCGTTCAGGAACCATCCATGTTTCTTTTTATCAAACTTACGCTTTATTTTTTTCGATCTTTTATAAGGAAACTCTCTTTTGTCAATTTTGAACCATTTTTTAGATTTCACTTTTGCCCATACATTATACTAATACTTTTCATACAATTGTACATTATTAGCATGCATAATTTCATGAAATTTTATTTACACTTTTGTAACAACGAATGGAGACATATCATTGAGATAGGAGTGATTTTCTTACCTTGCCGATTAACTCCGCTTCTTTCCTCATCTTACAACGACCTCACCAACGGATTAGGGGTGATTCCCTTATCTAGGTGATCGTTACCAACGTTTTCTTTTAATAGACTGAGTATATTATGTAAATATGATCATGTTTATATCTAAATCATTCATCATTAGTCAAATCCCTAATTATTTCAAATGCATTGTTTATATAAACGAACTTCCTATCCTACAATTTATTTTCATATAGCTCACACGCATGAAATTTTTAACTTTTCCGTAGACGCTTGTTCCTCAATATTCAAAATTTCACGAAATGCTACTCGTCAACTTAGTCGGCCTAACAAATCCATTGCCCACGAAATTTTGTATTCAACGTAACTATTGAAACAAGCTCTTTACCTATCATTAAACTAGAGATTTTCTATTTTTAATTTAGGAATCAAACCAACTTTTCGCACATCTATAAAATATTACAAATATTATTCAACATCTACTAAAACTTCTTTCGAAAGCAATAAAACATTCTATTAAAAGACGCTTTTCAACAGTTACTAAGTTCTTATACCAAATTCCTTTTTTTTCTAAGGATCAACTTTTCACAAGAATCTGTAAACTTCAAAATTTCCTAACACAAAGTTACTTGAAACGATGCAAACTTGTTAATCCCTAGAACTTTCCAAAACCTCACTCGATACGTCAATTAAATTCAAAAACACGTGGGCAAGGAAACTTCATAAGAACCTACAAATTTCAACTTATGTAAACTCTTTTAAAACCGTAGTAGCACTTCCATTACTTTACAAAGTAAGATTTACATAACCAATAGAAGTTTTATACTCTCTTATATTTACAAGCTAGATTCTATATTTCATGTCCACTCAATCTATTTTGGTTTAATTAAACTTCACGCTTTGCTCAAACGACTATACATGTATATCATGTTACGTGTTTTAGTTTCTATCTCACGACAATTTCACATATACTACTCATTTTGCTTCCTTTTTATAATCAAAACTTCTTGATTTTTTTTACATGCTTAAATCCGTATATCTCGATTAAATACCGTATACTAAAGCATTTTTCTTACACTCACACTCTTATTCGTAATTATACATCTTATGTCTACACTTATATTCATACTTACACATTTTTTTATATTCATATTCATACATTTTACACTATACTCATGTTCACGAATCATACATTTACATTATACTTATATCCAAGTTTATATTCATATTAATACAATTATACTTACATTCACAGTTATACGTTTACGTTTACACTAATAATCGTATTTATGTTTATACTCATACATCCTACTTATACTTATACTCATACCTATATAATTATGCTTAAACTCATATTCACACTCACACGTCTGATTCACACTTTATACAGTCATGTTTACACTCATATACATACTCATACTTTCCATTCGTACTTAAACATCCATGTTTTACACTTAATTTTCACATTTACATCCATACTCATGCATCTTATGTTTATGCTCATACTTATACTCGTATTCATACTTGCATTTATACGATTTATGTTACACTCGTACTTATATATATACACTCTCGTTTATACGATTTATGCTTATACTCACATTCATTCGTTTATGCTCGAATTCGTACTCTCATTTATACACATTTTTCATACACGTTATGCTTATACTCGTACTCCTGACATGCGTTTTGTGTTTATGCTCACGTGCATGTTTATATATTTAAACTTATACTATGCTCGTGTTTTATTCATACTCAAAATTTATACCTTCGCACCTGTACGCAAGCGAAACCCGAGGGATTTGTTTACGTTGGTCTTATACTATTTGGAACACAAACATGCTTATATGCTATATTTCTATACACATGCAAACTTATTCTCAAAATTTTTGTATACCTTAACTCATACGCAACTAGTACAAGCTATGCAGATCATGCGACAATCAATATAATCGCGGGTGCACACGAGATTATAATGATAGGCGTATGAGAATCATAGGGTGTACTACTGCGTATGGTAAGACACGGAATGTAACATTGCACCGAATAACGAAACAGACGTAACATGGTCGAAACATGGTGGATATGTCGCTGGTACATCCTATATATAAGTGTTTCCACCATGTTACTGACTTTCGTAAACGTGCCATGAGTAATTCAGTGTTTTGCAAACCTTTGGACCTAATACAAACTTTAAACAACTCAAAAACGTGTTATATCCGATTATCTCCGACGAGACTTTATTCTTAGCACACTACTTTCGTCAATCTGATACTTATGCTATTCTTATACTCATAATCATTTATTAGATCAATCGTTCACCCTTATACCTCGATTATTCTCCGTTATCTCAAACTCCAAAGCCTCAGTTTTAAACAATCCTCTTCGGTTTGCCAAAAACCCTTTTGAGTCTTCCTCTTGAATAAATTCCGGGACGAAATTTCCTAAAGGAGGGGAGACTGTAACGCTCCGCGTTTTTGAAACTTTCCTAATTTAGAAATCGAGTCTTAAAAATCTATTTTTAGAAACTTGCCTCTCTCAAAATTATAATCCGTTGCATCGTCGAAAATCTTTTATTTTTATTTTTTATTCGTTATAAATATGATTATTTATTCATTGTTTAATTAATTAAATTAGTTACTTTTGCAAATGTAAAAGTTTTGTTTTAATCTAGTTAGTCTCGTTAGATTTTAAAGTTAGAAAAGAATACAACTAACCTAGTTAATTTAATTGTAAAGTTAGTTTTTTTTTAAAACAAAAAAAAATGATGATCGCGGGACTTGAACCCGGGTCACCAGCTTCAACATTCACGCGCATCACCACTCTGTTGTGGTCTTCACATCAAACAAGACCGAACACTCAGTTCTTTTATATTCTCGCTTAAACCAAACATAAAGCCCAAGCCCACTTAACAACCCTAGTAAATAAGGCATGTTAAGTTCAAAACCCTCATTTGTTTTCCTTTCCATGGTTCAGCCGACACACTTGTCCCTCTCTCTAAATCACTTTTCCATGCATCTTCATTATCATCTCCTCACAAACCTAGTTCCCCCACTCAAGACCTCACACCCTCTGCTCTCTACCTCCGGCGACCGGAGCCGCACTTCCGGCGGCTTCCAGTGATCGGGTTTCTCCGAAAAACACAAAGATTCTCCCCTTTTACTCCTCTCCTTCTCCGATCTCGTTAAACTGGTGCCATATCAGGAGTGGCGCCGCCGCTCACGGCGGCGGTGGTGGTGGATGCGGCGTGCGGTGGTGGTGCGGCGACGGAAATAAGGAGAAAGGGAGAGACAGAGTAGAGAAGGAGGGCTGGCCCTTTCACTCACCGGCGACGATGACGAACAGGAACAAAGACAGTGGAGGTGGCGATATGGTTCGGGTTTGATTTGGGTATGGTTTCAGTTCGGTCCGGGTCTGGTTAGTTTCGGGTCGGACAGGCCCTAGTCAACAACAGTTTCGGTTCACTTGTTTCAGATTTGGTTCGGGTCTCGGTTCGGCCAACATAGTCAACGAAGTCAGCTCTGGTTTGGGTTTCGGTTCAGTCAGATTTCGACTCGGGATTCACATCTTTTCGTCGCGGATAATCGTTTCCATTTGTTCTTCGGCATTCTCAATCTTTTTCCTCGTGCGTTATTTCAAGAAATCTCCATACGCAACCATTGTGAGTATACTCGAACCCATTTTTACTTTTAAACACTTTGGGTGCTACATGTATTCTATATTAAACTCACGAAACTTTGAAACTATTTGAATCACTCTCTATCCATATTTGAACATGAAACTATATGATGCCTGTTAATCTCGTATGTGATGTTAAACTTTTGTGTCTATATGCTCATTAACTTCGTACAAGCTTACCTTAACAATTATAGCGCTATAGGAGTAATGCACTGCCCACGATTCTTGGGGTATTGTTAAGTCAAACATGTTAACCTCCCTTTATTCTATCTGGGGATAGGCTATTTTAACGCATTGGATTCTTGGGTTTGAACATATACTTGACACCGTTACGACATACTAGTAACTTGCATATTGTGATTCATGTTGGATACGAGCCTTAGACTATTTTAAAACCATTTTTATGCTATGTATCAAAACTTGTATACTCGCCTTTGCTTTTGCATTGAACTCTATTTTAATACATGTTGCAGGTTCGATAGACAAGATGATGCTAAGTGAAGAAACAAGATTTAAGTGGACTTAGAAACACACTTAGATTAATCAATTTTGTATTATGTGTTTGGGAACAATGTTGTTCGTATTTGATTCTTGTATGACATTTTTAGTAAATTGATGAAATCAAATTTAAAATTATATTGTCACATAGTGTTATGAAGTCTCTTGCAATCTATTTCGTCTCATCTCGATGTTTCCGCCATCGGTTGGGGTGTGACACATAGCCTTTTGACAAGAAGTTATAGGATATAACTATCTTTGTTACGGAAACAATACAAATTGGCCCGTAGGCAGAATGAATAACATCTCAAATGGATGTTTTGGTATAGGCATCAGATTCGATGTTATTAGCCATGATTCACATTGATCATTTAGGCTATGTAAGGGCTTGGAAAGATCTAAGTATTTTGAAGACTGGTGTGGTTTCTCAAGTCACATTGTCAAGAGTGTTTACATGTTTTTGGATGTTAACAAGAATTTATTGTCCTAAAAGGGTTATACCATCATGGCCATTGATATTTTGGCTAGGTTATACCTTTAAGAATATCTTTTGAAATTTCTAAGCAGATCAATTAAAATTAAAATGATTGTTTGCATGTTGAAGTATTGAAAATACATATATATGAATTTTAAAAGAAAATTCCATTAATAGTAATAAGGATTACAAAAATGCCCTAAACGGGTCTTTAAAATAAATTGTCCACTTAGGAACTAAAAAGAAAGAAACAAGTCCTCGCATGGACTGAAAATAAAAAGAAATGTCCACGCAGGGACTTAATTTAAATAACAATACAAAACAAAATAAAGGTCTTCAGTTATCCTTCTTCTTTCCCTTGATAAATTTTGCAAGGCACTTAAGAAAACTATGGGTCTTTCTATCACGTTCTTCCACCCTACGTTCAACTTCTTCCACCCGTTGCAAGTTCTTCTTGTTGTTGGTGGGATGGAGGTTGAGGTTGTGGTTGATATGGAGGGTATTGGTACCTTTGGACAGGATACCCAGTTGGGTATGCAGGCTGGAACGGTGAAGGATAGAGGGCATTGTAGTTGACTGCCTCGACATATGGGTCGTAGGCAGGAGGTTGATAATGGTAACCGGTAGGAGCTTGTGGCTCAAACGGGTTATACCCAGTCGGACCTAGGTAGGTAGGTATTGGGTTTTCATAACCCATAGGAGGTGGCGGTGGTGCAAAGGTGGCCGGTGTAACGTCGATTTTCGGCCGAGCATGTGAAGGTCCACCCATTTGTGGATCTTCAGGAATTGGAGGGTAGTTGCTAGAAGGTTGAGGGGAACTAAATCTCGGTCCCCCTCGCACGGATATGCGAGCGTTTCTCCTCCGTCTTGGTGGCTCGAGAGGTGGCTGAGGTGGTTCCTCAGCTGGTAGTGGTGGTGGAGTCACCGCTTCAAAGTGCGGCTCCTCTAATGGCGGTTGTGGAGGGGTGTTGTGGTATGAAGGGGTGTTTGCAAAGTTCCACTGCCCAAACCACTCTGAATAATTATCGGGACCTCGATAAGGAGATCCCACAAAGGAAGAATCGCTAGATATATCTATGGGATGCGTAGGCGTCCCTGAAGGTGGCATCTTTGGATCCGGATCATCATCCAAATCCATGTCTTGTGAGAAGTGGTCTTCGGGGCCCAACGGGTTATATCCCGCTGGTGTATTGATAATAATCATCAGGGTTAAAGTAACCCTGTGAGTAGGAATGATGGGAAGCAGAATGGTGTGAAGAGTGATGAGAAGAGTGGTGTGAATGTAGCGAATGTTGGGGCTCGTCTGGTTGTGGTGGCCCGAATGAATGATGGTAGGAAGGCGAGGTGCTAAGCGAGACAGATCGTCTAGCTGGCTCGATAGAATGCCTCCAATCGTCATGTGAATCGGAGCTGAACGATGCTGAAGGCGTACGTCGATGAGATGGTCCTGCTTGGCTGGATGGTCCCCCTCTCATGGGACCGTTTCCTTTACCTCCTCTTACGCAGGGCGGCATCGCTTTATAAATAAACCTGTCAAAAACAAGAAAACAACGTATATAAACCAAATAAAGATTAAGAGTAATCCTAGGTCATTTGCCTAGACTCGGAAGTCTAAGGAATGGGCTACTGTGTCATTGAGATTAAACATAAAAGGCTAGTGTTTAATTCACTCAATGTTGATACCAACCTGTCACACCCCGATATTTCCACATATTTCCGATGGGGAGTATCGTGACGTAGTTGATATCATCATAGACAATTAAACACAATTATAGCACACCAGAAGTCTTGGAAGTTTAAATACTATTACAACCCATAATGTTCAAAGTTCAAACGGAAAAATATACAGACGGATTATAATAGAGATCCACAGGCGGACCATGAAAAAAAATACATAAAACTGAGTTTAACAGACTTCAGGCATCTAGGGATTTGCAAGATCCTCTTAATTTTATGCCAAGTAGCTCCAGCCTAGTTTCGAGAGGTACCTGTCACTTAGTCTTTGGAAAATACGCCAGTTTTCACTGGTAAATACAATTAACTGACTCATTTGAAAATATTTATGAAAATTGGTTTAGGCGCTCAAGGCACAAAATCTTTTATAACTTGGAACAATTTCATTTAAAATCTTGTATACAGTTTTACATGTTTGTCATACATTTGGGGCCGGTTTGGAAGCCGGTCATGATTAACCGACTCACCACTTATAAAACCCACAAAGGAGTTATCCCCAACTTGTGGGTAATTTATTATTTAGCATTTGCATCTGTCGGGTGTATGCCTACACCCCGTGCATAGGTCGTTGCCATTAATAACTTAAATGAGCCGAGGATATCCAGGACACGGTCGTTAACCCCCAAAGTTTGTGTTATCAAACAAAATAGATTAAAACGGGTTATGCAGATTTATTAAATCACAATCCGATTAAATGATCTCATACCCGACCAAGCGGTAATAATTTACCGTCTCTGATGTGTGGAAAAATACACACATTTATCCTGTGTGAAATGTATAATTATTATATGGTTTTTATTTGTTTTTATTTAGTTTTAAGTTTGTTTTATTTTATTTTGTGTTTTGCCAGGTCCTGGTGTAAATGGAGCAAAAACGGCGAATAAAACGGAGTCCGAATGAAGAAGAAATGAAGAAAAGAATATAAATACGCGCCAGAAACAGTCAGAACTTCATCTTGACATATCCGGAGCTAGAAAATGAGTTACGGGAGCCATAATATGCTTTTGGGGTAGCTCGACGAGAGGAATCCAAAAATGAAGTTAGCTTTTGAAGATGCCTTACGGACCGTAAGGCTCCCACCCTTACGGTCCGTAAGGACCTGTCAACAGACACTTTTTCGGTGCGGAATGGGCAGTAGTGGAATGTTAGTTGGAAAGGTCTTACGGACCGTAAGGCTCCCACCCTTACGGTCCGTAAGGGGATCGCGGAAGCTCAAAACTTGGCCTATAAAAGGCACTCACTTCTTAGTTGAAAAACACACCTTTCTACATCAAAAACCCACCTCTCAAGACCGAAATCAGAGAGAAAAAACTCGGATCAAATGTAGTCTAAGAAGATTTTGGAGCACCTTGGAGCTTCTCGGGAGTCGTGGAAGCTTTCGGTTCGAGTTCTAAGCAATCCGGGTTCGGTAAACATTCGTTTTCAGTTTCTATTCACTTCGTGTTATGTTTTCAGTTATTTTCAGAATTTATTCAGTTGTATTATTTAATATTATGTGTAACTAAACTTTGAAACTATCTAGGTTACGATGAACACTTGTTAATATGTAATTTTACCGGGTATTGTGTGATTATGGTTTGTCCTTGTTAAGTAAATAATTTAAGCTTCTAGTTTGGTGTTTATGCATATTTTAACTTGGTTAACACTTTGATCATATGTTTTACATAAATTCCGGTGAATGTCTTTTCATATAAAGAATTAATGTTGATATTCAAGTCTTAGCGGTTTGGGTAATCATATGGTGGTATTGTGAAATAAACCATAAAAATAATGATCAAGAATTAATCCAATTTTAATGTTCTACTATTTTTAGCGCTGTAAGGTATAAAAATATTAATAGATCGAGTTTAATGTATTGCTAGGATTGTGTTTTGTGAGAAACCCGGTTTTAGTTAAATTGTTGTGAACTTGTCTATTAAACCAAATCAAGTTTCTTAAATTGCTTTAGATTTACAACCGTGAGGAAGTCAGTCTTTCCAAGCACTTTTCAAGAACACTAGACAACTGTAAGGAAGTCTAGTAAACCGGTAATCAAAATAAATCTTTAAAGTCACATAGTTGTCTTCCCGAGAATGATTGGGAATCCTATACGTCGTCTTTTAGGGTTTAATATCTAAAGATCCCGGTTTCATATCACACAATTGCCCGGTAAAAAGTATGTTATTAACAAGTGGGATTCCAACCTAGATAGTCCTTTATCATCATAAAATCAAACCTTTGTCTTAATTTGTTTTTAGTTCATTTTTATTAATTAGTTTTTAATTAATTTACTTTTCAAGTAAACCCCCCCCCCCCCCTTTAAATCAAAAATACAAAAATATAAAAATGTTTAGTGTATATAAATTAATTAATGTAATTCAACAGAGTTCCTTGGGTTCGATACTCGGACTTACATCAGCTATACTACACTGATCGGTACACTTGCCGGATGTGTGGTTTAGGTTTAGATCGAGTCTAAGTTTATAAATTTAAAGCTTAGAGTGTCTAGTTTAAGGTTATTTTTAAAGTTTGTCTTTTTGTACATTATTTGTAAAAATGTGTTTTTCGTGTCGGACATGTAGTAACTGGAAGGGTTAAGTACCGTTAGTTGGGAACTCCTGTCTAGGCTGGCATTCGTACAAATCCAATTATAAGGACCCGTTGCCTACCTGGGGACAATCCCAATGAGAGTACCGATACCTATTAGGCCAAAGCATGTCCAAAAGTTTAGTTTTTGAGTCAATCTTTATTTAACCATTTTTAGTAGTTTTTATTAAACCACTTTTAGCACATTAAGTTTTTGGCGCCGCTGCCGGGGAACTCTTTGGCAATTGCGTTAATTTTTTTTATTTGAACTTAATTGACATCATACGCGTTAGCTGCTTTTGTATATTGAGTCGTAGGAATTTAATTATGTACGTCTTTTATTATTATTATTATTATTTTTTTTAATAAAATTGTGTGAAATTTGTGGAGGGCCCCATTTTACAGTAAAATGCCCACAATATGAGGGGTCCTCTGCAGATTATTATACTAACCACTTTGTGCAGCCGCAGCCATATCATTCACAGGGGTATTCCACATATCAATATGATGACCCGTACCAACAATCACTTCAAGCAGAAAGAAGCCTAGTCTTTGAGGAGATGTTTCGACAGCAAAAAGATATAGAAGTTGAATCAGCAAAAATATGGAAAATATTGAATGCGCTAGCTCAGCCGGAGACTACAATGGACGACCTAGTCCCACCTCCGGTTCAACAGGAAGAACGAGAAGAGAAGAATGGTGAGTTTATAATTTACTTTTCCTGTAGTAATGAGGAGATAGATGCGCAGCTGGCTGAATATAGGAGATTGACGGGATAAGAAGAAGAGGTAGAAGAAAAGAAATTGCAGCCAGAGAAGCTGACGACCGGGTATACATACGATGCAGAAGGCAACTACCTCGGTTACATGCTTTCTACTGGGGAATTAATCCAAACATTTCCAGAATTGGGGAAAGAGCTACCATATGAAGATGAGTCAGATGAAGAGATCACTCCAGTCACGGAGACGAAAATGGACGTTGAAGTCCCACCTCCGGTGCCACAGGTTAGTATATATGATTTTGGAAGTGACTCTGATAATGAAATAGACAAAGAAAAATGGGCTGCTTATCAGAAGATGATAGTAAAGAAAGAAGTGAATGAAGAGGAGTTAGACTTGGGAGAGTCCTTGGAAATATTGTTTGCTGAAAATGTAGAAGAAAAGGACTTAGAGAATGTGTTATCTGATGTGGATGAGTTTTTAAAGTTAGAATTAGATGATTTGCCGGTCTATGAAGAAGTAGGAGAATTAGACCCCGAGGGGGATATAGCATTCTTTGATGCCCTACTTGAAGATGAACCGACAGAGGTGATCGAACCTGCCCCAGATAAAGAGTCTAAGTGTGAGGATCCTCTTGAGGAAGTGGTGGAAGAAGAAGAACACCACAGCTGGCCCGTGGAAGTATTTATAAGTGAAACTGAAAAATCAACAAAACCACGGGAGAAGGCAAGAAAGAACTTGGATCAACAAAACTTAAGGATGCAAAGAAGGTATAATAGGAAGCTTCAGGCAACATTAAAGTGCAGAGACAACCATCCTCCTCATTACATGAATTTTATCAAGTTTGATCCAGGTAAGTTTAAATTCTGGTGGTCTGGCCCCTTTCAAAATTTCAAAATATTTTATTATTCCACCATTAAATTTTTAACTATTTTTTAGAACAGGGTGGAATTAAACGGTTTAGACAGGGTCCAGGTCAAAGAGAAACCTCCTGATTAAATTCAAGTGTGGGGAGGTTTCATAGAGTTTTTGGAGTTTGTTTAGAGTCGATATTGCTCGGGTTTTGCTTTGTTCTTTATGGTGCAGGTTTGAATTGTACCACCCGTACTCAAGCTCCATTCGGGTGATTTCGGAGCTGCTAATTATTTGTCAAGGCATTTATCGAGCGCGTCAACCAGTTAGTGTCAAAGCCGATCGCGACCAAAATACTATACGATCGAGCCGGATTGGACAAGAGTATGGAGTTTATACATCATATAACCAGCTAAGTCCTTTCCAATTTGTCCTTTGTCTTTTATTTCTTATTTATTTTAATTTTTGAGTCAGTTTCCATTCTACATTGAGGGCAATGTAGAGTTTAAGTGTGGGGATGGGAAACTATCGTTTAAGTCTTAGAATTGGTGTAAAAAAAATAATAATAATAATTAATTAAAAAATAATAATAAATAATAAATAAATAAATAGTTTGATTTTTGTGCATATTTGACTTATTTTTATCTAATAATTGTACATATGAGAAAATGTTAAAGTGTTTTTCATAAATAGAAATTTATCTAATTATTCATAAATTTGCATCTAAAATACACACCCAATTTTAGTGAGTTTTGAGCCTTTCTCGAGCATTCATCATATGCTTAAGACTTTATTTGATTGAGTGTGCCGCATAATAGTATACATTTCAAAACTTGTCATGGATATACTTGTCAAAATCATTAACTATAAAAATTATATAAAGAGGATAGAGGCAATAGGATACAACCATGTGTTTACCATTTCTTGTTAAAACTTGAAAACCAAAAATATTATCCAGTAGTAAACCATGTTGAGCCTTGTTCTGTTCATTTGTTTTAAACCCATGTGTGAATTCCGGTTTAGTATAATTTTCCTTTCATAGGAATTTTGTTTGGTCTTTTACCGGCAGACTTTAAAAGAAATGGAGATGCATTCATTCGATTTAAATTTGCTTTGTTGTCTACAATTCGCGAAACCAAGATTATCTACGGAGCTTAGAGAGAAAATATTTCACTTAAGTAAAGAAGATAGAAAAAATTGGCGACAACAAGAACAAACGCCACCATTTTGTGGGACATCCAAAAGTGCTATGAAAAGAAGAGAAAAACAATACGACAAATGCATGGGATATGGAAACTGGTCTCATACAGGAAGATGTAGAAGAAGTCAAACTGAATCCCAACATGAATACACGCTTCTAATGAGGGTGGGGGCTATTAGGCTCGATGTCGAACGATCCATTAGAGTTGGAAGTAATGTTCACTACAGGATTAAGGAAGATTTGATTCACATCTTGGATAAAACCGGTCTTGACGATCTGACCTTAAAAGAGTCACTTGGTTTGTGAGTATGTGTGAAAAAAAAAATGTTGTGTAAGGTTTGTTAGGATAATTTGCTAGACCGGATTGAAACACTTCACCCAGTAAATAGCCATATATTCCTACCTTTAAACCCTAGCCACGCTACAACCCACAATAAAAGTCCTCTTGATTTATATGATTTTTATACGTTAATTGGTAAAAATGAGATTTCATTACAAGCTTATGATAATGTTACTATATGGTCCGGCTTTTGAGTGATCGCAGAAAATTACTAGTGCACCATTCACTAGTTTATACAAGTGAGCCGAGGGAAGCAAATCAAAGATGCAAGTAAGTGAGTAATTGATGATAAAACTCTATTTTTGAAAAATCACATTTAGTTTTCTCATCTCTATCATTTTTAGCTAATTTTAAATCATTTATGTACATTAATTTTTATGTGTGTTTTTCCATTTTAAAATAACCGTTTGAATGTCAGTTTGTACAGTTGTTTAAGACTTTGCTTGGGGACAAGCAAATGTTTAAGTGTGGGGATATTTGATGTGTGGAAAAATACACACATTTATCCTGTGTGAAATGTATAATTATTGTATGGTTTTTTTTTTTTTTGAAAAAGAAGTGCAATATCATTCTACACGAAAAGGGCAATTACAAAGCAATGGCAGGTAGTCGGGCAACAAGTTGCGCCGCCACCCCCTTTTGAATAGTTTTAAGTTTGTTTTATTTTATTTTGTGTTTTGCCAGGTCCTGGTGTAAATGGAGCAAAAACGGCGAATAAAACGGAGTCCGAATGAAGAAGAAATGAAGAAAAGAATATAAATACGCGCCAGAAACAGTCAGAACTTCATCTTGACATATCCGGAGCTAGAAAATGAGTTACGGGAGCCATAATATGCTTTTGGGGTAGCTCGACGAGAGGAATCCAAAAATGAAGTTAGCTTTTGAAGATGCCTTACGGACCGTAAGGCTCCCACCCTTACGGTCCGTAAGGACCTGTCAACAGACACTTTTTCGGTGCGGAATGGGCAGTAGTGGAATGTTAGTTGGAAAGGTCTTACGGACCGTAAGGCTCCCACCCTTACGGTCCGTAAGGGGATCGCGGAAGCTCAAAACTTGGCCTATAAAAGGCACTCACTTCTTAGTTGAAAAACACACCTTTCTACATCAAAAACCCACCTCTCAAGACCGAAATCAGAGAGAAAAAACTCGGATCAAATGTAGTCTAAGAAGATTTTGGAGCACCTTGGAGCTTCTCGGGAGTCGTGGAAGCTTTCGGTTCGAGTTCTAAGCAATCCGGGTTCGGTAAACATTCGTTTTCAGTTTCTATTCACTTCGTGTTATGTTTTCAGTTATTTTCAGAATTTATTCAGTTGTATTATTTAATATTATGTGTAACTAAACTTTGAAACTATCTAGGTTACGATGAACACTTGTTAATATGTAATTT
This sequence comes from Helianthus tuberosus, assembly GCA_030545235.1. NCBI lineage: Eukaryota > Viridiplantae > Streptophyta > Magnoliopsida > Asterales > Asteraceae > Helianthus > Helianthus tuberosus. The sequence goes on along the minus strand of CM060434.1, from coordinate 130,058,282 downwards.
TACCGGGTATTGTGTGATTATGGTTTGTCCTTGTTAAGTAAATAATTTAAGCTTCTAGTTGGGTGTTTATGCATATTTTAACTTGGTTAACACTTTGATCATATGTTTTACATAAATTCCGGTGAATGTCTTTTCATATAAAGAATTAATGTTGATATTCAAGTCTTAGTGGTTTGGGTAATCATATGGTGGTATTGTGAAATAAACCATAAAAATAATGATCAAGAATTAATCCAATTTTAATGTTCTACTATTTTTAGCGCTGTGAGGTATAAAAATATTAATAGATCGAGTTTAATGTATTGCTAGGATTGTGTTTTGTGAGAAACCCGGTTTTAATTAAATTGTCATTAACTTGTCTATTAAACCAAATCAAGTTTCTTAAATTGCTTTAGATTTACAACCGTGAGGAAGTCAGTCTTTCCAAGCACTTTTCAAGAACACTAGACAACTGTAAGGAAGTCTAGTAAACCGGTAATCAAAATAAATCTTTAAAGTCACATAGTTGTCTTCCCGAGAATGATTGGGAATCCTATACGTCGTCTTTTAGGGTTTAATATCTAAAGATCTCAGTTTCATATCACACAATTGCCCGGTAAAAAGTATGTTATTAACAAGTGGTATTCCAACCTAGATAGTCCTTTATCATCATAAAATCAAACCTTTGTCTTAATTTGTTTTTAGTTCATTTTTATCAATTAGTTTTTAATTAATTTACTTTTCAAGTAAAACCCCTCCTTTAAATCAAAAATATAAAAATGTTTAGTTTGGTGTCATTTTTAGTGTATATAAATTAATTAACGTAATTCAACAGAGTTCCTTGGGTTCGATACTCGAACTTACATCAGCTATACTACACTGATCGGTACACTTGCCGGATGTGTAGTTTAGGTTTAGATCGAGTCTAAGTTTATAAATTTAAAGCTTAGAGTTTCTAGTTTAAGGTTATTTTTAAAGTTTGTCTTTTTGTACATTATTTGTAAAAATGTGTTTTTCGTGTCGGACATGTAGTAACTGGAAGGGTTAAGTACCGTTAGTTGGGAACTCCTGTCTAGGCTGGCATTCGTACAAATCCAATTATAAGGACCCGTTGCCTACCTGGGGACAATCCCAATGAGAGTACCGATACCTATTAGGCCAAAGCATGTCCAAAAGTTTAGTTTTTGAGTCAATCTTTATTTAACCATTTTTAGTAGTTTTTATTAAACCACTTTTAGCACATTAAGTTTTTTACCGTATCCCAAGCCCGTATAAGGGAAAATAAGTTAAAAGTATTTACCTGATTAATTATGCAAGAGATGCTACTCAGCCGTATATTTCTAAAACTTTATGCAAGTATCTTCTACTGAGGCTACTTAATCTGTAAGGAAGGTTTTATTAACCTATTAGGATACTAACGGGTCTTATTTAAGTCAAGGACTTAGACCGGTTAGCTTTAAGGATGCTTTACGGTACGGAACGCTAGATTAAGCGGAGACCGGAATGGAATGTAATTTAGACGCAAAAAGTATGAAGACTTGTATAATATGGGTAAACTAAATACATTCCATTTTGAAGTTTAAATAACATGGTTAAACCCGTTTCGGTTAATTTATGCAAACTAGTTACATAAACTGAACCGAACGCATGTAAGCATAACGGGTAACCGAATGAACCATATACAAGTCCCATATGTTATTATGCTCAAAATATGTTAAGACATCAGTAGGATGTCAACATGTATGCCCAAAGATAATTTAAAACCAAATTAGGCCTCATAAGGGCGTTTTGGTCATTTTAGAATTTATAAAAAGGGGTTTATAGGTAAACTGATGTTCTGGTCAAAAACATTATGTAAAAATATTTATTTTATGATGTTATAACAGTAGGATATCATACATATGTGTGGTTTACCATTTATGGCCAAACTATGCCTTGAAAGGGCATTTTGGTCATTTCACATATGCTTTTAAGGACATAATTGGAATTCTGAGTTCATGACTTACGCCTACTGTAAAAATATTAAAAATCATTTATAAATTCAGTAGGTAAAAAGTCTTGGGTGCAAAATATGATTTAAAACCATACTATGCGCCTAATTAACGTAAAAATGATAATTGACGATATTTACAAGGTTTTTGTGATTCTGAGATTTTGACCAGCCTTGAATGGTCAAAATATTTTTATTTTTCGTATTAGATTAGTAGCAAAAAGTTTTGCATGTCAATTATATGTAAAACTCATTTTATTCGCAAAAAGGGCATTATCGTCAATTATAAGCTTTATACACGAACTCAATGTTAAGGTCAGTATATAATCTGACCCAATATTCCAAAAATTCCTAAAAATGATATCATATCAGTTGGTAAAGAGTTTTGTGCCAAAATTTATGTTTAAACTTGTTTTACATGCTTAAGGGTACTTTGGTCCTTATAAAAGCATTATTTTTGATAAATTGTATAACATCAGTTTAAGACCAGATTGTAAGTGTCAAAATATTTTAATTATGTTTACTAAGCAGTACCTAATCCATTTACATGTTCATTTATTTAAAAATCCTATTTTTAGACCATAAGGGCATAATAGTCAATAAGAAGCATAATAACGGAAACATGCATATAATTCAGATTTCTAAGTGACCATGTAACATAACCTCAGGGGGTTATACTACAACATCATATGGTCACAATGGAAGCTTAAGACATAAAGGAATTAAGCCAAATTGAGTCAGAACTGAAAGTCAAAGCAAAAGTCAAGCTTTTGCGACTTTCGGTTGCGAACCGAGCTTAGACTTAGAATTGTCGGGTTTAAAATGTTTAAACATGTTCTAATAATATTTAGCAAGTTACCAAAGTGACAAAACATGATTTATAACCTCTACATTATTAGATTTGATTTTTATTTAAAAATCTGGCTAGTTTGACTTTTTATTAAGTTACTTTGACCTGACAATTAACTAAGTAAACATGATAATTAAGAGGTGCCCTTTTGAGGGATTAACACCTACCTAATTACGATCACGTAGACATATTCGCCTCGAACAATGGCTGGACCGTTTAGGTCTAAACCAAAAGTCAATTCCGTTTTGCAGCAACTTTGACTTTCGGTCTTTAAACATATAAAAACCAAACTATAGTGGCTAAGGACACTTACAAAGGTTCCTAGCTCGAACTTTAGATTAAAGGGAGTTTCTTTTGATCAAGAATCTCCAGAAAGAGTGAGAAAGATTGAATTTGTAATGAGCAAGGAAATGAGGCACCAAGATGCTTCTATTTATAGTTGAGGGGAGTGCTCAAGGATCAAGCCAGGAGTTTAGGGATGTCCATAGATCATCACAGGTGTCCTAGCTGATTCCTAAAACCATCAAAGAGCTCCTTGTTTTGTGTTCTGAGTGTATAAGGCGGTTATAGTGACAAACCTGCAGCTGTCCAAAACATTCTACCCAGATACAGGCTTTACGGACCGTAAGCATGAACCTCATACGGTCCGTAACCGCTTTAAAATATTTTGCCCATATACAGTCCTTACGGACCGTAAGCTTGAGCCTTATACGGTCCGTATACGCTTGATCAGCGAACCAGATTTTGAAACTTTACATATTTGGCCCCTCAACTTTTATAATCAAATATCAGTCATTCCCGAGAGTATGATTTGACATTATGAAGCCCCGGGTTTGATAAAAGGTCACTCAGAGGCATAAATTAGCATGTTGACACTTTTAGTCCCTCCGCATACGTATTTTCATTGATTGTCAACCTTAGTCCTTGTAATTCAAACTTTTACATGTTTAGGGTTTAGGACACGTGTCTTCATATAATTGGACACGATTTTACTTGGTGTTACAAAGCACACACAAGTAAAGCACATAAGAATACACATCATAACATTACTACTACTAATAATCGTGTTTCAAGTTTGTGTTGCGTTGTGTTGGCATTGTGATAGCGTTTAGTCTAAACATGCGATGTAAAATGCGAATAAATGCGTGTAAATAGTATGCGTTATAAGCAGCGTTTTAAATGCGATAACTGCGTTTTGAGTAAGCGTTGCAATATGCGTTAAATAAATGTGTTGAAAATATAGTTTAACCCTTTAGCGTTAACCGAATCTCGGGAGTACAAGTGTCTACGAAAGAATAACCGCAATTGGTAATGATCCGAAAAGTCGGGTTGTTACACGAAGGTTTATTACCATGAAATGAGACCATTCTATTTTGAAAATTTCACAGCAGCATCCTTAACCTGGATCTTTGAAAGTTGATACCATAACTAAAAAGAATACAAAATCTTTCATTAGTTGTAACATTTGCAGCTGATTGGCTATAACCATTCATATAAAGAATGCAATACAGAAGCAGGCGTAGAACCAAAGGGGCTCAGCTGGATTTCTATAGGATTTTTGCTGCAAAATCTAGATTTTTCTAAAGAACACATGCGTTTGATCCCTTAGTTGTAGTTGGCGGATAATAAAACTTATACAAAGTGAAAAAATTGTAGCCATTGAAGACGCCAACACCACTCTCTTGACAGATTCTACTTTAGCAGCTGATATTAGAACATTAAGTGTCCCATGTATCAATTCCACCTTATGCCATAAAAAAAAGAAAATCAAACTTGAATGCACCAACACGGTTTAAAACTTGTATCTACTATAAAAATCTCTCCATCTCCCCCAATTCAAATTACAAACTTTTGATCTACTCTTGATCCTAATTCCTTTCAATATTCAAACAATTAACCAATATTCTAGAGAAACACTAAATAAAACTACAACATTGCTACTAAGATGGTACATAAACCGACAATCCATATACGATCAACAAATTTTCAACAACAGATCAATAGAGTAATAATAATACATATCTAATTTAACATCTAAATAAAAAAAAGACCAGGGATGGGGACTAGAAACGAAGGTGTCTCAGATTTCAGACGAGAATGAAGATCAATATAGGCAATTGCAAAAAGTGAAGAAGGAAGATAGATAGGGGAACGTCGACGCAATCATGAATCAGAAAGGGAATCAGATATTATGGGAGACCGACTCCCCATCAAAAGGCATTCACAGCCAATCGGTTCCGCTCCCTATCATAAGTGTGCCGATCAGTTACAATGGATTTTGGACAAATGGGATTCTGGATCTTAAATGCCCGAGTGAGGAAGATTTTACAATATTACCCCCAAGCGTCTTAAAAAGTTGTCTACTTTCCTATTTTACCCCTCTTAAAAGAGGGCTTGAACTTCTTTATACATGATGTTTACATATGTATCCATCTGAAATGTTTTATATAGTAATATAGATATAGATATGTATAATAATCTATGCTTTGATTTATGATTCTTATGATATTTAATGCTTACAAAGAGAAAAATCTGACCTTCAGTAGTTTCATTAATAAGTTCCACATATATGATTGGAAATCACATATTTGAATTCGAAAGCCTAATTCAGAATTCGGTTAGTATGCTCAAATAAGTCGAATAATTAACACCTCTAACAATCCAATCAAGTTGAAATAGAACCTCATTATATTATATAGTCATCTAAACATTGAGAAATATAATGAAGGTTGTATTGAAACGTGTTACCACAATATTTGGTTTCGCTATTAAGTTATTTAAATGCTTATTTCGTTTGATTTTTTTAATGCGATGTTATCAAAGTTCGAACTCTTGACCTACCAATCTTAACTCCAATGATTTTGTCAGTGGACCCAACCCCCACCCTATTCATCTGATTTTTTTTTAACAAAGGGTAAATTACACTTTTCGTCCTTTATTCTTGTAATGGATTGCAACGGATAGCCTTTAACTTCAATAATTTCAATCACAGTCATTTATTTGCAAAACACATTACATTCTACGTCCTTTGTCCCTAACTAAGTTTAATTTTCAGTCAAGTTTTTTTCACTTAAGGGTATTATGGTTAATTCATCATTTTATTTAAATGTCTAATAATTAATCATTCAATAACTAATGGACCCCACCTTTTTTTTAATTTAAGAGTAAATTACAAGTTTTGTCCTTTATCTTTATACTAAATTTCAGGCGCTGTCCTTTGCCTTTAAAATTGATGAGTTTTGTACTTAGGGGCTGTTTGGTAGCCTCTGAATGGTCATTAAGAGGCTACCTCTTAATGTAACCATTAAGAATTTTACCAATGAGAAGGTAGAAGAATGTGACATGTGATGATTTACCATTCAGAGGTTACCTTTTAACCATTCAGACTTGAGGTTACCTCTTATTTATTCAGAGGTTTTAAACCATTAAGAGGTAGCATCTGAATGGTCATTAAAAGGCTACCAAACAACCCCTTAATGTTTTAAAATGTTACACGTGTGTCTTTTGGCACTAACTTAGTTAATTTTTCTCGTTAAATTTGGTCATACAAGGGTATCTCAGTCTTTTTACCTATTTATTATAATTAACAAGAAAAAAAAAAAAAAAAAACCTTTTAATGGTTTTTTTACACATTCCCCCATTACTTTTCTAGATCCACACAATCCTGCTCATCTCTCCATTACCTTCATATTTAAACCTCTGCAACAAAATCTAGATTCGCATTCATTCTACCCATCTTCACATTCAAAGCTTCGATTCACTCTCCTAATGGTGACGGTATGATAAAAATCATTAAGCTCAGATTTAATCTCGGCGCACTCGATCAATCACTGAGCTCCGATCTATACTCGACGCACTCGGTTCTGTCTTGCCGGAGAACTAGTTGAAGGTTGTAATGGTGGAGAGAGATGGATCTTAGATTTACACTCGACACACTCGATTCAGGAGTTTATTGAATTTCAGATCTAACCATATGTGGTGGCGAGGGAGTTCATACTCGGACGACAAAGAAATTGAAGATGAGGTGGGTTTCAGTGATGGGTTTCAGTGGCGACGAAGGTTGGGCTTTAAGTGGTGGGGGTTGTCCGATGATAGTTTGATTGTTACAGCAGCGAATACCTCTGTCGGATATTTCGCAATGCTTCCCGGACCTCCACGCTCACTCACTCGCCTCTAATGCTCTCTTCAATTAAATATTCGTTCTTCTATGAAAGAACTGTTAGGTTGTTAATTGCATGTTGATGTTTTTTGATTTGGTGAATATGATTGTGTAATTGAGGATTTGTTGTTCCTAGTTTTGAAGTTTGAGTGGGCATTGTTTGATTAGGTTTGAGGGTGGTGGTTGTTGCAAGTGATGGTGCTGTTGAGATTGGAGGAGGGTGGTGGTTGTTGGTGGTTTGATTTATTTGTAAAAATATTTTTAAATAAATGGCTAAAAAGACTATACTACCCCTATGTGATCTGATTTAACAGAAAATTTTAACTAAGTTAGTGTTAAATGACATAACTTGTAACATTTTAAAACATTAAGTACAAAACTCATCAATTTTAAAGGCAAAGGACAGCGCCTAAAATTTAGTGTAAAGATAAAGGACAAAACTTGTAATTTACTCTTTATTTAAATATAATAACTTAACCCCAACCCCACCCCCACCCTGTCTTCGCCACTTTAACCCATGTCCACCCTCATCGTCGTTTCTATGCCACCGACAAAGCACCGTCTCCGGCATCACACCAAGAATTTATCTAATTCTATGCTCAGTTCTGCAAAATGATTTAAAAGGACCTCATTTCTTGACTCGATGAAAAGGATATTTGAAGAATTCATATCACAAAGGAAAAGCAAGATTCTTCATGACTTACTTAACAACATGAACACAGTTCACATCAGAAAGAAATTAATTACGAATGAAATTTCTAAAATCAAATGCAATCTCTGGAATCATATACAAAAACAAATCAAAATTGTATAACAATTGTTTTCAAACTACCAGTGAAATTGTACAAACTTATATCTTTGAAGATACCAGAATTAAAATTTTCAACCGATCAAATCCCCTAACCCTAAGTCCCTAACCTCAAATCCAACAGATTTTACCAGAATTAAAGATTTCAACAGATCAAATCCCTTCATCTTTGCTACCACACTACAAACACCTACAATTCAACAAGCTCTGTGCGTATTTTCAAAGAAGAGGAAGATGAGCACTGGTGAGGGGAGGAGAACGGCGGAGTAGGTCGTCGGAGTTTGCTGAAGGAGGTGATAGACGGCGGAGTAGGTCGGAGTTTGCTGAAGGAGATGATAGGGAGGGGAGGGGTTGGCACGTGGGTGCGGCGAGAATGGGGGCTATTTTCACCGGAGAAGAAAGGGGGCAGTGGGGTTGGTGGTCAATTTATGTGGGAGAAGATAACAAGTGGACTCTAACACACACATACATAGATATATTTAATAATTATTTATTTATTTTTTTTCGTTTTATTTATTAGACATTTAAATAAAAGGATGAATTGACCAGAATACCCTTAAGTGAAAAAACTTAACTGAAGTTTTAACTTAGTCAGGGATAAATGACGTAGAGTGTAATGTGTTTTGCAAATAACGAAAACTGTAATTTACCCTTGAACAAATTTCGTTTTATTCTTGTCGTCTGTGGGACTTGAATCGAAGACATTCTCCTCCCAAGGTGTTTAAAGGTCTTACCTTTGCCAATGGACCACCACCCCATTGATGATTTACCAGGAAGATAATGCTATACCATAAATTATAAGACATTGATATAAAATTACAGAAATAAACTAAAAAGTTTAGAATACAAATGAATTTTTATCCTTCCATTCCTTTCTTCCTTAGCCTAAAGAAAAAGAAAAATAAGGTAGCGTTTGGTACGAAGGAATTGAAGGTGAAATGGAATAGATCATCCTGATTGAATGAAAAGAAACATGTTTGGTTAATCATGTGGTAATGAAATAGAGCATTCCAAACGAATGTAACTCCTTCAAAATATAACAATTTACATTCCTTGGTAAGGGAGTGTTTTTTTCATTCATTCAAGAAATGGAAATAAATAAATTATTATTAATATTATTATTACTAATATTAATGCATATCAAAATTTTTATTAGTATTATTTTTACCATTAATATATTATTATTATCATGGTTGCAAAAGTCGCTAGGCGCTCCCTAGTCGGATTCGGGAGTACTCGGGAAGTACTCGGCTTAGTCGGAGATTACTCGGGGAGTAATTGGCCTGAGAGAAGAGTACTCGTGCCTCGGCACCCTACCTTGTAGCGAGTACTCGAGGAGTACTCGGAGCCTAGGCGGGACTTTTACAACCATGATTATTATTATAATTATTATTACTTAGGCAATTATCTTTTTGTCTTTTTTAATACGATTATGTTTCGTTATTTCGTCTTTTGTTTATCAAATTGTACAAAATAATGATTCATTCTATTCACATATGAATAACTAAACATCACAATAGAATGATAAATGATCCATTTTATTCCGTTATCCATTCCATTACCTCATCCATTGAATTCCCTCATCCATTTATTACACCATACCAAACAGATGAGTTTCGACACTGATAAAAAAGGTCCGGCTCATTCTAAAAATCCGTCATAGATTTAGTAAAGGCTGTTCATCGGCTATGGACTGGTGTGAACTGAACTGACCAGTTTGTTGCATACGGGCCTTGGTCAACTGTTAGTTGGGCCGAAACTGATTTTGGACTCCTCTAAATCTATAATTAATTGGAGTTGTGGTAGTTGGGCTAACTAGTGGGCTGCAAAAGTATTAGTTTTAATAATTGTGGGTTGCAAGTATATTAACACATATGTTGTCCCGATGTTAGAATAATGTTGGGTGCAATCAGTGATGTATACAATTGTTGGCCCAGTGTTGTAATAATTGTTAGTTTGCAACTAATCATGCATGATACATACACAATCTATTAATACAATTATTGTTGGGTGTTGTAGTTTATACAAATCGAAGTTAAAATAAATATAAAACAATAATGTAGTTGCTATAACATAAAGAATTTAAATGTATAAAGAGAAATACTCGAAACTAAATACAAAACAAACAAATTCAAAATGATAAAAACATAATGGTTCAAAAAGGCTGGGGCGGTAGAGGTCTGGGTGGGCAGGCACACCCTTTGAAAAAAAAATTAGTGTATTTTATAGGGCAAAATCATGATCGCACCAGTTGAAAATTTGGTGAAACCCCTTGTTCGCACCCCTTGAAAATAAAAAAATAGTGTATTTTATAGTGCAAAATCATGATCGCACCCCTTGAAAATTTGGTGAAACCCCTTGTTCGCGCCCCTTGAAAATAAAAAAATTAGTGTATTTTATAGGGCAAAATCATTATCGCACCCCTTTAAAATTTGGTGAAACCCGTTATTCGCACTCCTTAAAAATATTTTATGGGTCTGCCATTGGATTTGTATATAACTTGAGTTGTAACCAACAATGTCGTCAAGGTTAACTAGAATCACGTAAACAATTGTTTCCCTTCTTGATTTTCGAAGCCAATCTTATGTGCATATTAATGTCAAGGGTCAAGTTATTCTACAAAGGCTTCTAATTGTAAGAAGGATTTATAGAGTGACAAGTGTCCAATAACCTAAAACTAAACCCACTACATCACCACCAAAAACCTAAGCACCCACCCCCACCCCACCACCACGGCACCACCACCACCCAAAAACCTAACCCCCCCCCCCCCCCCGCAAAAAAAAAACAAAAAAAAACTATACCTCACCAAAAAAAACCCCAAAAAACCTAACCCCCCCACCCCCCAAAAACCTAAAAAAACCTAAACCCCCCCCCCCCCCCCAAAAAAAAAACCTAAAAAAAAATATATAAAAAAAACTAAACACCCACCCCCACCCCCCACCACCACCCAAAAACCTAAACCCCCACCCCCCACCCCCTCGGCAAAAAAAAAAAAAAAAATTGGGGTGGGTGATGTGGGGGGTGGGGGGGGGGGGTTGTTTTTGGTGGTGGTGGATGTTTAAGTTTTTTTTTTTTTTTAGTGGGTTTTTTTTGTGTAGTGGGTTTTTTTTTTTTGTGTAGTGGGTTTTTTTAGGTTATTGAACACTTGTCACTCTATAAATCCTTCTTACACTTCTTACAATTAGGATCTTTTGTATTTGATCCTAATCCTTAATTTCAATACTTTGGATAAACAAAAAAGGGTAATTGCACGGTACCCCTGACCGCGGAAGGGATCTCCCTTCCCAGTTCACCACCCGACAAGGATCCCTGGCGGCAAATACCCATAGCCATCAAAGAGGGGTAAGAAACATGTTTCGAACCCGAGACCTCGAGTGTCCTCGGTCCGGCTTTAAAGCGGGTGTCGGTGGCCACCAAAGTGGCACTAATGGGAATTGAACTTGGGTCTCCATTGGAGAACCCAAGTCACTCCACCACTAGGCCACTTGTGGTGGTTTATAAACAAAGAACTATATGAATGCAATATTCTTCCACTCTTACTAAAAAGCCGACATTGAAGCATTGTTATCTCATTAGCATGGGCGTTTTTTTTCTCTTGTGCACTTTCGTCTCACACTCTATATTAATGGTAATTAGGGTTTTGGCCTCATATTTGTTGATGAGACGATGAAGCAATTTATGGTGTCTATCTTTAACAATTGCTCACACAAATTTATAGGAGGATCGGGATTTCGACGTAGAATTCCCTTCATTTACGACACCATTACCGAGTGATCCCATTGGTGCAACATGATAAAAGATTGACTCCAACCTTAAGCTCACGTATCTTTGTTAGTGTATTACGTCTATTGACTTCGTCTTGTATCATGTTATGTTATAGTATAGGTTTGAATAACCAGTGCACGAGGTTCGAGAATCGAAGTTTAGAAGTTAAGTGTGTGATTTCGCTTATATGGACACTTGGTCATAAAAGCGAAATCATAAGCTTCTGATTTCGCTTATATGGCATGTCCATATAAGTGGAATCACTTCTACTATATATTGTGCACTTGTTGTTCATTTGGTAATGGTTTCGGAAATTGTAACGAAGTGCTGCCAGATTGCTTTCAGGTTGTAAACGTTGTTAAATCAATCAAAGAAGCATTATAATTAGTTTGAGCATCTGTATCTTTGATTCCGCCTTTGATACAGAGAAAAGACTCTTCTGATTGACTCGTTCGGGTCCAACAACGATCCTACAATCTTCATAGAATGTCATTGTAAATTGCTACTACTTGCCATTTCTAAAGGCAAGTGCCAACTGAGCTAGTGAAGGATATATGAGGTAATACCAAGAGTTCCTAATAACAGGAGAACTCAGTGGCGGATCCATAAATTTTTTTCAAGGGGTTCACTTTTTTAAATGTTTCAATACCATATGTCCGAACATAAAAAAATACGGGTCGGTACGACGGTTCGGGTCGGGTAAGGTTCAGCGCATAACAAAAATCCGATATATAATAACGGAAAAAAAAACACATCGTCATGAGCGTAACATATATAAGATGGTCTTTACGAATAAAAAACATACCTATAGTTGTTACCTACGAGGTCTCATCTTTTGAAAATGTTGCATTACATTCTCGATCGAAACGTGTTGTAAGAACTCCCTTGGAAAACACACAAGGGAAAATATGATGTTTTATATTTTCAACATTTTGCTGCTTCTATAGGTTTGTCTAGTCATTTACCTGCAAATTAAGAAATAATATTTTGAACGATAAACTAATGACTCCTAACCATACCATGTCTCTTGGGACGATTAAGTGATAAATTGCATGAATTTATTATATATGGTACGCTATTAGTACCGAGTTAACATCTTTATAAACAATGAAACAAACACTATGATAGTTTAAGAAATGATTATATTCACTTTTTATCATTCACGTCAGGTTACTAATCTGAGTAAATGACAGAAAGAATGCACGAGGGTCAAAATTGTGATAGAAAGTTCAATTAGGATAGATTTTGAATTGAGTGGAAAATAGACTATGGAACATATTCATTCTTCCCCTATATTTCCGTTCTTCTTAACAAAAAAAAAGAATTTCACTTACTCGTATTCTTGTTTAATTTTCAAGTTTCTCATAACATCATGACAGAAATTTCAAATTCATCTACATACATAGAATTGGATTTATGGTTTATCAATGAAAGATTGCTACAAGAGTTCAAGATTGTTGAACTCATTCATCTTCCAGAGGAAATAAACATAATCAGATGATTGTTAGCCGCATTAGCAACTCCTTGATTCGCTTTCGAGTTAAAAAAAAAACGGCAAAAACAGTCTTAAGCAGACTCAAACTCAAGATTCCTAATAAACACAACACGCATACATACCAGTAGACCACTTCATCCATTTATTTAAAAGGTTCCCCTACAAAATATTAAAGGGTTCCTTCAAAAATTTTCTAATGACTTAACACTATAAATTACGAATTGAACAGGTTCCTCGGAACCCCTTAAATGGCTTTAGATCTGCCCCTAGGAGAACTCTCTTCCATAAAGACCTAAGTAAGTAATTATAACTTTTCTGGATATTATTACATGATAATCCTATAAACAATCATGCATTGGAATAAACACGAGTAACCATATAAGATACCGACATAAAATACATACCTGTAGCTAACTCAACTAGTATTTATCTCTATATCGATCTTTCTTATGTAATTCGAGAATAACGAGTCTGAAGGAGGTGCGTTATGAAAAACTAATGTTTATGTTTATATATTTATTTTCAAATTCAAAATATTTAGGCCTAAGCATTGCTATTAATACTAATTATACTTTAGTTCCAATGATACCGTACCAAAAGGTATAACTTCCCATACTCAATGTATAAAAAAGAAGAGGATGGTGGCGTAGTTTGTTGCTCGTCTACCTGCTATCCGTATGTAATTTGCCCTGCTGATTGGAATGGAATAATATATCTAACAAAAAAAATTGTTATAAACAAACTTCTATTGAATTATTGATTTAAGATAAAGTACCAAACAAAAGTTTTGAGCTAAACCTGAGAGTTGAACAAAGTTTAGGGACCAGTGAAAGATATTTCCCAAAATATCCTTACAAATTAAAATGACTAAAATATCCTGATTTTTTTTTTAATCCTGTAAGAAAAAAAAAAAAAGTAAAAAAGAAATCGAAAAAATATCACCACAAAACCCAAGCCAAAACCCTTAACCCTACTCTGGAACCCTCTCACTCACGCCTCGTTCATTTCCATGTCTCTGCTTCAGTGAGACTTGAATCACAATGAATTTCACGACGCCATTAACGAATTAACCTTCTGCTTGTTCTTACACCTTGCAATTTCTTGATATGTCGAACAAGCAAGCTCGCGGTAAGCACCAAATTCCTCAGAAGAAATGCAATCAAAACAATATGAAGCTTGCCGCCAATTCGAATAAGAGAAAACAGCCGCAACACTTGAATTCGAAATTAGGTTTACGAATACAGGATGATTTGTTACCTGCTCAGTATATTTTGAGCAAAGTTTTCAGGAAAGACGGGCCTCCTCTCGGCGTGGAGTTTGATGATCTTCCTTCTCATGCTTTTCGATTCTGTACTGTTAAAGGTGATTATTGTTATTATTATCGTGTTTTTTTTTAATGTTTTGTTGAATGATTTTGTGATTGAATTGATGTTTCCTGAATTTATTTTGTGCGTAAGTATTTGAAGGATTTAGTTATTGTATCGTGAGTGTTGAGTTATCCGCAGTAATTGATAGCATCTGTATAATTAAACTAATAATTGATGTTTGGTTTTCCATTCGAATCTTTAAAACTGCATTTTCTATAGATTATAGGGAAAAATATATAGTTTTGTGTATTTTATGTTCTACATTGGAGCCTCTAAAATGAAGAGAACATTTTGTGAGTGTTTCAAACTGAGAAAAAGCAATAAAATAATTGTTTGTGAGTAAGATAGAGATAGAGGATCAGATGTGAGAGGTTTTTAAAAAATAGACAAAGTTTAGAGAAAAAGGTGTATTTTAGTTAAGTTATATAAATTTTTGGATTCAGTAAAATCGTGATGAATTGGTATGATTTAACTGCAAGTGAACTAGTCTTTTGGACGCTCCAACATGTGTTATGTTAGGACAACAGATGTGTGTGAAATGAAAAAAAGCTTGTAGGATATGAACATAGAAAAAGGAGATGGATTTTCTCAGTATTCTGATGTAGGCAAGAATATTATTATTATTATTATTATTGGGTTATTGGATTTTATCACTCCTAACTATTGGGTATTGGTCACTGCCCCACTCACAACTATCACTTTGACCCTTACCACTCCCAACTTGACACTTTGTGTGTTGTGTCACTCCGGTTGAGTGGTTTTGGCTCCCCTTTTGTCTTTTAGTAGCAGATTCAACTGCGGTCATTAGTAATTCAAAAATTTTTAACCTAATATCACCAATAACACAAGTCAAACACTAAGAAATGTTCACCTGTGGAGTGACACAACACACAAAGTGTTAAGTTGGGAGTGGTGGGAGTCAAAGTGATAGTTGAGAGTGGCAACGGCCAATATCCAATAGTTGGGAGTGATAAAATCCAATAACCCTAATTATTATTATTGTTGTTGTTGTTGTATATATCAGTTGCAAATACAACAGAGAATAACCTGATGAGCATTAAGCATGGTAAAGTAGAAGTAAGTGCATATGGGTTTGCATTCATATGATTCTTGTTTGGAAAGTGGTCATGAAATTCTCCTAAAACCTGTTTTCGTTTTTGGCAAAAGAAGCATTAGTAGATATGATGAAGTTACAAAAGTTGTAACTGATTTTTGTAGAGAAAAAGGTAGATTAGGGTTTGTGCTTTTTGTTTAAATTCTTCCATATATGTAACTGCGAAGTCTTCTATTTTTTCTCAGCAGGTTCAGTGATATCTCATCGTGCTTGCCAAGAAAGACAAAGAGCACTTAAAAGGCAAAAGGTACAGAGAGTATAACTCGTTAGTTCAGCTGGTGTAATTTAGTCAAACCGTCTGTTCTGTTGTAGTTGTGAGTACTTGTGACCCAATGATGCTATTTTTTATATTATTATACAGACTTCCAAGCCTACCAATGTTGAAGATCAAATTACCCCTCCAGATACTGCTTCATTTAAACATGGTATGGGAAAAGGTTTGATGACAGTATGGCGACTTACAAACCAGGAGGGTAATTCAGTCAAGAAACATGGTATCGGAAAAGGTTTTATGACAATTCGACAGTTAACAAATCCTGATGCTGTAATTCTCCCAGCATGTGTTGACAATGAAGATGGAACTTGTTCTCAGTTTTCACCTTCTACTTCACGAAAACCGCCTACTCAAGGAAAAAAGAAGTCTAGAAGACAACAACCCGCGACGGTTTGCTTTCTCTTTCTTAATCTTTTCATCTTCTTGGTGTTTTTACCAAAACTAGTGTGATTACTTACAGTGGTTCATTTGCAGAGGAGGTTGGTGAACAAAGTACAAGAGAAGAAATCATTAACTAGAACTAAAAAGGTAGTTATTGATGTATATAGAAGTATCTGCTACAGGGGTTTGCAGTTGCAGTTGTTGATCTGTTGTCTTTTTGTCGTTTTTTGAAGGTGAGATGTGAACAAGTTAATACGGAAAAGCAAACACGGAGGGAAACATGTGAAATTGCTTTGGTTGGAGGGAAAAGCGAAGAAGATCAAAGTCAATATGCAATGCTAGTGGATGATGAGGAGCTGGAATTAAGAGAACTGCAAGAAACATCAAGTCCGTTGACATGCTGTGCTCATTGTGCAGCCAATGGGTTGCATGGTTGTTCACTTTGCAAAGGTCTAGTTCATTTAGATGTGGTTACTTTTTTACTTTTTACCTTTTTCATTTTGATAATATAACATCCGTAAGTGAACATTTGGTTCAAATTTTGTTTTAGATTTGCTGGAAAAGTTCCCTCCTAACTCAGTCAGAATGAAGCAACCCTTGCATATGCAGCCGTGGGATTCTTCACCACAACTTGTTAAAAAGCTTTTTAAGGTACATGTCCGGTCCGTCAGTTCTGATCTCCATTGTATATTAATTTATTGTTATTAAATAGTTTTCTGACTCTTGTGGATAGATATTTCACTTTGTTAGCACGTATGCTGTAATAATCGGTATCCAGTCCTTTACACTTGATGAGCTTGCACAAGCTTTTATTGACAAGGTTAGTGATTATTTTCAATCCAAGTGTACATATCTTAGAGAAATTCTGTTTTAAATTCTTTAGGTTCTGTTAATCACCAAATTAGCTAAACGACATATTTTTTTCTGTTTCTTACTATTTTCAGGATTCCGTTTTACTTGGAAAACTTAATATAGCCCTTTTGAAACTGCTTCTCACTGGTGTCGAGAAAGAACTGGATAGTGGATTTGTATCTCATATCAGCAAGAACTGGAAGTATCGTGGGTTGCTTCAATCAGTAAGTATTAGTGATTAAAACCTTTTAATTTGTTTAAATGGAAAATTATGAGTTTAATAAAATCTGTTTAAATCTCCGTTGGCAGGTTGAACATGAAGACTCTGTCCTAAAACTGTGGAAGAAATCCTTGAATTCCCTAACATGGATAGAGATATTACGCCAGGTGTTGGTTGCAGCTGGATTCGGTTCAAAGCGCGACACATCACTTAAGGAACCTCCCAACAAGGTAAAAAAGAATTACAAAATTATCATACATCTATAAAGTTGGTTATTATATTTTACAACCTGTTAATGATTCCGTCGCTGACTCACAGGAAGCTGCTTTGATGGCTAAATATGGTTTAAGCCCAGGTACTCTTAAGGGTGAATTGTTTAATATATTATCATTGCAAGGGAATAACGGCATGAAAATATCCGAACTGGCTACGTATTCATCGGTAAGTAACCTCGGCATTTACCCAATGAAAGAGGAGCATTATCAGTGGATTTTTTATCTAACAATTTCATATTTCTACATGAAGATCGATGGATTGAAGCTTGCGGCTGCAACTGATGAAGTAGAACAATTAGTAAGCTCAATGCTGTCGAGTGATATTACTTTATTCGAGAAAATATCTTCTTCTACATACCGTCTCCGCATTAACTCCATCACTAAGAATTCTGAGGATGATGAATCTGATCTTGAAGATTACGGTAGTGTTGATGATGATCCCAAGGATATTAGCGATTCTCCTGATATAAATGGACAAAAGAACGTTATTAGAAACAAGGATAGTAAGTTACTCGTAATCTCCGAAATTGATGAGAGCTATCCTGGAGAAATGTGGTTATTGGGACTTATGGAAGGTGAATATTCCGATCTAAATGTTGAAGAGAAATTGAACGCTCTATTGGCTTTGATTGAGCTACTTAGTGCTGGTTCTAGTATAAGAATGGAGGTAATTTAACTAATATAGTTCTCTTAACCTGTATGTATGTATGTATATTATGTGTCTCATGTTGGGAAATGTAAAAAACCTTACAGGAACCTGCATCATGCTCTGTTTCTAACGTTCATCATATTGGTTCTGGAGCAAAAATAAAGAGATCAACCGCAAAGCAACTTGAGAACGAGCGCAATCTGCTGATTAGTAGTTGTGAGTCGGATACAATACACGATATGCAACCGGTTGATTCTTCAGGAATCATCTCAGTGATCCAAGAGAAAAGTAATAGCGAATCAGAAATAGAAATTATAAATGATTTACATCCCATGCAATCAATCTTTTTGGGATCAGATCGTAGGTATAATCGATACTGGATTTTCTTAGGCCCATGTAACACGTGCGATCCGGGCCACAAGAGGGTTTATTTCGAATCATCTGAAGATGGTCACTGGGAAGTGATTGAAACCGAAGAGGATTTAGTAAACTTAATTTCAGATTTGGACGAAATGGGAAGAAGAGAGTGTCATCTTCTTTCATCGTTTAAAAAGCACGGGGCTTCTCTTTGTGAAGCTATGTCCCGTACGCATACTGATGTTACAGTTGGTTTACCGGCTGTTTCAGGTGAATCTGAAAGGAGTGTTTCCAGAGATGACAGCTCATCAGCCGTGTCTGATGTGGACAACCTACTGGGACTAACTTACACGCAACACGATAATCTGGCTTCTACCAGTGCTGTTTCTATTGTTTCTATTCCGATTGGAAATAGAGAGCAGACTAAACAGAAATGGTGTCGCCTTCAACAATATGATGTATGGTTATGGAACTCGTTTTGTTCCGCCCTAAATTCAGCTAAACATGGGAAAAAGTCGTTTCTTGATTCACTTGCTAGGTGTGTGAGCTGTCATGATTTATACTGGAGAGATGAGAAACATTGTAGGATTTGTCATACGACATTTGAGCTTGATTTTGATTTAGAAGAACGATATGCCATTCATGCTGCCACGTGTAAGGATGACTCAGCCCTCGATATGTTTCCAAAGCATAAAATCTTCTCATCACAGTTACAGTCACTTAAAGCTGCAGCATACACACTTGAGGTGAGCCCTAGTTAATATTTTATTTCAAAACATGTTTATGGTGTTTTTATTTTTTTAATTCTGTATATGCAGTCATCTATGCCTAAGGGTGCAATGGTGGGTGCTTGGACAAAATCGGCACATAACATATGGGTCAAGCGGTTAAGACGTACCTCCACTCTGGTGCAGTTGCTACAGGTACTTTGAAAATTTCTTACACACACACGCTCATAAATATTTTAAACCAAAGTAGCCAACTGATATTTTTATCCTTTTATAAATATATTTTAGGTTCTTTCTGATTTTGTTGGTTCTATCAATAAAGAATGGGTGTATGAAAGTGACGCAGCTCTTGGGTTTGATTATGATTTGGATGATATTATTGCAAGCTTTGCATCCATGCCCCAAACATCGTCTGCAGTCGCATTGTGGTTGGTTAAACTGGATTTTCTAATCGCTCCTCATTTAAAAAAAGGTTGACCTCGAAAAAGCAACGGGTGTGACTATAAGAGCTAGATAAAAAAGGTACGTCGTCTTGTTATCTTATGGATTAGTTTCTTAACCCCACGTTAGTGATGTTAGTTTGAGTTGGTTTATCAATGATTCAGGTAAAAACATTCTAGTCGGTCAGGTAGGTATTATTCTAAGTGATCAATAAGGCAACCAACTTGAAACAATTGCATGTAATGCAAATCACCGTTTTGTATCTCGGTTTTGTGATTTGCTGATGGAAGTATGAGATTGGCGGCCAGACGGTAAGAAAAAGTGTGTGGGATCTTATCTTAAGGTTGACTAAGGCTGGGGTTACCGTATTTTTGGGACGGGAGTTAGCTGAGATGATATAAAAGATTCTTGTATAGGAAATTAGATGGTTAATCTTGAAGGAGTTTACAGCTTTAGGTATAATATACTTGTGTTGATTCACAAGACCTACTTTTTTGCCAGAAAACTATCCACATTTCTTCATTCCTTATTATAGATGATGTATGTTGTAGTGCTCGCTTAAACCTTAAACGTCAAACCTTACCTTTGATCGAAATGGAATAACGTCTTGTTTGTTAATAACTAAAGCTCATGTTGACTTTCTAATTGTATACTCTACTTCTGTATCATGTTGGGGTGTTGACTTTGACTGCTTGGGGTTCGATTTTATCTTTATTAGAACGATTTACTTCTGCTTGCCGTTTTCCTCTTGTTGGCCAATGAAAAACATTTTCTTCTTTATGAGACTCCATAAGTTCAATGGATAAACCTGCTGTAGGCTAAAGCTCGCTTTCTCGAACGATGGTTTAAAATCAAGCGCTTTGTTAGGTCCGGTAGGGAACGAAAGAGAATATCGTGAAGAACCGCCTATGGTGGAGGGTCCCTTTGGGTTCTGTAGTTTGCAATTTGAGTGAATAAAGTTTAGTTTTATGCTTTTAAGCAAGGCCAATTTGATGTTACTAGGCTATGCGGTGTGGCTTAGTGCCACCTCGCCATCATAACACTGCGAGGGGGTGCCTCTTGTTCCGTGAAGCCATTAACGCTGACGCTCACTAGGGGCCCCACTTATTTCAACCAATCAAGTTTCTTTTTCTAACCTTAGCTAAACCACCCCGTCATAGCCATAAGGGGGGGGGGGGGGGGGGCATTCTTTCCATTAGTCTATGTTGCGCAGACACTCACCAAAGAGAGAAAATAGGGGCCCCACTTATTTCAACCAATCAAGTTTCTTTTTCTAACCTTAGCTAAACCACCCCGTCATAGCCAGGGGGGGGGGGGGATTCTTTCCATTAGTCTATGTTGCGCAGACGAGGAGCATGAGATTTTACTCCACACTACCCAGCCTTAAGACAAAAAATAAACAAAATCATAGGCATGTTTTAACAAAGAAAGAACCCATTAGTATTTCTAAGAGCATCATGAATAGAAAAAACAAACTATACAAGTATACAACTACAAATTGCCAAAAGCATAATCACGGATTGCATATTGGTTTGTGTACGTGATATAATTATAATATATACTTGATAAATATTGTTATCAGATACTTCAACCATACAATGATATTATTCTATTAAAAAGTAAAAACCCATGAGTTGAGAAACCCACGTACCCTCTCTTTTTTTCCCATATATATTACCCACTATAAAATCCAATGGTGGTTCTTACCTACTCATAATCATCTTGTCAACAAACAAGCAAGGATAACATAACGGTGTTATTAACAAAAGTTTGTTACTTAAATATTATTTAATAGATACGTGATGAATTTGTTCCCACTATAGAATCAAAAAATTCTATACGAAAACTACATAATCTCCATTCCTGACCGAAAAGTTCGGAGGATCGGCCGCCCCCTCTTGCCCCCACTATGTTTATGCCAGTATATTAATGTTGTATGTACCCTGATTTGATCGGCCGCCCCCTCTTGCCCCCACTATGTTTATGCCAGTATATTAATGTTGTATGTACCCTGATTTGAATTTATGGTTCAAATATTATTTGTAAGAATCAATCTTAGCTTTTTAAAAGCTAAATAATATGGAAATAGTTAGGGATGGTATAAGAATCTCAAATCGATAAGAAAATCGAAACATTTGGGAGAATTATTTAGATATGGTATTTGGTGAACCCATTGTATTAACACAAACCTATTTAAGTTTTTTAATTTTGTTGAAATTATCGACTTGTTAGAACTGTAATTGAGTATATTATATTCTAAGTTGGTTTTAGATGTGTTTATGATCGGGTTTTGGGTGTATACTTGAATCTCGCAAAACCGACAAATACAAGTAACATGTACCCACAAGTATGCGACATTGTTTTATGATCAAGTACGTCTAAGGTTAACAAACCCGTCTCATACCCGAAACATTTTCAATCCAAAAAAACAATTTTACAAACATAGAGCTAAATATGTCAATCATGCATCTAATAAAAAAGTTAAAGAGTTAATTGCCATTTTAGTCCCTGTGGTTTGGGCCATTTTGCCAGTTTAGTCCAAATGTTTCATTTTTAACATCTGGATCCAAAAACGTTTCATCGTTGCCATTTTGGTCCAACTGACTTAACCCCATCCAATGAACTCTGTTAAGTCAAGGGCATTTTAGTCATTTCCCTTACTATTTTAATTAATCCTTTTAACATCTCCCTCCCTATTTATATATAATGAACAAAGAAGTATGTATATTATACACACAACAAAACCACCAGACCATACATCCCCCACCACCTACCTCCACCCGTTACCACCACCACAACCACCCACCTCCACCACGCCACCCACCTCCGCCACCCACCTCCGCCATCCTCGTCACACCACCGCCATCATCTCACCTCCGCCTCCCCTCCCTCATCAAAGATTTGCTTCTCTCTCATCTCATAAAACCCCCAAATTCACAGAAAACCCCCAAATTCACTGAAACACCTCCCCAACCCAATCAATCACAACCTCCAAGTTCAAATCGCACATAGATCTTCAAAGCAATCACCACCTACAAAACCCACAACCCAGCGCCGCCGTTTATCACCATCAACACCCACCTCTGCCATCATCACCAGCAACACCCCACCTCCACTGTCATCACAATAAACATCCACACCATCAAACCCGTCGAACCACCATTTTTAGAGAGATAGAAAGTCAAACCTGTTAGGGACGATGGTGGCTTGTGATGGCCTTGCAGTAGTAGTGGCGGTGGTGTACAGTTGAGACGGTGAAGGTGGGGGATTTTAACAAAGATCAAGCAATGGTTCAGATCTGTTACGGTGGTGATTGGGGTTTAGAGACAGAGACGGTTCAAATATGCAACGACGACGGTGAGGGTCGCTGGCGGCGACAGTGGTGGTGCTTACAGCGGTGGTGAGGTTGTTGATGGTGATGATATCATCTGGTGGTGGTTGGTTATGGAGAATAAAGAGAGTGCATAGATAGAGAGAGAGAGAGAGAGAGAGAGAGAGAGAGAGAGAGAGAGGGGAGTGTATGTGTGTGCAGTGGTGGCTGATAGTGGTGGGCGGTGGTGACTGGTAGGGGGCGATGGTGATTGTTGTGGTGGATGAGAGAGAGAGACAGGAGAGAGTGAGAGATGAGTGGTGGTGGTGCACAATATCTGTGTGTATATATATATATATATGTTATTATAATTATATTATAATTATTATATATAAGATAAATCTTATATAATGATTAAAAGAAAAAAATAAAGTGGAATTAAAAAATAATATATGAAATGACAACATTGCCCCCTGAGTAACAGAGTTTATTGGATGGGGTTAAGTCAGTTGGACCAAAATGGCAACGATGAAACGTTTTTGGATCCAGATGTTAAAAATGAAACCTTTGGACTAAACTGGCAAAATGGCCCAAACCACAGGGACTAAAATGGCAATTAACTCGTTAGATTTATTTGTTATTCTATAACTTAAAAAAAAAAAACACTCATGATTTAATCCAAAAGGTATCATCTTTAAGACTAAAGGGTATGGTTTGGCCCATCCCCACGGGGATGAGCCTCCACGTAGGCGCCACGTAGGCGGCTCGTGGGGGATGGGCCTCCATGATAATTGAAGGGGATGGAGGATGGGGCCTCACCTCATTATTTTATAATTTCCTAAGTTTTAATTTAATAAGTTAATAAAAACTTTATAAAAATTAAAAAATACAACATAAAAAATTTCATTTCATAACATAAAAAAAATTACATTTCCTAAAAAAAAAATTACATTTCCTAAAAAAAAAAATTACATTTCCTAAAAAAAATTACCGAGAACGTTGGGACATTTGATTGAAGGCGTTAGGTGATTGTTGGAAACCCGAGAACGTAAATGGTGGAGACCCCCACGAAGAATCCATAGTCGGAGTGTAAGCGGGACTAGAAAAAAAGTTTGGATTGTTCGGGTTGGGATTGTTCGGGTTGGGATTGTTCGGGTTGGGGTCGTTTGGGTTGAATGGATGCATGATGGTAAAAAAAAATGAGAGTGTTTTTAAAAAAAAATGGATGATAGAAGGAGAAGATTAGGAGAAATGGATGTGAAATGGAATAAAAAGATGGAAGAGGTTGAGATAAATATTTAAAGTGGAAAAAGATTTTTTTTTTTTAATAAATCTATCCGTTACAAACGGATATATATTTGAAATAGGGGCGGCAAGATCGGCGATGGATTGCTGGTGAAGCCGGGCCGGGATGGAGGGGGGCGGTGTGGGAGACCGGCGCCGGTCCTTGCCGGGCCTAGCCGGCCCCCATACCTTCCAGTCAACAGGGCCACTTAGAATAAAACCTTGATAAAAAACAACTTTTTTTCATGTTCACCAACTCAACAGGGCCATGCAACTCCTAATCAAAACGTTGACTATTGACTTTTGTGATCTATTTTGACTTTAATCAAAACGTTGACTATTGACTTTTGTAATCTATTTTGACTTTGGATGAGGTGTAACCCCACAACAACTCTCCCACCGAAGATTCATTAGATCAAATTGAGTAAAAAAACAAAGTTCACGGACCCCAAGGTCAACTTTTTCTTTTGCTTTAATAAACACAATATTTTTTATACATAAAATCTTTTTCTTTTCATGCACATCAGTCGCGTTTCAGTTTTAATTAGTTATTTAATGATAAGCTTCACTTTTTCTTATTAAACTACTTCAACTTGAATATGTTAATCGTGGGACACTACAAAACACAATCGTGGATGACAAAATAAGCCACTCACTTCCAAATCTAAGATCCCATATGAACACAAACTTTGACTTAGTCATATGTTATCCCCTCATCTATATAGTTTGCAAAAGATCAGATAATATTATCAATGGTTCAATACCACATTTGAATATTTAATTTGTTCTCAAAAACCGAAAAAATGGGTACCAAATGGTTCCTTTTTTCGCCACCGTTTTTCTTCGCCGTTTTGCTGCATGTTGCCGCCACACAAAACACCACCACCACCGCTACCACTACCGCCACGGCCGCCGGAGATCGTATGGCATTGCTTGCAATCAAAGCAATGATTGAAGATGACCCACAAGGTATCCTCACTTCATGGAATGAGTCCAACACTGATTTCTGCCGGTGGCAAGGTGTTACTTGCAGCACACGTCACCCTAGAGTCACCCTCTTGGACCTCCAGTCCGGTAGCTTGACTGGTAAGTTGTCTCCTTTCATAGGAAACTTAAGTTTTCTTAAAGGTATTCGGATCCAAAACAACTCGTTTTCCGGCGATATCCCTCGTGAAATCGGCAGGCTTTTTCGGCTGCAAGAACTACGTATGTATAACAACTCTTTCACTGGAAACATTCCAACTGATATAACTAACTGTTCCAATCTCGAAGTGCTTCATTTAGGATATAACAATCTAGTGGGAAGGATTCCGAATGGGATCGGTTTGTTGTCAAAGTTAAACACTCTCATCCTACACGCGAACGTTTTTGAAGGTGGGATCCCGACGTTTATCGCGAATCTTACGTCGCTTGAAACGCTTTCGCTTGGTGAGTGTCAACTCGGCGGAGCATTTCCCGACGTGTTCCATGGGCTTGTTAATCTTACAAGAATTGCATTGGCTGGAAACAACCTTGTTGGTACTATCCCACCTTCTTTTTATAACCTTTCGTCGTTAGAACAAGTGTTTCTAGATAATAATCGGCTCACGGGCAGGCTGCCAGCCAACTTAGGATCGATTATGCCTCGTCTAGTCGTGCTTTCGTTGGCTGATAATCGACTAACAGGCTCCCTTCCGTTGTCGGTTCTTAGTGCACCGCAACTAACTGTTTTAGATGTAGCTAGAAATAATCTATCTGGAAAACTAATAATCACTCCTAGGAATGCTTGTAGTTTTGATATCCTGTCACTAAGTTTCAATAGTTTTGGAACTGGTGAAGCGGATGAAATGAAGTTTATCGATGATTTGTCGATTTGCAAAGAGTTAGGAGTGTTAGATCTTGGTAATAATCAGTTGAGAGGTGTTGTACCGGAATCTATTGGAAATTTGTCAACTACACTTTATTTTCTTAGCGCTGCTTCGAATTATCTTTCGGGTAGCCTTCCTTCATCGGTTGGTAATCTTTCAGGTCTAACTCTACTAGACTTGTCTAATAATCAACTCACTGGCATAGTTCCGGAGACCATTAGCCGTCTTGAAAATCTAAGGCGGTTAGATTTAACGAATAATTCTTTCTCAGGGAACATTCCTGGATCGTTAGGTAATCTGTCATGGATGATTGATCTGTACCTTAGTTCGAATGAATTTAACAGTACTATACCGTCAAGTTTAGGGAACTGTAAAAGGTTGTTAAGGTTAAACCTTGATGGAAATAACCTGACTGGAAATATACCTAGTCGGTTATTCGAACTCAAGTCGCTGTCCATAAGCCTGAACTTGGGTAACAACCAATTGTCCGGATCACTTCCGGTAGAGGTTGGTAACCTTAAGGGCTTAACCGAAATTATTCTGGCTAACAATCGATTGTCCGGTGTGCTTCCAAGTAGCCTTGGTAGCTGCAGCAGTCTTCAGCGTCTTAACATAAGTAACAACGGGTTTTCTGGATCTCTTCCAGCATCGCTGGGGTCCCTGAGGGCCCTCGAAAATCTGGATGTCTCTCATAACAACTTTACTGGAGAAATCCCTGCTTATTTCGAAGTAATTCCTTTGAGGAATCTCAACATATCATTCAACGGTTTTGATGGAGAGGTGCCGGGTAAAGGAGTGTTTGCGAATGCAAGTGCAGTATCTATCGTCGGCAATGATCGGCTTTGTGGCGGTGTACCTGAACTTCAGTTACCTAAGTGTAGTTCTAATAAGAAGAAAAAGAAATTGAGTCTTGCGGTTATATTAGTGATTTCTATACTTTCGACTCTGGTTTTGGTAGCACTGGTGTTGTTTTTCGTGTGCTATCGATGGAAAAACGAAGTAGAAGATGACCCACCAGAGACTGTTTCCGGGGAGTCGTTAATTCAGGTGACTTTTGAAACGCTCCACAAAGCAACCGATGGGTTTTCTGCCAAAAATCTCATTGGCGAGGGTAGTTTTTCATCTGTATACAAAGGGCGCCTCGATATGGATGGTGTGAATATTGTTGCTGTCAAAGTACTAAATCTCCGTCGTCGAGGAGGTTCCAAAAGCTTCATTACCGAGTGCGAGGCACTAAGAAATGCGCGACATAGAAACCTAACGAGAGTCATAACTTGTTGCAGTGGTATCGACTACCAAGGCAATGAATTCAAAGCCATAGTATATGAGTTCATGCCCAATGGAAGTTTAGAGCGATGGCTGCATGACTCTCAACATGGATTTGAGTTCCCTCAACTCAGTCTGATTCAGAGAGTGTGTATCGCGTTGGATGTGGCTTACGCGCTTGATTATCTTCATCTTCATGCCGGAAAGACCATCGTTCACTGTGATTTGAAGCCTAGCAACATTCTCCTTGATGAAGATATGGTTGCACATGTTGGAGATTTCGGGATTTCAAAGATTCTTCAATCTGAGTACCAAAATAGATATAATAGTAGCTCAGCTGGAGTTAGAGGAACGATCGGGTATGCAGCTCCAGGTACGTCTATTATTAGCCGAGTTTATCATCTATTATAGTTATTATTATTTGATTTATTATTTATCATCTTTAAGTTTATTATTAGTCATTATTCCTTCTCTGGTTAAAATATTTGGATAGCTATTGACGTTTTATCATTATTATTAGTTGGTTAGCTTTGCTATCTGTGGGATTTACTGGGTATGGTTGTTGTTGTATTAGTTGGTTAGCTTTATTCGTATGTACATTTCTGATAAAAAAACTAATTTGATTGCAGAATATGGGGTTGGAAGCAAAGTGTCAAGAAGTGGAGATATGTACAGTTATGGGATACTGTTGCTAGAGATGATAACTTGTAAGAAGCCCACCGACGCCATGTTTGGAACTGAGCTCAGCCTACACAAGTATGCTAAGAAAGCCATAGATGACGATGGCGCACTGGGGATCGTTGATCCAGTGCTTCTGAAAGACGATGAGAAGATTGGAGTGATAACCAGCAAGGAAGAAACAACAGACGGTTACTTGAATCACGAAAGATGTATGCATTTGTTGCTTGAAATCGGAGTGTCATGTTCCATGGAATCACCACAGTACAGAATGGACACTGCTAGTGTTATCCAAGAGCTCCAGTTGATAAAGGATGCTATTTTAGGGAACTCTACTCAAGTTTGAACAACAGTTAGAAGTTTTGATTTCATTTAAGACTAATTTGTTACAGATCATATCACACGTTTAAATTCTTCTCTTGATTTATTTCGAAAGAGTTATAGTTACGAGAAATGATAAAGATTCGGTAATAAGGATCTTAGAATCATTTGATGTTCCGTTGCCATAAAAAAACTTTGTGGTAAACATAATATAAGCTAGATGCAAAATACAAAAGGCTCTAATATAAGAATGTATAATATTATATGATACAATCTATTTTGTAATTTTGCCACTGTCGTGGGCTGCAGATATTCTTTCCAGGCCGGCTTAGCTCGTGCCCTGATTCATCATGTGGACCTGGATCTTGACATCTAGCTGATGGGCTTTGTATAATTAAAAACGTAACTGGGGATGAAATAGTTCCCATTGATACAAAGTCATACCTTGAGTGGACATGATAAAATCGACTACCTGGATTTTGAGAGGCCCAAGAAGTTCTGATCATTGCTTGTCTACCACATGAGCAATACACAAATGTCATCGGTGAAAAAACTAGGGTTTTTGGGATGGTTCGACAATGGGGTTTATAGTTAAAGGTACTAAAGAAGATTAGTCTAATGTCTAGACACAAGAGGAGCTAAAATGATTGGTTTGCCCATCACGTGAATAGCACGTGATGCCACTTAACTCCTGGAACTATATAGGTTTGCAATAAAGGACGAAACATGAAACAAAAAATAAACGTAAAAGACATCGAATGTTATAGGTTTGCAATAAAGGACGAAACATGAAACAAAAAATAAACGTAAAGGACATCGAATGTTATTTTTATACATTAAGAAAGTGAAAAAATATCAAATACAAACGAATAGGGTGAAAAGGTAAAAAAAAAACGCGGTGTCATTTTCGTAATTATTTACTCGCAGAGTAATTATCAAAATTACCCTACAAATGATTTTCTAGGGTAATTTTGATATTAGAGAGTATCATAATTAATCTACAAATGATCTTGTATGTTAATTTTGATCTTGTAGGGTAATTTTGGAGAGTATCATAATTACTATATAAATGATCTTGTACAATAATTTTGGATTGTATGTTGTTTGATAAACTTGCAGGGTAATTTTGATACACTTGTAGAGTAATTTTGATAATTACCCTACGAGCAAATAACTATGAAAATGCCACCGCGTTTTTTTTGGCTTTTTCATGCCTCTCGTACGTCTTGTACGATAAGAAACTTTGTACGTAAACTTAACCCTTAAGAAAGTGCAATGTAGTTTTATGAAAACATAAGGACATTATCTGTAATTTTGTTCTTTTCTAAACCCCAAAAGTTTTATATATAACCTCGTATCTTGTTATATCTTACTATGATACCCTTCCTGTTGTCCATTTCGTATGTTTCAAACTTTCAATTTCGGATTTAGGTTTTTATCTCCCCCTAGTAGGGCATTAATTCTACTTTTAATAGAATATTATACTTCAAAACATATACATTACTTTCACAACATGTGTATTTTATTTGCTAGACCACGTCCAGTATTATCTTTATGTGATCATTATAGACAAGACTTCCATATCATACCTAGACGCGTTGACTTGGCGTTTATCAGTTTGCTATATAATAAAACATCGTATAATCTTTGATCATACTTAGGTGGAAAAATTCTCCTTGGTGTTAAGAAAATGAAGTCCTTTGACTTCATTTTGTGCTTCACTATTCTTTTGGCACTCGTTCTAGTTTCTTATGCGGGAAGAGCTTATCCACCTGAAACTCACAATCGAGAAGGTATGTTATATATATACAAACATATCGTTAAAACACATATACAATATATATATATACATGGAGGTGAGTTCATTTCTGTATAGTCCTTATTAACCTTTTATGCTCACATATAATTATAAAGAAAAACGTCCGTTTTTTCTTTGTGTAATGGATCAAGATACTTATTGAGAAACCAATTATATATAGACTAGACAATAACCCAATTGAAGACGATTCTTTTGGTTTGAGAATTTTCATAGTTTGGCTCAAACAAATATGTTTATATTGTATGTGCTCTGTGCACGTGTTGTATATGCATTGACCGATGATTGGATGTGTTTATGATTATGTGTGTAGCTCTTGAAGCAGTAGAGGGTCCATATGGACCATATTATAAAAACGACCGTAAAGGCGCTTGGAGAGGGTGGGGAGGCTGGCCCTAAGGTTGCAACTTCAAGTGGGGTGGCTGTCTCATTAGTGATATTGTTTGTGTTAAATGTTACAGGCAACATAACAATGATGGCAAACAGCAACATAACTGTGACACTTCGGGTTTTCCCGAACAACCTTATTATGTAATACCGTTACGTGTATATATTTAAATGAAAACCTGTTATTTGTTTCTGTGCATTATGTGATTCTTTGAGTGTTATGTGTGTATGATATAATTAGTACAGGTTATATATTAGTGAACCGAGACCACAAGGTTCCGACTCGAGACCACCTGGTCTTGACTCGGTACCTGCTATAATGCTTTGATATTATTTATAAAAGCTTGATTACAATACACTATTACAGTGGCTTTAAATAGGCCTGTACAATAGACTTTACAATGGAAAGGAGAAAACAAAGGAAAAGGAAAAGGCTGGTCAAAAGGACGAGAATAATTACAAATTGTGTCTAAAAATAAATCTCATAATGAGTAGGAGAATATTATGTAATATTGCCTTTAATATGCCCCCGCAAGATGGAGGATCCATCAGAGACTCCAATCTTGGACCGTAAGTTCTGAAATGGACCTCGTCCCAATGGTTTGGTGAGCATGTCAGCCAACTGATCGGCCGAGTGTATATGAAGGACCTTCAACGAACCATCAGTGATTTTTTCCCGAACAAAATGATAGTCAAGTGCCACATGTTTCATGCGTGAGTGGTATAGGGGGTTGGCACATAGATAAGTGGCACCGGCATTGTCACAAAGTAATGTAGGGGGTTTAGATATGTGTAAACCAAGTTCCAATAAGAGATTCTGAACCCAAGATAGCTCAGCCGCACCGTTTGCTAATGCCTTATATTCCGCCTCAGTGGAGGATCTAGAAACAGATTTTTGACGCGACGAGCGCCAGGAGATGATGTTAGACCCAAGATAGATGATATAGGTAGTCATGGAACGACCCCCATCGGTGATTCCACCCCAATCAAAATCAGTGAAGGCTGTGAGTGTAATGTGTGAGGTACGGTTGAGGAATAAACCATGGTGAATGGTGCCTTTGAGATAACGAAGAACTCATTTTAAGGCTTGCCAATGGAGTTGAGTGGGAGCATGCATGTATTGGGATAACTTATTGACAACAAAGGATACATCTGGTCGAGTAAAGGCAAGGTACTGTAAAGAACCCACCAATTGGCGGTATGGTGTAGGATCAACACTAAGCGAGCCATCAACTGGGGAGAGTGGTTCGGTAGAGCTGAGGGGTGTGGCAACTGGTTTAGCACCTTTCATTTTGAACTTGGTTAGAATGTTTTGAATGTGAGCATGCTGGGATAGGAACAAACCATTAGTGGTAGAAATGACCTCAATGCCAAGGAAGTGGTGGAGCATGCCTAGATCTTTGATGGAAAACTTTTTGGACATGGCATGAATGATATGTTGAACAAAGGCGTAGTCACTGCCAGTTAAAACAATATCATCAACATAAACCAAAAAGTATGAGACAATGCCATCCTTTTTATAGATAAATAGAGATGGATCAGCGAAGGACTTGTGGAAGCCAAGTTCAAGGAGAAATGAGGTGAGTTCCATGTACCATTCACGCGGTGCTTGCTTGAGTCCATAGAGAGACTTTTTCAAGCGACAAAGGTGATGAGGAAGGTCCGGATTCACATAACCCGGAGGTTGAGTCATGTAAACGTCCTCATGTAAAGTGCCATGTAAGAAGGCATTGTTGACGTCAAGTTGTCGAATAGGCCAATTTTGGGACAATGCAATGGTAAGAATGGTGCGGATTGTAACGGGTTTAGTAACAGGACTAAACGTTTCAAAGTAGTCCTTACCATATTCTTGAAGGAAGCCTTTGGCAACGAGACGAGCTTTATATTTGTCAATGGATCCATCAGGATGTCGTTTAACACGAAACACCCACTTGCAACCTATAGGTTTGTGTTGGGAGGGAGGAACAAGTTCCCATGTGGTGTTTGTTAGTAGGGCATTGAACTCATTATCCATAGCTTTCCGCCATTCCGGATCTTTCAAGGCTTGTTGGTAGGTGGATGGTTCAAGTGTGGGGGGGGGGGGGATGGAATGGGTAGTGGTGTGGTTAACAAAGGCAGAGTTGTAGTACTTTGGGTTAGGTTTGCGGGTGCGAGTAGGTAGAGAGGAGGGTGTAGGAATGGGTGTGAGGGTGATGGGTTCATCGGTAGAGGTTGAGGATGGAGAAGGGGAGGTGGGAGTGTAGTTAGATGTAGGGGATTGAGGGTTGGTTGGGACGTCACCGGGAGAGGTAGGTGTAGGCGAAGGGGAAACCGTATGGAGGTTGGGTGTGATGTTCGAGTGAGATGATAGGGGTGTGTTCGGATTGGGCTGAGGGGAGACGTGTTGGGCCTGGTAAGGAGTGCTCGAATTAGTTTGATGGTGGGAGTGGACCAAGTGGGATGGAAAGGGATGATGGTCTACAGGTGAAACAATAGGGGTATGAGGTACATGTGATGAGGAAAATGGTGGTGTAGAGGGTTTTGAGGATTTAGTATGGGTGTCATGGATAGTAGTAGAGGAGTGGGACTTTGACAAACCAAGAAAATCATCAACAGTGATATTGTTGGGAGGTTTTGAGGGAGAGTTAGTGGAAGGTTTTAGTGGAAATGTTGACTCAATGAATTCCACATGGCGGGAGTGATACAAGCGTCGACTTTTGTAATCATAACATTTATAAGCCGACTTGGATGGCGAGTAGCCTAGGAAGATACATGGTTCCGAACGTGGGTGAAGTTTTGATTTTGCATATGGACGTAGCCACTGGTAGCATAAGCAACCAAAAGGTTTTAATTTGCTATAAGTTGGGTCGGTCTTGTAGAGTAGGGAATATGGGCATTGAAAGTGTAGGATTGGGGTAGGGAGACGATTTATAAGATACACCGCGGTTTGGAAAGCATGTGTCCAAAAAGAGAGGGGCAAGTGAGCATAATGGAGAAGTGCTAGACCTGTCACCACAATGTGACGATGACGGCGTTCGGCTACGCCATTTTGTTCCGGAGTATGCGGGGGGGGGGGGGGGTGGTGAAATGAGAGATACCTTGAGATTGTAGAAAAGGAGTGAGACCGACATATTCTCCACCATTGTCGGTGAAAAGAGAAATGACCGGTGTTTGAAAAAAAATTTCTACTAGCAATTTGAATTGAAGGAATAGGACCGAAACATCGGATTTTTGTTTCATTGGATAAAGCCAAATGTATTTAGTGTGATAGTCTACAAAAATTACATAATAGATGAAACCATCAATTGATTTTTCTACGGGTCCCCAAACATCCGAGTAAATTAGTTATAAGGGTTTTGTAGTGGTAAAAGAGTTCATACCAAAAGGATCTTTGTGAGATTTATTGACGGAACACGAATTACAATGAAAATTTAAAAGATTGACTTGTAGACCTAAACATTTGGCCATTTTTTAAGAATCCTAGCCGACGGGTGTCCAAGTTTATGATGCCAATCGAGAGGTGAAGTGGTTGAAACCGCATTTATTTGAGGCGACGAAGGAAAATTTGCATAGTAGACATCAAGGTAGTTCTCTCCCCGCATTAGACGTGCCCCCGTTCGAAGATCCTTGACAAAAAAATGGGTTGGAAAAAATTCCACAGAAACTTGATTAGTTTTACATAATTTGGCCACCGAAATTAATTTATTTTTGAAATGAGGAACACATAAAACATCTTGTAAAGAAAGTGAACCATTTGACGTTTGAAGATATTTTTGACCAATATGGGTGATGGAAAGAGTGTTACCATTTCCAAGAACAATTTCATCCGGACCTCCATATTCGGAGACGGGGTGGAAAGACGCACGATCGGGGTCAACATGATGAGAGGCACCGGTATCGAACATGTGAGGGGAAGTAGTGACATTAGCAGTGGGTGAGGCTTTGTTTTGGGTCGTTGAACCTCCTATAGTAACTTGATTTTCCTTGAGGAAATGTGCAAGTTTTCGACATTCTTTCGCTTCATGACCTGCAAAATGACAAAATTGACAATAAAGATTGTTACGAGTGTCACGAGTTCCACCATTAGAATTGGATCCGGTGGACCACTGAGTACGGGCAGATTTGTAGTTTGAGTTTCCATAGTTGTTGCATCGTCCAGACCGTGGTTGTCGTTGGGTGGTATTAACCGTGGCCATAATTGGTGGTGATGAGACTGTTGTAAGGCTGAGTTCACGTTCATAGTCTACTAGCTTTTCAAACAAGACATGAAAAGTAATCTTGGAGTCAAGTAGGCCTAGAGAAGTGGCAATGGGTTTATAGTCATCACCCAATTGCCGCAAAATGTGAACCATGAGATCCTCATCCGTGACCGGATTTTGGACCAAAGCAAGTTCGTCAGCAATACTTTTCATATCTCGTAGGTAATCCGCAATGGGACGATTTCCTTTCGGGTTAGATGCAAGTTTTGACTTTAACGAGATGATTCTGGACCGGGATGAGTTCGCATAGCTCGCAACGAGACGTTCCCAAACCTGTTGTGAGGTTTAGGCTGATGCAATCAAAGGTTGAATGGTCGGTGCACAACTGCCAATGAGGGTAGCAAGAATAACTTGGTCCTGTCGATACCAAGCAGAGAAGTCTGGATTCGGTTTTGTGTTCTCGGCGTCGAGGAATTCCGCCGGTACTGTTTTGGAGCCGGTGACAAAGTGAACCAAGTCGAATCCGATTAACGTGGACTGGACCTGTTTTCGCCACACTGAGAAGTTTTCGGATGTTAGGGTGGTGTTGAAGTGGGTAGCAGCATTGATTTGGACAATTGACTGAGATGCCATGGTAGTTGATCGGAGGTGATAGCAAAAAAAAAAAAAAAAGAACAGACTTGTTTGAGTGACTGGAAGTGGTAGCCAGGAAAAAAGACAAACTCGTTTGAGCTTAGTAGGCTCTTGATACCATATAATGCTTTGATATTATTTAGAAAAGCTTGACTACAATACACTATTACAATGGCTTTAAATAGGCCTGTACAACAGACTTTACAATGGAAAGGAGAAAACAAAGGCAAAGGAAAAGGCTAGTCAAAAGGACGAGAATAATTACAAGAATAATTACAAATTGTGTCTAAAAATAAATCTCATAATGAGTAGGAGAATATATGTAATATTTCCTTTAATACCTGCTGGCCCGAAACAGTTGGCCCACAACTCTTTTTAGCCCACTCGAGATCCCTTAGGGTGCACCGCCTTTGGGGAGTATAAGACCCATGATTCAGCCGACATTCTCTCTTTTGACAAAGGCAATCATCACCTCACTAATTCCCAAAACATTCCTTTATTCCCTCTCTCTCCCTCTCTAGAAAACCCTAAACCTCACCAAACATCCTCCATTCTTCTCGGACTCAGCGGTGGCAGCTAAGGACTCGCAAACCATTCAGTGTTCATCGCTCGGAAGCTTTCTCGCAACTGTTTTCACACACTCTTGCATTCGGACTCCATTCGTTTAGTGTGTTCTGTTGTTTAATAATAATGTGTATTAAAGGTGCCTACTTGTTAATAGTTTAGATGTTTAACAATGTGGTTCTTGAATGATAAGATGTAAACCGAAAGATATGCATGACTGTTGTGTGACATGATGACTGATCTATGTTGTTTGATGATTGTACACATGAATGTTTGTCACGACCCCCGACCTAGTTTCCTGGTTCGAAAGCCGCGAGACAGAAACCCGTGGTACTCGTGTATCATTTGACAGCTGAAATTTTAACAGGATCATTTAAACTGAAAATACCTAATTATTGTATTTCAAATTTCGGGACAGTCCCCGTAATTTACAATAAAGGAATTTCACTGGGAAATCCACTGTTTACAAAAACATGTTTATTTATTTACTGAGCCACTTTCCAAGTTGGTAGTGCTACGTGGCACTTTTCCTTGTTCACAGTAAATCACCTGAAACATGTTTAAAAAGATTTTTATCAGCGGGGAAATACTGGCGAGTCATTTATTTGAAACAAAACACCACATTGTTATAATTTACAGTATTAAGGGCGATTACAATGTTTATATCAACCAATTACCCAACGGTATTTGTCACTCGACTCGTTTCTGTGACTATGGTCATATCACCCATTGGCTAACCCGTTGTCCAATGGTGACGGTTATCAAGTAATGTATACAAAACCCCACATACCGGCTGTAATTGAAGACTACAAAGACTTAATCCCTGTAATTACAACTTTGGAAATAAATAGAGTTTAACTGGACAGAGTTTTGCCTATTGATTAAGCCTGGTAACCTAGTTAAATAATGCAAACGAAACTAGGTTAGTAACTTAATACAAAATTTACGATAAGCTCACGAAATCAAAACCCTCACGACGAATGACAAAGTATAGCTCGGATTCGGGCAACACTTAAACATCCATCGGATCGGTTTCAATCAATCGGACATTGTATCGTAGCAGTGATCGAGTTATTACCCTGTTGTAGCAGCAGAGATTCGTGATTGTGTGTGTCTTTGAATGAAACAGTGTATAACTTCTCGTACGTAACTAATTTTTCCGTCGTAATAACTTTTCCATGCAAGTGCCAACCCCTACTATATATACTGAAAATTGGCCTCCCCCGCGTGTCGCGCCATCGCGACAGCGACCCGTTTAGGCTAGGGTAGCCTGGTGTCCTGCTTAGCCTTGCTGAGTCAGTTTGAACGAAAAATTGAGAGTTATCTTCGTTTTAGGATGATAATTATCAATTAGGGGATACCCCCTTGAGTTTTAGGGGGTCCTGATCCTAGTTTTGATTGTTTTAAAAATTATGGGTCGTGCCATACCACTTGGGGGTCTCAATTGGGGTTTCCTAATGGGCATTTATTAAATTAAGAAATAATAATTTTTGGTAAGGGTTGTTACAATGTTCTTGATAAAAAAAGGCTAGGAATATACATGTACTTACCCGTGAAATGCATAATATGTGTTGTAGTTTTGAAGGCCTATTGACATGTTTTGATGAAAAGGTGTAATGTTAGATCCATTTTGATGAATCTGATGAACTGAATGAATATGTTTGATGAATGTGAAAAAACCCTAAATGATCAATTGTTTAAAGATCATTGAAAATATTTGAAATTTGATGATTTGATCTGATTTGGTGGGTGTACGGTACATGGAAACATGTTAGGAAAATCTTATTGGCTCGTACAATGTGGATAAGGGTTCTAGAAAGATTCCAGCCAGGTTGCGAGTCGAGAACAGGTGGTTCTGACACGAGACCACATAGTGACTACTCGAAACCATGATGCGCACAACAGAAGACTCGATATCAGCTAGGTTGCGACTCGAGATCTCCTGATCTCGACTTAAGACCTCATAGGTTGCGACTCAAATGTTCACTACTCGAGACCTTCTGCATGCGAATCGAAACCTCAAGGTTGCAACTCGAGATCTATGGGTCTCGAGTCGAGACCACCTGGTTTCGACTGGACTGCTTAACTTAGTTATTGGGCTGCATAATGTGATGACATGTTATGGACTGTGTGCCACTATTTTAGTTTAACTGTTACTGTTCAGGTGTTAGGACAGGCCCAATAACGTATGGGATGCTAGTGTGACAGGCATGCTATGTGTTAGATGCGTGTAGGATATACATGACTCATTTGTACCCAAACCTGACCTATAATGGTAACCATAATAGGACGTGGTTGACCAGCAAACTTGACCAAGTAAACTATCTGCCGAGCAACCCGAGGTGAGTTCATAACTTTTCCGTTCCCGGTGGTTGGAAATGGAACAAACAACGCTATCTCTTTGTATGAGATAGAACAACGCTACCTCCTTGTGTGGGGTACAAACATACTTTTCTCCCCTTGTGCGGGATATACAGTTAATTACTATTTATATTAGATGCTACAAGTGTACTAAACGAAACTCTATCACGGAAGTCCCCACTTACATATACCGATTAGTCGCCTGGCCTGGCGAACGGGTTAATAGTTGATAGCGCTATTTAGGTCTCACCAGCCTCACACCGTGCCTGGATAGGATCGGTCGTGAACTAATAGACTCTGGCAACCGTCAATGATGATACACATTGACAAACGAGGCACACTACGGAAACGTACGGTCGCAAGGATTCGGTATAATGCAGTTTAGTAGCTTACATATGGGGTAGTTCCCCATTGCATGATATAAATGAGTAAATTAACTACTGAAACAAGTTTTTGGAATTAAAACTGGACAAACTCGTGAACTCACAAACTTTATGTTGACACCCTACTGCATGCTTTGCAGGTACTCAGTGACTTTGGAGCTTACCGCTTGGGGATGTGTAGTGGACGTCTTAAACCGTGTGTTGGGTTCTTTAAATAATCTTGAACTACGAACTCTTATTTGAACTGTTCTGCTTATGCTTCTGCTACTTACTTAAACTGTCTCTTTGAACTTAAAAACTTTTGGACTTAAATTATATCATTACTATTATTAACTTAAATGTTCAGTATGATTATGATTGGTGGCTGGATCCTGGTCAGTCACACGCCTCACGGGGGTACTTCACATATGGAATTTGAGGGTGTGACAATAACAATGATGGCAATTTGATATTTATGTTTATATATTGAATGCTAATTAGTAAATGATGTTTTAAGTTTGTGACACGTATATATTCATAATCAATTAAATAATACATTTTTTACTTACAACAACATTAACATAAAGGATAGGGGATGAATAATGAACCCCAAATATGGAGGTTTTACTTAGGTTTTTATTTTATATAATTAAGGATATGGGGGTATGAGGATGTGGACTCCAATAGGAGTGAAAATGAATAATATCTCATATTTTCCTTATAATTTTAATTTTAACTAGAATTAGCAAGCATCGCAATACGGCAGGGTTCGGTACAAACAATGACAATTTATAAACACAACATATTCAAAGTCTAATTACTATTATAAAAATACAATAAAACACAACACAACACACTTAAAGGCAAACTACTATTATAAACACTTTTAAAAAGATACAACGTCAACAATTTTTCTTTCTATACTACACGACTAAACCTAATGCGCCTAACCTATGCAAATGCATCTTCGTGACACAACTAGTTATCACGTCTTTGTTAAGCAGTTGGTCGTACAACTGGTCTAGTCGTTCGGTCTGGTTTTAGACCCCTGCATTCCTTCGTTGGTTGGTCTCATTTTTGTAAGGGCCATAAAAAATGTCCCAAATTAACCCGTAAGTACGAACTCGGACCCCTGAAAACCTACTGTGCATGAAAAATCAAGAAATAAAGATTTTAGGTTTTCAGGTGGGCCGCGTAAGGGTTAGCTTAACCTTACGCGGGCCGCGTCTAAGTGAAGGTTGATCAGATAAGCGTCCAGATCCACGTGTCGCACGCGTGGCAAGTCTAGTGATGACACCGTAGCCCTAGTCTACGTTTAGCTGCCTCACGCAGGCCGCGTAAAGATTGGCCAGAGGATCACGCGGGCCGCGACAGTCCTAAATTTCACCTATAAATAGAACTGATCATGAGCAGTCCACTGTCGTCGAAACCATTTCACAAAAACGAAGTTGGCTGCTCCAAAATCGAAATTACAATTAATATAGCGAGGTGCTGCTACGATACAGGGTATTAACTCGATCGCTGCTACGATTCAATGTCCGATCGATTGAAACTATCTGATGAATGTTTAAGTGCTGCTCAAATTGGGTTTATACTTTGTCATTCGTCGTGAAATCGATGGATGTTTAAGTATTGCACTTTGTCATTCATCGTGAGGGTTTAATCTCGTGAGTTATCGTAAATGCTGTATTAGTTACTGACCTAGTTCGTATGCATTGTTGTTTAAATTAGGTTATCAGGCTTATCAGTAGGCTAAACTCTGCCCGTATAAATATGCAATGTGAGTCATTCTCTTTTATCAAAAGTATTTTACAATACTCCATTTTCAAATGTTATAATTACAGGGATTAAGTCATGGTTATCTTAATCACTGGCTAGTGGGGTATTGTGCACATTACTAATTTCTCACGGTTAGGCTAATAAATCCTAACAATGATAAACGTCACTACTTGGGGAAAGACCAAATAGTGGTATGACCATCGTCACCAGGTGACACAGCGCCAAATAAAAATAAGATAAAAGCTATTGTAATCGCTCTTATGCTGTAATTTATAACTATGTGTCGTTTTATGCAAAAATGAATGATTCACCAGTATTTCCCCGCTGACAAAATATTTTTAAAACATGTTTCAGGCGACCTGCTGTAAATCAAGAAAAACGTGCTACAGGAGCACTAACAAGCTTGAAGAGGTGGCTCAATAAAAATGAATAAACATGTTTTATAAATCAGGGAATTTCCTAGTAAAATTCCTCTATTGTAAATTTACGGGGTTTATCCCGAATTATGAAATAAAATAATCGGGCATTTCAAGTTTTAAAAGATCCTGTCAAATCTTCCGCTGTCGCATCAATTAATAAATACCACGGGTTCCTGTCCCGCGGCTCCTGACTGGGTCAACCCGGGGCTGGGGCCGTGACAGGAAAAGGTGGTATCAGAGCCACTGATTTAAGCCAATTAAATATTTAGAAAATACTTAATTTTACTGATTGCCATTTTGTGATTACATGTTTTATTATATGAATATTTGTATACAGTATGGGTAAGCAAAGAATTTCGGATATCTATCTTAAATTAGATAGTCCACCAAAAGATAAGGGAATCTCATCCCAATCAAATTCCTCAAGATACTCAGCAGATACTGAGGAAGGAATATTTGTCCGTAAGGCACAGTTTGAGAAACCACTTTCTCCTAAGAAAAGAAGTCGGATTATTAGAAAAAGTCAAGAGAAAATAAAGAAGTTACAACCAAAAGAAGTGAGGGTTAATCAGGAAACCCAGAAAATAGGCAATAACCCACCATGGGAAGATAAATTAGATGAAAAATGGGCGGATCTTTATATGTTAGCCACTGTAGCAGTAAATGCTAACTTTTAAATACCCTGACCCAGTACTAGCCCACATATCATCTACAAGCCAGAAACTTTGTTCTTTAAATAAACCATTTAGTAAAAGAAAATAAAATAAATTAGGATTATGCAATCCGAGTATATTTTGAATTTCAGTTGTAATTGTATTAAAAGTTACAGTATATGCAATAATACTTGAATAGTTGTACTAACTAATTGATATATTTAACTTAGCATTTTGTGTGCATTTTGCATATATGCTAAACAACATGAATGAGTTATCTGAAGCTCTTCAGAATCTCAATCTAAATCCCGTGAAAGTGGAAGTTTCCAGAGACTTTACTGGTTACTTGCCCGATGTGGAGGAACCCATGGAATTTCAAGCTCCACCTCCGGAGAAACCAAAACCTAAGAAAAAGGGAAGATTTGTAGGCTGGAGGCGTGTACGCAGGAGGAAACCAGCAACTAGGAAAGTTCCCAAAATAGAAAATCTCATTGATAAAGGAAAAGGGATCGAGATTGAAGAAAATGTTAGGCAAGTAGAAATGGAAATTGGGGAAAGTTCTAAGCAAGTCGAGGAATTGCCATTACAGGAGGAATTGGATCGCGTACTGGCAAGCTGTGATATCCTTAGACCTATAAATAACAACCTCTTCCCTTATCCTGCCGAAACCCAACTTCCAATAAGCCTAGAACCAGCCATTCCAGACCCTTTGAGCCACACCCAACCTTTAGGAGAAATGGACGAGTGGTGGACCAACGACTGGCAGTTTCAAAACCTCCTCAATAACCCTTATACCTTTTTCCCTCAGTTCGACCCAGAACCTATACCAAACCCACCAATGAGCAATGAAAACATAGCTGAACTCCGCCACTTCGGCGAGGAGCTGGTGGATGCAGGGAATAGGATCCGGGAGGTGGGAGAACAGATCTCCTGGAAATACG
This sequence comes from Helianthus tuberosus, assembly GCA_030545235.1. NCBI lineage: Eukaryota > Viridiplantae > Streptophyta > Magnoliopsida > Asterales > Asteraceae > Helianthus > Helianthus tuberosus. The sequence continues at coordinate 130,015,776 of CM060434.1, read as the reverse complement.
ACGAGAGGGAATGTCATTTCTGAAATGTCAGCAGAAGGGATGGTGTGAGAAAGTAGCTGTCGTTGTATAATAATAAGAATAGTAATAAAAATATAATCTTGTGAAATAACTAAAAATAAAACTTTTGTAAGATAACAGTGTGTACGGATGCATAATATAATATATAAAAATGGAAGTCGAGAAATTGACAATTTTGGCTATACATGTGTTGTGAAAGTATGTGATTGTTTTGCATATAATTGTCATTTATTCTATGTTAATAATTTATATATATATTAATTACCAGATGGAACACGCTAGTAATGAACCAGTCAACGAAGTTAACCAATCTGAGCAAAACCAGGAAGATCAATTTATGACTAGGCAATATATCGAGAATATCGTTGCTCAAGGAATAGCCAATGCTATTCCAGCAATCCTTGCTGCTGCCCAAAAACCTGTTGAACCTCAACAAATTATTCCTAGCAAACGTACTCATGAAGATAACTTCAGTAATAGCGTAAATGGAGGCGGTAATCATACTAACAACGATAATGATATACGGCAAGCCCCAATTCTCAAAAGAATGAAAGCTGCAACGCCTGGTTGCACTTACAAAGAATTTCTTGCTTGTAAACCAGCTGAATTTGCAGGCAATGAAGGGGCGACCGCGGCACTGCGTTGGTTGGAGAAAACCGAAGCAGTAATTATGATAAGTAAATGTGCTGAGGAAGACAAGGTCATGTATGCATCGCATCGTTTTAAAGAAGGGGCGCTAGAATGGTGGAATACGGTACTTCAAGCCAAAGGAAGAAATATGGCCTATGCCATGAGTTGGGAAGAATTTAAGCAGCTAATGGAAAGAAAATTCTGTCCCGAATATGAAAAGGAACAAATGGCGAATAAGTTCCTGAACCATCGGATGATGGGTGTAGATTGTCGAGGGTATACTTCGACATTCTTCGAGTATGCGAGAGTGGTACCAACCCTGGCTTCGCCAGAACCAGTGCTTATTTCCCGCTATATTTGGGGATTGATTGGCGAAATCCGTAATATCGTTAAAGCTGCGAGACCTCGCACTATTGACGATGCTGTGGAATTAGCTAACACCCTAACTGATGAGCTGGTACGTATAAGAGAAGAAAGCCAGAAGCAGGAAGTAGCCCAAAAGATTACCCAAGGATTCCGTGTGGGTAATAGTAGCAACTTCAAGAAAAGGGGGAACAGGCAATCTCCCACTGCTCCATTTTGCAATACCTGCAAAAGAAAGCATTTAGGAAGATGCAAAGGGTATTGCAATTTCTGTAAAATTCCAGGGCATCAAGAAGAAGATTGCAGGAGAAAGAAATCCACAATCTGCTACAATTGCGAAGAAGCTGGACATTTTAGGCCAGATTGCCCGAAATTGGTCAAACCAGCCGATAACAAAGCCAAACCTGCAGAAGGATCTACCAAGAGAAACGCAAGAGCCTTCCAGTTGACTACTCAGGAAGCAGAACTAATTCCTGATGTGATAGCTGGTACGTTCCTAGTTCACAACGTTTATGACAAAGTATTATTTGACTCTGGTGCAAACCAAAGTTTTATAAATACTTCATTCTGCCAAGCTCTTAATTTACCCTTAACCAACCTTAGGCAGATTTTTACAGTCGAAACGACAGATGGGAATTCTGTTAACATAGATAAGGTTTTGCGAGAAGGAAAGATAGAACTCTTAGGCCATAAATTTTCTACAAACCTATTGCCTATGAATTTAGCTGGATTCGATGTTGTATTAGGAATGGATTGGTTAGTAGCCAACCATGCTCGAATCCTTTGTGATAAAAATACCATAGAAATACATACACCTACAGGAGAGGTAATTTCAATTACAGGAGACAGGCCGCAAAAAACCATGAAGTTCATTTCAGTAATGAAAATTGCTAGTTATGAACGAAAGCAAGGAATAGTGTATATGATTTCAGTAATCATTAGCACAAAAGGTAAGGAACTTAAAAAGATTCCTGTAGTCTCAGAATACTCGGATGTATTCCCAGAAGAACTACCAGGATTACCACCCAATAGGGAAGTCGAATTTAGAATTCATCTAATTCCTGGAACTACACCGATAGCCAAAGCACCATATCGGTTAGCACCCACTGAAATGCTAGAACTAAAGAAACAATTAGATGAATTACTAAGTAAAGGTTTTATACAACCTAGTTTGTCCCCTTGGGGAGCTCCAGTGTTGTTCGTAAAGAAAAAGGACGGTTCAATGAGAATGTGTATCGATTATAGGGAATTGAATAAGGTTACAATTAAGAATCGATACCCATTACCTAGGATTGATGATCTTTTTTATCAACTCCAGGGAGCTAGATATTTTTCTAAGATAGATTTACGCTCCGGATATCATCAGTTGAAAGTGCAAGAAGAAGACATACCTAAAACTGCTTTCAAAACTAGGTATGGTCATTACGAGTTTACAGTCATGCCCTTTGGACTAACGAATGCACCTGCAGCATTCATGGACATGATGAATCGGATTTGTAAACCGTATTTGGATAAATTTGTAATTGTCTTCATCGACGATATACTTATTTATTCCAAAAGTCAGGAGGAACATTGTGAGCACCTGCATGTACTCTTAACCTTGTTAAGAAAGGAGAAGCTTTACGCCAAATTCTCGAAGTGTGAATTTTGGCTACAGGAAGTGCAATTCTTAGGACACATGGTGAACCACGAGGGTATTCATGTAGATCCTTCTAAAATAGAAGCAATCACCAAATGGAAAGTTCCGCAATCAGCTATGGAAATTAGAAGCTTTTTAGGATTAGCTGGATACTATAGGCGATTTATTAAGGATTTTTCCAAGATAGCTGTACCATTAACTAAGCTAACCTATAAAGCCGTTAAGTTTGAATGGGGACCTAAGCAAGAAGAAGCCTTTAAGATTTTAAAGCAAAAGTTAACCAATGCTCCAATTCTAGCCTTACCAGAAGGAATAGAAGATTTTGAAGTATACTGTGATGCTTCTAAGTTAGGATTAGGATGTGTGCTTATGCAACGCAAGAAGGTAATTGCGTATGCCTCAAGGCAATTGAAAAGGCACGAGGAAAACTATACGACTCATGACTTAGAGTTAGGAGCCATAATTTTTGCCCTTAAGATTTGGAGACATTATCTGTATGGAAGTAAGTTTACTGTCTATACAGATCACAAGAGTTTAAGGTACATATTTGGGCAAAAAGAATTAAACATGAGGCAAAGGAGATGGATGGAAATCCTAAGCGACTACGACTGTGATATTCAGTATCACGAAGGAAAGGCAAACGTAGTTGCAGACGCCTTAAGTCGCAAGTATCATGAAAAACAACGACGGGTTCGTGCTCTTAGATTAAATCTACAATTAGATTTAATGGAACAACTGAAGAATGTTCAGGAGACGGCAATCAAGGATGATGCTGAAGGAATGAAAGGAAGAATAAAGGAATTAGAACAAGGAAGTGATGGAATTTGGAGATTTTATAAGAAAAGGATTTGGGTACCTAAGCAAGGAGAATTAAGAAATAAAATCTTAGAAGAAGCCCATAAATCTAGGTATACCATGCATCCTGGTAACAATAAAATGTACCAAGACTTAAGGAATAATTTCTGGTGAATAGGAATGAAAAAGGACATAGCTAGATATGTTTCTAAGTGTCTTACTTGTTCACAAGTTAAGGCAGAACACCAAAAGCCCTCAGGTTTGCTTCAACAATTAGAAATGCCTGTATGGAAATGGGAGCTCATAACAATGGACTTTGTTACCAAGTTACCCAAAACCAGAAAAGTTAATGATGCAATTTGGGTAATTGTGGATCGATTAACCAAATCAGCTCACTTTCTACCCATGAAGGAAACCTTTAGTATGGAAAGGTTAGCCAAATTATATGTAGATAAAGTAGTATCCTTACATGGAGTCCCACTCTCCATTGTATCGGATAGAGATAGTCGTTTCACTTCTCACTTCTGGACAAGTTTCCAAGAAGCTATGGGAACTCGACTAAATTTAAGTACTGCATATCATCCACAAACAGACGAACAAAGTGAAAGGACGATACAAACCCTGGAAGACATGCTCCGGGCATGTGTAATAGATTTTGGTGGAAACTGGGATGACCACCTATCCTTAATTGAATTCTCCTATAATAATAGTTATCATGCAAGCATTGAAGCTGCCCTATTCGAAGCACTGTACGGACACAAGTGCAGAACTCCAGTTTGCTGGGCAGAAATAGGAGAAAGTCAATTGTTAGGTCCTGAAATTGTGCAAGAGACCACTGACAAGATCACTCAAATCAAGGAAAGACTAAAGACGGCTCGAGATCGCCAGAAAAGTTATGCCGACAATCGACGCAAACCACTAGAGTTCCAAGTTGGAGACAAGGTACTCTTAAAAGTTTCTCCTTAGAAAGGAGTAGTACGGTTCGGTAAGAAAGGAAAGCTAAGCCCAAGGTACGTAGGACCATTTCCAGTAATCCAACGTATAGGACCAGTTGCTTATCGTTTACAACTACCAGAAGAACTAGCTGGAATACATGATGTATTTCATGTATCTAACCTTAAGAAATGTCTATCTGACGAATCACTGGTAGTACCTCTTCAAGATATAGAGGTAAACGAAAAGTTAAAATTTGTTAAGAAACCACTTCAAATAGAAGACAGAAAGACTAAGTTTCTCAAACACAAAAGATTGGTACTAGCCAAAGTCAAGTGGGAATCAAAAAGAGGACCCGAATACACGTGGGAGCTGGAATCAGAAATGAAGCGAAAGTATCCTCACTTATTTCAGTAAATCTCGAGGACGAGATTTTAAATAAGGTGGAGAGGATGTAAGGGCCATCAAAAATGTCCCAAATTAACCTGAAAAATCAAGAAATAAAGATTTTAGGTTTTCAGGCGGGCCGCGTAAGGGTTAGCTTAACCTTACGCAGGCCGCGTCTAAGTGAAGGTTGACCGGATAAGCGTCCAGATCCACGTGTCGCACATGTGGAAAGTCTAGTGATGACACCGTAGCCCTAGTCTACGTTTAGCTGCCTCACGCGGGCCGCGTAAAGATTGGCCGGAGGATCACGCGGGCAACGACAGGCCTAAATTTCACCTATAAATAGAACTGATCATGAGCAGTCCACTGTTGTCGAAACCATTTCACAAAAACGAAGTTTGGCTGCTCCAAAATTGAAATTACAATTAATATAGCGAGGTGCTGCTACGATACAGGGTATTAACTCGATCGCTGCTATGATTCAATGTCCGATCGATTGAAACTATCCGATGAATATTTAAGTACTGCTCAACTTGGGTTTATACTTTGTCATTCGTCGTGAGGGTATAATCTCGTGAGTTATCCTGTATTAGTTACTGACCTAGTTCGTATGCATTGCTTTTTAAATTAGGGGTGTGCATAAAACCGAATTAACCGACCCATAACCGAAATAACCGAAAAACCGAACCGAACGGAAAACCGACAGGTCGGTTTTTAATTTTTTGAAAACCAATAATAATGGGTCGGTTATGGTTTTCTACATTTTCATAACCGCCATAACCGAACCGACCCGCTAGTTTGTAAAGTAATGGTTAACCGACCCGTATAACCGACCCATATGTATAAACCGATCCGATCTTGTATTATTCAAAATTTGAAATAGCTGGAGTATGAAGGAATACCAAACGACCATCGTTGAATTAATTAAAACCAATAGAAAATATCCCTTGTTCCAAAATACGCGCCTACTTATTACTATTAGGGTTCCAAACTTTGTCAGCGTCCTTTCAGTTTCAATTTTCCTATCAGAGTATCAGTTCGTCCATGACCTGAGAAAGTAAGAAACGAGAGTTCAATTCAAAGTTCTACTTCCAGTTCAGAGTTCCAGCTTCCAGGTATTGTTCTCGTTTACGTATTGTTCTCGACTGATTCTCGATTACGTATTCCAAACGATTCTGGTTGTTCTCGACTGATTCTCGTTCTCGTTTACAAATGTGTTGACTGATTCTGTTCTCGACTATAAAATGTGTTGACGGATCATAGACGCCATGAGATAGTAGTTTGTATTCACTGGAGAGACATGAGAAGTTTTGTTTATTCTATAGTTGTAAAAAAAAACTAATTATTTTCATGCTAGTCATAAGGTGCTGTAATATTTGTTTCTGCTAACACTTCAAGTCAACCAGAAAGATGAAGTCTGTTATATTTGCTGAATGTTTTATGAAGTCTGTTTTATATTTGCTAAAGTCTTTAGACTTTACGTATCTGCTGAATGTTTTATAAATGTTTACGTTGAAGTCTGTTAGAAATAAATATTTGTTTCTGTTTTTGTGGTTGATGGTTCAATCAGAAAGAATATTTGTTTCTGTTTTTGTGGTTGAAGTCTGTTAGAAATATGAAGTGTATTAGAAAGAATATCCAGTTCACAAAATATGAAGTCTGATAATTTTAGCATTCATTACTTAACTTTAAAACATTTGGTGATTAAAAGTATTAATATTTATAGATAATATTGTTTTGAGCTAAATTTAGCTAGACCCAAGTTCATGGTTAACCGACCCATAACCGACCACCATAACCATCAAAACCGCCATAACCGAAACCGCCATAACCGAGCGGTTATGGTTATGACTTTTCCATAACTGACATCTCGGTTATGGTTATGGTTATGACCCAAAACCGACCCATGCACACCCCTAGTTTAAATTAGGTTATCAGGCTTATCAGTAGGCTAAACTCTGCCCGTATAAATCTGCAATGTGAGTCATTCTCTTTTATCAAAAGTATTTTACAATACTCCATTTTCAAATGTTATAATTACAGGGATTAAGTCGTGGTTATCTTAATCACTGGCTAGTGGGGTATTGTGCACATTACTAATTTCTCACGGTTAGGCTAATAAATCCTAACAGTGATAAACGTCACTACTTGGGGAAAGACCCAATAGTGGTATGACCATCGTCACCAGGTGACACGGCGCCAGATAAAAATAAGATAAAAGCCATTGTAATCGCTCTTATGCTGTAATTTATAACTATGTGTCGTTTTATGCAAAAATGAATGATTCACCAGTATTTCTCCGCTGACAAAATATTTTTAAAACATGTTTCAGGCGACCTGCTGTAAATCAAGAAAAATGTGCTACAGGAGCACTAACAAGCTTGAAGAGGTGGCTCAATAAAAATGAATAAACATGTTTTATAAATCAGGGAATTTCCTAGTAAAATTCCTCTATTGTAAATTACGGGGTTTATCCCGAATTATGAAATAAAATAATCGGGCATTTCAAGTTTTAAAAGATCCTGTCAAATCTTCCGCTGTCGCATCAATTAATAAATACCACGGGTTCCTGTCCCGCGGCTCCTGACCGGGTCAAACCGGGGCTGGGGCCGTGACAATTTTGGACCTCAACCTTCCTTATTTTTCCAAAAACACCGTAGGTTGATTTTTGTTCAACCTTACAATTCTGGCCTTTTGGCCCCATAAACCTGAATCGATTGCAAGTGCGGGTTCGCATACCCATATTGAACTCCATAAATGGGCATAGAGGTAACACAGTTGAAAGGTAGAAACCCTGCCAGTGGGATAGAATAATAGTTTTCAAAAGAAGTCGGGAATAAAAAACTGGAACATGATATAAGGAAAACAATAAATCATCACGCACACTTAAACATAGGCTAACTACGTTGCAAACTGAAATAAACAAATATAGAAACATCAAACTGTTCAAACAAAGAACCGAGACCGCTACGGCATATGAACATAACAATTAAAGGTTGTATGCATAAAAGACCATACCAAAGTGTTCTAAGAAGCCAAACTGTTGAGAATTGACACGACTATCACATATAACACAATCACATCACCAGGTCGAATGACCCGCAAGATACATATTATCTCAAGCTTATAAATATGCCATGGCTGCATAGTTCACGACGACAATGTGAAAGGAAAATAAAGCACATGATTTGGTCAACAATGCACCAGATATGCACAACAACCATGACCCTCAACAAAACACTTAAATAATGAAGCTCAAAGGTGTAGGATGGGGGAAATATAAAATACTAAGCCAAATCCTCACCAACATCACAACTTTGGCTCTCAGAAGAAGTCTGTTTTTAACAACTTAGTCAGACTGAGTTATACATCGGCCAACAACAACAAAATAGCACCAACAAAGAGCATGTAAATAATATTGTGTTGGAAATCTATGTGTGAATGAAAGTCTTAAGTGTGGTGGTTAACACTTTGTCCCACATTGGTGTGGGAGCAAATAGAGAAGGAACTTATAAGGTAGAACACCTACCACTCCTTTGATTTGTTATTTGTCATGTTTTACCACATATCCTACCCGCGTGCGCGCAGGGGGATGGTGCAAAAATTGGAACCGGGATTTAGTTGAACTCGTGTGTGCCCGCACGTCCTGCGGACACGAATGCAGCTCCAAAAACCCAGGCCCGCAAGACACGGTTTTTTGCATTAAATACTGTAACCGATTATCTTTTTGAACGAGATTTAAATCTGAAATGAAATAATTATTCTCATTGATAATAATCATTATTTGGTCTTCGGTTATTATCATCAGTTTTGAAACTGATTCTCTAATAACCATTATTTCGTTTTAATTCTCTGCAATAATTGCCTGATTTCGGTTATAACTTTGTGGCTATAAAAACAGAACAAAGCTGCTCAGTTGAGACACACAAAAATACCTCCTTCTCTCTCAATATCTGCAACATCTTCTTCTGTTTATTTTCAGGCAAGTGATCAAGTCCGGCAGTACGCTGCTTCGAACCGGCGTACCCTGGGAACAGACGACGATTCTGTTTAAGGGAATTGTGTCAAATACAAGCCCGGTTTACTCATCACTGTTATTGTTTTTCCTTCCTGTTTCAGTTTTTGTCAAATTCTTATTAGTGCCACTTTACTAACAAACTTAAACAGATCTATTTTACTAATTGTTTCTGCATTCTGTTTATTTTCAAAATGGAATCTCAGCCCATGTCTACTGCTGTTTCTGTAGTCATGACTGTTGTCATGACTTCCGCTGTTGCTTTCACAACCGGTCTGGTTGCAGGACTGCCTAACGCAGTCTCGCATGCTGAGAAACCGAGAAACCTGAGAAATTCAACGGTGTGAATTTTAAACAGTGGCAGCAAAAGATGTTATTTTATCTGACCACGTTGAACCTAGCAAGGTTCTTGACTGAAACCAATCCCCATGTTGATGAAGGGGATATGGATGCTCAATCTGTGAGCGCGATTCATGCTTAGAATCATTCGGTCTTCTTGTGTCGCAATTTTATTCTGAATGGTTTAGTGGATACACTAGACAATGAGTATTGCAAGGCCAAGACTGCCAAAGAATTATGGGAGTCCTTAGATCGCAAATACAAAACAGAAGATGCAGGCACTAAGAAATTCGTGGTGGCTAAGTTCTTGGACTTTAAAATGATAGACTCTAAAACTGTCATGAGCCAAGTCCAAGAATTGCAAGTTATTCTTCATGATATTCATGCGGAAGGAATGGTGCTTAGCGAGACATTCCAAGTTGCTGCAATGATTGAAAAGCTACCTCCAAGTTGGGTTGATTTCAAGAACTATCTCAAGCATAAGCGAAAGGAGATGACCATTGAAGATCTTGTTGTTCATCTTCGTATTGAAGAAGATAACAAATTGGCTTTGAAAAGGATTGATGGTCCTAAAACAGTGAAGGCCAATCTTGTTGAACATGGACAATCTTCAAAGGGAAAAAACAAGGACAGTTGAAAGGGTGGAAAGAAGGGTCATGGGAAACGCTCCAACCTTGGTCCGAAAAGGGGTGTTGGGAAAAAGAAGTTCCAAGGAACTTGCTACAAATGTCAAAAGCAAGGCCATAAGGCCATCGAATGCAAACTTCCGAAGAATGAAAATGCTCGACAAGTGAACATGGTTCATGAAGTCGATAACCTTGTTGCCATGGTCACGGACCTCTCGATTTTGGTCACGGAAGTGAATCTGGTTGGGCAAAATAACAACGATTGGTGGGTCGATACGGGGGCTACCCGACATGTGTGCTTTGACAAAAGCCTTTTTAACACCTTCAAGGAGGTGACTAATGGAGAAAAAGTTTTTATGGGAAACTCCGCCACGGCCGAAATTAAAGGTGAGGGGAACGTGTTTCTGAAGATGACTTCTGGAAAGGAACTCACTTTGTCAAACATGTTGTATGTTCCAGAAATTCGTAAGAACCTTGTTTCAGGGTGGCAATTGAACAAGTTTGGGTTCAAAATGGTGATTGAGTCAGATAAGGTTGTGTTGACCAAAAATGGTACGTATGTTGGTAAGGGCTATGCCCTAAATGGAATGTTTAAACTCAATGTAATGGTTGTGAATGCAATGAAAGAAACCGCTACTAGTTCTACTTACTTGATTGAGTCTTCTAATCTTTGGCATGGTAGACTAGGTCATGTTAATTATAATTTCATTCGTCGTTTAATTAAACTTGATTGCATACCAATATTCGATATTGACTCAATTAATAAATGTGAAACTTGCGTAGGAGCAAAACACACGAAATCTTCATTCAAAAAGATTGAATGAATCACCGAACCCCTCGAGATGATCCACACTGATGTGTGTGATCTAAAAGCAATTCCTACTCGTGGTGGGAAAAAGTACTTCATCACGTTCATTGATGATAGTACAAGGTATTGCTATGTGTACTTACTTAAGAGTAAGGATGAGGCTATTGACAAGTTTATCTTGTTCAAAGCCAAAGTTGAGAATCAACTAAATCAGAAAATCAAAATCATAAGGAGCGACCGAGGAGGTGAATATGTTTCACCTTTTATTGACGTATGTGCAAAAAGTGGAATCATCCACGAACTCACGGCTCCTTACTCCCTTCAATCAAATGGCATAGTGGAACAGAAAAATCGCACCTTGAAAGAAATGATGAATGCCATGATGATAAGTTCTGGTGTAAACCAAAACATGTGGTGGGGGGGGGGTCAATCTTATCGGAAAATTATGTGTTAAACATGATACTAAATAAGAAAAAAGATGTAACGCCTTACTAATTATGGACGGGAAAGAAACCACCATATAAATCCTTGAAAGTGTGGGGGTGTCTAGCTAAGGTGGTGGTCACACCACTTAAGTGCCTACTAATAGGACCCAAAATGGTGGATTGTGTATTTATAGGATACACTCGTCCTTATGGTCCTTATCGTTTTATTATGCATGATTCTAAGAACCCTGGAATATGCAAAGGCACCATAATCGAATCTAAAGATGCAATATGGTTTGAACATGTGTTCCCAAACTTAGGTAAAGGTGAACCAATTCTTGCTAGACCGGTTGAGGAAAATGTTCTAGAGGATGAGGTTGAAAATAATGAACCTCAGGAACAATCTAAGACTGAGGAAGTTAAAATCAGAAAGAGTAAACGGCAAAGGACTGAAAAATCCTTTGGGCCTGAATTTCTTACCTATATGGTAGAAGAGGAACCTCAAACATACCAACAAGCAGTGAATTCCTCAGAAGGACCTCAGTGGAGGGAGGCCATCAAAAGTGAGATAGACTTTATCTTACAAAACCATACTTGGGAACTAGTGGATCTTCCTCAAGGATGTAAACCACTAGGATATCGATGGATCTTCAAGAAGAAGATGAAACCATCGATAAATATAAGGCAAGGTTGGTGATCAAAGGATATAAACAACGAGAAGGTTTAGATTACTTTGATACATATTCTTCAGTTACGCGAATAACATCCATCAGGCTGATGCTTACCATTGCCGCCATTAGAAATTTGGAAGTTCACCAAATGGATGTGAAAACAGCTTTCTTGAATGGAAATCTAGAGGAAGAAATTTACATGGAGCAACCTAAAGGTTTCACAGCCATTGGGCAAGAAAAGAAAGTGTGTAAACTTGTGAAATCCTTGTATGGATTGAAACAAGCTCCAAAACAATGGCATCAAAAGTCTGATCATGTCATGCTTGATGTTGGGTTCAAAATCAATGAATGTGACATGTGTGTAAATGACAAGGACACATCAGATGGATATGTCATTTTGTGTCTATATGTAGATGATATGCTCATTGCTGGAAGTGATGACAAAATCATAAACTCTACAAAGAACACGCTAAAGGTGAGATTTGACATGAAAGACATGGGTTTAGCGGATTTGATTCTGGGAGTTAAAATCACACGAACCCAAAGTGGACTTGTTTTAAGTCAATCCCACTATGTGGACAAAATTCTTGAGAAGTTCAATGCAAATGACTCTAATGTAGCTAGAACTCCACTTGACACGAATCAACATCTAGCCAAGAATAGAGGTGAACCTGTTAACCAATTGGAATACTTAACAGTTATTGGTAGCTTGATGTATCTTATGAGTTGTACTAGACCAGACTTGGCATATGCTGTGAGCAAGCTAAGTAGATATACGAGCAACCAAAGTTCAATTCACTGGAATTATATCGTTCAGCTGCTTCATTACTTAAGATACACTCGAGAATATAGGTTGCATTATAACAGATATCCAGTAGTCATAGAAGGACACTGCGATGCAAATTGGATATCTGACACGAATGATTCTAGAGCAACAAGTGGGTATGTATTCACACTTGGAGGTGCATCTATATCGTGGAAATCGCCGAAACAAACGATTATTGCTAGATCCACGATGGAATCAGAGTTCATCGCTTTAGATAAAGCAGGTGAAGAGGCATAATGGCTACGTAAAATTGTTGAGGATATACCAAGATGACCTAAGCTGGCATCGGCCATTTGTATACATTGTGATAGCCAATCGACAATTGGCAGAGCTCGTAGCACAATGTATAATGGTAGGAACAGACACATCAGGCGTAGACATAATACGATACAACAACTAATCTCTAAAGGAATTATCACTGTTGACTACGTGAGGTCAAAGGATAATATCGCGGATCCGCTAACAAAAGGCCTAAGTAGTAGGGCTGTGCAAATTGCTCGACGATCGAGGATCGCTTGACGATCGCTCGAAAAATGTCCGAAAAATGCTCGTTCGATTCCCGCTCAGTTTGTAAAGGAGCCGCTCGGATCGGTTCGATTCAAAATCAATACAAGCATGAGCAAAGGTCCGCTCGCTCGTCGATCGCTCGGTTTCGCTCAAATTATTTTTATTAACAAATTAATATATATATATATATATATATATATATATATATATATATATATATATATATAATAGATTTTAAAGATTTAAAGCCCAAAAAATATACTAGCCCAAGAAAAATTAAAAGCCCAAAAAATATACTAACCCAACTTAATAGTTAATACCAAAATCTAACCCTAAATCCCTAATTCCTAAAACAATCACATAAACTGATAATAAATGAAAGGTATTTTATAATTAACAAACCATAAAAGTTGTTATGTAATGTGTAGAACTTAATGGTTTTGTTTAATGCTTGTGTTTATAGGTTATATATGTTGATTTGAAGTTGAATTTTGTGGATGGAGACGATCAAGCTTAAAGAAGTTTATGGCTTTTGAGCTAAATGACCATTTTTATTTCGCACTTTATTTTGTGCTTCTTGATACTGTTAAGAACATTTTTAGAATCATGATTTTAGTTATGTATTGCTTTTGTTAGTAAGGTGTTGGACATGTTTTAATTAAGTTAGGATTTGTTTTGTTGAACGCATCCTTATAATAGTCTTGATTTCAGTTTTTTTTGCTACACATGTTTTAATTTCGGTGCTGAGAAAAACCGAGTGAAAACGAGCCGCTCGATTCAAATTCAATCTGAGGATGAGCATCACTTTTGCGCTCGGTTTTACAAATTCGATCGGATCGGATCAGATTGGTTTTAATTCAATCCGAGCACGAGCATACCCATGATCGGATCGGATCGGCTCATGAACACCCCTACTAAGTAGAGAGTTAGTTCAGAAGTCGTCCATGGGAATGGGACTGAACCCCTTGAAAAATTAAGTTCATATGATGGAAACCTAACTCAATAGACTGGAGATCCCAAGAGTTGAGTTCAATAGGAAAACCTAATTGTATGAATGAGTAAGGTCACTGTGGGGGATAACCCTACATTAATTAAAAGGGAGCTTACTAAAAAGTTTAGTAAACTTCCTAGTCCATTCCTAAAAAGTGACAAGTGACAAATGTTTTTGAATAAATTATTCAACTTTTAAACCAATCAAGTTGAATAAAAAGTGGTATGAAATGTGTAAAAATATTAAAAGACAACAATTTATCATATAAATGTTTTAGTTTTTTTAATTTAAGATGGTTAATATATAAAGCTATGGTGCTTCGTATCAGCAAAAACAATTCTAAATGACATTTATAAAGCTATGGTGCTTTGAAAGAAATAAGATAAATGTCTTTATTAATTATAAAACATATATGAAGCAACATTAGTATGTCTGCGACTGTATGGGAGACAATGCATTGGTGGCGTCTAGAATTATATACCCAACTTTATCATCGTGAATGTGGTTTTCTCGATCTAGGTGATTAATTGTTTTAATGTTTGTACGTTTAGTTTTCATTAAAGACTCGTTATTTATTTATTTATAATTAACTTTTTCACTTTCGTGTTTATAATAAAGCGTCTTAATTATTTATTTATTAATATTGATATTAATACTAATACTAATAATAGTATAACAAAATATAAAAAAGTAACAAAAGTATTATAAAATAATATAAAAAACATAATTATTACTTTTGACTTTAGAATAAAATAATGTATTAAAGTACTTAATCTTGATCATTTATTAATTAATACTGATATTAATACTAATACTAATAATAGTATAATAATATATAAAAAAAGTAACAAAAATATTATAAAACAAAATAAAATAAAAAACATAATTACTACTTTTGACTTTAGAATAAATTAATGTATTAAAGTACTTAATTATTATCAAGTTCAACTAATTTGATATACGAGTGGGTAACCCGCGCGTTGAGACGAGGTTGATAATATACGATAGAAACATGATATGCATCAGATAATTTTGTGGTCATTCATGAACACTCCTTGACTTAGTTGAATTATCATGAAGTAATCAACATATCTATTCGGGATTCAATCGGTTATGTAGGTGGCCATTTATTTTGTTAGTTATACGAAACAAAAAACCATAATTCATTTGTATACACACAACCATAGTCCATTTAATTAATACAGAAAACCACTAAATATTGTTTTTTATATGATTTATATTTCATGTATTTCATTTAATTGTATAATTGAATAACATGAGCTCTCATAAACACATCTTCATTAAACTTTAGTATTTTAAGTATATATATACGGTTCTGTTTCCAACCACTAATATTTATAATATTTTATTAGTAAGGTTTGAATGACTTAATATTAGAATATTGAATAAACGGACTATCTGAATAACCTTAATCTTATTATTAAACTTGTAATTTTTTTATTTTTACGTTTTGCATTCCGTTATTTGTTAACTCGATTATTTTTTAATGCGGGGTTAAAATTATAATATTTGTTATTATTATATTTTTTCATAAATGAATATGTTTATTTGATGAAAACTCAAAAGTGGAAGAAAATGATATGGCAAAGGATGAGTGTATATATAATTATTAAGAGATGCAAAATTGTAAAATCATCTACATTTAGATGTGGTATGTGATACCATAAATAAAATATATTGTAAGTGACAAATTTTAGGTAAGTTACATCTTTGTCCATCCGCTTTGTTTATAATGTATTTAGATAGATGTGTTAATGATGTGCCCATCGAGTTGAATGCATAATACAAGATATTCACCAAAACATTACAGAATGATTGATTTGTCCATCCGCTTTGTTTTATAGTATATTTAGATAGATATGTTAATGATATGTCCATCGAGTCGAACACATCGTACAAGATATTCATCAAAACATTCCAGAATGATTGATTTTGTCCATTCATTTGGTTTTATAATGTATTTAGATAAATATGTTAATGGCCCGTCGAATCGAACGCATCGTACAAGATATTCACCAAATCTTTGAAGAACGATTGATTTGAAATGAAATAATTAATATCGGAATAAAAAAAGCATATGCATGGAAGTAAGACAAGACTAATATAAGACTCCATAAAATAATAAAGTTTATATCTACACGAGATGGTGAATTTTTACACGAAATATAATTGGTAATGTTCGTATCTTTGCAGTCATGCCTCATTACTTCTGTACATATCATTGGTTATGTTTGTATTTTGGTAGTCATGCGTCCAGCGTCATTCCTTCTATACAAGCACTTTCTCCTACAAGACACAGAGTAAAACAATTTCACAAAAAAATAACAATAAATAATATATTTTAAAATACCATAAGAATGAGATTCAGGGTTTGTTGAAGTTTTAGAAATGATGTCATTCTTCTTCCTAGATGCATCTTCCCTTTTCTTTGGACCATAAGGCATGCTTAATTGCATGTGTTTTACAAATATAAAACTGTAAATAATAAAGATGGAGAATTGAGATGAACAAAGAACAATAATTTATAAGAGTTTGTTATCTCTTCAATTTTGCTCAAGTAGTTATTATTTCATTTAATTTTGTAAAGGAGTTGCATCCTTTCACGTTCCTGTTTTTAATTGCTATCATGTTACAAGTATATAATGATTAAAGACTATTGGGGTTTTCTCAATTTGTAATGAATTAATATGTATAAAATTAGTTTTTATTTACGTAACGAACATGTATAAAATTAGTTTTTATGTAATTTTAAAAATTACATAAACCTAATTAATATATGCATCATGTGTTGTATACCAAGCATTTTTACTTGTACTTCTTAAGTTTTAAGAAGTCCTTGGGGAAATGTTTTATAATATATAGTAAGTATAAATATAGATTAATCCATATGTTAAGTGTATTTATGATTTACACCTTGTTACACATATAAAAATACAGGTCATAAACTATTCAATGCCACAAATCATTCATCAATCATCACCAATACCTATTCTCGATTTCTATGGGTGGATGTGTAAGATCGACTAGTGACTCATTACCAACCTTCTTTAATGATTATTATAACCACCCCTCCGAAAAAAGATACCCTCAATCTAACACACCTTATGATTCAAAATACATAAATAGGAGAGCCTTGGGTCCCTCCAAAAAAAGGAGATCGTGGGATGGAACCCTTGGGTCCCTCCAAAGTGCAATCTGCTCCTTTGGAGAGCCTTGCTGGGAAGAGTTGCAGCAAAAGATCAACTTATTGCTAGAGGTCTTTGTTCGCTGAGTGGCATTTGCGACAGATGCGGTATCGACTGGGAAGATACCAATCATATTTTTGTTAATTGTATGCTCGCCAAATGCATCTGGTGGGAGATCTTCGTGTGGGTTCGGATTCCTTACCCAACAAACATAACCAATCTCAAGGATCTGATTGATGTCTTCCATAATAGTCCTGGCTCGAAGATTTGGAAGCGGCTCGTGAGCACCGTTGCTTATGCCACGGTTTGGAGGATCTGGCAAGCTAGGAATGAGAAGATTTTTGAAGGCAAGTCTACACATCACCGGAACACGGTCGGCCTAATTAAAGAGGACGCGTATCTTTGGATTTGCCATCGGTCAAAGGTCTCAGCTCCTACATGGGACAAGTGGAAGGACTTTGATGTTTCTGATTGTATTTAAGTGTTCGTGTCTGTTTTCGGATTCTTTTTCTGTTTGTTTCAGCCCCTTGCTGGCTCTTTATATATATATATAAAGTGATTGCCGTTCAAAAAAAACATAAATAGGGGTGAGCAAAAGGAAAAACCCGACCCTACCCGACCATTACCCGACCCGGCCCGAGAACCGATCAAACATAAAATACAAAACCGATTCACTACCCTAAATATAGGGTCGGTTCCGGTCCATAGGTCCAAGTCGGGTTTCACCATAAAAAAACCGAGAACCGACCCGACCCGACCCTATTTTATATGAAAAATTGGAACCGACCTAAATACCTAGGTACTTCGGTTCGGGTCGGTTGGGTATATTTTCGGTTCGGTTCTCGGTTATTTTCGGTCCGGACCTAAACTTGCTCACCTCTATACATAAAGCACTATAAACTTCCACGTTTTCTTTTCTCTTGAAACCATATTAAAACATTTGTTCAAATATCTTGTGGCTCATCGCTCAAAGTTTGCTTACATATATACTCACTTGTTGGCACACTTGAGTAAATATAAGAAAAACTCCGTTAAAATATATTAATTCATCCCAACTAAATATTTCTATCATGAGCCCACATAACCACACGTAAAGTTTGATTTGTGAACTAGGCGAATTCAAGCTCGAGTTTCCATCGAGGATTTCGAGCCGAACCAAGCCGAGTTGATTGTATATTTTTTAGTTTGAGCCTAAGCCAACCCTAGCTTGACTTAGGATAGACCCGTGAACAACTCTAGAACAAATGTAAAACGAAAATAAAAAAACACTCTTACCTAAAATAATTCTCTCTTAATTTCGGCTTGGTTGTCTTTGGAAAATATTTACTTTTTATCGAGCTTCTCATAGTTACCTTTAATGATTTTTTTTAGCTTTTAGGCGGTCTACGTGACTTTTAGGTAGCTTCTGAAACCTCTTTTGAAAATAGGTGATCCGCTAGTTTGACTAGCGGATGTGGGGATGATTTGGCAAAGTTCAAGTGGGCGATGGCGAGATGGCAAAAAGTGTAGGATTCACTAGCAGGAGTAGTAGATGTGTTGGTGACGGGATCCTCCCGTTTGACCAACGGATAACAATACCCAATTAGGCTTTAGTGTATGTGTAAGTGTTTTAATGTTTTAATAATATGTTGTATATATAAAAAACCGGTTCGGGATCTGAAATTGATTATAAACAAACCTAATACCGACAATGAAACAGAGAAAAAACGTTTTCAAACTAACCTAGAAAGTTGACTTACGCTATTAAATATTAAAGGACAATTCTGATGATTATATGTGTTAACAAGTTCCTTTGTACAGGAACTTTTACCTGTTTTATTATACAGTATATTAATATATCTCAGTTTGGTGAGGATATATGAGTCGGAGATCGATTTCGTATAATTTAGCAGCCATTACCCAAATACTTGGATACCCTTCCCGTTGTCCATTTTGTATGTTTCAAATTTCGTTTTCATGTTGAATTTAGGTTTTATGTACCCTACTCAGGTATTAAATTTTATTTTGAATAAATAATCATACTTTAAAAGATATACATTTATACCCCTACTCAGGTATTAAATTTTATTTTGAAAAGTAATCATACTTTAAAACATATACATTAATTGCATGGGGAGAGTTATCTTGAGGGCTAAATATTGTGAGAACCGTATGAACGAATGAAAAAACCAATCAAATTCAATTTTTATAATATAAACCTCACTGTAATTAAAATACAACATTAGAAAAAGAATTTACTTTTTAAATAATTCACCTCGACTTTCAAAATCACTCTCAATAAGTTATTTACAGATGTGTAAACGGCAAACTTACACATGTGTAAATGACAAACTTACACATGTGTAATTTTTTTTTTATTTACGAACACATGTAAATTCAAACATGTAAATTTAATTTCTAATATTGTATTCGAATAATAATGATAAGTGTAATAAGAAATTTTGAATTTGAATTGTTTTTTATCAAGTTCTTGTGGTTTTTTTATTCGTTCTCACGGTTCTCGCAATATTTAGCGTTCTTATTTAAACCATCATCTTTGAAGCGTACATTAGTTTAAAAAAACTTATGCTTTATTTGCTAGACCACGTCCATTATTTTCTTTTTGTGATCATTACTGACCAAGACTTCCATATCATATGACTTGGTATTTATCTGCTTTGCTATATAAATAAAACAAATATATATCAAATAATCTGTGATCATACATAGGTGGAAGAATTTCGTCGGTGTTAAGAAAATGAAGTTCTTTGACTTCATTATGTGCTTCACTATTCTTTTGGCACTTGTTCTAGTTTCTTCTGCCGGAAGAACTTATCCACCCAAAACTGAGAATTTAAAAGGTACGTTATATTTAGTTATTATTTACCAATATTTGCATATATAGAGGTGGGTTCATTTCAGTATAATCTTTTAGCTTTTTTTATGCTCACATCAGATCAAAAAGAAAAACATATATACAACATTCTTTGTGTAATTAATAGATCGAGATACTTATTTAGAAACCGGTTATTGGGACAATAACCTAGCTAAAGACAATTCTTTTGGTTTGACAACTTTCATAGTTTGGCTCAAACAAATATATATTATTTAGAGTGTGTGTATGTATATTGAATGTGTTGTATGTAATTTGCAGGTGCTGAAGTACAACAGGATTGGGGAGGGTGGGGAGGGTGGCCCTAAGATTGCAACTTCATATTTGTGTAGTGATATGATATTGTTTGGGTGGTTGTTTGTTACAGGCAACATATTAATAATGATGGCAATTTGATATTTGTGTTAAGTTGAATGTAAAATTCCAAATTTGTCCCCAAAATTCCAAAGAGGCTTAAATTCCAAATTCTAGATTTACCCCTAAAAGTGTCTTAAGTTGAATGTAAAATTCCAAATTTCTCCCCAAAAGATCAATTTATAGTAGTATAGATGTTTTTCTACCTAAGACCCAGAAAACAAATTATAAAAAGTAGAATTTTATTTTTGAGGTAGGTGTGGATTGTCAAATAACATCAGTTTGAACTCACAATTTTTTTTTATTAATATACATCATAAGTGAACCATTGGTTTCTCAATTAATTGAACTATTTCGATGATCTTTTAATTATTGAGAGTTTGCTCATTTCTATGAAAAAGTAAAATAAAATGTTCATACAACTTCTGCAATTGTAAGGTTTGTCCCCATCTTACAACTCTTCTACGAGCTAGATTTTAATGGATACGTTTCTTTATTTATTTACTAGATTATCACCCGGAATTGCTTCCCTGGCTCGAGAAAATTACTAATATAATTATTATTTATGATTAATACAAACTTAAAATCCTACAAAATGTAAGTCAAATTACTAATATAATTATTATTTATGATTAATACAAACTTTTTGTTCAACACTCTACCTCCCATGTAAGTAAGATAACGCATCAGCTGCTTTGTGCTTTCGGTTTTACCAGCCCACTTTCTCCACTATACCTCCCATGTAAGCAATATCACTTCCTTACTAACCTACAAATCCCACAATCATTGCAGTGAAACTGTTTCCTCGAAGTCTAGTCACAAAGCACAAATTAAAAAAAAATAGTGGATATTAGCATATTATTCGAACATTTTTAAATGTAGGTAGTTTTTACATCATCATCATAGAACTTGCATATTCCGCAGAAGTATTCCCCCATTTTCACTCCATAGTTGGTACATATTTGAGCAACCAATCACATCAACATAAATAATAAATCATTATATAACATCAAAACATCTACACTTATCATCTAAAATACGCTATGCAAACTTAATAATTCCCATAAAATTCTTATAACTTAACAAACCTGCTGTTCAGTATTGCAAATCGCACAAATAACCTGTGTAAACCACCAAAAAGCACAAACACATTACCTCACATCAACAAAAAACAAACTATAATCCCCAAAAACATAACAATCTTGGTATTAAAAAGCGCGCCTATGCGCAAAGGCCATAGCCTTTTCACTTAATGCCTCGATAAACCCAAAATAAAAAAAATTCAAAATAAAATAAATTCACAGTTCAAGAGCTTACTTTATGTACAAATCTTGACTTCATCCTGGCTGGACTCTTATAACGCTGTTTGACCACTGTTTGACCAAAGTCAAACCACTGTTTGCAAAAATATGATTCTTAGTGGTTCAAAAGTCTGTTTGGCCAAAGTTAAAACACTGTTTGACAAAAGTTAAAACACTGTTTGACCAAAGTTAAAACGATGTTTGACCAAAGTCAAACTACTGTTTGGAAAAAAAGAACCACTGTTTTCGCCACAAAACACTGTTTTAACCCAACAGTGTTTTGAAACCACTGTTTAACCTAACAGTCGTTTCGAAACACTGTTTAACCCAACAGTGGTTTCAAACACTGTTTAACCTAACAGTGGTTTCAAAACACTGTTTAACCGAACAGTCGTTTCAAAAGTGGTTTCAAAACACTGTTTTAACCCAACAGTGGTTTTAACCCAACACTCATTTCAAATGAGCTTAGGGTGTGAAGATCACTCGAATATATAATATTGTACACTTAACAAATACCTTTATACGTCTAAAAGCTAATATTTGTGCTTTAAGAAAATGCAGTTGCTGTTTTGTAAAATTCGAAGGTAGCTTCGGGTGTAAGAAGATCGATTCATCTGCTGCATAGAACCTTCGGGTGTGAAGAAGGTCGATTCATCTGCTGCATAGAACCTTGGTCTGTTTAGGAATACAACAGGAGAGTAGCCATAAAAAATGGCTAAAAAATCAATACCTAACTGTTTTCACTTGAGCAAACAGAGTGTATTTCCATGTAGTTTGTGTCATAGTTATAATCACCCTTCAACGATGTCGAAAAGAAATAAAAGTTAACACAATTTGATTATATTAACAATAAAAATCAAAGAAGGAATGAACTTTACAACATACAATCGATTATAAATGGTGAATCAGTGATGAATAGAGCAGATTTGCGGTGAAACCCACAACTACCACCACCTTCTACCGTAGTTTCTAGCTTAAAAAAAATAAAATTGCATCAAATATAAAGCCAAATTATCATCATAGAATATACTACATTAATACTAATTAAAAAGCACAATACTATACATTTTGTATTCAATTAAAGCCGCTAAGTTTGAAAAATAAAAAAGCTTTCTACACATCCAAAGAAGACTCAATCACAGAACAACAAACTGCAGTGTTTTTTTACGAAAAGAAGCCCAAAAAATAGGAGCTTTTTTCAGCAAACAAACCCCCCAAAACTGCTGGTTTTTTCTACATAAAACCTAAAAAAACTGCAGTTATTTTCGACGAAAAAATGCCCAAAAATACCAGCTTTTTTCAACAAACAAACCCCTAACACTGCACGGTTTTTCAGCCCGAAAACATAAAAAAACTGCATATTTTTTCGACGAAAAAATGCCAAAAAACAATAGCTTTTCACCAAACAAACCCTCCAAAACTGCTGTTTTTTCTGCACAAAACATGAAAAAACTGCAGCAGTTTTTTTTTACCAAAATATGCCCAAAAAACAGCAGCTTTTTTCAGCACTTAAACCTCCAAAACTGCATGTTTTTTCAGCACGAAAACATCAAAAAATTGTGCAATTTTCTGCAAAAAAAACCCCACAATTTTGCAAGTTTTTTTAGCGATCAAAACATCGAAAACTGCAGTTTTTTAAACCAAAAGAAGCTTATCGAGGCAAACGAAACCAACGATTATGGAATATATTCATGTCTAAGCACAATAAAAAGTTAAAGGTAATCACGATAAATATAATCAACCAATAGTGAGATTATTCTATATCACATGAAAGTATTAAATTAAAATGAACACCTAACACAAAGCCATACCTGTTGGAAAACGACTACTAAACTGCAATTAAACCAAACCAAATCGAATTGAGTAGGGTGATGTATGGAATCCATTTAGTTCGGACATAATCCAAATCGAATCCAATAGGTCTAAACCAAAGTCAAACAACTGTTTGCAAAAATATGATTCTTAGTGGTTCAAAAGTCTGTTTGGCCAAAGTTAAAACACTGTTTGACATAAGTTAAAACGTTGTTTGACTAAAGTCTGTTTGACCAAAGTCAAACTACTGTTTGGAAAAAAAGAACCACTGTTTCTCCACAAAACACTGTTTTAACCCAACAGTGTTTTGAAACCACTGTTTAACCTAACAGTCGTTTCGAAACACAGTTTAAGCCCATCAACGATGTCGAAATGAAATAAAAATTAACACAATTTGATTATATTAACAACAAATATCATAGAAGGAATGAACTTTACAACATACCTTCAATTATAAATGGTGAATCAGTGATGAATACAGCAGATTTGCGGTGAAACCCACAACCACCACCACCTTTTACCATAGTTTCTAGCTTAAAAAAATTAAAATTGCATCAGATATAAAGTCAAATCATCATCATAGAATATACTACATTAATACTAATTAAAAACCACAATACTATACATTTTGTATTCAATTAAAGCCGCTAAGTTTGAAAAATAAAAAAAGCTTCCTACACATCCAAAGAAGACTCAATCACAGAACAACAAACTGCAGTGTTTTTTTACGAAAAGAAGCCCAAAAAATAGGATCTTTTTTCAGCAAACAAACCCCCCAAAGCTGCTGGTTTTTTCTTTACAAAAACCTCAAAAAACTACAGCTATTTTCGACGAAAAAATGCCCAAAAAATACCAACTTTTTTCAACAAACAAACCCCCAACACTGCACGTTTTTTCAGCCCGAATTCTTCAAAAAAACTGCAGTTTTTTTTTAATGAAAAAATGCCAAAAAACAGCAGCTTTTTTCACCATACAAACGCTCCAAAACTGCTGGTTTTTTCTGCACAAACCATCAAAAAACTGCAGTTTTTGACGAAAAAAAGCCCAAAAAACAGCAGCTTTTTTCAGCACTTAAACCCCCAAAACTGCATGTTTTTTCAGCATGAAAACATCAAAAAATTGTGCGTTTTTTCTACATAAAAAACCCTACAATTTTGCAAGTTTTTTTAGCGATCAAAACATAAAAAACTACAGTTTTTAAACCAAAAGAATGTAACATTTCCAAAATTTTATTTATAAAAATTTAAAATAAAGTTATTAAACGAATAGATCATGGGTAAGTTGACCAATAGAAATAAGAGGTATTTTGGGAAAGCGTAGAAACCGTTTAATAATTAAATTATAAAAAATACATTATATTTAAACTTACTCCATTTTTTATGAAACTTGTTTCAAAATGTACATACAAATATTCTCGTTCTAATGGCATACTCATCACTTCATGAAACGTCATATTTTAGAAGTTATAAGCGCCAAATGATTGAAACAGTTAAATTAATTATATATATATATATATATATATGGGAAGATTCTATGCAGAACACTAAATATTGCGAGAACACGCAGAACAAAATGAATCACTCATTTTTACAATCCTAAAAACCTAAAAAGTAAATAAAAAAGTTTGAAAATGTAAGATTTATTGTTTCTCAAACTAAAATTCAAAACAAAATAAAGAAAACTATCAGTTTTTATATAACCTACACATCTGTAGGCTATGTGTAGGTTAAATTTCCTACATGTATGTAGGCTATGTGTTGGTAAAAATATATGGGTTTTTTTTTGTATATATAATACAGATATGAATGTATGAAACATAAAATTTAAAAAATATGAACCTTGAATCTAAAAATTTGGTGATTTAGAGTTGTTCTTTTTGTTCTCGCAATAATTAGTGTTCTGTAATGATCCTTAACCTATATATATATATATATATAAACAAAATAAAATAGTCAAAATTTAGAAATTCAATTTGAAGGCACGTGGACACAAGCAAATCTCAACATATTTAATGTAAGTCTACGTATGCATGTAAATCTTAGCCTCTAAGTTTCATATTGCTATATATAGAAACATGGAACAGTTCAAAAAGGCTCACAATTTTCCCTCATCTCTCTCGCTATTTATATGCTAATATGCATATCTTTTTTCTTTAGTATTACACAAAAAGATCTGCCCCGTTTTAAGTGTTTTAACCCCTGATCACTGAGTCAATACCCTGTCCGATTGATTTAGGACCCACCACCGCATGTCAAGGCTCTGCCCAACTAAGTACGTTGGGGTTCTGTCTCGTGACATGTTGATAAAGTTGAATTGGGTTACTATACTTAACGCGAGTGCATTATATATTTTATTAAATAGTACAACAACCCTCTTAAAACACCCTGACACCCCTACACGTCCTAAAATATACCCCATATATAAGAACGGCCCTAAAATACCTTTATTTTATTAAAAATCAAATAAAACAAAATTCTATTGTCGCTCGCGGGGCGCGACACAGACAAGTGTTGATACACTTTTGTGTGGACGCGGCACGTTCGGTTCGAGCCTTTAAACAGAATGAAGACCAAGTCGGATATCCTCCTATCCCACTTGGGTCCGACAACTTTATCTCATTTGTTTTGTAACATTAAACGAACAATGCATGTTGCATTTAGATTATTAGTTGTCTAGGTGTGTGTTTATATAGTTCACTGGGCCAAATATTCACTTTCGGCCAAAACCTTCTATTGGGCCAAAGCCTCCCTGACATGACGAAACATGATGAAACTCAAGTGTTTCATCACACTAAAGGACAAAACCATGATGAAACAAAGTGTTTCATCACACTACAGGACAAAGGGATGACTCCCTGTTTCGTCGTCTGATTGGGTTTCTTCAGGCCCAATGTCTGGCCCAATGTTGTTTCGTCGAGCCCATGTGTGTTTCGTCGTAGTTTAGGCCCAGGCTGCTATATAAACACTCTCTGGTTTCACTTTGAAACTAGATGAGAGCATACCCTGAGAGTTATACTGTAAAACTGTGTGTGTATCAGTTGTTCTTGGTTCTCATCCCGTTTAATCAATAGATTGTGTTTCATTAGTTATTCCGTGTTGTTACTAACTGTGTTTGGTTTGGCATCGTACGGGGATTCCGCACCCGTGACATTGTTTGTTATAAACAAGGATTCGGTTTTCGTTATCGATCCTCAGATTTCGGGACCTACAAGTGGTATCAGAGCTTTTGGCTCTTATCCTTGTTTAAAATCAAACATAGTTCGGTTTTTATCAAGTGTTAAAACTTTGTGATTTTCTAAAAATTTTTGTTCTTGAAACTCATATATTTCTAGAAAAAGCTTCAGAAAATCAGTTGAATCTTATTTGTTTTTCCAAAGTTTTACCAAAAACCTTGTTAGTGTGCATCCTTATATAGTAAAACTTGGTTTTAGTAAAAGTTTTAAGCAAAACTTGTTATTTGAAAAAGTCTTCGTGTCCAGAAAATTTCATATCTTCATGAAACCTTCAAAAAGTTCTTGTGTGTTCTTTATGCCATCCACTTTTTGATCCTTTGTGAATTAACTGTTCAATTTGTTTGTAAATTAAAAATTCATATTTGTTTGAAAAATGTGTAGTGAAGGCATGGTGGGTTGCTTTGTTTGGTAAGAAAGATAACGTGTAGGTTGAAAATTGTCACCAACTTTGTCAGAATAGGATAAGGTCCCTTTGAAAATATCTTAAAATCTTATCCCAAAATCACACAGTTTCGTCGACATTACAACACACATTCACAGTTTCGTCGCACACATAACTTTCTGTTTCGTCGTTCATCAAATATCATTCAGTTTCGTCTCATAACAAACACAATTGAGTTTCGTCGTTCATCATATATCATTCAGTTTCGTCGCATAACAAACACAATTGAGTTTCGTCGTCCAGAATCAACATTCAGAGTTTCGTCGATCAAGATCCATAGAGTTTCGTCGTCAAAGTATTAATCTGGGTTTCGTCGTCTTTGTTTTTCCATACTGTTTCGTCATTGGTTCCTGAGTTTCGTCGATCATAATTCACAACAGTTTCGTCGATTATGATTCAGAACAGTTTCGTCGAGAAACTTGTTAATTTTTTACAGAGGACTTGTAAAAGAGACTTAACAGTTTGAGTTCAAGTGTGTGATCATTTTTTCACATACATACATCAATCATGAGTTGTACGAGCCCATGGGATTGGAGTACGGACCCACAACCAGGTCAAAATCAGACTTCAATGGCCGAATATTTAATGAATTCCATAACTAAACAACAACAGTCAATAAGTGCAAGTCAATGGGCATTGGTGTCGAATCAAAATCAAAGCATTCAAAATCTATTGCTTAGTGACAGTGAGACGGGTAGCAACAATCGCCCGCCAAAGTTAAATTACATGAACGACTATCCATCATGGAAGGGTTGTTTCCATAATTACGTTCAAGGGCAAAACACATAATTATGGACGTGTTTCACCTCTGAATATAATCAAGCTCTTGAAGAAGCAGGATCAAATGCGACAACTTTCAATAATATGCAAGAAGCCGACAAAAAGGCATATGATCTGGAGAAGAAGGCGTATGCTATTCTCACTCAAGCACTTCACAAAGACATCTTTCATCAATTCTCTTATTGTAAAAACGCGAAAGGTTTATGGGATGCATTGGTAGCGAGAGGAGAAGGAAATGCAGCTTCTAGAAAGACACGCCATGATTTATTGAAGAAAGAGTTTGAATCATTTCGATTCTTGGATAATGAAACTCTAAATGATATGACTTCTCGCTTTTATCATTTGATTAGTGAAATGTGTTCTTATAATGTTGCTGCAACTCATCAGGAAATGATTGCACGGTTTGCTGATGCTCTACCTCCTAAGTGGAGTCCATTCATTGAACTTCTAAAGCATACGGGAGCTATGGATACAGCCAATGGCACTCTCTATGAATTCATTCAGAAGTTGGAGCACAAGAACGAAGAGGAAATTCGGAAAGCTAAAATGATTGCACCTCCTCAAAACACAGAAATGTATTTGCCTGGTTTTAGTCCTTCAGCTAGTTCTAGCTCCATTCAGCAACCAAAGCTTCAAACGGCGTTTGTGTCCAATACAAGCTCATCACCGTTTCCACAGTGGAATCAAAGTGCTTATCTTTCACAATCCCAACCTCCACCTCAAGTTACCACTACTCAACAACAGTGGAATCAAAGTGCTTATCTTTCACAATCTATACCCAAACCTCAAGCCCAACCACAACAACAACAAGCACATTATACCAACAATCCTTTACCCCAAAACACCAACACTGTCAGAGTTGATACTTCCAATCTTTCAAAAGTCAGTGTAGAAGTTGCAAAGGAACATTTGTAACTTCTCAACACAATGTTCAGTTCCTACTGTGGATTGGTAGCAGGTCAAATTGGAAACATCAATATGACCAATGAAGATTATCAGCAGATAGACCGTGATGAAATGGAGTTAATGGATATCAAGTGGGCGTTTGCAAGTGCTGTTAGAAGGGCAAAGGATTTCATGACTCGAACAGGAAGAACAAGCTTGGAAGGCAAAAATAATACGAAGTACGGGTTTGATAAAGATGCGATTACATGTTTCAATTGTGGCGAAAAGGGTCACTTCAAACGTGAGTTCACCCGACCAAGCAAACAGGGCAATCAGAATCCGTTTAGAAATCAGAAGAGTACTTCTAATGCAAATCAAGACAATCGTGAACGAAGGATAGTAGCAGTGAACAACAATCAGAATCAGAACCAGAACCAGTCTGGACCTTCAAACACCAACAGAGCATTAGTTGTTCAAGCTGATGAAGGGTGTAATTGGTCTGTACAATTCGGAGATAATGATCAAGGAGGTGGAACCGCATGCTATGAAAAAATCATCAATCACATCAAGCATGTTCACAAGGAAGAGTTTTCTGAAAGTGATGATAGCTCGGGTTATAGCGGGAGTTCAGATGAAGAAAGCTCGAATGCGAGAGATTATAATTCTGAAGATGGTGGATCTTTCTCTTATCAGACTTCCTTTATGGCAAATGTCTCAGCCTCGACAAGTCAGGTAAATTCTAATCCTCCTACTCTTAGTGTTTGTAAAATGTGTGCAGAATTGAAAGAGGAATCTGAAAAGGTTCACAGTCATAATCAAAGTTTAGTGATTGAGCTGTCAAAGTGCAAAGAGGCAAACATGGCTTTAGCTAGAAACGAAAAGGATTTTAAATCTGTAATTGAAACCCTAAAGAAAAGTGTTTCCGAGCTAACAAAAACTGTTTTCAATAAGCAAATTGGTATTAATAACTACATTAATATCATTGAGGAAACAAAGAAAGAGCTAGCCGTTGCCAAATGCGAGCATGATGCGATCAAGCTCAAATTAGATAGTTATTCTAACTCCCGATATGTGCTTGATCACATCATAGATGTTCAAAAGCTGAAAGGGAATGTGAAAGGCATTGGGTATAAGTCGTGTCCGCCCCCTTTGAGACACAACTATACCAGAATGCCCGATGAAGAGGATATGCCTCGTTTTGAACCCAGTGTGCCTCTTGATTATGAGGAAGTTACTACTGGCCTAGGGTTCAAATCGGACAGTTCTTCAAGTACATCATCTGAGCAAACAGCAACTTCAACATCTACGAAACAAAGTCCTCCAATCATTGAGGACTATGAGTCGTCTGATGATGAATCAGAATCAGATATGAATGACCAGGATGAATCACTTGATAAGAAGAAGGGAATAGAAATTCCAATTGAGAATCATATTCTTTGTGATCCTCATATTCCTGTTGTGCAACAAGTTTCCAAACAAGTGATTAATCCTGTCAAGGAAGTAAAAGAATCTGTGTCTACCGTTAAGAGTAACAATGTGTTGTATACTTTGGTTGGTGATACCAAAATTTATTCAGACAAGGACTTTCCAATTAAAAACGTCAATCCATCTTTAATTGACAAATTTTTTGAAGATAATACAAGCAAATTTTTGGGAAAGACGATCCCTGGAGTTGTTGTAACTCAATGTGATCCCATTCCAAAATCCGAAGTCAGAAAACAATTTGGAAGTCAACAATCACCAACAAAGCAACAACCTTTTGCTCCTAAGGGCAAACAACCAGTTCAACGAGCTCAAAAGCCTAACGTTTCTAAATCAAAATATGAAACAAAAGGAGCTCGTTATCAGAAGAAAAGCAATGATGTTAAATTTGTAGCATCAAATGGTACTGATAAAATTGAGACTTTTGAAAACAAATCAAACACCGATTTTATCCAACAAGTCAAGATTTTAAAACGTAACAGTCAAAACAATTACAGTCAACATACAAATGGGTGTGATGAAAGAGCAAGTACCTCAGGTTCTACGGGTTCGACATCTGTTGGTCGATCAGATTCTCCTAAGTTTGTTGAAAGGAGAACGTGTTTTAAATGTGGGGAATTTGGGCATATCATTAAGAACTGCTCAAACACTCCAAAAGAGAAATTTGTTGAGAAAGCACCACCTGAAAAGGTTCATCCTCAACGTCGTCCCGTTTCACCAAAACATGATAAAAGAACTGTTAATGAACGAGAAACGAAACAACGACGTCAAAACATCAAAGCTGTTGAAAAAGCTTTAAAATCTGAAGACAAATCGGTCAACAGGGAACCAAGTACACCCACAACCGTTAAAACCAGAGATTTCTAAATATGTAAATAATAATACACAATCCGGTAAACAAAAACAAACTTGGAAACCTAAATCGGGTGAAAGTTCAGGGGGAGGTGCTGTGTTTGAAAATCATCAGGAAATTGAAATTACATTTCTTGATTCTCAGGGGCAACCCAAGTCTATGAAGGCTTGGATCCCCCTCTCCAACTAATCTCTGAGTGAGTGTGCAGGATGTTCCAGGAGGAACTATCGATAGCCATCGGATTGTTGATAGTGGAGTGTCCATGCACAAGATCGGCGATAAAAGATATTGTTGCCTTTGATTGAGAGAAGAAGAAAAGGGAAACAGAGTTATCTGTTGAAAGAAATTGATAACTTCGAAAAAATGCAAATCATTCCAAAAGTGTGATTGTTCAAGGTTTTGATCGGGTCCCCATGATAGATTCAATCAAAATGTACGCACCTGCAGCATGTCTGATGTTCAAAATCAACAAGATGAACGTGCAGTGTACATTTCTTCGCGGTGTAATTGAAGAAAATGTGTTTGTTGAACAAACCAACCGGGTGTGCGGATGCCTTGGCGTGGATTGAACAACTGCACACTACTTCTCAAAGAGAAAGACAAAGACCTTCGCTGGTGCAATATGGAAGACCAGCCGGACCCTGTAACAACCCTCGGTAAAACCAACACTTTCATAATATAACCCGACACCCTTATAATATTTTAGAATGTCCCAATATGTATTTAATTACACCTCGTATGTGAAAACCGAGCCCGAAATATGTTATAACATATAAAGTAAATGAAAAACAAGAATTTTTAAGTTGAGGCGGGCCGCGTAGGACCTCACCTCAACCTCACGCGGGCGGTATCAAGGCTGAAACTTGATTCCGGTGAAATTATAAGTTAAGGCGGGCCGCGTAAGCTTACCTTAACTCTTACGCGGGCCGCTAGAGATCATCAAACGCGGAGACATCCTAGGCCGACACGTGTCGACATCGTGGCGGACCTACACATCGAATCAGCTAAGCTACTGAGTTGACCAGGGTTGACGCGGGCCGCGTAACCCTTCTTCTTTCCTTACGCGAGCCGCGTGGAGACCAGTTTCAGCAACTATATAAGCAGGCCATCGGGTTTCAATTTCCGTCGCTCACATCTTTCTTTCTAAACGAATTTATGAAGTTATAAGCTTTATAGTCGGGTATTATACCCCTAATTAGCAAGGTTCTGCTCTGTTGTAAGTATTATAACCCCAGTTTCGTAATAGTTACGCTGCCCGATTGATTTAGGGTTCCGTAACAACTGTCGTGTTTCTGCCCGACGTAGTTGTTGGAATGCCGTCTCGGGGAGGGTATCATTAATAATTTCAAAGGGTTATGGTACTAACCTATGTACATTTGTATAAATTATAGATTATATCCAGGAAACCCATACGCGAAGTCTAAGATAGCAAAGTGAGTTTATCCTCTTTTTGTTAACCTTTTTGGAATGTTTTACAAAACCTTAATTATTTTACAAAGTGATTAAGCGGTGATTGAGTCTTTGTAGTTCTTCAATTACTGCCGGTATGTTGGGGTTTTGTATACAAAATTTATTACTTGCGAGTAGTAAATCGGAATGACAGTACGTTACCATTGGACAACGAGTTAGCCAGTGTGTAATATGACCCGCCACTCAAGGATTGACAGTACTGAATGAGTAATTGTGTAGAAATAAATAATGTGATCACTCTCAATACTGTGTTAATTGATAAAATGTTTCTTGATTAAACTGGGATTCACTCACCAGTATTTCCCGCTGACAAAATATTTTTAAAACATGTTTCAGGTAACACAATGTGAAAGCCAACTGGGAAAAAGCCAGCTCGAGAGCACTGACGGCTTGGAAAATAAGTGGCTATAAAAGTTATCTAATAAACGATGTTTTAAATTCAATAAAATAGGGTTTGTCCCTATAAATGTACTGTAATAAGAAAATTGGGTTTTGCCCATGTGTTTATCAATATTAATTATGGTGGTTTTACTCTGATAAACATTTCCTAACTACGGTCCTGATGTAAATTCTGCTGCCAAATTAACGAAACCTGATACCACCACCACTGAGTTCGCGTCCGCCCGTTCCCGGGACAGATAAGGGATCGGGGGTTGCGACAGACCCAGAGGTTTATGATCTTGTTGCTGTGAAGAGATTTCTCAGTAGCTACAAAATCGACCTTGAAATCCACACCTGGTGGATATCCAGTTTGGGAGAGCGATCAGATTCCTTGCAATACACGCAGCAGTTGCAGGATACGGTTTTGAATTTCTAATCTCTCCTATACTTGTCGATATTTAAGCTGCTTTATGAATTATTATCATCTCGTACAACACTCTTTGGACTGACACGTTGAACTCAAATATCACCTCACACGTGATGGTTTCACTATGAAACTCGTCAATGTTGTCATGGTCCACACCGCTTACCGACGTGCCAACTGATTTTTCCAAAATTCGATAAATCAATTCTGATTAAAATTAATTTTGGTAAACGGCATTAAGGTAAAACATGAGTTAATCCGACATCGGGAAATCATTTTTGTAAATACCTTTGTGTCTTTTAAATTTATCTTAGTTTGTTGATTTTAGGGGGAGTAAATCCAAAATTTGAAAATTCAAAAACATCGAAAAATTTCAAAAACTCAAAAACAATAGAAAAACAAAAATGAGTTTCCTGGCGAGAAAAAGAGAAAATGATAGTACATCAGTGGTCTGTCTAAACCTCTTTTGAAATGAACTTGAAAATGAAAAATATGTTAAGCAGCTCTATATAAGATGTATCGGTAGGCTCACAATCATTTTAAAGTGTGCAGGGTGATATAAACCTTAATCGACTGAAGACCAGGTGGGAACCGCACATTGGCATATGGTCTTAGTACCGAAATTTCGTTTGAGAGATTGCCGAGGTTCTGAGATATTCGGTCTTTATGCTGCTTATCATCTGGGTATCATGGTTGTATCAAACCGAAGATAACGGAGACGAAGTCTAGATCTTCCATGATACTATACATACGTGTACATATTGCATTCGACCTCAATAAGTGATCAACAATCACATGTCCAAACAAAATAAGTGATAATATATCACATTTATGCGGGAGTCAAGTTCGTCTCTTTGCTGTACGAAAGTACTGACCTGTTCACGGACTTGCTCCTGTGCCCTCATGCATCGAAAATCAAGTTCCTCATCAATAAGTGATTCTATCACATAGGGCTTGTTTTCAATCAAAATAAGTGAGTTTCTCACATCTTTTATACGGTCAAACAGATGATAAACGGTATACTCACCGGAAAGATGAACTCTCGTGCATACCTTGATACGGGAATGTGTCGTGTGTGGATGAACACCGGTCGGTAAGTATAAATCATACACTAATCGTATCCCCTCGCCATGATTACATCTGATAAGTTGAGCTTATGTGGACAATAATACCGATAATTGTTATAGGATGCTTATCTAATTGTTAACTAATTGAACAACAAGAGCGTTTTGGCGTGACCGTACACTGATATGATTCTCTTACCCTCGAAACTTGCAAAAAGAACGTCTGTAAATATTTATTTACTGTTTTCAGTTTATGCATCTTTGTATATATCTATTTATTGCTTTCCGTCTTTACATTTGAAAAATGAAAAATTTCAAAAAAAAAATTAGGTGTGTTTTAATATAAATTTTATAAAAGCCAAAAAGATTTTGCTTCTAGTTTATTTTAGATTGACCGATGTTGGAACTCGAGTCTATCCTACCCAAAATCCTGATTGTAGGCCGGAAAACAATTACATCTTCATAAACAGTCGAAGTTAACTAGTTTTGAAAGTTAAAGGATTAAAATTGATCAATTTTTAAACTTTCAAACTGTTGTCGGTCGGTGTTTGATTGAGATTTGATCTTATATGTGTCATTTGTTTAATTTGTCTAAATTCCAAGCGGTTGTTCTCATTACGTGTTTAGCTTTCTTGTATGTGCAGATGTGACATCAGAATCAGCTAAAGGCGAAGAGAACGTGTCAAATGACAAGCCGTAAAGTGAAGACACGACGTGAAGGCTCTCAAAAGATAAAAATGATCGAGTTGCCACTGACCCTTCATCAACACCACAAGGATCTGAAGTATTCCAAATCAAAAGATTCACGAGCATAACTCAATGGAGAGTTCATTCTAAAGGGGAGTTTGTTAACACACTTTCTAAATGAAATGGGGAGTTTGTTGATACACTTTCTTCTTACGACGCGTGAAGACTTTGAAGATCCTCCGACATGAAAGACATGGAAGTCGAACCATCACAGCAGCGTCCAAGGGGAAGTTTCTTGATACACTTTTGTGTGGACGCGGGACGTTTGGTTCGAGCCTTTAAACAGAATGAAGACCAAGTCGGATATCCTCCTATCCCACTTGGATCCGACAACTTTATCTCGTTTGTTTTGTAACGTTAAACGAACAATGCATGTTGCATTTAGATTATTAGTTGTCTAGGTGTGTGTTTATATAGTTCACTGGGCCAAATATTCACTTTGGGCCAAAACCTTCTATTGGGCCAAAGCCTCCCTGACATGACGAAACATGATGAAACTCAAGTGTTTCATCACACTAAAGGACAAAACCATGATGAAACAAAGTGTTTCATCACACTACAGGACAAAGGGATGACGAAACTCCTTGTTTCGTCGTCTGATTGGGTTTCTTCAGGACCAATGTTGTTTCGTCGAGCCCATGTGTGTTTCGTCGTAGTTTAGGCCCAGGCTGCTATATAAACACTCTCTGGTTTCACTTTGAAACTAGATGAGAGCATACCCTGAGAGTTATACTGTAAAACTGTGTGTGTATCAGTTGTTCTTGGTTCTCATCCCGTTTAATCAATAGATTGTGTTTCATTGGTTATTCCTTGTTGTTACTAACTGTGTTTGGTTTGCAATCGTTACGGGGATTCCGCACCCGTGACATTGTTTGTTATAAACAAGGATTCGGTTTTCGTTATCGATCCTCAGATTTCGGGACCTACAACAAGAGAGTCTGTCGCGGGCCGCGACCCCTTGGCACCAGGCTGCACCACAGCCCGCCACGTGGCGTGACACCCGGCAAGCCTATACCTGTGACTAATCGAGGCTAGGGATTACCCTATAGCCTCGCGGGCCGTGAAGGCCTCTCATGTTTCTCTACCGGGGCGCGAGGATGTCCCTGATCAGCCCTATAAATTGAGAAGTTCGACGTTCATTTGAATTTGTTCATTTTCTAAATCTCTCTCATAATTCTCTGAATAGTAGAAGTAACTCTCGGGTATAATACCCACTAAAAAGCGAAGCTCTGCCTCGTTGTAAGTATTTTAACCCCCGGTTACGTATTAGATACGCTGCCCGATTGATCTAGTGCTCCGTAACGGCTGTCAAGGCTCGGCCCGACGTAGTCGTTGGAGTTCTGTCTCGGGGAGGGTATAACTAATGTAAATATGGGTTAATATACTAACGCGTATGCATTATTTAAAATTTATAGATTATAACCAGGAAGCCACAGGAAATTATCTAAAGTAGCAATGTGATTAATCTCCTTTTTGTAAACCTTTTTATAAACTATTTTTACAAAACCTTAAATATTTTGCAATGTGAATAGCAGTGATTGAGTCTTTGTAATTCTTCAATTACTGCCGGTATGTTGGGGTTTTGTATACAAAATGTGGAACACGTTACCATTAGACAACAAGATAGCCAATGTGTAATATGACCCACCAGTCAGGATTGACAGTACTGGATGAGTAATTGTGTAGATGTAAACATTGTAATCGCTCTCAATACTGTACAATGATAAAACCTGTTTTGATTAAACTGGGATTCACTCACCAGTATTTCCCACTGACAAAATGTTTTTAAACGCGTTTCAGGTAACAAAATGTGAAAGCCAATTAGAAGCCAGCTGGAGAGCACTGAAGGCTTAGAAAAGTGGCTATAAAAGTTACCTAAATAAAGAGATGTTTTATTTAAATAAAATAGGGTTTATCCCTATAAAATGTGTATACTTGAAACTTGGGAATTTCCCATGTGTTTAATACTATAAAAGCGTGGTATTTTACTCTGATAAAATATTTCCTAACTACGGTCCTGATGAAAATTCCGCTGCCAAATTGATAAACATCGATACAACTTGACTGGCTCGCGGCTCCCGCTCCTAGGGTAGGGGTCGGGGGTTGTGACAGAAGGAGGTATCAGAGCTACTGGTTTAAGCCATTTAGGTGTTCTTTTAAAACCTAAAACTTAAACATTATGTTAGGAAATTAATATTATGTTATTCTGGGTAGATAAATCTTAATGCTCATATTATAATAATTATGTTTTCAGTCCACAGTATGAGTGACCAATATGATTAAATGTACCTATAGGCTACCCAGGAAAACATATTATATTTCTTGTAAAATATAACATGTGCCTTATATTTTAACTAGGCAGACACTTTTCTAGTTAGACTTACACTTTATAACCAGCTGGGGTAGCCCAGTTGGCCACCGACACCCACCTCTTACCAAGAGGTACCGGGTTCGAACCTTGGGGCGAACAAAGTACCCTCAAAGGGTCGGCTCGACAAGGGTATTTACTTCCAGGCTCAGGCTTGTCGGGTGGCGGCCTGGGAGGGGTTATCCCCTCCGCGGTCAGGGGTACCGTGCATTACCTTTTTTTTTACACTTTATGGTCTATAGTTTTATAACATAGGTTTATATTAACGAAAGTTTATATATTATAAAACACAGCCCTATATTAATTCCATAAATTCCATAAGATTAAATAAAAATGAGGATTTCTAGAGATTAAATCACCAAGTTTGAAAAAAAAAATGAAATATACAAACTTGTGGGGCTGATAATATAATATAATATAATATAACTTAATTACAAGAAGAAAAAAAATTACTCACTGTGCAAAATCATATGAAAAATATACAATGGCATATTTGTAAATATATTTTAATTTAAGTTTTACTATAGCTAAGATCTACCTCAAATTGTATATATATAATAATTATAACCGGAATGTAATTTTAGGTAACATAATACCTAAAATTTGTATCACCAAAGGACAGCATATAGTACAACTGTTTAAACTAAAGTGTCATAGATTAATATACTGTATTTATAAGTAGATACTTATATATACCTAAATGTATACACATATATTTAAACAAAAAATGTATTTATATATATGTACCCCCTTCAACTATTTATATTATTAATATATTTGACTACAAAGGGTACTAGGGAGCCGCTAAAATAAGAACCACCCCCAGTTGTAAGAACCGCGAGAACCACTCTCAGCCAATCAGATTATGCCAACATAAAGGGTATTTTGGTCTTTTACCCCAAATGTCATATCTTCCCTCTCTCTTCATTTAATATATCTCTCTCCTCTCTCCTCTTTCCTCTTTATCTTTCTTGTTCAAAATCTCTTTGCACATGAAGAAACCCCAGTTAAAAAATCAAACCAACCCCAAATCATTTTCATAATCAACAATCTCCAAAAAGTAAGAGGGAACATGTTATTTTACCTTGACATTCGTCGGAACAGCCAACATTGCCGCCGCCTGAACCTCTACTGTCGCCGCCACCGTCGTCATCTCCGGCGGCTACAGTTGCCGTCTTCTTCTTCTATGAATCTCTATCTCTCTTCTGCGACACTCTCTCTCTCACTTTCTCCATTTTCTGTGTTCGTCGCTCACCACCACCTGATGGTGGTGGTTGTCTTCTGAACTGTCGAAGCGAACACCCCCTTCTTCGTATGTCTGATGATGATGATGATGTTGCTGACGGCGGTGACAATCCTCCGGCGGTTCCTTTTTTTTCCGGTAACTCCTCATAACTCTTCCTTTCTTTTGTTTTTTTAAGATCCGATGATGCTTCGGCCAGTGGGTGGTGGTTTCAGGTGGAACTTGGTGGTGGTCGATGATGTACGGGGTGTTGACGGCGGTGGACGTGGTGGCAGCGAAGTCTGCCATCAATAGGTTTGGTGTTGGTGGGTGTGATTAAATTGTGAAATAATTGTTTTGTTTTGTGTTAGTGGTATGAAATGGATATGGATCTTTGAAATTTTGTTGAAATTGTTATGAAATTGCAAGATTTTGATTCAGTTGTTACCTTTAAAAGGTTTGAGTTATTAATTAGTTGCCTAAAAAAACCCTTTTGTTTGTAGTTTCTTCTTTCTAAAGTAGTTGGAACAATGTTGTTTGACAACGTTTTTGTTCCGTTCGTTGTATGTAAATGACTTGTTTCAAGTGTTCGTTTCGGGTCAACAGTGATTTTGGTTCGGGTTAGTTTTGAGTCAGAAAGTTTTTGTAAAAAAAAAAACTTAAACCGTAAATTTTTTAACGTAAACCGTAAATTTTTAACGTAAAACGTAAAAAGTTTTACGTAAAACGTAAAAAGTTTTACGTAAATCATAAAACGTAAAAATTTTAACGTAAAACGTAAAAAGTTTTACGTAAAATGTAAAACGTAAAACGTAAAAAGTGTAAAAACGACGCGTTAAAAAAATGTGAAAAAAGGGCGCATTAAAAAAATGTGAAAAAATCGGCGCGTTAAAACGACGTGTAAAAAACGGCGTGTAAAAAACGGCGCGTTAAAAAAAACGTGTAAAAACGACGCTTGAAAAAACGGCGCGTTAAAAAATGACGCTTGAAAAAGCCCGGCTTAAAAACGGCGCGTTAAAAAAACGACGCTTGAAAAAGCCCGGCGTGCAAAAACCGGCGCGCAAAAAAATTTGTCTTTGTTAAAAAAATTTGAATTTAAAAGTTTTGTTAATAAAAAAATTCTTTTTAAAAAATAAAAAGTAATATAATAAAACAAAAAAGTAATAAAAAAATAATAAAGATAAAAAGACAAAATAAAGTAATTTTACTAAAGTACTCTTTTGAATTAAAATATTAAAGACATAATAAGACAAAATGTATTTAATATTCATTTTATTTACTTTTAATCTCATCCATTAATCTTTTTGATCTAATGGTTAGGAACTGGTTCTCGTGGTTCTTACAACTGGAGGTGGTTTTCATTTTAGCGATCCCTAAGGGTACTAATATCTAAATATATGTATCTTTTAAACCAATATAGACAAGACAGTATATACCAATGATAAATTGAATAAATTTATCCTAATAAATATTTGTACTAT
Organism: Helianthus tuberosus; assembly: GCA_030545235.1. Classification (NCBI taxonomy): domain Eukaryota; kingdom Viridiplantae; phylum Streptophyta; class Magnoliopsida; order Asterales; family Asteraceae; genus Helianthus; species Helianthus tuberosus. Next base: position 129,975,427 of record CM060434.1, on the reverse strand, counting down.
ATAATAAAATAAATATCAAATTTTATACATTTAAATCTATAACATGGATCGAAGAAAGTATAGATTCAAAAGATTTTTATATATATTATAATAATCATATATATAAATATTCGTGTTTTTAATCTCTATCATTTAGAATACTAAATTTTCATTTTCTTTTAAAAGAAGAGAAAAGATGGGTCTGATGGTTTATACAATCGGTACACATAAGAGAGATTAGATAATTAAATTCTAAAAGCAAAGATATTACAAATTGAAATACATCTTTTCTTACTCGATTTAAATTAATATTTTATTTATGTTCTAGTTATTATTTCATTTTTCAAACTAGAATTAAAATAGATACTCCACATAAAGATATTGACTCAAATGTGTATTTAATACACTTATATAGTTTATTTAAAGATCAAATTATGGTATTAATAAATTACTATTATTATTGTTTGATATATATATATGCATATACATGTATTTACTAAATTACTCAATATATTTAGAATCAAACTAGGCTATCACCCGGGAACATCCCGGGTTAAGAGAATTTAGTTTTGGATAATAAAAGGTACACAAACAACATATTGAAAGTCGTTAGTATCTTCTTTCCCTTCTGAAAATAATTTATTTGTTTCGTTTCATCAGTATCCTAAGTTTGTCTACATGTGTATTCATAGTTTTTGTGTAAAGCTTATTACGTTTTAATTGTTATTGAGATCTGAGTTAAAAGTTGTTTCGTAAACCGATAGAAAATGTTATACTGTTTGTTTTTTAATTATGTTATATTACTATTTTGATAATTGTGATGAAATCTATACACGACATATCATAAGTTGATTAAATTGACAGGAGAAAAAAATATTGATTAAAAATGATAGATTTATTCATCGATATAAAAAAACATATAAATATCAAAAAACCACGTCAAACTCATTAGTATCTTTTTCCCTTCCCACAATAATTTATTTGTTCCGTTTCATCAGTATCCTAACTTTGTCTCCATGTGTATTCATAGTTTTCGTGTAAAGCTATAAAAATGTTTCGTAAACCCATACAAAATGTTATATTGTTTGTTTTTAAAATATATTATATTATGCTTTTACTTGAATTTTCAACTAATAAAATTCATAAACATATTATAAACAACGTGTTTTAGGAAATTATATTTATTTTATTTTGTTTTCTTTTTTCTTTTATTAAGACTCATTGATTAATGTTTTCAAACGTGATATTGTTTTATTAGCTTAGTTATTTATGTTATAAATAATAACAACCCATGAATTGAATCTTTTTACGTGCCAACTTCAACGTCCACTTCCCACATACACACATATCTATACTGCATTGGCAGTCCATCATTTACGGATAAAAGTGTAAAGGTGAAGCTAATTTGACTTGATGTTTTATACAATAAAAAGATGCATATTGTTCAAGTGTTAGAAACATGATCATAAATGAAGCCCTTGTAGAATGACAAAGGTCCCTAGTGCCACAATAAACATTTATTTTCAGTTGAGTTGGTAAGTCTAATTTGATTTACACCAAAATTTGCATTTACTTCTTTATACAAACCGGAGATAACAACTTAAGTCATTTTTTAAAGTCTTAATAAAACAATCAATTGTGCTTGTGTAGCTTGAATCTCCCATTACTCTTGATTTCACATGCAAAAAAAAAAAAAAATTCAAAACTTAATAAAAAACCCATTTCACTAAAGAAAAATTCAAAACTTAATAAAAAAACCCATTTCATTCGCAATGGTATGTTTTTCAAAGGAAACAATAGGCGATGAGACAGAAACTACCAGTGACAATGCTTCATAGGAATAGACACACAAAAAATCTAAAGAAAGATGATAGATATCAAAGGTGCAACACCTCCTTGGCTTTTGTGGCTTCTGGGCCTCAAGAGGTCCTAATATTTGCAACAAAGGTGCTAATTAAATTATTACCAAATAAAAGGATAAAACAAAGGACGGGTTGCATATAGGTACAAGTAGAGGTAGCACAATGGACAGATGAATTGAAATAAGTAGTTTCTCATACGAGTCGGCTTGAGCCAAAATGCTTTTTGTCCAACATACGATTACAAAAATAAGATTATTTCAGTAATAATATTTTTAAAATGAAATGATTTAATAGATATTATGCATCAAAAGTACCTTTTAGAGTTTTAGGTAACTTAAAGAAAGTTTTTGCCTATTTTGCATACAACAAATCTGAACTGACACATCTTGTTAAAAGGGAAAAGGGCCTCACCAGTTCTTGTCAAATTCTGTTACTTTCCTCACTCAACTTTGAAATGAGAGATCTCACCTGAAAATCCATGAGCATGTTAATCCAACTCATTCCTTTTGAGAATCCATTAATGGAAAGGGGACCCATAATCATGTCCCCGGTGTCTATGTGGAACACGTTAAAAGCATAAAACAGCCAAACAAACATAGCATCATGGCAACCAACAAAAATACTAAAAGTAATGAATTATGAATGCAAGTTGTAGCAATACAGAAAATGACCTTTTTATGTTCATATAATACAAACCAGAACAAATAAGTTAATTACCAGTGATCATTATCTTTGTCTTTTTATTACATATAAATCATTGTTCTTGTAAAAAAAGGGAAAAGAACATAACACAACACGGCACACATACGCATTGACTCAACTCTGAGGATTTGTCAAGAGAATCTACATGCATTTTTGAACCCTACAATCAAGAACAATAACAATTTTGATGAACCAATAAGACAATTGACCAATTAAACAAAGAAAACGCGAAACAATAAAATGGAAATTGTTCTTTACCATCTCGGGGGTGATGTCTTTTGGAGTTGCTCCCGCCTTTGCAATTATACTTTGAAGGAGAAACTTGTCCCTACATTGCATGTCAGGAGGAGCCTCCTTCTGAGCTTGCATTTTTACTTCAATAAAACCAAAAAAAAAATTAACAAAAAAATAACAACCTTTAACGTCATCAATCGTTAGGATACTATAGAGCCCAAAATGAACATGCATTCGATACATATCCTATCATTTTTGTAATAAACCAATACATCTATAGGAAGGAAATCGAGATTGTCCAGGGGTAGTTCCCCGCACAATCGAAGCATTATTCAAGCAATCAGCAGATAGCAACCATACATATCTTTTTAGCTTCAGCATGCTTGAAATTTACCTTGGTCAACTCAAAGACTTACTCATACCTCATGCAAGAAAAGCTACTGATCCTTTACCCCGACGGTGAGTTTAATATATATAATAGACTAAAACGACATTTTTGATACTGAGGTTTGGCCAGTTTTGCGACTTTCATCAAAAAGTATGTTTTTCCGCATCTGGATCCAAAAGGTTTGAAATCTTGCCATTTTCACCAGGCTCGTTAACTCCATCCATTTTTTTTCGTTAAGTCAGGGGTATTTCCGTCTTTTTTCGATAAATTAAAGGGCAACCGGATCTTTTTCACTTTATGTAAAAAGACCGAATACCCCTGAAAAGGACCGAATTGCCCTTTAAGTTAACAAAAAAGACGAAAATACCCCTGACTTAATGGAGAAAAATGGATGGAGTTAATGAGCCGGATGAAAATGGCAAGATTTCAAACTTTTGGATCCAGATGTGGAAAAACAAACCTTTCGACGAAAGTCGCAAAACTGGCTAAACCTCAGGGACGAAAATGACATTTTACTCTTTATAATGTGGCAAAAATTTATACACTCATCATATCACTCGCAGAGACTAATAATTATGTGAAATCGAAACTTTTTACGGTCTTTCCGTCGAAACCGATCCTAACGGTTGGATTGTGATCGATAATCTTGTAAGCATCCAAGTCAGCAACTTTAATCATGCAATAAGTCTTTATAGACTCGGAAGTCAACTCAGATCAACTACTTCAACAAATTCCAATAAAGTTTCTAGTAGATCACATTGGTAACTCTCTTCTCTTCTTTCCTGAATAAGAGCAAGAAATTCAATTCATTATCATAATGTCGTAAACAAAATGTTTTTTTATTATTATTTGCAGCATGATTCGCATGTCAATGACTTGTTCTGATGCTACCGAAAGGCGAAAAGTTACAAATAAAATTTGGATGGTTGATTTGGGTGGAAGTGAGCGCGTTTTGAAAACGAAAGCGTGGGGAAGGAGATTTGAAGAAGGAAAAGCTATTAATCTTTCTCTTTCGGCCCTTGGTGATGTCATCAATGCTCTCCAAAGAAAGAATAGCCACATACCTTACAGGTAACTGAAACTAAAGATACTCAAGTGTTGACCATTTTCCAAAGTCAAACTCAGTTTCAATATACAAGTAGCAATTAGACCCATTCACTAATGAACAGGTTGATTCTGGTTGTGTTATATCCTTAACGGGTCAACAAAAAACCCCTATAAACTATTTGTTCTTATTTTAGGCTAAACATGATACAATTTTATGAGATTGATAAAATAATAACACTACCTAGATTATTATCCTTCAGAAGCCGTTTTGTTACGTCTCCACCAAAAGGGAGCCCTACACCACACTTGCTTGGTCCTCTACCGGGATTAGGTTGAGGACCACTCCATAATATCTCACACATGAACCCTAAAAAAATATAAAAATTTATGCACCCTCTAAAACTCGTATTAGCAGCTTGTTATCCAACATAAGTACAAATATTTATTAGCAAAATATACCTTCCTCTGGGGGCTCGCAAAACCAATCAATGGCTCTGATGTCAGAGAGCTTTACGCCATCAGTGCTAAAAGTGACATTTTAGAGAAGGATAATAAATGGTTTAAAAAAACACAAACAAATGTGTCTAGTTAACCTGGATCGGATTGAGCAGCGATTGGCGAAACATAGTCGGGAATGGTAGGAAAGCTAGGGTTTGAAACGACACTCATGAAACTGATAACTATAATATATCTCCCTAAATAGAGAATCAAAGAAAATGTCTGGTGGTGAGAGTCAAGCACGAAAATTATTTTAAAATCGAGAAATAATGTTACCATTGAATTGGACCACTACTTGATGAAGATTGCTTCCGTATTTAAGCATGTCTGTGACAGGTGTCGGCATCTGTGGTGCAGGATCCTGATGAAGAAATTAAGGAGCCAGAAACATGTTAGTGTTCACCTGTCACCAAGACCACATCATAGTACAAGTTACGGAGCAGTCTGTGCAAACCTTGTAAGTACAAGGCCTTCTATCGACTCCTTCCCCATTCAATAAAAAACTATCAAATCAAGAGAAATGAATAACATATTAGCCAATTTAAACACATATGTATATTCATCAGTGAAAAGAACGTGCATACTTGACTTGCTAAGGACTTATGAGGCATGATGATGTCTCTACATTATCTGTTTGAGCAACAAATAAATACTGCACGAAAATTAAATACCCACACTTTGATTAAAACAGATTTATCGGTCATCATACATGATAAAAGCTAACACTTCTATAAGAAATGCTTACTATTTTGTCATCAGGATAAGTTCTTGAACTCTTTGATATATACAGATCCGTCACATATGAATCATAACTTGGCTAATAATATACACAGCACAACAATTCAATCACAGATTTACATGATACCTTTCTTTAAAATAATTTTTAAAAAAATGAACAATAATACCTTGGTCTTAAAAAGAGAAAATATTTCACCCATTTTCATTCCTGGATAGAACCTGAACGTAAACTTCTTCCAATGTAAATTCATGATTCTGAATAAAACTTCATATGAAGACAAAGATGATACAAAAATGGCATATTACTCTAACAATAATAACAACACAAAATAAGGCATTGATTAAAAAATCTCCTAGCTACACATACCGTTTATGTAACATTTTCTGATTCTTGAAGTCATCCATCATTTTCTTCACAAACTCTAAAGTTACTACATCTCCCTCTATTCTTGCACCAGCATATTGTGGTTCCACGTCTGTAATTAAATAAAAACATATAAAAAACCTATCATACACATCTTTCGCTTTTGTTGGAATCAGACGGGGGACCTTCCATTGGCAAAAAAAACAACAAATTAACAATTTTTATGCATTCAGCATAAAATTATGGTTTGTTTGCAATATAAATCCATGTAATAATTGGAAAGGCTCATTAAGTAGACGTGCTTGCCACCAAAGTCAACATTCCAACCAAGCCGCAAGCCCGCAATTCACAATCATGTCACCATTTTTAATACCTTGAAACTACTCAACGATGGCATTCCACCAATCCGCATGAGCCAGCCTCCACCTTTGAGCAACTGCAACTCATAGATCGCTTGTTTAGAGATTTAAATCACCCTCGTTTATTTCATTATTTATAAAATAAAAAATAAAAACCATACAAAAGATGTTAGCACGTCAACCCAGCCTATGCCCAGCACATTTTGACCATTACTTAAAAACTGACTCGTTTCATTTTCTTTATGAAGGGGAACCAGAGACCCTTACTTTTATATCTGGATGATCAACTTGTTTATCGGGATCTGAACTTGTCATTCTTCGAGCGTCAACATCATCTGATTGACCGGATGTCACATCATATTTGTCACAGGTACCTAATGATAAGATAATCGAAAGTCAACTATTAGTTCCTGATTGCATAGTGTGTAATCGCTCACAACTTGCAAGTTCCCACTTTATTAGTAGCATTGGATTATATGTACAACTGCCATACCTTCTCTACTTGTTCTTGGTATAGATCTGTTCGATAATATGCGGTTGACATCAACAAATTTGTGTTAAATGAGCCGAAAAGTCTGCAAAACAACAACGAAAAAGGAGAAATAGGTATGGGCTGAAGACCGAATAGAACTTTCATAACTTATATCGTTTATACCTGCTTAATGATGCATTTTCATACATATTTAGCCTCTCAAAGAAAGCTAAGGTATAAAACGTGAACCGATCCACAACTGAGACACCAACCTGTATGACAACAATTTCAACAACGTTAGTGTGCAAGTTAAATATATAGAAGCTTTGCTGTACCCTAATCCGTTCAGAAGTAAATGGGTCGAATATAAGCTTTTCAAGTTATTAACTATTTAACAACATCCAGAATATGAGATCATACTCACATCAGAATCAAGTGATGTGAATACGACCTTTGCCCTTTCATGCTACTTCCAATAGCCAAAACACCGGGTGATTGAAGCTGAAAAAGAAGAAACAATCCACACTGTGATCAATACTCAGACAAATATGAATCGGGCTTGTTACATATATAACTGTGAAGACCAGTTTTAAACGAAGAGGAAACAATGATGGATACATAGGAAAGGTTGTCAACGGTTCGATTTCCCATAACGATACACATGGCTGCCTCTCACCAGCAGTTGACTCATCCCAACCGACCTATAAATATATCAAGATTTAATAAGTAAACCAAACAAACAAACAAATTTAAATCGTATATAAGAAATAAGTGCTTCAATATAAATATACCTTCACAGATCGCCAATGAGAATTAGGAAAAACATACTATTTGCTATGACCATAACATGTAAGTTTCCAAAGTGGTTTCTCCTGCTGAAAATCTTCACTAATCTGGCGCTTGCAAGTCTCTGGATCCGTGCAACTTTATAACACAAAAAATTAAACACAATCAGTTCTGATGACATAAAAAGGTTTAACCATGCAAAGACGTGGTTACGGGTCAAACCGACTCATTTACCTTGAAAAGATGAAGGTCCGGGATACCAAGGTCGTTTCAAACGAAGAGGAAACAACAATGGATACATATGAATCTTGTTAGAAACTCAAAAATTCACAAAAACAGAAATTGTCGAAAATAAATAAATAACCTTCGCGACTTCCCCAATGATATCATATCAAACAAACTGGCTTATCAGCAAATGAGCTGGCTTCTTGTCGAAAATAAATAAATAACCATTCATAAACGCAGGGAGTTAATATGGAGCATAGGCCTGCATTGATACCATGATTCACAGAACACAAACTCTAATAGCTACCTGTAACATCTTTAAAACCAAAGAATTCAGAATGATGAAATTATAATCCTAAATTTGGGCCTCTTAAAATCTAACCCTAATTAATTGACAAATAAAGAGAATACCTCTTCGGAAACATTACATAGTTTTTCGTCAGTCATCCCATGTTCGACAAAATTCCTAGCTGCATGTCCAGCCGCACTTCTACTTCCAACTATCAAAAACTTGAAATCGGCTCGAAAGAGTTTAGGTAAATCTCAAACAATCAAAATTTGTCATAAAAAATAAATCTCTCGATTCTCATTAGCAAAAGAGGCTGAATCAGAATAACTAAATCACACCAATAAAAAGAATAATGATGCAGATTTTTCGTATGCTTTGTTTCAAGATCCTGATAAGCAAATAAGTCACTCAGATACTAAACAACTCTTCATCTCTTCTGCCATCTCATGGCTGCTAAACTGATATGTGTTTCAAGCAATTTCATCAGATACATATTTCATGTATATGTGGATAGGTTGAGTAATGGGTTCAAACATGTAGGTTAACTTTTGTTCATCTTTTCCAGAAAAAAAAATTAATGAATAATTGATGCAATAAATGTGATTACAGAAACACATTTACAATAACAATCAAAATCTCTCATTTAGCAATTTGAAAGCTTGTATGAAACAAAGATATATTTTAGCAGACTTTAACCCATTTGACCAGTTTTAGATTAAAAATAACCTAAGCGGCCCTAACCTTGTAAAAACTGGGTCAAATTACAACCTCTACTATTTTAGTTTATAAAAATTGAGACTAATGACTGGTGTCACTATATCTTTAATGAAATGATGGAACACCATCCCGTGACCCACCGCTTTACAATCAGATCCCAGTTCTCCTAAAAAGAGAATACAAACCAGAAAAATTATTTACAATTACATCCCAGTTCTCAATTTTTGATTGTATATGTTTGATTGATACAAAACATACCTGTGATGTTCTTCTAACTGCAGGAATAAAATTACCAAAAAGTCAATGCCTCCACATAAAAACTGTTAATTCAAATACCCACAAATCATAACCAGTTAAACAATCACGATGATGGACCTGAGAAGAAGCTCGAGACCACTGATTCCACCTTATCCTTGTTTATCAAGCTCGAAACTACCAGTGACAAAAAAATATGAAGAAGCCTATCAAATGCCTATACAAAATTAATCACGAAATAATCAGTATATACCTTCAATCCAATCTGTAATATGCAAATTTAAAGGAGAAAAGTTGTGAAAAAAAATACCTGTTGAAATTGAATGAAAAGATCCGATGATTATGGATGGATAAATGGTGAAAAGAGAGAACATAGAGTGGCTGGATCAATATAATTAGGGTTTTAGGTATACCTATTGAAATCGAATGAAAAGATCCCACAAACTCAACATTATTTAAAATTAAGAAACCCTAAACACTAATAACTAAAAACAATAGAACAACACTTAGAAACATATTGCAAACAATTGAAAAGAAAGAAAATATATTATTACAAGTCATGATCCCAATCGAATCGTATTAGAATGTGCATACAGATATATAATTGATCAAGGAAAGCAACAGTATTATAACGGAATGAATTGTTTCTGATATCTAAATCGACTACGATCAAAAAGAAAACTGTGATGAGATCAAATGTGCAAAAGAAAGAGAGAGAGAGAGAGACCCGCGCCGCCTCCAAGAGCTTCACGAACAGAAATCCGACCATAATCTCCCATGGCAAGTAGGCTTTCTGACGAACAGTTGAAAACGAATATATCAAAATCAAATGTCAAGAACTTCGAATCGGATACAGAATCTTACCATGAATACAATCTTTAGAGGCAACTTTTGGGTGGCAACGATCGAAGAAGAGTAGATTACGATTGGGATTCAAGATCTGAAGAGTTTTCTAGGGTTTTGCAAAGTAGCGGTGGTGAAACGTATGAGGGAATTATAATGATTAGGGTTTTTTAGTTCCTTATATACCCGGGTCAATTCATGCGGGTTTGGATAGAAAAAACGGATCCCGTGTAAAAATTAGAGATTTCCCTCATTTTCCCGCCCAAAATTTTGTGAGGTTGCACAATCTAGTGACACGTGTCCCACATCTTATTTGTTTATTATATATATAGATTTTGAAACATCAAACCTTGTATTGCTTACTATAACATTTCTTTGAATAAATAATATAATATACAAAAATAACTTATATAGGTTAATCCAAACTTTCTAAAAACAACTTATTAACTTTTATAAGTCAATAAGTTATAAGTTGCTCCAAATTAAGTTAACCCAGACACTCACTACATGTAAATTTAAACGTGTAAATTTAGTGTTCTCATTTAAACCATCTTCTTTAAAGCATAAAATAATTTCAAAAAACGTATGCTTTATTTGCTAGACCACGTCCACTATTTTCTTTTTGTGATCATTACTGACCAAGACTTCCATATCACATGACTTGGTATTTATCTGCTTTGCTATATAAATAAAACAAATATCAAATAATCTGTGATCATACATAGGTGGAAGAATTTCGTCGGTGTTAAGAAAATGAAGTTCTTTGACTTCATTATGTGCTTCACTATTCTTTTGGCACTTGTTCTAGTTTCTTCTGCCGGAAGAACTTATCCACCCAAAACTGAGAATTCAAAAGGTACGTTATATTTAGTTATTATTTACCAATATATGCATATATAGAGGTGGGTTCATTTCAGTATAATCTTTTAGCCTTTTATGCTCACATCAGATCAAAAAGAAAAACATATATACAACATTCTTTGTGTAACAGATCGAGATACTTATTTAGAAACCGGTTATTGGGACAATAACCTAGCTAAGACTGTGGGGTATGGGGCGGGGGTTGGGGCGTGTGTTGGCTGAAAACGCCCAAGCCACCACCCCGGGTGGGCTTAGGTTTGGGCGTGGCCCCTTGGGCGGGAGTTTAGACTGTGGAGTATGGGGCGGGGGTTTTGGCGTGGGTTGGCTGAAAACACCCAAGCCACCATCCCAGGTGGGCTTGGGTTTGGGCGTGGCCCCTTTGGCGTGGGATTCAGCCCGGGCGTGGGGCGGGACTACGAGACTGACTTGGCGGGATGTGATTGGCCAAGAGCACTAGCCATGGCGGAACCTCATTATATGTGGCTTGGCCACGCCCCACCATACCCCTTTGAAATTGGGGTTTAGTCTTGGGTGCCCCATACTCCACGTGTCATACCATGCCCCCAACCCACGCCCTACCATACCCCACGGTCTTAGAACCGGGCGTGGGGCATGCCTAGCGGTCCTACGTGGCCGGCTCCTATTCGCTTGTTGGCTAGGTCATAGCGGGCTACATTTAAAATTTTAGGCTTTTTTTAAATGTTGTGTGTATTTTTTAATTTTTGGTTTTTTTTTAATTTTTATTTAATATACCTGCCAAGCCACGCGGGCTAGCCACGCCCCGCCATACCCCACGGACACGTCACTCACCAGCGGGGAGGCTCGAACTCCACGTGTCAACCCATGCCCCAAACCCCCGCCCCACCATACCCCACAGTCTAAAGACAATTCATTTGGTTTGAGAACTTTCATAGTTTGGCTCAAACAAATATATATTATTTAGAGTGTGTGTATGTATGTGTGATGATTGAATGTGTTGTATCTGATTTGCAGGTGCTGAAGTACAACAGGGTACATATACTTATAATAACCATAACAGCGGTTGGGGAGGGTGGGGAGGGTGGCCCTAAGATTGCAACTTCATATTTGTGTAGTGATATGATATTGTTTGGGTGGTTGTTTGTTACAGGCAACATAATAATGATGGCAATTTGATATTTGTGTTAAGTTCAATGTAAAATTCCAAATTTGTCCCCAAAATTCCAAAGAGGCTTAAATTCCAAATTCTAGATTTACCCCTAAAAGTGTCTTAAGTTGTGGATGTAAAATTCCAAATTTCTCCCCAAATTATAGTAGTATATATGTTTTTCTACCTAAGACCCAGAAAACAAATTATAAAAAGTAGAATTTTATTTTTGAGGTAGGTGAGGATTGTCAAATAACATCAGTTTGAACTCACAATTTTTTTATTAATATACATCATAAGTGAACCATTGGTTTCTCAATTAATTGAACTATTTCGATGATCTTTTAATTATTGAGAGTTTGCTCATTTCTATGAAAAAGTAAAATAAAATGTTCATACAACTTCTGCAATTGTAAGGTTTGTCCCCATCTTACAACTCTTCTACGAGCTAGATTTTAATGGATACATTTGTTTATTTATTTACTATAAAATCACCCAGAATTGCTTCCCTGGCTAGAGAAAATTACTAATATAATTATTATTTATGATTAATACAAACTTAAAATCCTACAAAATGTATGACAAATTACTAATATAATTATTATTTATGATTAATACAAACTTTTTGTTCAACACTCTACCTCCCATGTAAGCAAGATAACGCATCAGCTGCTTTGTGCTTTCGGTTTTACCAGCCCACTTTCTCCACTATATCTCCCATGTAAGCAATATCACTTCCTTACTAACCTACAAATCCCACAATCATTGCAGTGAAACTGTTTCCTCGAAGTCTAGTCACAAAGCACAAATTAAAAAAAAAAAACAGTGGATATTAGCATATTATTCGAACATTTTTAAATGTAGGTAGTTTTTACATCATCATCATAGAACTTGCAAATTCCGCAGAAGTATTCCCCCATTTTCACTCCATAGTTGGTACATAACCTATCACATCAACATAAATCATAAATCATTATATAACATCAAAACATCTACACATATCATCTAAAATACGCTACGCAAAGTTAATAATTCCTATAAAATTCTCATAACTTAACAAACCTGCTGTTCAGTATTGCAAATCGCACAAATAACCTGTGTAAACCACCAAAAAGCACAAACACATTACCTCACATCCACAAAAAACAAACTATAATCCCCAAAAACATAACAATCTTGGTATTAAAAAGCGCGCCTATGCGCAAAGGCCATAGCCTTTTCACTTAATGCCTCGATAAACCCAAAATAAAAAAAATCAAAATAAAATAAATTCACAGTTCAAGAGCTTACTTTATGTACAAATCTTGACTTCATCCTGGCTAGACTCTTGTAACACTGTTTGACCACTGTTTGACCAAAGTCAAACCACTGTTTGCAAAAATATGATTCTTAGTGGTTCAAAAGTTTGTTTGACCAAAGTTAAAACACTGTTTGACCAAAGTTAAAACGCTGTTTGACCAAAGTCAAACTATTGTTTGGAAAAAAAGAACCACTGTTTTCTTCACAAAACACTGTTTTAACCCAACAGTGTTTTGAAACCACTGTTTAACCTAACAAACGTTTCGAAACACTGTTTAACCCAACAGTGGTTTCAAACACTGTTTAACCTAAGAGTGGTTTCAAAACACTGTTTAACCGAACAGTCGTTTCAAAAGTAGTTTCAAAACACTGTTTTAACACAACAGTGGTTTTAACCCAACAATCATTTCAAATGAGCTTAGGGTGTGAAGATCACTCGAATATATAATATTGTACACTTAACAAATACCTTTATACGTCTAAAAGCTAATATTTGTGCTTTAAGAACATGCAGTTGCTGTTTTGTAAAATTCGAAGGTAGCTTCGGGTGTGAAGAAGATCGATTCATCTACTGCATAGAACCTTCGGGTGTGAAGAAGGTCGATTCATCTGCTGCATAGAACCTTGGTCTGTTTAGAAATACAACAGAAGAGTAGCCACAAAAAATGGCTAAAAAATCAATACCTAACTGTTTTCACTTGAGCAAACAGAGTGTATTTCCATGTAGTTTGTGTCATAGTCATAGTCATAATCACCCTTCAACGATGTCGAAAAGAAATAAAAGTTAACACAATTTGATTATATTAACAATAAAAATCAAAGAAGGAATGAACTTTACAACATGCAATCGATTATAAATGGTGAATCAGTGATGAATAGAGCAGATTTGCGGTCAAACCCACAACCACCACCACCTTCTACCATAGTTTCTAGCTTAAAAAAATAAAATTACACCAGATATAAAGCCAAATTATCATCATAGAATATACTACATTAATACAAATTAAAAAGCACAATACTATACATTTTGTATTCAATTAAAGCCGCTAAGTTTGAAAAATAAAAAAAGCTTTCTACACATCCAAAGAAGACTCAAACACAGAACAACAAACTGTAGTGTTTTTTTACGAAAAGAAGCCCAAAAAATAGAAGCTTTTTTCAGCAAACAAACCCCCCAAAACTGCTTGTTTTTTTTCTACAAAAACCTCAAAAAACTGCAGTTATTTTCGACGAAAAAATGCCCAAAAAATACCAGCTTTTTTCAACAAACAAACCCCCAACAGTGCATGTTTTTTCAGCCCGAAAACATAAAAAAAACTGCAGTTTTTTTTCGACGAAAAAATGCCAAAAAACAACAGCGTTTTCACCAAACAAACCCTCCAAAACTGCTGCTTTTTCTGCACAAAACATAAAAAAACTGCAGTATTTTTTGACCAAAATATGCCCAAAAACAGCAGCTTTTTTCAGCACTTAAACCTCCAAAACTGCATGTTTTTTCGGCACGAAAACATCAAAAAATTGTGCAATTTTCTGCAAAAAAAAACCCCACAATTTTGCAAGTTTTTTTAGCGATCAAAACATCAAAAACTGCAGTTTTTTAAACCAAAAGAAGCTTATCGAGGCAAACGAAACCAACGATTATCGAATATATTCGTGTCTAAGCACAATAAAAAGTTAAAGGTAATCACGATAAATATAATCAACCAATAGTGAGATTATTCTATATCACATGAAAGTATTAAATTAAAATGAACACCTAACACAAAGCCATACCTGTTGGAAAACGACTACTAAACTGCAATTAAACCAAACCAAATCGAATTGAGTAGGGTGATGTATGGAATCCATTTAGTTCGGACATAATCCAAATCGAATCCAATAGGTCTAAACCAAAGTCAAACAACTGTTTGCAAAAATATGATTCTTAGTGGTTCAAAAGTCTGTTTGACCAAAGTTAAAACGCTGTTTGACCAAAGTCAAACTACTGTTTGGAAAAAAAGAACCACTGTTTTCTACACAAAACACTGTTTAAACCCTTCAACGATGTCGAAAAGAAATAAAAGTTAACCCAATTTTATTATATTAACAATAAAATTCAAAGAAGGAATGAACTTTACAACATACAATTGATTATAAATGGTGAATCAGTGAGAAATAGAACAGATTTGCGGTGAAACCCACAACCACCACCACCTTCTACTAGGAGTGTGCAAAAAAACCGAATTAACCGAACCATAACCGAATTAACCGACAAAACTGAACCGAATAAAAAAACGGTGGGTCGGTTAATGGCTTTTTTGAAAATCGAAAGTAGCGGGTCGGTTATGGTTATCATTTTTTCCATACACACCATAACCGAACCGAACCGACATGTAATAAATCTTTGTAGGATTTAGGACTTTTCACCATATTTTTAATATTTTATGTTTTTGACTGAAAATTTTTAGTACTTATAGGTTTTTCAAATTATTTTGTGATTTTGGTTGAATGTTTATTTGAATTTATGGAATGTAACATATCATTCTATTTGGATATTCGATAATAATTGGTGTTAATTTTATAAATTAAAAGTATTTTTTAAAACTATGTAATATACTAATATATACAAATATGCAATAACAATTTAATCCATGTTAAAAAAATTAAGTTATTTTTAGCTAGGCTAAATACACGGTTAACCACCCATAACCGACCCGCTATAACCATCAAAACCGAATAACCATAACCACCATAACCGATCGGTTATGGTTATGGTTATTCAATAACCGACATCGCGGTTATGGTTATGATTTTTGGTCAAAACCGACCCAAACCGACCCATGCACACCTCTACCTTCTACCATAGTTTCTAGCTTAAAAATTGCATCAGATATAAAGTCAAATTATCGTCATAGAATATACTACATTAATACTAATTAAAAAGCACAATACTATACATTTTGTATTCAATTAAAGCCGCTAAGTTTGAAAAATAGAAAAAGCTTCCTACACATCCAAAGAAGACTCACAGAACAACAAACTGTAGTGTTTTTTTTATGAAAAGAAGCCCAAAAAATACGAGTTTTTTCAGCAAACAAACCCCCCAAAACTGCTGGTTTTTTCTGCACAAAAACCTCAAAAAACTGCAGTTATATTCGACGAAAAAATGCCCAAAAATTTACCAGCTTTTTTCAACAAACAAACCCCCAACACTGCACATTTTTCAGCCCGAAAACATCAAAAAAACTGCAGTTTTTTTCGACGAAAAAATGCCAAAAAACAGCAGCTTTTTTCACAAAAAAACCCTCCAAAACTGCTGGTTTTTTCTGCACAAAACATAAAAAAACTGCAATTTTTTTTACGAAAAAATGCCCAAAAGACAACAACTTTTTTCAGCACTTAAACCCTCAAAACTGCATGTTTTTTCAGCACGAAAACATAAAATAATTGTGCGTTTTTTCTGCAAAAATAACCCCACAATTTTGCAATTTTTTTAGCGATCAAAACATCAAAAACTGCAGTTTTTTAAACCAAAAGAAGCTTATCGAGGCAAAAGAAACCAACGATTATGGAATATATTCGTGTCTAAGCACAATAAAAAGTTAAAGGTAGTCACGAAAAATATAATCAACCAATAGTGAGATTATTCTATATCACATAAAAGTATTAAATTAAAATGAACACCTAACACAAAGCCATACCTGTAGGAAAACGACTACCAAACTGCAATTAAAGCAAACCAAATCGAATTGAGTAGGGTGATGTATGGAATCCATTTAGTTCGGACATAATCCAAATCGAATCCAATAGGTCTAAACCAAAGTCAAACAACTGTTTGCAAAAACATGATTCTTAGTGATTCAAAAGTCTGTTTTACCAAAGTTAAAACATTGTTTGACCAAAGTCTGTTTGACCAAAGTCAAACTACCGTTTGGAAAAAAAGAAGCACAGTTTTCTCCACAAAACACTGTTTTAACCCAACAGTGTTTTGAAACCACTGATTAACCTAACAGTCGTTTCGAAACACTGTTTAAACCATTCAACGATGTCGAAAAGAAATAAAAGTTAACACAATTTGATTGTATTAACAATAAAAATCAAAGAAGGAATGAACTATACAACATACCTTCGATTATAAATGGTGAATCAGTGATAAATAGAGCAGATTTGCGGTGAAACCCACAACCACCACCACCTTCTACCATAGTTTCTAGCTTAAAAAAAACTAAAATTGCATCAGATATAAAGTCAAATTATCATCATAGAATATACTACAATAATACTAATTAAAAAGCACAATACTATACATTTTGTATTCAATTAAAGCCGCTAAGTTTGAAAAATAAAAAAACCTTCCTACACATCCAAAGAAGACTCAAACACAGAACAACAAACTTCAATGTTTTTTTACGAAAAGAAGCCCAAAAATAGGAGCTTTTTTCAGTAAACAAACCCCCCAAAATTGCGAAAAAACCTAAAAAACTGCAGTTATTTTTGACGAAAAAATGACCAAAAAATACCAGCTTTTTTCAACAAAAAAAAACCCCAACACTGCACGTTTTTTCAGCCCCGAAAACATAAAAAAAAACTGCAGTTTTTTTCGACGAAAAAATGCCAAAAACAACAGCTTTTTTCACCAAACAAACCCTCCAAAACTGCTGGTTTTTCTGCACAAAACATAAAAAAACTACAGTTTTTTGGGACAAAAAAATGCCCAAAAAATTGCAGCTTTTTTCAGCAGTTAAACCCCCAAAACTACATGTTTTTTCAGCACAAAAACATCAAAAAATTGTGTGTTTTTTCTGCAAAAAAAACCCTACAATTTTGCAAGTTTTTTTAGCAATCAAAACATTAAAAACAGTAGTTATTTAAACCAAAATAAGCTTATCGAGGCAAACGAAACCAATGATTATGGAATATATTCGTGTCTAAGCACAATAAAAGTTAAAGGTAATCACGATAAATATAATCAACCTATATTGAGATTATTCTATATCACATGAAAGTATTAAATTAAAATGAACACCTAACACAAAGTCATACCTGTTGGAAAACGACTACTAAACTGCAATTAAACCAAACCAAATCGAATTGAGTAGGGTGATGTATGGAATCCTTTTAGTTCGGACATAATCCAAATCGAATCCAATAGGTCTAAACCAAAGTCAAACAACTGTTTGCAAACATATGATTCTTAGTGGTTCAAAAGTCTGTTTGGCCAAAGTTAAAACATTGTTTGACATAAGTTAAAACGCTGTTTGACTAAAGTCTGTTTGACCAAAGTCAAACTACTGTTTGGAAAAAAAAGAACCACTGTTTCCCCACAAAACACTGTTTTAACCCAACAGTGTTTTGAACCACTGTTTAACCTAACAGTCGTTTCGAAACACAGTTTAAGCCCATCAACGATGTCGAAAAGAAATAAAAGTTAACACAATTTGATTATATTAACAATAAATATCATAGAAGGAATGAACTTTACAACATACCTTCAATTATAAATGGTGAATCAGTGATGAATAGAGCAGATTTGCGGTGAAACCCACAACCACCACCACCTTCTACCATAGTTTCTAGCTTAAAAAATTAATATTGCATCAGATATAAAGTCAAATTATCATCATAGAATATACTACATTAATACTAATTAAAAAGCACAATACTATACATTTTGTATTCAATTAAAGCCTCTAAGTTTGAAAAATAAAAAAAAGTGTCCTACACATCCAAAGAAGACTCAAACACAGAACAACAAACTGCAGTGTTTTTTTACGAAAAGAAGCCCAAAAAATAGGAGCTTTTTTCAGCAAACAAACCCCCCAAAACTGACGGTTTTTCCTGCACAAAAAATCTCAAAAAACTATAGTTATTTTCGACGAAAAAATGCCCAAAAAATACCAGCTTTTTTCAACAAACAAACCCCCAAACTGCACGTTTTTTCAGCCCGAAATCATCAAAAAAACTGCAGTTTTTTTCAACGAAAAAATGCCAAAAAACAGCAGCTTTTTTCACCAAACAAACACTCCAAAACTGCTGGTTTTTTCTGCAAAAAACATCAAAAAACTGCAGTTTTTTTTTTGACGAAAAAATGCCCAAAAAACAGCAGCTTTTTTCAGCACTTAAACCCCCAAAACTACATGTTTTTTCAGCACGAAAACATCAAAAGATTGTGCGTTTTTTCTGCAAAAAAACCCACACAATTTTGTAAGTTTTTTTAACGATCAAAACATCAAAAACTGCAGTTTTTTAAACCAAAAGAAGCTTATCGAGGCAAACGAAACCAACGATTATGGAATATGTAAGGACCGTGTTCGCGACCTAAATGAGTCGGTTCAGAGGAATTCCATCAAATACAGGTGCGGAAAACAAGTATTTGATCTATAAACAGCTGAATCTTCACTTTTACACTGATTTGTATTGATATGAATGCAATTACAATCAGTTCTCACACCGGCAGCACCTCGGTATGGAAATTACACAAATGTTACTCCTGATTTCGCTTGACACTAACCTCCTATATATAGACTTCAAGGTTTCGCTTCAGCATCTCAAGCGAAATCTTAACATGTTGATTTCGCTTGAGTAGCTTCAAGCGAAATCTCTTCAACATCTAAATGTTCAAGCGAAATCTCACTAACTCTATCACATTTTCTCGTTTTACGAGCCCTGATCTATTCTAACTAGACTAAGACTCGATACAAGACGAAGTCGACAGATGTAGTGCACCAACAGACTCCCCCTCAGATGTTGACGAGTCGACTATCGAGTCACAACAATGATGTGTCTTCATATCTTCAGTCTTGATCAGTCTCTGGGCTTTCTCTTCTCTCAATCTTCAGACTCCCCTTCTCGATTTACTGGCATTCTTTTGTTCTTCAGTAACATCTTCAGGATCGTTGTCTAATCTACACAGGCTTTTAGAATTGATTTTCAGGATCGAAACTTGGCTCTTCTTCCAAACCTAGTTACCTGCACAATCTTAACCCAGATATAAATTTTCTAATTTTATCACAAATCAAATACCTGTGCACCAACAGATATAATTGCAACATCTCAGACTCTCTCTCAAATATCTATGATGAACCACTTGAAAAAGGTTAGATTTAACAAAAACAGATAGATTTACACAAACACTCCCCCTCAAATGCTGCTTATCATGTTTAGCACTTGGAATTTTGAAAATCAGCTTTCCAACATCAGTTGTCGAAAATCTTTTTGAATTTTTCAAAAATTATGCTAAAACACACTCAAAATCTTTTTGGATTTTCTGAGAGACTAAAATGCAGAAATAAAATATTTACAGACAATATTTTTGTGAGTTTGTGCAAGAGGATCATATCAGTTTCTAAGACGAATCACCAACACCGTTAAGCTTCATTTCATTTTAAGTTCTAAACGATTCACTTAGATTGTCAGTATACTTGTCCACTTAAATTTTCACACAAAGTTCAACTGATCCGAGATACGAAGTTAATGTTTTAAAAGACTTAAACTTATCCGTGTGTCCCACTACTTGAATATACTCCCGTATCCAGATCCCAATATTCAGTCTTACAGGTGAGTATACCACAGATGATATCTGTCAGGGGAATAAATTATAGTACGAGGGCCGTGAGAGCTCAGGTCGATCTTTCGATACGCAGAGAGATGACGGCTTCGACTTTTGGTGTGTCCCCTTTAGAGGATCTTTTGCATTACAACAGCAGCGACTATCAATTTTATTGTTTCATCAGCTTGCTGAGGGCGATGCTATGTTTCAAGCATTTGCAGAAAGCATTATCAGGGGACTAGGTCAGAAATTTCTTTCAGCAGAAGTCCCGGGATAATACCCCAGATATCACTGAGCATAAAGACCTAGTATCTCAGAATAAGGGACCTTTCAAACAAGATTTCAAGGGTTACCTATATATCCAAGTTTGTGTTAACCCACAGAACAAGCAAGTTTGAAATTTATGTTTATATCTCGTCTCAATCTACTAAATGTGCAAAAACCTACTGGCACATCATCAGTGAGATTGTTTATCACTTTTAAACTTTACATTTCTTTAGCGTGTCGTGATAGTCCACTGATGTACTATCATTTCCTCTATATGCAACAAAAACTCATTTTTGAAATTTATCATGTTTTTGTCTTTTTCAAATTTTCAAATGTTTTTGGATTTTCTGAAATTTTCTACTCCCCCTAAAATACAAACACATGAAAGGAAATTTGAAAATAAACTGTACAATAAATTGACAACTGATATCGAATCGCATCAAATCGCCATTCACTAGGCATAAACAATCAGAACTCCCCCTATCACAAAACTATTATCTCATTTAGATTTCAAAACACTTAAGTTTGTTTTAATCAAAATGATTTTTCCGAAAAATAAGTTTTGATGATATAATCATTTATAAATTCGGGGTGTGGTTCATCACATTGTCTATTCTTAACCACTTGTAGCAAATCAAGTACAAATTAATGTCCCTGATTTACCACTTGCATGTATGCACCTTCTATACCAATTGTAAAAATTACCACATGTAGAACACAATACCACTTGTAGGAATGTTACGTCTACATCACCATTTTACCAATCAAAATGCCGATTCCTGCTTCGCACTTACCAACCTGGAAGCTCCGGCGTAGTCATACAACCTGTAAACATCCAAACACTATCAAAATCTTTCAACCAAAAACTTCAAACATTAGAAAGATGCCGATTCCTGATCCACGATATAGACTTGGGATCTCCGGCGTAGTCCTTAGACTATCATGGGAAACAAACTTCCACCCAAGTCTTCTCAGACTTGAT
Source organism: Helianthus tuberosus (assembly GCA_030545235.1). Lineage (NCBI taxonomy): Eukaryota > Viridiplantae > Streptophyta > Magnoliopsida > Asterales > Asteraceae > Helianthus > Helianthus tuberosus. The sequence continues at coordinate 129,953,606 of CM060434.1, read as the reverse complement.
GGCTTTCAATTCTTGCTCAGTAGGGTTGTAAGTTGCCTTTTTATTTGCATAAAAATCTTTAACCCCCTTTACTTTCCCATCAAGCATTTTCTTGAACATTTTTCTAACATTTCCATTAAATGCTTTCTCAATATCAAGTTCCTTTTCATCAGAATAGAATTGATTTGAAATTTCCACTTTACCAACCATTTGTTTAATTTCTTCAAAGTTCAGTGATGGAATGTCAACATCATTCACTGAATGTGATTCCTCAACTTGTGGCTCGTCTGATTTTGTGGAATCAGATTCATCGCCAAATTGTACATCTGAATTTTTAACAATCCATTTTTGATTATCTTCTGCACTCTTTTTGTACAATCTTTTAGAATTTTCACCAACTTCATTCTTTGAATTTTCAAAATTTTTTAAGTTTATAGTTGGTGAATCATTCTTTTCAACCACTTTTTCTTTAAGTTTTTCAAATACTCCCTGTTTTTGGTTGACTTTGTTTGGACAATTGTGAGCGATGTGTCCAACAACTTGGCATTGAAAACAAGTTCGTGTGTCTTTAGGTTGAAAAACTCCAATTGAATGAAAAACTCCAGTTCCTGTTCTTTTTCTTTCAGCAAGGAACTCCTGATTTGATTTTCTCCAGAATAAGCTATTTGACTCCTCTTCATAGCTTTTTCCTGCAACATATGTCAATTTCGTTTTAAAATCTCTAATATATTTTTCATTTTTACGATTTTCAGGTGGAGTAAAACCAAGACCTTTCTTTTTGTAACTACAATTTTGATTTGTTTTCTTTTGAAAACTAGAATCAGAATTGTAATTCTTTTTCCCTTTTTCTTGTTTAACCTTTGTTGAACTCTTGAAGTGTATTTTTTAGGTTTTTCAGTAAATTTTAAATCTTTAAGTTCAGAAAAATTAATTTCTTTCATTTTAAAAACCTTTTTAATCCTATCAAAACGAACACTTCTAATCGGAAACTCTTTGTCAGAGTATAATTTGTCCGAATCATTTAAAGTATATGCAACTTCAAATGTTTCATCATCCAAATTTTCCTTTGATAGCAAAAATTCTTTACTGTAAGACCGTTTTTCCGATGTCTTTGAACTTTCGACTGACGAACTTGAACACCCAGACTCAAACTTTGACTCAGACACCTCCTCAGTATCCAACACCTGATCGACCACCTTTTTGATTAACTCAGACTCATGATCAATATCAGACGAGGTAAACGTGATGTCAATGTTATCTGGTAAAACGTCAGTTGTCTCAGATTTTAACTTTATATTGACTGCTTTTTCGACTTGCTCCTCATTCGGTTTTCTAGGAGAATACCCTTCCCAGATAGGAGGCGGACACTTGTTGTATTTAATAGTCGATTTCTTACCAGTCTCATTCTTTTGCTTCTCATCCTGAAATGCTTCAAAACCTGCAACAGTAGGATAAACTCGATCAATAACATAATCAGAACAAGAATAACTCAGTAATAACCTTCTGATCCTTTCATTCTCGATCTTTTCTTTCTCCAACTCTTGCTTTAGATTAGCATTTTCTTCGATGTAATGATTGATTGCCTTTTGCTTTGTCATCAATGTAGCATTCGTCATCGTTAAAGCCTTTTCTCTTTCAGAGTTTGTTGTTTGAAGACCTGTCACAGTTCTGTTCAACACACTATACGATTCTTTCACATAGCTGATGTCAGATAGTAACTTTTCTATCAGTCTTTCTCTATCAAACAGAATCACATCTTTTTCTTCACAACTCTTGCAAATTTCCAAACATTTCTTGCAAGGCTTTTCGACTTCAACAATCTTCTCAATCTCGATTGTTTTTACCACTTCAATTACTTTTTCTTCATCCACACTTTTAACTTCTTCAGTTTGAACAACAGTTTCAATCTTTTCATCTTGTTGTTGTTCTTTTGCAGCTTGTTTCTCCTTCAGTTTCTCCATGCGATCTGCAAAATAGAAATGAAAACTTTCAGGAGAAAGATGATTTTTAGCAATATTAATATGTTTCTCTTCCTCATCATCACTGCTACTCTCAATTGGTGTTTGATCAAACTCTACAGATTTTTCAGAATTAGCATCTGAAATACCAGAATCAGATGGTGTTTGATCAAATACAACTTCCTTTTCTGAAGTATCCTCATTTTGCACACTCTCGTTTGTACTTAATGACTCATCATCAGCACTTTCTAAACTTTCTTCAGATGTAATCGATAGATCTTTCACTGTTTCACCAATTGATCTCATCCAAGTAACAAACAAATCTGGTTCTCTAACAATCTTTGTAATGAAAGCTTTGAAATCCCCCTTTTTATCAACAAACATATCCCAACTGAAACCTTCAGGTAGTTGTTCATCATTTTGGTCCACTAAACATGCTGTGCTGTTAGAAGAAATATAGTTGCTCCAGTTGAAATCTACTAAACATCCTTTCTTTGAATCTTCAATCTTTCTACCATGAGCCGTCTGTGAGTCTTGTGTCTGACCAACTTGCTGATAAATGGCTTTCCGGTAGTAGTCATCTTTTCCAAATGGATTTTGAGTACCACTAACTTCTCTGTTCTTGCACTCCCTCTTAAAATGACCTTTTTCCCTGCACCTGAAACAAGTAACTTTAGATTTATCAAAACCTAAAGTAGAAACACAAGCATCAAGAAAGTCATTTCTCCCAGTAATTGTTTTGAACTTCTCAGCACGTCTAAGAACACTTGCAAGACACCATTTGATATCCATTAGTTCCATCTCTTCGGCATCTATTTGGTCGTAATCCTCTTTGGTAAGCATAGGATTTCCAATTCGACCAGCAACTAAACCTTCATATGAGATAAGCACGGAACCAAGTAATGCCATATGATCTTTTGCAATGTCTTCAGAAAAACTTTGACCTTCTGGAAGATTTAGAGCTATATTGCATTGAATCACACAACCATTTCCCATCTTTGTGGTTTGAGACTGAAAGCTTTCTGATGAGCTTTTCGGATTAACACTCGGATACAATGAGAAACCACTGTTGCTTTTGTTTGAGTTTTGATCAGTCTTTTCTGTAGAATCTCCAACACTATAAGCAGTCTGAATTTTCGGACTTCTCTCAGCTTCTGAAGTCGGAACACTACCCTTGTAATACATCTTAACATCTTGTTGACCACTTGGATTATTCATCCTTGCGATCTTCTGCTGTTCCAAATCCTGACTTTCAATCTTTTCAATGAACTGAGAGATTGATAACCCTTCATAAACTCCGGTATTCTTCAGTATCATCAAATAAGTTCCCCACTCTTTCTGAGGTAAAGCATCAGCTAGCTTATCCACCCATTCCTCATCTTCTTTGTTGATGTTCATCATCGACATTGTTCGAACTAAGTGACAATATCGTTCAATGAGTTTCTTTGTATCTTCTCCGGGCAAACTTGTGAACAAGTCAAACTCCTTTTTAAGCAATGCCTTTTTGCTTTTAATCATGTTTGCACTACCTTCAACTTTAACTTTCAAAGCATCCCAGATTGACTTTGATGTTTTGTCATGTTGAAGTAATATAAAGATGTCTTCTTTGATAGCTTGTTGAAGCAAACTGATCATCATTTTTTCAGCTAGATACATTTCCCGTTCTTCATTACCAAACTCTGAAAGTTGTTTTACTGTCTCCATTTCAGAACGTGGTAACATATACTTTTTCAGAATACATTCCCATGATCTTAAATGATTTGCTTGCACCCAGTTTTCGAAACGATCTTTCCATCCATAGTATTCCTCAATGCTCATTAGCTTCGGGGGTTTCTGAGTAGTCCCCGTTTCATTTTCAGAATTCATGTTCTGAGCAATGGAAGATGAACTAGACGATGTTGCAAAAGCGTTGTGAAAATCGTTATCCATATTTCAAAAACAGATTCTCAATAACAGATTCCTTCAAGCGAACCAGTCAATATGTGTTTTTTCAAGCAAAATGGTCAACTGAACAGCCTTTGAAGCGAAATAGTCAATTGAATAACCCTCAAGCGAAAACCTTGAAGCGAAATACACTAATCTTTGAAGCGAAAACCTTTGAAGCGAACCTAGATAATCTCTGAAGCGAAATACTTGAAGCGAAATATTTCAAGCGAAACTTCCTGAAGAGAAAACCCTGAAGCGAAAACCTTGAAGCGAAAACAAATCCTGTTTGAAGCGAAATGTTAAGTGTCGCTTGAAGTTTCAAGCGAAATCGTCCAATAAAACTATGTTCTTCAAGCGAAATCCATTCGAAGGTCGATTTTGATCACTTTTAGGTCGAATTTTGCTATGAAACTTTCAAGGGTTTGTTATCTTGTACTTTTAAACAATCCGTGAGAAATTGAATAGTTTTTGACCGTGAAAAATTTCTGAACTGATGAAAGAAAGTGTAGAAGTAAGAGATTTTGATTGATTTCAGCTGAATTTTGCAGAACTCCTCACCCAGGCTCTGATACCAATTGTAAGGACCGTGTTCGCGACCTAAATGAGTCGGTTCAGAGGAATTCCATCAAATACAGGTGCGGAAAACAAGTATTTGATCTATAAACAGCTGAATCTTCACTTTTACACTGATTTGTATTGATATGAATGCAATTACAATCAGTTCTCACACCGGCAGCACCTCGGTATGGAAATTACACAAATGTTACTCCTGATTTCGCTTGACACTAACCTCCTATATATAGACTTCAAGGTTTCGCTTCAGCATCTCAAGCGAAATCTTAACATGTTGATTTCGCTTGAGTAGCTTCAAGCGAAATCTCTTCAACATCTAAATGTTCAAGCGAAATCTCACTAACTCTATCACATTTTCTCGTTTTACGAGCCCTGATCTATTCTAACTAGACTAAGACTCGATACAAGACGAAGTCGACAGATGTAGTGCACCAACAGAATATATTCGTGTCTAAGCACAATAAAAAGTTAAAGGTAATCACGATAAATTTAATCGACCAATAGTGAGATTATTCTATATCACATGAAAGTATTAAATTAAAATGAACACCTAACACAAAGCCATACCTGTTGGAAAACGACTACCAAACTGCAATTAAACCAAACCAAATCGAATTGAGTAGGGTGATGTATGGAATCCATTTAGTTCGGACATAATCCAAATCGAATCCAATAGGTCTAAACCAAAGTCAACAACTGTTTGTAAAAATATGATTCTTAGTGGTTCAAAAGTCTGTTTGACCAAAGTTAAAACACTGTTTGACTTAAGTTAAAACATTGTTTGACCAAAGTCAAACTACTGTTTGGAAAAAAAGAACCACTGTTTTTTCTCCACAAAACACTGTTTTAACCCAACATTGTTTTGAAACCACTGTTTAACCTAACAGTCGTTTCGAAACACTATTTAAACCCTTCAACGATGTCGAAAAGAAATAAAAGTTAACACAACTTGATTATATTAACAATAAAAATCAAAGAAGGAATGAACTTTACAACATACCTTCGATTATAAATGGTGAATCAGTGATGAAGAGAGCAGATTTGCGGTGAAACACACAACCACCACCACCTTCTACCATAGTTTCTAGCTTAAAAAAAACTAAAATTGCATCAGATATAAAGTCAAATTATCATCATAGAATATACTACATTAATACTAATTAAAAAGCACAATACTATACATTTTGTATTCAATTAAAGCCGCTAAGTTTGAAAAATAAAAAAAAGCTTCCTACACATCCAAAGAAGACTCAATCACAGAATAACAAACTGCAGTGTTTTTTTACGAAAAGAAGCCCAAAAAATAGGAGCTTTTTTCAGCAAACAAACCCCCCAAAACTGCTGGTTTTTTCTGCACAAAAACCTCAAAAATCTGCAGTTATTTTCAACGAAAAAATGCCCAAAAAATACCAACTTTTTTCAATGAAAACCCCCAAACTGCACGTTTTTTCAGCCCGAAAACATAAAAAAAACTTCAGTTTTTTTTTGATGGAAAAATGCCGAAAAACAGCAGCTTTTTTCACCATACAAACGCTCCAAAACTGCTGGTTTTTTCTGCACAAAACATCAAAAAACTGCAGTTTTTTTACGAAAAAATGCCCAAAAAATCAGCAGCTTTTTTCAGCACTTAAACCCCCAAAACTGCATGTTTTTTCAGCACGAAAACATCAAAAAATTGTGCGTTTTTTCTACATAAAAAACCCTACAATTTTGCAAGTTTTTTTAGCGATCAAAACATAAAAAACTGCAGTTTTTTAAACCAAAAGAAGTGTAAGATTTCCAAAATTTTATTTATAAAAATTTAAAATAAAGTTATTAAACGAATAGATCATGGGTAAGTTGACCAATAGAAATATGAGGTATTTTGGGAGAGCGTAGAAACCGTTTAATAATTAAATTATAAAAAATACATTATATTTAAACTTACTTCGTTTTTGATGAAACTTGTTTCAAAATGTAGATACAAATATTCTCGTTCTAATGGCATACTCATCACCTTATGAAACGTCATATTTTAGAAGTTATAAGCGCCAAATGATTGAAACAGTTAAATTAATTATATATATATATATATAGAGAGAGAGAGAGAGAGAGCGGTTAACATAATTCACGGCTTATCCTACTTAACGTACGCGACAATCCTGGTCGTGGATTATCACGCATAGAACACATAATCACGCATGGACCTGGATTATCACGCATGGGACATGAATTATCACGCATAGGAACTTAATCACGCATGGAACCTTGAACAAAAGATAATCACGCAAGTTATCTATGTTAATCACGCACGTTATGTTCTTGTCGCGTACGTTAACGTACGTTAAGCAGTTTTGTACATTATACTTTCTCTCTCTCTCTCTCTCTCTATATATATATATATATATATATATATATATATAAACAAAATAAAATAGTCAAAATTTAGAAATTCAATTTGAAGGCACGTGGACACAAGCAAATCTCAACATATTTAATGTAAGTCTACGTATGCATGTAAATCTTAGCCTCTAGTTTCATATTGCTATATATAGAAACATGGAACAGTTCAAAAAGGCTCACAATTTTCCCTCATCTCTCTCGCTATTTATATGCTAATATGCATATCTTTTTTCTTTAATATTACACAAAAAGATCTGCCCCGTTTTAAGTGTTTTAACCCCTGATCACTGAGTAAATACCCTGTCTGATTGATTTAGGACCCACCACCGCATGTCAAGGCTCTGCACAACTAAGTACGTTGGGGTTCTGTCTCGTGACATGTTGATAAAGTTGAATTGGGTTACTATACCTAACGCGAGTGCATTATATATTTTATTAAATAGTACAACAACCCTCTTAAAACACCCCTGACACCCGTACACGTCCTAAAATATACCCCATATATGAGAACGGCCCTAAAATACCTTTATTTTATTAAAAATCAAATAAAACAAAATTCTATTGTCGCTCGCGGGGCGCGACACAGACAAGAGAGTCTGTCGCGGGCCGCGACCCCTTGGCACCAGGCCGCACCACAGCCCGCTACGTGGTGTGACACCCGGCAAGCCTATACCTGTGACTAATCGAGGCTAGGGCCTACCATATAGCCTCGCGGGCCGCGAAGGCCTCTCATGTTTCTCTACAGGGGCGCGAGGATGTCCCTAATCAGCCCTATAAATTGAGAAGTTCGACGTTCATTTGAATGTGTTCATTTTCTAAATCTCTCTCATAATTCTCTGAATAGTAGAAGTAACTCTCGGGTATAATACCCACTAAAAAGCGAAGCTCTGCCTCGTTGTAAGTATTTTAACCCCCGGTTACGTATTAGATACGCTACCCGATTGATCCAGTGCTCCGTAACGGCTGTCGAGGCTCGGCCTGACGTAGTCGTTGGAGTTCTGTCTCGGGGAGGGTATAACTAATGTAAATATGGGTTATTATACTAACGCGTATGCATTATTTAAAATTTATAGATTATAACCAGGAAGTCACAAGAAATTATCTAAAGTAGCAATGTGATTAATCTCCTTTTTGTAAACCTTTTTATAAACTATTTTTACAAAACCTTAAATATTTTACAATGTGAATAGCAGTGATTGAGTCTTTGTAATTCTTCAATTACTGCCGGTATGTTGGGCTTTTGTATACAAAATGTGGAACACGTTACCATTAGACAACGAGATAACCAATGTGTAATATGATCCACCAGTCAGGATTGACAGTACTGGATGAGTAATTGTGTAGATGTAAACATTGTAATCGCTCTCAATACTGTACACTGATAAAACCTGTTTTGATTAAACTGGGATTCACTCACCAGTATTTCCCACTGACAAAATGCATTTAAACGCGTTTCAGGTAACAAAATGTGAAAGCCAATTATAAGCCAGCTGGAGAGCACTGGAGGCTTAGAAAAGTGGCTATAAAAGTTACCTAAATAAATAGATGTTTTATTTAAATAAAATAGGGTTTATCCCTATAAAATGTGTGTACTTGAAACTTGGGAATTTCCCATGTGTTTAATACTATAAAAGTGTGATATTTTACTCTGATAAAATATTTCCTAACTACGGTCCTGATGAAAATTCCGCTGCCAAATTGATAAACACCGATACCACTTGACTGGCTCGCGGCTCCCGCTCCCAGGGTAGGGGTCGGGGGTTGTGACAGAAGGTGGTATCAGAGCCACTGGTTTAAGCCATTTAGGTGTTCTTTTAAAACCTAAAACTTAAACATTATGTTAGGAAATTAATATTATGTTATTCTGGGTAGATAAATCTTAATGCTCATATTATAATAATTATGTTTTCAGTTCACAGTATGAGTGACCAATATGATTAAATGTACCTATAGGCTTCCCAGGAAAACATATTATATTTCTAGTAAAATATAACATGTGCCTTATATTTTAACTACGCAGACACTTTTCTAGTTAGACTTACACTTTATGGTCTATAGTTTTATAACATAGGTTTATATTAACGAAAGTTTATATATTATAAAACACAGCCCTATATTAATTCCATAAATTTCATAAGATTAAATAAAAATGAGGATTTCTAGAGATTAAATCACCAAGTTTGAAAAAAAAAATGAAATATACAAACTTGTGGGGCTGATAATATAATATAATATAACTTAATTACAAGAAGAAAAAAAATTACTCACCGTGCAAAATCATATGAAAAATATACAATGGCATATTTGTAAATATATTTTAATTTAAGTTTTACTGTAGCTAAGATCTACCTCAAATTGTATATATATAATATTTATAACCGGAATGTAATTTTAGGTAACATAATACGTAAAATTTGTATCACCAAAGGACAGCATATAGTACAACTGTTTAAACTAAAGTGTCATAGATTAATATATTGTATTTATAAGTAGATACTTATATATACCTAAATATATACACATATATTTAAACAGAAAATGTATTTATATATATGTACCCCCTTCAACTATTTATATTATTAATATATTTCACTACAAAGGGTACTAGGGAGCCGCTAAAATAAGAACCACCTCCAGTTGTAAGAACCGCGAGAACCACTCTCAGCCAATCAGATTATGCCAACATAAAGGGTATTTTGGTCTTTTACCCCAAATGTCATATCTTCCCTCTCTCTTCATTTAATATACCTCTCTCCTCTTTATACCTCTCTCCTCTTTCCTCTTTCATCTTTCTTTTTCATTTTTCTTGTTCAAAATCTCTCTGCACATGAAGAAACCCCAATTCAAAAATCAAACCAACCCCAAATCATTATCATAATCAACAATCTCCAAAAAGTAAGAGGGAACAGGTGATTTTACCTTGACATTCGTCGGAACAGCCAACATTGCCGCCGCCTGAACCTCTACTGTCGCCGCCACCGTCGTCATCTCCGGCGGCTACAGTTGTCGTCTTCTTCTTCTATGAATCTTTCTCTCTCTTCTGCGACACTCTCTCTCTCTCACTTTCTCCATTTTCTGTGTTCGTCGCTCACCACCACCTGATGGTGGTGGTTGTCTTCTGAACTGTCGAAGCGAACACCCCCTTCTTCGTATGTCTGATGATGATGATGTTGCTGACGGCGGTGACAATCCTCCGGCGGTTCCTTTTTTTCCGGTAACTCCTCATAACTCATCTTTTCTTTTGTTTTTTTTAAGATCCGATGATGCTTCGGCCAGTGGGTGGTGGTTTCAGGTGGAACTTGGTGGTGGTCGATGATGTACGTGGTGTTGACGGCGGTGGACGTGGTGGCAGCGAAGTCTGCCAGCAATCGGTTTGGTGTTGGTGGGTGTGATTAAATTGTGAAATGATTGTTTTATTTTGTGTTAGTGGTATGAAATGGATATGGATCTTTGAAATTTTGTTGAAATTGTTATGAAATTGCAAGATTTTGATTCAGTTGTTACCTTTAAAAGGTTTGAGTTATTAATTAGTTGCCTAAAAAAACCCTTTTGTTTGTAGTTTCTTCTTTCTAAAGTAGTTGGAACAATGTTGTTTGACAACGTTTTTGTTCCGTTCGTTGTATGTAAATGACTTGTTTCAAGTGTTCGTTTCGGGTCAACAGTGATTTTGGTTCGGGTTAGTTTTGAGTCAGAAAGTTTTTGTAAAAAAAAAAAAACTTAAACCGTAAATTTTTTAACGTAAACCGTAAATTTTTTAACGTAAAACGTAAAATGTTTAACGTAAAAAGTTTTACGTAAATCGTAAAACGTAAAAATTTTAACGTAAAACGTAAAAAGTTTTACGTAAAATGTAAAACGTAAAAAGTTTTACGTAAAACGTAAAATTTTTAACGTAAAACGTAAAAAGTAAAAAGTTTAAAAAGTTTAACGTAAAACGTAAAAAGTGTAAAAAACGGCGCGTTAAAAAAATGTGAAAAAACGGCGCGTTAAAACGATGTGTAAAAAAACGTTTAAAAACGGCGTGTAAAAAACGGCGCGTTAAAAAAACGTGTAAAAACGACGCTTGAAAAAACGGCGCGTTAAATAAATGACGCTTGAAAAAGCCTGGCGTAAAAACGGCGCGTTAAAAAACGACGCTTGAAAAAGCTCGGCGTGCAAAAACCGGCGCGCAAAAAAATTTGTCTTTGTTAAAAAAATTTGAATTTAAAAATTCTGTTAATAAAAAATTCTTTTTAAATAATAAAAAGTAATATAATAAAACAAAAAAGTAATAAAAAAATAATAAAGACAAAAAGACAAAATAGAGTAATTTTATTAAAGTACCCTTTTGAATTAAAATATTAAAGACATAATAAGACAAAATGTATTTAATATTCATTTTATTTACTTTTAATCCCATCCATCCATCTTTTCGATCTAATGGTTAGGAACTGGTTCTCGCGGTTCTTACAACTGGAGGTGGTTTTCATTTTAGCCGTCCCCAAGGGTACTAATATCTAAATATATGTATCTTTTAAACCAATATGGACAAGACAGTATATACCAATGATAAATTGAATAAATTTATCCAAATAAATATTTGTACTATATAATAAAATAAATATCAAATTTTATACATTTAAATCTATAACATGGATCAAAGAAAGTATAGATTCAAAAGATTTTTATATATATTATAATAATCATATATATAAATTTCGTGTTTTTAATCTCTATCATTTAGAATACTAAATTTTCATTTTCTTTAAAAGAAGAGAAAAGATGGGTCTGATGGTTTATACAATCGGTACACATAAGAGAGATTAGATAATTAAATTCTAAAAGCAAAGATATTACAAATTGAAATACATCTTTTCTTACTCGATTTAAATTAATATTTTATTTATGTTCTAGTTATTATTTCATTTTTCAAACTAGAATTAAAATGGATACTCCACATAAAGATATTGACTCAAATGTGTATTTAATACACTTATATAGTTTATTTAAAGATCAAATTATGGTATTAATAAATTACTATTATTATTGTTTGATATATATATATATATATGCATATATATGTATTTACGAAATTACTCAATATATTTAGAATCAAATTTTGAAACATCAAACCTTGTATTGCTTACTATAATACTTCTTTGAATAAATAATATAATATACAATAAATTGAGAGTTAAGTTTTAATATTTTAAACCCATATGGTTCAACCCACTAGTTAAAAATGAAATTGTTCCCATGAATCCAGAAAATTTATATTTGATTAATTTATTTTCTTTAAATATTTTGTTGATCCATCCTTTAATTCCAAAATATTATGTTCAATAAATTTAACAGAAGTTTATTCCAATATGTTACTTTTATAAAAGGGTAAATAAAGATAGGGGAATAAGCTTGATAATTGGTACCATCGGATATATATAAATTAAATAATTTAATATTATATATATATATATATATATATATATGTGTGTGTGTGTGTGTGTGTGTGTGTGTTTGTTTGTATATATATATATATATATATGTATTATGTAAGTTTTGATATTAACAAGAGATTTGAAATTTTATGTTTCTAAATATATACATAGAATTTCTTGATAGTATACACAATATAATAATCAAATATCTTCTAAAGATAAACATAAGAGAAAATTTCACGGGCGATTCATATAAAAACATGAAGTCATATAAGAATAAATCTTGAAACGTATTATAAAATACCATCTGTCTCAATAAAATATTATGTGCATCGGAATCTAATAATATAGAAGTATAAATAAAGTTAGCTATAAGCGTACTCAGCGAACTTAACCCTAGTATCAATGGAGACAATAATATTCTTATCAGAACTTCATTTTCCCAAACAAAAGAAAGTCATAACCATAACAATATCTATGCTAAAACAAAAGAGTTAGGATATTGATATTTACTCGTAACACCCAGAATAGTATTTAGACTTGAACCTAAGAAAAATACCTTCGTATAAGCTTCAAGATAAACTATATTACTTGTGTAGATAAAGTGGGATGGGTGTTGGTATGCCGTGAGGATGATGACTAGAACAGTGCAAGTATGATAAATAAGCAATAACACCTGGCCACTGTTATTTCTTGTTTATTAGTACTACTCGGTTCTAGAATATGATCCATCATGAGAATACTAATTTCCTTGTGACTTGTTATAAGCTATAATAAATGATGCACTTTTAAAATCATGATTTGAGAGAAATTCTATTTAAGGGAAATACAATGATAACTACCTCTCCGGCAAAACTGGGTATGGTGTAGTAGACTCTCCAGCCTGTCCGGGTAAGATGGGGGTACCGGTGAGACCAGGTAAGATGGGGTATATGTTATGTTAACGGAATTCCCTAAATAGTACCCTGGCCTGATATCTGACCTGTTTTTGGAAATATGAATCTGTTAAATACATTTGACCTTATGAATGGTGTGTATATTACTGTATGTAAAATATATGATTATATAGATATATATATATATCTATAAGGTAATCCAAAGACCATAATGATTGACAATTAGGAATTAATCACGAACAGGGTGTCAATAACAATTTTAGATTTATTCATCATGAATCTCTCGTATACATCTATAATTCCGATATCAAACATTATTTTGTTTGATCATCCGTCTCGTAACTCGTGCGAAAGATGAACGACGGGAACCCTTTAAATTGAGACGCCATCGAAATTATAAGAATTCCCCTTACATTACCTTAGATTATTAACGCATTGGGAAACCTGTAACTAGAAGTTGTGCTAAGACACAAAACATCTTAAAACTTAAACAAATGATAGTAATTTTACCTTCATTAGAAACTCTTGAGAAAATAAGAGTCTCAAAACATAGAGAATAGTTCTGGTCAAAATTCAAAGCAAGGACCAGAATATACTTAAGAACTAGGATCAGTGACAAACTAAAGGTATTCCTCCACATTACAATGAATCTCGAGGACGAGATTTAAAACAAGGTGGAGAGGATGTAACATTTCCAAAATTTTATTTATAAAAATTTAAAATAAAGTTATTAAACGAATAGATCATGGGTAAGTTGACCAATAGAAATATGAGGTATTTTGGGAGAGCGTAGGAACCGTTTAATAATTAAATTATAAAAAATACATTATATTTAAACTTGCTCCGTTTTTAATGAAACTTGGTTCAAAATGTATATACAAATATTCTCGTTCTAATGGCATACTCATCACTTTAGGAAACGTCATATTTTAGAAGTTATAAGCGCCAAATGATTGAAACAGTTAAATTATATATATATATATATATTTATATATATGGACAAAATAAAATACTCAAAATTTAGAAATTCAATTTGAAGGTACGTGGACACAAGCAAATCTCAACATATTTAATGTAAGTCTACGTATGCATGTAAATCTTAGCCTCTAAGTTTCATATTGCTATATATAGAAACATGGAACAGTTCAAAAAGGCTCATAATTTTCCCTCGTCTCTCTCGCTATTTATATGCTAATATGCATATCTTTTTTCTTTAGTATTACACAAAAAGATCTGCCCCGTTTTAAGTGTTTTAACCCCTGATCACTGAGTCAATACCCTGTCCGATTGATTTAGGACCCACCAACGCATGTCAAGGCTCTGCCCGACTAAGTACGTTGGGGTTCTGTCTCGTGACATATTGATAAAGTTGAATTGGGTTACTATACTTAACGCGAGTGCATTATATATTTTATTAAATAGTACAACAACCCTCCTAAAACACCCCTCACACCCCTACACGTCCTAAAATATACCCCGTATATGAGAACGGCCCTAAAATACCTTTATTTTATTAAAAATAAAATAAAACAAAATTCTATTGTCGCTCGCGGGGCGCGACACAGACAAGAGAGTCTGTCGCGGGCCGCGACCCCTTGGCACCAGGCCGCACCACAGCCCGCCACGTGGCGTGACACCCGGCAAGCCTATACCGGTGACTAATCGAGGCTAGGGCCTACCCTATAGCCTCGCGAGCCGCGAAGGCCTCTCCTGTTTCTCTCGCGGGGCGTGAGGATGTCCCTGATCAGCCCTATAAATTGAGAAGTTCGACGTTCATTTGAATTCGTTCATTTTCTAAATCTCTCTCAAAATTATCTGAATAGTAGAAGTAACTCTCGGGTATAATACCCACTAAAAAACGAAGCTCTGCCTCGTTGTAAGTATTTTAACCGCCGGTTACGTTTTAGATACGCTGCCCAATTGATCTTGTGCTCCGTAACGGCTGTCGAGGCTCGGCCCGACGTAGTGGTTGGAGTTCTATCTCGGGGAGGGTATAACTAATGTAAATATGGGTTATTATACTAACGCGTATGCATTATTTAAAATTTATAGATTATAACCAGGAAGCCACAGGAAATTATCTAAAGTAGCAATGTGAGTAATCTCCTTTTTGTAAACCTTTTTATAAACTATTTTTACAAAACCTTAAATATTTTACAATGTGAATAGCAGTGATTGAGTCGTTGTAATTCTTCAATTACTACCGGTATGTTGGGGTTTTGTATACCGCATGTGGAACACGTTACCATTAGACAACGAGATAGCCAATGTGTAATATGACTCACCAGTCAGGATTGACAGTACTGGATGAGTAATTATGTAGATGTAAACATTGTAATCGCTCTCAATACTGTACAATGATAAAACCTGTTTTGATTAAACTGGGATTCACTCACCAGTATTTCCCACTGACAAAATGTTTTTAAACGCGTTTCAGGTAACAAAATGTGAAAGCCAATTAGAAGCCAGCTGGAGAGCACTGAAGGCTTAGAAAAGTGGCTATAAAAGTTACCTAAATAAAGAGATGTTTTATTTAAATAAAATAGGGTTTATCCCTATAAAATATGTGCACTTGAAACTTGGGAATTTCCCATGTGTTTAATACTTTAAAAGCGTGGTATTTTACTCTCATAAAATATTTCCTAACTACGGTCCAGATGAAAATTCCGCTGCCAAATTGATAAACACCGATACCACTTGACTGGCTCGCGGCTCCCGCTCGCAGGGTAGGGGTCGGGGGTTGTGACAAGAAGCTTATCGAGGCAAACGAAACCAACAATTATGGAATACATTCGTGTCTAAGCACAATAAAAAGTTAAAGGTAATCACGATAAATATAATCAACCAATAGTGAGATTATTCTATATCACATGAAAGTATTAAATTAAAATGAACACCTAACACAAAGCCATACCTGTTCGAAAACGACTACCAAACTGCAATTAAACCAAACCAAATCGAATTGAGAAGGGTGATGTATGGAATCCATTTAGTTCGGACATAATCCAAATCGAATCCAATATGTCTAAACCGAAAGAAGTCAATAAAAACTCCAAAATTTCATTGTGGCATTTGATCGAGCAACCTATGTGCACTTCAATGAAATCAGTTTCAACATATAAATCAAAATACCAATACACCCAAATGCAACAAACCATACAAGAATCCGTTGAAATCTAAAAAAATAAACCAAAAAGAAACAATTTTAACATTTTCATTACTTGAGTAAAGTGTGAAAAACTTGAAGTAAAGTGTCAAAATTGAAAATAATCAAAAGGAACTTACAGAGATGATAATATAACCTCATATTAGTTATATATGACACAAAAACCCTAAAAATCAAAGAAGAAATCAGTTAGAAATACTACATCAAAATGAAAATAATCAAAAATAAGAATAATATAGAGCCACTTACGAAGATGATAAACAACATAACGGTTGCTGGTGACAGTCAAAAATCTTGAAAAACCACTAATCATTCAAAAAATAAAGATTTAGATGAAGTTTTAGGACAAAAAAATTATAGATGTAGGGTAAAATCAATGACTTGACACAGGTTTACCACTTCTGTCATCATGGCGTCCTCTGAAAAACCCTAACCAGGTTACACCCACAAGATCTGAAACACCATTGAATAAAGCATGCCTAAATCTGAAAAACTAATATTGATTTCAGAACTATTAATCGATAAAACATTAGAAGTTTTGCTTTGTTTGTTCAATTTCGGAAATTGAAAAACCCTAATCGGGTGATACTAGAAGATGAAGCTGCCTACAAAATAAAAAATCTCTTCAATCGAGAAGAACAGCTAAACAAAAATCAAGATTACCTGATGGTTTGATTTACAGACGATTGAAGAAGAGGAACAGCAATGCTTGAAGAGGAGTACTGGAGAAGAAGGAGAGATGTAGGGTTTTTTTTAGGAGAAGAGGAACAACACTGCTTGAAGAGGAGTACTGGAGAAGAGTTATGAGAATATCCAGAAGCGTGAAGGAGAAGAATGAATATTAGGGTTTAGGAAAAAAGGGGATGGAGGTACTGTTGGGCGGGAAAAGGCAAAAAGTGATGCCCTAATCAAGTGACACGTTAGCCCAAAAAACTTTTATTTATTATATATAATAGATTTATAATGTTGTCAGAGTAATGATCAGGCGAAAGGGTTGTGAGAGAGAGAAGACCAACAAATGGCTCCATTTATTTATATTAGTTGGTTGGGTCATGGATGAGATCCCATTATTAATAGCTCTCGTCCAATTCGACCTATTGACATGCCACGATCAATGGGTAAACCTTATTATGGGAGGAGCACCTAACAAGAAACCATAATAAAAGGTGTAGAAAAAAAAACATTTTTGGATTCGAAATAGGTTCTAAAATTGATTTGATACCAATGACGAAACCAGATCTTGAGAAAATTGTCCCAATCCAATTCGATCTATTGGTTACTGGTATGAGATCATACAGGTTGAAACCAGCTTAAATCCAAACCGGTTTTGGCCCAGATCCAATCCCAATCCAAATTGATTTGCATGCTTTGTCACTCGATCTTGTCCAAAAAACAATTCGAACCAACTCAAATCGACTTTGATTATTCTTCCAGAATGCGGTTTCATTTCGAATCGGTTTTGACGTACGTTGACCAAAACCAAATAGCCTTGGCTCAAAATCCGGTTTTTGCGCCTCTAGTAACATATAGAGCACCATTATATTTTGTACCCAAGTAAGGAATGTTTAATAGTGTCCAATGGGTATATGTCAAGTGGAGTCCACTATTTTTTTACCGTGTTTAGTTTAACTTAAATTTGCCCATGTTACTTATGTATGGTCCAATCAAAATATTGAAAATCACCAATTTTGTTGTTATTTAGGGAGTGCTATATTTTGATGAAGATGCTAAAACAAATTTACATTGCGATATCTCATGTTCGTGGATTATTTTGTACTCATTTACTATATTATTCGTTTTATATGATTTTGTAAAGAAATAATGCTTTTGTTATTTATTTTAGATTTCGAAATGAAATAACGTGCTTATTTTTATTGGAATTTTGACGCGAATTATTTCGCATGGGTGATACCGGTGTACGATCACAATTTGTTTAAATTACAATATTCTTTTTCGTCATTACGCTTCGACGTTCAGAGCCAAGCCGTAGACGCACGGAATTAAACACATATACATATCATTTTGGTTAATATCACAACTTTATTTTTTGGGATTTTCTTTATTAGTTGTCATAGTGTGTGATACTGACTAAATTCCCACCGCCTCCCCACCATAACATGCGAGTTTAATAGCCCTAGTTTTTAATTATTTCTAATCTCGTTCTTAGACCCACATTACTTTATTATTTGAATTAATTACATAAAAGACCCGTGTTAATTGTGTTGAGCATCACTTCCGTTTCTATGATCTCGCAGGTCATTTATAATTCGGTTTTACATGCTTCAACATGCTTTGTTTAAAACTCATTTTTTTTTTCATTATCATCATTTATACTTCATATATTCAATAAACCCTTTTTGGATCTCTATATAACAACTTTAAGAAATCAATAAATAAAACAGTGTAACATCAAGCTATATACCTTAAAGCTTTCCTTTGAGTCGCGTATCACCAACGGCTTAATCATTCAGCTTATCCTTCGAGTCGCCTAGAATGTACAACCCAACTAATCATTAAATTGCCATTATGATAACCATTTTCATTATATTTGCTAATAATCAATTCATATGGTTCTCATCAAGTTTTTCTCATACATTACTAGCATACAACTTTCACTTAGGCAATTTATCATAGACCTTATATGCATAATTTTTTTAGTTTTTCCTTTAGTTAAGTTTATGAACTTCCTATGCCCAATTTCATAACATTATAAACATGCTTTCACAAGAATTCAATCAATGGCACAATTATATCTATGATGATCATTACATTAAGCTAGTTCATATAACAAATTTGGGTTTTTTCATGTTAAGATCAAAAACCTACTTCATCATACAAATACATAAAACCCTAACACCTTGTTTATAAAATATGGTGATCCTAAACACACACACACACACACATATATCTCATCAATTTCATCATACAATCTATAATCCTTTCAAGAATTGGGATTCATTGATTTCCATCTCATTCACCACTTTACCAAAAACAAAATTTTCAAAATACCTTATGATCCCCAAGCTTAGATGATCAGAAATTTCAACTCATGCATAAGATCCTAGTCCCCTTTTCCATTCAATTTGTGACAAGATTATGGATTAGGTTCTTCCCTCTCGTTCTCCTCTTTGGGTCGACACACACACACACACATCAGATGTGTGTTGTTTCAATTTGATTGTTTTAAAACGTTAAGTTTCCATTTAGTCAACTTTAGTCCCTCAAGTTTGGTTTTCATTATAAAAGGTTATAACCTATTCTTTTTATTGAAATTTCACATATATCTAACTAGGTCCAATATTCCTAGTATCAAACTTATTTTACTATAATATATATATATATAGGGTAGGGATAGTGTAAAAAGAGCTTAAAGTGTGAGAGGTGTAAGAAGTGTTTTAAACCATTAGATCTTTGATCTAATGTGATGTGTGCAAAATGCAACATACAAATTATATCAAATGATGCATAAAACTAACCCTTTTTTAGTGCTAATGTTGGAAAAAGTGTGTTTTTGTCTTCCTTTTGTATTTTCAGGATTAAATGAGCTCAAATGAACAAAAGAAGCAAAAATGCAGCTAAATCTAACAATAATATAAGAAAAGGAATAAACGTGGCATGCCCGACCCCCTGACAGCATCTTCCCAAGCAAAAACAAGAGAACAGAAGGCTTAACACGCCCCGTGCTCAGTGAGCACGGGGGCGTGCCCAAGTGTCTACAGTAAAGGCGAGTCGGATCCAAGTGATTCATCTTGTCTATCTGTTTTTATTTTTATTTTTATTTTTCAGCATTTTTAGTTTTTATTTTCTAGTTTAAAACCTTTTTTCTAAACTTTTGATTTGATTAGACGTTGAGGATAAGCCGGTACTAAAAGCTCTTGTGTCCTTGGACGACCTCGGTATCTTACCAACACTATACTACGCTCACGATGGGTGCACTTGCCCATATGTGTGTTTAGTGTTAGTAAAATATCGTGTTTTATAAATTAAAAACTTGACCAAAGTGTAAAAAGGGCTAAAAATATACATTAAAAACTATACGACACTTACACGCATCAAGTTTTTGGCGCCGTCGCCGGGGACACAAGGATTTTAAGAAAGTTAGGAATCAACGGCCTAATCGTTTTTTCTTATTATTCTTTTTTTTATGATTTTTCTTAGATTTTCAGCTTCTGCAGAACTCAGCACGGGTCGTGCTCGCTGAACACTCCCCGTGCCCAATCTTTGGTACTGGCAATCCTGTTTTAAGTCAGACAGTAGCTGAACACGGGGCCGTGCCCACTCAACACGCCCCGTGCCCAAGTATCAGTTACTGAAAACAGAACCGTAAGATCCCGACGGTTGGTAATTTCTGACACAAACATGAGTGATACTGATTTTTTTTACTATCGGCCCTCTTATGGTACGTGGTGTCAAATATGTGGTGGCAATCATAAAGATTTAGAATGTTATTTTCTAAATTATAAGCACCACTATATAGACCCATTGTTTTCCTATAGCCTTAAGAGGGGCGAAAATAAAAATAATCCTTATATCTCCCTCGAATGCTCTCAATCAACCCTTATAGGAGAAATGCTTCTTGACGAATTATTTCAAATGGAAGACCTAATTCTTAATTGGGTAAAGGAACTTGAGATGGATATCATTAATTCATCTCAAGAAGATACCCAAGAAGAATTGTTGAGAACGCATTCGAATAAAAACAACTTCGTTGCTCCCGATATCACCTCTAACTCTGGCGAAGACTTGAGCGATAGTCGTCCCTGTGTCGATTGTGCCGTAAAGGACTCCCCATCGACTTCGTTTGATGCATACATAGACCTGAGCGATTCGGCATACACCTTCTTTAACGAGAGCCCGGGAAAGGGTTGGACTTGTCCACCTACATTTAGCATAGGAATCACCCTTACCGACAACCTCTTGCGTTCTCATCTAAATCTAGAGCAATTAAGGTATCTCAGGCACTTCGGGGTTGTTCCGTCCAGTAAGGAACCACCCGATCCGGATAAATTCCTTAGAAATAGACGAAACTTCATAAACAGCCTCTAGACACGGGGTCGTGTCCTGGTCAGCACGCCCCCGTGTCC
Source organism: Helianthus tuberosus (assembly GCA_030545235.1). Lineage (NCBI taxonomy): Eukaryota > Viridiplantae > Streptophyta > Magnoliopsida > Asterales > Asteraceae > Helianthus > Helianthus tuberosus. The sequence continues at coordinate 129,932,228 of CM060434.1, read as the reverse complement.
ACCAAAAGATTCCCGTCTGACTTTTTGTCAGAATACAGACAAAATGTGTCAGGATCTTGTCTGCACACGGGGCCGTGTCCAGCCGACACGGGGCCATGTGCAGCATGCTGTCGTTTCTATAAAGGCAGCAAGATTCCTGCACATTTGGACCACTCCAAAGACAAAGATTTGCTGGGATCTTCACACATACCATCCTAGGTATATTCTAAAGAAGGTTCTCAACAACTATCTTGTCTTTTCCACTTTTATCCATTACCTTCTTCTTCAATTTTTCCTCAACACCTCCATTAGAGCTTGAAATCACCATGATTCCAAGCTTTATGGTGATGTTTGTTAGATTTTTATTCAAGGAATCTTGCTAAAAATAAGTTCTACAACAGTGTTTTAAGTTATTTCTGCTTAAAATTGCTTTAAAAATCATGAAAATAATTTAAAACTCCAAGATTTCTTGTTCCAAAAATCTGCAGACATCTGAACACGGGGCAGTGCTCAATAAGCACGGGGCCGAGGTATTGTTCCAATAAAATTGAACTCTTTTCGGTCTGTTTTCTCAGAATGGCGAGCAGAACTAGCGGAACATCTTCATCGCACTCCAGGAACAACCGATAAGGGAGTAGGTCATCAACGGTTGAAGACTCTCTTGTAAACTACGTTTACGCTTTAAGAGAGGCCATTGATGAGATGACGGGAGTGGAAGAAGCATTGGTCGACCGTATCAATCATTTGACGGTGGGGCTAGAGGGATGTCTTCGGGAGGTCAACCTTTTGCACCAAAGGGTTGAACCTTCTCGCTTCTCCTCCTTTGGTACCAATGCATGGAATGTGGTACCGGAAGTCATCATACCGGCCGAGTGGTACACCATACACCCGGAGCCCCCTCGAGATATATTACAAGGGGTTCCGGTTGGTGTCACTCCCCCTCCGCAAGATGTTGAGGAAAATGAGGCTGCCTTCTTCCTCCCAAGAGAGATAGAAGAATGACTTTAACAACATCTAGGGAATACCCTTCGGTCCGGAGTTCTACAAAGCTTTTAAATACCGGAAAGCCATTTCCGAAATTTTGATTCCTATTGTAAAAGTAGAACTCCTTAGGATGATTTTATGTATCACTTGACCTATCTATCTTAGGATTCTTAGTTTTTATTTTTCTGCTTTGTTTTTAATTTTCTAGAACCCTATGTAATGTGCTAGTTTTAATGAAATGATGGTTTAATTGGTGTTTGGATGATGTTGTAATGGGTAAAACACACTCGGGATGGTGAAGGATACCAAGGGAGACTTGAACCAGCACCCCATGCACAAAAACAGAGCCTCCCGCTAATTTTTCTTCATTACAGCAAGTTCGGCACTGGCCGTGTCCAGCCAACACGGCCCCGTGCTGAACCATCTGTAGAAAGTCGCCCAGTTCAGGTAACTGGACACGGGGCGTGTTCACTGAACACGCCCCCGTGCCCAGGCTTCTGTTACTTTTTACTAATTTTTGTTACTGGCAACCTGAACACGGGGTCGTGCCCGGACACCACGGGCCCGTGTCCAGATGCCCAGTAACATAAAAATTTGTTTTTAAACACACTTTTACACATTCAATCAACCTAAAAACTTATTTTTGGGACACATTGAGGACAATGTGTAATTTAAGTGTGGGTGGATGCTAAAACCTTGAATTTTGCAAGTCCTAATTACAAGCCTTACACAAAACTCTATTGGAACCGCTAAACACCCCAAATTTTTTCAAAATATTTTCATTTTTTTACTTGTCTTGGTTTAACTTGGGAATTACAAGTTCTAAAAAGTTTATATTTTTACAAATTTACAACTGATAGTATCGTGATAAAAAGAACCAACATAAGAAAATTATGAAACGGCATGACAAATCTAGTTAAAATTTGATTATATATACTTGATCACAAAAAACCCATTCCCACAAAAAGTGAGTTTTGAGCCTTTATTGAGCATAAATACACATCTTTAAACTAAATGCTCATTTTTTCGTTTCTTGTGTGAATAGCCGCTTGGCTCTTACAACTCTAGAACTTGCCACGACGATACATTCCCGGTCCTTACCAACTTAAACCTAAGTAAATGATGGAGGCATTAGGACTAACCATTTTTCTTTCAACACCATTATTTTCTTTTTTTTACCACCTACCCAAAATCCCCCTAGTTAACCCCTTTGAGCCTAAACCTTTTCATTTCTTAACCCAAATCAAACACCCTTTTTACCCACCAAAACCCTTTTTCATTTTAAACCCTTTATTTTAGTAACAAATCTCGGTTTTCTTGTGACATCCTTATCAAAAAAAAAATCTAATAGAGAAGAAAAGAAAAATGAAGCTAGCAATAAACAAACAAAGCTCATCAAAAGAAGGCTTGTTTGAATAATACTTCATTAGAATAAAAATCACAAAAACAAAATGTTTTACGAAAACCGACGCTTTTTACGCCTTTCGCCCTTTTTATACTAACCACTAACCCAACCACCTACCTTTAACCCAAGCCTAACCCTTCCCCCAAAAAGTCCTCTTGATATTTACAAATGTTTATCGTTAGAAAGGAGGAGGATTGATTGCTTGGCAAGCTTATTGTAGGAGTAAGTTCCATGCCGCTCTCGAGTGCTTCACAAAAATACACCTTCGGCCGAGTGTTGAGTGATCCCCCGTGAGGTATGTGAACTTGTATATAAATGGAATTTTAAAGAGACATGTTATGCCCTAATAAGTAATTTATCTTATGTAATGTTCTAAATAAATCATGACGAATAGGATTGTAAATAAAATAAAAATAAAACCTAATAAAGAATTTTGGAATCCCGACACTCTATGACAAGCCCAAAAAACCTTTTCTTCTACCCATTCCATTTGGGAGTGTAAGCCACATTGTAAAGAGTTTTGCTTAGGACAAGCAAAAATTCAAGTGTGGGGGTATTTGATGTGTGCAAAATGCAACATATAAATTACATCAAATGTGGCATAAAACTAACCCTTTTTAGTGCTAATGTTGGAAAAAGTGTGTTTTTGTCTTCCTTTTGTATTTTCAGGATTAAATGAGCTCAAATGAACAAAAGAAGCAAAAATGCAGCCAAATCTAACAATAATACAAGAAAAGGAATAAACGTGGCATGCCCGACCCCCCGACAGCATCTTCCCAAGCAAAAACAAGAGAACAGAAGGCTTAACACGCCCCGTGCTCAGTGAGCACGGGGGCGTGCCCAAGTGCTGCAGAAAAGACAAAGCTGTAGAAGCTTCTATCACCCACCGCGGGGGCGTGCCCAGCGCACACGGGGCCGTGGTCAACGCAAAGATTCGCAGAATCTAGGCAAATCTTGATAATACAGATACGCTTCTGCACACGGGGTCATGCCCAGCGGACACGGGGGCGTGGTCAACTAATGCAGACAAACTGCAATTAATGAAGAAAGAGAAGATAGGTGGACACGGGGTGTGCCCAATGGACACGGGGCCATGTCCGGGCTTCTATGCAGGCTATAAATAGGGGTGCTTGGCTCACTAGCAAAACATCCCTTGGCAAACCACCTCTCTCACACTTCACCCACCCACCACCACCATCACAACCCACATCCACCACCATCATCCATCATAGAGTGTGTGAGTAGTCTCGGGATCCAAGATTGATCGTAAGAGTTCTTGACAATCAAAGGCCGTGTTTGCCTAAGTCTCTTACATCACTTGGTGAAGAAAAGTGTTTAGTGTAATATTTTTTATTTTTAATCTTTTCGCACTTTTTATTTGGTTATGTATTAATGACTTTAATAACTAGTTTCTTATATTGAAGGTGAATCTTTCTTATCATTTGTCCGTGGTGTCTTGGTGTTATTTTACTGTCTATATAAAATAAAAGATTTACACCATTCATATCTCCACGGTCTATATGGAGATATGTTGGCTACCTGGTCGTGGGTTAAGGGAATGGTTTGGTAAGAGTCTTGCCTTGTTCAGTGTATAGATCCTGCAAGGACCTGGGTCAAGTTTAGTAGGACCTCCTTCAATACCCACTGGTATTGGATGGCAGGGGTCCAAACTTCCTGATCCCCTCATATGTAAACTACTATTAAAACTTTAACCCGGCTATTTAGGATTGTATCCCTGCTGACTCAAACTACTTAGACGAGGGTAACGTCACCTTCAAAAGATGGGCCTACCACAATATGCATTAATAACTTAATTAATTATCTTTCAATAATCCAACCCTTTAGGATTGTATCCTTGCTGACTCAAACTACTGGGTTGAGGGTAACGTCACCTCCAAAAGAGGGGCCTACTACAATAACTAATATAATCTCTTAAAAAGTGCAAAAGTGCGAAAATAATCAAAGGTTACACTAAAGGCGAGTCGGATCCAAGTGATTCATCTTGTCTATCTATTTTTATTTTTATTTTTATTTTTCAGCATTTTTAGTTTTTATTTTCTAGTTTAAAACCTTTTTCTAAACTTTTGATTTGATTAGACGTTGAGGATAAGCCGGTACTAAAAGCTCTTGTGTCCTTGGACGACCTCGGTATCTTACCAACACTATACTACGCTCACGATGGGTGCACTTGCCCATATGTGTGTTTAGTGTTAGTAAAATATCGTGTTTTATAAATTTAAAACTTGACTAAAGTGTAAAAAGGGATAAAAATATACATTAAAAACTATAGGACACTTACACGCATCATAATGGTTGAGATTAAATGGGACCAAATTGTAAATTGTGTTTTAATTATTTGGACTGATTTGACAATTATAGTGGTAATAATGTCTTTTTATATGTTTCAAATAAGTTAACCACTCCTAAATTCCAGCGATCCTTGTCCATCCTTATTCTACGAATCCGGAAACATGTAACTGCTACCAGAAAATATAACACCATAACACTATATAACACTATATAAACACTATACAACACTATACAACACAATATAACACTATGTAATACTATATTACACTATACATCCATCATAGACCTGCTACCAGAAAATATAACACTATAACACTATATAACACTATACATCCATCATAGAACTTGATAGGTCCGTAAACGATCCGATTTCAGTCTCTGTTCGGTATAAAACATGAGACGGGTGATTTTGAGCCAAGAACAAAGATAAACAATAGAAATATAGATAATTTCATTGATTTGGATAAAGAAATACAAAACTAATCATCCACCCCGGGTGAGCTCCCCCGGGGTGGTGGCTCACAAAATGCACACCTCACAAATGAGGTCTAGTACTCTATATATAGCCCCTGAGCCTTGTCCTCCAAGCAAGCCGCCTCTTGCTTGGAAAACCTAATAAACTCACTAAAACATGCTGCTATCACAAATAAAAACGCCAACCTAATAAAAACAATAAAACAGCTAAACTAAATCCTTCATAATTGATAACATCATTCTCCATTTTGACCCAACAATATTCCCCCGAGAATGATGCTATCAATTCTTCAAATGATCTTCAGAAATAAATCTGACGTTGCTTTGGATCTTCAGAAATCAGCTGAAAATAAAATATCTTTCATTGGCGTTTTCCCCCGCAAATGTAGACCCTCCAAATTAATTCAAGATTCACACTGAATCGGCAACTCCCACTGTGTGTAAGCTTTACGCCCGATAGAACATCTCTACTATAACTGGCATGTGATAAAGGTTCGAACCTCCAACGATCGAAATAAAATAATCCGCTTCTTTTTGAAAATCTTCAACTCGGTCAAAACTTTAAAACCCCAAAGTCGTAATATTTTCTTTCGGCCCTTGTAATAATCTTGTACTCCTGGCCCAAAACTGATTAAAATTCTAGGCTCCACAAATAAACTTTTAAGACCCGGCCAGATGCTCACACTTTAATCAAATGATGTGCTCATCCAACAGAAATACTGATGCTCATACCTTGAAACTAATATGATGTATGTGTGACCCTAAAAGAACGATGTAATAAAATTCTTAAACCAATTGTGGGCCCCATCATACAGTCACCAATCACGGCCCTAGCATGCATCCCTATCCATTCCATTAAACAAACTTTGGGCTACACATATTGCATTAACCTGAATAAAACAAACTAGTCACAAAGCCCACCACACCTAATTATGGCCCAATCATTTGGGAGGGTCCAATCATGGGAATTAGGGTATGCGTGAAACAGCCGCCACCTTTGCATCTCCAGCAGACACCATCAACTTTCCACCGTGCACACCAGCACCATCTGCCACCATCATTTCTACCGTGCACCACCGTTGCTATCCCCGTAAATCACCGTGTATAACAGCCAACACCACCATTAGCACCCCACAACTTTGCAATCTGCCATCATCATCTTCATAACCTTCAATGATCAGAACCGAACAACACCATCGATAAAACCCACTAACGCCACCATGCTCCGTCATCTTCTGTTACCGGAAAAACAAATCCCAACGCCACCCTCAATCTGCCACTTCCCTATGAAGAAACAGAATGGTAACAACCATGAAACCCCATCCGCCATCCTCATTTCTTTTACCACCATGACTCACTACCGTCCAGTATCACCGGCGATACCCCTGACCAGAAAAACCAATTACAGTTGCAAAACCGACAGCCACCACGGATCGGAACACTCAGACCGTCATTCTTCACTCTTTGCGTTTTCTCTCTCTAACCAACCCTCTCTTTTCTTTCTACGATTAACAATAACACACATGGGTGGTTAATGACGACTGTTAGGTTTGTGGTTTTCGGTGGTTTCAGTGATGGAGAAGGTGGTTAATCGGTGTAGGTTGGTGATGATGGCGGTGTAGGATGGTGGTTGGCGTAGTTGTGGTGGATGTGGTGTTCTTTGATAGCGTACGGTGGTCGGAATTGAAGTGAGTGATGGTGGATCGGTGGTAACAAACATCAACCAGAATCCAAAAGAATCTGTTTCCCGAAACCTTGATGAACAAGATTGGTTTTTTTTTTTTTTTTACTCTCTGCACTTCAAAGAACAAAAACACTGATGAACAAATACGCCAGATCTGAAATAGCTCAAAACATGTAGATCTGCACTCATTTACGTCTCCGGCGGGGTTTCCGGTGAAGATCCGACCGAACCGAAAACTGAAACGAGCCACCGAGGCTCTGATACCAAATGATAGGTCCGTAAACGATCCGATTTCAGTCTCTGTTCGGTATAAAACATGAGACGGGTGATTTTGAGCCAAGAACAAAGATAAACAATAGAAATATAGATAATTTCATTGATTTGGATAAAGAAATACAAAACTAATCATCCACCCCGGGTGAGCTCCCCCGGGGTGGTGGCTCACAAAATGCACACCTCACAAATGAGGTCTAGTACTCTATATATAGCCCCTGAGCCTTGTCCTCCAAGCAAGCCGCCTCTTGCTTGGAAAACCTAATAAACTCACTAAAACATGCTGCTATCCAGTGGCGGATCTAGGATTTTTTTCCTGTGGGTTCATTGTTTTTAGATGCGTCAATTTCATATAACCGGATGTAAAAAAAATTGAGTCGGTTTGAGGTTCGGGTCGGGTAAATTTCATATATTCGGATGTAAAAAAATTCGGGTCGGTGCAACTGAGTGGTGGTTCTTAAATCGTGGGGTTATCTAGAAGTATGTTTAGGAGAATCAAGTTCTGAGCTTTTTTTGAATTTTCTTAATCATGAATGACTTTAACCATCATCAAGAATAGATACAAACTTCTTGAATAAAACAACAGTTTCCTCTGTTTGTACCATTATGTGTTTTAATTGTACATGATCTTTGGGTTGAGCTAACAGAATAAGAATTCTATGGCAGCTTGATAAGAACAAAGCTTACATATACACTACTAACAATCCATTTGCCATTAAGTTCATAAGATATTGATAAAACCAAAACCACTGTAGACCTAATTCAAAACTCAAAAATCCAAAAAACAAAAAAGAGATGTCTAAATTAAATAAAGTCAGAACTCATTACCTGAGGTCGTTGTTTGCATGGTGTTCTAGTCGTTTGAATTGGGTGGGGTTGTATAAACTCAAAACCCTAACTTGTGTTTCTAATTGAAAAAAAAAAACAATAAAAATAAAGCCTTAATCAAGATTCGAACCTCTTATGTCAGACCTAGAAAGGGACGCCTTAACCATTGGGCCATTCATCAGTTTGCTTAATGGGTTCATCCCAAATATTATTTATGGGTTCGTCCATTATTATTCAATACCATTTCTATTAAAAACTTAAACCCGAGTGGGTTCATGTGAACCCGTTGAACCCAGCCTAGATCCGCCCCTGCTGCTATCACAAATAAAAACGCCAACCTAATAAAAACAATAAAACTGCTAAACTAAAGCCTTCATAATTGATAACATCATTCTCCATTTTGACCCAACAGAACTACTACCAGAAAATATAACACTATAACACCATATAACACTATAACACTGTATAAGAACTTTCATTCTACATCTATCACTATATAACACTCAATAAAACCTTCATTCTACGATCTTCAGAAATTATAATTGATGAAAGATAACTCATAGAATCTTAATGGATCTTAAAAAAAGAAAACAAATCCGTATTCCTATAATAATTGGTGGCGGTTATGGAAGATTATCAATTAATTGAATCAATGAGAAAATTACTTGTTTACCCTTTTGACTTCATTTATATTGAGGACACATGCCATCTCCACAATATTTCTCACACTTCTCACACGTTGGGCCCTTTGTACAGGATCTTTAATCTATATATATATATATATATATATATATATACACACACACAGGGGCGGACCTAAGCCCAGCCCAAGGTGGGCGGGCGCACCCCGGGAAAAAAATTTAGTGCTAAGTTCCGTCGAAAATCTCGTCCGCACCCCTTGGAATTTTCGGTTCGCACCCCTTAGGTAAAAAGTGTTATCAACTTATATTTTAAAAATATTCTTTAGTAAACTCTTATTTTATAAAAAATACTACCTAAATTATATAACTTTTAATACCTAAATAACTAAACCCAAATACCCAATACATTTAACTAGCTCACTACTAAGTCTTAGTCCAATAAACAAACCCAACAAATCAACAATATTTCAAACTAAAATAAAATAAACAAGCCCAAAACCCTTACATATTCTATCATGCTCTCTTTATCGTCCTTGCACGCCAGCGATCAGAACATCAACAGCGACAACAGTGAACAGTCAGCAGCCACCATACCACCGCCAATCAAACACGGGTAAGTTTCTTTGTTATTTTTGATGATATTTGGTTGATTTTTTGTTGTTGATGCACAAGAATGTCTGTTGACTGCATCTTCATCAAGTCTTAAATCAAGAAAGTCAAGAAAGTCAAGATTAGGGTTTTTATTGTTAATTTCGCTTTAATGTACATGTTGTTAGTTGATTTCGCTTCAGTGTACATAAGGTGATTTCGCTTTTAAGGACAATCTGCTATTTCGCTTAAAAGGACAAAGTCTGATTTCACTCAAGTGAACATTGTGATTTCGCTCGAGTGAACATTGTACTTGATTTCGTTTTAGTGTCACTTTAAGTGATTTCGCTCATCAGTCAATCTGACTGATTTCGCTTCAGTGTCAGTATTTGACAAAACTTCGAAAATTTTTCTAAGTGTTTGATAATCTTGCAGGTACATTCATGATGGATGATCTTTTCATGAACCCGTTTAGCGATATGTACGCATTCGCAGGAAACTCGGGAGATGATATTTCTACAAACAACAACAATACGAACGAGAACGAGAATACTCCGAAAGAAAAGAAGAAGGAAGCTTGGGAATCTGAAAGCGCATTCGGAACGTTCAATAAACCCCCAAAGCTTACAGCTATTGAGGAGTACAGTAGGTGGTCCAGAAAGTTCGAAGACTGGTTGATGGCATTCGCATTTACTAGCTGGAAAAGTTTGAAAAACGGTTATGCAAATGGAAAGAAACATGGTGAAACTTTAAGAGCAGCCGAGGAGATTGACTCGTTTGTAGCTGAACAGAAATGTGTGGCATTGTTATTCCAGTCAGTCCGGGAAGACATTATTGCCTTGATCGACTATTCAAATGCAAAAGATCTTTGGGAAAAGTTAGAAAAGAAATGTATAGGTAGTCAAGAAATTAAGAAAAACAAAAAGAAACTTCTTAGAAAAGAGTTTGATCTGTTCGGATGTTTAAAGAACGAGTCAGTGTGTAAAATGATAGAAAGGTTCGGTCATCTGAAGCTGGAGTTAGTAAGACATGATATTGACATTCCTGAAGAAGATCTTATCGACAAATTGTTCGATTCATTGCCTGACGAGATGGATTGGAGATATTATGCACTGATGCTGAAGAATACCATCAAAGAACCAGAAAAGTTGACATTAGATTTGCTGATTGAGAAACTCGAAAGTCATGAGTTGGAGTTGAAGAAGACGTACAAAGTCAATCATTCATCTTACCAGCAGAATTTGGATTTGTATTATCCAAAGAGCATGATGCCAAAAGCAACTTCTCCAAAAACTGCATTTTCTGCTGAGAATGTTTCGACGGCCGGAAAAGAAAGTCAAAGTGGTCAAAGCAGTGGAAGTCACAGTGGTTATCACAGTGGACCTTCATCTTCTGGAGGTTATTCTGATGCAAAGAATCATTTTCAATGCAACATCGCAATAGACTTGAAGAATGCTCAGAACTTTGATGAGGAATCGGCTAAGCAGCAGATGATCTTCCTAGCATCGGTGTTGGAATCGTATGAAGGGTTGGTAGCTGGGAAGATAGGCAACACAAATCTGACGAAAGAAGATTACGATCAGATTGATCCGGAGGAAATGGAACTGATTGATATCCGTTGGGCTATGGCAAGTGCTGTTCGTCGTGCACAAAGATTCATGGAAATTACCGGCAGAAAAACAATTGGTGGTGCATCTACTAAGCTGGGGTTCGATAAATCAAAGGTGACTTGCTTCAAGTGTAAGCAGAAGGGTCATTTCAAACGAGAATGCAGAAAAGCTTATGCTGATGAGTCAGAGAACCCTTTCAGAGATGATTACTACAAGAAGGCGATCTATCATCAGAATAAATCTGAGCCGCCTAGATTGAAGCAGGTTGAAGACAACAGAGAGAAATCTAGAGCTCTTGCGGTGATTTACGATGATGAGGGTTATGATTGGAGCCAAGAGGTTCTACCGGAAGAAGATGCGGTTGGTTACGCATTTATGGCGAGAAATGATGATCCTATTCCATGGAAAGACGATCGAACTGAAGAGCAAAAATATCAATACAGAAAAATGATTGCTGAAAACAAAATCATTAGAATATCTCGTATCTTTCTGGAAGCAAGGAGAGCTAATAGATGGGATCCAGATAGAGAGTGCTATCTTGATGAGTATGGAAATATTGCAATTGATGATAGTACACTTGATATTGAAGCCATAATCCAGCAGTACAAAGAAGATGATGAGTACTGGCAACACAAATGGTGGGGAATTCCAACTTCGAAAATGATTGAAGAAGAGAAAGAGAAAGAGAAAGAGAAAGAGAGAAAAGAGAAAGAAGAGATCGAGAAAGCAAAGAAGATTGATACTGGAGTTATTGACACAACGCAGGAGTTAACTGCTGAAAATCTTGGAAGAATGGCTGACAAAGTGCTAGCTGCTAAGGCACTTGAGGTAGACTCTAACTCCGTGTCTGAGTCAAAAAGCCAGGTCAGTCCAGATGTGTCAACAAATGTGTCAGGTAAGAAAATCGATGGAAATACTGATTGCAAAAATTGCAACAAAGAGTGCAAATTTTGTAGCACAGTCACGTATCTCAACGGGAAGAAAGTTGATGATCTGACATCTAAGGTCAGAAGCGTTGAGAATCAGATTCTTGATCGTGACAAAATGGTTAAAGCTTCAACTGAACGGATAAAAGAATTAACTAAACAATTGGAAAATGATAAAATTGATCATGATAAAGTTAAAAATGAAAATAAAAGCTCATCAGATAAGTCATCCAATCATTTTGAAAAATCACAAAAATCTAAAAATGAAAACTCACAAAATGTTGGTAATAAGTGGTGCAGGTTTGACCACAGTGCTCAAAGGACAAATCATGCTTACAGGAGGAGTTATGATTTCCACAAATCTAAACAATGTTATGATCTGAATATGTGGTTTGAAGATGGTAGATGGTACGATAACAGAGTGTGCTACACCTGTGGTGTTAGAGGACACATTGCTGTTAACTGCCAGAATTGGAATTTTGAAACACGAAGATGCTATAATTGCCATATCAGAGGACATATTGCTAGAGATTGCCCAAGGAGATCGATGGAAAGATCAAGGGTTGAATCTCAGAGAACGATAAAGAAGCCAGTCAACGTCAAGCCCCATGAACAGAAGGTTCTAAAACCTAAAGTTCAGGATCAGACAATTCAAGAAAAGAAAGTTAAATTTTCACAGGGGCAGAAAGACAGACTGCGAAAGAAAAGGAAGAAGGCGAGAGAGTATCTCGAGAAAATTTTGTCTTCGGGTTCAAAGGACAGTTTGAATAAAAGTTCTGATGAATCAACTCACTCGACTGCAAAGCCAAGTAAATTGAATTCTTCAGATGCAAATCTGAGGACAAAAGAGAAAAAGGTGAAGAAGAAAGTTATTGGCAATGAATCTGGCTCATTCAAGTCAGACAAGCCAAGTTCGGGCAATGAATCTGATTCCACAAAATCAGAGGAGCCACAAGTTGAGGTAAAAAAGGAAGAGACAGTTCCTTTAATGAATGATGAGAATTTTCCACCATTACGAGCCGCAAACCTAAAATCAAAAGGTGTTGATGCTGGAAAAATGTTTAATAGCAATGTTAAACATATTTTTAGCAAGATGGTTGATGGTAAGGAAAAAGGAGTGAAAGAATTTTATGAAGAAAAGAGAAAAGCTCAAAATGCACCTAAGGCTGGTCAGGCTTGGGTGTCAAAATTTGTTGGTTGAATTCCTGACTTGCCGGAGCTTCCAGGTTGGTAAGTGTGAAGCAGGTATCGGCATCATTCTTGAGAAATTCACAGGATGGTAACTGTGATATTTCGATTTACAAGTGGTAAATCAGGGACATTAAGTTGTACTTGATTTTCTACTAGTGTTTGTTGTTGACAAGGGTCTTAATTGTTAAATCTTTCAAAATGGTTGAAAGAGAACAAGGTGATGAAACACCAAGTTTGTGAAAAGACAAACAAAACTAATTTTCCGGAAAAACCATTTGATTAAAACAAACTTAAGTGTTTTGAAATCTAAATGGGAAAATAGTTTGTTGTCAGGGGGAGTTCTGATTGTTATGCCGAGTGAATGGCGAATTGAAGTGATTTGATATTAGTTTGTCATGTTTCTTGTATAGTTTGTTTTCAAATTTTCTTAGAAAATCAAAATTGAAACATATTTTGATTTTAGGGGGAGAAAATTTTAAAAGAAAATTTGAAAATGCCAAAAACATTGAAAAAGCAAAAATGAGTTTTGTTGTGAAAAAGAGGAAATGATAGTAAATCAGTGGACTATCACAGCATGCTAAAGATATGAAATGTCAAATGTGATAAACGGTCTCACTGATGATGTGTTGATAGGTTTTCGCACATTTAGTAGATTTATTCGGGATATAAACCTAAATTCAAACTTGTGAATTCGTGGGGAACACTACTTGGATATATAGGTAACCCCTGAAATCTCGTTTGAAAGGTCTCTTAATCTGATATACTAGGTCTTTATACTCAATGATGTCTGGGGTATTATTCCGGGACTTCTGCTGAACGGTGGTTCTGACCTAGTCCTTGGCTAATACTTGCTTAAATGCTTGAAACACAGCATTAAACCCTCAGCATGCTGAAACAATAAAATTGATAAATGCTGCTGTTGTAAGCAAAAAGATCCTCTAAAGGGGACATACCGTAAAGTCGAAGCTGATATCTCTCTGCGTATACGGAAGTATCGACCTGAGATCCCTCGGCCCTCGCATACCTAAATTATATACAGATATCATTGTAGTATTCTCACCTGTAAGACTGATTATTGGGATTCTGGATACGGGAGTATATTCAAGAGGTGGGACACATGAATGAGCTAAGTTCATAATTCATCTAAATCGTATCCTGAGTAGATTGAAAATTGTGTGAGAATTTAAGATGGATCAGTATATCGACAATCGAGGTGAATCGTTTAGAGCTTAAAATGATTTAAAGCTTAACGGTGCTAGTGATTTGTCTCATAAACTGATATGATTCTCTTACACAAACTCACAAAAATATTATTTGTACATATTTGTTTACTGCATTTCTTTAAACTCAAAATTCAAAAAGATTTTCGACGACTGATGTTGAAGAGCTGATATTCAAAATTCCAAGTGCTAAACATGATGAATTGGATTGGGAGAATATATTGAAAATTTTGAATGTCATATACAAATGTTTTGAAAGTCTGTGTGATTAGTTTATCAAGGTCATTCATTTGAACTTGATGTAACTAGTATGATTGTTTGTGATAATTGATTTCTACCAGTAAGTTTACTAAATTCAATTGTTATAAATTTGTGAAACTTATGTTGAGGTAGAGGATGTGCAGGTTAACAGGTTGTAAACTTCATTATTCCCAAATGGAAGCAAATTGTTAAAGCTTGAACCAGATTTCTCAGATTCTAGCATATCGAGAGGGGGAGTCTGTGAAAGGGGGAGTCTGGATCAACATTCAAAGGGAAGAAAGAAGTTAGAGCCAGGAGGACAAGATCCTGAAACCTGTGAAGATAGAGTGCTTATGATGAGAAGACAGAGAGTTAGATAATAGACTAAGACTGAAGACTCAGGAGCTGAAGATTACGTCAACATCCAAGGGGGAGTCTGTTGATGCACAAGAATGTCTGTTGACTGCATCTTCATCAAGTCTTAAATCAAGAAAGTCAAGAAAGTCAAGATTAGGGTTTTTATTGTTAATTTCGCTTTAATGTACATGTTGTTAGTTGATTTCGCTTCAATGTACATAAGGTGATTTCGCTTCAATGGACATGAGGTGATTTCGCTTCAGTGTCACTGACACATGAGCGAAATCAGCATTAGTATAAATATCTCATGTGTGTTCATTCATGGTAACCATTGAAGCGAGATCAGGTCATTGTTACGGTACTAAAACTCTGTCAAATTGATATCAGAAAGCTAATAAAGTGAAGGAATTGAAAGGATAAGCTGTTGTTACGTTACGTATTCTGATTCCGCCTTTATACGTGATGTTGAACTACCTTGACTGATCGTTTAGAGACACGACACGGTCCAACATTTGTTGATATTATCCACCTCCAGCAGCCTATTATAGCCGCATACTAACCATAGTAGACATGTGCTTCGTTTTGTTTTCATTATGTTATGGTGGGTTATATTTTGTTAGTGATAATATTTTGCCTTTTTTATAGCCGCATACCACAGTATGTTTGGCTTTTATTTAGTGAAGAATGTTTGGCTTTTTTATGGTGTATATGTTGTTTAGATGATTTTTAGGGTGAAAGAGTTGCTTAAGAAAGTAGGTTTAGATGATGTTTTGGATAGATTTCAAAAAATGAAAACCCGTAGGACGACGTTTTAATTATGTTTGTAACAAGGTTTGACGTGTTTTTGATGATTATATAAATTTAGTTCTTTTGTTTTACATGACCCGACTCGACCCGAACCGACCCGATACAAACCGATTTTTTATTTATATACCTTGGGGCTTAAAATTTTTAAAAATGTTCCGCACCCCCATGGAAAAATTCATGGGTCCGCCACTGCACACACACATATATAAGTTCTATATTTTTTTGGGTGTTGCACCGTCCCCGAAAAATTTTGGGCCACGGACAAGTTGAAAACCTATTATATAACGTCGACAACTCAATTTTGAAAAAAAAATATATATATTTGAATTAGTACATGTTTATATGCTAGAAAGCACAAGAATAAATGAAAATTCGGGCCACTAAAATATAATGTTTTTTTAAACATATAAAAAGATTTAAAAATATACATAAACTGGTGGGTTCATTTCGATGCACTCGCTACAGGAAACAAAAAAGATAACCCAAAAATATAGTCATAAAATGTTATGTATAAGGAAAAAACAACATTTCAGAAATTGTTTAGTTAACAATGATAAACAAAAAAAGTAAATAATAACATATTTCAGTTTTAGATTAAAAAAAAGAAAACTTAAAGTTGAAGTAGGAATAAAACAACACAACAAAAAACAAAAACAATACAATAACGTAGAGTTTGGTATCCAGAGAAGTGAAATGGAATAAATCATTGTAAGGAACAAAGAAAAGTGTGTTTGGTTAATCAGTGGAATGGAATCGCCCATTAAACAAAACATTCTATTCCCTCAAATTCATTACATCCACCTCTTGTTTTTCCATTCCATTCCTTCTTCCACCCTTATTAACAACACCACAACCCACTCCCCCGTAACGACCCATCACCGCCCTCGTCACCCACCACCGGCAGCCACCATCATCACCAACCCACCACGACCGCCACCACTCACCACCCTCGTCGCCACCCACCACCGACGACCACCATCGTCACCCACCAACCACGGCTGCCACCACCCTTGTCGCCCCCTGTTACACGCATAATTAATAAAAAAAACAATATTTTGATACTTTGCGGAAAATAGGCCCGGATTAAAAAAAACTATACTCAATATAACATCCCTTTCATATACTTGAATTACTAGTTGATACAAACTTACATACACGACGTGCACGGATTTTTATAAAATTTCTGCATGACCCGTTCGTTTAACGAACAACCCCTACGAAAACCAAAACCTGTGTTAATAACCAATGATTCATAACCAACATAACTTTTTAAAACATTGACGAACTAGCAATATGCTAAAACAAAATACACTCGAGTACAAAAGACTAGACGCGCTAGGTTCAAAAACCAAAACATATAATTGTTGGGAAAATCACAAACCCAATCCTCCTCTTATTGACCCACTCCAAGACTTGATCACTCCCGCCTTAGATCAACCAAATTCTTGACCACATTCAACTTGAGTAACTCGTAGGTCACTCCCATCGTTCTTTTGTCATTCAGTTCCAACTTATTAACTCGGATCTCATTTCATTTATCCCTAGCTGCTTAGTGTCCCATCTGTTCTTGAAGTCCATTTCCAATATTAGAATCACTAAATCCATTTACTCTTCACTTGTAATTTACCTAAGATGTACAACACCATAAGTTAGTCATAACAACGTTTGGATTTGTCAATAAAACATCTGTATTTAATTAACGCAATTTATAAACGTGACAACAAGGCTCCTTAACTCCCAAATATAAGATTCAAACTTCTTTATGTTTAAGCTTGCATAACAGCTTTCCCCGCGTACTTACTAAGTACGCGACTCATAAACCTGCAGTCAAATAATCATTATCTCAATCCCATTTTAATATTAAAAAAATCCCATACTCGATACTTACCACCCCTTGGTTTAATCCATCAACCATGTTCCCAATATTCTTGTCCCTATTAGTTCCAATTCCTTTACTTCATATATTAGACAAACTAAATATATATAAAGATCACATACCTTATACTCAATACTCAATATTAACGATCTTGTGGTAAGTCCACACTGCTTATTACTCCCAATATCTGTATCTTACTCCCATCACCTTGTTATGATTTAATCATACTAATAAACTCGGATATATATATCACTGACAATAAGTACCATTATCACACAACTTCGTACTAACATTAACTCTCCTTTACAATTCTTACCGCACACCATATAAATATTTTCACAAAGGTATTTATATATTTAATAAAACATACTACTTGAGTGAAGCGTCACTCACCTTTTCCCATAGAGGTGTTGTCGTTCATGCCATCCTTTTGACCCGTTGTTTCCCATCTATGTCATACCTGTTAAACAACAAGTCAACTTGCAAATCATTAGAACACATAACGACCATTCACCTCCTTTTTAATACCTAAGAATTATTTATCCAACTCGTTATATGTGTTCTTGACGATTTTCATCATTAGTCTACTAATTAGGTCAATCCTACCCATTTGACCCGTTTTCACCCATTAGTGCAAGTGTTTGCAATGCTTTTGAAGCAAGTACTTTAAACACTTCTAATATACTAATTTATATACACATAAACAACTAGAACTAACCATTTATGTTTAGTTCCAACGTGTTCAAACATCCTCCTTTATTTAGTTTTACAAAAACTTTATTTTAGTGCACCACTATTCTGCGCAACTGTTGTATTCGGCCTATTAGACCCTTGTACAATTTTAATTGGTTCGACATCTTCAAGAATAATATGTAAAACATTCTTATATCTTTTCAACCCAAAGAAAATCACCGCAATTGGAATTTTCTATGATTTTATATAATTTTCGGAAGAAACAAGACTGATTCACAAATCAACTAATAATTCAGCTTTAAACCAATTTGCTAAGCTGTTTTGTACTGCAGTTTTCGTATATCTATCATTCTTATTTCCTCTCATTCAAAACATATTTAGAAAATATACTCCTGGGGCTTTCCAACCATATAAAGAACACCCCAAACGGACACTCGGTTGATTTTATATGATTTTTCGAAATCTGCCCAAAATCTGATTAAAAAGCTGCGAAAATCATGTTTATGGTGCTCCTAACTTCGACCCAAACCATAAAATGCAGCCCTCTTTCATGGTTAAAACTTATGTTGAACTCTTAGAAAGGGTTAGGAACATCAAACACATTAATTATATCAATGGATGGCAAAACATTACAAATCTGCAAACAATCATTCCAAAACCATCCAATTTCCAAAATCCCCAATTTAAATAAAAACCCTAATCTTCATAGATCAAGTACAACCATAGCTAATCATTAAGGAGGTTATTACAGCTTACTAACATCAACATAAAGTCATAAAATTCAGATTATAGTCATATCTTGTTCAATTAAACAAGAAACCCTAACATGCATATTAATCAACAATGGAGTTTCTAAGTATCATCAACATGAAATAACTATGATAGAATCATCTGTAACTTATGAAATAGATCATATATCACCAAAACCTTAATTGTCATCATGATTACACTTTCAACTCAAGAACACATGAAAATCTAGGGTTTTTGTATAGATATTACTTACCAGGTTTCTACATAACAGAGGATGTTCATAAGTTCTTCAATTTCTTTAATCAATCACCTAAAATCGATGTATTGAAGCTTCCCATCGATTTTCTTCTTGACCCATGGCTCCATGGTAGATACGTATCTTCTTTTTTTTTTCTTTCTGGAATTCTCTACACCTTAGGTTAATAGAGAATCTTTCATAATTTGGAAAGATAAGCCCCTCCATTTTCAAATCTCTTTATTCTTACAATTCTTGTTAAGTTTTATAACTCTACCATATTTTAAATACTAAATGAAGCTTAACTTGGTAATTAACAAGATTAAGCTATTTAAATTTAGTCATTAAATTCTCAAATAGAATGGCTCATTTTATAATTAATTAGTTCAACATACATAAAATGCTACGTAAATCAAGATGTGTCAATATATGAACATCCCCAAATTTGGGATGTTACAAATCTACCCCCTTAAAAAGGGTTTCGCCCTCGAAACCGGATTATACTAAAAACATAAATTATAACTCAATGATTCACCTAAAACTTTCATGTACAATCATTAAGTTATAGATCAGAAAGCTTTGAATGAATTTTTTTTATCAATTCCTCTATAATACTTGTTAACATTAGCATCACTATTTAAGTGATGAACCAAGTACCTCGTTATTGGTGAGAATTCTCTTATCATGTTTTAGTTAAGTATCATCCATTTTTTTCTCTTTGATGATTCAACTTTTGTGTAACCGGTCTAACCTGTTAAATACTAGACATTTGCATATAGGACATGTTCTCAACATATATTCACTTTCACCAATTCTAATCATACCAATTGTGTAACAAGCTTTATTGTGTACTCATTAAATGGGTCATCATATACCCATGTCATTCACGTAACATGTCTAAATTCTTATATATTATCACATAATCCTTAATGTTAATCCATATTTTGATCATGTAATCTCATAAGTAAGCCATTTATGTGTCTCTTTAAGACTTTAATATTACTCAACAACATAAGTCTATTCTTTTAGTGACATTATACTACTGCATGTATTTTGGTTTTAATCAGTCTTGAATCGTATTTGCTTCTTTATTTACATAGCAAGTATGCATGTATCAACATGAAGGATAATACATTACCCAACGTTATGGTAATAATCAATCACCATCCCATTTGTTTGCTACCTTAAGCTTAAGCAAGGAGTTATTCTATTATCCAGCTATTATCAAAACTAAAGTATCCATTAAATGGATTTCACATTTATAATTTACTTACGTGCATGATTAAGTAGAGCATCATCCATGCTCGTTTGAGTCTTGTTGCACACCACCTATGCAACTTGCACACTCCTTCAGCTTTTAGCTCTAAGTAGTTCTTGGCCACCACACACATATTTGACAGGTTTCTTGCTACAATACTGCAATAACTTAACATAATTGTCCATAGCAATATATAAATTATCATTATCATTATTTATCCATACCTCTAACACTTCAAGTGCCCATAGAATTCTCACAAATACGCCGATTAAAGCTTCCAATTTCGTGTTATTCGTTTCTATTGGGATTGAACAATCCTGTATTAACTCCATCTTCTTTGGCCATCATTCGACCCTAAGCACCTGAACCTCCATCTTCTTATCCATTGTTACAATCCTTACCATAGTCACATTCTTGTGATGGTTTATCTACTTTGCGACGCTTGTCACCTCTGTTTTTTTATCACTCTATCATTCCACCTGTAACATACATCTTTATTTAAATGTAATTAAAATACATGTCCCATATTAAGCACGAGTTCTAACATGGACCCCTTCCTTTATATGAGCTTACTCAACCTCTAGTGTATACATTATTTCAATCAAGGTAAAACCACTTAATTCTTTTATCATTAATTAACTTTTCTTTCACATTTTAGTCCACCTCCAAGTATTTATACGTTTTGAAAACGATTACTAATCATTTTACATTCACATTTCGTGAAGGTAACTTTTCAACTTTTACCCAATTACTTAACATTGGTTTTACACATTACAATTTATGGGAATTAAATCTTACTTGACACTCGTGAAGTAAAAGCATCAATCTAATCACTCATGAGGTACTTATCATCATGATCATTTCCCATAAGTCTTTAGTCATCATTGTTATTACCCATGAAGTTTGGACACTTCATGTTTACACCCTTGAAATCCGTACACTTCGAGTTATCATCCGCCAGTACTATTATTCAATTTATTATTCTAATTCCTCCCTTTTATTTGTATAATTCAATTACACAGGAGCTTAACGTCTTTTATCATAAGCATAAATATGCATATTTATGTATTCTCTTCTCATTCATTAAATATCCCTATACGGGTTCATACATACATACATTCATATTCCCATATTACAATTTACAAAAGCTTTTCCAGACATGCGTAATTAATAAGTATGTAGGGGGAGGAGGGGCTCTTCGTGTGTATCTACAAGTACGCACACCACACTTCTGTGTACTTAATAAGTACATATGTCCTACAACCATTAACACTTGTAATCCAATTATTACCCTTAGATTTTAAGATACTTAATCCTCACTATTACCCGTGAAGTCCTTACACTTCACTTTTACTTCCCTTAGAGTCCTTACACTGTAAGTATTATCCGTGATGTCCATAGACTATCACCTTACATTCGTGATATCCGTGGACAATCTCCTTTCATTCCATGATATCCGTAGATATCAACTTTTCATCATTTTCATTACGTGATATCCGAAGATATCAGCTTTACTTTCATTACATGATATCCAAAAATATCAACTTTACTTCAATTTTACTTTTTGTGATACCCGAAGGTATCACCTTTACTTAACTTACTTCCATGTTACATGGAGGTATCATCTTTACTTTACTTCTTTCCATAATACCCGAAGGCATTATCTTTTCTTAACTTATTTCCATGACATTCAACAATGTCAAGTTTACTTTCATTTCCAACCACAGCCACGACTATGATTGATAGTAATGGGCAGCACTTCCGCTTCTACGACCCCGTGGGTCATTTATACTTTGGTTTTACATGTCCTTCACACGATATTACTTAAGATCAATTATCTCGATGATCTAAAAAGGTCTTTCATTCTTCTTCTTTTTTTAGAGTTTTTCTACTTAGCTCATTACAACATGTTAGTCGTAAAGGAATGAAATTACATACCTTAAAAATTACCATTTTGACGAGCACTTTCCTGGTTTGGCTTCCCGAAGCCTCGCTTGAGTTGCCTTTATTGTTAGACATTCTGTCCAAAGCATCTTCTAATTCACCACATGTCAGAAGATCACCCACTCCCATCTTTAGGGCTTGCCAACTCAAGCTTCCTAGGACTCGCGCTCTTTTTTTTATATAAGAGATCTTTGTCTCTCAATTTATGCCGTAGTCATACCATCACTTACTGGCAGCCAAAACTCACATACTAGTAACAATTCTAACCAATGGCTGCTCATCCACATCTTATTGTCTCAATTATTCCTGTCATTACAATTTCCAACATAAACAGTAGAACATTCCAGTTACTTTTCAGTACTCCTAACACATTCATGGCTATGTAAAGAACATCCTAGTATCCTATGTTGATTAATATGTGGGCCCTGCGTATTCGCCCACATACTATCCACACATCTTCTTATTATTACCACAACATGTCAAAAGCAATGAATTTCATCTAACATTTCTTGTCACCGTACATGGCAATAAATATCCATTTTATATATCAACTCAACTTATGTTTATTAACATATGTTCATAATTCCGTTTCCCCATCTTACGACCATAACGGTTCTGCCATTAGTTGATATATTAACAAAATTAACAAATAACCATAGCATTTTACTAACCTCGTGTCTTTGGCTTCGTGATCAAGTCTCGGGTCAACATTCATCTCCCATTAAGAGCACTAAGGTTGAGTTTGAATACCACAAGATATTCAATTCTCTCAACCTACGGCTCTGATACCAACTTGTTACACCCATAATTAATAAAAAAAACAATATTTTGATACTTTGCGGAAAATAGGCCCGGATTAAAAAAAACTATACTCAATATAACATCCCTTTCATATACTTGAATTACTAGTTGATACAAACTTACATACACGACGTGCACGGATTTTTATAAAATTTCTGCATGACCCGTTCGTTTAAAGAACAACCCCTACGAAAAACAAAACCTGTGTTAATAACCAATGATTCATAACCAACATAACTTTTTAAAACATTGACGAACTAGCAATATGCTAAAACAAAATACACTCGAGTACAAAAGACTAGACTCGCTAGGTTCAAAAACCAAAACATATAATTGTTGGGAAAATCACAAACCCAATCCTCCTCTTATTGACCCGCTCCAAGACTTGATCACTCCCGCCTTAGATCAACCAAATTCTTGACCACATTCAACTTGAGTAACTCGTAGGTCACTCCCATCGTTCTTTTGTCATTAAGTTCCAACTTATTAACTCGGATCTCATTTCATTTATCCCTGGAAGCTTAATGTCCCATCTGTTCTTGAAGTCCATTTCCCATATTAGAATCACAAAATCCATTTACTCTTCACTTGTAATTTACCTAAGATGTACAACACCATAAGTTAGTCATAACAACGTTTGGATTTGTCAATAAAACATCTGTATTTAATAAACGCAATTTATAAACGTGACAACAAGGCTCCTTAACTCCCAAATATAAGATTCAAACTTCTTTATGTTTAAGCTTGCATAACAGCTTTCCCCGCGTACTTACTAAGTACGCGACTCATAAACCTGCAGTCAAATAATCATTATCTCAATCCCATTTTAATATTAAAAAAAATCCCATACTCGATACTTACCACCCCTTGGTTTAATCCATCAACCATGTTCCCAATATTCTTGTCCCTATTAGTTCCAATTCCTTTACTTCATATATTAGACAAACTAAATATATATAAAGATCACATACCTTATACTCAATACTAACGATCTTGTGGTAAGTCCACACTGCTTATTACTCCCAATAACTGTATCTTACTCCCATCACCTTGTTATGATTTAATCATACTAATAAACTCGGATATATATATCACTGACAATAAGTACCATTATCACACAACTTCGTACTAACATTAACTCTCCTTTACAATTCTTACCGCACACCATATAAATATTTTCACAAAGGTATTTATATATTTAATAAAACATACTACTTGAGTGAAGCGTCACTCACCTTTTCCCATAGAGGTGTTGTCGTTCATGCCATCCTTTTGACCCGTTGTTTCCCATCTATGTCATACCTGTTAAACAACAAGTCAACTTGCAAATCATTAGAACACATAACGACCATTCACCTCCTTTTTAATACCTAAGTATTATTTATCCAACTCGTTATATGTGTTCTTGACGATTTTCATCATTAGTCTATTAATTAGGTCAATCCTACCCATTTGACCCGTTTTCACCCATTAGTGCAAGTGTTTGCAATGCTTTTGAAGCAAGTACTTTAAACACTTCTAATATACTAATTTATATACACATAAACAACTAGAACTAACCATTTATGTTTAGTTCCAACGTGTTCAAACATCCTCCTTTATTTAGTTTTACAAAAACTTTATTTTAGTGCACCACTATTCTGCGCAACTGTTGTATTCGGCCTATTAGACCCTTGTACAATTTTAATTGGTTCGACATCTTCAAGAATAATATGTAAAACATTCTTATATCTTTTCAACCCAAAGAAAATCACCGCAATTGGAATTTTCTATGATTTTATATAATTTTCGGAAGAAACAAGACTGATTCACAAATCAACTAATAATTCAGCTTTAAACCAATTTGCTAAGCTGTTTTGTACTGCAGTTTTCGTATATCTATCATTCTTATTTCCTCTCATTCAAAACATATTTAGAAAATATACTCCTGGGGCTTTCCAACCATATAAAGAACACCCCAAACGGACACTCGATTGATTTTATATGATTTTTCGAAATCTGCCCAAAATCTGATTAAAAAGCTGCGAAAATCATGTTTATGGTGCTCCTAACTTCGACCCAAACCATAAAATGCAGCCCTCTTTCATGGTTAAAACTTATGTTGAACTCTTAGAAAGGGTTAGGAACATCAAACACATTAATTATATCAATGGATGGCAAAACATTACAAATCTGCAAACAATCATTCCAAAACCATCCAATTTCCAAAATCCCCAATTTAAATAAAGAACCCTAATCTTCATAGATCAAGTACAACCATAGCTAATCATCAAGGAGGTTATTACAGCTTACTAACATCAACATAAAGTCATAAAATTCAGATTATAGTCATATCTTGTTCAATTAAACAAGAAACCCTAACATGCATATTAATCAACAATGGAGTTTCTAAGTATCATCAACATGAAATAACTATGATAGAATCATCTGTAACTTATGAAATAGATCATATATCACCAAAACCTTAACTTTCATCATGATTACACTTTCAACTCAAGAACACATGAAAATCTAGGGTTTTTGTATAGATATTAATTACCAGGTTTCTACATAACAGAGGATGTTCATAAGTTCTTCAATTTCTTTAATCAATCACCTAAAATCGATGTATTGAAGCTTCCCGTCGATTTTCTTCTTGACCCATGGCTCCATGGTAGATACGTATCTTCTTCTTTTTTTCTTTCTGGAATTCTCTACACCTTAGGTTAATAGAGAATCTTTTCATAATTTGGCAAGATAAGCCCCTCCATTTTCAAATCTCTTTATTCTTACAATTCTTGTTAAGTTTTATAACTCTACCATATTTTAAATACTAAATGAAGCTTAACTTGGTAATTAACAAGATTAAGCTATTTAAATTTAGTCATTAAATTCTCAAATAGAATGGCTCATTTTATAATTAATTAGTTCAGCATACATAAAATGCTACATAAATCAAGATGTGTCAATATATGAACATCCCCAAATTTGGGATGTTACACCACCCACCACCTCCACCACCCACCACCGTCACCCACGACCACCTCCTCTACCACCGCCACCTATCACCACCCACCGTCACTGACCACCACCAACTATCGCCACTACCACTGCCACCTTTAACCACGCACCATCACCGCCACCGACCACCACCAACCACCGCCACTCACTACCAATTTTATTCGTTTGTCTTTTCTTGCCTACCAAAAAACACAAAGTAATGAGTCATTTCATTTCCCGCATAGTAACCAAACATAATATGGAATGTAGGGGTGTGCATGGGTCGGTGTGGGTCGGTTTTTACCTAAAACCATAACCATAACTGCGATGTCGGTTAATGGATAACCATAACCATAACCGATCGGTTATGGTGATTATGGTTATTCGGGTTTGATGGTTTTAGCGGGTCAGTTATGGGTAGTTAACCGTGTATTTAGCATAGCTAAAAATAGTTTAATTTTTTTAGAGTAAATTGCCATTTTCGCCCCTGAGGTTTGGGCACATTTGCCATTTTCGTCCAAAATGACACTTTGGTACCATTTTGCCCCCCACGTTTGTAACTTTTTGCCATTTTCGTCCAAATGCCTAACCTAGTCACTTAATAACGTCAAATTGGGGCATTTTTGAAATTTGTTAATGATAAGGGGGTAACTTGTAATGTTTACTCTTTAATTTATAATGTTTTTTTAATAAATTTTTTAATTTATATAGTGAATCAGTATTTTTTAATTTATAGAGTATCATCAGTACTCTCTCTCTCTATATATATACATATCTCTCTCTCTCTCATCTTTCTCTCTCTTCTCTCATCCACCATCACCACCACCACCATTCCCCACCACCTCCGCCACCAATCCCCACCACCTCTACAACCACCTTCATATCTCTTATTCTCTCTTTACTCTCTCTCTCTCTCTCTCCAACCACCACCATAACCCCCAACCATTGATTCAATCAAATCTAGCAAACATCATACAACAATCTCAACAAATTCTGCAACAAGTGCAAATCTGTATACACATAAGCATTTCAATAACAGACATTTTGCAAAATACATCAAGAAAGTCTAACTGATCGATTCATATATCTGAACTCATTC
The DNA here is from genome assembly GCA_030545235.1 of Helianthus tuberosus. Classification (NCBI taxonomy): domain Eukaryota; kingdom Viridiplantae; phylum Streptophyta; class Magnoliopsida; order Asterales; family Asteraceae; genus Helianthus; species Helianthus tuberosus. Next base: position 129,905,076 of record CM060434.1, on the reverse strand, counting down.
AAACAACAAAAAAGCAACTTGAATACCAGATTTACCTTTTTAGCAAAATAAGAATCACCCCATTTCTTATTCCCCCACGAACCCAAAACAGATCCTTGAGCAGAAACTGACGGATTAACATCATCATCATCAGCATCATCCACAGGAGGTCTATCATTCTTGACAATACGGCGAATCAACATCAACAACCCGATCCAATGTCATCTTGTTCAATTGAAAATCGAAACCCTAACCACCCGTCACCGTTAAATTCACCAACTCTCTGGTTAAAAAACGATCTAGCTCTCAATCACGTCATCTGTACCGCCGTTCGTCACTCAACAACCACCAGCCAACTCCACCAGCAACCGCCATTAGCATCATCTTCATCAGATCTGAGCGAAACCCTAGATTAGAAACATCCGGCTGCCGTAGTGAGAGAGAAAAACGGTGAGAAAGAGAGAGAGTGGTGGTGGTTGCCGACGACTCATCATCTGCCATTACCCTTCACGATCGCAGAAGAGAGAGAGAGAGAAGAGAGATAGATGGGTCGGATTTGTGATGGTTGTGCCGGAGTTGCAGGTTGTTGATGGTCGTGGTGGTGGCGGCGTTTGTTGAGGGTGGTCGATGAGTGCACTAGTGCAGTATGTATGTATGTGCTGTATGTATGTGCTGTGATATATCTATAACACAAAAATTACAAGTTACCCCCTTATATTTTAAAATTTTCAAAATTACCACATAACAAATATAAAGTAACTTGGTTAGCCATTTGGACGAAAATGGCAAAAAGTTACAAACGTGGGGGGCAAAATGGTACCAAAGTGTCATTTTGGACTAAAATGGCAAATGTGCCCAAACCTCAGGGGCGAAAATGGCAATTTACTCATTTTTTAACATGAAAAAAATTGTTATTGCATATTTGTATATATTAGTATATTACATAGTATAAAAAATATATATAATCTATAATGTTAATACCAATTGTTATCGAATATTTAAATAAAGTGATATGATACATTCTATAAATTCAAATAAACATCCAACCAAAACACAAAACGATATGAAAAACCTCTAAATACTAAAAATCTTCAATAAACAACATTAAATATTAAAAATATGGTGAAATGTCCTAAATTCTCCAAAAAGTTATTACATGTCGGTTCGGTTCGGTTATGGTGGGTATGGAAAAAATGATAATCATAACTGACCCGCTACTTTTGGTTTTCAAAAAACCCATTAACCGACCCACCGGTTTTCTGTTTGGTTCGGTTTTTTCGGTTCAGTTTTGTCGGTTAAAATCACTAATGTGTTTATTCAACCCACCAAATTTGCACCAATTCTACGACCAATGCTTTTGTAACCTTAAGGCGCATTTACCCAACATCCGGGGCTTACAATCACCGTCATTTCATTACAAATCTATGGTTTCATGCTTTTGTGATCTATCATCGCCAAAAAGTATTCAAACCACAATTTTACTACTTACTAAACAATTATTCGACCCGTTTGGCTCATTTATGGAATCCTCCATTTATAATGACTACCAAATGCTTTCTAATCTAATTTTAACTCATTAAATCAGGTAGTGAACATTGTCACTTCAACTAATACCAATCTTTATTCTAAAACACAACTATGAACGATTACAATATCTAATTTGCATAATGTAACGAAACAAGTTACATACCTTTAAAGCACCCCTTTCAAAAGCGTATCTCCACCGGCTTGTCTGTCACGGCCCCCGGCCTGGTTTTACCCGGTCTAGGAGCCGCAGGACAGAAATCCGTGGTTATTATTATGTTGGCAGCGGAATTTTAACATGATCGTTTAAAACTTGAAATTACCCAATTTATTCGATTTCACAAATTGGGGATTACACCCGTAATTTACAATAAAGGTGATTTCACTGGGAAATCCTTATTTTTACAAAAACATATTTCTTGATTTTTATTAAGCCACTTCCTCAAGCTTGCAGTGCTACACGGAACTTTTTCCTTGATCACAGCAGATCACCTGAAACATGTTTTAAAAAGGTTTTATCAGCAGGGAAATACTGGCGAGTCACTAAAGTTGCACAAAACGACACATTGTTATAATATACAGTATTAAGAGCGATTACAATGTTTATATATCAACCAATTACCCAACGGTATTTGTCACTCGACCTGTTTCTGTGACTATGGTCATATCACCCATTGGCTAACTCGTTGTCCAATGGTGACGGTTATCAAGTAATGTATACAAAATCCCACATACCGGCTGTAATTGAAGACTACAAAGACTTAATCCCTGTAATTATAACTTTGAAAACATTTAGGGTTTTGTAAAGCAATTTGATAAAAAGAGAATGACTCACATTGCAGATTTAAACGGGCAGAGTTTAGTCTACTGATTAGCCCTGTTAACCTAATTCAAATAACAATGCACACGAAAACTAGGTTAGTAACTTTAATCCAACTCTTACGACAACTCATGAGATCAAAACCTTCACAATGAATGACAAAGTGCGATACTTAAACATCCATTGAATTCACGATGAATGACAAAGTATAACCCAAGTTTGAGCATCACTTAAACATCCATTGGATTGGTTTCTATCGATCGGACATTAAATCGTAGCAGTGATCGAGTTATTACCCTATTATCGCGGCAGAATGTCGGGATTTTGTTTGTTTTGAACGAAACAGTGTATAACTAAGTGTAGGAAACGAATTTTTACGTCGAACCAACGCCAGAAATCAAGTGCCAAACTCCCCTATTTATATCTGAAAAACGGCTAGCCCACGTGGCGCGACAGCCCGTCGCGTGGCGCGACAGCCCGTCGCGTGGCGCGACGGCGCCCCTTTTAGCATTGGGTAGCCACGTCCTTTTAGCTGAGTTGACAGATAGAAGAAATTCTCATTTTACAGCAATTTATGATGATAATCGTCAATGGGGAATACCCCCCCCCCTGAGTTTTAGGGGCCCTGATACTGATTCTGATTGTTCTGAAAATTTTAGGGGTTATGCAGGATTACTTGGGGGTCTCAATTAGGGTTTCCTGTTGGACGAAATAACATAAGAAATAGTAATTTTGATGAGAGTTGTTACATCCTCCCCACCTTATAAAAATCTCGTCCTCGAGATTTACTGGAATATGTAGGGATATTTTCGCTTCATCTCTGATTCCAGTTCCCATGTGTACTATGGTCCTCTCTTTGAATCCCACTTGACTTTGACCAGTACTAGTCTTTTATGTTTGAGAAACTTGATCTTTCTGTCTTCTACATCTTGAAGAGGTACTACCAGGGATTCGTCGGACAAACATTTCTTGAGGTTGGATACATGAAAGACATCATGTACCCCAGCTAGCTCTTTTGGTAGTTGTAAACGATAGGCAACTGGTCCTATTCTATGGATTATTGGGAATGGTCCTACGTACCTTGGACTTAGCTTTCCCTTCTTTCCAAACTGAACTACTCCTTTCCAAGGAGAAACTTTTAAGAGTACCTTGTCTCCAACTTGAAATTCTAGCGGCTTGCGTATATTGTCTGCATAACTCTTCTGGCGATCTCGAGCCGTTTTCCGTCTTTCCTTTATTTGAGTGATCTTGTCGGTAGTCTCTTGTACAATTTCGGGACCTGATAATTAGCTTTCTCCTATTTCTGCCCAACAAACTGGAGTTCTGCACTTTCGTCCATACAGTGCTTCGAATGGGGCAGCTTCAATGCTTGCATGATAACTATTATTATAGGAGAATTCAATTAAGGGTAGGTGGTCATCCCAGTTTCCACCAAAATCTATTACACATGCCCTAAGCATGTCTTCTAGGGTTTGGATCGTCCTTTCACTTTGTCCGTCTGTTTGGGGATGATAAGTTGTACTTAATTTTAATTGCGTCCCCATGGCTTCTTGGAAACTTGTCCAAAAATGTGAAGTGAAACGACTATCCCTATCCGATACAATGGAGAGTGGGACTCCATCTAAGGATACTACCTCGTCTACGTACAATTTTGCTAACCTTTCCATGCTAAAGGTTTCCTTCATGGGTAGAAAATGAGCTGATTTGGTTAATCGATCCACAATTACCCAAATCGCATCATTACCTTTCCTGGTTTTGGGTAACTTAGTAACAAAATCCATAGTTATAAGTTCCCATTTCCATACAGGCATTTCTAATTGTTGAAGTAACCCTGAAGGTTTCTGGTGTTCTGCCTTAACTTGTGAACAAGTTAGACACTTAGATACATATCTAGCTATATCCTTTTTCATTCCTATCCACCATAAATTATTCCTTAAATCTTGGTACATCTTATTGTTGCCCGGGTGCATGGTATATCTAGATTTATGGGCTTCTTCTAAAATCTTATTTCTTAAATTTCCTTGCTTAGGTACCCAAATTTTTCTTTTGTGGAATCTCCAAATTCCATCAGCTCCTTGCTCTAATTCCTTTATTCTTCCTTTCATTCCTTCAGCATCATCCTTGATTGCTGTTTCTTGAACATTCTTTAATTGTTTCATTAAGTCTAATTGTAAACTTAATCTAAGAGCACGAACTCGTTTTTGCTTTTCATGATACTTACGACTTAAGGCATATGCTACTACATTTGCCTTTCCTTCGTGATATTGAATATGACAGTCGTAATCACTTCGAATTTCCATCCATCTTCTTTGCCTCATATTCAATTCTTTTTGCCCAAATATGTATTTTAAACTCTTATGATCTGTATAAACAGTAAACTTACTTCCATACAGATAATGTCTCCAAATCTTAAGGGCAAAAATTATTGACCCTAATTCTAAGTCATGCGTCGTATAGTTTTCCTCGTGCTTTTTCAATTGCCTTGAGGCGTACGCAATTACCTTCTTGCGTTGCATTAGTACACATCCTAATCCTAGCTTAGAAGCATCACAATAGACTTCAAAATCTTCTGTTCCTTCTGGTAAAGCAAGAATTGGGGTGTTGGTTAACCTTTGTTTTAAAACTCTAAAAGACTCTTCTTGCTTAGGTCCCCATTCAAACGTAACTGTTTTACAGGTTAGCTTAGTTAATGGCACAGTTATCTTAGAAAAATCCTTAATAAAGCGCCTAGAGTATCCAGCTAATCCTAGAAAACTTCTAACTTCTGTAACTGATTGCGGGACCTTCCATTTGGTGATTGCTTCTATTTTAGCAGGATCTACGTGAATACCTTCGTGATTCACCATGTGTCCTAAAAATTGCACCTCCTGTAGCCAAAATTCACACTTCGAGAATTTGGCATAAAGCTTTTCTTGTCTTAACAAAGTTAAGAGTGCATGCAGGTGCTGACAATGCTCATCCTGACTTTTGGAATAAATAAGTATATCGTCGATGAAGAAAATTACGAATTTAACCAAGTATGGTTTACAGATCCTATGCATCATGTCCATAAATGATGCAGGAGCATTTGTTAGTCCAAAGGGCATGACTGTAAACTCGTAATGACCATACCTAGTTCTGAAAGCAGTTTTAGGTATGTCTTCTTCTTGCACCATTAACTGATGATATCCAGAGCGTAAATCTATTTTAGAAAAGTATCTAGCTCCTTGTAGTTGATCAAAAATATCATCAATCCTAGGCAATGGGTATTGATTCTTAATTGTAACCTTATTCAGTTCCCTATAATCGATACACATTCGCATCGAACCATCTTTCTTTTTCACAAACAACACCGGAGCTCCCCAAGGGGATGAACTAGGTTGTATGAATCCTTTGCTTAATAATTCATCTAACTGCTTTTTCAGTTCTAACATTTCGGTGGGTGCTAACCGATAAGGTGCCTTGGCTATCGGTGTAGTTCCAGGAATTAGATGAATTCTAAATTCTACCTCCCTATCTGGTGGTAATCCTGGTAATTCTTCTGGAAATACATCCATGTATTCTGATACTACTGGGATTTCCTTAAGTTCCTTATCCTTAGTGTTGATGATTACCGAAATCATATACACTATTCCTTGCTTTCGTTCATAACTAGCAACTTCCATTACTGAAATGAATTTTATTGGTTTACGCGGCTTATCCCCTGTAATCATAATTACTTCTCCCGTGGGTGCACGTATTTTTATGGAGTTCTTATCACAAAGGATTCGAGCATGGTTGGCTACTAACCAATCCATTCCTAACACAACATCGAATCCAGCTAAATTCATGGGTAATAGGGTTGCAGAAAATTTATGACCTGAAAGTTCTATATTCTCTTTTTGCAAAACTGTACCAGCTATTACGTCAGGAATTAGTTCGGCTTCCTGCGTGGTCAATTGGAAGGCTCTTGCATTCTTCTTCGTAGTCCCTTCAGCAGGTTTGACCTTGTTGTCTGCTGGTTTGACCAATTTAGGGCATTCTGGTCGGAAATGCCTAGCTTCTCCACAGTTATAGCAGATTTTTGTTTTTCTTCTGCAATCTTCTTCACGATGTCCTATAACTTTGCAGAAGTTGCCGGTTTCATTACATTTTCCAAAATGTTTCTTTCTACAGTTCCTGCAGAATGGCGGAGTGGAAGATTGCCCGGTTCCTCTTTTCTTGAAATTGCTATTATTACCCACACGAAATCCTTGGGTAATTTTCTGAGCCAAATTCTTCTTCATGTTTTCTTCTCGCGTACGCACCAGTCCGCCAGTCAAAGTGTTGGCTAATTCCACCGCATCATCGATCGTGCGGGGTCTCGCAGCTTTGACAATATCATGGATCTCGCTAATTAAACCCCAAATGTTGCGAGAAATAAGTACCGATTCTGGCGAAGCCAGAGTAGGCACAATTCGAGCATATTCGAAAACTTCGAAGTAAACCCTCGGTAATCAACATTCATCATTCGGTGGCTCGGGAATTTGTTCTCCATTTGTTCTTTTTCATATTCTGGGCAAAATTTTCTTTCCACCAGACGCTTAAATTCTTCCCAACTCATGGCATAAGCCAGGTCGCTTCCCTTAGCTTGTAACACCGTATTCCACCATTCTAATGCTTCTTCCTTGAAAAGGTGAGAAGCATACATGACTTTATCCTCCTCGGCACATTTACTTATTTTAATTACTGCCTCGGTTTTCTCTAACCAACGTAGTGCAGCAGTCGCCCCTTCATTGCCTGCAAATTCAACAGGTTTACAGGCAAGAAACTCCTTATAAGTGCAACCAGGCGTTGCAGCTTTCATTCTTTTGAGAATTGGGGCTTGCAGTACATCATTATCGTTATTATTAATGTTACCGCCTCCATTTACACTATTATTGAAGTTGTCTTCATGAGTACGTTTGCTAGGAATAATTTGTTGAGGTTCAATTGGATTTCGGGCAGCAGCAAGAATTGCGGGAATAGCATTGGCTATTCCTTGAGCAACGATGTTTTCTATATCCTGTCTATTCAGAAATTGATCTTCTTGGTTTTGCGTGGATTGGTTACCCTCGTTAACTTGTTCATTACCAGCGTGTTCCATCTGTATCTATCAATTATTAATTATCACAGACTAATATTTAATACAATTATTTAAGTATGAGTATACAAACAAATTGATTAAAACGGAGAATATAGCGACTTTTATATATATGCATCTATTACAAACTATAACTGGAATTCAAATTATACTAGTAGTTGTGCATCCATAAGTTATTTTAATATTATGCATAATATGCTTCTATGTAAAGTTTATTCTATCTCCTTCCTCTACTAACTTGTTATCTAATGGGCGAAGTTTCTTTAAAGTTTCTGGCTCATAGGTGGCATGGGTGCTAGTACTGGTTTGGCGGTTCAACTATAAGTTAGCATTTACTGCTATAGTGGCTAACATGTAGAGATTTGCCCATTATTCATCTAATTTATCTTCCCATGGTGGGTTAGTGCCTATTTTCTGAGTTTCCTTATCAATCATTACTCCTTTTGGTTGTGACTTCTTTATTTTCTCTTGACTTTTTCTAATAATCCAACTTCTTTTCTTAGGGGTAAGTGATTTTTCAGACTGTGCCTTACGAACAAATATTCCTTCCTCGGTATCTGCTGAGTATCCTGAGGAACTTGGTTGAAATGAGGTTCCCTTATCTTTTGGTGAGCTATTTAATTGACGATAGATTTCTGAAATTCTTTGCTTACCCATACTGTAGATTAACAAATAGTCAAATAACACAAAAACACATAATCAAGTTAACACGTATAGCCCAAAATTGTCGATTTTTCGACTTCCATATTTCATATATTATTATGCGTCCGTACACACCAGTTATGTTACAAAAGTTTTATTTTTAGTTATTTCACATAGTTATATTTTTATTATTATTAAACACATATTCCTACAACCACACAACCACAGTCACACCATCTCCGTCAGCTGGCATCTCAGAAACGACGTTCCCTCTCGTCGTACTTCCATGATATCCTCTCCCCTACTTCCCGGATTCTATTCCCGGCGTCCACCAGCTCCTCGCCATAGTGGCGGAGTTCAGCCAAGTTTTCTGAGCTCATAGGTGGGTGTAGTGGAGGCTCGGGGTCAAACTGGGGGAAAAAAGTATTAGGGTTATTTAGGAGGTTTTGAAACTGCCAGTCAGTTGTCCACCACTCTTCTAGCTCTGCTGGTAGTGGTTGGGTGTGGATAATAGGATCTAGGATCTCAGGCTCTAGATCAACTGGAAGTTGTGCTTCCGCTGGGTAATTAAAGAGGTTTTCACCGGCAGGTCCGATGAGGTTACTAAGTGCCAGTTTATGATCCAGCTTCTCCCAGGATGGCATTTCCTGGTCTTGCCTGGAACTTTCCCCAATCTCTATTCCCTTGCCTTTATCTTTGGGATCCTCCGTCTTTATAACTTTCTGTGTCGCTGGTTTCTTCCTGCGCACACGCCTCCAGCCCACGAATCTTCTTTTCTTCTTTGGCTTGGGTTTCTCCGGAGGTTGGGCTTGAAATTCCATAGGTTCATCAACGTCGGCACAATAACCGGTAAAGTCTCTGGAAACTTCCACATTAACATAATAGAGATTGAGATTCTGAAGAGCTTCAGACAACTCATTCATGCCGTTTAGCAGATATGAAGAAACACACAAAATTCTAAGTTAAAATTTTGTAACTTGAATTTCCACATAATTACAGAATGGCAATCAGACAAATTAAGTATTTCTAAATACTTAATTGGCTTAAATCAGTGGCTCTGATACCACATTTTTCTGTCACGGCCCCCGGCCCGGTTTTACCCGGTCTAGGAGCCGCGGGACAGAAATCCGTGGTTATTATTATGTTGGCAGCGGAATTTTAACAGGATCGTTTAAAACTTGAAAATACCCAATTTATTCGATTTCACAAATTGGGGATTACACCCGTAATTTACAATAAAGGTGATTTCACTGGGAAATCCCTATTTTTACAAAAAAACATATTTCTTGATTTTTATTGAGCCACTTCCTCAAGCTTGCAGTGCTACACGGAACTTTTTCCTTGATCACAGCAGATCACCTGAAACATATTTTAAAAAGGTTTTATCAGTAGGGAAATACTAGCGAGTCACTCAAGTTGCACAAAACGACACATTGTTATAATATACAGTATTAAGAGCGATTACAATGTTTATATATCAACCAATTACCCAACGGTATTTGTCACTCGACCTGTTTCTGTGACTATGGTCATATCACCCATTGGCTAACTCGTTGTCTAATGGTGACGGTTATCAAGTAATGTATACAAAATCCCACATACCGGCTGTAATTGAAGACTACAAAGACTTAATCCCTGTAATTATAACTTTGAAAACATTTAGGGTTTTGTAAAGCAATTTGATAAAAAGAGAATGACTCACATTGCAGATTTAAACGGGCAGAGTTTAGTCTACTGATTAGCCCTGTTAACCTAATTCAAATAACAATGCACACGAAAACTAGTTTAGTAACTTTAATCCAACTCTTACGACAACTCACGAGATCAAAACCTTCACAATGAATGACAAAGTGCGATACTTAAACATCCATCGAATTCACGATGAATGACAAAGTATAACCCAAGTTTGAGCATCACTTAAACATCCATTGGATTGGTTTCTATCGATCGGACATTAAATCGTAGCAGTGATCGAGTTATTACCCTGTTATCGCGGCAGAATGTCGGGATTTTGATTGTTTTGAACGAAATAGTGTATAACTAAGTGTAGGAAACGAATTTTTACGTCGAACCAACGCTAGAAATCAAGTGCCAAACTCCCCTATTTATATCTGAAAAACGGCGCGCCCACGTGGCGCGACAGCCCGTCGAGTGGCGCGACGGCGCCCCTTTTAGCATAGGGTAGCCACGTCCTTAACTAGCTTAGCTGAGTTGACAGATAGAAGAAATTCACATTTTACAGCAATTTATGATGATAATCGTCAATGGGGAATACCCCCCCCCCCCTGAGTTTTAGGGACCCTGATCCTGATTCTGATTGTTCTGAAAATTTTAGGAGTTATGCAGGATTACTTGGGGGTCTCAATTAGGGTTTCCTGTTGGACGAAATAACATAAGAAATAGTAATTTTGATGAGAGTTGTTACATTGTCCGCTTGACGATCCAGATTCCTTGCCTAAAGAGTTCAATTCACAATCATTTTAGAACCCTTTTTATAAGTTTTAACGCATAATTCATCTCATCATTTTAATATGTGTTTTTGTTCAGGATTTCAATATTTAGCTTTCTTTTAGGCATTTCTACAAACACCTAAAGGGCATTATTTTACTAATCCAACAACCAAGTCTCATGATTAGTTATTTGGACAAATTTTAATATCTACACAATGTTCATATATCAAATTTCACATTCACATTCACATTCACATTCTGGATTTATTTCATTTAGCTCAAATAACACTAGTTTGACAATCGTGATTCTAGTGTTCATCATGTTTCTACTAAACCCATTACACACACATAATGGATGATTATGAATTTCATTGTTTAGGCACAAATTCAACAAACTAATGACTAGGGTTTACTCCTAGACATGATTTCTTTACTGTTTCATCCAAATAACGATCATGCAAGCTATAATTTCAAATCTCATGTGTTCATCTAGAGTTTGAGATGGAACCAAAGTGTGAAATTTGACATACCTTGTGATCACTTCACTGGGGTGATCACTAATTTGTGCTTGGATTTCAATTTGGGTTTGATTTGGTCTCTTGATTTGATCAATTCTTGCACATTAGGGTTTTGAGCATGAGAGCTCCCGTGGCTCCTGTTGGAATCGCAGAGCACACACACGTATGTTTGTGTTTTGTGTTTAGTAATTGTTTTAAATTAAAACTTTAATTCCTTTGTCCATGTTTAGCCCCTCAACTTTACCCAATTTTATAAAGGGTATTTTAACCATGTTTGTTCTATTATGTCAAGACACTAACTAACTAGGTTATTTATTCCTAGTTATTCTATCTTGACCATAACCGACATTTAGTTTATGATATTAAATCTATATTTTCGGGGTGTTACAAACACAATATATATACACACACACTTAATACAAATAATATTAAAAAATATATTCAAGGCCCTGGGATCTGAAACTCCGCCCTACCCTATATGATTAGAACATGTTGATATCTATATCTTATGTCATCCTTAATTTTGGTGTGGGGGGTTAATTTGTTACGGCGAGAAAAAAATTCCTAAATTATAGGCATCGTTAATCCAATTAATTTCCAGACGTGGTCTATATCTGATGTTAGTACTGTAAACGAACCAAACGTTCGGCGAACAGTTCGTGAATCGTTCGGCGGTAAGTTCGTTTGTGTTCGTTCGTTTATTAAACATACGAACACGAACAAGAAATTTCGTTTGTTTAGCTAAATGAACAAACATGAACAAATGTCGTGTTCGTTCATTTATGTTCGTGAACGTTCGGTAACGTGTTCGTTTGTGTTCGATAGTTTATTTGTGTTTTGTTTTATATTTTATTTAAATATTACAAGATCCCGACAAATAAAATATTTAATAAGTGTTAGTGTATTATATGATCTATTCATGATCGCGTGTTTGTGTTTGTTTCCATTTGTATTCATCATTTTCGTTTTTGTTCGTGGCCTAAAATTAACAAACAAACGAACACGAACACGAACAAGTTTATTTTCTTAACAAACGAACACGAACATAAAATCTCGTTCGGTAAGTGTTCATGAACCGTTCGTAAACACATATATTCTTTAACAAACGAACACGAACAAGTTCGTGTTCATTCGATTCGTTTGCAGCCCTATCTGATGTTATCCTTAATAGGGAGGGGCGTAAATTCGTTATGGCAAGAATTCTTTCTTGCTTACTCCAATGACTCTTAAGTTATTTTCGTGTCTGAATTTAAACGAAAAAACTACATACGTAACCGGTATTTTTTTTATTCACTCCTTGATAATTTAACGCGTATATATAGAAAAATTAATTAAATTGAAGAGACATCGTCAATCGAATTAATTTCTAGATGTCCTCGATAAGTAAGAAATTTTGATATTTGATTGAAAAAAAAGAATACAACGTTTCTTTGGTTGAAAATTGAACAAATTTAAGTTAGTTTGACTTGGACCATTCTGTACACCAAGAGTCAAACTTGCGAGGGTCAAACTCAATCAACTCCGCACACAGGCCACGAATCATGCGGCAGAGGATCAAAACCTCATCCGAAAAGAACATGTAAACAACACCAACACAAACAAAAACCAAAAAAACCCGATCCAAATTCCTCAAATATTGGATTGGAATACAACACAAATGAAAATAATATTTATTTAAATAAAAACCAACTCCATTTTTCTTTCTTAACCGTTTGAATGGAACCGGATGACCTTGGTCTAGGCTCTTACTATCACCACCACCACCCACAACCACAACCTCCACCCCAACCCCAACCCCAACCCCAACGCCACCACCACCCACACCACCCACAACCTCAACCACCACCACAACCACCATCAACCATCGCCAATGGAATGTTACAAAACACCAACAATGATCCTAGACCATCTCAATTGCTCTACCCTCATACTTCTGCTCCCTCTGCTGTCTCTTCTCCCTTAGAAACCGGTGTTCGGAGAAAAAGAGGCAGACCAAGAAAGTACGGAACGCCGGAACAAGCTGCCGCAGCGAAAAGAATGTCGTCGAGCTCTTCTCCCGGCACCTCGGTTCCTCCGTTGTCCCCGCCGAGCAAGAAGGAGTTGTCTTTGGGAGTTAGTGGCTCTTCTACTACTTTCAAGAAGTATGCTCTTGGTGAGTATCTCTTTCATCTTTTTTTTTTAACTTTTTTTATATATTATAGGAACAGAATTAATCCCTTAAGTTGTTTTGATCTGAATAAGAGGTTTAAACTTTAAAGAGTGTTTGTTGTTGCTATATTTGAGGTTTTATGTTTTATTTTATCATGCTTGATTGTGGATTGCATGGATAATCTTTGCGTGGTGCATATTAAAAGGGAATGTGCCTTTTTTTTTAACCTTGTTATTATTGACATGCATTCCCGCTTTATGTATGATTGTGAAAAAATTTAACACGAGACCCCCAAGACCCTAGTCCTTACATTTGGATTTTTGAGACGTGATTAGTAAAAATGAGCCCGGCTTATGAGCCACACCGAGCCAAGGCTAGCTCAGGTCGTCTGAAGTTTAAGTTCGGGCTCGGCTTAGTGATAAACTAGGTCAGCTCGGCTCGGCTTGTTTGTGCCGGATAAACTTGTTTAACCTTTTCAATTCAGGTTCAAGTAGTCCTTGAGTGAGATACCCAAGTTATCAATTTATGGGGAGGAGCTATTATTAGGTTTGTGTGTTTTTTTTTAACGGCAAGTGAAACTTTATAGCGCCCAACAAGAAGCTGGCGAAAAGAAACAATACAAGGAACCTCTTGACTGGGAGAAATGGTTGGGTTTCAATCTACTAGATATCTTGTAACTGTGTATGTTTTTGTTTCGTTTCCTTGTATTGTTCTTTTTCACCAACTTCTTGTTGGGCGCTACATTTCTGATATAGTTTCGCTTGCCGTTCAAAAAAAGGGGGAGCATGAATATACGGGGACAAAAGAAGGGAAAACTTTCTCATTTAGGGGATGTGGGATGGGTAAATGACAAATGGAACTTGTGGCGTGTTGACTGTTGAGGGTATTACAAGCTCTTGCTTCACTACTTTTGTTTTTAAATTCCGGATATAATAATTAGTTTTTATTCATATGTAAAACAGAGAAAAAAATATTTTGTACTTGGTGCGGTCTCCCACTTGGCACACCCTCATAGCCGGCCCTGCCCAATCCCAGTATTGATCGTTGCTCGCTATACCAGCACCTTAGGTTATGTTTTAGCTAGCTATAGTCCTTGTTATATGCAAAACTGTAGTTTTGTCAGGCTGCAGGATAATGGTTCTGAATATGGGTTACGATTGTAATGAATTCTGAAAAATGTTGTTGTATCTTTGATTAAGCTTTGAGAATTTTGTATACATTATCATCTGTTGGTGGCTATATTCCATTTCTTTATCTGTTTTTTCAGGGAACACTGGGCAAGGTTTTACACCTCATGTTATATCCGTGGCCGCCGGAGAGGTATCATTGTGAACATATAATGTTCCATATATTGTTTGCATTTCAGTTTTATACCAGTTTATATATATGTGCCTCTTTCGCAATACGCTGATCTATATATGTAACAAATGAATATATTCCGCAACCTTTGTTTCCTGCTCTAGATAATCTCCAGCAAATCTTTCCTCTCTATTAACTACAGTTGGGTTTTTGAATCAGTCACTAGGGATGGCAAACAAGCCCAAACCTAACGCATAAACCCAAAACATTAGGAAATGGAACTATATATATATATTTTTTTTGTGGATATGGGACATGTATGGTATTAGGTGATGCCTAGTTACCCGAAACTCACACAGTCACATATCCATTTACCCGAACCATACCCGTACTTTAGTTTTCTCTATTCTTGAGTAACAGAGTAATCTACTAATCCACCTACTTTTTAGTTTTATGTGTAGTTTCTTTGGGTAACACAATTATATAAAAAATAGAATAGTAAGAAATCTACTTGGGAATCCCAACGGGTAACTTTTAACAAACTATCCCGTAGACCCGATGCCTTATGGCCTTACGGGTATGGGAGCGGGTACAGAACATAGTTTTACAATCGGTTATGGGACTGGGATTACCAATACTTATCACAAACCCGTCCCGGCCATAAGGCCATTTCCATCCCTAATACTGAAGTCTTTCTAATATGCTTTTTGTCATATGATTTGCTGCACATGTATAATCTGAACAAAACCCGCCCATCTATAATTTTCTTTTTGTGATCTGTTGGAAATGATGACAGGATATTAGCCAGAAAATAATGTCGTTTATGCAACAAAGCAAGCAAGAGATGTGTGTCCTCTCAGCATCTGGTTCAATCACTAATGCAACGTTACGCCAGCCAGCCACATCCGCCGGCAACATTACTTATGAGGTAAGCAAGTTAAATAAATAGTAAACATTTTAATACCCATCTTTAATTCTTTATGATCATTAGTTAATCACGGTTTCTAACTTTCTATGATATCAGGGTCGTTTTGACATCCTATCATTCTGCGGATCTTATATACGTACTGATTTGGGTGGCACGGGTGGATTAAGCGTCTGTTTGTCTAGTAACGACGGACAAATCATAGGTGGCGGTGTTGATGGGCCATTGATAGCCGCAGGTCCTGTCCAGGTAGTATTCTTTTAGTTTGAGTCAAGTAGATGTGACCAAATGAGAGGGTTGGGTAACGGGTCAAAACAGGTTTGTGTTGGAATGGTACGCGTGTGATTTGACGCCTCTTTTTTGATTGATTGCGTCTTCAGGTAATCGTTGGCTCATTTTCTATCGAGGGTAAGAAAGAAAGTACTGCTATCCTAAAAGGCGATGCATCTACAAACAAGTTGCCATCACCAAATGTGGGGCCGTCGGTTCCAAACTTGAGCTTCCTATCAGGACCAGACACTTCCGGAAGAAAT
The DNA here is from genome assembly GCA_030545235.1 of Helianthus tuberosus. Taxonomy (NCBI): domain Eukaryota; kingdom Viridiplantae; phylum Streptophyta; class Magnoliopsida; order Asterales; family Asteraceae; genus Helianthus; species Helianthus tuberosus. Next base: position 129,889,157 of record CM060434.1, on the reverse strand, counting down.
GTAGTCGGTGGCAGTGATGAGCAACAAAATATCGACGGGTACCAGTTCATGATCCAGAATCGAAATGTGCCTGTAAGCGATTGGAGGCCTAACAATGATTCTAGGAACACTGCAGGTTATGACTTCTCAGGTAAAGATAATTACATTACAATAAATATTATTACTACCATGTAAAGCTTTTTTTTCCCGCGGTTAGAAATGTTTAATGGGCTTGTGGTGTGGTTTTGCAGGAAGATTGAATCATGGGGCACAACAGTCACCAAAGAGTGGGGATTATGATCGTTTTCAAGACTGAAGCAGTTGGATACCATGGATTCTTTTGTGGAGGGAAGAGGTAACTCAATGCTTCATGATTATTGTACAGTTAACCCAAAAACATATTTCTATTCAAATCTGCTGATGTGTACTTTTAGCAGTTACTTTTGGATTAACACTAATGTATCTAAATTCATGTATAAGTATGCAAATTTCACTTTTTTTTTTTTTTTTCATCTTTGTTATTATAAATTTTTATTTTTTTTAATATACATTTTATTTGTTAATTAATTAATGTGGGTTGTGATTTGATTTGAGAGTACACCTATAATCTGTGATATATCCAACTATTAGAAATATCTCCTCCGGTCGTTCTCCAGCTAATGCCGACCTCATTTGGCCAAGTTGTAGGATTAATGGATATGGATTATGTTGGCCCTTGAATGTGAAACGACAGTATGGTCGTTTGGTCGCTTTGGGAAATTATTTTTATTATTATATAATAGAAAAGCTTGTGTCATTATTGGATATCTATGTCACGAAAGAGAAATATGTTACGGGTCAATGTTGTTATTTGTTAATGTCCTAAATTTAAGATGGCTCTAACTATTCCTACACCCTTAAAATTTTATTTTCACACCACTATACGTATACGCCTCATAGAGAGTTATACGAGCCGTATAAATGATTGTTGAACAAAAAAATGTCAGATAATGTTTGTTTTTTCCTTCATGTATACGGACCGTATAACATTATACGACCCGTATAGAATGCTATGCGAGCCAAACCTCATATAACGCAATACGACCCGTATAACGTTATACGAACCGTATAGAATGTTATACGACCCATATAATGTTATACGACCCGCATAATGTTGTACGACCCTTATAGAATGTTATACGTCATAATATTTTCTTCATCTATACAAGCCCTATAACATTATATGGCCCAATATTTGTCATGTGATTTGAATTTAGATTTTGAATTTAATTCAAACTAGAACATTGACCCGTGCGCGTTGCGCCACAGTCAACGAAATTGACACGCTGTTGATCAGATTCATATTTACAATGTGTTAAAGATATTTTTGTCGGTTAATTCTGTATAACTATCTTATACAAATAAGTAATTCACCAAATAAGCTCAATACAGTTAATGGTATCATAATTACTACGTTACATGACTTGTATTCATATAAATAACTTATCGTGTTAAGCCCCTGCGTTGCGGCGGGGGCATAAGACCGTGACAAATAGCACCAATGCCACACTATAGCCAACAACCACCAACATTGAAGTTGTGGCTTTTTTACGTGAACAAATTAGACCGACATATAAAACATAGAAAATAATAACTAACTCGATTTAGGACTCGCGCATTGTGACGAACCTATTAAACGGGAAAAAATAGATGGCGTAAATACACTGAACCACATACGTACGTTACGCCATGTTCACTCTCAAAATTTAGAGCGAAGCGTATAACAAAACGTAAAATCGTTGATCCACACACAAATTGTATCCTGTTAACTCACAAAATGTAGAACCAAAGGTAAAACGCAAAATTTTGCAAAATATGAAAAACATAGGGGATCAAAGTTGAGAGTAAAAAAGTTGTGAGGTTAAATTGGAAAAACGAAAAACTTTGGGTTAAACCTACAATATCAAGTAGTTTTGGATTTAAAGTGAAATATCAATAATTTTTTTTTTTTGAAAACCCCCCAAAACATAGGGTACAAAACCTAATGCCTCCATTTGTTGCTAATTTATATGATGTAAATATATGTGGTTTATATATGAATTGAAAAATTAATATCTGTTTTTGGCAACTTCATTTAGTAATTCATTTTTCAACATCAATATCAATATCGGAATATGATACAATAATTAATTATTGGTAGGATATTGGGCAATGATGGTGACAATGGAGACTCAAGTTCAATATGAATTGAAAAATTAATATTTGTTTTTGGCAACTTCACTTGGGTTTTCCAATGAAGACTCAAGTCCAATTCCCACTTGTGTCATATTGTGGTGGATATTGGGCAATGATGGTGACAAACCCATCTAGGGGGGTTCGATCCTGAGCCGCACCCCGGTTTTCATCCGGCTGTTACTTCAGCGAGACTTCTCGTATGGAGGCAGTACGGTTTCCAGGGGAACGCCGTAACCAAGTCTGACCAACCCAGCGCGGACCCGATTAAGTCAACGTAGTCTGAGCAGATCTTGGCTAGGGGCCGCTGTTTAGACGGTGTGACATTAGGTCACCAAAAAAGAAAGTCACCGTTCAAAAAAAAAAGTTAAATAGATATTCATCACCCAAGTTTTTTTTTGGAAGGTGACTTTCTATGTACTGGACCAGTGGTCACCGGGTTCATGTCGAAGACAATCCCCCGTCAGCCCCGCACTCTCGGACGCGATGTTCGATCGGGCCCCGGCCGCCGCGCAAGCTGACTTCCGCCCGGAAACCATACTGTCCCCACACGAGAGACTCACTGGGGTAACAGCTGGGTAAAACCGGGTTGCCCTCAAGACCGCACCATGCCTCGGTAGGATACGATCTATCATTGGGGCGTCCCACCCCCCGTTTGCACCTCCCGGGAGTCGAACCAGCGACCTCCGAAGAGGAAGCCGGCCCAACCCAAACCACATGGGAATTGCCGGTTGGGCTAGGGGGCGGGATTTCATCACCCAAGTTAGAATACTAAAATGAGATGCTCATAATTTCCAAAATAATTAAATGTGACCAATTAAATGCAAGTAAATGAATTTTGATGTTTATCCAAATCAAAGCCCACATTTTCAAGTAAGCTCATCATCATATCACTATTCATCACCACTTACAATTCATATGTATAACTAGTAGGATTTTCCCGCGCCACGCGGTGGGAATTCGATCGGTATCGGTTCCATGCGTTACAGTATCGGCACTCGCTATAGCAATCGAAAGAGAAAACAAATAATAAAAAGTAAAGTCGTGACGTGTCCAAAAAGATTTTGAAATATGTTTTACATCGATCGGACACAACGAAAAAGAATAGCGGTATTCATGTTGTTAGGTCGGAATCATTTTAGTTCGTTACGACATTGAAACGTCACCTGTAAAAAATAAATTACCATTCGTCGTCGGTTTTGGTTCGGTTTGGTATGACAACAAGATAGTATCCATTTTCAATCAAATTTATATGGTAATTTCGAAACAAAATAAGCACAATTATGGAGTTAGATTTTTTTATTATGTTAACGTACGCAAGTTAAAACAGTTCATTGCGGCATCAATATGTCACCAGTTAAAACTAATAAATTACCATTCATCATTGGTTTTGGTTCGGTGTTATCATTCATTATTGGTTAAGGTCCTGTTTGATAAGAAAGCGGCACAATATATATTGGCCCTCACTATTTGCACACCTTGGCAGGCTATCTACACACTTAGGGTTTACATACGCTGCATAGAGGTCAATACGCAGCGTATAGGGTTACCCTATACACCCTATACGCTGCGTATAGACCTCTACGCAGCGTATGTAAGGGGCAGGTACACGACCAGACAGTCAAACCTAGTACCATGTCAAATCAGTCAGATCTACGCTGCGTATTGACCAATACGCAACGTATAGGGTTAACAGTATACGCTGCGTATTGACCAATACGTAGCGTATATGTCAGACTGATTTGACACTGATACGATGTTGTCTAGGCACGTGAATAAAGTAATATGGGGAGTAGAGAGCTATACGCTGCGTATTTAAGTAAATTTGAAATTCTATTTATCCATGCATCTCTGTTCACTTCGAGTTCATCGCCTCTGCTTTCTTTTTCGTCTTCTTCTTCAGTAAACATCTTGTTCAATCTTGTTAAAATGTCATCATTTTGGAACGAAAATATAATTTAACGACGATAAAGAAATGTTTTGACGCTCGTAAGGCGCGTACGGGCCTAACGAGCGTCGAAACTAAGTTCGTCGTTAAAATATATATTTTTTTTATTATATAGTCGAAGTCGAACCGTAAGACGCGTAGGTCTCTAACGAGCAGTGTTGTAAGAATCGCTAGGCGCTAGTCGGGCGGTGGGGTACCGACTAGCGACTAATCGGGATTAATAGGGATTAATCGGAATTAATCGGATTGAGATTTTTATATGTGATTTTTAGTTACATATATACATAAACATTTTTATGTGTAGTTTTTTAAAGTAGGCATGTTTTAACCCCTCATTAACCCATTTTTTTAAGTAATTGGAAGGAATTTATATGGTTTGGTCAAAATTTGGCCGGCATCTAGCCAAAATTTAGCCAGAATAAGACCGCCATTGACTGCCTAGCTATTAATCGGCCATTAATCGGTGAACCCCCGATTAGTGATTAATCGGCGACTAATCGGAGACTAGTCGGGATTTTTTCAACCATGCTAACGAGCGTCGAAACTGAGATCGTCGTTAAAATATAAAACTTCGATCTTAGTTTCGAAGCTCGTTAGGGACCAACGCGCCTTACGGTTCGACTTCGACTAAATAATAAAAAAAATATATATATTTTAACGACGAACTTAGTTTCGACGCTCGTTAGGCCCGTACGCGCCTTACGGACGACGTCGACTAAATAATAAAAAAATATTATTTAGTCGACGTCGTCCGTAAGGCGCGTACGGGCCTAACGAGCGTCGAAACTAAGTTCGTCGTTAAAATATATATTTTTTTTTATTATTTAGTCGAAGTCGAACCGTAAGGCGCGTAGGTCTCTAACGAGCGTCGAAACTAAGTTCATCGTTTTATACTTTAACGACGAACTTAGTTTCGACGCTCGTTAGGCCCGTACGCGCCTTACGGACGACGTAGACTAAATAATAAAAAAAATATAATTTAACGACGATCTTAGTTTTGACGCTCGTAAGGCGCGTACGGGCCTAACGAGCGTCGAAACTAAGTTCGTCGTTAAAATGTATATTTTTTTTATTATTTCGTCGAAGTCGAACCGTAAGGCGCGTAGGTCCCTAACGAGCGTCGACAGAAAACTGTTTTTTTTAAATAGAAAATTTTTTTAAACTTAAATTGTTTTTTTTAACAGAAAACTGCTTTTTCAAACAGAATTTTTTTAACAGAATTTTTTTAAACAGATTTATTTTTTTAAACAGAATTTTTTTAATTATTTTGTCGAAGTCGAACCGTAAGGCGCGTAGGTCCCTAACGAGCGTCGAAACTAAGTTCGTCGTTTTATATTTTAACGACGAACTTATTTCGACGCTCGTTAGGGACCTACGCGACTTACGGTTCGACATGGACTAAATAATAAAAAAATATAATTTAACGACGATAAAGAAATGTTTTGACGCTCGTAAGGCGCGTACGGGCCTAACAAGCGTCGAAACTAAGTTCGTCGTTAAAATATATATTTTTATTATTATTTAGTCGAAGTCAAACCGTAAGGCGCGTAGGTCTCTAACGAGCGTCGAAACTGAGATCGTCGTTAAAATATAAAACTTCGATCTTAGTTTCGACGCTCGTTAGGGACCTACGCGCCTTACGTTTCGACTTCGACTAAATAATAAAAAAAATTATATATTTTAACGACGAATTTAGTTTCGATGCTCGTCAGGCCCGTACGCGCCTTACGGACGACGTCGACTAAATAATAAAAAAATATTATGTAGTCGACATCGTCCGTAAGGCGCGTACGGGCCTGACGAGCGTCGAAACTAAGTTCGTCGTTAAAATATTTTTTTTTTTTATTATTTAGTCGAAGTCGAACCGTAAGACGCGTAGGTCTCTAACGAGCGTCGAAACTAAGTTCGTCATTTTATACTTTAACGACGAACTTAGTTTCGACGCTCGTTAGGCCCGTACGCGCCTTACGGACGACGTAGACTAAATAATAAAAAAATATAATTTAACGACGATCTTAGTTTTGACGCTCGTATGGCGCGTACGGGCCTAACGAGCGTCGAAACTAAGTTCGTCGTTAAAATATATATTTTTTTTATTATTTAGTCGAAGTCGAACCGTAAGGCGCGTAGGTCCCTAACGAGCGTCGACAGAAAACTGTTTTTTTTTAAACTTAAATTGTTTTTTTTAACAGAAAAATGCTTTTTTAAACAGAATTTTTTTTAACATAATTTTTTTAAACAGAATTTTTTTAATTATTTTGTCGAAATCGAACCGTAAGGCGCGTAGGTCCCTAACGAGCGTCGAAACTAAGTTCGTCGTTTTATATTTTAACGACGAACTTATTTCGACGCTCGTTAGGGACCTACGCGACTTACGGTTCGACATGGACTAAATAATAAAAAAATATAATTTAACGACAATAAAGAAATGTTTTGACGCTCGTAAGGCGCGTACGGGCCTAACGAGCGTCGAAACTAAGTTCGTCGTTAAAATATATATTTTTTTTATTATTTAGTCGAAGTCGAACCGTAAGGCGCGTAGGTCTCTAACGAGCGTCGAATCTAAGTTCGTCGTTAATGTATAAAACGACGAACTTAGTTTCGACGCTCGTTAGAGACCTACTCGCCTTACGGTTCGACTTCGACTAAATAATAAAAAAATATATATTTTGTTGATACACTTTGTGTGGACGCGACTCGGCTCGGTTCGACTCGGCCTTGAAGACTTGAAGACACGAAGATCGAGACAAAGCTACAGCCAAGGGGGAGTTTGTTGGTGCACTTGTGTCTGTACTTTGTCTGTATTTCGTCATGATACAAAACGATGTCTTTAATGTAAGGTTGATGTAAGTTTGACCAAGTCAACCATCCTCCTGGTTTGACTTGACCAAACAGTTAGAAAAATGTTGTAAGCTGGTTGTGTCGAAGGATGTGTCATCGAAGGATTGTTTCATATCCTTCGATGAGCTCGAAAGATGGACATTCGAAAGATGAGCTCGAAACATAAACCTTCGATGGATGATCTCGAAGGATATCTCGAAGGATATCATCCTTCGAAGTATTTGTGAATCTTTCGATGGCCTTCTGGTCGACAGATGATCTTTCGATCATCTGTCTGATCCTTCGACCAGACCTGCTGTGTCGGGTATAAATACCCATGTGTTGTGTTCTTTTCAGATAGAGAAAAAGGTGAGACAAAGAGAGAACACAGAGAGCATTCTGCTCGGAACACACACACGAATTAGAGAGAGTTTATAGAATACATCTGTAAACCTTGTGCTGTAACCGAACCTTTCATACGCATTAATACAAGTGGTGTTAATCGTTGAATGTGGTGTATTGTGTTTGTGCTTGTTCTCGTATAAAATCTCGGTTGCATGCTAGCTTGGATTCCGCACTCGCTAGTGTGTTTGACATAACAAGGATAAGGTTTTATCTCATCCTCGAGAGGGACCTACAAGTGGTATCAGAGCCGTGGCTCTTTTCCTTGTTAAAAAAACCGAGTTTTTGGAGTGTTTTGGACAAAACTTACTTGGTTTTTGAAGCCGTTTTTATTGTTTTTCTTGCTTATCTTGTCGTAAAAACGTGTCTAAACTTACCGGGTGTGTTATAGGACGGGTTGGGTAACTTAAAAACTTGTTTTTAAGTGGTTTGGCAATTTCCGGCCAAAATTCCGGCTTCTCCGGTGACCGGTGTTCTGGATAAGTTTATTATAGTTTATTGTTCAAAATCTTGGTTTTGGTAAAAATGATGGTCTGAGTGGTCTGACCATACTTTCTGCGAAAGATCTCACCAACCCATCACCTTTTTCACCTACCTGTCACTCTTTGTCAACTGTGTCAGTTCGATTCGATAGATACCCTTCGAAGTCGAAAGATCATCTTTCGATCAAGGAGGTTCGACAGATACCCATCCTTCGAATATCTTTCGAAGTCAGTGATTTATCTTTCGAGCCAAGGAATTTTTCGAAGGATATATTGTTCGTTCTACTGTTACATTTCGAAAGATAAGGATCCTTCGTCTTGGAGAATCTTTCGAAGTCATTGTTCGAAACTCAACAGTGATCTTTCGAACACTGTTGATCTTTCGAACAAGTGTTGATCTTTCGATCCTTAGTCTATTTAACTTTAACAAGTTTGTGTGTTTCAGGTCTTTCGATCAAGAATCCTTCGACTGGTTGTTATCCTTCGAAATAATTAACATAGTTTGTGAAAATTAATTTTTAAAGAGAAAACTTGTTTTTCAAATTTTAAATCTATTTTCACTTAATATATTAATTTTCATAAAATGGGAACAAACGGTCAGTGGGATCCAACCGCGTGGACTCTAACATCTATGACTCCACAATCATCAGCTACGCAATCATCAGCTACGCAATCTGCGTCAGATTTCAGCAAAGCATGGATGCAGGCTATTGCCCCACCTCAAGCTGCAATGATAACTGCAAATTAATGGGCATTGGTCACAAATCAAAGCAACAGCATTCAATCTATGATGCAGAACGATAGTGAAACTGGTACAAGCACAAAACCGCCAAAGCTAAATCACATCAATGATTGGGGATGGTGGAAAGAAAGGCTGAGAACTTATGTTCAGGGGCAAGGTCAAGATCTATGGATGTGCTTTTTCACCGCATTTGACCATGATTTGGAAGTTGCAGGATCTAATCCAGAAACTTACAGCACCATGTCTGATGATGATAAGAAGAAATTTGAGTTAGAAAAGAAAGCATTCATGATTCTCACACAAGCTCTTCACAAAGATATTTACCACCAGTTTGTTTACTGCACGACTACTAAAAGCTTGTGGGATATGCTCACGTTACGATGTGAAGGAAATGCTCAATCTAGAAAGATCAAGCAAGAATTACTGAAGAAAGAGTTTGAAGGTTTCACGTGTATGGAGAATGAGACTTTGGCAGAGTTATCAACAAGGTTCCATCACTTGTTGAGCGAGATGTTTGGTTTTAGAGTCACTGCCACTCCACAAGAAATGGTGAAGAGATTCGCTGATAGCTTACCAGCAAAGTGGAGCAGTTATCTTGAAATTCTCAAAGAAAATGGTGTTCTAGACACAATCAATGTTTATGAGTTAATTCAAAAATTGGAGAACAAGGATGTAGAAGAAAAGCTTAAGGCAAAAAGAACACTAACTCCTCAAAATCCAGAGATGTACTTTGGGATTGCAGGAGGTATCAGTGGAGAAAAACCGGCCTCTCAACATGCGAAGCTTCAAACAGCTTTCATCTCAAGCACCGGACCTTCCACAACAGATCAGTTTGATCCTTCAGCTTACATGATGTATTCAAGACCAGATGTGCAACCGAAAGCTCAACCGCAACAATCGCAACAGCAAGGGTTTTATGGAAGCTCTTCAAACTTTCAAGCCACTTCCAATCCTAACTCAGTCAGATTAGACACTTTCAACTTTTCCAAAGTCAGTGTCGAAGTAGCCAAGGAGCATATGGAGATGTTGAACACCTTGGTTAGTGCTTATTGTGGATTAGTTGCAGGTCAGATTGGGAATATCAATCTAACCAATGAAGATTATCAGCAAGTGGATAGGGAAGAGTTTGAAATGATGGATATCAAATGGGCTCTTGCAAGTTCAATTCGAAGAGCAAAGGAGTTTATGGAAAGGACGGGGAGAACCAACTTGGAAAGCAAGAAAGACACCAAGTATGGGTTCGACAAGCAAGCTGTAACGTGCTTTAACTGTGGTGAACGGGGTCATTTCAAAAGAGAATGCACAAGACCAGCTCAGCATGGAAACCAAAATCCTTTCAGAAATCAAGGCAACCAGCAGAACCAGAACAGGAACAATGTTCGTACGTTGATACCTGTCAACAACCAAGGCCAAGCAGGGTCATCAAATGCCAACCGGGGGCTGGTGGTTCAAGTAGATGAAGGTTGCGATTGGTCGCTTCAGCTTGGAGAAGGAGGAAATGGTGGAACGGCATGTTTTGCTGAAGTCGTAAAGGATTTAAAGCACGCCAGTGGTGGAGAATCTTCCACCAATGGTGGTGCATCTTCTGAAGATGAAGACAGTTCTGGTTATAGTGGAAGCTCAGATGAAGAATCCTCTACTTCAGGAAATGATCATGTGGATGAGACATCTAGTGCGTCAGTCGATGCAGATATTGATGAGCTTTTGGAAGAAGCTACAGCAGGAACTGAAAGAAGATCTATTTTGGTGGATCAAGCTGCTAACTCTTCGTCTTCTCTCCATTCAGCCTTTATGGCTAATGTCGACAGTTCATCAGGTCAGGTATGTGTCGATGAACCCACTGTAGCTAGTTGTGATAAATGTGATAGTTTGCGTGTTAAGAATGCTGATTTAGAGGCAGACATGTCTGAGTTGCAAGGCAAACATGATGCTTTACAAGATAGTTTGTTTGACTTGCAAGACAAACATGTTTCGATGAATGATAAGTGTTGCGATTTGCGAAGCAAACACGAGGGTTTGCAAGAGAAATTTGAAATCACACACAAACACAATCAAGAATTGATTGTAGATCTTTCTAAAGCAACTGAAGCTAACTTGTTTTAACCAGAAATGAAAAAGAATTTAAAGCAACAATTGCGTCATTAAGACATGATGTTTCAGAATTACAAAAGGCTGTTTTGCGAAAACAACATGCTAACAATAATCTTATTGACACAATTGAAAAGCAAATGGTAGAGTTGGCAACAGCTCGATGTGAATGTGAAACAATTAAGCAGAAATTGGAAAGCTATTCCAATTCCCGCTTTGTATTGGATCACATCATTGACGTTCAAGAGAGAAAGAAAAAGGGGGATAAACCATGTATTGGATTCAAATCATGTCCTCCCCCAATGAATCACAATTACTCCAAATTGCCAGATGACGAGGATATGCTCCGTTTTGAACCTACTGTGCCACTCAATCTAGATGACTTTACAGCAGGCCTCGGGTTCACAACTGGTACATCATCCTCGGGTCAATCAGAATCTGAATCTGAGATTGAGACAGATTCATCGTGTGTTAAGGAACAGAGTCCTCCCATTGTTGAGGATGCTGATTCTTCAGATGATGAATCTGATGAAATTGTGAACCAACAGTCTAACTCGGTTACAACAGATATTCCAATCGAGAATCACATCCTGTGTGATCCACCAGTGAAACCGAGTAAGACTGAAATGTCAAAAGAAATGGAGTCGATTGTATCAAGTTTTGAAGGGAGTAACTTGTTGTACACGCTCAAAGGAGATAGCAAAATCTACTCCAACAAAGATTTTCCAATTAAAAATGTAAATCAAGATTTAATTGAGCAAATTTTTGAAGGATGCACTGATAAGTTTTTGGGAAACAAAAGTGGCAAAGTTACCGTCACTCAATGTGATCCAATTCCGTGTGAACAAATTACAAAACAATGCGGAAACCAAAAACTAAAAGTTGAGCGAAAACAACAAGTCAGTTCCGGAAAAGGTAAGGTTCAGGGAAAGAAGGCTCAGAACAAGAATGTTCAAGCACCTAAGGTTCAACAACAATGGGTGCAAAACAAAAGAGCTCCTGTTAAGAAAAGGGAACCGAAAGTGAACTTTGTTGGATCCACGGGTTCAGATAAACTTGAAACATTTCAGGATAAATCTAACATTGATTTTCTAAAACAAGTTAGAATTTTAAAACGAAATGATCAGAATAACTACACCCAACACACCAACGGAGGTGATTTAGGTCCAAGCACGTCTAGATCACAAAGTTCATTGTCTGGTTCTCCGTCTGATCATCAACATGTTTCTCCGAGGTTTGTAGAGCGGAGAATGTGTTTTGAGTGTGGCACAATTGGGCATATTGTAAGATACTGCCCATACCTGCAAAAGTTGAAGGCAAAAACAAGTGCTCCCCAAGAAACCAATTATCAAAAACGATCATTTTCCCCGAAACAAGACCCACGTGTCTTCAAAGAAAGGGAAAAGAAGTTAAAACAAAAGAATCAAAAGGTAATTGAAAAGGCCTTAAAATCAGAGGTGAAAGAAGTAAAACCTGTTCAAGCAAAACCTAAAACTGTAACACCAGTAAATGCTAAAACAATTAATACAAATACTGGTAAAGGACAAACAGCTTGGAAACAAAAACAGGTAATTCAGTCAGGGGGAGCACCACAGGTTCTTTTTCCTAATCATCAAGTGATTGAAATCACTTTTCTTGATGATCAAGGACGACCCAAGTCCACAAAGGCTTGGGTCCCTCTCTCCAACTAATTTTTGAGTAAGTGTGTAGGATATTCCAGGAGGAACTTTCGATAGTCGTAAGATTGTTGATAGTGGAGCATCCTTGCACAAGATAGGCGACAGAAGAAATTGTTGCCTGTGATGGAGAGAAAAAGTAAAGGGAAACAGAAATGTCTGTTGAAAGAGATTGAAAAGCTTCGACAAAATGAAAATCATTTCAAAATGTGAATGTTCAAGGCTTTGATCGGGACCCCGGGATAGATTCAAATCAAAATGTACGCATCTGCAGCACGTCTGAAGTTCATACTCAACAAGATAAACGTGCAGTGTACATTCCTTTGTGATGTGATTGAAGAAAATGTGTTTGTTGAACAAACCAACCGGGTGTGCGGATGCCTTGGCATGGGTTGAACAACCGCACACTACTTCTCAAGAGAAAGACATAGACCTTCGCTGGTGCAGTGTGGAAGACCAGCCGGAACCAAAGGTTTTTGATCTTGTTGCTGTGAAGAGATTTTAGTAGCTGCAAAATCGTCCTTGAAATCCACACCGAGTGGATATCCAGTTTGGGAGAGCACTCAGATTCCTTGCAATGCACGATACAGTTGCAGGATACGGTTTTAAATTTCTAATCTCTCCTATACTTGTCGATATCTTAGCTGCTTTATGAATTATTATCATCTCATACAGCATTCCTTGACCAGACACGTTGATCTCGAATATCACCTCACACGTGATTGTTTCAATATGAAACTCATCGATGTTGTCATGGTCCGCACCGCAAACCGACATGCCAACTGATTTTTCCAAAATTCGCTAAATCATTTCTGATTAAAACTTAATTTTGGTAAACGGCATTGAGGTAAAACATGAGTTAACCAACATCGGAAAATCATTTTTGTAAATCCCGTTGTGTTTTAAATTTGTCTTAGTTTATTGATTTTAGGGGGAGTAGATCCAAAATTTGAAAATCCAAAAACAATAGAAAAACAAAAATGAGTTTCCTGGCGAGAAAAAGAGAAAATGATAGTACATCAGTGGTCTGTCCAAACCTCTTTAAACCTTAAATGCAAAACTTTAAGCAGCTCTATATAAGATGTATCGGTAGGCTCACAATCATTTTAAAGTGTGCAGGGTGATATAAACTTAAATCCGACTGAAGACCAAGTGGGAACCATACATTGGCATATGGTCTTGGTACCGAAATTTCGTTTGAGAGATTGCCGAGGTTCTGAAATATTCGGTCTTTATGCTGCTTATCATCTGGGTATCATGGTTGTATCTTTTACCGAAAAAAAAAAAATAACGGGGACGCAAGTCTAGATCTTCCATGATACTATACATACGTGTACATATTGCATACGACCTCAATAAGTGATCAACAATCACATGTCCAAACAAATAAGTGATAATATATCACATTTATCCGGGAGTCAAGTTCGTCTCTCTGCTGTACGAAAGTACTGACCTGTTCACGGACTTGCTCCTGTGCCCTCATGCATATGAAAATCAAGTTCCTCATCAATAAGTGATTCTATCACATAGGGCTTGTTTTCAAATCAAAATAAGTGAGAATCTCACATCATATACGGTCAAACAGATGATAATCGGTATACTCACCGGTAAGATGAACCCTCGTGCATACCTTGATACGGGAATGTGTCGTGATGTGGATGAACACCGGTCGGTAAGTATAAATCATACCTTAACGTATCCCCTCGCCATGATTACATCTGATAAGTTGAGCTTATGTGGACAACAATACCGATAATTGTTATAGGATGCTTATCTTAATGTGAACTAATTGAACAACAAGAGCGTTTTGGCCTGACCGTACACTGATATGATTCTCTTACCCTCGAAACTCGCAAAAAGAATGTCTGTAAATATTTATTTAATGTTTCCTGTTTATGCATCTTTGTATATATTTATTTATTGCTTTCCGTCTTTACATTTGCAAAATGAAAATTTCAAAAAGATTTTAGGTGTGTTTTAATTTAAACTTTATAAAATCCAAAAAGATTTTGCTTCTAGTTTATTTTTGATTGACTGATGTTGGAACTCGAGTCTATCCTACCCAAAATCCTGATCGTAAGCTGGAAAACAATTGCATCTTCATAAACAGTCGAAGTTAACGAGTTTTGAAAGTTAATGGATTAAGATGAATATTTTTCTAAACTTTCAAACTGCTGTCGGTTGGTGTTTGATTGAGATTTGATCTCATAAGTGTCGTTAGTTTAAGTGTTAACTATATTCCAAGCGGTTGTTCTCATTATGCGTTTAGCTTTCTTGCATGTGCAGATGCTAAAGGCGAGGAGAACATGTTCGATGAAAAGCTTTGGAATGAAGACACGAAGTGGAGGCTCTCAAAGGATAAAATGATCGAGTTGCCGCTGTCCCTTCATCAACACCACAAGGATCTGAAGAATTGACAAGTCAAAAGATTCACGAGCATGACTCAATGGAGAGTTCAATCTAAGGGGGATTTTATTGACACACTACCTAAGTTAAATGGGGAGTTTGTTGATACACTTTCTACTTACGACGCGTGAAGACTTTGAAGATCCTCCGACATGAAAGTCACAGAAGACGAACCATCACGAGTAGCGTCCAAGGGGGAGTTTGTTGATACACTTTGTGTGGACGCGACTCGACTCGGCTCGGTTCGACTCGGCCTTGAAGACTTGAAGACACGAAGATCGAGACAAAGCTACAGCCAAGGGGGAGTTTGTTGGTGCACTTGTGTCTGTACTTTGTCTGTATTTCGTCATGATACAAAACGATGTCTTTAATGTAAGGTTGATGTAAGTTTGACCAAGTCAACCATCCTCCTGGTTTGACTTGACCAAACAGTTAGAAAAATGTTGTAAGCTGGTTGTGTCGAAGGATGTGTCATCGAAGGATTGTTTCATATCCTTCGATGAGCTCGAAAGATGGACATTCGAAAGATGAGCTCGAAACATAAACCTTCGATGGATGATCTCGAAGGATATCTCGAAGGATATCATCCTTCGAAGTATTTGTGAATCTTTCGATGGCCTTCTGGTCGACAGATGATCTTTCGATCATCTGTCTGATCCTTCGACCAGACCTGCTGTGTCGGGTATAAATACCCATGTGTTGTGTTCTTTTCAGATAGAGAAAAAGGTGAGACAAAGAGAGAACACAGAGAGCATTCTGCTCGGAACACACACACGAATTAGAGAGAGTTTATAGAATACATCTGTAAACCTTGTGCTGTAACCGAACCTTTCATACGCATTAATACAAGTGGTGTTAATCGTTGAATGTGGTGTATTGTGTTTGTGCTTGTTCTCGTATAAAATCTCGGTTGCATGCTAGCTTGGATTCCGCACTCACTAGTGTGTTTGACATAACAAGGATAAGGTTTTATCTCATCCTCGAGAGGGACCTACATATTTTAACGACGAACTTAGTTTCGACGCTCGTTAGGCCCGTACGCGCCTTACGGACGACGTCGACTAAATAATATTTTAACGACGAACTTAGTTTCGACGCTCATTAGGCCCGTACGCGCCTTACGGACGACGTAGACTAAATAATAATAAAAAAAAATTAACGACGATCTTAGTCGATGTCGTCTGATTATTATTTACTGACTGGTTTCCTTTTGTGCAGGTATTTGCACAAAATGATTTCAACTTCGATCACTGCTCGAAACAAAACCCGGGAGTGGTGCACCAGTGGTGATTTATTTTTCTTATATTGCCTCTTATACAAGAGGCCGTGCGCTCTCGCCTACGGGTTGGCGCAATACTTCGCCTCCGCGCATCATCGACAGGAGCGCGGACAGTTATTCGGCGGCGCCTACGTGACTAGGATAGCCCTTTCGTTGGGCTATCATCCGGAGACTGACCGCGACAATGTAGGCCCGCCGGCACAGCCGAAGCGGATGGGGAAGAACGTTATATCCGGAATGCACGTTACCAAAGACTTCCCAGACGGGAAGCGGTTTAAGAAGCCGGACGGCACGCAATATCAGCTTGAACAGCTGCCGGAAGAGTTCCCTCCGTATTATCCCCCGCACGATCCGGAGCCGCATGAGCCGGCCGTCGTCATTCCGCAGCCACCACCGCCGCGTGGACCACCAGGGGCGCCTCAGTTCCCACGCCATGTTTGGCCCGGTCCTGACCCATCACATCAGCGGCAGCTTCGGTTAGCTGAAAGGAACAATTATCTGTTGGAGTGGGTGGCTGCGGCGCTGCAGCAGCAGCGACAGCATGACGGGTTACCTCCCCTACCCTTCATTACGGATGCGGAATGGGATCAGCATCAGCAGCAGGAGCAGCAGCAGCAGCAGCAGGAGCAGCAGCAGTAGTATTTTATCATTTTTATCATTTTGTTATGTATGCACAAACTTTTCTTGTATATATCAAACTCTTGTATATTCTGAAAGGTTATATATATACTGTGGTGTACATATAAAATTCTGGCAGGTTATATAACATGTTCTGTTGTATAGATAAAGTTCTGTAAGTTTATATATAACAGGTTATTTAATATATTATGTGTGCATATAAAATTCAGAAGGTTATATACGCTGTGTATTGACCTATACGCAGCGTATATAAAGTGTTCATATACGCTACGTATAGGTCAATACGCAGCGTATAACCTAACTAGTGTATATAAGGATTAAGTTTCATATTCTACCAGCTCCGAGACGGAGGATAAACTGGTTAAGACGTTGCGGTTATAAACGATAGGTCACGAGTTCGATCCTTGCAAGGGCCGGTTCTTTAAAGAAGACCCCCTTTTTTACAGAGTTTTGATATATTTACACTTTGGTCCCTGAAGTTTCAATTTTTACACAAATGGTCCCTGAAGTTTCGAAAATTGACATAAACGGTCCCTGAAGTTTCGTAAATTTACAAAAATGGTCCCTGATGTTTCCAGGATTTACAAAAATGGTCCCTGAAGTTTTGAAAATTGACAAAAATGGTCCCTGTACTGTTCAGTTAAGTATGCTAACTGAGTTAGTGTTTAAAGAAGAAATCTTTATATGAAAGTTAACCTGGCTAAAACATTCAGTTAAAATAGTTTCAATAATAACCATATTAGTCCCTGAAGTATGAGTTTCATAAAATGACCAAATATTAACGTAACTTTTTTTAACGTTTCATGTCTCTAACTGATTTGAAGAATTGGGTACAAGAAACGGGAAATAAGTATGGTTACGTAATTGTTACCCGCTACGCAGCGTATATAAAACAGCTGCAAATTTGGGGTCATTTTGGTAGGTTTGAAGTGTCAAATTTTTGCCAGGTTTGTATACGCTGCGTATTGTATACGCTGCGTATAGGTCAATACGCAGCGTATACAAACCTGGCAAAATTTTGACACTTCAAACCTACCAAAATGACCCCAAATTAGCAGCTATTTTATATACGCTACGTATTGACCAATACGCAGCGTATATAAACCTTGTTTTCTGTGCAATGATTGGTTATCAGGCACTGAGATCTATGGACTATCTACGCAGCGTATTGATCTATACGCAGCGTATAGGGTTAACCCTATACGCTGCGTATTGACCAATACGCAGTGTAGATAAACCCTAATTTTGCTAGGGTTTGGTGTGCCAATAGGCACACTCTATATATTTTCATTAAATTTTATATCGTAATATTAAAAAAAATAAAAACAGTTGTGGAGTTAGAAACTTTTATTAAAAAAAGTTTTCGTTCGAAAGTTAAAACAAATACCTAAAAATTAGAATCACTACTAAAACTAAATAATAAATAATCTATTATCAAAAAAACTAAAACGAATACCTAAAGTATTATTATCCAAAAAATTATAATCACCATTCAAATTAAATATTATATAATATATAATTTTTTATTATAAAACCTAAATTAATTAAATATCTAAGAATTGTTGTCACTGTTTATCATATTATATAATATATAATTTTTTATTAAAAAATCTAAATTAATTAAATACCTAAGAATTGTTGTCACTGTTCATCATGACTTTAAAATCATATGTATAATTTTATATCATAATATTAAAAAAAATAAAAACAATTGTGGAGTTAGAAACTTTTATTAAAAAAGTTGTTGTTCGAAAGTTAAAACAAATACCTAAAAATTTGAATCACTACTAAAACTAAATAATAAATAATCTATTATCAAAAAAACTAAAATGAATACCTAAAGTATTATTATCTAAAAAAATTATAATCACCTAAAAAATTAAATATTATATAATATATAATTTTTTATTATAAAACCTAAATTAATTAAATATCTAAGAATTGTTGTCACTGTTTATCATATTATATAATATATAATTTTTTATTAAAAAATCTAAATTAATTAAATACCTAAGAATTGTTGTCACTGTTCATCATGACTTTAAATACCTAAAAATTTGAATCACTACTAAAACTAAATAATAAATAATCTATTATCAAAAAAACTAAAACGAATACCTAAAGTATTATTATCTAAAAAAATTATAATCACCTAAAAAATTAAATATTATATAATATATAATTTTTTATTATAAAACCTAAATTAATTAAATATCTAAGAATTGTTGTCACTGTTTATCATATTATATAATATATAATTTTTTATTAAAAAATCTAAATTAATTAAATACCTAAGAATTGTTGTCACTGTTCATCATGACTTTAAAATCATATGTATAATATAATGTGCGATTTCTGATTAGATCCAAAAATCAAACTCATATTATATATAACTTTATTTTTAGTTTTATTTTATGTGAATAATTTTAAAAACATGGGCTTTTATTATTATTGTTATATAATTTATAAAAAAAAACATGGGCTTTTATTATGATTGTTAGTATTACTATTATTATTATTTTAATTTGAGTAAATTACGATTTTGGCCCCTGTGCTTATATCACTTTATCATTCTAACTCAAAAAAGATTTTTTTAACATCTGAACCCCCAACGTGTTTTTTTCTAACCTTTTATTGATTCCCCTTTTATCAACTAAACACACATAATCTCCATAAAGATTTTAACGTACGAAGTGTAAGCTATAAATTTCTACCGATCTATTTGTTTTAAGTTTTTTTCTTGTGAAAGTATATAATAAAAATACATTATAAACAAACAAAAAAGGGTTAGAAAAAAAACGTTGGTGACTTAGATGTTAAAAAAAAAAATTTGGGCTAAAAGGGTAAAAGTGATATAACCACAGGGGCCAAACTCGTAATTTACTCTTTTAATTTTTTATTTGTTTGAAGCAAATCAACTCGGATTCAAACAAAATCTTAATTCAAATTTGAACTGAATTTTAGTTATGAATTTGAATTGTTTTTTTCTAATATAATTCGAATTTGCATTCAACTTTATATTTTCAAAATTTAGATAACCTTCAATTAAATTAAGTAGCTCAAAATTTGTTAAGCACCCAAAGTTGAAATAAATGTGAATTAGCAAATTTTGAAGTTTTTATTTTTTAAATAATGAAGTCTCCTTTCTTTCGAAAATAATACGATTTGACTGGGCCGTTATTAGCAAAATTTAGTCCACTATCATCTTTAAGGAAATCAACCTCACAAGAAAAGGAGGCCCATATAGACACGGACCTTTAGGCTGTGTTCCAGAGATCCACTTAACAGGGGGAGGGGAGGGGAGGGGAGGGAAAATGAGGTTTTTTTTGCCTGAAAATAGTCTTTCTAATTTGGAAAGACATGGAGGGGAGGGGAGGGATGGGGAGGGATTTTTAACTCGGGAACACACCGTTAGTCTTTATTAAGCTTCAAAACTTCACCTTCCTCTAGCGTTGTGGAACGGATAAAAAAAATCTAGGGCTTGATTTTCACAAATTTATATTTATATATACTCTAATTTACAACATCTCTAGGCATTACCCTCTTGTACATGTTGCTTAAATGGTATTTTGTGCACTTCCTTCTTGTACTATGTGTTTTATGGTTGTACTGTCCTTTGATTGGTTAAGGCTTCATCAAAGTAATGGAGGCTGAGAGACCAGAAGACCGAAAGAGGGGCGGATTCCTCACACGTCGCGATCACCACTTTCGTCTCCTAACGACAATGGCAGCGGCTTCTTCTCTATAACCCGGCGTTTTCAGTCACATCAACGCTTGACGGCGGTTCCAAGGTGATGTCTGGGTGTCAACGGTTGATGGCGGTTCTAAGGCTTCTTCTCCCTGGCCCGATTGTATTGCATGTCACTCATCTGATCGTTCCTTCAAACCTCGAGCAATGATATCAGGTACAAAATTAAATTAGGGTTTGGAATTGGGGAAGAAAGTATGGAAGGGGAGTGATTTTTGGTTCTGGTTATGTTTCTTTAGATATCATTTTTTTGGTTCTGGGTGGGTATGTTTTTTTTTATCATAAAAAATTCATGACAGATTTGGAAGGTACTTCTTCTACTGTTTTTTGATGTGTTTATATTTTAATTACCCTTATTTATTTATTTATTTATTTACCACAGCTTTGAACAGTAGCAAAGCTTTGAACAGTAGAATGGTATAAGAGGGTATCTTCGTAATTTCAATTGCCTGTCACTTAAAAAGAGGAAAACGTCGTCATAACTCATAAGGTCAGACAGAGAGAGAGAGAGCGTGACAGTAGGGGGTGGAGACGGTGGTTCCGTCTGCTCCGCCACTGCGCCGATGTGTAAACCAGCCGTCTCTCAAAAACGAGGGACTCTCCGGTGATGCCGTTAACGTTCCGGCGAACCTAGGGTTCCGCCATGACCTCATATGGCGGCGGTATTGATCGTCTTCTACTTCTATTTTTTTAGTCGTTCAAAGTCCAGATCAGAGAGACAGACCAACTATAGAACGGGAGAGAGAGAGAGGAGCGGCGGTGATGGCGGAACGACCATTGTCTCCCGCCGGCCACCGTCTTGGCCTTCGGTCAGACCGATGGTGGGTTGTGGTGGTTTGGACGCGTGAAACGATGGTAGAAGGCGGTGGTGGACGAGGGTTAAGCATGATAGTATCACGACAATAATGTTATCGGTGGTAGATGAAACCGACAATGACGGTTGTGGGTTCTAGGGTCCCGTCGTTGATTCAGATCAACAGCCGAAACCCTAGGTTTCCAGTGAACGTGAATGTGGCAACGACAAGGTAAAAGTTTTGTAGGTCTTAAAGTTGTGATTAGCAAAACCTAGGTTCAGATTAGAGTTTTTTTATTTCGTTTATGTTTTTTCCTCTTCACCGTCTCCTTTTTATGTAGGAGAAACAAGATGATGACGACGAAAGGCTTAAAATCTATGGGCATCTTAACATCCGAACTGCTATTGTTGGCTTGATCTTTGAGGTATGGTATATTTCTATTACGTTTGATTGTGTGGTTGCTGTGTTTTACTAGAATTAGGTTTATGTGAGGTAAGATTATGGGGTTCTGATCTGTAGTTTGTTGATACTTTCAGTTGGATGTGTTGTAGATTGTTTGTAATTCGTATCCCTTATACTTGAAATGTTTTTTCGGGAAAACTATATGAACAAGAAGACAAAGGTTCATAACTAGACTCTGCTCCGGAGCACAGGCTCTCAAACGTACGCCCATGACAAAACTACATAGTGTTGCAAGCACGATGTGTTTTGGGAGTTCAGCCACCATGAACATGTGTTCCAAAATCCAAATGCCACAAAGAAATGATATTAAAGCGGGAAAATGACATCATCAATAGTTGTTTAGGGAACAAAAAAAGATATACGATTGCCAGAGAGATATGGTGAAAGGAGAGAGCGCCAGGCACGACGGCGAGTGGCTAGGCTGTGGCGGAGCAACGGCGGTGATACCGATTTCCGTCGAGTGCTTGGTTGGGATTCACTAAACAGAAGAAAAGGAGGCTTATGGTAGATCCGTTCGGACACACAAGCGGCCGTGATGGTCGTACAATAAGTGACGGCGATGGTCCCATTAGCTTTACACAAGGAGAATTCTAACTATATATTATGATTGTAATAATATATTATTGGTTTTTAAATTATTACTAGGTTTAAATAGGCGATGCCAGCAGCTGATTGAGATTTGCCTCATGATATACCGGAGCATTGGTTAGCTAATTTTGTGGTGTGTATGGCTTTACAAAGGTTCTTTTGTCATTTTACATTTGCTACAATGGACCTGATTGTGATTTCTTTTTATCCAAAATTGCTACAGGTTGATTTAATGAAAATGTAGGTTTCTGATATTAGCTTTGATGCAATATATACACTTGATGCTACTTGCTATGCCCCAAATTCGGTATATTATTATAGATTTTAATATTGTTGGCATTTGTTATCTAATATGCTTGCTATATTTTGGTCTTATTTTAAGCGAGCTCATTTTTAATTTCTTAAATCTTCATAGTCATTCGTTATTGGTTTAGTCTAGCACGCCTCTTACTGTTAGTGTTGGTAGCACGAGCCTAACAATAGCTTTTTTACCGGGTTTACGAACTATGCGGAAGTTGTATTTTTTGTCGGTTTTTCAACAAGCGAACCACTACATTTAAATGTATTGTTTCATTGCAACCTGGTAATTCATACATCTTCTAACACGTGAAGTTTTTGCTAGATTTGGCCCTAAGATTTCATGGAAGCTGCAGGAAATGTGGTCCGATCTAAAACCCAGACGCGGTCCGTTTAGGGGTTGTTAACATCTGCTGAAGGCACCGCCTTAACCCCGGTCGGAGAAGACGATCCAAGTACGGCCATCGGAAAAGACAGATCTTGTAGATGTCGTAACGGGGCTATGGGTGCGCTGGTGAGTTCGGCGGATGAAGAACAAGATGGCTGAAGTAGAGAAAGAAAGTGTGTGAATGTGGGTGGGTGGTGGGTTCTGGTGCTGGTGTTATGGTGGTAGACTGGTAGTACTGGGAAATGATACAGAGAGAGTGTGTTGAAAGAGGTGAAGTGATAACATCGTTTATTGATAACTTTCCGAATTTTGTTAAGGTTCTGTTATGAACGCCGAACAGGATTGTTACCCTTTTGTTCTTTCTTTTTTTAACATATTAAAAATATACAATATTGTAAAAGTTTAGAAAAGGTTTTCACTAGCTGTGGTAGAGAAGCCTTGAGACTTGGAACAATAGTATGATGGATGGGTGTATTAGTGTTTTGAACATCGATGTCTTCGAGCATGCATGCTCATGATAGTGCTGTTATGTAATTTTTTCCCCTATAATTAACAAAACTCTGCAGTGAGAATAATTTTAGATAGGTGAGATGCTAGAAAATTAATATATGATTGTTTTATTAAATTAAATGGTACTTATGTCAGATGCTACAAAATTTGTACAGCAAAACATGAACTTCTTAAAAAGAATGTTAATAATTTGTGTGTTATTTTCTATAGTTTTATAAATTAGAAGACTTTACTATAACAATACATTAATCAATGCTATAACGAACCTAAACGATTTCAACTAAACTCCCGCGCGTAATAAACCAGTTTCCGCCACCGTAATGTACTCAATACCATAATGAAGCTAATCGATTTCAACAGAATTTCTCGCGTGTAATAAACCAGTTCGCCAATATAATGAACCGAATCGATTTCAACTGAATTTCTCACGCGTAATAAACCGAGTTTCCGCCGCAACGCGCGGCAGAAGTATACCACTAGTTTATATTAAAAATGAAACGTATTGAACAGTAAACTTTATTTAGAAATGAAAATCAAACAGTAAACCAGGGCAATAAGGTATCAAATTTATCAAAACTGGGTATATTTTCGGTACTGAATCGGTATCGACTTTTGACATTTCCGGTATCGGTTCGGAACCAGTATTCAGCGGTTTTTACCCTCAAATACCGGCATCGTACCGGTACCGACCGGCACCGAACCGTACCGTACCAGGTATATTCGGTACCGGTACCCACTTTTGGGGATTTTCGGTAACCGGTACCGGTACCCGCTTTTACTAAATCGGGTGTATTTTCGGTACTGGTTCGGCACTGGTATTCACCGATTTTTACCCTCAAATATCGGTGCCGTACCAGTACCGACCGGTACCGTACCGTACCAGGTATATTCGGTACCGGTACACACTTTTTGAGATTTCGGTAACGGTATTTTCGGTACCGGTTGGTACCGAGCTCATCAAATCCTGTAGCAACGTAGCAATGCAAGTAATTGCACCGCTTAGATTACTTTTCATACACACAGTAAGTAAACTGTGTTTCGTTTGAATGAGGTTTTATATACACAACAACTTATTTTGCTTTCTTTTTTGTCTTTTTTCTGTAATTAATGAATTGTAGCATGTAAAATTAACTTGGATATTTAGATTATTGATGAGCAAATCGTATCAAATCCTGTAATCAAACCGGTATCGTATCGGTACCAAATTTACTATTACCAAATCATTTTCGTTACCATTTTGGTACCCACCTTTTGGTGTTTTCAGAATCGTTACTTTCGGTTCGACACCAGTCTAGCACCATATCTGTATTTATTGATTTTTACCTTCAAATATCATACCGTATTGTACCGAGCATTTTCGGTGCCGGTACCTAATTTCGATAATTTTCCGGATCGGTACTTTCGGTGCCGTTACCGGTACCGAGCTCATCCATATTTTAACATGTTAGCACCGTAATAACTAAATTGAAAACAACCGAATTTTCAACGTGTAGTACGTGTGGGTCCTATTATTATATATTAGGTTATTTAAAATTGTTTTTTTAGGACGGAGTGACCATCCTTACCACGTCATTTTTATTTATGTTTTGATATTCGGTATCTGCTGCTAACACGCGTTTTGCAGACATCGGGTCCCCGCCGCAACGCGCGGGCGGAAAATCAACTAGTTTATCAAAATTTTAAGTTATGCTACCTATTCAACCTACAAATTAGGGTTTGAAATTGGGGGTGATTACCAAATTCTAATTTTGATTGGAACTGGGTGAATATGATGCAAAGATGTTTATGGGGTTCGAAGAAAAGGTGGATGATGATATGAGGGATGAGTTTCCTTGCCCCTTTTGCACTGGTTATTTGGATATAGTGGGGCTATATTGCTATCTTTGTACCATGTAGGAGATGATAATACATAATTCAAATCAACCGAATAATAGTAATTGGGTCAAAATTGTATGCTGTATTAATTAGAAAAAAAAATGTTTATGGAAATAAGTTGTTTGGTTTAATTTTGTTGAAAGATAATCTTGATTGATGTTCCCAGTTTTGCACAACCCTTTAAAATGACTATATATTTCCTGATTGTCTTTGAAGGCAGAGTGAATTCTTCTAAAAAAAACACCAAATAACTTGATACAAGCAATTTTGAATCAATAATTAACTCTGATAAGGTAAGTTAACATACAATCTAAGTTCATTAGTATGTACCCTCCCAATTATTAATGGCTGTCATTAAAGATTTCTATATATGCTTTATGCAAGATGCCAGATAGTACTTCATGTTGTAAGCTTTGTACTTGCTTTTCAGAAGGTTGCTAAAAAAAAAGAACACGCATATTCGATTCTCGCTTCGGCCATTTTTGGGGGACATTTGGGTGAAGGGACGAATCAGGGCTTTAATCCCGTGTTCGAACTTGACCCTACACCATGGCAGCTGTGCATGAACATCGATTGGCAGAGAACGGTGGGGCCGGTCTTGCCACTGCCCCTTCCCCTGCATCGTCGGGTTCGGGATGGGATACTAGCATCGTGTAAGTGGTAACCGGAGTTCTGTATGACATTATACCCTTGCTGTATAGGCATTGGAACTTTTCAGTAGGCAGGAAGTTGATTTTTTGATATCTACTAATGTTGCTGCTCGTGTAAGTGGCCAACTTTTCAATCTTTCTTTCTTTGTTTTTTATATACTAGAAAATGCTAACGGTGAATATTAACCATTTAAATGGTTTGTACAGGGGCTTGATATTATCGGAGTTCAAACGGTTATCAACTTTGAGTGCCCACGTGACCTTACTAGCCAAGTTTTTATATTACTTATGTTTATTACTTAACATAAATATGCTGCTTTTGATGTTTTTATATCCATCTTATGTTATGTGTGGATGAATATTTATTTATATAGCTATGTTCATCGAGTGGGTCGGACTGCTAGAGCTGGTAGAACATGTTATATGCTGTTACTTTTGTCACTGATAATGACCGGTCTCTCCTAAAAGCTATTACTGTAAGTGTTAATATATATTTTTTTTTTGTATTGGAAAGAGTATTTATATAATGTTGGGTGTTTTTTTTAAATCTATAATCTTTAATTGTTTTTTTTGTCACGACGACGTTTTGAACCCATGATTTGGGCGAAAGGGTCATGCTTTGGGTGATATTCCTGGAGTTAGGTTCCAGGTGGTTAAAGTTTTTGGTGTTTCTCTTTCCCCTGCCGCATCGCGGCGGGTTACTCTTCTAGTTGTTTATGTTTAAAAACAACCTTACATTTATAAGTTACATACTCTAATATGTGGATAACCCATTTAATAGAGACATATACGGCCATGATTTTTAAAGAGAAGATTGTTGGTTCAAATCTCAAATCTGAGCTAGGGTAAGATTTGCTGTTAAAATTATGCAGGTGTTAAGCTATGGGGTATGCTTTCACGCTCTTACACGTAGGTGCCAGCCATATCACCCACTTTACCCTCTTTCACTTCACCTCACACCAAAAAAATGTTTCAATTTGGTCAATAAAAAATCAAATAAATTAAATATGGAGTTGTCTAATTTAGATTCAAGTTTTCTTAAAGTCAAACTATTATTTAGGTAGTTGGTTAACCTTCCAAGTTGGATGCCTCTCACTCCTCAAGTGGCACATGAATTCCGAATAAGCAATTGATAAAACATGTTTTTATATACCTAAAATGCCACGTTATATTTACAAAAAAATTGAACCCACATTATTTTTATGTGTAAAGAGCATACTGCTTAGTTATTGGTACTAACTAAATAAAATATTAGATAACTTATAAACTTATTCCCTCTTATTTTATTATAAAATTAGTCCAATCTTGTCTTATGTATAATTTTCAAAAATTATTAGTCTATGTTAATAAATTGTTGGGCTACAGTAATAAACGTATAAGAGCATTCACATTAGATCCAAAATATGTAAATTCTCTATATAAGGTTGACAGATCTAGAAGAAATATCTAAATGTAACACAAAAAAATTTGGACAACTTTAATATTTAAAGGGGGAGGGGGTTGACAAAAATATTACATATAAAAATACTAACTTTCTTTCAGCAAATAAAGACCATAAATTCAAAAAGAGTTAATTGTCATTTTCGTCCTTGTGGTTTGGTGGAAAATGTCACTTCAGTCCAAAGAAAATTTGTGTCAGTTCCGTCCTCAACATTTTTGAAACGTGTCACTTCAGTCCAAAAAGATAACGCGCCGTTAAAAACGTTGAGGACGAAACTGGCGCATGACGTTATCTTTTTAGACTGAAGTGACACGTTTCAAAAATGTTGAGTGCAGAACTGGCGCAAATATTATTTTTTTGATTGAAGTGACATTTTCCACTAAACTATATGGGCAAAAGTGACAGTTAACTTATTAAAAAAAATGGTTTGCGCTATATAAGAATATACAGATAACTTGGGTTGTTCACGATTGGATTTTGTAGGAGCTCAAGTGACCAACTAAACACACATAATTTGGTCGTAATGTAATTGTTATGTACACAAGCGTATATTGATTACCCTTTTATCAGTGGCAGATCTAGGAATTTTTGCCAAGGGATTCACTTTTTTAAGTGTTCCAAAATAATATGTTCGAAAATAAAAAAAATACCGGTCGGTTCGACGGTTCGGGTCGGGTAAGGTTCATCACATAATAAAAATACAATACAATAATAAAAAAAAACATCGTCATGATAAATTTAAAAAACACGTAACATAAATAAGATGGTCTTTACGGATTAAAAAAAACATACATACAATTGTTCCCTTCAAGGTTTCATCTTTTGAAAATGTTGCATTACATTGATCGAAACTTGTTGTAAGAACTCTCTTTCAATATAGCAAATGCGCATCAAATTAAATTTCATTATAAACTTGCATCAAATTAAATTAAACTTCATTACAAACTACATCAAACTTGATGTTTTAATTAATCAATCACAATAATTATTAATTATATAAGGTACAACAGATTAAACCATAGATCTAATATGTTTTTTGAATTAATAAAAACTGCACAAAATCTTGGAAAACGGAGTAGAGCATAATCGAACTCATGACATCAGGTTTAACAAGCGCACAGACTTACCAGTAGACCAGCTAAATCATTTGTGAATAAGGTTCCCCTACAAAATATTAAGGGGTTTCTTCAGAATTTTGTTTGTTACTTAACATTATAAATTACGAATCGAACGGGTTCCTGGGAACCCCCTACCTGAGAGTAGATCCGCCCCTGCCTTTTATGATTTATCAACTAAACACACATAATCTCCATAACGATTTTAACGTATGAAGTGTAAGCTATAAATTTCTACCGATCTATTTGTTTTAAGTTTTTTTCTTGTGAAAGTATATAATAAAAAAAAATACATTATAAACAAACAAAATCTTACCATAAAGATTTTAACGTACTAAGTGAAAGTACAACTATTTGGATTAGCTTATTTTGTAGCAACTTATAACTTATTGACTGATAAAAGTGAATAAGTTGTTTTTATAGCGTTTGAGTTAACTTATTTAAGTTGTTTTTGTGTGTTAAGAAGTTGTTTTTGAGAAGTTGTATTTATAACTTATATAAGTTAATAAGTTGTTTTGAGAAGGAATCCCAAACACCCCCTTTCTCTTGTCTTCCTCATCCAACCCTAAATAACAGAACAAGCAAAACACCTCTCCCTGCCAGCCGCATCCTGTAGTTTCGCCATGTCTTCAACCCAAAAATCAGATCCCCTCATGCCTAGAGTATCCTAATATTTACTTAGAGATAGCCAGACACATGAAACGGAGAATGTTTTCTTTAACACTAATATTACACTTCTCCCACAAAGTTGAGGGGTAGTACGTGCTACCCCTGCTTCTAAGCTAGATCCGCCCCTAAGTGGTTGTGAGGAGAGGAGGGATAAAATGTTATTTTTCATCTGTAAATTTGAAGAAAACGTTGTTCATCATATATAATTATATAATACCCTATATAATTATATAATATTTTTTAAAGTGATCGTGAGTAGAGGAAAGAGAAAAAATATTAATAGAAGTATAAAAAAATATTGTTTAATTGAAAAAGTGATAAAAATGGTAGTATGGTTTAAATATGAAAAATGGTAGTATGGTTCAAAGTGATAAAAATGGTAGTATTCTTTAAGCTTTCAAATAAGATGATTAAACTGTTGATTAGGTAATATGGTTTAGATATGAAAAATATCTAAACTCATATTTAGGTTAACATTTAACATTCTCTATGCTAACTCAAAGTTTGTTTCAAACATATTATGTTTTCTATGGTAATATTTAAAAATTGAGTAAACTGCAATTTTACCCCCTGAGGTTAGGGGTCATTGGCATATTTACCCCCCTAAGGAAATAATTGCAATTTTACCCCCCACTGTTTGGGGTTATGTCGCAAGATTACCCCCCGGAGTCAATTTTGCTTAACAGTCAACATAACAAGGGTAGAGTCAAAGGGTAAATAGGTAATTTTGCCAAACCATTATTATTATTATTATTATTATTATTATTATTATTATTATTATATAACTCTCTTTCTCTCTCTATACCTCTCTCTCTCTCTCTCTGCCACTCTCTCACACACACCCACATATCCCATCTCCATCCTCATTTTATCACCTTCTCCATCACCAAAAACCAGAGTTGAGGTTCTCCAATGGAGTCATCTCTTTCATCTATCCAGTTCACCTTCCACATTCCAAAACAACCCAAACCCAAATACCCACCTCACCTTTCCCCATTCCCCATATCTTGCACCGCATCACGCAACAACGCCACCACACGCACCACCTATCGCCGCCGTACCCCACCACCAACAAACCGAAAACCCACCACCCACCCAACTCTTACACACACACACATAGATCTCAACTCTGGTTTTTTTTTGTTCCTGAATTTGGTTTTTAGTAAAGGGTTTTTTGTTGTTCAACTCATATGATTTAATTGATGTGGTGAAGATGGTGTTTTTTGATGATTGAAATCCATGGTGGCAAATAAGTTAACCTTCTATCACAACCTTATAGTTGAGTTTTGTATTGTTTTTATCGATTGTGTTCATAATATGCATCAATTGTTCTTGATGTTCTTGTCAACAGCTAGCTATCGATTTGACCGCCACACAACGGAATCTGATCCAGTTTGGTTTGTAAATTAACATCTTGCTGGACCATATTGTTTCACAGGGTTACAAATTCTCAAAGCAAATTGATGTGAATGAGATTAACACAAGTAAAAAACACAATGATGAAGTTTAAAGAATTTAAATTTCCTCACTTTGAAAAAAGATGGGTGCTTCCATTAGCAATGGCTTCAATCATATCCATTTTTCTCTTCACAATCTCTTTAAATTTGGGTACTAAAAACAAACTCAACTCGTTTCGAATCGGGTCAAATAAGACCGGATCTTTCGCTGAAGACAAGATCCAATTTCCACCACCTCCGCCCCGTCCAGAATGAACTGTTGATGATAATAATGATGATGAAGAATGAACTGCTGATGATGATGATGAACTTGTTTCGTTGATTTTGTGATTTGTGTTGTGGATCTGGATTTGTTGTTGTTGTTGTTGTTAGGGCACTTAGGGTTTGATGATTTGTGTAAATTTGATGTTGAATGAATTATGAGAGTAATTGTTTGTAGGTGATTTGTGGATCTAGCTTCCAACACCCAGAATGAACTGATGATGATGATAAAGAATGAACTGATGATGATGATGAACATGAATCTTGATTTTTTATATAATTTTAATAAGACAGGGGCAAAAACGACTTTTCACACATTATAACAGTCAAAACAAACGTTGACTGACAGAATTGGGTGTCAGGGGGTAATCTTGCGACATAACCCCAAACAGTGGGGGGTAAAATTGCAATTATTTCCTTAGGGGGGGGGGGGGGTAGACATGCCAATGACCCCTAACCTCAGGGGGTAAAATTGCAGTTTACTCTTAAAAATTTATAGATTCTGTAATTTCTTAGCAATTTAATTCAAATACATCAATATTATTATAAGTATAATATAAAAAAAAATCATAAAAATATGTTTTTTAAGGCTTCATTCAAAAATATCATTATTGTTATAAATTAAAGGATATATACTTTTTTTCATTTTTATGATATTTTTAACTTTAGAGCATATATTCACTCATATTTCTTTTTCTTCTGTTGTTTCAATTGTAATCACACTTTATTTGATAACCTTATTGGGTAATGAAATCATAAAACCATATGATTCGTCAGAAAATGGATGATACGAAAAGTATGGCTGTAAACGAACCGAACGTTTAGCGAACAGTTCGTGAACTGTTCGGCGGGAAGTTCGTTTATGTTCGTTCGATTAGCTTAATGAACGAACACGAATAAAAAAATTTGTTCGGTTAACTTAGCGAACGAACACGAACATATGTCTCGTTCATTCGACTGCGTTCGTGAACGTTTGGTAACATGTTCGGTTACGTTCGTCCGTGTTCGTTTGATTATATTAGAAAAATAATAAATAATAAACATTTTATCAAAACATATTGGAAACTTGAAACCCTATTTTTTTTTTTCTAAGTTAGCTAAAATTTGGACATGTTAAGACAGTTGTCTAAATTTAGTTAAAGTTGATTCATCATTTGGTGGTGTATTTGATTTCTTATGTTTTGACTTATCATTTGATGGTTGTATTTAACTACTTATATCCAATGTTTAAGAAAAACAATATTTTTATTTTTTTATTTTCAAGTTAAATGTTCGTTTTTATTCGCTTGCGTTCGTTTGTGTTCGCTTGCGTTCGTTTGTGTTCGAGACCAGTGTTCACGAACTGTTTGTGAACAACTGAATTTTCTTAACGAACGGACATGAACATAAACTTGTCACGAACATGTTAATTTCCTTAACGAACAAACACAAACATGACCTTGTTCGTGTTCGTTGGGTTCATTTACAGCCCTAATAAGAAGGTTTAGAAGCTCTTTTCTAACAAAAAAATATTGGTCCAACTTAAAGATTTAGGGGCTGTTTGGAAACATCTGAATGGTTAAGTACTGAACCACTAAGAGGCCTGAACCATTAAGTGCTGAACCAGTAAGAGGTCTGAACCATTAAGAGCCTGTATAATACTTAACCGTTCAGAGGCAAATGTCTGACTAATTCAGATTAAAGGTCTTAACCATCCGGACTCTATATAAATCTTAATCATTCAGAGGCAAATGTCTGAACCATTCAGTCATCTGCTCGTGAAACAAACAGTTTGAATCATTAAGTGCTTAACCAGTAAGAGGTCTGAACCATTAAGAGTCTCATTAAGAGGTAAATAAACAGCCCCTTAATTAATGTAATAGTGGATATTAAGATAATAATTTAAAAAAAGCAATGATGTCATTCTAAAGTATTATTTTGATTTAAAATATAGTACAAAAGTAAATTTGATTAAACTATTAAAGCTTTAACAGATGATATTTTATACATACAAAATCAATGGAGGGGGATAGTGTCAAGCCCTGACACTTCTACATTGGTCCGAACAAATTATGCTTTTACCTTAGTTTTGAATCACGATTTTGCCACAGTTAAAAATTACGCTTTTCCCCAGTTCAAAATTACAGTTTTGTTATCGTTCTCGATTTTGACAAATTATGAATTTGCCCCCAGTTCAAAATTACACTCTTGTCGCCTTGTCGTCGTTATAGCTTTTGATAAATTACGATTTTACCCCAGTCAAACTTACGCTTCCCCAGTTCAAAATTACAGTCTTGTCATCGTTTTCGTTTTTTTTCGCAAACCTATTGTAGTGTTTTGTTTTAATTGGTTGACTCGATTTAATTTTTATTCGCTAGCGCTCACTCATTGGTCATGACAAATTAGAGTTTTGCCCTCCCCCCCCCCTGGTTTTTTTTCTAACAAAACTACGATAGCGTTTTGTTTTAATTTGTGGAGAAATATTTGGCGTGGCGCCCCGCAACGCTAGCGGGACATTAACTAATATGAAGAAGGTGTTTATTTTTTATAGGGGAAACAATCATCTTCCCTATTTCGAATGGAGCAAATGGGCGCCTATCGAATGCAGTATTATGGCTTGGAGAGGTAATCTGGATCGTCTGGCTACGAGAGTCAATCTGAGAAAAAGGAACGTGGATTTAGCTTCGGTATTATGTCCTTTTTGTGACGAATATGACGAAACGGTGGAACATCTGTTTACTGCTTGTTCGATAGCGATTAGAGTTTGGGCAGAATTCAGTACTTGGTGTAACATACCACCGATATTCGCTTTCGATTTTAAAGATCTGATGGAAATCCATAAGTCTAATCAAGGAGATAAAAATATGAAAAAGATTTTACGGGGATTGGTTATTATTTCGTGTTGGTGCATATGAAAGGCTAGGAACGAATTGGTGTTCAACCAGATTAGGAGACATTCTCAAGAGATTATGATAGATATCAAATCGAGAGGTTTTGGGTGGCTAAAAAATAGAACTTCGTGTAAGTATTTAAGTTGGAGGGAATGGTGTAAATATCCCATGTATATGTTGTAATTTGGCCCTTTGCCCGTTTGGGTCGGGGGCGTTGTTGTGTATTGGTCTTTTGCCCGTTTGGGTCGGAGGTTAGTTTTTAATGAAGTTTTATTTAAAAAAAAAAAAAAAACTAATATCATATATGAATACAAAGGAGGAATAAGATTGTCTTCTACATTAATTAGCTTGCATCGGTGCAGACAATTATGACGCAATGTATCAAACTTCTGGATGTTTTCAAAGTTTTCATCAATTCATATTATATGGTCAAAAGTTACCATATATCTTTATTATATAAGAAGGTTATGATGTCGAAATCGAATCGACCTACATGGTGATTAATCTAAATATAATAGAGACGACAATATATTTAAAACACGTTTATTTAAGATGGAAATCATTTAAAGTTCAACTTATTTAAGATGGAAATCATTTAAAGTTCAACTTATTTTGAGATATTCGTGTGTCAATATTAAGAAGTATATAAGCAGCTCGTCTGGTTTACATTTATGGTTATGCTGTCGAATTTATTTGATATCAATCAGAGAGTGTACGATAATATGAATCGATTGCAATTTCTTGGTAACCGTCAAATGAATACAAGCAGGGTATAAATATGTCTCCCCTAGGGTTAGTGATTATCCGACCCATATATAAGTTGGATCGGTATAACCATATCAAATCTTCCTATCTTCCTATACTAATAAACAAAAATCTTTTTTACACGTGTCACTCTCTGGTGCCTCCTCCCTTTTAATAATAATATTACATATTAATTTTTATACAAAATATAATATAATATTAACTAATATAGTTAGAGATAAATGTATAAATTCAAATTTAATTAATAATTATCTATAACAAATATAAATGTATCAAATAATATAATAAGTATAATATTATATAATATAGTTAGAGATCAAACGTATAATTTCAAATTTAATTAATAGTAAATTACTTTTTTAGTCCCTATATTTTAGTGGTTTTAACCACTTGAATTCAAAATTAAAAAGTTTAACGCCCTGAGTCTCTAACCGCTCATTTACACGCCTGTAAAAAAATTCAAAAAACTTTTTGTAAGGTCGAATTCTCTAAGTTCTTACAACTTATAGAAATTTTCATTTTACCTAACCATATATATTTGTTAAGATAAAATATATTATTTGGATATAAACAATAATTACTAATAAAGTATCAAATCACATGTACAAATACTTATAGTATATAACTTAGAAGACTAAAATTACAAGCGGGTTATCGAAATAAAGTACCAAATTATCTTTAAAGCGAACACTAAATGGTTTTTAAAAGGCATTTTTTTTTGCTATTAAGTATATAACATTATATTTACTTAAGCCGTGTAATACACGTGTTCAATATTTTTTTCCAATTTTAAATTTATGTTAATAGTATTTATATCAAAGAATTTTTTATATCAGTAATATACATAGTAGAATTTAATTATAATTCATTTACCATAACCTCATAACTTATAATTATTTTTAAAAATACTTACAATTTTA
The DNA here is from genome assembly GCA_030545235.1 of Helianthus tuberosus. NCBI lineage: Eukaryota > Viridiplantae > Streptophyta > Magnoliopsida > Asterales > Asteraceae > Helianthus > Helianthus tuberosus. The sequence continues at coordinate 129,853,675 of CM060434.1, read as the reverse complement.
TGATCATTATTTTTTTTATTTTTTAGTGTTACTTCTTTTTAAGAAGTATAATAAAATGGATTGTAGTATCTCAAAAGAGAAGTGAAAACTTAGAAAATTATTTTGAATAGAAAATATAACTGTTCTTTTGTTTTACTATTTTATCAAAATAAGTCATTTCATTATTAAGGATTATATATAAGTTTATAATTTACAATTTTCCGTCATTTAACCCGTGTAATACACGGGGTTGTAAGCTAGTAGAGTAAGATACAAACTAAATACATATAATATAAAAAATATAATAAACATGAATAAATAAATATAGCTTAACTTATTATAGTTTAATAGAATTAATCTATAGAGTTAATGGTAAGAATTGTAATTTATCTTTATACCTAATTAATGGTAAGAATTGTAATTTATCTTTATACTATAAGTACTTGTACATGTGATTTGATACTTTATTAGTAATTATTGTTTATATCCAAATAATATATTTTATCTTAACAAATATATATGGTTAGGTAAAATGAAAATTTCTACAAGTTGTAAGAACTTAGAGAACTCGACCTTACAAAAAGTTTTTTGAATTTTTTTACAGGGGTGTGAATGAGCGGTTAGAGACTCAGGGCGTTAAACTTTTTAATTTTGAATTCAAGTGGTTAAAACCACTAAAATATAGGGACTAAAAAAGTAATTTACTATTAATTAAATTTGAAATTATACGTTTGATCTCTAACTATATTATATAATATTATACTTATTATATTATTTGATACATTTATATTTGTTATAGATAATTATTAATTAAATTTGAATTTATACATTTATCTCTAACTATATTAGTTAATATTATATTATATTTTGTATAAAAATTAATATGTAATATTATTATTAAAAGGGAGGAGGCACCAGAGAGTGACACGTGTACAAAAAGATTTTTGTTTATTAGTATAGGAAGATTTCTAAACCTTTTTAAGTTATTTATACAATTAGTCCTTGCAAAGGTAAAATGACAAAATGCCCTTATATGCAAGGTACGTGACTAGATTCAACGAAAAAAACTAACTGATTAACGAAAAGGACAAACCGTGTAACATTTAGAAATATAAAGTACAAAACTCATCAATTTTAAAAACAAATGATATTATCTGAAATTGAGTATAAAGATAAATGACAATTCTTGAAATTCACTCTGATTTAGATTATTGCTTTAAAATAGTAACACCAGGAATATTGGTGTTTTGTTCTCAAGGTTCAGCTCCTTGCAAGATCTTTGGCCCTTTCTGAGTTACATATAGCATTCGTCATTAAAAAGAGGAGCTTCATATACAGTAATTAGACACGGTAAAAAGAATATACTTAAATGGTAAAAGCTAATATATTTTTGAAACATATACGAATAATATAAATTGAATTGAATACTTTGTGAATGATTGACATACAAATTTAAATATGGATGATTGTATAAAAAGTTAGATTGCATTTATGGTCTATTTAAATTATTTGGCATGATTCTTAGAAGACTGTATTGCAATCCATCAATCTTGTAGAATTATTAAGTTATTATTTATATATATATATATATTTTTTCTAAATATGATGATAAAATCCTCATTTTACATTAAATTTAATAGTCTTCAAACAGTTTAAGTTAATCAAAAGAACCAAATGCCAAACTCACTTGGTAGAGGCTCTTGCCTCTTAGTAGAGGTATTGGTTCAATCCCAGACAAGAGTATATCATTTATAAATATAGGAGTTTAGGAAAAGTATCAATAGCTTAACTGTTAAAAAATCAAAAGAATCAAATGTATCATGTTCTAACAAACTATGGTAGTCAAATTCACTAACATTTTAAAGCTAATATAGGTAAAACATATACAAACATTGTATATCATTACAACAAATCTCTGCAACGACATCAACACATGTCGCCGCTAAAGACCCATTTTCTAGCCCCTAAGGGTATTAGGTGACATGTCGCCGCTAATGATCAATAACGTTGCTATTGCCTAACGAATACCTATGCCGTAGAATTTGCTGTAAAGTTCGTCTGAGGATTTCCAACAAAACACGATTTCTTGCCGGGGAATTTGTTATTTATCATTCTGAACTAAAAAACATGCCAAAACACTATTAATTTCTCATAAAAGTCAGTTTTACATACGTTACATGATTTCTATGTTACATAATTTCTACATGGTACGGATGACGGAGCTTGAGCTTGTACGGTGGCGTAGCTTGTGGTTGATGGTGGTGGTTGCGCAGCCTTCCAAGAAGATGGGGGTGTACATGTGTTTGTTTGAGGAGGATGAAGAAGGTGAATTTTTATGAAGGGTGTGTTTGTTTGAGGGAGAGCACTCATGTCGTTGGATCATCTTCTCATCAAGGGCGAAGAGCAAGCCATGTTCACTAGCACACAAATCAACTATTAGTGGCGACACCGGGCAATAGCGGTGATTGGCAACGTGGTCGGTCGCCGCTATTGCGCGATGTAGGCCCTATTATTTCTTGTAGTGTATGGGATTGTATACCGAATGACATAGAAATTTAAATATGCATGATTGTATAAAAAGTTAGATTGCATTTTATGGTTTTTTTTTAAATTATTTTCCTTGATTTTTAGAAGACAGTATTGTAACCCAACCAAACTTTAAATATGCTTGTTTTTTTTTTTAAATTATTTTGCTTGATTTTCTAGAAGACATACAAATTTAAATTGACATCATCTTTAGAAGACAATATTTTGCTTGAATTTTTTAACCATAACCAAACTTTGATTACACTTAAGGTTTACCGATTATAAGGACCTCTTTTATGGTTAAGATCAGTTAATGGTCCAATGGTGAAGAAGATGAAACACAAAGCTCAGTAATTGGTGAAGAAAGTATGGTTAAAATCGCTTAACGGTTCGATGGTTAATAGTTCTAAGCTCTAAATGCATGTGTTGTTCATGTATATGTGAAGAAGATGAATGGAACTATACATTTGTGAAGAAGATGAAAGACAAAGCTTAGGAGTCGGTTCGGCTTCTATCATAGTGGTTAACAAAACCTTCAAAACCGAAACCATAATCGCGTGGCCGATCAGTTAACCAATGCCTCAAAACCATAACCTTCAGTTATGTTAGCTATTGGTTATGGCACTTAATATGCTCACCATCATTTCGGCTTCTCTAATGGTGGTTAACAAAACCTTCAAAACCGAAACCATAACCGACTGGTTGATCGGTTAACCAATGGCTCAAAATCATAACCATCAGTTATGTTATTTATCGGTTTTGTTACCTTGATTATCAGTTATGGCCCTCGATATGCTCACCTCTTCCCTCAATAGCTTGTTGAATCATGTATGTTTTACTATTAGGTTAAAGTATCTGGACTGTAGAAAATCAATAATTGGATAAGACAAAAAAGTTTAGAAAACAACGAGAATGAAATCTTTGCAAAAAAAAAAAAAAAAAACAATGTTCTAATTTTTTGCGTTAAATCTGACCAACTGAATTTCTTTATATAAGAGTCGAACCATCACAGTGATTAGGTTAAAACATTACAACTCTTGGTGAACGAATACAACATTTGGCGATTATGATTTCTCATTTGTACTAAGGAAACCTTAGCGAAAACATCATTTATACCAAATTATAACTACTCCGAGTTACTACTCAGCATAGTAGTAACTTGCCACTAAACTTCTTTGCAACTGATGAAACCAGTGGTTGCTAATAAGTTCCACTGATGGTTATTGCAACTTTATAATGATAATTAATTACTACTGAAGATCATTTTAGATGCAACTTTTTCAGTAGCCATACAATACAAATCTCAAGCAACTTCTTATGATGCCTAAATATGGCAAAAAAAAAATCATGATGATTAGGTAGCTTGACCCTCCACCAGGGGTGTTCCCTCTTGGATTCAGTCGAGGTGCTACCAAACCTCACTAGGACGTTGCCTTGGACCTCGCCAAGGGGGTGGTGCCCCTTTGGAAACCCCATAGTCTAGGGGTTTCGCCTTTTAAAAACCTGAAGGTTACATAGTGCATGAAATCATAATGGTCCTGATTGAGTGTGCACTCTACATCTAACTTGCATCAATGTTTAGTTCAATTTACCATTTCGTTTTAAGTACACACTTACAATAAAATGACATATTCAACGACAATAAAATCACCAACAATTCTGCATTTAATCGTGTGCCTTTTAATTATATATTATATATACTACAATTGTCAAGGGGATATACAATACCCTCATGTGATTGGTTGTTTTTTTCGTTCTCGATTGCATACAAATATACATGCTGCCAAGTTATAACACAAAAGTAAGCCTGACACAATTGGTTGTGTCATTTCTTGCTTCTTAAAAAGCCTTAAGTTCGAACCTAATAGCTTCTTAAAAAGCTTTAAGTACGATCCTGATAGCTTCTTGAAATTTTTCCCTATTCGCTTTTTACTTTTTTTACACCCCTCCTTTTTTAACTCACTACTAGAAAAGTGCATAATTTCCTACGGAAAGTTCCTACATAATTATTTTTTGTAACACCCCGTGTTTTGAAAGTCAAAGTCAAGATTGAAGTCAAAGGGAGACAAGATTGCTAATTTCGATCTGTCACTCCTTGCTCAATTCCTGTTTCGACTTCTTTGACTTGTAGTTAGTCTATTTTTATGCTTTACGTTAGTTGTATTATGTGGAGTACTTATTAATAATCGAGGTTTATTCGATATTTATCGCATGTTTTATCGCTTTATCGCTATCGCACTCGCAACTCGAATTACGCGTTCTAGATATTGTTCTATGTGTGTGTGTGCCTTATGTGTTACATGTGCATGTTTATTTATGATTATGTTGTGGTGATTAATCGAAACGCAATCGAAACTCAATCGCAATCGAATCGCAAACGCTAAACGAATATGAAATAAGGATGATTGTATCTTGATATAGTAGTTGGGATTAAAAGTAATTTGACTAGGAAACTCTATCGCATCGCAATGGCAATCGAAACAGCAAAACCCGTCGCGCCTTGCACACCAATCGAGCTGCCAGCCGATCGTGCTGCCAGCCGATCGGGCAGCCACCCGATCGGGCTGCCACCCGATCGGGTGCCCGATCGGGCAGTCACCCGATCGGGCAGTCACTCGATCGGGTTACCACCCGATCGACCAGCCTCTCCTCCCCCTTTCCTTTTATGGTAAGCCTATAAATACCCCTGTCAACATCACAAACTTACCTTTTTCTGCACCTCTCGTCCGACCAGCGCTCTTGCCCACTTTTTCTCTGATTTCTCGCGATTCTTGTAAGTATTCAACCTAAATCTTGTACTTTCTTGATCTACACGCACTCCTACACCTTTCTATCTTTTGAATCTTAACTTTTAACCGTGAAATCACTAGATTTGAGGTGTTCTAGGATGATGTCATCATGGTGTTCTTATGAACTTCATGTTTTGGCTTCAATCCACCAAGAACAACTTAGATCTGAACGATTTCCACACAAATAAGCGAAGATCTTGCATAGATCTGAACATATTCATGGTGAAAAAAGATTGAAAGATGGTTTCCAACTTTCTTTCAACTCTTTTACACTCAATGCACTCAAAACCGATAGGATTGGACCTTGCTCTAACCTTCTACACTTTCTTGGTGATGTGTTGGTTCAAGATCTAAGTCCTACCAACGAGACAACCGACTTCGGGTTAATCAAGAACAACCGTCTCGAACTGGTTAACTGGTTGAACTTGGGTGATTCCTGTTCGATCAGGTCACTCGGGTCAAGATGGGGTTCTGTTGATTAGCACGTTGACACACCGTCTAGATAAAACGACAAACCATCAAAACAACCAAGTGTAAGACGATCAGGGCGACCAGGATGGAGTGCCGCCTGATCGGACTGCTGTCCGATCGGATTGTCACCCGATAGGGTTGCCACCCGATCGGCTTACACCTTGGCCCCACACTCAACTTTTATTTTCAACTTTGAGGATTGAACATTGAACGAAATGCTGTCCGATCGGGTTATCACTCGATCGGATTACCACTCGATCATGAGATGTTCTGACTTCAACGCGTAATGATTTTCAAACATGTTCACTCCAAACGGATTGCCACCCGATCGGATAGCCATCCGATCAAGTGACAAACTGTTGTGAATTTGTTCTCACTAAAGTGTCCAACCAATCTGATTGTCGCCCGATCGAACCGTTGTTCGATCGATCGACCTGAAAGGTAGAGAGACTTCTATGTTTTCAAAATACTACAACGAAAACTTCAAAAGTCAAGCCATCATACACAAACACATCCTTCTCAAACGAAGAAACAATCCACTCGAAAGGTCACCCGATCGACCGGCTACCCGATCGGATGGCTATCCGATCGGAGTACCGTCCGATCCTTTGACACATCTCATCCATTTACGTATCGCTTATCGTTTTAGCTATCATTCTGATCAGGCTAACCTTACCCTCTAGCGCTCCTTTCAATCCATCATCGCTGTGAGTATACTCGATCCCTTTTTGCTTTACGCACTTTTGGGTGTTACATACGTTACTTATTCTAAATCACATCGAACACACTACGCAATACTTTAACGCTAACCGTTACCGCATGTTATACGTGACTTAATGAATGCTTGTTTGTTATGTTTACACATGGAATGCTGTCTACATGCCTTAGCAACGATAGTACTATTTGTTTGGACTCAGCATCTGTTCACTCAGGGGTTGTTAAGGACAATTTGTTACATGGCTCACTGTAACAACTCTCACCAAAAGTCCTATTTCTTATTTTATTTTGGCCAATAGGAAACCCTAATTGAGACCTCCAAGTAATTTCGCATAACCCCTAAAATTTTCAGAACAATTGGAACTAGGATCAGGGCCCCTAAAACCCAGGGGGGTATTCCCTAATTGATATTATCCGGACAGTTGGTTATCGAATTCGAAATTTAAAGAACCGTCGACTCACCCAAGCTAGTTAGACACGGGGCTACCCTACGCTAGGGGGTACCCCTCGCGCCACGCGCCACGCGCCAGGCCCTCGCGCCACGCGAGGGCGCCGTTTTTCCAGTATAAGTACAGGGCATTGGCACTTGAAGTTTGGCGTTGGTTCAACCTAAAAACTCGTTTCCTACACTGAGATATCGTCTGTTTGCTTCAAAACACACACAGCACGAAACGCTGCCGCGACAACAGGGTAATAACTCGATCACTGCTACGATTTAATGTCCAATCGATGGAGACCAGTCCGATGGATGTTTAAGTGCTGCCCTTAATTGGGCTATACTTTGTCATTCGTCGTGAGGGTTTCGATCTCGTGAGTTGTCGTAAAAGTTGTATTAAGTTACTGACCTAGTTTCGTGTGCATTGTTATTATCTTAGGTTAACCAGGCTAAAATCAGTAGGCTAAACTCTGCCCGTTTAAATCTACAATGTGAGTCATTCTCTTTTTATCAAAGTGCTTTATAAAATCCTAAATGTTTTCCATTTATAATTACAGGGATTAAGTTTTTGTAATCTTCAATTACTGCCGGTATGTGGGGTTTTGTATACATTACTTGATACCCGTCACCATTGGACAACGGGTTAGCCAATGGGTGATCTGACCATAGTCACAGATACAGTCGAGTGACAAATACCGATTTGGGGTAATTGGTAGATAGAAAAAATATAATCACCCTTAATACTGTATATTATAAAATAAAGAAACATGCTTTTGTAAAAACAGGGATTTCCTAGTGAAATAACCTTTATTGTAAATTATGGGTGTTATCCCCAAATTGTGAAATAAAATAAATTGGGCATTTTCAAGTCTTAAAAGATCCTGTTAAAATTCCGCTGCCAACATAATAATTACCACGGGTTTCTGTCCCGCGGCTCCTGAAACGGGTAAAACCGGGCCGGGGGCCGTGACAGGAAAAGGTGGTATCAGAGCCACTGATTTAAGCCTATTAAGTATTTAGAAATACTTAATTTTTCTGATTGCTATTCTGTGATTATGTGTTTGTTGTGTTATTTGACTATTTGTTAGTTTACAGTATGGGTAAGCAAAGAATTTCGGACATCTATCGTCAATTAGATAGTTCACCAAAAGATAAGGGAACCTCATTTCAATCAAATTCCTCAATATACTCAGCATATACTGAGGAAGAAATATTTATTCGTAAGGCACAGTTTGAGAAACCACTTACTACTAAGAAAAGAAGTTGGATTATTAGAAAAAGTCAAGAGAAAATAAAAGGAGTGATGATTAATAAGGAAACTCAGGAAATAGGCACTAACCCACCATGGGAAGATGAATTAGATGAACAATGAGCAAATCTCTATATGTTAGCCACTACAACAGTAAATGTTAACTTTTAATTAAGTTAAACCGCCAAACCCTGACCAACCAATGAAATTAGATCTCAACCAGAAAAGTTTATAAATTATCTTATCTCTCAACACCCTGACCTAGTACTAGCATCCATATCACCTATGAGCCAGAAACTTTAAAGGAACTTTGCCCATTAGATGAACAACTTAGTAAGAGGAGAGAGAATAAACCTTATATAAAAGCATGCTGAGCATAATATTCCCATATAGACTAAAATAAATTATGAATGCACAACCCCTAGTATATTTTGAATTTCAATTGTAATTTGTAATAGACATGTATATATATATACATATATATATATATATATATATATATAAAAGTCGCAATGTTCGCCATTTTTAATTAAATTTGTTTGTGCAGTTGTACCTAAATATTTGTACTAAATATGAGCCTGTGATAATTAATAATTGATAGATGCAGATGAACAACGAAGTAAATCAGGACAACCGGAATAATGAGAATAATGGAAACCTAGAAGGAACCAACACTTAGTAGTACAAGAAATTTTAATGCTTTGGTATAAGCTAAATAATTGTATAGCTAAATTGGGATGGATATTGGTATATCATGAGGATGATAACTAGAAAAGTGCAAATATGATAAATAAGCAATAACAATTGGCCACTGTTATATCTTGTTTATTTGTATTACTCGATTCTAGAATATGATCTATCATGAGAATACTAATTTCCATGTATAAGCTATACTAAATAATGAACATTTGTGATTCTAAGTATGAGAAATACAATAATAATTACCTTTCTGGCAAAGCTAGGTATGATGTGGTAACACTCCAGCTTGTCCGAGTAAGATGAGGATACCTCTCCGGTGAAACCGGGTGAGATGAGGTATATGTTAATAAAATCACTCCAGCGATGTCCGCCCTATTTTTGGGAACGTAAACCTATTATATATATTGACCTTATAAATAAGGTATACATGAAATAAATAATTATGTAGATATGTATATCTATAAGGAAATTCGAAAGCCTTAAATAATTGACCCTTAAGGATAACTCAAGAACAGGTATGACAAATGATAAATTTAGGTTTATCAGCGTGTGTGTATCTATAAATGTTGATGATAAACGTTATTTTATTTTCCCTCTCGTAATTCATACGACGAAATGAACGGCATTAACTCTTTAAAGTTGGAATTTCAGTAAAAGTATAAAGATTTTCTTTTGTGAAACCTGTAAATTAAGGTTAGCTAAGATGACTAAAGTACCTAAGCAGAATGCAAGAGCCTTCCAACTAACTACCCAGGAAGCCGAGCTAATCCCTGATGTGATAGCTGGTACGTTCCTAGTTCATGACGTTTATGCAAAAGTATTATTCGACTCTGGTACAAACCAAAGTTTTATAAATACTTCATTCTGCCAAACTCTTAAACTACCCTTAACCAACCTTAGACAAATTTTTACTGTCGAAACGGAAGATGGGAATTTTGTCAAGATAGATAAGGTTTGCGAGAAGGAAAGATAAAACTCTTAGGCCATAAATTTTCTGCAAACCTGTTACCTATGGATTTAGCCGGATTCGATGTGGTATTAGGAATGGATTGGTTAGTAGCCAACCATGCTCGAATTCTTTGTGATAAGAATTCCATAGAAATTCATACACCCACAGGAGAAATAGTGGTGATTACAGGAGATAAGCCACGTAAGCCACTGAAATTCATTTCAGTAATGAAAGTGGCCAGTTATTCAAGAAAACAAGAAATAATGTGTATGATTTCGGTAATCATTAAAACTAAAGGTAAAGAACTTAAGGAGATTCCAGTAGTGTCAGAATACTCGGATGTATTCCCGGAAGAACTACCTGGACTACCACCCGATAGGGAAGTAGAATTTAGAATTCATCTAATTCCTGGAACTACACCGATAGCCAAGGCACCTTATCGGTTAGCACCCACCGAAATGCTAGAATTGAAAAAGCAGTTAGATGAATTGATAAGTAAAGGATTTATACAACCTAGTTCATCCCCGTGGGGAGCTCCAGTGTTGTTCGTAAAGAAGAAAGATGGTTCGATGCGAATGTGTATCGATTATAGGGAATTAAATAAGGTTACAATTAAGAATCGATACCCATTACCTAGGATTGACGATCTTTTTGATCAACTTCAGGAAGCTAGATATTTTTCTAAGATAGATTTACGCTCCGGATACCATCAGTTGAAAGTACAAGAAGAGGACATACCTAAAACTGCTTTCAGAACTAGTTATGGTCATTACGAGTTTACAGTCAAGCCCTTTGGACTAACAAATGCTCCTGCAGCATTCATGGACATGATGAATAGAATATGTAAACCGTACCTGGATAAATTTGTAATTGTCTTCATCAATGATATACTCATTTATTCCAAAAGTCAGGACGAGCATTGTGAACACTTGCATGCACTCTTAACCTTGTTAAGAAAGGAGAAGCTTTACGCCAAATTCTTGAAGTGTGAATTTTGGTTACAGGAGGTGCAATTTTTAGGACACATGGTGAATCACGAAGGTATTCACGTAGATCCTGCTAAGATAGAAGCGATCACCAAATGGAAGGTCCCGCAATCAGCCATGGAAGTCAGAAGTTTTCTAGGATTAACTGGATATTATAGACTATTTATTAAGGATTTTTCCAAAATAGCTGTGCCATTAACTAAGCTAACCTATAAAGCAGTAAAGATTGAATGGGGATCTAGGCAAGAAGAGGCTTTTAAGATTTTAAAGCAAAGATTAACGAACGCCCCAATTCTTGCCTTACCAGAAGGAACCGAAGATTTTGAAGTTTATTGTGATGCATCTAAGCTAGGATTAGGATGTGTGCTAATGCAACGCAAGAAGGTAATTGCGTATGACTCAAGGCAATTGAAAACGCACGAGGAAAATTATACGACTCATGACTTAGAATTAGGAGCAATAATTTTTGCCCTTAAGATTTGGAGGCACTATCTGTATGGAAGTAAGTTTACAGTCTATACAGATCATAAGAGTTTAGGATACATATTTGGGCAAAAAAGAATTAAACATGAGGCAAAGAAAATGGATGGAAATCCTAAGTGACTACGACTGTGATATCCAATATCACGAAGGAAAAGCAAACGTAGTTGCAGATGCCCTAAGTCGTAAGTATCATGAAAAACAAAAGCGAGTTCATGCTCTTAGATTAAGTTTACAATTAGACTTAATGGAACAACTAAAGAGTATTCAGGAAACAGCAATCAAGGATGGTGCTGAAGGAATGAAAGGAAGAATAAAAGACTTGGAGCAAGGAGCTGATGGAATTTGGAGATTCCATAAGAAAAGAATTTGGGTACCTAAGCAAGGAGAATTAAGAAATAAGATTTTAGAGGAAGCCCATAAATCTAGGTATACCATGCACCCTGGTAATAATAAGATGTACCAAGATTTAAGGAATAATTTCTGGTAGATAGGAATGAAAAAGGACATAGCTAGATATGTATCTAAGTGTCTAACTTGTTCACAAGTTAAGGCAGAACACCAGAAACCCTCAGGTCTACTGCAACAATTAGAAATGCCTGTTTGGAAATGGGAACTTATAACAATGGACTTTGTTACTAAGTTGCCCAAAACCAGAAAAGGTAATGACGCAATTTGGGTAATTGTGGATCGATTAACCAAATCAGCTCATTTTCTACCCATGAAGGAAACCTTTAGCATGGAAAGGTTAGCCAAATTATACATAGACGAAGTAGTATCCTTACATGGAGTTCCACTCTCCATTGTCTCGGATAGAGATAGTCGCTTCACTTCACATTTTTGGACAAGTTTCCAAGAAGCCATGGGAACGCGATTAAATTTAAGTACTGCATATCATCCTCAAACAGACGGACAAAGTGAAAGGACAATTCAAACCCTGGAAGACACGCTCAGGGCATGTGTAATAGATTTTGGTGGAAACTGGGATAACCACCTACCCTTAATCGAATTCTCCTATAACAATAGTTATCATGCAAGCATTGAAGCTGCCCCATTCGAAGCACTGTATGGACGAAAGTTCAGAACTCCAGTTTGTTGGGCAGAAATAGGATAAAACCAATTATCAGGACCTGAAATCGTACAGGAAACCACCGATAAGATCACTCAAATCAAGGAAAGACTAAAGACGGCTCGAGATCGCCAGAAGAGTTATGCAGACAATAGACGCAAACCGCTAGAATTTCAATTTAGAGACAAGGTACTCTTCAAAGTTTCTCCTTGGAAAGGAGTAGTTCGGTTTGGTAAGAAGGGAAAGCTAAGTCCAAGGTACGTAGGGCCATTCCCAGTAATTCAGTGCATAGGACCAGTTTCCTATCGTTTACAACTACCAGAAGAACTAGCTGGGGTACATGACGTCTTTCATGTATCCAACCTCAAGAAATGTCTATCTGACGAATCCCTGGTAGTACCTCTTCAAGATATAGAGGTCAATGAAAAGTTAAAATTTGTTGAGAAGCCACTGCAGATAGAAGACAGAAAGGCCAAGTTCCTCAAACACAAAAGACTAGTACTGGTCAAAGTCAAGTGGGATTCAAAGAGGGGACCTTAGTACACTTGGGAGCTAGAGTCTGAAATGAAGCGGAAATATCCTCACTTTTTCCAGTAAATCTCGAGGACGAGATTTTAAATAAGGTGGGGAGGATGTAACAACTCTCACCAAAAGTCCTATGTCTTATTTTATTTTGGCCAATAGGAAACACTAATTGAGACCCCCAAGTAATTTCGCATAACCCTAAAATTTTCAGAACAATCGAAACTAGGATCAGGGCCCCTAAAACCCACGGGGGGTATTCCCTAATTGATATTATCTAGACAGTTCGTTGTCGAATTTGAAATTTAACGAACCGTCGACTCACCCAAGCTAGTTAGACACGGGGCTACCCTATGCTAGGGGGTACCCCTCGCGCCACGCGCCACGCGAGGGAGCCGTTTTTCCAGTATAAGTACAGGGCATTGGCACTTGAAGTTTGGCGTTGGTTCAACGTAAAAACTCGTTTCCTACACTGAGATATCGTCTGTTTACTTCAAAACACACACAACACGAAACGCTGCCGCGACAACAGGGTAATAACTCGATCATTGCTACGATTTAATGTCCGATCGATGGAGACCCGTCCGATGGATGTTTAAGTGCTGCCCTTAATTGGGCTATACTTTGTCATTCGTCGTGAGGGTTTCAATCTCGTGAGTTGTCGTAAAAGTTGTATTAAGTTACTGACCTAGTTTCGTGTGCATTGTTATTATCTTAGGTTAACCAGGCAAAAATCAGTAGGCTAAACTCTGCCCGTTTAAATCTGCAATATGAGTCATTCTCTTTTTATCAAAGTGCTTTACAAAATCCTAAATGTTTTCTAGTTATAATTACAGGGATTAAGTTTTTGTAATCTTCAATTACTGCCGGTATTTGGGGTTTTGTATACATTACTTGATACCCGTCACCATTGGAAAACGGGTTAGCCAATGGGTGATCTGACCATAGTCACAGATACAGTCGAGTGACAAATACCGATTTGGGGTAATTGGTAGATAGAAACAATATAATCACCCTTAATACTGTATATTATAACAATGTGTCGTTTTGTGCAACTTGAGTGACTCGCCAGTATTTCCCTGCTGATAAAACCTTTTTAAAACATGTTTCAGGTGATCTGCTATGATCCAGGAAAAAAGTGTCGTGTAGCACTACAAGCTTGAGGAAGTGGCTCAATAAAATAAAGAAACATGCTTTTGTAAAAACAGGGATTTCCTAGTGAAATCACCTTTATTGTAAATTATGGGTATTATCCCCAAATTGTGAAATAAAATAAATTGGGCATTTTCAAGTCTTAAAAGATCCTGTTAAAATTCCGCTGCCAACATAATAATTACCACGGGTTTCTGTGCCGCGGCTCCTGAAACGGGTAAAACCGGGCCGGGGGCCGTGACACTCACAGTGGTGAGTGTGTATTACGAACTGCCTTGGGCAGTCAACCCGCAGTCATTGGTATCGATAGGTTCATGTCGATAACTAACATGCTTCATTTTACACTGTGTACGTGCTGGTTATGCTTAACGAATTCGAGCTCTATATGCTATTATCAAACTTGTATGCTCACCTTTACACTATGTGTATTGACTTTTACTTGAACGTATGTGACAGGTGCTTAGGATGCTTATATGCTTAGCTTGCTGAGGAAAGGTCTAGAAACAAATAAACAATTGTCTGTATTTTGAAATCTGAGTTGTCGGAACAGAACAATTTGACTAGATCTTGTCTGTAATAATTATGTTATCTTTTATGACATGGTATGGGACATGTTGCTTTAAATAATTGGTAAATATAGTTGTTATGGAAACTTCTGGACAATCTGTTTCGCTCAGTGCCACGCCCCGATTTTTCCGCAATCGGTTGGGGTGTGACAGATTGGTATCAGAGCCATAATTATAGGGAATTAGACAAGACTCGACCTAGTCCGGGTCGATGTCTTAGAAGTGATCTAGTCTATAGTTAGGAACCAACAGACCGACTTGTGCATATCCTGTAAGGATTATGTACGAGCATATTTGCTATTTCTCACTATTCTCGCCTACGTTGCACTATCACTGCACTTTAGTTTTCAAAAAAAAAAATGAACGAGCGATTAGGCCGAGATTAGGTGTGAAAACCGCAAACTCTCGACTAAATTGCTTGTCCGACCCGCATTTTATCTATAAACACGAGAATTTGCATTGAATTAGGAGTGAAATCCATACTTTGACGTATAATCCTTCCTTTATTTTTATAAAAAACAGGAACGAGGTCGTTAAGTCAGGGGTGAAACCCGAACCTCGACGACTTGCTCCGATCTATATTTTATTTTACAAACTCTCACCAAAGTCTCGACGGACTCCAACGACTGGAGATCACGCTGAGATTGAAAGGAAACGTGCCATTCACTCAAATTCGAGGCGAAAGCACAGTCCCGAAGGTCAAAGTGTGCTCCGACAGTCCTTGTGGATAGTTGAATCACTTTGGGTAGTCGATGTCTAAACAGCCGCAGACAATCCATCCTCGATTTTTATGTGTTTCGATTCTGACCCGCAACAGCTGACTCTGATACTCGTCGATTTTATGTGTTTATGTGTGTATTTACCTGTTTATATGTTTATATGTTTTAATTTTTGGGGATTTATTCGATTTTCGCTATCGCTTTGATCGACACACACGACTCGCACTGCTCATCTACCTCAAAACGCTGACAAATCGCCAAATTGTGGACGACCTTATGCTACGTTATGCTCTTATACTATACTATTCGCTATATTATTCGCGATCGCTATTCTCGAACATTCGTGGAACTTTGAATGATAGGTTTTGTATTCTGAGGCAGTCAGAAGCTTCTGTGTGTTTTATATGCCTCTTGTGCTTACATGCTTCGGTGTTCCAGTGATTATGTGTTTTTGTGCCTTACATGTTTACGTGCTTATGTGAATCTGTGATTTTGTGCCTATGTGCTTACGTGATTATACGTGTTCCTGAGCTTTAGTAAGTGTTAGACGTGTGAGGTAAGATTCGTTTATATTGAGTTTGAGCCCTATGGCGATGTCTGTTGCAGACAATGTCGTCATCTGGACCCTCATCTGGACCCCGTCACCCACGAGTTACTCGTCAAGAACAGGGAGACAAACGCCTTGCTGCTCTCGTCGCTAAGCAAGTAGCAAAAGTAGTTCCTCAGATCGTGAGTGAAATATACGAGAATGTGAGCAGATCGTATGAAGAGTCCAGAACTGAAGTTCCCAAAGCTACTCCCAAAGCTGCCTTTAGCTTCAAACAGTTTATAGCATGCGGACCGAAAGAGTTCACTGGCGAAGATGGCCCCACGACCTTGTTTTAATGGTTCGACTCGATCGAAGTCACTCTGCGTCAGAGTGGATGTCCTGACGATCTCCGCACTCTGAATGCTACCGGCGTCTTCCAGTCCCGCGCATTAGACTGGTGGATGGCCGAGAGGAACAAACGCAAAAACGACGCAGCTTATGGTCTGTCATGGGATGAGTTGAAGAACGTCATGCTCGAAGAGTTCTACCCTCCCCATGAGCGCCAGAAGTTGGAGGACGAATTCTGGCATCTGAAGCAGAAGGAAAGTGACAACGCTGCTTTAACTGCTCGCTTCAAGCAGCTCAGTATTATCTGTCCCGATCAGGTGAAGACTACCGACATGACATTCAATAAGTACATTCGAGCTCTACCAGACTGTGTTGTGGATTTTGTGCATGCCGCAAAGCCATCAACAATCGAAGAGACTTACTTGCTTGCCGCTGAAATCAACGACAAGCGAGTCAAAGCTGGTTTCTGGGATAAAGCTACCAAGAACTTGCATCAAGCTACCGCCGCACCATCCACTGAAACCGCCACCGCTCAGTCATTAAAAGCCTCTCGCCGCAAGAAGAACAACAACAACAGCAGCTCCAGCAACAAGAACTGTGCTGTCACTACCACTGCTGCTACACTTCAAGCCGTACCGGCTCAGCAGCAATCTCAACATCGACCAGCTCCAGTTATTTATGCACCACCTGCAAAGCGTGCATACACTGGTCCCCACCCTGCTTGCCCAACATGTACTTACCATCACCCGGTGGGTATCGCTTGCCGATTCTGCGTGCACTACAATATACGACCACTTCACTGCTAATTGCCGCACTGGTCCCCGACAAGCACCAGCTCAAGCCACTGCTCATCAAGCTCTACTTCCAGCTCCTCAAGGCCAACAGGCAGCTCAGGCACCCGCGATCAACGCCAGAGTCTGCTTCGCGTGTGGTGATCCCAACCACTTTGCGAACATGTGCCCGAACAGGGTTGTGAAACAAGAGCCCCAGCAGCAGCAGCCTCAGCAGCAGCAACAGCCTCAGCAGCAACAGCAACAAGCCGCCCACGCCAGAACTTTCAACATCAACGTGCGCCAAGCCCAGGCTGACAACAATGTGGTCAATGGTACGTTCCTTGTGAATGGTATTTATGCTTCGTGTTTGTTTGATACTGGAGCCGATAACTGTTTTGTGTCGTTCGAATTTGAGAAGCTCCTTAAACGTAAGCGCTCCCATCTCCCCTCGACGTTCGATGTCGAAGTCGCCATCGGAAGAACCGTCGCCGTTAATTCTGTTCTTCGTGATTGTACTCTTGAGCTCAATAATCACATCTTCCCAATCGACCTTATTCCAATGCAACTTGGAAGTTTTGACGTCATAGTAGGCATGGACTTTCTTCGTGAAAACCATGCTGAAGTTGTGTGCTTCGATAAAATGATTCGATTCTCGCTCGCGAATGGTGATATATTGTGTGTTTACGGTGAAACTGCTTCGAAAGGTCTCAAGCTCATGTCATGTGTCCAAGCTACCAAGTATCTCCGCAAGGAATACAGAGCCTTCTTGGCTAACATTGTAGTAGCGGAGAAGGAAAAGAAAGGAAGACCAGGTGTAAACGATGTTCCAGTGGTCCGAGAATTTCCTAACGTTTTTCCTGAGGATCTTCCCGGACTACCGCCAAGTCGTGATATCGACTTTCGTATCGACCTCATTCCTGGAGCCAACCCTGTTGCCAAAGCTCCTTACCGACTCGCTCCATCCGAGATGCGCGAACTCTCGAGTTAGCTTCAGGAATTGCTTGATAAAGGCTTCATTCGCCCGAGCACCTCTCCTTGGGGCGCGCCAGTCCTTTTCGTCAAAAAGAAGGATGGGTCGTTCAGGATGTGCATCGACTATCGGGAATTGAATAAGTTGACTATTAAGAATCGCTATCCTCTGCCTCGCATTGATGATTTGTTTGATCAGCTATAAGGTGCTACGCGTTTCTCGAAGATCGATCTATGCTCAAGCTATCACCAACTACGCATTCAAGAGGAGGATATACCCAAAACCGCTTTTCACACTCGATACGGCCATTATGAGTTCGTTGTTATGCCTTTTGGTTTAACCAACGCACCCGCAGTTTTCATGGATCTGATGAATCGCGTGTGTAAACCTTATCTCGACCGCTTCGTCATCGTGTTCATCGATGATGTCTTGATCTATTCCAAGTCGAAAGCCGAACACACGCAACATCTACGTTTGGTTCTCGAGCTACTCCAAGGGAATCGACTCTATGCCAAGTTCGCCAAGTGCGAATTCTGGCTGGAGCAGGTTCAATTCCTCGGTCACATTGTCAATAGTCAAGGTATTCACATCGATCCCGCGAAGATTGAAGCAGTTAAGAGTTGGATTACTCCTAAGAACCCGTCCGAAGTTCGTTCTTTTCTCGAACTAGCGGGCTATTATCGTCGATTTATCGAAGGATTCTCAAAAATCGTTGTGCCGCTTACCGCTCTCACGCATAAAGACAAGCCTTTTGTTTGGGGAACTAAACAAGAGTCTGCTTTCCAAACCCTCAAGCACATGCTCTGCAATGCTCCTATTCTCACTTTACACGACGGAAACGATGACTTTATCATCTATTGCGATGCCTCAAACCTTGGTCTTGGTTGTGTTCTCATGCAGCGAGATAAGGTTATTGCTTATGCATCTCATCAGCTCAAGATCCACGAGAAGAACTATACAACCCACGACCTCGAGCTAGGCGCAGTTGTTTTTGCGTTAAAGATTTGGCGACACTTCCTGTATGGTACAAAGTGTACGATCTTCACCGATCATAGGAGCCTACAACACATCTTTAACCAGAAGGAACTTAATATGCGTCAACGCCGATGGGTAGAACTTCTCAACGATTACGACTGTGAGATTCGTTATCATCCTAGCAAAGCGAATGTCGTTGCCGACGCTCTCAGCAGACGGAGTTATTTGCTCACAATTCATAATACCCAAGCCCAATACGATCTCGAAACCCTTATCCTCGAAGCTCAGCATGCCTATTTTAATGAGTGCACTTTGAAGAAGGAAAGAATCTACCACGATGGAGCCCAGCTTGTGAATAAGTCGAATGGGATATTCCACTTTCTGGACCGAATTTGGATCCCTAAGCGGACCAATTTACGACAGATATTGATGGACGAAGCCCACGAATCTCGGTACTCTATTCATCCTGGTGCCGACAAAATGTACCAGGACCTTCGCTACAAGTACTGGTGGCCGGGCATGAAGAGGGATATCGCTCTCTACGTTGGGAAGTGCCTGACTTGCTTAAAAGTCAAGGCTGAACACCAAAGACCCTCTGGCTTACTCGAACAACCCCCGATCCCTATGTGGAAATGGGAAAGTATAGCCATGGACTTCATAACGAAACTTCCGCGCACGCCATCAAGTCACGGCAGCATCTGGGTTGTTGTTGACCGATTGACCAAATCTGCTCACTTTTTGCCAATACGGGAAGACTACAAGGTAGAAAGATTAGCCCGAATCTACACCGATGAGATCACTTGTGGACATGGGACGCCTCGCGACATCATCTCTGACCGTGATGCTCGGTTTACCTCGCGACTGTGGGAAACGTTTCAAGCGGCTCTCGGTACTACGCTTAATCTAAGTACCGCATTCCACCCTCAAACTGACGGTCAGACTGAGAGAACGATTCATACTCTTGAAGACATGCTCTGTTCGTGTGTCATAGATTTCGGTGGTAATTGGGACGCATACCTGCCGTTAGTCGAACTCTCGTATAATAACAGTTATCATTCCAGCATTCAAATGGCACCGTTTGAGGCTTTATACGAAAGAAAATGTCGATCGCCTATTGTGTGGCACGAGATCGGGCACTCGCAATTAACCGGTCCTGAGCTATTGCAAGAAACGACTAACAAAGTCCTCCAGATTCGAGACAATCTGCTGAAAGCTTGGAGTCATCAGAAAAGTTACGCCGATAGACGACGCAAGCCCCTTGAATTTGATGTTGGCGACTACGTACTCCTAAAGGTATCACCTTGGAAGGGTGTGGTCAAATTCGGCAAGAAAGCTAGCGCCCCGATATGTTGGACCTTTTAACATTCTGGAAAGGATCGGAAAAGTTGCCTATAGACTCGAACTACCGGAGGAACTTAGTAATGTTCACCCGACTTTCCATGTTTCGAACCTCCGAAAGTGCCTAGATGAGCATGATTTAATTGTACCTCTTGATGACCTCCAAATAAACGAAACACTACACTTCATGGAGAAGCCAGTCGAAATCAAGGATCGCCAAACCAAGCAGCTCAGACGCTCGCGCATTCCTATTATGAAAGTCCGATGGGAAGGCAAACGAGGCGCAGAGTTCACTTGGGAACTCGAAAGCGACATGAAGGCGAAGTACCCACAGTTGTTTGTTACGGCTTCGGCCTAATTTCGGGACGAAATTCCCTCAACTAGGGGAGGCTGTAACACCTCGTGTTTCGAAAGTCAAAGTGAAAGTCAAGATATAAGTCAAAGGGAGAAAAGATTGCTAATTTCGATCTGTAACTCCTTGCTCAATTCCTGTTTCGACTTCTTTGACTTGTAGTTAGTCTATTTTATGCTTTACGTTAGTTGTATTATGTGGAGTACTTATTAATAATCGAGGTTTATTCGATATTTATCGCATGTTTTATCGCTTTATCGCTATCGCTATCGCACTCGCAACTCGAATTATGCGTTCTGGATATTGTTCTATGTGTGTGTGTGCCTTATGTGTTACTTGTGCATGTTTATTTATGATTATGTTGTGGTGATTAATCGAAACGCAATCGAAACTCAATCGCAATCGAATCGCAAACGCTAAACGAATATGAAATAAGGATGATTGTATGTTGATATAGTAGTTGGGATTAAAAGTAATTTGACTAGGTAACTCTATCGCATCGAAATCGCAATCGAAATAGCAAAACTCGTCGCGCCTTGTACACCAATCGAGTGGCCAGCCGATCGAGCTGCCACCCGATTGGGCTGCCACCCGATCGAGCAGTCACCCGATCGGGTTACCACCCGATCGACCAGCCTCTCCTTCCCCTTTCCTTTTATGGTAAGCCTATAAATACCCCTGTCAACATCACAAACTTACCTTTTTCTGCACCTCTCGTCCGACCAGCGTTCTTGCCCACTTTTTCTCCGATTTCTCACGATTCTTGTAAGTATTCAACCTAAATCTTGTACTTTCTTGATCTACACGCACTCCTACACCTTTCTATCTTTTGAATCTTAACTTTTGGCTTCAATCCACCAAGAACAACTTAGATCTAAACGATTTCCACACAAATAAGCAAAGATCTTGCATAGATCTAAACATATTCATGGTGAAAAAGGATTGAAAGATGGTTTCCAACTTTCTTTCAACTCTTTTACACTCAATGCACTCAAAACCGATAGGATTGGACCTTGCTCTAACCTTCTACACTTTCTTGGTGATGTGTTGGTTCAAGATCTGAGTCCTACCAATGAGACAACCGACTTCGGGTTAATCAAGAATAACCGTCTTGAACCGGTTAACTGGTTGAACTTGGGTGATTCCTGTTCGATCGGGTCACTCGGGTCAAGATGGGGTTCTGTTGATTAGCACGTTGACACACCGTCTCGATAAAACGACAAACCATCAAAACAACCAAGTGTAAGATGATCAGGCCGACCAGGATAGAGTGCCGCCCGATCGGACTGCTGTCCGATCGGATTGTCACCCGATCGGGTTGGCACCCGATCAGCTTACACCTTGGCCCCACACTCAAATTTTATTTTCAACTTTGAGGATTGAACATTGAACGAAATGCTGTCCGATCGGGTTATTACTCGATCGGATTACCACTCGACCATGAGATGTTCTGACTTCAACGCGTAATGATTTTTCAAACATGTTCACTCATAACGGATTGCCACCCGATCGGATAGCCATCCGATCGAGTGACAAACTGCTGTGAATTTGTTCTCACTAAAGTGTCCAATCAACTGGATTGTCGCCCGATCGAACGGTTTTTCAATCGATCGACCTGAAAGGTAGAGATACTTCTATGTTTTCAAAATACTACAACGAAAACTTCAAAAGTCAAGCCATCATACACAAACACATCCTTCTCAAACGAAGAAACAATCCACTCGAAAGGTCACCCGATCGGATGACCATCTGAGCGGATTGTCACCCGATCGACCGGCTACCCGATCGGATAGCTATCCGATCGGAGTACCGTCCGATCCTTTGACACATCTCATCCATTTATGTATCGCTTATCTTTTATGCTATCGTTCTGATCAGGCTAACCTTACTCTCTAGCGCTCCCTTCAATCCATCATCGCTGTGAGTATACTCGATCCCGTTTTGCTTTACGCACTTTTGGGTGTTACATACGTTACTTATTCTAAATCACATCGAACACACTACGCAATACTTTAACGCTAACCGTTACCGCATGTTATACGTGACTTAATGAATGCTTGCTTGTTATGTTTACACATGGAATGCTGTCTATCTGCCTTAGTGTAACACCTCGTAAATTTATGACCAATAATGTATCGACACGTGTCATGAGCTTTAAACGTGTAAAAGATTGCTTTAGAGGGACTAAAGTTGACAAACAAATAGTATGTGAACAAAAGGGTTCAAAGTGTCAACAATGGATAAATATACTTTACAATAACCCTACATGATGTTTATACCCTTAAACGAATAAATTATGGATCATACGAAGCTAATTGTGAAAGAAAGTGAGAGATTACAAACTACAGGGGTTAAATGTGTCAACATCTTTAAAGTATATCTCTGAGTGACCTTTTAGCAAACCCGAAGTTTTGTACCGATAAATTATGCTCACTAGAATACGTGGTAAAAATTTCACAAAGTTTCATTATCGTATGAGAAAGTTATGATGAAATTCGTATACGACGGGTTAAAAGCGTCAACGTTGAAATTAAAAGCTTTTCGGGTGATCACAAAGTTAACCAAGGACTTAACAATGTTTAATTATGTCTTGGAGCCCTTAAAAGTCAAGTTAGAGGGCCAAAAGTGCAAGAAATAAACTTAAAACCACGTTTGAAAGGACCAGGGGCTGAAATGTAAATAGCTGAAACTTGTGTGGCTGGTGATTGAGGTGCTGGCGTAGCGCAACCAACAACCCCCTCTACCGTCGCGCTACGCGACGGCCTTAGCTGGTCAGAATTCTTGCACAGGTGCGAGTTCAGCAAGTTAAACTGACTTAGAACCCTTGTATTCGATTCAAGGGGCTTGTTTGATGGTATTTCCATGCCTAGTGACACCTGGAAGTGATCAAGGAACATCTATAGGCTATTGTGGCATGATCTTGATGAATTAAACTCACTATATAAGAACCCATTGTTGCAACACTTTGGCATACACTTTGAAAACCATTCAAACTCAATTTCTAGAGGTTTCTGGAGCTCAAGGCCACTTCCCAAGCATCCTTAGTCGTGCATTGGACTTCAGTAAGTGTCCCTAACCTTTCTTAATTCAGTTTTAATTAGTTTATTAGCTTAAAGTCAAACCGTCGTAATTAAGATTTGACTTCGTCATTAATCTTAATTTGTCTAGTCAAATTTCAAATTGAAAGTACCTATGAGTTGGTAATTATATGGGCAATAAACCCTTAAAAGGGCACCATCTGATTCCCACTCTAACTAGGTCAATTGTCGGGTCAAAGTTAATCTTAAAAAGTCAACATAAAGCTTATTTTCAAATTAATGCATAATTAGCAATGTAGAAGCTATGCAACCTGTTTTGTCATTAATATAACTTGGTAATTAATGTACGAACATGTCTAAACATGTTCAACTCGACAATTTTCTGTTTAAGCTCGGTTCGGAACCGAAAGTCGTAAAAGTAGACTTTTGCTTTGACTTTCAGTTCTGACCCATTAGAGCATAGTTTAGAAATGTCTTAGAGCTTTATTAGGACCAGGTTTCATATAAGTATAACCCTCTGTGATTATGCAACTTGGTTCACTAGTTATCCGATTCATATGCATATTTCCATTAAATGCCTAAATGTTGACTATTATGCCCATATGACCTTAAAAAATGATTTTTAAAAATCTAAAACAATGGAAACCTTAGTTACTGATTTATAAACTTGTACCTAAAATTTGACATCAGTTTGAGGTCTAGATTAAGAGTTATGCTCAATAGCGTAATTAGAAAGCTTTTTATTAATTAAACGGCGTAATTAGCGTATAGCCAATCTAAACCTAAATTTTGATACCAAACTTTTTACCTACTGATATAAAATAATATTTTTGGATTTTTGAAGATTTTTATTTAATTTTAGGCTGAGCATAACATAGAGTTCTAAGCTTGATTCGGTAATTGTCGATTTTGCCCTTTTGGCCTATAAAATGAGTTTTACAAATCTTTTTGATATCAAACCTTTTTTCTACTGATCTAATATGATAAATAAAATATTTTAAGCCTTCTGGAATAATAAAAATATCATCTTTTCTTTAAAAACCCGGAAATCGCTTAAAACCACCTTTTTACGCGTTTTAAGCGCATAATATATAATAAAACCATTTTGAATATATAAGACCCGATACCTACTGATATTTTTAGTAAATTTTTATATTCTAACAGTAAGCAAAAGTTTTAAACTCAGATTTCCAGATTTGACCCTTAAACCTTATGTGAAATTACCAAAATGCCCCTTTCGGTGCATAGTTGATTATAAATGGTAAATTTCACATATATGTAATACCCTACTGATATAGCCTATTAAATTAAGTATTTTTACTGATTACATCAGACCCGAAACTCAGATTTATATTTAAACTCTTTTATAACCTTTTAAATGACCAAAATGCCCTTACGTGGTATAATTTGAGTTTAAATTCATTTGGGGCATAATAGAAGATATCTTACTGTTGTCACAACATATTTAAGGCATATTAACTTAGGAAACTTGTATATGACTCATTTGGTTACTCGTTATGCACTTTTCGCGTTCGGATCGGCTTATGTAACTAGTTTGCATATATTAGCCGAAACGGGTCAAATCATATCGTTTTCATCTCAAAATCCAGAGTGTGTTTAGTTTACCCATATTAAACAAGTGTCCAAGCTTGTCGGGTCAAAACCACATTCTAAACCGGTCTTCGCTTTATCATGCGTTTGAACCGTGTCTTCCTTTTGAAAACTAACCGGTCTAAGTCTAAGCTTAATTGAAGACCTGTTAGGATTCTAATAGGTTATTAAAAACCTTCGTTCCAGATTAGGAGCCCAGTAAAAGCTACGTGCACTTGCTGTATTTGACTTATACTTTGCTCAGGTAAATACTCTTAACTTATTTTCCCTATACGGGCTTGAGATACGGTATTATAATAATACCGCTTGGTCGGGTATGTTGTCATTTAAATCGGATTGTGATTAATGTATTTACATAACTCGTTTTATTCTGTATTATTTGGTGTATGGCCTTTGGGGGTTAAATGACCATGTCCCGGATATCCTTGGCATCATTCAAAGAAATGGCCACGACCTAAGCACGGGGTGTAGGCGTACACCTGACAGTTGCATATGTAAAAAATAGTAGTCCACTTAAAGGAATCAACCTTGTGGGTATTATACCTGTGGCGTGTCAATTAATCTAGACCGACCCTACAAACTGGCCCTGACGGACGACAAATAAGTAAAACTGTATACAAGATTATTTTTAATAATTGCCCCAAGTTATAAAAGAATTTTGTGCCTTGTGCATTCAAATCAATTTTCTAAAACATTTTCAAAATGAGTCAGTTAATTGTATTTACCAGTGTAAACTGACGTATTTTCCAAAAAGTCTAAGTGCAGGTACTAGACGAAATAGGCTGGCTACTCCTGGCATCATTAATTAAGTCTCGCAAGCTCTAGATGTTGAAGTCTGTTGAACAATGATCTTATTTATCTTTTGATCCGCCTGTGGATCCTTACAGTTCGTTGTAATACTTTGATATTACTATTTATTCGGTTTGTAATGTGCTTCATCTCTTTTGTTTCCGCTATGCATTTAAATTGTGTTGTTTGACTATGATAATATCAACTACGTCACGATACTCCCCACCGGGCCCACCGGTAATACGTGGAAATATCGGGGTGTGACAGGTTGGTATCAGAGCCAACACTGAGTGAATTAAACACTAGCCTTTTTTGTTTAATCTCAGTTACACAGTAGCACATTCCTTAACCTTCTGAGTCCAGACTAAACATAGGAATACTCTCATCTCTGTTAAGAGAATTATTGCTTTCAATTCTATATATTTTAATACGTCGCCAAGCAAAGAAGCCGCAATGGAAATTCTCCCCATCCGGAGTCTGGGAATGCGGAGCTTTGTACTGCGACTAGGATTAACGTGCAACCAAGGAGAAGGCATTCAAAAATAAAATGAAGAAGAAACTCCTTTTGCTGAAGATCGTTTCCTTAGTAGTCCTTATAAGGACATATTTATCTTTCAGTCCCTTCGAGGACAACATTATTCCTTCCAAGTCCTGTTTAGGGCAATTCTGTACCTCTTTTAAAAATCATTGGAATGTTTTATCTAAATTTATTTATCATTGCATATGAACATAAAATATGAAATAATAACATTCCTTTTATAAGATCTACCATTATAATAAAATGGCA
Source organism: Helianthus tuberosus (assembly GCA_030545235.1). Taxonomy (NCBI): domain Eukaryota; kingdom Viridiplantae; phylum Streptophyta; class Magnoliopsida; order Asterales; family Asteraceae; genus Helianthus; species Helianthus tuberosus. Next base: position 129,826,856 of record CM060434.1, on the reverse strand, counting down.
AAATCTAAAAAGGACAAGACCTAGCCCATGTGTCATTTTAAGACAGGGCCAAGATGGTAGTTCCTCAATTAGATTCAGATCCTTATTAACATCTCAATTTAGGATTGTTCTGCGTTAAATATTAAAAAGAATCTTAAAGGTACAACCTAGCCTATATGTCATTTCAGACAAGGCCAAGATGGTAGAACCTATTCAAAAGATTCAAATCCTTGTTAACATCTGTAAACATGTTAACACTCTTGGCAAAAATGTGATTCGATAAAATCACATAAGTCATTCTTAAATTGGGTTATTCCAATTTCCCTTAATTATATAATCATCCTTTAAGGATAAAGTGCCTACGGGCTATAATTAACGTCCTTTAGGACTAAAGACAGTGGTGGCCTACAACTCCTTGCCAAGAAAAGGTGATGAACTTTGATTCAAACCTTAATACCTCGATTCTGTAAAATCCTGGTTTATAAATTAAATCTGTCCATGTGACTTGACTTTTTGTGCCATAGTTATATTTTAATTAAATCTAGATAATTATAATGAAAATCCTGAATAAAATAAATATCATTCCTTTCCTGCCAGTATAAATATTAAAAGAGAATCTTAAAAGGTATAACCTAGCTTGAATGTCATTAAAGACCTAGCTATGATGGTAAGACATGTTTAAGTGAAATTCATATCTTTGTTAACATCTGAAAACATGTGAACACTCCTGACAACAGTGATGCGATAAAATCACACTTGTCATCTTTATATTAGGAATTTTTCCAAACCCCTTATTTAGCGTAAATGATCAAGAGGAATCATGGCTAATAAACGTCGAACATGATGAACACATCAAAACATCCATTGGGATGAATACCTTCGGGCAAAGATGTATACATGAAAAAGATAGTTTTATTTCATAACTTCTTGTCAAGACAATGAACTATGAAATTTTCCGATCCAAAGGAATCATTGATTATGTTTTAAAATTTCCCTAGTGACAAAGCCTCTGTGCCATCAAAAGTCCTTTGGAACAAGCCCTTGTGCTAAATAAAATGTCGGTACGACATTGACAGTTGTGATTTATGTCCCCTGTCTAACAAATATGAAGGATTTTATTCCGTTTAAGCGCCAAAGATGGATTATTTAAAAACCTAGGCAAAACATAATCAAATAAATTTAATACTATCTATTGGCCTATATGGTTGATTTACACCATGGCTATTTAATCATCAAGTTAGACAATTCAGCAAATTATTACTACATGGTTTGTAGCCTTCAAAGCTTCACCATGGCTGATTCCTATGAAGCCTACAATCATCCAGTTGATCAGAATAATGGTGCAAGACTGAACTTAACGGGCACCAAGTTACAGGCTATGTTAGATACAGCCGTAAACAAAGCCGTAGATCGCGTATTAAAGGATCATAAGCGAAAGTGCGATAATACCCCAAATAAGGGTTACAAAAAGGGTAAGAACGGTTCAAACTTTAACCAGTCCAAGCTAAAGGAGGCAAAACCCAAATGTAAAACCTACGGGAAGAAGCACTTCGGAAAATGTTTCTATGAACAGACCAGGGAATGTGTCATCTGTAAAGAGATGGATCACAAGACCCATGAATGCAAGGACTTGAAGGACGCCACATGCTATGGTTGTGGCGAGAAGGGGGCACGTAAAGACCCGCTGCCCAAAGAAGGCGACTAAAGGGAAATGCACTTTAGAGTCACAAGCTAGGCCTTGTGGGATCTATAATAAAGAAGGGCACAAAACTTTGGAGTGCCAAGACATAAAGGACACAACCTGCTATGTTTGTAAGGAAATAGGGCATATCAAAACTAATTGTCCAAATAAGACCAAGAAGCCTGGAGAGGCTAAGAAGACTAAAGCTGGAGTCTTTCAAATGAATGTTCAAGAGGCTGTTCAAGATAACAACGTCACAACAGGTACTTTCCTGATCAATGATGTTTATGCTAGAGTATTATTTGATTCAGGTTCAGATAAGTCTTTCGTAGACAATAGATTTTGTAAATTATTAAATCTGCCTGTTAAAACTCTAAGCGTTAAGTATGAATTAGAATTGGCCGATGGTACCTCAGAGACTGTTTCAGCGATATTAGATGGACGTTTTATATCCATTAGGAATCATTCTTTTCCGCTGTCCTTGTTTCCGTTAAAATAGAAGGACTCGATATAGTGATAGGAATGGATTGGTCGTCTTAAAACCAAGCCCATATTATGTGTGATAAGAAGCAAGTAGCAATCAAGACTCCTTATGGTGAGCCTTTAACAATTTAAGGAGACACATGGTATGGATTGCCTAAGCACTTGTTGAATTTGGTATTTAACATCAAAGCTTCGAGTATGGAAAAATCAGAAGAGTCAACAATAGTCCCGATGCTAGAAATGCGACAAATATTAATGGTACATCAAATGTGAACCTCAATGTTAATGGAGTTAATCTCCAAAACTAGGATTAACGCAGCTGTGAGAATGGCTATAAGAAAAGTCGTAAAAAGGTTCAAAGAAGCCGAATGCTGCTCGCTTTAAAACACATGTCGCTGCTCATGAGAAGAGCTTTATTCATACTTCAAATGCGAAGAATAACCCAAATAAAAATCATACACGGCAAGAAGCCCCATTCTTTTTAGGATGTACTTAAAAGTACTTCGTCTCTTGGAAGTCAAGAGACTTCAATGGTAAAAAGGAGCCATCAATTGCAGGAAATTGTTGGATGAAGTAGAAACCATTAGGTGTATCAGCGGTTATGCTGGAAAGGACACAGTGAGGTATGCATCACAGTCATTCGATGGCAATACCCTTAATTAGTGAGGACATTAATGAAGTCCACAAGAAAGATCCCCTTATACAATATGGGATGGTCCAAGTTTTAGGGACCTTATTAGGATAACCTACTATCCGCATCACGAAATGGAAAGAGATGGAGTAAGAATTTTCTAACTCTTACCATAAAAGTTCTAGACTGTCAACAGTATGTTGCAAATTTTAATTCATTGGCTGAGATAGTACCCTATTCCATTTACCCAAAATCTAAGCTTAATGCAATAATTATTGGTGGTTAGCATCGGAAATAAGAGGGCACATTAAGGTTTCAAAGCCTGCCTATTATAAATCCATTATGGATCTACCTCAGCTACTCATGTTGTATAGATTAAGAAACAACCAGTCAAAGCTGAGACTGCCCTAAATTTGTCAAAGATGTTGCAGCTAAGTTTAAAAGGATTAAGAATGGAGGCGTTTAACCCTCCTAATGAATGATTAGAGGCAGATCACATTAATGATGACACCAGATAAATCCCTTATTGTGATTTTATTGCTAGGAGTTACGTTTGGTCTCTCATAAGACCATAAGTTTAGAAAACTTTTAGAAACTATCCTTTAAGAACCCCAGATATTAAGTGTAAGGTAAAACTTACAGGCGAAATCATAAGAACCATTTCTTCTGTTCCTGTCGGAAGCCTTCAGGCGTAGAATTTTTGAAGAATACTCTCTCTAGAGGAGGTGCATCGGCATACATAGTTGATATCTCTTTGATCTCTATCGATTGCAAATACCAGACGGTATGATAAAAACGCCAGATGAGGATTGGTGTATCTTAATATGTTCCATAGATTGCTTCCATGCCTGATCAGTATGGAGGTTTAATGCATGGGACCACAAAGATATTCCGATAGTCATATGGTACAAAAGTCAGCTAATGGTATTCAAAGAAGATATCCAAAATGGAATTGTCCAAGTAAATGTCTTTGATTAAGGAATTCGTGGACTCGTAACATAAATGTGTCACTTATCTGACACAGAATATGATAGATGAACTGGAGCCTGAGATTTGGAAAAATCTCTGTAACCTCCTTGTATCTTGATTATCTACTCCTAAGATTACCCTGTTTACCTCCTGAAAGGCAAGTAGAATTAAGATTTCTATTCCATTTAGGGCTGTATTATTACGAAATCTCCAAAACGGCTAATACCATCATTGGAAGAATCGAAACCCTGATTAAGTGAGTTTTAAAAATAGAGGATTCATATAGCCTAACTCAATATTCTGAGAATTCGGTTTAGTTAATTAAGAAAGACGGTTCATTTTGCTTATGCATTGATTACCGCAACCCTAATTAGGCAACAATTAAGAATTTCCATCAGCTGCCCAGGATCGTCGATTTGTTTGACTAACAGTAAGGATTAGCTATTCGTTAAAATTAGTTTTAAGCAGTGGTTGGAATAACCATCTCACCTTAAAATAAGCTTTTTTATAATAGTTGTCATATAAGCTTCAAGGCTGCTTCTTTGGAGACCTTGCATAGATGGAATGTTAAACGATTATTGTTAGACAAAAGATTGGTAAGTCCAATTATCAGGATCTGAAAGTTGCCTTGGAAACAACGAATAAGATCATGCGAATCCATAATCATCTGTAAGATGCCGGTATTCGGCAGAAAATCAAGGATTTATGAAAGTAGCAACCCTCCTAAGTTCTTGTTAAGAAATAAGGTTCAACAAAAGATATTACCCTGGAAGGGTGTGCCAACTTGTTAATTATCAGGCTAGTTGATCTCTGAATATATAGAATCATTCGAAGGAATCGAATGTATCAAGATCAAATAGCTTATAAGCTAAAACCTATTTAAGGAGCTTGGCGGAACTCGCAATGCATTACACACTAATGATTTAAGGATGTGTTTCACCAATAAGTCGAGAAGCATTATCACATAATGATATACAGATTTATGATATGATAAGAAACCTGCATCGATTGAGGATCGACAGGTTAAGAAGCTCCAAAAAAGATACATGTACCTATTATAGAGGTCAGCTTAGGAGCTTGGAAAGGCTCCAGATATGCTATAGAAGTTAAGTCCGTTATGCGACAAAAAGAACTTCCAGCATTTTAGCAAATCTCGAGGTCGAGATTTCTTTTAAGGGGGTGAGGATGTAACACCTCGTAAATTTATGTCCAATAATGTATCGACACGTGTCATGAGCTTTAAACGTGTAAAAGATTGCTTTAGAGGACTAAAGTTGACAAACAAAGAAAGTACGTGAACAAAAGGGTTCAAAGTGTCAACAATGGATAAATATACTTTACAATAACCCTACATGATGTTTATACCCTTAAACGAATAAATTATGGATCATACGAAGCTAATTGTGAAAGAAAGTGAGAGATTACAAACTACAAGGGTTAAATGTGTCAACATGTTTAAAGTATACCTCTGAGTGACCTTTTAGCAAACCCGAAGCTTTGTAACGATAAATTATGCTCACTAGAATACGTGATAAAATTTCACAAAGTTTCGTTATCGTATGAGAAAGTTATGATGAAATTCGTATACGAGGGGTTAAAAGCATCAACGTTGAAATTAAAAGCTTTTCGGGTGATCACAAAGTTAACCAAGGACTTAACAATGTTTAATTATGTCTTGGAGCCCTTAAAAGTCAAGTTAGAGGGCCAAAAGTGCTAGAAATAAACTTAAAACCACGTTTGAAAGGACCAGGGGCTGAAATGTAAATAGCTGAAACTTGTGTGGCTGGTGACTGAGGTGCTGGGGTAGCGCCACCAACAACCCCCTCTGCCGTCGCGCTACGCGACGGCCTTAGCTGGTCAGAATTCTTGCACAGGTGCGAGTTCAGCAAGTTAAACCGACTTAGAACCCTTGTATTCGATTCAATGGGCTTGTTTGATGGTATTTCCATGCCTAGGGACACCTGGAAGTGATCAAGGAACATCTATAGGCTATTGTGGCATGATCTTGATGAATTAAACTTACTATATAAGAACCCATTGTTGCAACACTTTGGCATACACTTTGAAAACCATTCAAACTCAATTTCTGGAGGTTCCTGGAGCTCAAGGCCACTTCCCAAGCATCCTTAGTCGTGCATAGGACTTCAGTAAGTGTCCCTAACCTTTCTTAATTCAGTTTTAATTAGTTTATTAGCTTAAAGTCAAACCGTCGTAATTAAGATTTGACTTCGTCATTAATCTTAATTTGTCCAGTCAAATTTCAAATTGAAAGTACCTATGAGTTGGTAATTATATGGGCAATAAACCCTTAAAAGGGCACCCTCTGATTCCCACTCTAACTAGGTCAATTGTCAGGTCAAAGTTAATCTTAAAAGGTCAACAGAAAGCTTATTTTCAAATTAATGCATAATTAGCAATGTAGCAGCTATGCAACCTGTTTTGTCATTAATATAACTTGGTAATTAATGTCCGAACATGTCTAAACACGTTCAACTCGACAATTTTCTGTTTAAGCTCGGTTCGGAACCGAAAGTCGCAAAAGTAGACTTTTGCTTTGACTTTCAGTTCTGACCCATTAGTGCATAGTTTAAAAATGTCTTAGAGCTTTATTAGGACCAGGTTTCATATAAGTATAACCCTCTGTGATTATACAACTTAGTTCATTAGTTATCCGATTCATATGCATATTTCCGTTAAATGCCTAAATGTTGACTATTATGCCCATATGACCTTAAAACATGATTTTTAAAAATGTAAAACAATAGAAACCTTAGTTACTGATTTATAAACTTGTACCTAAAATTTGACATCAGTTTGAGGTCTAGATTAAGAGTTATGCTCAATAGCGTAATTAGAAAGCTTTTTATTAATTAAACGGCGTAATTAGCGTATAGCCTATCTAAACCTAAATTTTGATACCAAACTTTTTACCTACTGATATAAAATAATATTTTTGGATTTTTGAAGATTTTTATTTAATTTTAGGCTGAGCATAACATAGAGTTCTAAGCTTGATTCGGTAATTGTCGATTTTGCCCTTTTGGCCTATAAAATGAGTTTTACAAATCTTTTTGATATCAAACCTTTTTTCTACTGATCTAATATGATAAATAAAATATTTTAAGCCTTCTAGAATAATAAAAATATCATCTTTTCTTTAAAAACCCGGAAATCGCTTAAAACCACCTTTTTACGCGTTTTAAGCGCATAATATATAATAAAACCATTTTGAATATATAAGACTCGATACCTACTGATATTTTTAGTAAATTTTTATATTCTAACAGTAAGAAAAAGTTTTAAACTCAGATTTCCAGATTTGACCATTAAACTTTTTGAGGGAAAGAACCGACCCCAACCAAGGGGGCTGTGCCTCCCTAAGCTGTCTTGATCCCTTAAGGGTTTCGGAATGGAAGGGCAGTTAATGGAAGAGTAACTGCTTTACCGGGAATACTAAATGGCTGTGAAGAAGCTGTCATATAGCCTATTGATCTCTTAGTGGATAAGGGAATCTTATGTGAAATTACCAAAATGCCCCTTTCGGTGCATAGTTGATTATAAATGGTAAATTTCACATATATGTAATACCCTACTGATATAGCCTATTAAATTAAGTATTTTTACTGATTACATCAGACCCGAAACTCAGATTTATATTTAAACTCTTTTATAACCTTTTAAATGACCAAAATGCCCTTACGGGGTATAATTTGAGTTTAAATTCATTTGGGGCATAATAGAAGATATCTTACTGATGTCACAACATATTTAAGGCATATTAACTTAGGAAACTTGTATATGACTCATTTGGTTACTCGTTACGCACTTTTCGCGTTCGGGTCGGCTTATGTAACTAGTTTGCATATATTAGCCGAAACGGGTCAAATCATATCGTTTTCATCTCAAAATCCAGAGTGTGTTTAGTTTACCCATATTAAACAAGTGTCCAAGCTTGTCGGGTCAAAACCACATTCTAAACCGGTCTTCGCTTTATCATGCGTTTGAACCGTGTCTTCCTTTTGAAAACTAACCGGTCTAAGTCTAAGCTTAATTGAAGACCTGTTAGGATTCTAATAGGTTATTAAAAACCTTCGTTCCAGATTAGGAGCTCAGTAAAATCTACGTGCATTTGCTGTATTTGACTTATACTTTGCTCAGGTAAATACTCTTAACTTATTTTCCCTGTACGGGCTTGGGATACGGTATTATAATAATACCGCTTGGTCGGGTATGTAGTCATTTAAATTGGATTGTGATTAATGTATTTACATAACTCGTTTTATTCTGTATTATTTGGTGTATGGCCTTTGGGGGTTAAATGACCATGTCACGGATATCCTTGGCATCATTCAAAGAAATGGCCACGACCTAAGCACGGGGTGTAGGCGTACACCTGACAGTTGCATATGTAAAAACTGGTAGTCCACTTAAAGGAATCAACCTTGTGGGTATTATACCTGTGGCGTGTCAGTTAATCTAGACCGGCCCTACAAACCGGCCCTGACGGACGACAAATAAGTAAAACTGTATACAAGATTATTTTTAATAATTGTCCCAAGTTATAAAAGAATTTTGTGCCTTGTGCATTCAAATCAATTTTCTAAAACATTTTCAAAATGAGCCAGTTAATTGTATTTACCAGTGTAAACTGACGTATTTTCCAAAAAGGTACTAGACGAAATAGGCTGGCTACTCCTGACATCATTAATTAAGTCTCGCAAGCTCTAGATGCTGAAGTCTGTTGAACAATGATCTTATTTATCTTTTGATCCGCCTGTGGATCCTTACAGTCCGTTGTAATACTTTGATATTACTATTTATTCGGTTTGTAATGTGATTCATCTCTTTTGCTTCCGCTGTGCATTTAAATTGTGTTGTTTGACTATGATAATATCAACTACGTCACGATACTCCCCACCGGGCCCACCGGTAATACGTGGAAATATCGGGGTGTGACACTTAGCAACGATAGTACTATTTGTTTGGACTCAGCACCTGTTCACTCAGGGGTTGTTAAGGACAATTTGTTACATGGCTCACAGTGGTGAGTGTGTATTACGAACTGCCTTGGGCAGTCAACCCGCAGTCATTGGAATTGATAGGTTCATGTCGATAACTAACATGCCTCATTTTACACTGTGTACGTGCTGGTTATGCGTAACGAATTCGAACTCTATATGTTATTATCAAACTTGTATGCTCACATTTACACTATGTGTATTGACTTTTACTTTAACGTATGTGACATGTGCTTAGGATGCTTATATGCTTAGCTTGCTGTGAAATCGAGGCTAGGAAAGGTCTAGAAACAAATAAACAATTGTCTGTATTTTGAAATCTGAGTTGTCGGAACAGAACAATTTGACTAGATCTTGTCTGTAATAATTATGTTATCTTTTATGACATGGTATGGGAAATGTTGCTTTAAATAATTGGTAAATATAGTTGTTATGGAAACTTCTAGACAATCTGTTTCGCTCAGTGCCACGCCCCGATGTTTCCGCCATCGGTTGGGGTGTGACATTTTTGTCACAGATTCAAACACATTTGTGACAAATTTCCTACAAATTTTTTTCCCAAAATTCTGTGTCAAAATTTTAACGCAACAATGACAGAAAATAAAAAAGCCCTAATTAATTGACAGTTGCGTCACAGATCTATTAGAAATAATCTACAAAAGGTTAATTATTAAATCATTTCCTACAAGTTTGTGACAAAATATTTATTCTTTAGTTTAATTAAACATTCCGTCGAAAATGGGTCACAACTTGCGACACATTTCCGATAACTAAGTCATATTACTTAATTTTATCAAAAATAAATTTGTATTAGTTATAGTTTCTGATATCTTTTGGGAAATATGTTAAATTGTATTAGTTTACTGTTTAAACATATTTGAACTTGCGTTGCAACGCATGATTTTTGAATTTGTGTTATCGGGACTTCAATGAATTTTGTAAAACAGGTTCTTGGTATCAAAGATTATTCCTGCAATTTTTTTGCTAGAAAAAAATGTAAATTTTAATTTTATTTTGCAATTTCTTTTCTATTAGAAGTTTAGGTCGTCGGAAAAGTGTCATAATAAAAAAATGACTTTGCTTTTTTTTTTTGTCAGAAATGTGTCACAACATAAAACAAACTTTTGTCGGAAAACTGTAAAAAAAAGCAGATTTTTATTTTAATTTCCCTTTACTTGTCGGAAATTTGTCACAAAAATACTGAGTTTCGTCGGAAATTTGTAACAACTGTTTTTATTTTTTGTCAGGAATTTGTCACAAAAATACAGAGTTTCGTCGGAAATTTGTAACAAGTATTTTTATTTTTCTGTCGGAAATTTGTCACGGATAATAGTGAATGAAATTTTTTAATTTTTTTTGTCTGAAATATGTAGCTAAAAAATTCCGAAAATATAATAATTAATATTTTATCATAATAATACATTAAAAATAACTAGGAATTGTTGTAGGAGATCTGTAGCAGTTTGTGACGCGGCGGTTTTGTAGGAAATGGGTAGGAAGTTGCGTTGGAAACAGGTTTCCTACGAGGCGTTTTCCTACATCATGTATTTGTCACAAATGCGTGGGAAAGCCTGTTTTGTTACGCATTTCCTACAAAAATTGGTGTAAGAAATTTCAGATTTTATAGTAGTGACCTTTTCCTACTTTTATTTTCATTTTCTAACTTCTTTTTTTTTAATTTATTTTTCTTTCACACTTCATATGTTTGATAATTATTGTAAGAACAAAAAGAACAACCCTAAATCACTAAAATTTGAGATTTAAGGTTCATATTTATTAAATTTTATGTTTCATACATTCAAATGTGTATTATATATGCATAAAAACCCATATACTTTACCTACACATAGTCTACATACACGTAGGTAATTTAATATAGACATAACCTACATATTTGTGGGTTATATAAAAACTAGAAATTTTCTATTTTTTTGTTTATAATTTTATTGTAAGAATCAATAAATATTACATTTGTAACATTTTCATTTACTTTTTAGGTTTTAGGATTAAAAAAATAGGTGTTTCAATTTTGTTCTATGTGTTATCGCAATATTTAGTGTTCTACATAGAACATTCCCCCCTCTCTCTCTATATATATGTATGTATGTATGTATGTATGTATGTATGTATGTATGTACATACATGTATAGGATGAGGATCATTACAAAATACTAAGTATTGCGAGAACAAAAAGAACAACTCTAAAATACAAAATGTTGGGATTTACAGTACATATTTTTTAAATTTTATGTTTCTTACATTCATATGTGTATTATATATACATAAAAAAAACCAACAATTTTAACCTACACATAGCCTACATATATGTTGGTAATTTAACCTACACATAACCTACATATGTGTAGGTTATACAAAAAGTGAAAATTTTTCATATTTTGTTTTGAATTCTAGTGTAAGAAACAATAAATCTTATATTTGTAACATCTTCATTTACATTTTAGGTTTTTAGGATAGAAAAAATGGGTGATTCATCGTGTTCTCGCAATATTTAGTGTTCTGCATAGAACCTTCCCCTACATGTATATATATATATATATATATAGGGGGCCGCTAGAATGAGAACCACCACGAGTTGTAAGAACCACGAGAACCGCGCCCCGCGGGTGGCCGTTGACCACGAAATTTTTTTACACCTAGATCCGTATATTTTAACACCGGGGGTAAATTTTGGGTTCAAACGGCGCGCCCGAGGGGGTAGTTTTTTACGCCCAAAGTTTGGTTAAAAAAAAAGAAAAATTAAAAAAATTAAAAAAACCCAAACTTTGGGCGTAAAAAACTACCCCCTCGGGCGCGCCGTTTGAACCCAAAATTTACCCCCCGGTGTTAAAATATACGGATCTAGGTGTAAAAAAAATTCCGTTGTCAACGGCCACCCGCGGGGCGCGGTTCTCGTGGTTCTTACAACTCGTGGTGGTTCTCATTCTAGCGATCCCCTATATATATATATATATATATATATATATATATATATATCTATTTTATGTATTGACATAAATTTACTTATAACTGACTTTTGTGGATACTGATGTACAAGTGTTTCAAGCATAAACGTACATATTATCAAATGTTAACTTTTTAGTTATTTTAGTAATATAATATAATGTTTTATACAATTCTAAATACACTGATGCGGCACACTTATTTTTATACGATAGAATTTTTATTCCAATCGGTCACATATAGTTGATTTCATTATTATGTGTGTCTCAACTTTGAGGATAAAATTCATTGATAACGAGGTTGTATTCGCAATAGAGTACTTTTCAAATACCTTAAGCTAGCGAGTGGCGGTACAATAATGGTACCTTACGCACCAACACAAACTAGCCACATAACATTGGTACGGGTACCAATATACATTTTTATAGTGCTCAATTGATGTAAAACACGCGTCAATATTCTTTTGGGCATATATGTTTCGGTTGATACATCGGAGGTTGGTAGTGTGCCGATCCGAACCGATACCGACTGAAAGCCCGTTGTGAAGCGCGGGTACTTTCGCTAGTTCAGTACAAATTTGACTCAATGGTGGCATGCATCCTAGTTGAAAACGTAAACACATTAGTCTTAAGAGCTTTGTTGGCCGATATTTTGGCTAGTTTGTGTTGGTCCCCTCAAGTCTCAAAATGTCCTATATTCATTCAGTGTAGTCACATACCGACTTGATGGACAAAATTTTACATTTCGGCACATCACAACATCCAAAATCGAGATCTTTTCGGAGTTTGGAAATTCTTTGAAAATTAAGAAATCTATGACTGCTGGATTCTAGGATCTGGACTCATTCTAATATGCTATTCATTTTGCCTCTTTTGACCATGCACAAAGACATGCACTGTTCGATCTCCACTCTTACTTATTTAACTAATTAATTTTGAAGTTCAGAATCTTGTGAGCTTAATAGGTTCATGCACCACGTTTATTTAGGAAAAAAAAATTATACATATTTAAAAGATAAGTTTCTGATTATTTTATTTGTATTTCTAATAAAATAATTGAATAGTTAGAAAGGGACACATCACTGTATTAATTAAGAAAAATCAACGGTGGTTTGATTAGCTATATGAGATGTAATTTGCAAGTTGGAGTAGGCATATGGTTATGGAGCCCTCTTTGGGTCATTTTCGACTTCACTAAGACGAAATTTGACCGACTGTTTAAAAATAAATTCAGAGTTCAGAAGAAACAAAGCTCTACAATTGATATGTTTAATACTTTCAACAGGAAGTTTTGAAATATGCATCATTCTTGTTAGAATTTGAGCAAACTCTGAAAAAAAATCTAGAAAATGGCGCGCGCGCGCGCACACACACACACAGATATATATATATATAAGGGTGTAAGGAGTTGTCCTTAAATTATTATGTATGCCACATCAGCGTTACATCAGTTTTTCTTTAGTTTCCTCAGTTTTCCATAGAATCCATCGTGTCGTCTCAAATTTCTCCAAAATTCTCTAAAATAAAATTATTTTAATATAAATTAAAACCTTATTATATTTAAAGTTTTAATATATTTTAAAATTTTAATGTAATTAAAATATATAGAACATTGATTATATCAATGTTGTGTGTGTGTGTGTGGGGGGGGGGGGGGGGTACGTTGGTTAATAAGCTTAATTAACTGGGAGATGGTGTTGCGTAATAAGCTTAACTGGGAGATGGTGTTGCGCTACGTTGTCAGTATATAAATTAAGTTAGACTGTCCGCAATTCAACAACCTGCATTTACTACATGCATCCTAGTCATCACAACCACATCAGCTTTTTACCTATCTTTTCCACATGCACTCTCTCTCCTCTATTTAACTCAAACCCATTCTTCCCACATGCATCCTCTCTCTCCTCTATTTGGACCCACTTTCTCCACTTTCTTCACTTTCTCTCTCTGCACTTAAGTGCACTTCATGAAGTGCAAGACCCATTAAGTGCACCCCACCCCAATACATCCTTCACAAGTGCACATGCCACATGTATAAGTGCAACCCTCCAAAAGGAAGCATTGGAGGCAGTCTTAGAGATCAACTAATGCCACTTTTGCATGTTTTCATGACACCTCGTGAAAAATGAAGAGCAATGTGTCTAGTTTGTTGCTTGTTTGAAAGGAATCACATTTTCTTGCCCTTGAAAGTAATTTAGGTTTGCGTCTTAGATGTTTATTGACCTCTTAATGCATTTAAAACTACACTGAATAGAGATAGAAGATTAGATGTAGAGTGGTAGTCAAACGTATTCTTAATCCGCTTAACAACTTATTCCAACCAACATTCACCACAATTTGTACTTCCTTTTACAATTTTTTATCCCAATGATATTATATTATTTGTTTTTGCTACGGTGTGTGGACTTTAAAAACATGGCAAGTAATATATATATATATATATATATATATATATATATAGGACAAAGATCCGTTAGTTTTTTTTGGGGTTTTAGCTTTTAGCATTTAGCTGGGGGGGGGGGGTTTAGGTTTTTTTTTTTTGGGGGGGGGGGGGGGTTAGGTTTTTTTTAGCTATTTTAGGTTGTGTTCACATTGCTTCTCGCGGTTCTCGCAATAAAGGTGGTTCTCGCATGAACCTTACCCTATATATATATATATATATAGGTAAAGAGTACGGTACAAATCTCCTTATCGTACATTATGTACGCGCTATCCACAGCCATACACGTGTCCTGATTCAATTTAATTAAATAAGGGTATATCAGACATTCCATTCGAACATCTGAGGGGAATTTCGGCAATTAGGAAGCAGTTCTGGATTTCGTAACCGTCCCATTTAATTATTGTTTGTATTAATTCGATTTTTAGGGTTTTTGATTGATTTCTGATCGAACCTGGATTCGTCATTTAGGATTCGTCAATAGTTTTATTAGGTTTTTGTTTTGGGTTTTATTTGATCTGAAGCTTTTTTCATTTTTATTAGATTGTAACGAGGGTTGAAGATAAGTTGTTTATGGTGTTATTTGTTGGGTTACTATATCACATGTGTTGTTTTATATATCGCATGTGTTGTTTTAACATAATACAGGTAGTTAATAATGGATCTTTTGTATAATTTCGCATGTTTTAAATTAGACATTTCGCACACAATGAATTTTAATATTTAATTTCGCATGTTTAAGTCTGCGATTTCGCAAACTATTATTTTTATCAATTATAGATTTTAATTTCGCAAGTTTTAATAATAATTATTTTTTATTTTCGCATAGTGTGTTTCATAATTCAGTTCAATAATTGAAATCATATAATTCAGTTCAATAATTCATATCAATAATTTTTCTTTTATTATATATTTTATATTTCTATCACTCTTTCAAACATCCTATTAAAAATGGCAGATCTACCAACATCCTCTTCTTCTGAACCATGTATCAAGCAGGATTTGAGGAAAAGGATTGAGCAACAAATTCAAGAGGATTGATCATGTCAAGAGATGTTGGAGGCCAACATTTCTCGTGTAACAGAAAACATGAAGAGAAGACAAGAAATTCTGAACTTGCTATCTCAGATGCAAGTGAGTAGTCTTAAAGAAAATTGTTGTTATGTTTATGGTGGATCTGGGTGAGAAACAGTTGAAAGAGTTGGCTGATGCAATAACTGTCTTAAGATGCTCGATGAAGATGAAAATGAAGTTTCTTTCATCTTTTGAATGAACTTTTGTTTATTTTTGTGCATGTTTAAATAAATTCGTATGTTTTGTTATATAATGGACTTGTATTTTGCATGTTCATAGTCACATATTTACTTCAAATTTCAATAATTCAATGTCAAATGCGAAATTAAAATTCAAATGCGAAATTAAAAACACTAATATATGCGAAATTAAAAAACACTAAAAAGTTTAAATATTTAACATAAATCCATCATCAAAGAAGTTTACTTTGGTGCCTTTCCAAAGTACACACTCATCCTTTCTGGGATTATCTTATCCAAATCTTTCATATACCTTTCTTTGTCTGGCCTTTTATCGAAAGCATTTGCCTTTTTAATTATTTTTTGACGATGCATATTGTGTTCGGGTAGAATGATTTTACTGAGATATCTGTGCCTTAGGAGATGAAGTTGTGATTGCTGTCTGTTGTTTACTTCATCTTCTTTCACAAATCCAGTCACCCATGGTATTGTGTCTCCTTTGTACGTTTCCATGTGACGCATCGTAAACACTCCACAGTCTACGCCGTTATTCTTCGTCCTCCAATCCATCACCTTTCTTTCTATAACTGAGGTTGCAAGTTCTTCTATAGCTGGTGTTGGTTTTAAAGCCTTTTGTAGGTATAAAACCAATACCCTTCTCTGTAACATAGCAACATTGTGTTAGTAGATTTACATAATATATAACATTTATATGAAAAAAGTTTTTGTATTACCAGTGTGTCTGGAAGCCCCTTGTATCTATCCTTAAACTCTTGTTCAGCTGCTGAATTGTCAATGAGCTCAATTTTGCCGGTTTTCAAGTGGAAGCACAAGACATAGAAGTGGTCACATTGAAGTACCGGAATAAACACCAAGTCAACCGAATCAAGTTTTTTACCTCATATTTTTGTATGATGTCTTCAAAATTTGAGGCAAATACGTTTAGATGTTTGTCGTCTGTGTATTTCTCTTCGTCGTACATGATATCCGGCTGTATGTTATGTAATTAGAATCAAAGTTATTCAAACAATGGATTTTTTTTTTCACATGCGAATAGTGTATATAAAACTTGCGAAATTACAACAGTATAAGAAATGCAAACAATGGATTTTTTTTCACATGCGAATAGTATATATAACACATGCGAAATTACAACAGTATGAGAAATGTTTCACAGGAAAAATTTCTTATATAATACATGCGATTTAGATATAATTAGTGTGCGAAATCATTTAATATGCATTTACTGTTAGAATTTCAAATGACAAAATGTATATGAAAACATACCATCATTGTGCTAAACAAGAAGAGTCTGTATGGTGATGATTTTCTATCCCTCTGCTTCTCTTTAAGGTTTAGAATATCTACAAATGCATCTATTCCGTTCGATGCTATGTATTGTTCCCTGTAGAAGCTTTCAAATACAGATTTGAATGTTGCAACCTCAGTTTTTGATCGGTAAAATTCTTCTCTGCCAATCATAAAATAAATAATTAGTATTTGTTGTGTGTATATATTTTAGAATGTTTGTTATTTGATATAACTATTTTACTTACTGTAAGCCTTCTAATGTAGCAAATGTATACCGAATCACACTCAATTCTTGAGTCAATAGTGCTTCGTGCATGTTTACTACTCTGTTGCAGTAAGGGGAACAAAATTTGTCTCCAAGCTCTTTACATCTTTTCTCAGCTCGAATTTTGGCTTGTTCTATTGTCTTATAAAGTAGTTCGTTTAACCCTTTTGGTATGACTTGTTTTGGAACTGGCTTTGGGTTTGTGTTTTTTCTCCCCTTAGTTGTTTTTTTTTTGTTTGTTTTCTTCCATGGTGGGTCCCATGCTCAAAAGCAACTCAACTGAATTCAATTCCTCAGTTGTTACCTGAGGGCATTCAACTTCCGGTTCCTTCTCAACTTCGAAAAATATTTAACATTTCAAAAATTAATTTCAATTAATCCATTCATATTTAACATTTCAAAAAGTAATTTCAATTAATTTCATATTAACTCAAAAAATATTTACAGAAGTAATTTCAATTAATCCACTACTGTTCAACTTTCACCATCCGTCTCTTTGATTTTCCATTGTATCTGCAATTAATCCATGGGTAATTCTCCTATTTTCCCCCCACTGGCAGATGAATGTATCCCTGACAGCATTTCCCGGTTCTTTACCTTTTCAATTTTCTCTTGCTTTTTAACTTTTCGCTTATCGGCTATGATCTCAACTTTCTTTGGCCCCTTTGGTATTCCAAATACCTCAAAAACTGTGTCTGATGTTATTTTTATTTGGTGTTTTCCCAAGTTTAGCTTATCGAAATTCTCGTCAAAGTTTCTGGCTAGCCAATATGCCAATCGTGTCGAAATATGGTTGATATTGATATCTAGAATAGCACCAAATCCCATATTCCTTACTTCTTCAAGCTGTTTTTCTGAAAATTTCTTCACAGTATCCATGTATGAGTTAGGTTGGCATCTCAGCAGTATTGCTTCGTTGCTGTATTTGAAGAATTCGCGACTTTCTGTTTTAGGTTGTTCCACCTTTTTCGAATGTTTTTTTGTTTGTATCTTAGACTTCTTGTCATCTTTTTTCTTTTTTGGGAGTGGCTTAACGAAGTCATCCTCTTCAGAACTTTCTTCAATTATTCTTCTTTTTCTATTTTTGTTAACTTTTATCAGTCTTGATATTGGGCCTTCAAAGTCATCATCAGAATCAATTTCTACAAAATCGCATGCTATCAGTCATAAACCTTTATAAAATCGCATTTATCAGTTATTCATGTACACTAAGTTATCAAGTGATAAAATCGCATGAAGGAGTATCAATTCGCATGTCTTAGTTAAGCACTACCAAAAACTTTACATATAAAATCGCATTTGTAATTCAAAAACCCTATATAATATCGCATGTATAATTTAATCATAATCCGCTAAAACCAACTAATCATATGAAATCGCAGGAGGATTTTATCAATTCGCATGTTCAACCTAAGCTAAGACAAAAACCTTTTACAAGCATAACTTTAGATATAAAATCGCATTTGTAATACAAAACACTGACAAAACCCTATATAATATCGCACATATATCAGCTTATCATTTAGAATACTGCATAATCATGCTAAACCTAATAAATAACCGTACTAGTAATAAACCCTAACAAAAAATGAAGTTATGAACAATACCTAATCCTTTAAAACTGTATGTTTCAGTCTAAAAGCTTAATAAACAAACAAATTCGCATTTGACATTAAAGTCCTGTATATTTCAATTTATAAAATCGCAAATGTCAATCGATACCTGGATTCATCTTCTTCGCTTGTGGTCTGTCGTTGTTTGCTTTGCTTCGTTTCTCAAAACTCATGTTAGTTGAATCGCAACGGGAAGAGTAGCAGTATGAATCTTAGGTTTTTGCTTTGCTTTGCTTCGTTGATTTTGGGGTTACGATATGTTTGGGGGAGTTATTGTGCTGATTATCAGGGATTTTGATTTCGCATTGGACGATTTTAACCTTGGCGGTTTCTTTTTATTAATTTTAATTTGATTAATTTAATACTTAAACACGCGGTTTAAATGAGATGATCCGACGACCTAGAATGTAGCGTACATAATGTACGATTAGGGTATTTGTATGATAACCGACCTCTATATATATATATATATAGGTAGAGGTTTCTGTAAAAAAAAAGTTTTTTTTTGTGAGAAAGGTAAGAAAAAATCTACACCAATAGATCTTTGATCTAATGGCTGATATCATAATGGCAAAATTGTAAATAATGTTTACTATTAAACATATTAATTTTCTAGATTAATGGTATATAGGTAAATTTAACATTTTTAAATTAAGAAACTAACATTAATGCACATGTAACTTCCCACCGTCTTTTTTAAACGTCAATAACTTTTTATACGTAATTTTTTAAAAAAAAATTACACCATAATAACGAGCGTTTTTTTATCTTTAATATGAGTACTATATTGCTATACTTATATAGAGAAAAAAATATGTTTTGATCAGATGTTTAGTCCATGAATGGTGTTATATACTTACTGAATGGTGTTATATACTTACTAAATGATGTTATATACTTGTTGAATGGTGTTTATAGAGATCTTTTAAAAATCCATGAATGGTGTTATATACTTATTGAATGGTGTTATATACTTGCTGAATGGTGTTTATAGAGATCTTTAAAAAAAAATCCGGTTCCGATAATTAAGGTGGCGGTTATGAGAAGTTTTTAATTAATTGAATTAATGATAAAATTACTTGTTTACCCTTTTAAATTAATTTAGATTTAGGACACATGTCATCTCTACAATATTTCTCACATTTCTCACACTTTTAACCTTTTTTACAATAACCTTTATATATATATATATATATATATATATATATATATAGGATCAAGATTATTTCAGAACAAAAAAAAATTGCAGAACCTGCAGAACTATTTATAGCCACTCATTTTATTTCATATTATTTTTTCATTATTTTATTTATAAGGGCATTAAAGTAACTTTACACTTAGAAAATTATCACATTTTTAATTTAACCTTCCACTTTTTTCTCACATTCAAATCTAATCAAAAATTAAATACGTATAATCACACTCAATTATCTTATCTTATTAAGTTTGAATTAGTTCCCTTTTTTTCTCACATGAATCCTTACGGATTAATTTTGAATCACACCTAACCGAATATAATATGCATGAGCACTTTTCAAATTTCATATATAATCAGTTTGTGGGTTACGATTACAACATGAATTACAACTTTTTTTTTAACCTTCCACTATTTTGTCATATATGAAGTTACACCATTATCACAAGAGAATTCAAGTTCTGTGAGATTGGTGTGTATAAATTCAATCACTTTACTCATCAGTTATATTATTTATTTGCTATATGTATAATTTTTCTTGTTTCTTTATTGTCAGCAATGGATTCGAAGAAGCCAGTTTCCGAATATGAAGAAGATATCCAAGATTACGATAATCAATTTGGATACCTTAGATCATCAATGGAGATTTTGTCTAATTCTGATGATGGTGACGATGAAACTAAAAATCTTACCGATGTTGATGAAGAAGGTATTACCATATGGAGTCATATGAGGATGATGAGACGTTTTTGTAGGATATGTGGTCGTTGGGTTTATCATGATGCAAGGAATTGTCCATTTAAAAAATAAATATGTTGTTTAGTATGTTAATCGTTTCCTTTTTTCGGCTCTGTAATAAAATCATGCATATAAGCATGTTCTAATAAAAGCATATCATTGGTATTCTCAGGTTGGATTATTTGTATGAATTCAGCACCTATTTATCAAAAGTAGTGTTCTAGAGTTTGATGTACATATATGTTAATTTCTACATTTTTTTATATTCATGTATGTAATTTCTTAGTTTAAATGTTATCTTTATTTACATATTAATAGATCAATGGTTTTATAATCAATTACATATGCGGCTAGAACCCACGTAAATTTAGATATTTCTTTCATTTAAATTACACCTTTGTATTTCTAGTATCAATATGCATACATTTAAATATATTATCTACAAATATTTTACCATATTGCAAAACTTCGTGTGTTTTTAACCTAGGAACTAAAACACACTTTTTATTTATACAATATATCTTTACGCTTAACTTTGTTATTTTTTATATGTAGAGTCGCAGGATTGTGAACAGGAAGAATCAAGAGGCAGTAACATACGCATATCACCCAAGGGAACAGCATACTGGACGCCCAATGTTGCAAGTGAACATAAACCAATACTGGGAATGATATATCCCACATGGGAGGATGTAGTTACGATGTACCGTTTGTACGCTGATAAGGCCGGATTTGATATACGTTTATCTACTACAAAGACATCTAAGGGTGCTATTACTCATAAGTATATCCTCTGTAACAGAGCAGGTAAGTATCGTGGGAAAAAAATGGGTATAATGGATAGTACCTCAACCTCAAAGTCGCCACGTAGCATTAACATCAAGGTTACCAACTGTCGAGCATGTATAAGACTAAAAGGTATAATAGGTACTCCTAGTTTCGAGTTGTACGACTTTGTTGAAAGTCATAATCACGCTTTAGTTGGAGACGAATATCGGGATTTAACAAGGAGTCGCCGACAATTGGATTTTTCTCAACGAGAATATATACACAAGGCGCGTTCGGTAAATGTTGGTGCGACGGTTGCACATAATATCCAAACGGCAGTAAAGGGCGGTCATCACATGGTACGCGGTACGACAACTGACTATAAAAATTGTAGCAGGGATATTCGAGCTTTCATAGGTGAAAAAGATGCCCAAATGTTGGTAGATTATATGAATGGACGAGTGAAAAATTGGAATAACTACTCTTTTGAATACACTCAAGTTGACGGTGAGCTTCGATCTTTGTTTTGGGCTGATGATGTGTCCAAATGCAACTATAAAATCTTTGGCGACGTTTTAGCTTTTGATGCCACATATCATACCAACCAGTAAGTTGCTTTTCCTTTTTTTCTTTAAATACTCACTATAAACAGTTCTTACATTATATAAACATGATTTTAGGTACGATATGATTTTTGTTCCATTTACTGGTGTCGATCATCACAAGAAATGTGTAAAATATCATTTACTGATTTTAGGTACAATATGATTTTTGTTCTTACATTATATAAACATGATTTTAGGTACGATATGATTTTTGTTCCATTTACTGAGGAGATGAACGTGTTCTTATCCCATGCCATTTTGTCACCCTTACCACATTCTTTTTAGCTGCCTTACCTATTACAGAACATAGATGCATATAAAATATCAGATATTGATCCATATATATGTTATTTACAAAATTCACATTTGGCTAGCATATAGGTAATTTAATATGATAACAACATACCTCCAACAATAGTCTTCTTCCCGTCCTTCACAACAGACCCTTTCCTAATTTTTACAACTTTTGAACGTTTACGGATCTTTAACCTTGACTGATACTTCCCTAGTTCATACAATTTTGTACATGTAATGTATAACGTATATGTATTAAGCCAAAATTACATAGTTATATATAGCAAACGTCACTTAATTTCATATATGTAAATAGTATACCTTTTTGGATATTATTATTGTTGCGCATCCTTGCATTACTACCACCGTTTAATACCTTGATTGACATATCCGACTCTGCCAAAGAAAACAATTAATAACGTCAAATTAAAAAAAATATATTTAATTAACACATGTGTCCAGCCCACCTGTTTCTTCAGAGGATTCATTTTTGAAATCTTCAATTTTAATTATTTTTGCCTTATCAATGCTGTCACCCCTCTTCATTGTTGATCTACCACTTTTATATCCTTCAAAAGAAATATGTTAATAAAAAATATGTAGATAGAAATCAACTAACAAATCTTCTTAAAAACCTTAGTTCAATAACACTATTTACTTACTAGATGACATTATGAATATTTTTCCCTCAAAAAAATCCACCAATCTGAAAACAAAAAAAATCAAATCAACTTTACACAAAGCAGAACCAAAATCGAACATAAAAAACAAATGTAATTGTATTTAAAATTACACAGATGTAATTTTAACCTTCATTAATTAAACAAAAATGTAAAGCTACACATATGTAATTTTAACCTAATTTAATCGACTCAAATAAAAAAACAAGAACCGACAATGATCTAACCAATCGAACATTAAAAACCAATGTAAATGTATTTAAAACTACACAGTAATTTTAAGCTTCAGTAACCAAACAAATGTAAAGATACACATATGTAATTTTAACCTAATTAAATTAATCAAAGAAAAAATCACGTACCACCAATGATCTTGCTTCTATTAGATTTGATATCAAAGATTAGAAAATATATAGCCCGAATTGAAAAGCAGTCGTTGTAATCCATGGAGCCAATTTGAAAACCAAAGAACGAGGATTTAGGGATGAGGAAGTTAGAGAACTTTAAGGGATATTTATTTTTCTTTTAAATTTTGATAAACCAGTGTTACAATTATACCCTCATAACCATTTTAAACTTTCCTTATTTTTCCTTTTAATTACAATCATGCCATTATATAGTTTCTACCATTGATTAAGAGATCAATGGTTAAAATTGGTTCTTAATAGTTCTGCACACAATATGAGTACTGCAAAGAACCTAACCCTATATATATATATATATATATATATATAGGGAGGGGCTCATGCGAGAACCACCCTTATTGTGAGAACCTTGAGAACCAATGTGAACACAACCTAAAATAGCAAAAAAAACCTAACACCCACCCCCCAAAAACCTAAACCCCCCCCCCCCCAAGATAAAATGCTAAAAACTAAACCCCCAAAAAACCTAAAAAAATCTAAAAAAATAAAAAAAAATCTAAAATTTTTTTTTTGATTTTTTTTAATATTTTTTAGGTTAAAATCGCTACTTTTCGAAGCAAAAAAAAAAAAGTTTTTTTTTAAAAAAAAAAATAAATTTTTTTTTTTTTAGCTTCGAAAAGTAGCGATTTTAACCTAAAAAATATTAAAAAAATCAAAAAAAAAAAAATTTTTGTGTGATTTTTAGCTATTTTTAGGCATTTTTTGTTGTGTTCACATTGGTTTTCGCGGTTCTCACAATAAGAGGTGGTTCTCGCATGATCTTCTCTCTATATATATGTATATATATATATATATATATATATATTACCTACTTAAAAAACTACTTAAAGACTCAGGTGTAAATACAAAACTTATATTGGAAAGTATATATATTATAATTATCATATCTAGACGTTTTAAGAAGGCTATGTATTGTAGTTCTTATACTCAAGGTATTACGATTTTATATTGTAGTTATCATATCTTTCAACATTGTATCACACATATCTTTTACGCACCCGCAAGCAATGTACGTAGGCCCGTTGCAAATTCAGTAACGGTAAGTATATGAAAATGCTCACTTTGACATCTCGGGTTTAAATAGCCCAATATAATAACTAATTGTATATAAATAACGTAGCAAAATTTACAATCAACTTTTTTTACAATCTTATTTAATCTAACTTCTTCGCATCCTTCAAAGCTTCTTATTGCGCACAAAGCTTGTTGATAGCCACCTACAACTCCATTTGTGTTTAACAAATATTAACCACCCTTTGCATGAGGTCATCCAACCAAAGTGATATCCTACGATTTAACATCATCACCTCATCCAACATTCTTTGGAGTTGCTGATACATATCCCTGTTTGCCCGTGGATTAGTCATACTGAACACTAGAAATTGAAATTTACATAAGTAAATACAAATATAAATTAATATACACTAAACATGTAAGACAACTTCGAAATAGTGACTTTGAAGGGTCAAAGAGTGAAAACCACCAAAATATATTTGTAAGATTGTTGACAATAACATGTCAAGCCAATAGCAACAACAACAACAGATGAGCTTAAGACTCATGGCTACAATTTAAGTTGCCTCGCTATGATACAATGATCATCATTGTCCACATTTTCAAGTTACCTATCAAATAAGCACCATGACAGCCAAATAGAAGCTCAAACCAAACACCACCAATAGTGACTTTTTAAGCATCATAGCAAACGTTGAGAGTATGAAAAACCTTAACAAACAAATCGTCATACCCATTTAAGTGAAAGTATCTTAATCCTCTTGTTAAGTAAATCCATAGCATAAAAATCAAATGCATGCAAATAGATTACCAGACATCAACATCTAGGATGAGAGTAGTCTCAACTTCATCGACATTTGAACATCCTAAAGGCACATGAGAAAATCAAAATTCAATCGCTTATCATTCGAGCGAAAACATCACATTTCTCTTGTTAAGTAAATCCAAAGCAAAAAAAAAAAAAAAAAAAAAAACCGAATGCATGAAGTAAATCCAAAGCATAAAATATGAACGCATGCAAACAAATTAAAGTATCAAAACACCAAGATCTCGGATGAGAGTAGTCATATCTTCATCGACATTTTAACAACCTAAAGAAACATGAGATAATCAAAGTCCAGTTATCTACAATTGCCAACAAAGACTTTTAACAACCTAATGAAACATGAGAAAATCAATGTTAAGTCGCCTACACTTGCGAATAAAGGCTTAGCCGGACTGTTTCCGACTCAGTTGTCTACATCAGCCAACTTTTGCTAGGCTAGAGACAATGAGGCCAACGAACACAACCAAATCAGAAACGAAATCGAAAAAGCCATAATGGTTTGAAACACAAATTACCAAGCAAACCTCACCTTCAACCAGAAAAACAATCCCCAGAGAGAGAGAGAGAGAGAGAGAGAGAGAGCAATGCATGAAGGAAACGGTAATGAGGTTGAAGAAACACTGGTTTAATTGATCGGAATCAACTGAACCAGGGGGTTTGAATCTGCGTAAAAGGGTTGATCTCTCCTCGTTCGGTTCGTGGGTAACAGCTCTCCTTCTTCTCACAATTACTGCAAAACAACCACCGTTAGACTCGCCACGGGGAGAATGGGGGTTCTCTGCGTGACCACCCTCCGGCGTGAGAATAAGTACATGTTTTATGAAGAAGAAGAAGTAGTGAAAGTGAAGTGAATGTAACTTGAGAATTATACCTGAATTATCCTTTCATTTATAGCCGGAGTTTGGGCGGGAAAACCTGTTGGTGAAATATTGACGGAAAGTACTACTTCTGTGAGCGGTTATTTTTCCCTCCGTTAATCTTTAATGAGTGTGAGAGCACACGGATAGCGATCTTGATCAATGGTAGGGGTATTGCCACGTGGAAAGTGGACAAGTGAAAACCTCTCTTTAATTATGTGCCCTCATCGTGACTTCAAGGGAGTCTGGGATGATGCCACGTGGCCAGACGGTTATAACCGTCTGGTGGTGCACGATGGAGCCTTCTAGAAGGTTACAGCTGTAATCATGTGCGGCTCTCCTTATTGTATGGTATCGGTGAAGTAAATAATATCCAAGTCTGGATATTATTTATGCAGAAGTGTTTGTTTGGATTTTTATCCTTATCTGTTACAGAGATAAGCGCAAGGATTTGTTATTCTCCTTTTGGTTCGCAGATGTTGATTATTGCTTTCCTTCTAAGTTTTCTTTGTAGGACCAGTGCGCGGCCGCGCAAGGTCTAAAGATAGTTAGAAGAATGAGGTTGTGGTATGGTCCCAAGTACTTGAAGTAAGGTTTTTTGGGACCTTACCCCTTCAAGTCACCCCAGTCTAGTGTTGCTCTTATGCAAATAAGTGGAGTACTGGACTATGAGGGAGAGATGCTCTGCTGTAAAGTTTTTGGCGCGAAAGTAGAGAATCTTATTTTAGGAGATACTCTTGCTCATTATTCTGATTTTGAAAATCTTGATTTTGGGTAAGCGAAAAGGTACAGTAATGACTGCTGACGTGTGACAGGCTGTCACTGTCAGTTGTACGTTACTGACTGTGTTTCCCATGCGTGCGTGAACTCGCGTTTAATGTTCTTTCCCACTCGCCCCTGACGCTTGGATAACTGTGCCATCCCAGAAAAAGGTGTTGTTGCAGTTATCTAGGTTATTTGTGGTGGTGAGTATATAAATCTTTTCAATCGCTCATTTTCGTTTATCATTACTTTCTTGAAAGCCCTTTTTCTTCTTCGCCTCCCTTATTAGTCTGTTGAAAAAATTTGCAATTTCTCCCTCTTATGTCAACCGGAGACCATCACGAAGACTCAGCTGAAGAAATGGCTGCCGAACTTCTACCATTGAAGTGGTCCAGGGCTACTTTCGATGGTTTGATTCGGAATTTTAAATTTCTGGAAAGTTGGGGTGCTCGGTACCCTGACGAGGGTCAGATGGCGGCGGATGCTCCGGCTGGGTATATATCTTTATTTTGGGATTTTTTCTCTGCAGGTAACTTCCGATTGCCTGCAACGAAATTTTTTCTTGAAATTCTTGAGTATTACAAGTTCCACATCTCCCAGATGCACCCTATTGGCATGGTTAGGGTTCGTCACTTCGAATTTGTGTGCCGTACAATGCACATTGAACCGACGGTTCCTCGATTTCGAGTGTTCCATCAAATGCGTTGTTCTCAGGGGTTCTATTCCTTTATGCAAAGGGCGCTGCGAAGAAGATTTTGCTTCATCCCCCAAAGTCGTTTCATGACTGGAAACAAAAGTTCTTCTTTATTAAAGTGGGGGTTATCCCGATGAAGATGACGTTTAGGGGGAGAGAGGATGTCCCAACTGAGACTCTTCAGACTCCCACTGATGAAAATTGGTACCAGGATTTGAAAGACGTTCCGTCTATTGCTTTGCCGGAGAAAGCCCTTGTTGGGGCTAGCATGAGCCTGAACTGGCGGATGAATCGGGAAGAGAAGCCGGTGTATATGAAAGGCGACAAAAGTAAGATTTGGGGTTTGCCCTATTTGCTTCCCTTTCTTGTGTTTGTTTGTTTTTTTTTATTTTGCTTTTCTTCTTTTGCAGTCGTTTCCTTATACGTTGTTGCTTTTGAGAGAGAAGGTGGGAAGATGGCCACCATTCCCAAGAAACCTGATGAAGAGCTTTGGTATCATTGAATTGTGAGGAATTTTGTTCTTCCACGAGATGATGACCTAGCCGCGCAACCTGCTGCTAGTGCTGGTAATTTTTTATCACAATACTATTTCTGTTGATTTTGCGCATTCGGATGAGTCAATCTTTGCGCTTTTTAGTAGGTGAGCTGTCTAACCTGGGCATAGGCCCTGAAAAGAAAAGACGTGCACCTGCTGCTACTGCTGCGCAAAAGAAGAGTGAAGTGGAGAAAACCCAATCTTCTAAGACAAAAAATGTGGGAGGAGAGAAGAAAGGTACGCGCCATTCCTCTGACTCCTGGAGTGATTATGTGGTGGTATCTGATTCTTTGGAGGGTCTTGCTCCTGCAGTTGTGAGAAGACCTAAGCCAGAGCCCAGGGGTACTGCTGACCTTCCTCCATCGAAACCTGATGACCCTATTGATTTAGAGTCAAGTCCTGAGCGTCTGCTGAGGAAGAAAGCGAGAAAAAGAAAACAAACTGGTGCTGATGCCGATGGTCAACCTGCCAAGAAGGTTCAGAAGAAAATTACCAGAAGAGGCAATCTGGATGCCGTTATTACAAAACCTGTTCTTGGTAGGTGTTTCTCTTTTGCTTTCCTCTTATGCGCTTTGGATGATTGTGATATATATGTTTGTTTTTACAGAAAAGCCAAAGTCTCCTGTTCAAACGGAACCATCATCTGCGGTTAATGAGGAGTTTCCGCCCTCTCCTCCTCGCACCTCTGTTGATGAGCAGTTAAAGAGCACTGAGACTGTTGAGAATGAGGAGGAGAAGACTGCTGGGACAGAGAACCTTGAGGCTGAAAAGCCTGTTGATGTTGCTGTTGATGCGGAGAAAATTACCAGCTCGGATGCTGTAGATGTTGGTGCTGGTAATCCACAGACTCCTGAATTTGTTGCTCAAGATTCCGGGAAAGGGAAAACTACTCAAGAGATCCCTGTAACAACATCTCCTTCCGCGGCTTCTGGTTTTGTGCCTGAGAATGTTGAGAAGAATCCTGGTGGTGACCAAGGTTCTTTTATTCGATCAAATGAAAATTCTCCTATCCGCCCAGATGAAACTCCGGGGATTATTATTACAGATGCTATTCGGAGAAACAAGCTGATGAAGTTCATATGCCTGTATGGAGGTTGAAGAAAGGTGACACTTTTTCCGATTGTCATGTGTGTCGAGAGTGGTTGCAGGGAACTTTTCCGCCAGGGGAGATCAAGTTCCAAGAAGGGCGCCCTCATGAGCAGACTTATCATTCCTACCTTGAAGAGGCTGCTAGCTATGCATCCACTACGCACCGTATAGTGCGCGAGTGGTATGCATGCATAAGGAGTGGGCTGCTTTTAAAGCGTCCAAGAAGAAAGCTGCTGAGGATGAGGCCCGAGCTGTCCAATTGCGGGCTAAGCTAAAAGCTGACCAAGCCAAATTTGAGAAAGATCGGAAGACTGAAGAATGGTCCGTTGCGGGTTCGAAGAGAAAGGCAGAAACCGAAGCTGCCCTTCTTTCCAAAGAGCGTAAAAATTGGAAAGAGATCTGTGAGAAGGATAATGCTGAGAAGATGGGTCTCCGCAATGTTATCAACAACCTTAAAGCGGAAGTTGAAAGGTTGAAGAAACAGGATGCGGAGATTGAAAAATTGAAGAAGGAAAAAGCTGATGCTGAAGCCGCGCGGGATGAAGCGCGCTCTCATAGGGAAAGGAGTGAACAACGAGAGGTACATACCTGCGCTACTCTTGCCCTTAGAGATAAGGAGATAGAAGAACTTATCGCTTTACTATCTGAGCAGGAACACCTTAAGGCGGAAGCTGAGGTTGCAAAGAAAGATCTGGAACTTGCGCAGGCTGAGAAGGTTGAAACTTCCCGCCGTCTTGCTGAAACCGAAGAAAAGTTAGAAATTTCTGAAAGTACGCGGGTGACGGCGGAGAGTGAGCTTGAACCTCTGAAAGGTGATATGTTATGGTTGAAAGAGCGTGGAATTGCATGCGTAAGCTTCTTCTTTCTTTTGTAACTCCCAGAAATGTTTCGCGCGTCTTCTTATTTCTTTTTTTTTGTTCAGGTTGCTGAATCAGTCCTCAACTCTGAAGAGCTAGACAAAACTGTGGCGCACTTGGTGGTTGCTGCGCGAAATGATGGTTATGCCCAGGGGTACGCGGAATGCTCGCATCATGTGGTTAACGCTTTGAAGGTTGACTGGGATACTAGTAAGTCCGCTACTCATGGTGTTAATACAGATACTGTTCTTGCTGCTGCGAAGACATAATTTAATAACTTACAGCTCCCAGTTATGGATCTTATCAATGTTGCGTTACAATCTGAGGACCATGTGGCGCAATTGAAAGAAATCTTCCCGGATAAAGATGAAGATGAAGACCTAGCTTAGGTTTTCTTTGTGGTTGTATGAACAATTAATCTTGTAGGTTCTGGGATGTGTATCCCTATTTTGTTAATGACCTTTTGCGCAAGTAACTTTGGTTAATACACTGCCGTGTATATTCATAATTTTATGTTAAGGCGTGTGGCGCGCCAGTAACTAGTGTAAGATGTGTTTTAATTTACAATATTTTGCATGAGTTTCAATTGCTTTGATCAGGTAAGGCGAATAAAGGTGGTATAAAGCTCATGAGTGAGCGTAAGGTCTGGTGCGATGTGCGTAATCGATGACTGCTCATGAGACTTGTGTTATATCTACCATAATGTTTTTGTGCTTACCAAAAGGAATTGCATGCACTTTGTAATAAACACAGGGATAACATAAACTTTGTTTTGATTCATGATAGGGTACAGAGGCCATGGTACAAAGTTTCATATTTTAGGATAATTACATGAAACTTAACTTACACTATAGTCCTTGCCACGAATTGATAAGCTACGGAACTTGACCAATCCTACGAGGAGACTATAGTATGTTGCTTAGTTCTTCGCCTTCTTACTCGGGCCCTCCTCGCCACGAGTAATTTGTTTTATATCTTTGCGCACATTCTGCAATAGGTGTGTGAGCTCGCTGCTTTTGAGCGCTTTCTCAATCTCAGTGCGCAGGGAGATACAGTTGTTGGTAGTGTGACCATGATCTTTATGATAGTCACAGTATTGGTTCGGATCCTAGCCCCGTTTATTTTTCATTGGTGGAGGGGTCTTGAACTGGTAGTCCTCCGTGCTCAACACCTCCGCCGAGGTTTTGGTCAGAGGGGTCCACTGCCTCTATCTGTTTTCTTAGCTTTGTCTCTCTTTGCGCGGCGAGCTTGTTTATGGTAGCTCGCGCATCTTCGGATGAGTAATTTATAGAATTTGAATCATGCCAATTCTTTTTAAACTTTTTATTACCGCTGGCGCACATATCTGTTGGGCGGCTGTGCGGTGGAGGTGGTCTGTTCGTGCTGAGGTTTTTCTCCATCTGGGCGTACACTTTAGCTGCCGCCATCAGCTTCTCCCAGCTCTTTGGTAACCTTCCGTTCCGGACAAAACCTTTATCATGTCGTCACAGCGGACGGCATATTTAAACTGTGCTCTGATCAAGTGCTCGTGAACATCTCCTATCTCAAGCACTTCTTTGTTGTATCGCGTGATGAAATCTTCTAAGCTCTCATCGTCGCGCCTCCAAATATTCATGACGTCTGCAGTATATCGGATAAACCTCCTCTGTTGGCTGAAGTGTACTAAAAATTTTTCTCGTAGGTCTACCCATGAGGTTATCTTTCCAACAGGCAAGTTATCGAACCATAATCGTGCAGCGCATGTGAGAGTCTGGATGAAGAGGTGGCACCACATCGGTAAAGTCCATCCCCCTATCAATCCTGCACTAGTGAAGACCCGAAGATGATCATCCGGATCTGTCATGCCATTGAACTTACCAACATTGGATGGGAGTTTTGCTTTCTCCAAGGGAGCCAAAGCGATTTCGCTGATAAACTTGGAATTTTCTGCTGCCTCCGCCGTGCGGTAAATCAAATTGTAATCATGTTCTGCTTTAGGATTATAAATCGCACGAGGTTTACAACTCTTGTAATTCGGTTGCAACCGATTGAAAACGATTGTATTGTCCCCTTCGTGGTATGTTCTGTCGTACTCACTGGTGTGGGTGTCCCGTCGTAGGCCCAACCTGGAGTGAACTGACTGCCTTCGATGAAAATGATATTCATCGTGGTACTCTCTTCGTTGATTTTCAGAGTGAGTATACTCATATCTCGCTGGAGATCTAGAGTAAACTTCTGTGTCTTCTACTTGAACCCGTGATGGTGCCTCATGATGGGAGACATGAGGCACCAATGGTGCTCGAGTACGGGATACAGGCCTTGGTGATTGAGTAGGAGGAGCAGTTTTTGCACAGAGTTGTGCTTACACAGCATTTATTGCTCCTTGGGATCTGACATACCAGGAGATAGGGGTTTCTCCCGGAGGAAGAATTGAGCTTATTGGAATTTCAGGTTGTATTCCTGGAGTGATAGGATCATTTGGATGATTATCAGTGTATTGCACTTCATTATCATCTGAAGCTTCTTCCACAATCCCTTCAACTTGGGTATTGTGAGCGAAATTTGGTCGAGGGCCGGTTTACGGTTTGTCGGAGTTTCTTCCATTTGAAAAACGGAGATGAAAAAGTGAATCGAAACGAGAAGAAATGGGTAAAACTGAGAAATCGGTGGGCGCCAATGAAGAAACACTGGTTTAATTGACCGGAATCAACTGAACCAGGGGGTTTGAACCTGCGTAAAAGGCTTGATCTCTCCTCGTGCAGTTCGTGGGTAACAGCTCTCCTTCTTCTCACTATTACTGCAAAACAACCACCGTTAGACTCGCCACTGGGAGAATGGGGGTTCTCTCCGTGACCATCCTCCGGCGTGAGAATAAGTACAGGTTTTATGAAGAAGAAGAAGTAGTGAAAGTGAAGTGAATGTAACTTGAGAATTATACCTGAATTATTCTTTCATTTATAGCCGGATTTTGGGCGGGAAAACCTGTTGGTGTAATATTGACGGAAAGTGCTACTACCGTGAGCAGTTAATTTTCCCTCCGTTAATCTTTGACGAGTGTGAGAGCACACGGATCGCGATCTTGATCAACGGTAGGGGTATTGCCACGTGGAAAGTGGACAAGTGAAAACCTCTCTTTAATTCTGTGCCCTCATCGTGACTTCAAGGGAGTCTGGGATGATGCCACGTGGCCAGACGGTTATAACCGTCTGGTGGTGCACGATGGAGCCTTCTAGAAGGTTACAGTTGTAATCCTGTGCGGCTCTCCTTATTGTATGGTATCGGTGAAGTAAATAATATCAAAGTCTGGATTGGATATTATTTATGCGGAAGTGTTTGTTAAGATTTTTATCCTTATCTGTTAAAGAGATAAGCGCAAGGATTTGTTATTCTCCTTTTGGAGCGCAGATGTTGAATATTGCTTTCCTTCTAAGTTTTCTTTGTAGGACCAGTGCGCGGCCGCGCAAGGTCTAAAGATAGTTAGAAGAATGAGGTTGTGGTATGGTCCCAAGTACTTGATGTAAGGTTTTTGGGACCTTACCCCTTCAGAGGTTTAAAACCCAGCTAATATAACATGGCAAAAGCTAATACGTATAAGACAAATGTACCCCATACCATTGCATAATGTGCAACATAACACAACAACTAAACCACCTAACTTGAAGGGGGGGTGTAAAAGTAAATTTCTAGAGTTAGTGCACATGTTATATAGCCAAATAAACTTGTACAAAATGACCAAATATGCGAAACCAAAAAACTGAAGGACCAAAGCCGAGAGGAGAATTCTTTACCAACTTTGGTTTAAGTATATTGTATAATAATGGGTTATATAGATTTTGGTGTATTTTGACAAATTTAGATTTTAGGGTATTTTGACAAATAAAGTATTTTGATTAATTTTTCTTTCTGGTAAAATCCTAATTAAACAAAAGAATATACTAGTTTTAACATAAGCTTTTCGTTAAGCACATGCGTGGTTAAGTACGTAAAGAGAAGCATACGAAGTTACACGACCCGGCTTATTTAGCCACAATATGTTTCGAATTTCAAAAATCTATCCTCTTGACACGTATACCGACTAAGTTGATTCAACGTGAACACATATAATAAGTCCCCAAGAATTCATATAAGAACCACCATCTACTTCTCCAAGACCTATGTCTAAGTTTTCAACTACTTGGTCCGTCACAAGGCGTATTCCATTTCCCCATCATTTTTCTAGTGAGCTTAACACCCAAGATTTACCAGACCTTGGATCACCGGCCGCCTACCCTAAAACCCACCTTCTCAGATTGACTACATTGCCTATTTCAAGGATGGTGGTGGTCAATTTAACTGTGAGTACGTCCAACACCCACGCAATCTCGTCTCTGGCTACTAAAGGAAAACTCCCTTGATCATCTCCATTCCCTCAACCAATCAATTCCTTTTATGGGATTTGATGGTGTAAACACAAAAGAATGGAGAGGTATCCCCCTCCCTTTGCCAGGACAATAATTCAGACATTGTTGGCAGGGCCGTCTCCGAAAATAACAAAAAAAATTATTAAGATGAGTAAATTATGTTTTTGGCCTTTGTGTTTATACCAGTTTTACTATATTAACCCAAAATAAGATTTTTTAACATATGTGCCCCCATGGTCTCTATAACTAACTATTTTGGCCCCTGAGTCTAACTCAACTCCAAACTCTGGTTAATTATTAGTCACATGACAAGCACATGATGAGTATAATGGTAATTTCTCCTCCCCCTTTTAATGACTTTAGAAAATGGTAATTAAGCTCAATTTACATACAATATTGCCCTAAATCCATACCAGATTTCATCATAGCCATTGATTTTTTTTTTCAATTTCAGAACTACAAATTAAGAACCATTTTAAACTCTGATAATAGATTGCTCAAAATCTGTCTCTCATAGCTGGATTTACAGGTTTAAAACAACTAAAATACCTATTTTCTGACATTCTAAACACACTGTAATGAACCAATTAATTGAAATAAGCAAATATTCATAAAATTCAAAAGATAAACAGAATAAAAGAGTAGCATATGAAGTTACACGACCCGACTTATTTAGCCACAATATGTTTCGAATTTCAAAAATCTATCCTCTTGACACGTATACCGACTAAGTTGATTCAACGCGAACACATATAATAAGTCCCCAAGAATTCATATAGGAACCACCATCTACTTCTCTAAGACCTATGTCTAAGTTTTCAACTACTTGGTCCGTCACAAGGCGTATTCCATTTCCCCGTCATTTTTCTAGTTAGCATAACACCCAAGATTTACCAGACCTTGAATCACCGGCCGCCTACCCTAAAACCCACCTTCTCAGATTGACTACATTGCCTATTTCAAGGATGGTGGTGGTCAATTTAACTGTGAGTACGTCCAACACCCACGCAATCTCGTCTCTGGCTACTAAAGAAAACTCCCTTGATCATCTCCATTCCCTCAACCAATCAATTCCTTTTATGGGATTTGATGGTGTAAACACAAAAGAATGGAGAGGTATCCCCCTCCCTTTGCCAGGACAATAATTCAGACATTGTTGGCAGGGCCGTCTCCGAAAATAACAAAAAAAATTATTAAGATGAGTAAATTATGTTTTTGGCCTTTGTGTTTATACCAGTTTTACTATATTAACCCAAAATAAGATTTTTTAACATATGTGCCCCCATGGTCTCTATAACTAACTATTTTGGCCCCTGAGTCTAACTCAACTCCAAACTCTGGTTAATTATTAGTCACATGACAAGCACATGATGAGTATAATGGTAATTTCTCCTCCCCCTTTTAATGACTTTAGAAAATGGTAATTAAGCTCAATTTACATACAATATTGCCCTAAATCCATACCAGATTTCATCATAGCCATTGATTTTTTTTTCAATTTCAGAACTACAAATTAAGAACCATTTTAAACTCTGATAATAGATTGCTCAAAATCTGTCTCTCATAGCTGGATTTACAGGTTTAAAACAACTAAAATACCTATTTTCTGGCATTCTAAACACACTGTAATGAACCAATTAATTGAAATAAGCAAATATTCATAAAATTCAAAAGATAAACAGAATAAAAGAGAAGCATATGAAGTTACACGACCCGACTTATTTAGCCACAATATGTTTCGAATTTCAAAAATCTATCCTCTTGACACGTATACCGACTAAGTTGATTCAACGCGAACACATATAATAAGTCCCCAAGAATTCATATAGGAACCACCATCTACTTCTCCAAGACCTATGTCTAAGTTTTCAACTACTTGGTCCGTCACAAGGCGTATTCCATTTCCCCGTCATTTTTCTAGTTAGCATAACACCCAAGATTTACCAGACCTTGGATCACCGGCCGCCTACCCTAAAACCCACCTTCTCAGATTGACTACATTGCCTATTTCAAGGATGGTGGTGGTCAATTTAACTGTGAGTACGTCCAACACCCACGCAATCTCGTCTCTGGCTACTAAAGAAAACTCCCTTGATCATCTCCATTCCCTCAACCAATCAATTCCTTTTAT
Source organism: Helianthus tuberosus (assembly GCA_030545235.1). Lineage (NCBI taxonomy): Eukaryota > Viridiplantae > Streptophyta > Magnoliopsida > Asterales > Asteraceae > Helianthus > Helianthus tuberosus. The sequence goes on along the minus strand of CM060434.1, from coordinate 129,790,404 downwards.
GGGATTTGATGGTGTAAACACAAAAGAATGGAGAGGTATCCCCCTCCCTTTGCCAGGACAATAATTCAGACATTGTTGGCAGGGCCGTCTCCGAAAATAACAAAAAAAAATTATTAAGATGAGTAAATTATGTTTTTGGCCTTTGTGTTTATACCAGTTTTACTATATTAACCCAAAATAAGATTTTTTAACATATGTGCCCACATGGTCTCTATAACTAACTATTTTGGCCCCTGAGTCTAACTCAACTCCAAACTCTGGTTAATTATTAGTCACATGACAAACATATGATGGGTATAATGGTAATTTCTCCTCCCCCTTTTAATGGCTTTAGAAAATGGTAATTAAGCTCAATTTACATACAATATTGCCCTAAATCCATACCAGATTTCATCATAGCCATTGTTTTTTTTTTTCAATTTCAGAACTACAAATTAAGAACCATTTTAAACTCTGATAATAGATTGCTCAAAATCTGTCTCTCATAGCTGGATTTACAGGTTTAAAACAACTAAAATACCTATTTTCTGACATTCTAAACACATTGTAATGAACCAATTAATTGAAATAAGCAAATATTGATAAAATTCAAAAGATAAACAGAATAAACAGAGCAGTACAGTCAACAAGCACAAGCATCATAAGCAGTACAGTCAACAAGCACAAGCAATCGGACTAATAAGGTCGAAAGATGTTCGGCTAATCTGCATATATAACATCATCAAGAACTAAGCTTCATCCACGTCACCATCATCGGCTTCATCCTGAAACACCACCCACCACTCCGACCACCATACACCGTTCACCATCATCATACACCTTCCAACCGTAACCATTGTTTACTCCGTCGCCACATGAACACCAGAAAACCACCTCACACCATCTGATCCTCTGTCGCCCTAGTCGCCAGTGGTTGGAAAACGGGACGACCACCCTAAAACCACCGTCGAACCTCTGAAAAACACCACCATCACCGTCTTGAGCACCATCCATCATCGCCATCCCAACCGCCTTTCACCGCGTCGTCCCGTCATCGCCCCACCATCATTGTTGAAACAGGAGCTGGTTTGGATGAAGGGTAGATGAGAGGAGATCGAGGTTTGTTACAACTTGTTGATTAGTGTGGATGTTCATCTTGAAAGAGAGTGAGATAGAGAGAGAGAGAGAGCGGCTGAGCTAATTCAAACATTAGGGTTTTGAGTTGGTAGAGATAGAGAGAGACAAGAGAAAAAGGGGGGAGAAATTACCATTATACCCATCATGTGCTTGTCACGTGACTAATAATTAACCAGAGTTTGGGTTGAGTTAAACTCATGGGCCAAAATAGTTAGTTATATGGAGCATGGGGACATTATTTTGGGCTAATACAGTAAAAGTGATATAACCATATGGGCCAAAAACGTAATTTACTCTATTAAGATAATAATAATAATATACAAATCACTTTCATTATCATCCCTCATTCTTTTACCTTAATATTATTATATATAAATCTAATAAATGTTCACAAATGACATAGATTGTGAATTTGTGATGGTTCATCATTCATGATTAGGATCGATCAAACCTCATTTGTATACCACAAAGTTTGCCACATCCCCATCGATCAAACCTCATTTATTTGCCACCGAGTTACTTTCTTTTAATAGATGCACACATTTTAATGAAGAATTAAGTAAATAAAAGCCGAGTGGGGTTCACTGTATCGAGTCTGGCTCCACATGTGCTTATAAACTGCAAACACGATTGCATGGTCAATCCTCCAAAGTCAAGAATTCAAAGTTTGAAAGTCAGCATCATATGAATCCGTCAATCCCAATCACGAAACCTGCCAACAAACAAGTTGGCCTATTTGAGCTCTTGACTCTTAACTCATCTCACTCCACAGTATCTGAAAGTGAGAAAACACACTTTTTTATTATTATTTTAACGGCAAAGCCAAATTTATTAAAACACACCACACACACTTATAACATCATATGTACACACACACAATATTATCATTTTGTGATTATACACACGTATTTACGTAACACCACAAGTGTCTATGTTAGTGTATTGTGCTCCCGTTGCGTCGCATCGGATAGACACCCTCTAATGTACATCTATACTATCTATAATAAGAGATTATTGGCTGATGTAAATCTGCCTATGTGTCAATCATTAAGGTATGTCACTTGTCTCCGCTGATGTCATAATTCTCTTTTCAATATTTTATTATTATGAAAAAATATATTGTATATAATAGAATTTTTTAAGGAGGGAATTTCAAAATCAATTTCAAAATTCAAATCATAACTTTAATCCTCATCTCTCTCTCAAATATAATACTGAATTCATTTTCAAAATTCAAACCGTCAATTCCACTCTCTCTCACTATCCATTTCTCTCTCAACTCTCTCTCTCTAAACCACCGGACTCCACCGCTACTTCGCCGTCAACCCTAAAATAAGAGACCAACACCGCCGCGAACTGTGTTAGATTTGGTATACCAATTAATGTCAATATTTGTTCTCTGTTTTGGTACAATGAAAATTCTAATAACTTCACTTTTCTCCTCCATCTAGGGTTTCTGCGTTCTCTATCTGTTCACACACAATCTCGATTCTTGCGACCGTGGTAAGGATTTCATCTCTATATCTCTAAAAATGTTGGATTTCATTTATTAAACCATAATCTCTTATCTTCTCTAATCAGCTACACCATCGCAATCTTCTAGCAGGTATGCTTTCATCTGATAACAAGTACAATTCTTTGTTTAAAGGAAATATCATTCCTAATTTTGTTTTTTTAAATCGATTCCTTCCTAATCATCCGTGGCCTGCGTGGGTGACTTTTGTTGACCGTATGAAGTCCAAAGGGGACATTCGTCAAGATGCTGGAACTGGAAGTGATGTTTCTGTGTATGAAGATATGAGGTGTTATTAAGGAAGGTTGCCTCTGTTTTGGTCGTCAAGGGTTTGATTTGTTCAAGTAAGATACTGTTCGTGTCTTGGTTTAATTGTCTGTTTGATGATGAAGTGATGATAGCGAATGGTATTTTAACGAGCATGATAGAAGTTACAAATTGATGAATCTCAATATATTGTGTTTTGTAAAAATAAACATTATGTTATGAAATTTATTGATTATTTATAGTTGGTTAGGTATAAGTATATAGTGTTAAGTTGATTATGGTATGTTTATTATTAGTTAGGTATGAATTCATAGGCTCTCTCATCATGATTTGTAAGTTTATCAATCACTTAATTTTTTTCAATTCCCTTTGATTAAAGTACATCATTTTTTTAGGATTTTAGTATTTTTGTTTCAGTTTATTGTTCCATTGTTTCAGTTTTACCCGTTTAAGATCAAACAAGATCCAAATAGTTGAAACCACTGTTGTGTGAAGAAAAAAGGGTTTACGAATCAAAGGCATAACTACTTTATGGTTTAAGTGCATAAGGTGCATATTAAAAAGTGTTTTGTGGAGAAAACAGTGGTTGAAACCATTGTTGTGTTAAAACGGTGGCTTGAAACCACTGTTTGGTTAAAACAGTGATTTGTGGAGAAAACAGATGTTTGAAACCACTGTTTGGTTAAAACAGTGGTTTCTCAAATCATTTCACATTCATTTCGATCTCTTTGCAGGCGGATATGTGGCTTTGGGAGGTATGAAAAACAGAATTGATAAATTTAGGGAAAATGTGATTGAAAGATGATAACGCAATAGTGGAGGATCTAATTCTACAGCTTCGGTAAATTCAGGTGTGTTTTCAAATAATGCTTTCTAGATGTTTGAAGACCTACAAATGTCCAACGAAGCAGCACTGTGGACATTTGTCGTTCTTTGTTGGTTTTTAAACATCTATGAACCATTATTTGAGAACACCCTTGCATTTATCGGAGTTGTAGAATTAGATCCTCTACTGTTGGGTTATCATCTTTCAAAATCATTTTCCTTAAATTTATCGATTTTGTTTTTCATGCAGGGATATAATCTGCTTTTTAGTATTTGATTTGGCTGATGACCCACGTTCAAGGATGCTCTATGTCTCAGACTATACGAAGATTGTCTCTTGGTTATCATAAGGTTAAATTTTAAATTAATATGGTCTCATTTGTTAATAAGCTTATAATACTAACACATGATTTATTTAACATTGTTTTATAGGTGTGTTATTATTCATGTTCAAGATAACCTCTTTCATGTTCATGTGAGCAAGAAGAGAGGAAGAAACAAGGATCGGTCAAAACGGTTCAGATGATACAGGTTCACGTAATAAGAAGAAACTCTCTGTTGCGGAAGTGGTTATCTTGAACATGAGTAATAACACACCTGTCTTCTACCTCCATTGCAAGTAAGGTTCTTTGAATCATTTTGGCTCTTTTCTTAAGTCTTTGAGGGAGTTTACACCCTTTCATTATGTAAGGCAATTCAGTATGTATGTATTTGACACATGAAATGTTGATTGCAGGCATTGCAGTTTTTGACAACAACTTGCGATAACAAATCTGAGGTGTTTGGTATATTGTGTTTTGATCAAGTGAATGAGACTCTGTTGAGAGTGTGAGGGTTTCTTATAATAACCTCCCTTTTACCTTTTGATCGTCTGATCATTTATGAGTTGATCATTTTCTTATATTGTGTTTTGATCAAGTGAATGAGGTTCTGTTTGCTTTACATTTTTTAGATGATGAGAAGAAGGGGAAGACATGGTTCAGAAGACCTTGTGAAAGCAAGATCAATGTATAGTCATTTTTTATAGTGAATTTTCAACTAAACTGTCTTTAAAACAAAAAATGAAATTGCATGGAAGAAGGCGAGAGAAATAGATATCCTAGGAAGTGTTAATTGTAATGTTTAGTTTTTAATATTTTTCAAACTCAGAATTTTGTAATACTATTTAATATCGAATGAAGAAGTGTTTATTGCTAGCAGAATTTTGTAAAAGTTGGATTTTGTATAGGCTTCTGTGTAGTTTGTTTGTTTGTTTTTTGTTCTATTTGGGGTGTATTTGCTCTTATGTTATGGCTAATTTAGCAGTTTTACATTAATTATGCAAAAGAGCAATTGCATCAGCATTTCAAAATTCATGTTTTCAAATTAGAAGAAGAGGTACCACCATCTTATTTTTCAATATCATAATATTATTATTAACCATTGAAATAGACTTTCCCCTTGAAAGTCGTTATTTGTTTGGGCCAAATAAGACTGGTTCACATCAGTGGATTCATCATAAGCAGTTGTTTGCATTACACCTTCCCCTTGAAAGTGGTTATAACATCTGATGGCCCTCATCCACTGTTTGTATACTACAACTACTGTCCATTAAGTACTGCTTGTGTACAACAACTGCACCAGACCAAGTGCTGCTATTTAATCTACCGCCGTAAGATAAGTGCTGCTAAAGACCAAAGCCCTGCTTGGAATGAAGCAGTGGAATGTAAAAACTGCTGACATATAAAGATTGACAATTTGTGTCTAAAATGTATTTTGTTAAGGATGGCATTCTTGCAGATATTTCATAAATCCCATCAAGCAGGGCTGATTTAATAGTCTTTCAAATCATTATCATTTCCTTACCCCTAACTACTTTTGTGCTCAAACATCTGTTTTCTAAATACAGTCCACTGCTATTCATCATAAGCAGCTGTTTGCATTAGACTTTCCCCTTGAAAGTGGTTATAACATCTGATGGCCCTCATCCACTGTTTGTATTCTACAACTGTTGTTCATTAAGTACTGCTTGTGTACAACAACTTCTGAAGACAAAGTGCTGCTATTTAATCTACTGCCCTCAGTCAAATGCTGCTAAAGACCAAAGCCCTGCTTGGAATGAAGCAGTGGAATGTAAAAACTGCTGACATATTAAACTTGACAATTTGCCTCTAAAATGTATTTTGTTAAGGATGCCATTCTTGCAGATGTTTCATAAATCACCATCAACAGGTATTGTAATTTACATTTTTATTAATTATTTCCGGTGAGATTTTTATTATATCAATGACTTATAGTTATTCTTTTCGACAAAACGGTCTTATGGCACTTTATGATACACTGTTTAGCTAGGTAAAATCCATACTACATGATTATATTTACAGAGTTGATTCTTGAATTTGTTTTTTTTTGTTTTGTTTTGTGATTGTTTGTTGGTATGTGGTTTATTTTTAGGGTGATCAGTGGTTTATAATCGGACCGTCCGGTTCATTCAACAGGTATTATTTCCTTTTCATTTTCACTACACTGATTTAGCGTTACCGCCTGTTTGACAATCGAGAAAAATATGTTTCATATCATACATGCTTTAGAGTTTTACTTGTATCCTTTAAAACAAAACCCGAAAAAAATTGTTTCCGAGTGAAGAACCTATAACACATCAAAAATTCAGCATTTAAAACAAAACCCAAAAAAATTGGTCAGTCCAAAACCATACCTAAAATTATAATGAAACAGAAGCAAAAATAAAGTGTCATAAAAAAAATTAAATCGTTTATAGTATAAATATTAAAAAAAGTTACAATTACATAAAAAAAAAAAAAAAGTAATCAGACACTTAAAGTCTAATAGCAAGAATGAAGAAACTTTAACTTCAACTCCATGGAGCACTGCACTTCTCGATGTATGTCATTGATCTTTCTCATGAAGTTCAGGTCTCTGTCTCCACACTCTATATTATTCGCAACACCCAGGTCACGAACGGAAGTAGTCGGCATCGCCCTCATGTCTCTTGAAACTTGGTCTCTTGTCATCAGACCAAGTTGCAGTCTGTTAAAACATCTCTTCAATTCTTGAAGAGTACTCCTATCAGCAAAAACTTGCTCTTCGATTTCTTTAATAAAGCGTTGCTTGAAATCCTCAGATTGTGCAGAAGTATGTGACTCCATTTTAATGTATTTATAACAACTAAGGCAAAACAATAAGAGTTGCTCTTCTATTTCACTGAATGAATCTGGTTATGATGAAACAATATTTGAATTCGCAATGATATTATATAGGATATGTATCAGCCCAAAGGTCAGGTTTAAATGCAACCATTAAATAAAAATTTATATTTAAAAACCTGATACATGTAATGATTTAATAATGAAAAACGTGTATATGGCCAACATGTCTCTTCATTTACCTTATCAAACATTTTAATGTAAAACCTTTGAAAATGATCTTTATTAGCAGACGTCTCTTCATTTACCCTATCAAATATTTCAAACACTGTAAAGGGTCATGATTGCTCTACTTGAAAACATCAAGACTTCATTTTTAAAAAACCCTTCATACTAAAACAAAACGTCCAAAACCACTCACAGTCATTCTAAATGGCAAGCAAAACCTTCTACCACTGGTCGGATAATACCGATCTTAAAGTTGAATATTCAAGATGGTCACTCCATGAACAGAGAAAAGCTGAAGAAGTCAACAAAAAAGTTGCGTTGGTAAGTGATAAATATTATAAGCAGACGTGGAGTAGCATTGCACTGCTGGATGAAGTTGTCCCTTCTCCTCCATCAGAGTTTAAAGAAAAAGCAGAAGAGTTTATGACACATCTGCTGAAACAGGATCAGAAGACCTGTGATATGCTAGCAGATCTGCAAATTAAAACAAAAAATGAAATTGCATGGAAGAAGGCCAGAGAAATAGATATCCTAGGAAGTGTTAATTGTAATGTTTAGTTTTTAATATTTTTCAAACTCAGAATTTTGTAATACTATTTAATATCGAATGAAGAAGTGTTTATTGCTAGCAGAATTTTGTAAAAGTTGGATTTTGTATAGGCTTCTGTGTAGTTTGTTTGTTTTTTTTGTTCTATTTGGGGTGTATTTGCCCTTGAAGAGGTACCACCATCTTATTTTTCAACATCATAATATTATTATTAACCATTGTAATAGACTTTCCCCTTGAAAGTCGATATTTGTTTGGGCCAAATAAAACTGGTCCACATCAGTGGATTCATCATAAGCAGCTGTTTGCATTACACCTTCCCCTTGAAAGTGGTTATAACATCTAATGGCCCTCATCCACTGTTTGTATACTACAATTGCTGTCCATTAAGTACTGCTTTTGTACAACAACTACACCAGACAAAGTGCTGCTATTTAATCTACTGTCCTAAGATAAGTGTTGCTAAAGACCAAAGCCCTGCTTAGAATGAAGCAGTGGAATGTAAAAACTGCTGACATATAAAGATTGACAATTTGTGTCTAAAATGTATTTTGTTAAGGATGGCATTCTTGCAGGTATTTCATAAATCACCATCAACAGATGTTGGAAATGATATTGTGTTTACGCAAGACAAAATCATTCAACAAAATCATTCAACATAATCTCATTACACAGTTGCTGATTTAATAGTCTTTCAAATCATTCTCATTTCCTTACCCCTAACTACTGTTGTGCTCAAACATCTGTTTTCTAAATACTGTCCACTGCTATTCATCATAAGCAGCTGTTTGCATTAGACTTTCCCTTTGAAAGTGGTTATAACATCTGATGGCCTCATCCACTGTTTGTATACAACACAAAATGCTGCTATTTAATCTACTGCCCTAAGTCAAGTGCTGCTAAAGACCAAAGCCCTGTTTGGAATGAAGCAGTGGAATAAAAAAACAGTTGTTTACTTTCTTTATTGTAATAGTATCAGTTGTTTTCATTTGCGCTGCATTTAATGTCAATTAATATCTATTGATTTGCTCAATTTATATAAACAAACACAATCATGAGGGCCTCCGATCCTAACATCTTTACCTGTGTGTTTGTTATGCTTCTCTTGTATTGAACTGGTATATTGGCAACAAATAATGTTTCTTTCGTTAGTTATGCTTTTCTTATTTCTATAGTTAATCAGTTGACAAGTTTAATGTATACTTAACTAAAAAAGCAATTTGCGTCCCTGTCGTTTGTTTGAAACATCAACCTGAGCCCTCTAATTCATTTTTTTCGTTTTTTGAGCCCATGAGCTTATGAATTCATAACAATTTGAGTCCCTCCGTCAATGTGCCGTCTGTTTGACCGTTTGAACCGGTGGTATGAGTTAAATATTAACCTGAGCCCCTAAATTATTTTCTTGCTTTTTTGATAAGATATCATTGATTTAATAATTTAAATTAATTCTTTTTAAAAAAATCCAATCTAATAATTAACTCTTTTTAAATAAATGCAATCTAATAATTAAAGGTATACTATATATAACAAATTATTAAAGCCTAAATTGTATATTAAATGTAAACTTTTAATACATACAATACAGAGACAAAACGTCATACCAACTTCGTAGACTTGATGGAACTTACAGACTCGATAACAAAAGACCGTAACATACAATACAGAGACAAAACGTCGTACTACCACAACCAATTATGGATCTTTACTGACGGGTGCACTTCGGAATGTAGCAGATATGAATGAATATAACCCCAGTGTAGCTAATTTCATATCTGCCACTGGGGTTATATTCATTCATATGAATGAATATAACCCCAGTGTAGCTCTTCGATTTTCCTTGAAATTCCAGAGCTCGCTAATTACATATCTGCCATTGGGGTTGTATTCATTCATATGCAATTGATCGTTTTGATTAATCAGTTCCTTATGTGCACCGCACCATCTTCTAGGAGGTTGTCAAGTCTTCTCGCCTTCGTAGTTGGTGTTTTGCGTATCTTTACATCCACAGCCATTCTGTACAATATTTTCACAAAAGACATCACAAACAAACCTGAACAAAGCAAAACGAATCGACCCTCTGTTTTTCCAAACCAAAATAAACAAAACAAACAAACATAACAAAGCAGAACAAAAACAAAACAAACAAACAGAACAAAAACATCACAAACAAACCTGAAAAACTGAAACCAAAATACTCCAAATCAACCCATTCACAAAAAACTGATCATCATCATCATTATGCGGCATTCAGATTATCATTATAAAAAACTGAAACCAAAATACCCAAATCAACCCTCTGTTTTTTCACAAAGAAGTGATTATCAACATCATCATGCGGCATTCAGATATCATTATGAAAAACTGAAACCAAAGTACCCAAATCCACCTTCTGTTTTTTCATAAAAAACTGATTATCATCATCATCAACTCTTTTTTTTCACAAAAACATTTACAAAAAACTGATCATCATCATCATGCGGCATTCAGATTATCATTATCAAAAACTGTAACCAAAATACCCAAATCAACCCTCTGTTTTTTCACAAAAACATTCAGAAGAAACTGATTATCATCATCATCATGCGGCATTCAGATTATCATTATGAAAAACTGAATCCAAAATACCCAAATCAACCCTCTCTTTTTTCACAAAATCATTCACAAATAACTGATTATCATCATCATCATCAACCGGCATTCAGATTAACATTATCAAAAACTTAAACCAAAATACCAAAATCAACCCTCTGTTTTTTCACAAAACATCACAAATATAAAAACATATATAGATAAGATGATGATACAAACCTCTGTTTTGAAGATGAAGATGTATGAAGATGATGAAGACAGATGAAGATGATGAAGATGGATGAAGATGATGATGATCGGTATTGAGAGTTGAGAGAGAGATTTGGAGATTTTTTGAGAAGTGTGATGATGATGATGAAGATGGATGAAGATGATGATGATCGGTCTTCAACATTACTTTATAAAGATATAGAACTAAAGACCAAAATTTAAATGATATATTATAATCTGTTTTTTAGTATTTGTTTTCGATCATTACTAAACCTACCCGTATGATTACACGAGTCCTACACCTAGTAAAAAATTATAATACGTAATAAAGATAGGTCCACATGTCCCATCCAGAAGACGTTTAAAGGATATATGGATGCATGTAGGTTACAGTACTTAAGAAAGCTCATATCAAAGAACTATCAATTTTTATTACTGTGGTTGAATATTCCTTACAAGATCCTTATGCAAGCTAACGTCAACATTAGACTAAGCGGTATGGGGGCCGGCTGAGGCCCGGCTTGGCGCGGCGCCGGTCCCCACACCGCCCCCCACAGGCCCGGCTCGTCCTTTCCGTCACCCAGCAGCCGAACTCGACGAGGCTCTTCTCCTCTCTCCTAACACACACACATCTATACATACATACATATATATATATATAAAGGGGTTCATCCCCCACCCCTAGGTCCATCCCCTCCAAGCCGAGCCTACGTGGCGCTGACCTGACAGCCCATCCCTTGGGAATGGGGCTCTCCATACCCACTAGTCTTAGTGATTACTGAATAGTTATTATGAGTTATGACCAGCCGCCATGTCCAAACAAAAAACCGTTTGACGACCGGACCCTACTTCATTAACCCCTCCCTCCACATGAGGAGTGAGGACCCTCCCAATTTTCCAATTATGTCAACTCGTTCATGCACCACCTTTATCTATAAAGATACCCCTTTAAAAATTCAAAAGTTGTATATCATAACAACTATTTTAAATTTGGCAAAAACAACATATATTATATATTTCTTTCATCCTAAAAATCCACTATGGATCCTTCCTTTTTTTATCACTCCTCACAAGAAACCTCCTCATTTGAGTACTCTTCTGATTTACTATGTAATAATGTACACAACAATAATCACCACTTTCTCCCTTTCAACGAAAATGACTCCCAAGAGATGCTACTCTTTGGAGTCATTACCGACACAGTGAACCACAACCCGGTATCATACCCAACAAAACACACTAAAGAAGAAGAAGAAGAAGAAGAGTGTTTCGAGCCAGAAAAGGAGTGCAGTTATCGCGGAGTGAGGAGGCGGCCATGGGGGAAGTTTGCAGCCGAGATACGCGACTCCACACGAAACGGAGTTAGAGTATGGTTGGGAACATTTGACACCGCTGAAGAGGCTGCCCTGGCATATGATCAAGCTGCGTTTGCTATGCGTGGTCCGACGGCGGTCCTTAATTTCTCGGCTGAGGAAGTGTATGAATCATTAAGGAAGATGGATTACAAGTATGAGGAAGGGAGTTCTCCTGTTTTGGAACTAAAGAGGAAACACACAATCCAGAGGAAGTCACTTATGAAACAGAAGAAGAAAGAGAAGGAGGTTAAGGTTGAAAACGTTGTCGTTTTGGAGGATTTGGGTGGGGATTATTTGGAAGAGTTATTAGGGTTCTCTGAGAGCTGTAGCAGCAGTAGGTCTAGTTGGTGAAAATTTGAAACATTCCACTCGCCGTAGACTTTTGTGTTACACCACGTACGTACTTCTATGTTCTACCTTCGAAAGAGGTTTCTTTTCTTTAACGGTGAATTCACGCCAGTTATAAGAATTGAACCCAAGACATCACACTTAAGTATTTTAAAAGGCTTTGCCTAATAAAAAGGAGCTGAGAGTACGTGACGATTTGTTACATATGGACACCATCGGCTACATATAAAACATTTCTAGCTAGTTTATGATTTTTTGTATATATTTAAGTAACTTGGTATGTGTGATATCTTATAGAGTTAAGTTCACGTAAAAATAAAATAAACGTACGAAACGTACGAATTGAAAGAAAGTCAAAAAAAGTGACGGTGACATTTTGGTAATTATCAGCAACTTCAAAATTACTCTAGTAGAGTAATTTTGAGCTACTGTAGAGTAATTTTGTAAAAGTTCATGTAGAGTAATTTTGGTCGTGTAGGGTAATTATCAAAATTGTAGGGTAAACCCCATAACTAAATGCTAACAAAATTACTCTACAAGACATTTTCCAAAATTACTCTACAGAAGTCAAAATTACTCTACTAGAGTAATTTGATAATTACCCTACATTTCCCAAAATTACTCTACAGATGCTCAAAATTACTCTACTAGAGTAATTTTGAAGTTGCTGATAATTACCAGATTGTCACCGCCACTTTTTGCTTTTTCCCCAGTAATTTGAAGTTGCTGATAATTACTAAAATGACACCGCCACTTTTTGCTTTTTCCCTCAATTCGTACGTTTCGTACGTTAATTTTGTTTTTATTTGATCCTTTACCATATCTTATAATATATTACTACGATCTTGACTCTAGTTGTTTATTAAAATAATCTGCGAGGGTCGATCGCTAGATGACATTACGTTTTTTTTTTTTTTTTTATAATTTTTTATGTTAGTTGTTTATTAAAATAATCTGCGAGGGTCGAACGCTAGATGACACTACGTTTTTTTTTTATATATATTTTTTTATGTTAAGCTAGCTTTCATGGCATATTAATTTATTAGGGTTTATAACATGTTGACTATTCAATATCAGCTTCAAGTTTAGACGATGTACGTTTGTCGTTTAACAAGCAGTCATTAAAAGAAACCCCTGTAGCCAATGATGAGTGGTGGAAAAGACTTGGGCCATGTGAGTGGTCATAGGTTCGATCCTCACCTCCATCAAAAGGTGAGGCATTGGGGTTATTCCCAACCCAAAGATGGCAAGGACTCCGGTTCAAGCATGAGGGAACCCGAGTTTTCTATTACGGCGCATTTACTCCAGCGGCTCGCTCTGTCACAACAGGCGGTCGATTCGTGTGGAGGGTGCAACTCCTGTCAAGTGGCAGGGGGTCGGAAATTTTCTCGGGGAAAGCTATGTCCCATTTCTACCGAGGTGTGGGCCCCGTTAAGACAACATAGTCCTTGGGACAGAAATGGGGCGAGCCTGCGACTTGCGGGTGTATATTAACCGTCTGTTATGAATTACACATTTCTCAAAAAAAAAAAAAAAAAAAAAAAGAAACCCCTGTATGCAAGGAGCAAGGGCGAATTTGTGTTGGTGGTAGGGTGGTCCTAGCTAGAAAAAAACCCTTTCAGTTTTAGTTTTTTGCGGAAAAAAAAATATATCTTTTTAATTAGGGAAAATTACGAAAATGTCGGTTGACTAAACATGTTTTCAAATTTGTCAGGCTCATGCGTCCTTGGAGCGGCACATTATGCGCGGGATGCGTCCTTCAAGCACGGGATGCGTCCTTAGAGCAAAACCCAATAAAAAATGGACACGTGGCCAAGGGATGCGTCCTTCAAGCACGGGATGCGTCCTTCAAGTTTCTGAAGCGTCCGGCGAGGTTTCCGGCGAGTTGCAGATTTCCGACGAGTTTTCCGGCGAGTTATTTGATACCTCTTTGAAAGATACATCAATTTCATGAGTTTCTTTGATTGGATTTCCAAACTATTTCTTTACATGGTGCTCATTATCAAGTGGAATCAAATGGCCAACCTAACAGAAAATTGAATGTTCTCATGATCTTCCATGTGCATATAAACACCCCACCGACTACTTCACATGTTCTCTTTTAAATTCCAACATTTTCCAATTTCAGCCCTTCACCCAAATAATATGTATTGCCTTATAGTTTTCTTCTTTAAACATAAGTAATTTGAGTTTACAATATTCTGATCCATTTTTTTTCTAAACTTTATAAACAGTGTCATTTGATCAAAGAAACTCGTACAGAGAGTTTGGAAATCCAATCAAAGAAACTCATGAAAGTGATGTATCTTTCAAAGAGGTATCTAATAACTCGCCGGAAATAACTCGCCGGAAATAACTCGCCGGAAAACTCGTCGGAAACCTGCAACTTGCCGGAAACATTTTCGGACGCTTCAGAAACTTGAAGGACGCATCTCATGCTTGAAGGACGCATCCCGTGCTTGAAGGACGCATCCCGTGGCCACGTGTCCATTTTTTATTGGGTTTTGCTCTAAGGACGCATCCCGTGTTTTAAGGACGCATCCCGCGCATAATGTGCCGCTCCAAGGACACAGGAGCGTGACAAATTTGAAAACATGTTTGGTCAACCGACATTTTCGTAATTTTCCCTAATAATGACCTTTCATATTGTAGAAGGACACTCCTAATATATTGAAGAATTATATGGAAATAGGAACCAAAATTAAATGTTATGGTTGAATTGAGTTATATGGATCTCAAGCCCATGTGTTAACTTCTAACCTAAACTTTTGGAATCAAGTAAACAAACGTCTCGTACTTTGATTTTAATCTAAGTTAATTGATTTTTTAGACTTTGATACTTTTATTGCATAAGTTGTTAATTTGATTTAACTAGGTTGTGTAAACGAATTCCTTAGCCTTTAGACTTCCATATATAATTGATTGATATTTAAATTGAATTAAGTAGCTATATATCTGCCGAACACTGATGAACATATAGACTTCAGTCGCCAATTGGGTATAATATTTTTATATCAATCGGTTGTAAGGGTGGGGGTATGGTTAATCACTCTAGGGTGATTGAGTGATTTTCTACCCAATAATATTATGTCATGTCAACTCCCCATTTCACTTCCCATTTTGCACTCAATCAGGTGGTATGGTTAATCACTCTAGGGTGTTTGAGTTATATATTTTTTGATTGGTTCTTCTCTCCTCTCTCTTCTCTCTATCTCCTCCGTCACTCTTCTCCACATCGGTGACCATACCCCGATTTCTCACCCTCTCTCCTACTCAAACACCCTAACTCAATCATGATGGTGTGGTCACCGATCGGTGACACCCACTCAAACACCCACTCCCCGCACATCATACCCCCCACCCTAATATTTTTTGTATGTTTTGATTCAAACAATCGAACCAAACATTTAAAAAAATGCAATTTGCAACCACTTCAATTTGGTGACAAGACAGTCCCAAATCTAAGGAGCAAAACAGGTTTAAAAAAGGTTATACGTATTCAGACACACAGTTGCCTATTTAAACAACCTTATGGATGCCTCATACAGCCATGTATGAGGCGTATAGGGTTCTTGTCTCTCAACCAGGTGTGCAACCTCGCAGGGGCGGACCTTATATTGTCCGAGCCGTAGCACGGGCTACGGCTCAACTTTTTATCGGTAGTGTAAATTTTTTTTTCGGTTTTTATACCAAGGATACCCCTGAACAACTACGAGGACACCTCTAAAAAAGAGTCTGTAAGCCCAAATCAATTGAAAATAATAAGCCCAAATCCCAATTGCCCAATATGTTAGCCCAAATCAATTGAAGATTGTAAATAATAAGTCCAATTACCCAATATGTTAGCCCAAAATAATAAAAGATTGTAAATAATTGCCCAATTGCCTTGAAGTTTTAATGCACGGCACGACACAACTACGAGGATACCAATCAATTGAAAATAATAAACCCAAATCCCAATTGCCCATTTCGTCACACTATAAGTGATTGTGATAAATTTGCAAACTTGAATAGAATAAGTGATCTTGCGCGTGTTATGGTTGAAACGGGAATGCATAGTTCTTTTCCTTCAGTTTATCGGGTAGTGAAGCCAGCTTTGCTTTTACCGGTTGCAACCACAACCGTTGAAAAGATGTTTTTCGAAATTGAAGCTTGTCAAGACGGATTTACGCAATCGAATGGGCCCGGATTTTTTGAACAATGCTATGGTTTGTGCGGTCGAAAAGGATTTTTTACGTGAAGTAAAAGACGACGATGTGATGAAACGATTTCAAGCTATGAAAAAAAGAAGTGGACAAATCTATTAGATATTTGTTTAACTTTATTTATTTATTGTCGTTTTTTTAATATTGTACGATTGCATAGTGAAAAAAAATTAGGATACCCCTGAGTTAATGTTCTAGTTCCGCCACTACAACCTCGTACAACGTCACATGAATCATGTGTACGCCAAGTATAGGCCTGTACACTGGGAATATACAGTAGGCGAAGATAACGTGTACAACCCTCTACGCGACATATATTTTTCTTGATTTGACTATGATACGATGTTGCACGTGATTAAAGTTATATGCCGAGTACAGAGCTGTACGTGGCGTATATTTTCAATTTTAAAGTGGTTAAATAGTGACACGTAGAGAATTCTTCATGGTCCACTACCAACTCAATTCTTGTACTCCTTTTCTTTGCATTCTATGTTTAATTGTCGAACGAGAGATTACTAATTCAACACATTTCAGATGTCATCAGGAAGGGGAACCATTTCTTCGGGTGTAATAACTCCTATCAAAAAGTCTTAATTATTATTTTAATTGTCCAATAGGAAACCCTAATTGAGACACCCAAGTGATTCTGCACAAACCTTAAAATTTTCAGAACAATCAGAATCAGGATCAGGGCCCCTAAAACTCAGGGGGGGGGGGGGGTAAAACCCTAGTTACGATTATCTAAATAAATTGTTGTCAGTTTTGAATTTTAAGATTTCGTCGACTCAGCAAGCCTACACACACACGTGGCAAGCCTATGACCCTTTCGTGTCCCTTACGGACCGTAAGGGATGAGGCTTACGGTCCGTAAGTCAGGTCAAATTTCGTGTATAAATAGCAGGCATTGGGACTTGATTTCTGGCACTGAAACGACGAAGAAATTCGTTATACACGCTGAGATATTGTAGAAACAGTCTCAAAATCACTAATTAGTATAGTGGGGTGCTGCTACGATACCGGGTATTAACTCGATCGCTGCTACGATTCAATGTCCGATCGATTTAAACTATCCGACCGGATGTTTAAGCGCTATCCTTTGTCATTAGTCGTGATTCCGACAGGATGTTTGAGTACCACCCGAACTCGGGGAATACTCTGTCATTCGTTCTGAATCCGATGGATGTTTAAGTGATTGCACTTTGTCATTCGTTGTGAGGGTTTTAATCTCGTGAGTTATCGTAAATGCTGTATTAGTTACTTACCTAGTTCGTGTGCTCTAGGTTACAAGGCTAATTAATAGGCTAAACTTTGCCCGTATGAATCTGCATGCTTGTAATGTGAGTCATTCTCTTTTTATCAAATTACTTTCAAAAGCATGTTTATTTTCAAGGTTATAATTACAGGGATTAAGTTTATGTAATCACCAAATTACAGCCAGTATGTGGGGTTTTGTATACTTTACTTGATAAACTTCACCATTGGACAACGAGTTAGCCAAGGGGTGATATGACCATAGTCACAGACACCATCGGGCTAAGAGGCTACCGATGGGTGTTCGAGTGACAAATACTGTGGGTAGTTGGTTGATATCTGAAACATTGTAATCTCCCTTAATACTGTAATTTATAACACTGTTTTCTAGTTATACTTTGCAGTGATTAAGTCTTTGCCAATCTTAAAGAAGCAAATGTAAAAACTCTTAATGCTGTGAATTATAACAAATATGTTTTATAAAATGAATGAACTCACCAGTATTTCCTGCTGACAAAACCTTTTTAAAACGCGTTTCAGGTAATTACAGTAGATGGGAGTAAGAGTTGGATACGGCACTGAAAGGCTTCAAGAAGTGGCTTATTTTATTAATTAAATGAAATTAAGAAATATTGTTTTATGTAATTGGGTTATCCCTTATTAAAGCTACCTTTGTAAAATTTGGGTTTATCCCAACTATTTAATAAATAAAATCCGGTGTTTTTAAACTCTGATATTTTTCCTAACTCACGATCCTGATGAAATTTCCTCTGCAATATTTTTCAAAAATAATCACCGGTACCACTGGGCTGTTCGCGGCTCCCGATTCCGTCCAGGGTGGGTCGGGGGTCGTGACAGAAGGTGGTATCAGAGCCACTGCTTAAAACTAATAGGTGTTGTGATAATAATACCTAAATAAAAGAGTTAGGAGATTGTTGTTAACTGGTAGCACACAGGATAGTATTTAGCCTTAAACTTAAGAAAAGATGCCTTAGTATAAACTTCAAGATAAGCTAAGTACTTTTGTAAATAAAGTATGATGGGTTTTGGTATGCCATAAGAATGGTAATTAGAATATTGCAAGATATGATAAATAAGCAATAACACTTAAATCTTGCTTATTGATATTACTTGGGCTAGAATAAGATATGTTACGGGAAATACAAGTTTCCTTGGTTCTGGATAAAAGCCCTAATAAAAGAGGCACTTTTGAAAAGATACTATTTATGGGAAATAGAAAATTTTCTCCGGCAAAACTGGGTATGGTGTAGCAAGACTCTCCAGTTTGTCCGGATATACTGAGGTTACCTCTCCGGCGCGAACCGGATAAGACGGGGTATATAATATGTCAAACAAGTGACAAGATTTCCCTAAATAGTATCGTAATCTGAGATCTGACTTGTTTTTGGAAATATGAAATCTGTTAAATACATTGACCTTATAGAGGGTATGTATATTACAACATGTGAAATATATGATTATATAGATAGGTATATCTATAAGGAAATCCAAAAACCATAAGGATTGACAAATTGGAATAAAGCACAAGCATCTGTGTCTAGATTTCTTTATTAAGAATCTCTTTTTCAAACATTATTTCGTTTGATCATCTACCTCGTAACTCGTGCAATGAAAACCCTTTAAGTTGGGACACCATCAAAAGTATAAGAAATTCCAATGCATTCCCATAGACTATTAACGCAAGTAAGAAGAATGTAAAATTGTGCTAGTGCACAAGAAAACACATGAAACTTAAATAATACGTCCACAGACGTTAAAGTATATCACATACGACTTCCAAGGCAAGACCTTTGAAAAATATAAATTGGGCACGACAACAACAATGCTCATCCCACAGTGGGAGAACTACTGATCAAAAAGCGGCACTTTGCCACATGATCTTACAAACGACATGAATATCGCTGAGGTGCGTTGAAACAAGATTTCACAACCAGCGGTGCAGTCTAATCAGAATCTTAATTATTATCACTGCAAAAGGAGTCACATACCTTTGCAAATTCCCTATTTCATTTTATTCACATTCCCTGGTAATATCACTTAACAACAATTATCCCACGAAATTCCAGATAAAAGCTTTTATATTTATTTCGTTGAAATTCTGACTTCTGCATATAATAAATTGACTTTCGTGTTTCTATTTCCTCTAATGGTCATCATACCATGAGGATTTCTTTCATAGTAGTGAATATTGATCTATTTCATTTCTTGGTAAATCCACACGTTACACATGCACTGTTTGTTGCACATGTGGTTCGTTTGATTTATGAAGACTACTGGAGGGCTTCATTCTAATTTGTTGTTTTATTTAAAACTCAAATATCATTCCGCGTTTTGCACTGTGAACCGCATTATTGCAAAACGATGACCCTTTGATATCGAGTCAATAAATTTCTTAAGAAACTCAATTTCCTTTGGCATACATAGTTTTTGTTGTGACCATGCCCGAACTTTCTTATTAATACATGAACTCGTTTTGTTCAAAACAAAATCAACTATTTGAACTTTCTCACATTACATATTCATTTCAAAATCCCATATGATGGATTGAAGCTATCATATTCAAAATAGTACCAACAAGCACTTCAATTGTTTTGCTTGGCCTTTGACTTCACTGAATTATTTCTTTAATTACGATCACCTTGTGGTGACATTTTAATAAAATTAAAGCTTGCATTTAATTAATTATTTATTTATTCATATCAAATCCGCTTTGTTGATTTATTCTATAAAAACAATCTTAACACAATCGTGTGCTAAGATAATGATACACAAATTCATGTCCTATTTCCGTGTATCTCTTAATAGCTCTTACAGCATCAATCGAGCATTTCGTAATATTTATTGCTTTATCATCGTTGATCGAAAAACATTATTTAAAAATAAATTTAATTAATTATATATGGAAATTTACATAAGTAATTACCTAATAAGTATTCCTATATTTAAAATTCTTGTTAAACAATTGAGGTGAAGAATTTATACTTTTATATATATGTATAAAAAAATTATGTTGAGGTATACTTTCATTTAAGTTTATGTTTAAGTTATTTATTATTAATAATTTTATTATTAGTAATAATATATTAATAATAGTAGTGTTAATATTATTTTTAGGTACTAGGGTTATTGTCAAGGGCAGGTATTGGATAGCCTAGCCTTAGTTAGGCATGGAATGATCACCTATGCTTAAACAAGGCAGCAATAACCAATATCCAACCATGATAATAATTAGTTAATGTGTATAAATTAAAATCATCATACTTATTTAGTAAATTTTAAATATATATAAAAATATATATATACTTTGTACTGTAAGAAGAAGATATATTTTCATAAAACGATACAAGAATTAGAGGGATGAATAAAATTATATAAATAATTGTCTATCACATGTTTTGTGGTAACTATGTACCATAACGCTCTGGCAATAAAATGACCATATAAGAATAATATGGTAGTCATCAACTACGTTGGGTTAGGAAGACATTGTAATATATAAGAATAATCCCCGTTTTCACTTATTTACAACATTTGTAAATACATTCACAACGTTATATGGTTTCAAAATAAAAATAAGTAATCACATAGAACCGACCCATTAAGTGTTATATATTTACAAAATATTTTACAAATACTTTTGTACAATAAATATTTTTACACCTTTATTTACAACTTTCAACGTTATAAATAATAGTGATTTCTTTTTCAAAATAATAATACTAAAATACTTTGTAAATGTAATAACTTCATTGCGGTGTTTTGTAATATATATTACATAGTAAATATAAGTTATTTTACATAGTATAGTAAAATACTAAAATAATATTTATTTAAAAGTGGTGACCATTTACATATAGTAAAAACGTGTAACAAATAATATATATTACATAGTATTTATATTTGATATGTAAGATACGGTTCAGACAGGGACACAAATAATATATATTACATTTGCTTTACAAATATAATGGTTGGTCATGCCAAAACAACTTGTTCTTATTTCGATCTCTAGGACATAGTATGAAAAATATGGTCACTAATAGTGTACTATCACATTGTTTCACAATTAAAATAACTTGGAACTCTAAACAATGATACACTAATTTTATTGTCTTTTGATGTATCTTTGCAATTCAGTCATCTCAGCACATTGATTTTCTCATATCATAAATATTTGACAAATTATTTTTCATGCTTTTATTTCATTTGGAACCTGTCAATTCTAAGTCTTCCTCAGTTGCCAATCAAAGTAAGCTTTCTTTTGACAAAGAATTTTATTGATTTTAAAAATCCTTCACATTCATCTATTGATCATATATCTTTTGGCTTGAACCTAGTCACCTTGAAAATTTTATCATTTCATCTCATTCGTTTGTCATCAATTTCTTGAACTAATTCAGTTGAACCATTGAGTCCTACTTATTGTACAACTCGTATTCACAGAATTTATATTTTAGTTCTGTGTCATCTACCCTAATATTATTTTTATTGACTAAAATATGACATAAGTCTAAAAGAAATATCGTAACCCAAATCTCGAGGACGAGATTTAAAACAAGGTGGGGAGAATGTAACAACTCCTATCAAAAAGTCTTAATTATTATTTTAATTGTCCAATAGGAAACCCTAATTGAGACACCTAAGTGATTCTGCACAAACCCTAAAATTTTCAGAACAATCAAAATCAGGATCAGGGCCCCTAAAACTCAGGGGGGGGGGGGGTAAAACCCTAGTTACGATTATCTAAATAAATTGTTGTCAGTTTTGAATTTTAAGATTTCGTCGACTCAGCAAGCCTACACACACACGTGGCAAGCCTATGACCCTTTCGTGTCCCTTACGGACCGTAAGGTATGAGGCTTACGGTCCGTAAGTCAGGTCAAATTTCGTGTATAAATAGCAGGCATTGGGACTTGATTTCTAGCACTGAAACGACGAAGAAATTCGTTATACACGCTGAGATATTGTAGAAACAGTCTCAAAATCACTAATTGGTATAGTGGGGTGCTGCTACGATACTGGGTATTAACTCGATCGCTGCTACGATTCAATGTCCGATCGATTTAAACTATCCGACCGGATGTTTAAGCGCTATCCTTTGTCATTAGTCGTGATTCCGACAGGATGTTTGAGTACCACCCGAACTCGGGGAATACTCTGTCATTCGTTGTGAATCCGATGGATGTTTAAGTGATTGCACTTTGTCATTCGTTGTGAGGGTTTTAATCTCGTGAGTTATCGTAAATGCTGTATTAGTTACTTACCTAGTTCGTGTGCTCTAGGTTACAAGGCTAATTAATAGGCTAAACTTTGCCCGTATGAATCTGCATGCTTGTAATGTGAGTCATTCTCTTTTTATCAAATTACTTTCAAAAGCATGTTTATTTTCAAGGTTATAATTACAGGGATTAAGTTTATG
Source organism: Helianthus tuberosus (assembly GCA_030545235.1). Taxonomy (NCBI): domain Eukaryota; kingdom Viridiplantae; phylum Streptophyta; class Magnoliopsida; order Asterales; family Asteraceae; genus Helianthus; species Helianthus tuberosus. The sequence goes on along the minus strand of CM060434.1, from coordinate 129,767,367 downwards.
TAATCACCAAATTACAGCCAGTATGTGGGGTTTTGTATACATTACTTGATAAACTTCACCATTGGACAACGAGTTAGCCAAGGGGTGATATGACCATAGTCACAGACACCATCGGGCTAAGAGGCTACCGATGGGTGTTCGAGTGACAAATACTGTGGGTAGTTGGTTGATATCTGAAACATTGTAATCTCCCTTAATACTGTAATTTATAACACTGTTTTCTAGTTATACTTTGCAGTGATTAAGTCTTTGCCAATCTTAAAGAAGCAAATGTAAAAACTCTTAATGCTGTGAATTATAACAAATATGTTTTATAAAATGAATGAACTCACCAGTATTTCCTGCTGACAAAACCTTTTTAAAACGCGTTTCAGGTAATTACAGTAGATGGGAGTAAGAGTTGGATACGGCACTGAAAGGCTTCAAGAAGTGGCTTATTTTATTAATTAAATGAAATTAAGAAATATTGTTTTATGTAATTGGGTTATCCCTTATTAAAGCTACCTTTGTAAAATTTGGGTTTATCCTAACTATTTAATAAATAAAATCCGGTGTTTTTAAACTCTGATATTTTTCCTAACTCACGGTCCTGATGAAATTTCCGCTGCAATATTTTTCAAAAATAATCACCGGTACCACTGGGCTGTTCGCGGCTCCCGATTCCGTCCAGGGTGGGTCGGGGGTCGTGACATCGGGCAATATTCTGACGAGTCATGGGTGCCTGAAACCGATCCGGTAACATTTATTAACTTAAATTTCTTGTTGTTTTGGTTATTCACTATTTATCATACCGTTTTTTAGGTAGAGTCTGGCGTTCGTGATTCTAACGAGGAAGAGGAGGTTATATCTGGTGTAAAGGCCGATCAAAACAGACCGTTTCTAAATTTGAACGAGCCTCCCCCTGTTGATGAACCATATTACCCAGTGCAACAAAGGTATCCGGATTACGGATACGGGTGTGAATCTCCGTACGTGCAACAAGACTATCCGGATGGATACGGAGGATACGGCGGCGAGCCTCCATTCACCGCATCGTATGGTGATGAACAATTCACAAACCCGAGCAACCCTTATGAAAGTTACTATGCATCATATTCTTTGTACGTTCAACAAGGCTATCTAGACGACTGAGGATATAGTGGTGAGCATTCGAACTCACCACCGTATGATGACGAGGAACCCCCGAGCCCGGGCAATCCGTACAAAACTAAGCAGGTATCAAATTTATTTAGTTACGTGAGAGAATGGTATACGTATGTTTTTTAGTTAAAATTAATAAAGATAATATAAAGTACTAAACTAGATTAATAAAAATAAATTGTAACTTAACTCTTTCGGCTTTACAGTTTTTCAACTATCTAGACGATCGAAAGAAATGGGTACTACAAAGGGCAAACGAGGATGGTTTAGTTATTGCAACCTGTCGATCGAAGAAAATTGACGGAAGAACCAGGAGGGTATGGCTTGAATGCGACAGTGGGGTATGGCTTGAATGCGACAGTGGGGGATGAAGAAAATGTGACGGAAGAAAATTGAGGTTGTTCCGAGCACGCCACAAACTCCAGCAAGCTATCATAACGATACCGTGAACCCCGTCCTTCTTCTTCTCCGATACCCTAAGATCTTTATAGATACCGAGAAGATCCTTAAGAGACAAAAGCGAAAATATTAGGGATGTTACACCACGTGCTTATACCGTTCCAGACAATCGAAGCAACATGTCAGCCAATAAAAATATGCTCCGCAGATTCTTCGACCGAGTTGCACATCGGGCATAACGAGTCACCAATCTGAACGTTCCTTTTTCTTGATGCTTCACCGGTCGGGATTTTGTCCATTTCCATTCTCCATGCGTGGATGTTGCATTTGGCGGGGATCCATTTGCACCAAACCAAGATGAATCTATTATCTAACGCTGCTCCGCCTTCAAAATTCTTTTAACAGCCTTAACTGAGAAGGTACCTGCCGGATCTGAAATCCATTCCCAACGATCACATGAATCCGAAAGCTGGACGTTACCCAAAACAGAGACAAGCTGCTGAAAGGAAATATTCAACTCCGAAGAAGTTGGCTCGCTGAGCTAGCTCCAAAATAAAATTGTTTCGCTGCCTTGTCTTCTCACTCGATCCGCCACAACACATTTCTTCTCTGATTCTAGTCTAAAAAGGTCCAGAAATTTCTGTTTAAGGGGTTTATTAGCAATCCAAGGGTTGAGCCAAAAAGAGATCTCCTTTCCTTCTCCGACGACGCCTTTAAAATAGTTTCTAAGCGGAAGACCACGAGCCTTGGTGTTGATGAAAACCTTAGCAATATTATTCCATACACCGTTTAAAGCATTCTTAAATGGAATACACTCCCATCCCACCCGACTAAAATGAAATGAATCAATCACCCTTTTACAAAGATTGGCCTTCTCCGTTTTATAACGTCATCCCCATTTAGAAAGAAGAGCAACGTTAACCTCTTTAAGCTTATTTAAACTGAGACTTCTATCTTTCTTGTGACACAAAACCCGATCCCAAGCCACCCAATGCATTTTCCTTTCTTCCATTGAACCTCCCCACAAAAACTTTTAATTAAAGATTCTATCCGAAATAACTTTTGAAGGGGCCTTATAGAGCAAAAAATAATACGTTGGAAGACTCTCCATCACCGATTTAATTAGCACCACCCTACCCCCTATAGACAAAAGTTGAGACTTCCACCTAGAGAGACGAGCGCGGAAAGTATCAATCACCGGTTGCCAATTCTTTATCTGATTCATGTTGGCTCCCACTTTAAGCCTAAGATACTTAAACGGAAGGGAGTCCGCTTTACATCCCATCTCGTTAGCCAATTCTCCAATCTTTTCTGTGCCCACTCCAATATCATAAAGATTAGACTTTTCGTTGTTGATTTTCAGCCCTGAAACAATGTGGAAACATCATAGTATTCTCACAATATTTGTTACTTCAAGTTTTGACCACTCCCTAACTACTATAGCATCGTCTGCGTACAACAGGTGGGATATAACCGGCCCGTTGTTAGGCGTGGCAATGCCCTTAATAACCCCCCGAGTCTCTAGCCCGCTTAATCATTCAAGTTAAAGCTTCCATAACAACCAAAAAAAGGAACGGGGAGAGAGGATCCCCTTGTCTCATACCTTTTTCACATTTGAACATGAATGTCGGAGCCCCGTTGACTAGCACAGACGAACTAGCCAACATGAGAATACCCAAAATCCATGTACACCATTTGGGTGGGAAACCCATTTGTTGAAGAATGTCGATCATAAACTTCCAACTCACATTGTCGTAGGCCTTTTCGAAGTCGATCTTGAGAAAAAAAAAGCCTTAGACTTCCTCTTCTTGATCCAAGAGATGAGCTCGTTAATTATTAATGTGTCACACCCCGATATTTCCACGTACTACTGGTGGGCCCGGTTGGGAGTATCGTGACGTAGTTGATATCGTCATAGTCAAATGTATACAGTTTAATGCACAACAGAAGTCTTGGATGAAAATAATATTACAAACCAAAATGCAAAGTATAATTAAATATTATACAAACGGTTGCATATGGATCCACAGGCGGATCTTAAAACAGAAATATAAGTATTGTTCAATAGACTTTAGACGTTCAGAACTTGCAAGATTCTTTATTAACGCCCCAAGCTCCCAGCCAATTACGTACGGTACCTGTCACTTAGTCTTTTTGGAAAAATACGTCAGCTTACACTGGTAAATACAATTAAACGACTCTTTTGAAAACATTTATGAAAATTGGTTTAAATGCGCAAGGCACAAACAGTGTGTAACTTGGGACAATTATATTAATAACAATCTTGTATCAGATTCACATGTTTGTCCAACATTTAGGGCCGGTATAAAAGCCAGACAAGACTAATCGACATACCACAAATATAAACTCACAAGAAGTTTCCTCACGAGTGAGTATATCTTTTACATACGCAGCAGACAGGTGTATGCCTACACCCAGTGCTTAAGTCGTGGCCATTCACGCTTTTTGAATGAGCCAAGGATATCCAGGACACGGTCGTTAACCCCCAATGTTATTTGTTATCAGGCAATACTGATTAAAGCGGGATTATACAATTTAACCATATCCGATTAAAAGGTTTCTACACCCGACCAAGCGGTAATGATTTACCGTATCCCAAGCCTGTATAAGGGAAAATAAGTTAAAAGTATTTACCTGAGCTAAATGTAAATTATACTCAGTCGTATATTCTAATCAGCAAGTGCAGGGAGCTTTTACTGGGCTCCTAATCTGGAACGAAGGTTTTAATAACCTATTAGATTCCTAACGGGTCTTATTTAAGTTGTAACTTTGACCGGTTAGTTTTAAAGGAAAGTTTACGGTACGAAACACAAGATTAAGCGGTGACCGGATTGGAATGTGATTTAGACCTGACAAGTATGAAGACTTGTATATATTGGGTAAACTAAATACATTCTGGATTTTGAAGTAAAAATGATAAGGTTTGACCCGTTTCGGCTAATTTATGCAAACTAGTTACATAAACCGTACCGAACGCGTATATGCAAAACGGGTAACCGGATGAGTCATGAACAAATTCCAATAGTTATTATGCTTAAAATATGTTGTGATATCAGTAGGATATCAACAATTATGCCCCAAATGAATTTAAGATCAATTTAAGTCCCGAAAGGGTATTTTGGTCATTTTAAAGTTTATAAAAGAGGTTTAAACATAAACTGAGGTTCTGGTCAAAAGTATTTTGCAAAAATATTTATTTTGTGTTGTTATATCAGTAAGATATCATACATATGTGTGTTTAATCATTTATGGCCAAACTATGCACTGTAGGGGCATTTTGGTCATTTCACATATGCTTTTGAGGTCAAATTTGGAAGTCTGAGTTCAAGACTTATACTTACTGTTAAAGCATAAAAATTTATTTTTTAAAATTAGTAGGTAACAAGTCTTAGGTGCTAAGTATAGTTTTAAACCATACTATGCGCCTAATTCTTATAAAAGTCGGTATTTGACGATACTTGAGATGTTTAAGGAAATCTGAGATTTTGATCAGCCTTAACTATTTAAAATATTTTATTTAATATATAAAATCAGTAGAAAAAGGTTTGACATGTAAATGATGTGTAAAACTCATTTTATTAGTGAAAATGGCATTATCGTCAATTACTGAGTCCATGCAAGAACTCTATGTTATGGTCAGTATAAAATTTGACCAAAAATTCTAAAATTCCCTAAAAATTACATTAAAACGGTAGGTAATGAGTTTGGTACCAAAAATTGGGTTTAAATATGATTTATGCTAAAAATGCTATTTAATTAATAAAAAGTTCTGTTTTACGATATCTTGCATAACTTTTATTTGAGACCAGAAACAAATGTCAAATTTTTGTGACATACTTATATATCAGTAATAAAGCCTTTTTTTTTGTCCTTTCACATTTTTAAAAATCTCGTTTTAATGGCATAAGGGCATATTAGTCAGTTTTAAGCAAAATAACGGAACATGCAAATAACTCGGATTTCTAAGGGACCATGTAGTATAACTTCAGATAGTTATACTAACATATAATATGGTCACATAGGAATCCTAAGACATAACTAAACTAAGCTAATTCGGGTCAGAACTGAAAGTCAAAGCAAAAGTCTACTTTTGCGACTTTCGGTTGCGAACCGAGCCTAAACTCAGAATTGTCGGGTTGAACATGCCTAAACATGTTCTTATATTATTTACCAAGTTATTTAAGTGATAAAATGTATTTTATAGCTTCTACATTATCAGTTATGATTTATTTTGTAAAAACTGACTCATTAGACTTTTCTGTTAAGTAGTTTGACCCAACAATTGACCAAGTAAATGTGATAATTAGGAGGTTCCCTTTTAAGGGTTTAACACCTACATAATTACCAACACATAGCCACTTTCAATTCGAATAATGGCTGGACTGTTAGTGATTAATTACAAAGTCAAAGTGTAATTACGATATCTTTGACTTTCGGTCATTAAACTAATGAAATCTTAACTACAGAAGCTAAGAACACTTACAAAGGTCCTTAGCAAGAAGATTTGAACTATTAGAGCTTCCTTAATGCTTAGGATGCTCCAGAGAACTCAACTAGAGAGTTTGAAATTCTGATTTTGAAGTGTGCAAGAACAAGTGAGGAATGAGGGCCTTTATATAGGTGAATTGAGTGAATCAAGATGGTTACAAGTGTCCCAGGTGTTTTATGATGCTCACAAGTGTCCAAATGGTTTTTAGAAACCATCAACATGCAGCTGGTTTCGATTCAGAGTGCAGAAGATCTTCACAAGATTGGAGGTTGCATGCTGGGCACCTGCCAGTTCTAGCTGAAAAATGGTTCTGCCTGCGTTTCACTCCAGGTGCAGGTGGATCCTGCGCGACATGCGTGAGAGTGAAATTTCAAAAATGTTTTTGTTGTTTACCAAATCAGTCCCTGCACTTATATAACTCGTATAACTGACATTTTCAGCATGAGGGGCCCACATAAACAGGTCTGAGATGTTCTTGGGAGTAAGGCCATGCATTTACATGTTTTGGACATATTGAAAAGGTTCCCGAATGAAGAATTGCGACATTTACACCTTTAACCCCTCTTCTTGGAAATTGCAAATTACATCACAAGATTTAGCCGAAACTTTATGAAATCTTTATCAGATATTCATGAGAGTATATAAATACATTACAAGGCTTCGGGAACGTTAAAAGGTCACTCAGAGGTAAGAATTAACATATTGACACTTTTAACCCCTGTGTTTTGTAATTTTTTATTTTTAAGCACAAACGGCTTCTTGTGTCCGACAAATTATTCAATCACGAATACGAACATTATATGAGGTCATTCAGAGGCACAAGTTTGGCATGTTGACGCTTTTGGGCCTTCTATTTACATCTTTTCACTGTTTGACAACTTTAGTCCCTCAAGTTATCTTTTTAACATGATCAGGGTTTATGACACGTGTCGCCACTGTACTGGACATGATTTTGAGAGGTGTTACATAATGGCCCGTCCAAAATGTATCTCCATTTTAAAAAAGCCGATTGAGATTCTGAAATGACTCCGTCCAGAACCTTCCTCATGCGGTTGGCCACTACTTTGGATAATACCTTGCTAACAACACCAACCAAATTGATGGGTCTATAATTGTTAGGAGAGACCGGGTCTTTAATTTTTAGAACAAGGGTGATGAAAGAAGATCCACTACCGTCACTAATTTCTCCGTTACTACGGAACCAATTGAAAATTCTGGTGAAATCATCTTTGAAAATGTCCCAAAAATGCTTAATGAATCTGAAATTCATACCGTCCGGGCACGGTGCCTTTTCGTCACCATAATAAAAAATGACAACTTTAATTTCTTGGTCTGAGAATTCTTCGACCAACATGTTGCTATCGGCTTCCGAGTTCTTTTTGAGATTGTCATAAAAAAGGTCAGGTCTGTTCATAAAAGGATCTTTGAATCTTTCACGGAAAAACGAGAAAAAAATGCTTCTTGATTTTAGACGGTTTCGAACACCACACACCGTCTAAATTAAGACCGTGAATCGAGTTAGCGGGTTTTTTACTATTGACCATCGCATGGAAAAATTTAGAGTTCTCGTCCCCCTCGATAGCCCATCTGGTATGAGCTCTTTGCTTGAGGTCCAAATTCTTCCTATTCTCCACATCTTTGATGACTTTTCTGTTTTCCGCCAAAGACCACTCTTCCACTTCCGATAGATTCCTCGATTCCATATCAATTTCCAATAGCTCAAGTTCAGCTAAGGCCATTCTTTCTACTTCGGTCTCCTTAGCTAAAAAATCCTCTTTCCAAGTCTTTAAAAACGATCTAATACGGTTAAATTTAGCGGAAAGATAAGAGTCGGGGGGTTGGTGATCGATTATAGTGATAACTTTGGGTTGGTGATTGTCATTATGGTCATTTATTATCAATTTTGTTTAGTAATGGTCAATTATTGGTATTACAGTCAATTAGGGAATGATCATTGATGATCAATTAGGATTGCTAATCATCGATCAATTTGGTTAATTGTTGGTCAATTTGTGTAATTGGTGGTTAATTTGGGACATTACAGTCATTGATGGTCAATTTACGTTATTAATGATCAATCCTAGTCGGATATTTAATAAGAGTGAATGATATCCAGATAAGGTCATTACATATGTATGATATGTTGTATTGTAGGTTGTTATAAATTGTATGGAGAACGTCCCAAAATCTATAGCAGAATGTGATTTCTTTGAATTGTGAGTTTTTCTAGTCATCCAAGCTAAATGCATATTAATTAAAATGTTCGACAAAAATATTGTATTAGATACTGAAATGCAAGTTTGGCATGTGATATCGAAGTACTATAGCTAAAAGTATAATGTTCAAAGCATGGTGTAGAACCTTTTGTCACGTTTCTCCTAAAAGTACTTCTTCTTAATGTATTCCATGTGTGGCTTGATTGGGTTTTCATGGTTTCATCTGGCAGTGCCAAAGACACAAATTTAGAGTAAAGCACATTGTCTTTATTTTGTTGTGTGTGTGTCAGCTATGGAAGCCAAATCCAGTGGTGCTAAAGGCCATCTTCAATGAGCATGACAAGGAATCCAAGCGGCGATGGGATTTATGAGGGCAAGTTTACCCCTTTTTCTGTAATTTAGACTCATCGGTTCGAAGACATTAAGGTTTTCATTGGTTATGGTGGCATCAAACGGCGATGAAAACACTAATTGCATTGGTTGGTGATTTTTATTTGTTTGTAGTTTTAGTTTTTTGTCTACATTTCATGTTCGTGTAGTCACTTATCGTCCTGTTTAACAACCATAAATAAATTTAGCGATTTCCGTAAATAATCACAAATTACTGAGTATTTATATTTAAACATTCATGCTAAAATACGGGTTTATTAAAACTTTTCTAAACTTGAAGCAAAACAACATAGTGTAGTTTAATTCATCGTTTTAGAATAACGACGAAACAACTAGCTGAAGCTTCATTTAACGTGTGTTCGGTTCTTGCTCGACGCTTGATCTTCATCCGGGACTCTCAACATTCACCTACAATCAATACCAGCTTAAATGTTAGTAGATAGTTTAAATAACGGTACAAGACAAGTTATTGATAATGGAAGGAAATCCAAACGTTAATTTCTTGATCCAAAAACAAGGTCTACAAACTGGCCTCCACCGTAACTTACGGTGGGCACCGTAAGTTATGGTGGCTCCTGTATGAAAATTCCCCCACCGTAACTCAGTAGGAAACTACCGTAACAATTTCAGCCCCACACCGTAAGTTACGGTGGCTCCTGTATGAAAATTCCCCCACCGTAACTCAGTAGGCAACTACCGTAACAATTTCAGCCCCACTGTAACTTACGGTGGGCACCGTAAGTTACGGTGGCCCCTGTATCAGTCCCTTTCCCTTTTTTTGCCGTTTTTGACACGAAAACTTTCGTATCTTTCAATCCGCGTATCCGTTTGATCTCCCGTTTCTTCCTACATGATCGTAATTTGATTCTCCATCTCATGGAGTTTATATCCGACATTCAAACTAATAAGAATCTAAATTTTTAAGCATTCGACTTATTATTAAAAATCCACATTTTGACCCGTTTGTATTTAAGGCCTCCAAACTTTTTTCTAGTTAATCATAATTCTTAGATCAAGGTATTTAACTCAAAATATCTATCTTGGATTCATAAGTTTTGTGAATTACGCGGCAAACACCCAAGTTACGCGCGTAATTCATTTTGACCCGTTTAGGGGATCTTTTATGCATTTTGGTCTAAAACTAGCTCTTTTCTTTTCAATACTTCGTAATGTCACATCTAAATGTCTGCTTATGTTCCACCATAATTATTTTTGTGGTGGATTAACATAACTAACCTATTATCCCCAAATTTACTCATCGGTTGGTCATTTTACGCAAATGACATTTTTTGTGCATTTGACCCGCAAATATGTATTCCTATAAGTTTTATTCATATTTAATGATTCTATAATCTTAATGCAAGTTCCAAAATAACCCCTATGTGTCGTTTGCCCCATTATACCCTTCAAGGGTGTTTTGGTCAACTTTAGTCCCTCACTTTACGACGAAGGACTTTCGCTAAATATTTGACCAAGATTTGTATGTTTAACTAAAAGCTTATTTATGCGTACGTGGCTCGGGTCAAGGTATTGACCCGTTTACATAACTTTTGCTTTAAATCTTTCTAGTTAAAGCAACGCATACTTATGTTATTTCCTGTGATTACAAAACTCAACAAGCGATTGTCAAATGTAATTGTCAAATGGTGTTAACAACACTATTCGACCCATTTAGTCTAATTGGCCATTTATCCATATGAGATGGTATTTAGTTACCATTTCATCCCTTTAAACCTATCCTGGTTTTCCCTTAAACTTGTTTTATTTAAAACCGTTTTTATTTGTTAGTCATTACATGACTAATTTACCTTTTTACCCCTTTTACCATAATTCATGATTTCTTACCATTTTCCCTTGTTCCGACTCTCATTGAATCGTGTCAGAACATCGTATACCAACCACTTAGTAGCATTCATATACAATACTTGTAATTAAGAAATTTTGCAAATAATGTAAAGGGGTGTAAGCTCTACTTACCTCGCATCCGAATACGCTTTTCTTCTCGTGCTTGATTCGTTTGACCGCTTCTTTCCCAAGCCTCCACCTAGCTCGTTAGGCGACAAACTATCATCATTCACAAGGTGGTTAGATTAGTCATTTCAATTCACGACTATTCCACCTTACGTATTTTCTATGTCGAAACTACTATTCTACTTTATCATTGGTTAGTTTGACTTTTAAAAGTCAACTACCTTAAATCATACAATAGGCACAATTAAGTTAAATCAACATTATGTTTAGAACCCGTTTTAACCCATATTTCACGTAATTAGTCAAACAAGGCAATTACGCGTTTCATTCGTAATTTTAACATATAAACATTCACTTAGGCATTTTAACAAACACCTTGTGGGTATATTCTATAAAATCAACAATCAATTTTCATAACTAGTTATTTACCCAAGTTTTAACATCATTCACAAGTTCTTATGTCTAGCATGCATAACCACACCTAGACTTACTTTATGGAAATCGAATAACATCAAATTGATGATCATAAATCTAGTGTTCATCATCTTCCCACAAAACCCATTTCAATTCTTGTATGAACATACACTAAATCCTACAATTTTGTTCAAGTACTTTGCTTCAACTATCCAATATGATGATTTTAAGTATGTGTATATAATCATTTTCACTACATAATTGAAACCCACTTGTCTAAGTGTAGCAAATCATCAAATTATTCATATCATAGCAACCTATGTAAACTTTTCACTTAGGGTTTTGTTTCTAAGCAATCATACAACACTAATTTAGCCATAGCCTCTCTAATCCATACATGATTCGCGATTATGAAGATTACTCAAATTTTACAACTTCACAAATCATCAAATTTTTACATACCTTATGATCCCCTAGCTCGGGTGATCATTAATCCGTGTTCATGCATTGATTTAGGACTGAAATTGACCTTCAATTTGCTGAATTGGATTGAGTTAGGGTTTTGGCTCCTTGGAGCTTCTCCTGGCTTCTCACGTACGTACACACCATGTGTGTGTGTTTGATTTCTTTTTTTTTTTATATAAATCTATTTTCAAGATATCCTATTTGGTCCCTCATGTTTGGTTAGTTATTAAGTAGACCACAACCTAACTATTTCTAACACTATTCTCACTTATTAGCTAGGTTAAATATTCCTAGTTAATTTAGTGGGTTCGGGGAAATTTACGACTGAGTTTATTTTAGGTCCTGTTAATTCGGGCCTTTTATAAACTTTATTTATCCATAGGCCTTTATTTAACTTTTTGTTAAATATTAGGTTTATTTATTTAAAAATCCTAATTACTCACCGGGTAAATTTTTACCACTAACGGTACTTTACCCGTCTTTTAGTATTAACGGGGTTTGATTACCAAACCCGTTTTCGGGGTGTTACAACTCTACCCCCCTTAAAGAGGTTTCTGTCCCCGAAACCTTTTCTTATATAATTCATCGAGTTTAAACTCAATGCATTTGTTCCGAGAAATCTTTTGAACATTACTTATACTTTTAACCAATTGTTAGTACTACCAGAAAAGAATGGTAACATCTTTTTGGTTACTAATTGTCTACGTATCTCATGCGACATAGTGCAACTTGAAATAACGTAATCTCGTTATTTCCACTAGTTTAGTTAACTTAGCGATATCCATCGCTTTCATATACTATCAAATTGTTTATGAATCCGTTACTTTGACCCGTTTAAAGGTCTTTAGTGAAATCCTTCACTTTTAACAACAATTTCTTTTGTTTTCAAATTCATTTAATTGACCTTAACTGGTCTCACTAACTAGACTTATTAGTCCAGTTACTTTTTACCGCTCGCTTGGTTGTAATGTGATTTTACTTCACATTGCATTTCTTGATCATGATCGTGTCACATCATGTTTAATTTATATCAACCTTTCATTTTCGAAAATATCACTTTTCGAATATATCGCCTTGCGCTTATCAGTGTCAAGACTTGTATCTTTCATGTTTACTATTTGAATTCCTATAAGAATTTATATTTGTAAAAATATTATTTCTTACTAAAACCGAAGTTTTAGTTTAGGATCTTCTCTTTATCTTTTGTCAATTATCCGTACCAGGATATTGACAGGTCATAATTTATTCTTTTACAGTCTTAGTTTTATGCGGGGATTCTCTACTGGTTCCCTCGCTTGTCTAAGTAACATGTGGATTCTTTCACTTAGCCTCGTAGGCTATTTCTTTAGGCTTTCACCTCTTTAGGGCGTTGCCTTTATGATTCTTTTCCTTTTTATTCATGACACGTGGGTCAGTTTAGTCCCGTAGACCTTTACACTGTTTATAACCCGAAGGTTATAATGATCCCGTAGATCGTCCTTTTTATGTTCGAAAATCATTTGTCTTCGCATCAAAATTTCGTTCACTCCGACTGTGATCCGTGACTGCAATCATTTCATAATTAATTCCGACCCATTACATGGGTTCATTAATATCTCGTGCTTTCCTTTATTCGGTTTGCGCCTATATTTGTATTCAATCTCGTCCCATTACCGGGCTCATTATCCTTTCCAATATTACGTTTTATCTAACCGGTTTAACTTGTTCGTGTGAGTTTCACCACTTTTGATAGTCAACTTTATCCTCTATGTCTTAACATTCTTAGTGGTCGGTTTGTATTTTCATTTACTTGATTATTGTCCCTTCCCTTGGGCTCGTTATACTAACGTAATACGCTTCCGTCTTCAGGCTTGCGTTTACGTTTATTATCAAATATTTTACTTATTTGATCCGTTTTGGGTACTTTTTCGATTCGTCCCATTCATCACGTCCTTACTACATCGGATGTAGATGTGTCCGTCATAAGAAGTTCATGGTATCATATGCCACTACTTACTTGGCCAGAGTAAGCGATTAACACATGACACACATGACCTTTTTATAGTTTTCACATCACGCCCTATGTAAGTAACACCTCTATTTAGTTTTCTTGGAAATAGTATCCTGGATAGGTATTCTATTCAGGTTTCCCAAGTTTCTAATTTACATATGCAACAGTCATTCTCTACATGTTTGTCGCATATTGTTATTTGTGCGATTATATTTAAAAGCACGCACCTGGTAATGCTTGCCCCGACGGGCGTTTCTTGCCATTAACCTTGTTCGCGGTCGTTACGCGATTTAGTCCTTGGTGAGCATGCTCCTCTTGTCATACCTCGGTCTGTTCTTCTATCATATCCGTAATTTGTTTAACCCTTGTCATCCTTAAATGCAAGTGTCCTTCAATTAAGACATTCACAAAAGTTAGTAATGTCAACTTTACTAAACGCCCGCATCATAATACAAGGCTTTTCTACTATATGTGTCAATGCACATAATTTTGTTAGCTATATCTATCATTTAATTGGGGTAACGTGTATTACACGATAACCCTATGTGTTGTTTACAACACTTTAATACGCTAAACCATTAACATACATGCACTTACCGGATTTGCGATCAAGCCTCGAACCGAACACCAATCTTTGTCAAGAGCATAAGGTTTAAGTCCAAGTATGGTTTTCCCCACCATACTTGAATCTCTTAAACCAAGGCTCTGATACTAACTTTTAACAACCATAAATAAATTTAGTGATTTCCGTAAATAATCACAAATTACTAAGTATTTATATTTAAACATTCATGCTAAAATACGGGTTTATTAAAACTTTTCTAAACTTGAAGCAAAACAACATAGTGTAGTTTAATTCATCGTTTTAGAATAACGACGAAACAACTAGCGGAAGCTTCATTTAACGTGTGTTCGGTTCTTGCTCGACGCTTGATCTTCATCCGGGACTCTCGACATTCACCTACAATCAATACCAGCTTAAATGTTAGTATTGATAGTTTAAATAACGGTACAAGACAAGATATTGATAATGGAAGGAAATCCAAACGTTAATTTCTTGATCCAAAAACAAGGTCTACAAACTGGCCTCCACCGTAACTTAAGGTGGGCACCGTAAGTTACGGTGGCTCCTGTAAGAAAACTCCCCCACCGTAACTCAGTAGGCAACTATCGTAACAATTTCAACCCCACCGTAACTTACGGTGCCCATCGTAAGTTACGGTGGCCCCTGTATCAGTCCCTTTCCCTTTTTTTGCCGTTTTTGACACGAAAACTTTCGTATCTTTCAATCCGCGTATCGGTTTGATCTCCCGTTTCTTCCTACATGATCGTAATTTGATTCTCCATCTCATGGAGCTTATACCCGACATTCAAACTAATAAAATTCTAAATTTTTAAGCATTCGGCTTATTATTAAAAATCCACATTTTGACCCGTTTGTATTTAAGACCTCCAAACTTGTTTCTAGTTAATCATAATTCTTAGACCAAGGTATTTAACTCAAAATATCTATCTTGGATTCATAAGTTTTGTGAATTACGCGGCAAACACCCAAGTTACGCGCGTAATTCATTTTGACCCGTTTAGGGGATCTTTTATGCATTTTGGTCTAAAACTAGCTCTTTTCTTTTCAATACTTCGTAATGTCACATCTAAATGTCTCCTTATGTTCCACCACAATTATTTTTGTGGTGGATTTAACATAACTAACCTATTATCCCCAAATTTACTCATCGGTTGGTCATTTTACGCAAATGACCATTTTTGTGCATTTGACCCGCAAATATGTATTCCTATATGTTTTATTCATATTTAATGATTCTATAATCTTAATGCAAGTTCCAAAATAACCCCTATGTGTCGTTTGCCCCATTATACCCTTCAAGGGTGGTTTGGTCAACTTTAGTCCCTCACTTTACGACGAAGGACTTTCGCTAAATATTTGACCAAAATTTGTATGTTTAACTAAAAGCTTATTTATGCGTACCTGGCTCGGGTTAATGTATTAACCCGTTTACATAACTTTTGCTTTAAATCTTTCTAGTTAAAACAACGCATACTTATGTTATTTCCTGTGATTACAAAACTCAACAAGCGATTGTCAAATGGTGTTAACAACACCATTCGACCCATTTAGTTTAATTGGCCATTTATCCGTATAAGATGGTATTTAGTTACCATTTCATCCCTTTAAACCTATCCTGGTTTTCCCTTAAACTTGTTTTACTTAAAACCGTTTTTATTTGTTCGTCATTACATGACTAATTTACCTTTTTACCCCTTTTACCATAATTCATGATTTCTTACCATTTTCCCTTATTCCGACTCTCATTGAATCGTGTCGGAACATCGTATACCAACCACTTAGTAGCATTCATATACAATACTTGTAATTAAGAAATTTTGCAAATAATGTAAAGGGGCGTAAGCTCTACTTACCTCGCATCCGAATACGCTTTTCTTCTCGTGCTTGATTCGTTTGACCGCTTCTTTCCCAAGCCTCCACCTAGCTCGTTAGGCGACAAACTATCATCATTCACAAGGTGGTTAGATTAGTCATTTCAATTCACGACTATTCCTCCTTACGTATTTTCTATGTCGAAACTACTATTCGACTTTATCATTGGTTAGTTTGACTTTTAAAAGTCAACTACCTTAAATCATACAATAGGCACAATTAAGTTAAATCAACATTATGATTAGAACCCGTTTTAACCCATATTTCACGTAATTAGTCAAACAAGGCAATTACGCGTTTCATTTGTAATTTCAACATATAAACATTCACTTAGGCATTTTAACAAACACCTTGTGGGTATATTCTATAAAATCAACAATCAATTTTCATAACTAGTTATTTACCCAAGTTTTAACATCATTCACAAGTTCTTATGTCTAGCATGCATAACCACACCTATACTTACTTTATGGAAATCGAATAACATCAAATTGATGATCATAAATCTAGTGTTCATCATCTTCCCACAAAACCCATTTCAATTCTTGTATGAACATACACTAAATCTTACAATTTTGTTCAAGTACTTTGCTTCTACTATCCAATATGATGATTTTAAGTATGTGTATATCATCATCTTCACTACATAATCGAAACCCACTTGTCTAAGTGCAGTAAATCATCAAATTATTCAAATCATAGCAACCTATGTAAACTTTTCACTTAGGGTTTTGTTTCTAAGCAATCATACAACACTAATTTAGCCATAGCTTCTCTAATCCATACATGATTCGCGATTATGAAGATTACTCAAACTTTACAACTTCACAAATCATCAAATTTTAGATACCTTATGATCCCCTAGCTCAGGTGATCATTAATCCGTGTTCATGCATTGATTTAGGACTGAAATCGACCTTCAATTTGCTGAATTGGATTGAGTTAGGGTTTTGGCTCCTTGGAGCTTCTCCTGGCTTCTCACGTACGCACACACCATGTGTGTGTGTTTGATTTTTGTTTATAAATCTATTTTCAAGATATCCTATTTGGTCCCTCATGTTTGGTTAGTTATTAAGTAGACCACAACCTAACTATTTCTAACACTATTCTCACTTATTAACTAGGTTAAATATTCCTAGTTAATTTAGTGGGTTCGGAGAAATTTACGACTGAGTTTATTTTAGGTCCCGTTAATTCGGGCCTTTTATAAACTTTATTTATCCATAGGCCTTTATTTAACTTTTTGTTAAATATTAGGTTTATTTATTTAAAAATCCTAATTACTCACCGGGTAAGTTTTTACCACTAATGGTACTTTACCCGTCTTTTAGTATTAACGGGGTTTGATTACCAAACCCGTTTTCGGGGTGTTACAGTTCGTGTAGTCACTTTTCATCCTGTTTATTAAAGTCACTATTAGGGCTAGGAATCTAAGATATTGAGGTTGCTACGATAGCCTTTAGTACCGAGTCATCTTCAACTTCTAGTCAATCCAAAAGTAAGGGTTTAAATTTATGGGTCATAAAACTAAAATAAAATAAAAAGATATATTTGTAAACAATGATGAAAAAAGGGTGTTAGTTAACATTGATCGCAAGAACTCGGTTTTGAGGCAAGAAGTTGTATTCTATTAATGCCTTAAATTGTGGAGTTTTTTTGGGACCCTCACACACTCGACGACCATATTGGTTTGAATTAACAAGGAAACGCCCCGCAACGTCGGATCAAACCACAACGATATTGTCGAATCAGCAGGGAAACTATATACCGTAGTGGTTTAGTATTTCGGAAGAAAATATCATAAGGGGTTTATACGACCAATCATTATGGACCCCTTGGTTTGGTGTTATCTCCCCAACTATAGCGACCATAATATAAACCAAGTCATCGGTGCTTTATTGCTATCTCCACGCTTTGGCAAGAGCTTACCAACCCAAAGTCTTGTATAATATAATGCTACCATCAACATATTGTATAATATCTCTAAACATGTATTGTTGATCCAATAAAACACATGGATCGTACACTATATTCATATCTCTTTATTTTTCAAGATAATCATCGAGGTGATTATACCTTTTTTGACTTGGCTATTTTAGTCCACATATAAAACTTGTTACTTTTATACAATATATTTCTTGATATTTTAATTTAAATGCTTCATGCATTTATAATTTGCTATGGTCTCGCTTAAGTGTTTTGTCACATAAACTTCACCTTTTATCACATAATTTTATATATTATATTCAAAGAATTCGCTAACAATTGTTTCGTTTTCAATGTTTATCAAACCAACTTGTACATACCTAACTAACTGACATGACATAATCATCATATGCTTATTCCTGCATAGGAGTTACATCCTTAATATGTTTGTTTTGATGCACTAAACTGCCTAGGGAAATGCATCAAGAGTTCCAGATATATTCAACTTATCAACTATACATCAATTATATCGTTCTTCGGAACATACTTTACATAATTTTGACAATTTAAATCCTATAGGGATTTCATGTAAATTTCATTATCATATATTTAGGATATCATAATACCCATTAGACGCGTATCAATTCTTTCTTGCATTACTAAACTAGAAAGTTGTTGCATACTGAACCGGAGAATATTTCTCCTCATGCTTAATTATGAGCCTTTACGAATATACACGTGCCACCAATTGTTCCTTAAATTGCATAATTTCACATTTCTCATTACGTTTTCTGACGTCAGTGAGGGTGTATTGATTTTTCGATGTATTTTTAATACCGTTTACTCTTTTATCATGCTTTGAATTTATAAAACATGATATAAAACTATCACTCTCTACAACACGCTAAGGCAAGTGCACCCATCGTTGGCACAGTATAGTGATGGTAAGATACCGAGGTCGTCCAAGGACACAAGAGCTTTCAATACCAGAATATCGTCGACATCTAATCTAACCAAATTTTTGGAAAAAAGATTAAGTAAAATAAATAAACAAAATAAGTAAAAGAACAGATAGATAAGATAGAATCACTTGGATCCGACTCGTCATTTTTGTATCCTTTGATGATTTCCGCGCTTTGGGTTTTTTAAGAAATTATCTTACTTATAGCGGCATGTCCCTCTTTTGGAGGCAACGCTACCCTCAGCCATATTGGTCTGAGTCAGCAGTGATACAGTCCTACAGAGCCGGATTATTGAAAGATAATTAAGTAAGTTATTAATGTAAAATGTGGCATGTCCCTCTTTTGAAGGAAACGCTACCCTCGGCCATATTGGTCTGAGTCATCAGGGATACAGTCCCGCAATGCCGGTTTTAAAGTTTTGATAGTGGTTTATTTATAAGGGATTCAAGCGGTTCTTATTTCCCCTGATTTGATGCTATCTGCCTCAGGGGAAGTCCTAATAAGCTTGAATCAAGTTCTCGCATGATCTATACACTGAACGAGGAAAGAACTTTACCCAACCACCCTTCTAACCCCCTTCCAGGCAGTTAACGCGCTTTATATAGACTGTATAGACACGAATCAACAAAACATGAAAAAATGATTAAATAAAGTTCACTTTCAATATAAAAAAACTAGTTACTGAAGTCATTAATACAAACCCAAATGAAAAGTTACCAAAGCTAGGAAATCAAAAGTAATACATATATGATTTTATCTTCACCAAGTGATGTAAGAGATTAGCCAAGCATGGCCATTGTTTGACAAAAACTCTTACTATCGATCTTGGATCCCGAGACTACTACACAAACTCTAAGGATGGATGATGGATGAAAGTGGTGGATGATGGTGGTAGTGGTGGTGGAGTGGTGGCAGGTGTGAGAGAAGTGGTTTGGCAAGGGATGATTTGCAAGTGAGCCAATCACCTCCTTTTATAGCTTAAAACAGTAAGTTCACATGGCCCCATGCCTGGTAGGCACAACCCCGTGTCCTTTTCCTTATCTATCTTCATTTAATGTTGTTGTCAGCCCATCTGCACACACGGCCCCGTGTGTCAGCGACACGGCCCCGTGTGTCAACGACACGGCCCCGTGTGTCAACGACACGGCCCCGTGGCCCTTGTACTTGCTGTACGAACCCAGATTTGCAAATCTGAGAATTAACCACGGCCTGTGTCTAGGAGACACGGCCCCATGTCCCTTGTCGTCTTCTGTTTGTCTTTATCTTCAGGGAATCTTGAGTGGGGCACGACCCATGCCCGGCAGGCACGACCCCGTGCTTGGGTTCTGGTTTGTTGTTTTTGTCTTTGGGTGAAGCTTGGAGGGTCGGTATAATGTATCAATTTCCCTTCCTTCGTATTTATGTTGCTTTTCGCCGTTAATTTGTTCCTTTTGTTCATTTAAGCTCTTTTAATCCTGAAAATTAAAAGTAAACAAAGAAACACACTTTTCCAACATTAGTACTACAAATGGTTGTTTTTATACATTATTTGATACAATTTATGTGTTTCATTTTGTGCATATCATTTTCGCATAAAAGGCTCATTTGTATCTAACATATTTTACAACTTTCAGTTGTATGGACCACTTGTCCAGAATTTCAAGATTCGTGAGAGAATTCTATTCTGCCTCATTTGCTTGTTTTCATTTTGGCCAATCATTTCACCTTTCATTTATCGGTACTCTTGGATCTTGATCCTCATAATTTTCATTATTTCAAGCGCTACAATATATACAAAATATCATCGACGTCGATTTTGTTATGATTCCGCATATTTCCAAACATGATATAATTTACTCAGATATCTCTATATTCAGGTACATGAGGTTCTTTTAAAACCATTATGTCCAATTTCTCTTTATGAGACACTTTTACTCTACCCCAACTTGATCATTTTCATTACTTGCTCTATCTTTTAGTACTTTTTTAACCGACTAGTCTAACATTCTTCAAGCGTGTCATAGACTCATCACCAATTATGGTTGTTCTTCTGAGACACTAATCTTAATTAGAGCATATGACTTAGTTTGTCGCAACCCCCGATCCCTTATCTGTCCCGGGAACGGGCGGACGCGAACTCAGAATTCTGGTGGTATCAGTTGGTTAATTTGGCAGCGGAAATTACATCAGGCCCGTAGTTAGGAAATGTTTATCAGAGTAAAACCACCATATTTGATATTAATAATCACAAGGGTAAAACCCAAGTTTCTTATTACAATACGTTTATAGGGATAAACCCTATTTTATTGAATTTAAAACATCGTCTTTTAGATAACTTTTATAGCCACATTTTTCCCAAGCCTTCAGTGCTCTCCAGCTGACTTTTTACTAATTGGCTATCACATTGTGTTACCTGAAACGTGGTTTTTTAAAAAACATTTGTCAGTGGAAAATACTGGTGAGTGAATCCCAGTTTAATCAAGAAACATTTTATCAATTAAAACAGTATTGAGAGCGATCACATTGTTTATTTCTACACAATTACTCATTCAGTACTGTCAATCCTGACTGGTGGGTCATATTACACATTGGCTAACTCGTCGTCCAATGGTAACGTGGTGTCGTCCCGACTTACTACTCACAGTGTAGTAAATTTTGTATACAAAACCCCAACATACCGGCAATAATTGAAGAACTACAAAGACTCAATCACCGCTTAATCACATTGTAAAACATTTAAGGTTTTGTAAAACAGTTCACAAAAAGGTTTACAAAAAGAGGATAAACTCACATTGCTATCTTAGACTTCGCGTAAGGGTTTCCTGGGATTAATCTATAATTTATACAAATGTACATAGGTTAGTATAATAACCCTTTGAAAATATTAATGATACCCTCCCCGAGACGGTATTCCAACAACTACGTCGGACAGAACCACGACAGTTGTTACGGAACCCTAAATCAATTGGGCAGCGTATCTAATACGAAACTGGGGTTATAATACTTACAACGGAGCAGAACCTTGCTAATTAGGGGGTATTATACTTGAAAATTATGCCTATAATGTGAGAATTCGAGATACAGAAAAGAAAATGAACGAGTTGAAATGAAATCCGATGGCCTGCTTATATAGTGCTGATATCTGGTCCTCTCGCGGCCTGCCTAAAACAAAGACAGGGCTTATGCGGCCCGCGTCGTAGCCTGGGTAGGGTTTAGGTGATCCGGGTCATCGCCTAGACTCGCCACGATGATGACACGTGTCATCACCGGGCTGCGCCACCTTTTTGATCTCACGCGGCCCGCGTAAACTAACGGGAGGTCTTACGCGGCCCGCCTAGACTTAAAATTTACAGAAATCAGGTTTTAACCTTGATACCGCCCGCGTAAGGGTTGGGGTGGGTCTACGCAGCCCGCCTCAACTTACTAATCAGACTTTTAATTTATTTTTAATGATATACTATATTTCGGGCTCAGTTTTTACCTACGGGGTGTATTTAAAGACATATTGGGGCATTTTAAAATATACTAAGGTGTCGGAAATATTCTAGAGTGCTGTTTTATTGAGGATTGTTACATCCTCCCCACCTTGTTTTAGAGCTCGTCCTCGAGATCTACTGGAATAAGTGCGGATATTTCCTTTGCATTTCATATTCAAGCTCCCATGTATACCCAGGTCCTCTTTTAGAGTCCCACTGCACTTTGACCAGAACTAATCTCTTGTGTTTGAGATTCTTGACTTTCCTGTCTTCAATTTGTAGAGGCCTTTCTACAAACTTGAGTTGTTCATTTACATCTATATCCTTAAGAGGTACTATCAGTGATTCATCAGCTAAACACTTTTTGAGATTAGATACATGAAATACATCATGTATTTCTGCCATTTCCTCTGGTAGTTGTAGCTGATAGGCTACATGTCCTATTCTTTTAATAATCTCAAAAGGTCTAACATACCTGGGACTTAGCTTTCCCTTTTTATGAATCTTACCACTCTTTTCCAAGGAGAGACCTTTAATAATACTTTATCTCCTACTTGGAATTCCAATGGTTTGCGTCGGTTATCAGCATAGCTCTTCTGTCGATCACGTGCTGTTTTCAGTCGTTCCTTGACTTGAATAATCTTGTCGGTTGTTTCTTGCACTATCTCAGGGCCAGATAGTTGCTTTTCCCCAATTTCTGCCCAACAGACTGGGGTTCGGCACTTTCGTCCATAAAGTGCTTCAAATGGTGCAGCATTGATACTTGTGTGATAACTGTTATTATAAGAAAATTCTATTAAAGGTAAGTGATCGTCTCAATTACCTCCGAAATCAATTACACAGGCTCTAAGCATATCTTCCATCGTCTGAATTGTTCTTTCGCTTTGTCCGTCTGTTTGAGGATGATAAGCCGTGCTTAGATTTAACTTGGTTCTCATGGCTTTTTGGAAACTTGACCAAAAATGAGACGTAAATCGGCTATCTCTATCAGAAACAATTGATAAAGGTATTCCATGTAATGAAACAATTTCATTTACATATAGTTTAGCTAGCTGTTCCATACTGAAAGTTTCCTTCATTGGTAGGAAATGAGCTGACTTGGTTAGCCTATCTACAATCACCCAGATTGTATCATTGTCTTTCTTTGTTTTGGGTAATTTAGTAACAAAATCCATTGTTATCAATTCCCATTTCCACACTGGCATTTCTAACTGTTGTAGAAATCCTGAGGGTTTCTGGTGTTCAGCTTTGACTTGAGAACAGGTTAAACATTTAGAAACATAGGCTGCTATATCCTTTTTCATTCCTATCCACCAGAAATTCTTTCTTAAATCTTTATACATCTTATCATTTCCTGGATGCATCATGTATTTAGACTTATGGGCTTCTTCTAATATACGATGACGTAGGTTTCCTAATTTAGGTATCCACATTCTCTTTTTATGGAATCTCCAAATTCCATCTGTTCCTTGTTCTAATTCTTTTAGCATACCTTTTAATTTTTCAGTATCTTCCTTGATTACTGATTCTTATGCTTCTCTTATCTGATCATTTAAATCTACTTGCAGATTTAATTTAAGAGAACGTACCCTTTTTGGCTTTTCATGATACTTTCGGCTTAAAGCATCTGCCACTACATTTGCTTTTCCTTCATGATACTGGATATCACAATCATAGTCACTAAGCATCTCCATCCAGCGTCTTTGTCTCATATTCAACTCCTTTTGCTTGAAAACATACCTTAAACTCTTATGATCAGTGAATATGGTAAACTTACTAACATAAATGTAATGTCTCCAAATCTTAAGGGCAAAAATTATAGCTCCTAATTCTAGATCATGTGTCGAATAATTCTCTTCATGATTCTTAAGTTGTCTAGATGCGTAAGCTATAACCTTTTGACGTTGCATTAATACACATCCATAACCTAATTTAGAAGCGTCACAATATATTACAAAATCTTCAGTTCCTTCTGGTAACGCTAATATGGGTGCATGGGTTAATTTTTGCTTAAGGATTCTAAAGGCTTCTTCTTGTTTTAATCCCCATTCAAACTTAACAGATTTACAGGTTAGCTTAGTTAAAGGAATGGCTATCTTAGAAAAATCTTGAATAAATCTTCTATAGTAACCGACCAATCCTAAGAAACTTCTAACCTCGGTTGGTGATTCAGGGGTTTTCCATTTAGTAATTGCCTCGATTTTTGTTGGTTCCACATGAATTCCTTCATGATTGACTAGGTGTCCGAGAAACTGTACCTGTTCTAACCAAAATTCGCACTTTGAAAATTTAGCATAAAGCTTTTCTTTTCTTAATAGACTTAAAAGTGCGTGCAAATGTTTTGCATGATCCTCTTTATTCTTAGAGTAAATGAGAATATCATCTATAAAAACAATTATGAATTTATCCAAATATGGCTTACATATTCAGTTCATCATGTCCATAAATGCTGCTGGGGAATTGGTTAGACCAAATGGCATGACAGTAAATTCATAATGACCATACCTTGTTCTGAATGCGGTCTTAGGAATGTCCTCTTCTTGTACCTTTAATTGATGATATCCTGACCTTAAACCGATTTTAGAGAAAAATCGAGCTCCTTGCAATTGATCGAACAGATCATCGATTCTTGGTAATGGGTATCGGTTCTTAATCGTAACCTTGTTCAATTTACGGTAGTCAATGCACATACGCATTGATCCGTCCTTCTTTTTTAACAAATAGTATCGGCGCTCCCCATGGCGACGAACTTGGTTGTATAAATCCTTTCTCTAATAATTCGTCTAATTGTTTCTTCAGTTCCTGCATTTCTGCGGGTGCCAAACGATAAGGTGCTTTGGCAATCGGTGATGTTCCTGGTATTAAATGGATTCTGAATTCAACTTCTCTGTCCGGTGGTAGTCCTGGTAATTCTTCTGGAAATACATCTAAAAACTGGGATACTACTGGAATATCTTTCAAATCCTTTCCTTTAGTGTTAGTGATTATAGAAATCAAATACACTAATGATCCTTTTCTTATGTAACTTGCAGTTTTCATCACAGAGATGAATTTTGTAGATCTAGTTGGTTTATCTCCTTTAATTGTGATCGTTTTACCTTTTGGTGAATTTACTTGAATTGACTTTTGATCACATAAAATACTGGCTTTATTGGCTATTAACCAATCCATTTCTAAAACGACATCAAATCCTGCCAGATTCATGGGATAAAGGTTTGCAATAAACTTTTGATTTAAAATTTCTATTCTTGCTCCCCGCAAGATTTCAGAAATCCTGATAGTTTCTCCATTAGCTATCTCTACTAAACATTCTTGTGGTAGTTTAGTTAATGATTGATTTAGAAATTTGCAGAATGATGTATTAATAAAACTTTGGTTTGCACCAGAGTAAAATAATACTTTAGCAAAGACATCATTAACTAAAAACGTACCAGCTATGACATCTGGAATCATCTTGGCTTCATCTGCAGTCAGAACAAATGCTCTAGCATTTTTAGTATTCTTGTTGTTTGTAGCTGGAGCTAATTTCGGGCAATTAGGCTTGATATGACCTTGTTCTCCGCAATTGTAACATATCCTGTTGTTAGCTTTCTTCCTGCAGTCTTCTTCCTTGTGTCCCGATATTTTGCAAAAGTTACAGTATATGGAGCATCTTCCTGAATGCTTTCTTTTGCAATTCTTACAGTAAGGTGTAGAGGTAGAACCTGTATTTTTCCCACGATTAAAATTCCCAGAACGAAATTCTTGTGTGAGTTTCTGGGTTAGGTTCCTCCTTTGATCCTCTTCTCGGGTACGGACTAATTCATCTATCAAGGTATTGGCTAACGGCTTCTTCTATGGTTTGAGGTCTAGCTGCCTTGACTACGTGTCTTATCTCCCCGATTAATCCCCAGATGTAACGGGAAATTAATACTGGTTCAGGTGAAGCAAGGTTTGGCACTATCCTAGCATATTCAAAGAATAATTTAGCGTATCCCTTACTATCCACACCAGTTATCCTAAGGTTTAGGAATTTGTTTGCTATCTGTTCCTTCTCATTGGGAGGGCAGAATTTCCTTTCTACCTTGTCCTTAAATTCTTCCCATTCCATATTGTAAGTTCGATCACTTCCTCTTGATTGGAGGATAGTGTTCCACCATTCTAGAGCTGAATTCTTAAATAGATTAGAAGCAAACATTATCTTATCTTCTTCAGTACACTTGCTTATTCTTAAGACTGCCTCAGTCTTCTCTATCCAGCGTAGGGTTGCAATAGCCCCTTCGTTGCCCGAGAATTCCATTGGTTTACAAGACCAGAATTCTTTATAAGAACAACCATAAGGCATGGTTCTTCTTCTTTTGGGAATGGGCACTTGAAGTACGGGTCCATTGTTCACGCTGTTTTCTGGTTCAATTGGTCGCTTACTGCTATGCTTACTTTTATTATTCGCTTCTTGAATCGTTTGAATAATATATGGCATGGCATCTATGATTCCTTGTGCCACTATATGTTGAACGGCACTATTATCCATTTGGTTTCCATTGTTATTGATGCTTGGATTCTCATTAACCACGTTAATGTTACTCTGGTTATCATTATTCAGATTTCCTTGATTTCCTTCGTCGACCATCTGAATTTTAAACATTTACCAATCATTAATAGAATAATTAAATAGTTTAAGTAACAACTACATAATTCACATATTGGTCAAAAACGTCGTGCATTGCGACTTTACTCTTTTTGATATAGTATGTGTCAAATACACACTAAAACAGAAATTAAAAATTACAATACTACTATGCCTCGTTAACCACATAGTGGTCTATACTACAATAGATTTATTAGTATTACACATATATTTTATTTATTATTATTACCAACTTTACCATCTTCTTCATGGATATGGATTTCCCCCGAAATCCATCTGGCGCTCATCGTATTTCCATACGAGTTGCTCTCCTACATACCTCATCCTCTCGCTACTTTCTATGATTTCTTCTCCAAAATTTCGGAGTTCTTGCAAATTCTCTGCACTCATTGGGGGTGCAGGTACTGGTATTGGCTCTGGGTACTGAGGTACTGGATTCTCCTGAGGGTATGGATTCTCCAAAATCTCCCTAATGTATTCATCATTGTCAAAATAGGGATCTAGTGGGTCCAAACCTGGATATGCTGCTAAGTTTGGCAAGGTTTCTTCGTTTAAGTGATAACGTGGCACATAATCCCTAAGATCATTAAACCATGGATCATAATTTGGATCTAGAGGATTAGGGGCTGGTATCCTAGGTATCTCCTCAGGGTTAAAATCATGCATTTCTACCTCCATCGGTTGAGTGGGAATCAAATGTAAGGGTTGGGGGCTACTAGTTGTTCCAGACTTGGATCAGCAGCAGTTGTAGCTAGGATATGGAAATTGGCTAGGCTTCTATTAAGCATATCCTGTGTATGGGCATCTGTCTTTCGCTTAGCGGCTGCTAGAACTCTTTGCTGTTGCAACTTTCGCATTCTTTTCCTACGCGCAAACGCTTCCTTACTGAACCATCCTCTCTTTTTATGAGGGAATGGCTCTTCCGACTGAGCTTTAAAGGCAAACTTCCTGATCAGCAGAATACCCAGAGAGGGCAGGCTGTGAAGAGGTACCTTCACTCCTAGGTGAATCAGACAACTGACGACACATGTCTGAGGGTCCTTGATCACTCATACTTTAAACTAACAAATAGTCAAATAACACAAAACACATAATTACATAAATTATTTCCTAACACAAAATTTAAAATTTAAGTGTCAGCAGAACACTTCTTTGGCTTAGACCAGTGGCTAGGCTCTGATACCACCTTCTGTCGCAACCCCCGATCCCTTATCTGTCCCGGGAACGGGCGGACGCGAACTCAGAATTCTGGTGGTATCAGTTGGTTAATTTGGCAGCGGAAATTACATCAAGACCGTAGTTAGGAAATGTTTATCAGAGTAAAACCACCATATTTGATATTAATAATCACATGGGTAAAACCAAAGTTTCTTATTACAATACGTTTATAGGGATAAACCCTATTTTATTGAATTTAAAACATCGTGTTTTAGATAACTTTTATAGCCACATTTTTCCCAAGCCTTCAGTGCTCTCTAGCTGGCTTTTTACTAATTGGCTGTCACATTGTGTTACCTGAAACGTGTTTTTAAAAAAAAAAACATTTGTCAGTGGAAAATACTGGTGAGTGAATCCCAGTTTAATCAAGAAACATTTTATCAATTAAAACAGTATTGAGAGCGATCACATTGTTTATTTCTACACAATTACTCATTCAGTACTGTCAATCCTGACTGGTGGGTCATATTACACATTGGCTAACTCGTCGTCCAATGGTAACGTGGTGTCGTCCCGACTTACTACTCACAGTGTAGTAAATTTTGTATACAAAACCCCAACATACCGGCAATAATTGAAGAACTACAAAGACTCAATCACCGCTTAATCACATTGTAAAACATTTAAGGTTTTGTAAAACAGTTCACAAAAAGGTTTACAAAAAGAGGATAAACTCACATTGCTATCTTAGACTTCGCGTAAGGGTTTCCTGGGATTAATCTATAATTTATACAAATGTACATAGGTTAGTATAATAACCTTTTGAAAATATTAATGATACCCTCCCCGAGACGGTATTCCAACAACTACGTCGGACAGAACCACGACAGTTGTTACGGAACCCTAAATCAATTGGGCAGCGTATCTAATACGAAACTGGGGTTATAATACTTACAACGGAGCAGAACCTTGCTAATTAGGGGGTATTATACTTGAAAATTATGCCTATAATGTGAGAATTCGAGATACAGAAAAGAAAATGAACGAGTTGAAATGAAATCCGATGGCCTGCTTATATAGTGCTGATATCTGGTCCTCTCGCGGCCTGCCTAAAACAAAGACAGGGCTTATGCGGCCCGCGTCGTAGCCTGGGTAGGGTTTAGGTGATCCGGGTCATCGCCTAGACTCGCCACGATGATGACACGTGTCATCACCGGGCTGCGCCACCTTTTTGATCTCACGCGGCCCGCGTAAACTAACGGGAGGTCTTACGCGGCCCGCCTAGACTTAAAATTTACAGAAATCAGGTTTTAACCTTGATACCGCCCGCGTAAGGGTTGGGGTGGGTCTACGCAGCCCGCCTCAACTTACTAATCAGACTTTTAATTTATTTTTAATGATATACTATATTTCGGGCTCAGTTTTTACCTACGGGGTGTATTTAAAGACATATTGGGGCATTTTAAAATATACTAAGGTGTCGGAAATATTCTAGAGTGCTGTTTTATTGAGGATTGTTACATCCTCCCCACCTTGTTTTAGAGCTCGTCCTCGAGATCTACTGGAATAAGTGCGGATATTTCCTTTGCATTTCATATTCAAGCTCCCATGTATACCCAGGTCCTCTTTTAGAGTCCCACTGCACTTTGACCAGAACTAATCTCTTGTGTTTGAGATTCTTGACTTTCCTGTCTTCAATTTGTAGAGGCCTTTCTACAAACTTGAGTTGTTCATTTACATCTATATCCTTAAGAGGTACTATCAGTGATTCATCAGCTAAACACTTTTTGAGATTAGATACATGAAATACATCATGTATTTCTGCCATTTCCTCTGGTAGTTGTAGCTGATAGGCTACATGTCCTATTCTTTTAATAATCTCAAAAGGTCCAACATACCTGGGACTTAGCTTTCCCTTTTTATGAATCTTACCACTCTTTTCCAAGGAGAGACCTTTAATAATACTTTATCTCCTACTTGGAATTCCAATGGTTTGCGTCGGTTATCAGCATAGCTCTTCTGTCGATCACGTGCTGTTTTCAGTCGTTCATTGACTTGAATAATCTTGTCGGTTGTTTCTTGCACTATCTCAGGGCCAGATAGTTGCTTTTCCCCAATTTCTGCCCAACAGACTGGGGTTCGGCACTTTCGTCCATAAAGTGCTTCAAATGGTGCAGCATTGATACTTGTGTGATAACTGTTATTATAAGAAAATTCTATTAAAGGTAAGTGATCGTCTCAATTACCTCCGAAATCAATTACACAGGCTCTAAGCATATCTTCCATCGTCTGAATTGTTCTTTCGCTTTGTCCGTCTGTTTGAGGATGATAAGCCGTGCTTAGATTTAACTTGGTTCTCATGGCTTTTTGGAAACTTGACCAAAAATGAGACGTAAATCGGCTATCTCTATCAGAAACAATTGATAAAGGTATTCCATGTAATGAAACAATTTCATTTACATATAGTTTAGCTAGCTGTTCCATACTGAAAGTTTCCTTCATTGGTAGGAAATGAGCTGACTTGGTTAGCCTATCTACAATCACCCAGATTGTATCATTGTCTTTCTTTGTTTTGGGTAATTTAGTAACAAAATCCATTGTTATCAATTCCCA
This sequence comes from Helianthus tuberosus, assembly GCA_030545235.1. Lineage (NCBI taxonomy): Eukaryota > Viridiplantae > Streptophyta > Magnoliopsida > Asterales > Asteraceae > Helianthus > Helianthus tuberosus. The sequence goes on along the minus strand of CM060434.1, from coordinate 129,736,673 downwards.
TTTCCACACTGGCATTTCTAACTGTTGTAGAAATCCTGAGGGTTTCTGGTGTTCAGCTTTGACTTGAGAACAGGTTAAACATTTAGAAACATAGGCTGCTATATCCTTTTTCATTCCTATCCACCAGAAATTCTTTCTTAAATCTTTATACATCTTATCATTTCCTGGATGCATCATGTATTTAGACTTATGGGCTTCTTCTAATATACGATGACGTAGGTTTCCTAATTTAGGTATCCACATTCTCTTTTTATGGAATCTCCAAATTCCATCTGTTCCTTGTTCTAATTCTTTTAGCATACCTTTTAATTTTTCAGTATCTTCCTTGATTACTGATTCTTATGCTTCTCTTATCTGATCATTTAAATCTACTTGCAGATTTAATTTAAGAGAACGTACCCTTTTTGGCTTTTCATGATACTTTCGGCTTAAAGCATCTGCCACTACATTTGCTTTTCCTTCATGATACTGGATATCACAATCATAGTCACTAAGCATCTCCATCCAGCGTCTTTGTCTCATATTCAACTCCTTTTGCTTGAAAACATACCTTAAACTCTTATGATCAGTGAATATGGTAAACTTACTAACATAAATGTAATGTCTCCAAATCTTAAGGGCAAAAATTATAGCTCCTAATTCTAGATCATGTGTCGAATAATTCTCTTCATGATTCTTAAGTTGTCTAGATGCGTAAGCTATAACCTTTTGACGTTGCATTAATACACATCCATAACCTAATTTAGAAGCGTCACAATATATTACAAAATCTTCAGTTCCTTCTGGTAACGCTAATATGGGTGCATGGGTTAATTTTTGCTTAAGGATTCTAAAGGCTTCTTCTTGTTTTAATCCCCATTCAAACTTAACAGATTTACAGGTTAGCTTAGTTAAAGGAATGGCTATCTTAGAAAAATCTTGAATAAATCTTCTATAGTAACCGGCCAATCCTAAGAAACTTCTAACCTCGGTTGGTGATTCAGGGGTTTTCCATTTAGTAATTGCCTCGATTTTTGTTGGTTCCACATGAATTCCTTCATGATTGACTAGGTGTCCGAGAAACTGTACCTGTTCTAACCAAAATTCGCACTTTGAAAATTTAGCATAAAGCTTTTCTTTTCTTAATAGACTTAAAAGTGCGTGCAAATGTTTTGCATGATCCTCTTTATTCTTAGAGTAAATGAGAATATCATCTATAAAAACAATTATGAATTTATCCAAATATGGCTTACATATTCAGTTCATCATGTCCATAAATGCTGCTGGGGAATTGGTTAGACCAAATGGCATGACAGTAAATTCATAATGACCATACCTTGTTCTGAATGCGGTCTTAGGAATGTCCTCTTCTTGTACCTTTAATTGATGATATTCTGACCTTAAACCGATTTTAGAGAAAAATCGAGCTCCTTGCAATTGATCGAACAGATCATCGATTCTTGGTAATGGGTATCGGTTCTTAATCGTAACCTTGTTCAATTTACGGTAGTCAATGCACATACGCATTGATCCGTCCTTCTTTTTTAACAAATAGTATCGGCGCTCCCCATGGCGACGAACTTGGTTGTATAAATCCTTTCTCTAATAATTCGTCTAATTGTTTCTTCAGTTCCTGCATTTCTGCGGGTGCCAAACGATAAGGTGCTTTGGCAATCGGTGATGTTCCTGGTATTAAATGGATTCTGAATTCAACTTCTCTGTCCGGTGGTAGTCCTGGTAATTCTTCTGGAAATACATCTAAAAACTGGGATACTACTGGAATATCTTTCAAATCCTTTCCTTTAGTGTTAGTGATTATAGAAATCAAATACACTAATGATCCTTTTCTTATGTAACTTGCAGTTTTCATCACAGAGATGAATTTTGTAGATCTAGTTGGTTTATCTCCTTTAATTGTGATCGTTTTACCTTTTGGTGAATTTACTTGAATTGACTTTTGATCACATAAAATACTGGCTTTATTGGCTATTAACCAATCCATTTCTAAAACGACATCAAATCCTGCCAGATTCATGGGATAAAGGTTTGCAATAAACTTTTGATTTAAAATTTCTATTCTTGCTCCCCGCAAGATTTCAGAAATCCTGATAGTTTCTCCATTAGCTATCTCTACTAAACATTCTTGTGGTAGTTTAGTTAATGATTGATTTAGAAATTTGCAGAATGATGTATTAATAAAACTTTGGTTTGCACCAGAGTAAAATAATACTTTAGCAAAGACATCATTAACTAAAAACGTACCAGCTATGACATCTGGAATCATCTTGGCTTCATCTGCAGTCAGAACAAATGCTCTAGCATTTTTAGTATTCTTGTTGTTTGTAGCTGGAGCTAATTTCGGGCAATTAGGCTTGATATGACCTTGTTCTCCGCAATTGTAACATATCCTGTTGTTAGCTTTCTTCCTGCAGTCTTCTTCCTTGTGTCCCGATATTTTGCAAAAGTTACAGTATATGGAGCATCTTCCTGAATGCTTTCTTTTGCAATTCTTACAGTAAGGTGTAGAGGTAGAACCTGTATTTTTCCCACGATTAAAATTCCCAGAACGAAATTCTTGTGTGAGTTTCTGGGTTAGGTTCCTCCTTTGATCCTCTTCTCGGGTACGGACTAATTCATCTATCAAGGTATTGGCTAACGGCTTCTTCTATGGTTTGAGGTCTAGCTGCCTTGACTACGTGTCTTATCTCCCCGATTAATCCCCAGATGTAACGGGAAATTAATACTGGTTCAGGTGAAGCAAGGTTTGGCACTATCCTAGCATATTCAAAGAATAATTTAGCGTATCCCTTACTATCCACACCAGTTATCCTAAGGTTTAGGAATTTGTTTGCTATCTGTTCCTTCTCATTGGGAGGGCAGAATTTCCTTTCTACCTTGTCCTTAAATTCTTCCCATTCCATATTGTAAGTTCGATCACTTCCTCTTGATTGGAGGATAGTGTTCCACCATTCTAGAGCTGAATTCTTAAATAGATTAGAAGCAAACATTATCTTATCTTCTTCAGTACACTTGCTTATTCTTAAGACTGCCTCAGTCTTCTCTATCCAGCGTAGGGTTGCAATAGCCCCTTCGTTGCCCGAGAATTCCATTGGTTTACAAGACCAGAATTCTTTATAAGAACAACCATAAGGCATGGTTCTTCTTCTTTTGGGAATGGGCACTTGAAGTACGGGTCCATTGTTCACGCTGTTTTCTGGTTCAATTGGTCGCTTACTGCTATGCTTACTTTTATTATTCGCTTCTTGAATCGTTTGAATAATATATGGCATGGCATCTATGATTCCTTGTGCCACTATATGTTGAACGGCACTATTATCCATTTGGTTTCCATTGTTATTGATGCTTGGATTCTCATTAACCACGTTAATGTTACTCTGGTTATCATTATTCAGATTTCCTTGATTTCCTTCGTCGACCATCTGAATTTTAAACATTTACCAATCATTAATAGAATAATTAAATAGTTTAAGTAACAACTACATAATTCACATATTGGTCAAAAACGTCGTGCATTGCGACTTTACTCTTTTTGATATAGTATGTGTCAAATACACACTAAAACAGAAATTAAAAATTACAATACTACTATGCCTCGTTAACCACATAGTGGTCTATACTACAATAGATTTATTAGTATTACACATATATTTTATTTATTATTATTATTACCAACTTTACCATCTTCTTCATGGATATGGATTTCCCCCGAAATCCATCTGGCGCTCATCGTATTTCCATACGAGTTGCTCTCCTACATACCTCATCCTCTCGCTACTTTCTATGATTTCTTCTCCAAAATTTCGGAGTTCTTGCAAATTCTCTGCACTCATTGGGGGTGCAGGTACTGGTATTGGCTCTGGGTACTGAGGTACTGGATTCTCCTGAGGGTATGGATTCTCCAAAATCTCCCTAATGTATTCATCATTGTCAAAATAGGGATCTAGTGGGTCCAAACCTGGATATGCTGCTAAGTTTGGCAAGGTTTCTTCGTTTAAGTGATAACGTGGCACATAATCCCTAAGATCATTAAACCATGGATCATAATTTGGATCTAGAGGATTAGGGGCTGGTATCCTAGGTATCTCCTCAGGGTTAAAATCATGCATTTCTACCTCCATCGGTTGAGTGGGAATCAAATGTAAGGGTTGGGGGCTACTAGTTGTTCCAGACTTGGATCAGCAGCAGTTGTAGCTAGGATATGGAAATTGGCTAGGCTTCTATTAAGCATATCCTGTGTATGGGCATCTGTCTTTCGCTTAGCGGCTGCTAGAACTCTTTGCTGTTGCAACTTTCGCATTCTTTTCCTACGCGCAAACGCTTCCTTACTGAACCATCCTCTCTTTTTATGAGGGAATGGCTCTTCCGACTGAGCTTTAAAGGCAAACTTCCTGATCAGCAGAATACCCAGAGAGGGCAGGCTGTGAAGAGGTACCTTCACTCCTAGGTGAATCAGACAACTGACGACACATGTCTGAGGGTCCTTGATCACTCATACTTTAAACTAACAAATAGTCAAATAACACAAAACACATAATTACATAAATTATTTCCTAACACAAAATTTAAAATTTAAGTGTCAGCAGAACACTTCTTTGGCTTAGACCAGTGGCTAGGCTCTGATACCACCTTCTGTCGCAACCCCCGATCCCTTATCTGTCCCGGGAACGGGCGGACGCGAACTCAGAATTCTGGTGGTATCAGTTGGTTAATTTGGCAGCGGAAATTACATCAAGACCGTAGTTAGGAAATGTTTATCAGAGTAAAACCACCATATTTGATATTAATAATCACATGGGTAAAACCAAAGTTTCTTATTACAATACGTTTATAGGGATAAACCCTATTTTATTGAATTTAAAACATCGTGTTTTAGATAACTTTTATAGCCACATTTTTCCCAAGCCTTCAGTGCTCTCTAGCTGGCTTTTTACTAATTGGCTGTCACATTGTGTTACCTGAAACGTGTTTTTAAAAAAAAAAACATTTGTCAGTGGAAAATACTGGTGAGTGAATCCCAGTTTAATCAAGAAACATTTTATCAATTAAAACAGTATTGAGAGCGATCACATTGTTTATTTCTACACAATTACTCATTCAGTACTGTCAATCCTGACTGGTGGGTCATATTACACATTGGCTAACTCGTCGTCCAATGGTAACGTGGTGTCGTCCCGACTTACTACTCACAGTGTAGTAAATTTTGTATACAAAACCCCAACATACCGGCAATAATTGAAGAACTACAAAGACTCAATCACCGCTTAATCACATTGTAAAACATTTAAGGTTTTGTAAAACAGTTCACAAAAAGGTTTACAAAAAGAGGATAAACTCACATTGCTATCTTAGACTTCGCGTAAGGGTTTCCTGGGATTAATCTATAATTTATACAAATGTACATAGGTTAGTATAATAACCCTTTGAAAATATTAATGATACCCTCCCCGAGACGGTATTCCAACAACTACGTCGGACAGAACCACGACAGTTGTTACGGAACCCTAAATCAATTGGGCAGCGTATCTAATACGAAACTGGGGTTATAATACTTACAACGGAGCAGAACCTTGCTAATTAGGGGGTATTATACTTGAAAATTATGCCTATAATGTGAGAATTCGAGATACAGAAAAGAAAATGAACGAGTTGAAATGAAATCCGATGGCCTGCTTATATAGTGCTGATATCTGGTCCTCTCGCGGCCTGCCTAAAACAAAGACAGTGCTTATGCGGCCCGCGTCGTAGCCTGGGTAGGGTTTAGGTGATCCGGGTCATCGCCTAGACTCGCCACGATGATGACACGTGTCATCACCGGGCTGCGCCACCTTTTTGATCTCACGCGGCCCGCGTAAACTAACGGGAGGTCTTACGCGGCCCGCCTAGACTTAAAATTTACAGAAATCAGGTTTTAACCTTGATACCGCCCGCGTAAGGGTTGGGGTGGGTCTACGCAGCCCGCCTCAACTTACTAATCAGACTTTTAATTTATTTTTAATGATATACTATATTTCGGGCTCAGTTTTTACCTACGGGGTGTATTTAAAGACATATTGGGGCATTTTAAAATATACTAAGGTGTCGGAAATATTCTAGAGTGCTGTTTTATTGAGGATTGTTACATCCTCCCCACCTTGTTTTAGAGCTCGTCCTCGAGATCTACTGGAATAAGTGCGGATATTTCCTTTGCATTTCATATTCAAGCTCCCATGTATACCCAGGTCCTCTTTTAGAGTCCCACTGCACTTTGACCAGAACTAATCTCTTGTGTTTGAGATTCTTGACTTTCCTGTCTTCAATTTGTAGAGGCCTTTCTACAAACTTGAGTTGTTCATTTACATCTATATCCTTAAGAGGTACTATCAGTGATTCATCAGCTAAACACTTTTTGAGATTAGATACATGAAATACATCATGTATTTCTGCCATTTCCTCTGGTAGTTGTAGCTGATAGGCTACATGTCCTATTCTTTTAATAATCTCAAAAGGTCCAACATACCTGGGACTTAGCTTTCCCTTTTTATGAATCTTACCACTCTTTTCCAAGGAGAGACCTTTAATAATACTTTATCTCCTACTTGGAATTCCAATGGTTTGCGTCGGTTATCAGCATAGCTCTTCTGTCGATCACGTGCTGTTTTCAGTCGTTCCTTGACTTGAATAATCTTGTCGGTTGTTTCTTGCACTATCTCAGGGCCAGATAGTTGCTTTTCCCCAATTTCTGCCCAACAGACTGGGGTTCGGCACTTTCGTCCATAAAGTGCTTCAAATGGTGCAGCATTGATACTTGTGTGATAACTGTTATTATAAGAAAATTCTATTAAAGGTAAGTGATCGTCTCAATTACCTCCGAAATCAATTACACAGGCTCTAAGCATATCTTCCATCGTCTGAATTGTTCTTTCGCTTTGTCCGTCTGTTTGAGGATGATAAGCCGTGCTTAGATTTAACTTGGTTCTCATGGCTTTTTGGAAACTTGACCAAAAATGAGACGTAAATCGGCTATCTCTATCAGAAACAATTGATAAAGGTATTCCATGTAATGAAACAATTTCATTTACATATAGTTTAGCTAGCTGTTCCATACTGAAAGTTTCCTTCATTGGTAGGAAATGAGCTGACTTGGTTAGCCTATCTACAATCACCCAGATTGTATCATTGTCTTTCTTTGTTTTGGGTAATTTAGTAACAAAATCCATTGTTATCAATTCCCATTTCCACACTGGCATTTCTAACTGTTGTAGAAATCCTGAGGGTTTCTGGTGTTCAGCTTTGACTTGATATTTCGGGCTCGGTTTTTACCTACGGGGTGCATTTAAAGACATATTGGGGCATTTTAAAATATACTAAGGTGTCGGAAATATTCGAGAGTGTTGTTTTATTGACGATTGTTACATAGTTAGTCACTTTATATAAGTCAGTGAATGTGTCTGTAATTCATTTGCTAATTCTAGTAAATGAATTATCATTTGAACTTTCAGTTCACGTATTTCAGTTTGAGAATCAAGATGATAGAATGATAATTCATTACAACTTACATAACTTTCCACATCAGTCTTTAACGCTCCCAACACCTCTCCGTGAACGTCAAAAGGAGTTCTAAACAGGGGTTGTGAGTGAAAGTGTGGACGTAAAATAAGGGTTAAGAGTGGATCTTAATGCAACTTAGATGAACCAATAAAACCCTCCGTTTAGAGGGAGGCCTTTAAGATATTTCAACCCACTCCATCTAACCTGCCTTAGAGGATGATAATTGAAGGTGGTCGATCTGTTCCGTTTTATTTGTTTTTGTTGAAAAAGAAAAGAGCATAGTATGCATGGGTGTAGCTTTGTGGGGGCGGGAGGGGGCGACTGACCCCCCCTCCCCCGAACTTTTTGCTTAGTAGTGGAGAGTATGTAGTTTTCGTATAGAAATTTTTAGGTATATACGTTTTTGACCCCTCGGTTTTATAGAATTTTTGGTATATACGTTTTCTACCCCCATCAAAAATCTTAAGCTTCGCCACTGATAGTATGTGGCATTCCTGAGCTTGCATACTTTAGTAACCGGTTTATTAATTCATCTACAAATTCACATATTTTAGTATACCCTTAATCCATATTTTTTAAACTAACAATTTAATCTATTTATAATTTTACACTATTGTTCATTTCAAAATATAAACTCTCAACCTCTTGAGAAAGGACATTATTTTATACAGTGCCGTTCCTACGTTTTCGGAGGCCCTAATCAAACTACGTAGTGGTGGCCCTTTTGCAAAATTATCATTTTCAACATATTTAGTAACAAAACCCTCCTCCTTTATCCGGGATTGGGACCGACAATTATAAACTAAAAAGTTTATAATTCGCATAGTTAAAATTTTTTTGAAAGTAATATGTTTTCTATAATTATAGTATATCTTTAAATAAAATCTACTTTTCTAGCTTTAACCGAGGCAAATTGTTTGATGAAATTATCGTAATTAGCCCTAATTCAACAACTTAAAATAATCAAATAAGCCCTAAAGGCCTAAATAACAAACTGAAATCAGCAAATTAGCCCTAATTCAACAACTTAAAATCATCAAATTAGCCCTAATTCAACAACTTAAAATCAGCAACTAATGAAATAAGCATAATCCCTAAACAAGAGATTCAAATCGGCAAATACACCCTAGTTCCCTATTCAACAAATGAGGATGTGAATGTCTAACCTGAGTGAGAGCCACAAGATTAAATCGCCAACCATAAAATCATAAAACTAAGCAAAACTAACCTTGCGATGCAGAATCCTGATGCCATGATTATTGCTTGTCTGATACTTTGATTGCTCATTGCTCAGTTCCATATCGTAAACTCAAACGACACTGCAGAGAAGGTCTCTGGTATATCGCCGCTTTGGCTTCTGCACCCACCGCTGCACGTGCTTTCAAACGTCTTTCAGTGCCATTGGGTTATTAGGTTTATGTAATGTTAACAGATGAGAGATTTGGGCCTGATCTATTAGAAAATTGGTGGCCCTTCAAATTTGGTGGCCCTAGGCTTGGGCCTAGGTTCATATACCCATAGGGCCGGCTCTCTGATTTTATACACCAATATACCACTAAATCAAAGGCCTTTAGCATACCTTAACCTATCTAGCCCTATCTTCAGGGTCACTTTTAAAGTTGAACGATAAACTAATCTATTTCGAAATTTGAACTTGAAACCTCACCATTTAGGACTTAGCTAGGATGACCTGCACCTTAACAAACCCTTTCCTATCTAACCTGAGAAAATTGGTCTAATCTAATGCAATTTTTTGATGCTAACTTCTTTCTAACCTCCAATATAATTTGACTCTCAAAATTAGGTTATATCGGTCATTCACGTTCTAGATGTAAATGCATTGCTTAAATCACACATATTATTTTTATGTAAACTTTTGATTCAAGTTTGATTAAATTCTTTCTGGTTTGAGTTGAATGTTTAGATGATGTCATGAGATGTAATAATATCTCGTTTTTGAATAAAATCTAATCCAAAATGATTCAGCTAGCGTTAGTCTTGCGACCAGCCGCCATGTCCAAACAAAGTCGTTTGACCACCATACCCTATTGCATTAACTCATCCTCTATGATGACACCCCTTTTACTATATATATATTATTATACACAATAATAACAAACAAAATAATCCAACATGAATTACCTGTTGCATCCTGAGTTCTCCACCAGCTCCCCGGAGTACTCCTCCGATCCCCACCTCCTCCCCTTCAACGAAAGTGACTCACAAGAGATGCTTCTGTTCGGAGTAATCTCTGATGCCCAACCACCCCCCCACATTAAACAAGAAGTATATCATCATGAGTGTTTAGAGTCAGAAAAAGAGTGCAGCTACAGAGGCGTGAGGCGGCGTCCATGGGGGAAGTATGCGGCTGAGATACGTGACTCGACTCGTAACGGCGTTAGAGTATGGCTTGGAACATTTGACACGGCGGAGGAAGCCGCTCTAGCGTATGATCAGGCGGCTTTTGCTCTCCGTGGCTCAGCCGCGGTCCTTAACTACCCGGCCGAGGTTGCGTATGAATCGTTAATGAAGATGGGATACAAGTATGAGGAAGGGAGTTCGCCGATTTTGGCGTTAAAGAGGAAACACAGCTTGAAGAGGAAATCAATGATGAAGAAGAAAAAGAAAGAGAAAGAGAAAGAGAAAGAGGGTAAGGTGAAAAATGTTGTTGTTTTGGAGGATTTGGGAGGGGAGTATTTGGAAGAGTTATTAGGGTTATCTGAGAGCTGTAGTAGCAGTAGTTGTTCTAGCTGGTAATATTAAATTAAGCAAGCAAGTTTGTCATTTTTGACTTTATTACACAAATCTTTGGAAGAAGTTATGGAAGAATGTGGATGTAGAGAGGTGAAATGATGTAAATTAGAAGATCAATTGTTTAGCTTAAGAGTTCATTGTGGACATATATAACTTGGTTAATATTTCAGTGTATTTTTATAAACTTCAATAATACATATTTATTCAGATAAAATTTTCTGTTAATCAAAACAACACATTTATTAAATTAAGTACCAGATTATGATCGATCAGATCCATCCAGTATTTTCTAAGTCTCGTATCAACAACTTTCGAACTATCAATTTGATAGGTTGTAACGAAAGTTATGGCAAATAGACTAAAAAAAGTGATGGGTTCATTGGTTAGTGACGTGCAAACCGCCTATATTGAGGGATGAAGCATTCTAGAAGGTCCTTTGATTGTTAACGAACTAATTTCCTGAGCAAAAAATAGCAAAAGAAAAATGATGCTATTTAAGGTCGATTTTGAGAAGGCTTTTGACTCTTTAAGTTGGGAGTTTCTAGATTCGATCTTGTCTCAAATGGGATTTCCGGCTCTATGGAGGAAATGGGTGATGGGAATTTTAAAGACGGCTAGAACATCAATCTTGGTAAACAGGTCGCCAACTTTGGAATTCAACATCCAAAGGGGGTCCGACAAGGTGACCCCTTATCTCCACTTCTTTTCATTTTGGCAATGGAGGAGTTACACATAGCTACGGAAAGTGCGGTTGAGTCGGGTATCATAAAAGGGGTTAAAACACTCGGTTTGGGTCCAACAATCTCACATCTACTATATGTGGATGACGTATTATTTGTAGGCGAATGGAGCGACTCAAATTTTCATAATCTTGCTAGACTTTTGAGATGTTTTCATCTTTCATCGGGCCTAAAGGTGAACTTCTCGAAAAGCAAATTGTTTGGTGTTGTGGTGGGAAATGAAGATATCACACGAATGGCATCATCCTTGATTGTGAAAAGGGTTCACTACCGTTTACCTACCTAGGTCTACCGATGGGTTCTAATATGGGTTTGGTAAAAAATTGGAAACCCGTCATTGAAAGGTTTGAAAACAAACTCTCCATATGGAAGGCTAGGACACTTTCTTTTGGCTGAAGGACAACACTAATCAAGGCAGTACTAGGTAACCTCACTATATATTATTTCTCATTATTTAATGCACCAATACATGTTATTAAATATTTGGAGAAAATTAGACGTAAATTTCTATGGGGGGTTGCCTTGATAAAAACAAGGTTAGTTGGGTACCTGGGTATAACGTTGTGGCACCAAAAGCGAATGGAGGATTGGGGATTGGCAGCCTAGCATCAATAAACAAGGCATTGATGGTGATGTGGATCGTGAAATTTAAAAATGAAAGTACCCACCTTTGGACTAAAGTTATAATGGCAATACATAGTAGGATTCGAAGCTATCCCACTATACCGTTAATGAGTTCGATAAGTGGTGTGTGGAAAAATATTGTCAACTTGGGGAGGCGGTCGGACCTTACACCAACACAACTACAAAATAGGTTGGAGGTGCAATTGGGCTGTGGAGACAAAACTTTTTTTTGGTTAGAAAGGTGGGTGGGCGACATGTCGCTACGGGAACGCTTCCATAACCTATTTACCTTGGCAACAAATAAATATTGCATGGTTTGTAACATATGTGCCTCTGCGACCATCAAAAAAAATACCAAATCAATGAAATATTGTGTTTCGTACTTGGGATTTTTAAAAATATGTGTATCGTTGGCACATATCAATTCTTGTTCGATTTCGAGCTTTAAATCGCTTTCTAGAAGGTTATACGCGAACTGATGCGTAAATATAACCAGTTTAATGAAACAAACACTCCGGAACAGTGACATAGGCTTAACATACCTTAAATAACCTTTAAATAACTTAGAAATAAGTTTTAAAGGGTTTGGTGTGTGGAAATCAAGTTTATTCGCTTATAGGGACTAATTTCGACAAACTGCGAAAGTATGCCGATTCGTACTGTAACGAACATTCCGGAACTTGATCACAAGTTAAATATGCCCTAAATATCCTTTACATAGTTTAGAAATAGGCTTTGAGGTGTTTAGTGCGTAAAAATAAACTTTTTGATCAATAGGGACTAAAAGCGTCAAAAAGTGCATAAGTTTGCATTTTCGCGCATATCTTACGTTCTGAGTATAACCGGACATCCAAAAATTTATGTAATCATTAAAATATTCTATTTTAGTGATTGGAATGATAAAATTCCATTCGTCGCGTAATTTGGATCGTTTTTCGCGTCCATTCGTGTTTCGTCGTAATTAACCGAACAACGCAATCGTACAGCCAAACGAACCGACATCCGAGATATTTTTGAGCATGTTTCATGTTCCCTATGCTTTAACTTCATTTTGGAGCCTTGAAATGAGGTTAACGGGCCTTAAACGTGTCAAAATGGGCCTAAATAACATGCAGGGACTGAAACTGCAATTTTTGAAACTTTGGCTGATCTGGTCAGCTAGGCGGGCCGCGTAAGACCTTAGGGTTTGGCTACGCGGGGCGCGTAAACCCCCCAGATTAGCAGATTGTTGTTTACAGCTTGTTCCAGCTGTTCCTTGGGTTTGCAAATGGTTTTAAGCATTCTAGGGGCTTGATTTGGGTGCCATGGTATTCCAAATCAGTGGGTGCACTTGTACGGTCCAGATTGAAGCACGGTTTACGAGGAACGATCCTAACGGTTGTGGATTTCCTATAAATACCCAACCCCAATTCACTTGTTCCTCACAAAATCTGATTCAAATGCTCTAAGTTGGGGTTTAGCACTTCATACCTGAGCAATTTGAATCAAGATTTCCTTGCTTGGACCCTTTGTAAGTATTCTTTCGTGCGTTTATGCGTTTTTAGCATGAAAGTCAAACAGTGTTTGACTTTCTGCTTTGACCAGTCTTTGGTCAACACGAAGTTCGTTTGAATTTCGTAACGTGAGTGTAATCACGATGGTCATAGTCCTTTTTGACTATACCTACTGATTACCACGTTATTTAGGCTTAGTGAGGAGTCATAGTTTCGGTCAAAATACGCGTTTATGCGTATTTTGCAACCAAACTATTCTTGGGTATCAAAACCGTTTGTTTTGATATCAAACTTGTTTTCAAACCTTGTTAAACATGTTTTAACATGTTTAACTCGTCACTTTTAGATTAGTGCTTGTATAGGGTCGTTAGATAAGCGGTCTAAACAACCGCTTAGACTTTCGAACCCGACCCGTTTGGTTGATCTTTAGGATCCGACCAAGCATGTTTAGTGACCATAGTTGTATAGAGAATAACCTTCCGAGGTTATACCTTATGGTCACTACGTTTAGTTAGTTGTATGATAGGTAATTTATATGCCTTAGGAAAATGACCAAAATGCCTTTTTTACGCATAAATTCATTTTAAGCATATGTAACATAAATTTTGGCATCTAAAACTGATTAGGCAACATTATTGGACATGTTAAGGCATATAATACTTATCATAGGACTAGCTAGGCGGTCCGAACGCGTTTTACGCGAACGACGCGTTAAAGTGGCGTAAGCTAACTGAATGAGTCGTAATGGGTCGTAAGCACTTAGGATAGGTTCCGTTTTAGTATGTAGGCTTTGTTAAACCATATCATATGAGTTCCAATACTCATTTGGTTTACGAAACCTCATTCTATTCGATCTCCCGTTTTAGGTCCGGTTATTAATGTAGTTACATATATTAGGTGCCGTTTGATTCCGTGATCCCTCTAGCTTTGCTTGGTTGTTATTCAAGACTTCTAGGCTATCTCAAGTGAGTACATAGTTCCCCTCTTTTACCGTTTTAAACCGTTTTGGGGTGATTCATATGTGCCAAAAGTTTTCGAGTCTTTTAACCAAATGTATGGTTTATATTACTATTTGATCCATGTGAACCGTTTGGAACTGTTTGATTATGTGAACCGTTTGTAACTGTTTGATTTATGCGAACCGTTTGTAACTCTTTGATCATGTGAACCATTTGGTACTAGTTGAATCGTTGGGTTAGGGAAGTGATTAGGTAACGGGGCGGGTGTAATGTGTTAAAAGCATGGTGAATACGCCGCTGGTACTTCCTATATATAAGTGCTTTTAACACATTATAAATCGTTGCGTTATCTAGATCACTTGGGCAAAGGTTATCAAAATGAAGTTATATTACAAGGTTTTTCTAACAATATAAACCATTCGAGTTTTATTTCGAAAACGATTTACAATCTGGGTTTACTTAAACAAATGTTTTGAGTTAAGATTCGTGGCATCGAGGTTTTATAATCTATAATTAATCTGCTTTGACTTGTTTATTTCAATTTTCAATATAAATATTTTACAAAAACTTGGTTTTCTAAATATCAATTAACAAAGTTATTTGAATTATTTCAAAATGAAAACGAGCCATGAATCCGACACTCACATAAAACCTATGTACTCGCCGGCATTTTTATGCTGACGTATTTTCACATAGGTTTCAGGTACCATAGTTAATGATGTTTGATGATGATATTGGTGCATGCTCACATAGGAATGGACGAGGCCTTAGTGACTTAATAACAATGATAGTCTATTTGTTCATGTTTTGTTTCTAATTTCAATGCAATGTAATACATTTAATTCAATAAAATAGAACTTCAATCCATGTGTTATGAAAAATGATTCTGTTACGACACTCCCCGACGTTTCCGCCGCGGTTTGTTGTTTTAACGCGGTCGGGGTGTGACAGAAAAGTTGGTATCAGAGCTCATGGTTATAGGGAATTAGGTTATTAGTAATGCTTTGACCTAGACTATAACCTTCCTAGGACCCTAACGCGAGTTTACTTGCGTTTAGTCATAAAACAATACCGTCACTTATCCTTAGGTGGCAACCACAACAAGAACACAAATTTCGAATCTGCTTTGAAAACTAATCATCTGTTCTAGGATGATTTATTATAAGGTTTTGAACCTTCAAAGTTTTCAAAATCTCCTCAAAGTTTGGGTCTTATTAATGTGAACACGTGCAATCCGAAAGGGTGGATGCCTGTATCCTGAGTTTTCTGTCTAAGGCTAGAGTGTTCGTACATATCCACATACTCGCACCAGTCACTCTTACCTGGGAACTCTTGGGATGAGTGTCCACTTATAGGCTAAAGCATGTCTTCGCGATACATCATGAGGACCTATTTACTTTGATTCAGCTTTTGCATGTCATTTGTTTGCTTCGTGGTTCGAACAAATGACCATCACCCATGCTTTTTGGTCGGTAATTGTAACATCCTATTCTTACCCATTGCCATTTCATTTGTTTTCTCTCATGCTTCCTCTTTTAGAATGCCTCCTCGACGTGACAATCAGATACCTAATGAAGAACTGGTAGCTATCATTACGCAGCAAATGGCTGCGGCAATCCCAAACATCATTGCTCAATGTAACCAAGCCCTCAATAACAACAATAATGCTCCCTGTAACTTCAAGACATTCAACTCTGCCAAGCCATCAAAATTTTCTGGGTCTCAAGGAGCGACTGCACTTCTGCAATGGTTCGAGAGTCTAGAGAGCACCTTCAGACATGTCCAGTGTCCAAACGAGTGAAAGGTAGAATTCGCATCTAGTGTCTTTGAGAAACGAGCTTTAACATGGTGGAATGGTGTGATGAGGGATAGGGGTGCCGAGGTAGCACTGGCTCAAACATGGGAAGAGCTTCGAGCTCTGATGATGAGGGAATTCTGTCCTCGCCATGAGATTAGGGCATTGGAAAGGGAATTCGACGATCTTAAGCAAGATAGCGGTAAGCATCGAGCCTACACGGACCGTTATGAGGAGTTAAGTCTGTTATGCCTGAACATGGTTACGCCTTTGGATAAGGCAATCGAAAAGTATATTGATGGCCTCCCTGACTCAGTACAAGACATTGTTACTGGTAGCAACCCCACTACAGTTAGACAGGCCATTGAACTATCCGCTACCTTGACTGAATCTCAGATCAGGAAAGGTAAACTTTTCTGAAAAGGTGATAAGAAACCGATCGAGGAATCGAAACCAAAGGATGACCAGACTGAATCCTCCAGGAAGTCCAAGAAGTGAAAGGCCTCTCAGAACTTCGCCGTGGTTGCTCACAATGATCAAGCTGTCCCCAACCAACCAGCTCAACCCCCTGCTAGGAAGCCATACAACGGAACTGCACCCTTGTGCAACCAATGTAGCCTTCATCATCATGCTAGTGTGAAGTGCCGCAAGTGCCAAATTTGTGGACTTATAGGGCATACAGCAAGGGTTTGCCCAGCTGCAGCTGCACCAAATCAAGTTGGCAACAATCCTGCTCAAGCTCGCAACAATCCTGCTCAAGCTCGTTTTCCACCGGGGTCTTGCTACAACTGTGGCGAGATGGGCCATTTCCAAAAGAATTTCCCAAAGCTTGCTATTGCAAATCCAGCGCAGGGATGAGCATTTGACCAACTGGAAGACAAGGCTGTTTAGAAATAATCAAGCTTTATGTATTATTTTCTTTTGTTGTCAAGGTCTATGAAACAGTTGTTGTTGTTGTTGTTTATAAATAAATATTTTATTTACATTGCAATGTATTTATGTGGTTGGTAACAACCCTCGGTAAAATCAACACCCTCATAATATTTCCGACACCTTAGTATATTGTAAAAAGTCCCAATATGTCTTATATTACACCTCGTATGTGAAAACCGAACCCGAAATACGTTATAATTTATAAAATAAATTAAAAACAAGAAATATTAAGTTGAGGCGGGCCGCGTAGACCCACCCCAACCTTTCACGCGGGCGGTATCAGGGCTAAACCTGATATCGTTGATTCCTTTAGTTAACGCGGGCCGCGTTAGAGTCCTTTTAAGTGTACGCGGGCCGCGTGAGATCAAATTAGTGGAAGCACCCCAGGCCGACACGTGTCATCATCGTGTCGAGCCTAGTAGATGACCCGGATAAGCTATTCTGTTGACCAGGGTTGACGCGGGCCGTGTAACCCTGGCCTGTGCTTTACGCGGGCCGCGTGGAGACCAAGTTCAGCAACTATAAATAGAGGGCATCAGATCTCAGTCGAACTCGCTCACATTTCTATTCTCAAATCTCAATTTCTGTAGAAGAGATATTATAGTCGGGTATTATACCCCTAATTAGCGAGGTTCTGCTCCGTTGTAAGTATTATAACCCCAGTTTCGTAATAGTTATGCTGCCCGATTGATTTAGGGTTCCGTAACAACTGTCGTGGTTCTGCCCGACGTAGTTGTTGGAATGCCGTCTCGGGGAGGGTATCATTAATAATTTCAAAGGGTTATGATACTAACTAATGTACATTTGTATAAATTATAGATTATATCCAGGAAATCCTTAAGCGAAGTCTAACAGCAATGTGAGTTTATCCTCTTTTTGTTAAACTTTTTGGTAATGTTTTACCAAGCCTTAAATGTTTTACTATGAAAATTAGCAGTGATTGAGTCTTCGTAGTTCTTCAATTACTGCCGGTATGTTGGGGTTTTGTATACAAAATGTACTACACTGTGAGTAGTAAGTCGAGGATGACAATACGTTACCATTGGACAATGAGTTAGCCAATGGGTAATATGACCCACAAGTCAGGGTTGACAGTACTAATGGAATAATTGTATAGACATAAACAATGTGATCGCTCTCAATACTGTTCACTGTGACTTTTTATTTAAACTTGATTAAACTGGGATTCACTCACCAGTATTTCCGACTGACAAATATTTTTAAAACACGTTTCAGGTAACCCAATGTGACAGCCAATTAGTAAAAAGCCAGCTGGAGAGCACTGAAGGCTTGGGAAAATGTGGCTATAAAAGTTACCAAATAAACGGTGTTTTAAATTTAAATAAAATAGGGTTTATCCCTATAAATGTATTGTAATAAGAAACTTGGGTTTTACCCATGTGATTATTAATATTAAAAGAGGTGGTTTTACTCTGATAAACATTTCCTAACTACGGTCCTGATGTAAATTCCGCTGCAAAACTAGATAACTGATACCACCGAAACTCTGAGCTCGCGTCCGCCCGTTCCCGGGAATAAGGGATCGGGAGTTGCGACAGGAGGTGGTATCAGAGCCTAGCCACTGGTCTGAGCCAAAGAAGTGTTCTGCTGACACTTAAGTTCTAAATTTTGTGTTAGGAAATAATGGAAATATATGCATAACTGTAATTATTTGTTATTTGTTATTTGACTATTTGTTAGTTTACAGTATGAGTGATCAAGGACCCTCAGACATAAATCGTCAGTTGTCTGAATCACCTAGGAGTGAAGGTACCTTTTCACAGCCTGCCCTTTCGGGGTATTCTGCTGATCAGGAGGAAGGAATATTTGCCTTTAGAGCTCAGTATGAAGAGCCATTTCCTAATAAGAAACGAGGATGGTTCAGTAAAGAAGCTTTTGCTCGTAGGAAAAGAATGCGAAAATTGCAACAACAAAGAGCCTTAGCAGCTATTAAGCGAGAGACAGATGCCCATACGCAAGATATGCTTAATAGAAGCCTAGCTAATTTCCATATCTTAGCTACAACTGCTGCTAACCCAAGTCTAGAACAACTAGTAGCCCTGCAACCACAAAACCCAGAACAACCCATGGAGATAGAAAATCCTGACAACCAAGTGGAGATGCACGACTTTAACCCAGAAGAAATCCCTAGGGTACCTGCACCAAACCCCCTAGACCCAAATTACGACCCCTGGTAGGACGAAAATAGGGACTTTGTGCAACGTTACTCTATCCCGGAAGACACACCTATAGGAGCCTATTCAGGTATGGACCCTTTAGATCCCTATTACCATGATAACTACATCAGGGAAATCTTTGAGGATCCTTACCGATTTCAGGCACTTTTACCCCCATATCAGGAACCAGCACCCCAGATTCCAAACCCAGTCCTAGAACCTGCACCCCCAATAAGTGCAGAAAACGTCCAAGAACTTAGGACTTTCGAGGAGGAAATTTTAGAGAGCAGTGAGAGAATGAGACAGGTGGGAGAGCGTCTCGTATGGAAATACGATGAACGCAATATGGATTTCTGGATGAATCCATATCCTTGAAATAAGATGGTGAAATGGTAGTAATAATAATAATAAAATATAATAGAAATAAAATAAAATATGTGTGTACGGATACATAGTACTATTAGTGAAATTTTCTTTCTATTGATATTGTAATCTTTATTTCAGTGCTAGTGTGTAATAAACGCATAGTATATGAAAATAGAGTATAAGTCGCAATGATCGACGCTTTTGGTTAAATTGCGTGTCATATGATTAACTATATTGCTTATCATCTTGTGATATTAATATGGGATAAATGTTTAAAATTCAGATGGCCGATGACGAAAATCAAGGAAATCTGAATAATGATAACCAGAGTAACATTAACGTGGTTAATGAGAATCCAAGCATCAATAACAATGGAAATCAAGTGGATAATAGTGCTATCCAACACATAGTGGCACAAGGAATTATAGATGCAATGCCATTTATTCTTCAAACTGTTAAGGAGGCTGATAATAAAAGTAAACATAGCAGTAAGCGACCAATTGAACCAGAAAACAGCGTGAACAATGGACCAGTACTTCAAATGCCCATTCCCAAAAGAAGAAGAACCATGCCTTATGGTTGTTCTTATAAGGAATTCTGGTCTTGTAAACCAATGGAATTCTCGGGCAACGAAGGGGCCATTGCAACCTTACGCTGGATAGAAAAGACTGAGGCAGTCTTAAGGATAAGCAAGTGTGCTGAAGAAGATAAAATACTGTTTGCTTCTAATATGTTTAAGAATTCAGCGCTAGAATGGTGGAACAGTATCCTCCAATCAAGAGGAAGTGATAGAACCTACAATATGGAATTGGAAGAATTTAAGAACAAGGTAGAAAGGAAATTCTGCCCACCCAATGAAAAAGAACAGATAACAAACAAATTTCTAAACCTTAGGATGACTGGTGTGGATAGTAAGGGATACACTAAAATATTCTTTGAATATGCCAGAATAGTGCCAACTCTTGCTTCACCAGAACCAGTGTTAATCTCCCGTTATATCTGGGGATTAATTGGAGAGATTAGACATGTAGTCAAGGCAGCTAGACCTCAAACTATAGAAGAAGCTGTAGAACTAGCAAATACCTTGACAGATGACTTAATCCGTACTAGAGAAGAAGACCAGAGGAGAAACCTAAC
This sequence comes from Helianthus tuberosus, assembly GCA_030545235.1. Classification (NCBI taxonomy): domain Eukaryota; kingdom Viridiplantae; phylum Streptophyta; class Magnoliopsida; order Asterales; family Asteraceae; genus Helianthus; species Helianthus tuberosus. The sequence goes on along the minus strand of CM060434.1, from coordinate 129,716,168 downwards.
CCAAAGGCTTACTCAAGAATTTCGTTCTGAAAATTTTAATCGTAGGAATATGGGTTCTACCTCTACACCATACTGCAAGGTCTGCAAGAAAAAGCATTCGGGAAAATGCTCCACTCTCTGTAATTATTGCAAGATGCCAGGACACAAGGAAGAAAATTGCAGGAAGAAATCCAGCAATGGATTGTGCTACAACTGTGGAGAAAAAGGTCATATCAGGCCAAACTGTCCGAAATTGGCCCCATCTGCAAACAACAAGAATACTAAAAATGCTAGAGCATTTGTGCTGACTGCAGAAGAAGCCAAAATGATCCCAGACGTTATAGCTGGTACGTTTTTAGTTAATGATACATTTGCTAAAGTATTATTTGACTCTGGTGCAAACCAAAGTTTTATCAATACTCCGTTTTTCAAAATTCTAAATCAGTCATTAACTAAACTACCACAAGAATGCCTAGTAGAAACAGCTAATGGAGAAACTATTAGGATTTCTGAAATCTTGCAGGGAGCAAGGATAGAAATTTTTAACCAAATGTTTATAGCAAACCTATATCCCATTAATCTGGCAGGATTCGATATTGTTTTAGGAATGGATTGGTTAATAGCCAATAAAGCCAATATTTTATGTGATCAAAAGTCAATTCAAGTAAATTCACCAAAAGGTAAAACGATCACAATTAAAGGAGATAAGCCCTATAGGTCCACTAAGTTCATCTCTCTGATGAAAACTGCAAGCTATATAAGAAAAGGTTCTATAGTGTATTTGATTTCTATAATCACTAACACTAAAGGAAAAGAACTCAAAGATATTCCAGTAGTATCTTAGTTTTCAGATGTCTTTCCAGAAGAATTACCAGGACTACCTCCAGACAGAGAAGTTGAATTCAAAATTCACCTGCTACCAGGAACATCACCAATTGCCAAAGCACCTTACCGTTTGGCACCTGCAGAAATGCAAGAATTGAAGAAACAAATAGATGAATTGTTAGAGAAAGGATTTATACAGCCAAGTTCGTCGCCATGGGGAGCGCCGATATTGTTTGTTAAAAAGAAGGACGGATCAATGCGTATGTGCGTTGACTACCGTGAATTGAACAAGATCACGATTAAGAATCGGTACCCATTACCAAGAATCGATAATCTGTTTGATCAATTACAAGGAGCTCGATTTTTCTCTAAAATCGATTTAAGGTCAGGATATCATCAGTTAAAGGTACAGGAAGAGGACATTCCTAAAACCGCATTTAGAACAAGGTATGGACATTATGAATTTACTGTCATGCCATTTGGTTTAACCAATCCCCAGCTGCATTTATGGACATGATGAACCGAATATGTAAGCCATATTTGGATAAATTCATAATTGTTTTTATAGATGATATTCTAATTTACTCTAAGAATAAGGAGGATCATGCAAAGCATTTGCACGCACTTTTAAGTCTATTAAGAAAGGAAAAACTTTATGCTAAATTCTCTAAGTGCGAATTTTGGTTAGAACAGGTACAATTTCTTGGACATTTAGTTAATCATGAAGGAATTAATGTAGATCCAACAAAGATCGAGGCAATTACTAAATGGAAAACCCCTGAATCACCAACCGAGGTTAGAAGTTTCTTAGGATTGGCCGGTTATTATAGAAGATTTATTCAAGATTTTTCTAGAATAGTCATTCCTTTAACTAAGTTAACCTGTAAATCTGTTAAGTTTGAATGGGGATTAAAACAAGAAGAAGCATTTAGAATTCTTAAGCAAAGATTAACTCATACACCCATATTAGCATTACCAGAAGGAGCTGAAGACTTTGTAGTCTATTGAGATGCTTCTAAATTAGGTTATGGATGTGTATTGATGCAACGCCAAAAGGTTATAGCTTACGCATGTAGACAACTTAAGAATCATGAAGAGAATTATTCAACCCATGATTTAGAATTAGGAGCTATAATTTTTGCTCTTAAAATTTGGAGACATTACCTTTATGGTAGTAAGTTTACCATATTCACTGATCATAAGAGTTTAAGGTATATCTTCAATCAAAAGGAGTTGAATATGAGACAAAGATGCTGGATAGAGATGCTTAGTGATTATAATTGTGATATCCAGTATCATGAAGGAAGAGCAAATGTAGTGGCAGATGCTTTAAGTCGAAAATATCATGAAAAACCAAAAAGGGTACGTTCTCTTAAATTAATTCTACAAGTAGATTTAAATGATCAAATAAGAGAAGCACAAGAATCAGTAATCAAGGATGATTTTGAAAAATTAAAAGGTATGTTGAAAGAATTAAAACAAGGAACAGATGGAATTTGGAGATTCCATGAAAAGAGAATGTGGATACCTAAATTTGGAAACCTGCGTAATCGTATGTTAGAAGAAGCCCATAAGTCTAAATATACGATGCATCCAGGAAGTGATAAAATGTACCAGGATTTAAGGAAAAATTTCTGGTGGATAGGAATGAAAAAGGATATAGCAGCCTATGTTTCTAAATGTTTAACTTGCTCACAAGTTAAACCTGAACATCAGAAACCCTCAGGTTTGTTACAGCAATTAGAAATGCCAGTGTGGAAATGAGAATTGATAACAATGGATTTTGTTACTAAATTACCCAAAACTAAGAAAGGAAATGATACAATCTGGGTGATTGTAGATAGACTAACCAAATCAGCTCATTTCCTACCAATGAAAGAAACTTTTAGTATGGAACAATTAGCTAAATTATATGTAAATGAAATTGTTTCTTTACATGGCATTCCTTTATCAATTGTTTCTGATAGGGATAGCCGATTTATCTCTCATTTTTGGTCAAGTTTCCAAAAGGCAATGGGAACCAAGCTAAAACTAAGCACAGATTATCATCCTCAAACGGATGGGCAGAGCGAAAGAACAATTCAAACAATGGAGGACATGCTTAGAGCTTGTGTAATTGATTTTGGAGGTAATTGGGACGATCACTTACCTTTAATAGAATTTTCTTATAATAATAGTTATCACACAAGTATCAATGCTGCACCATTCGAAGAACTTTATGGAAGAAAGTGTCGAACCCCAGTCTGTTGGGCAGAAATTGGGGAAAAGCAACTATCTGGACCTGAGATAGTGCAAGAAACAACTGACAAGATTATTCAAGTCAAGGAACGACTGAAAGCAGCACGTGATCGACAAAAGAGTTATGCCGATAACCGACGCAAGCCATTGGAGTTTCAAGTAGGAGATAAAGTAATGTTGAAAGTCTCTCCTTGGAAAGGAGTAGTAAGATTTATCAAACGAGGAAAGCTAAGCCCCAGGTATATTGGACCTTTTGAGATTATTAGAAGAATAGGACCTGTAGCCTATCAACTACAACTGCCAGAGGAAATGGCAGGAATACATGATGTGTTTCATGTATCTAATATCAAAAAGTGTTGACAGTACTAATGGAGTAATTGTATAGACATAAACAATGTGATCGCTCTCAATACTGTTCACTGTGACTTTTTATTTAAACTTGATTAAACTGGGATTCACTCACCAGTATTTCCGACTGACAAATATTTTTAAAACACGTTTCAGGTAACCCAATGTGACAGCCAATTAGTAAAAAGCCAGCTGGAGAGCACTGAAGGCTTGGGAAAATGTGGCTATAAAAGTTACCAAATAAACGGTGTTTTAAATTTAAATAAAATAGGGTTTATCCCTATAAATGTATTGTAATAAGAAACTTGGGTTTTACCCATGTGATTATTAATATTAAAAGAGGTGGTTTTACTCTGATAAACATTTCCTAACTACGGTCCTGATGTAAATTCCGCTGCAAGACTAAATAACTGATACCACCGAAACTCTGAGCTCGCGTCCGCCCGTTCCCAGGAATAAGGGATCGGGGGTTGCGACATGGTTGCATGTATGAACAACATATCCCCTACAATACCGACAATCAAGGAACCGTATTCCTTGAAGAACAGACTACTCCTAAAAATTCTTCCATTTTATGATATCTTGCGTTTTCCATGAAAATCCTAAGTGCTCGTTTCTTCCAAGGAAACGGAGTACAAGGCGCAAGTTACAACTCTGGACGAATACCCAAAGTACCACTAATAGGATACCTAAGGGTACTTCCGTAAGTCCTTGATTGTTGTGTACCTTAATTCAAATGATATGACTCCTTGTAATCGAAACCGAATTTTTGAAAAATCATCCTATCTTTTCAGATAAATTCTTGAGGACGTTGAAGTCCATCGACTATGTTCCTGGTGTACCTTGAATACCCATGTTCAAACCAGTAACAAGTTAATAACAATTAATAACAAACTGATAACAAATTTATAACCAAGAAAACAATTAAGTGCTTATGTGTTTATGTGTTGACCTAATCAAAGTTGTCTCGACCTTGTTCAAATTCTATCCCCTTCACATTATAAAACAAACTGTGATTACTATGCAAGGAATTATGTAATTATGGATGCATACATAATTATGGAATTTAGTGCACAGAAATCACATCAAGTTTTGTCATGTGTCTTGAGTTTACTCTATTCATTTCCATTTCTGAAGAATACCCGTTGAAAATGACTCCGTCCATTCATTTACGTTTCTGAAGAATGTCCGTTGAGGGAAATGAATATCCTTTTGTTTATTCCTTCATTTCCATTTTTGAAGAATACCCGTTGAAAATGACTCCGTCCGTTCATTTTTGTTTCTGAAGAATGTCCGTTGAGGGAAATGAATATCCTTTTGTTTATTCCTTCATTTCCATTTCTGAAGAATACCCATTGAAAATGACTCCGTCCGTTCATTTTCGTTTCTGAAGAATGTCCATTGAGGGAAATGAATGTCCTTTTGTTTATTCCTTCATTTCCATTTCTTAAGAATACCCGTTGAAAATGACTCCGTCCGTTCATTTTCGTTTCTGAAGAATGTCCGTTGAGGGAAATGAATACCCTTTTGTTTATTCCTTCATTTTCGTTTCTGAAGAATGTCTGTTGAGGGAAATGAATACCCTTCTGTTTATTCCTTCATTTCCATTTCTGAAGAATACCCGTTGAAAATGACTCCGTCCGTTCATTTTCGTTTATGAAGAATGTCCATTGAGGGAAATGAATGTCCTTTTGTTTATTCCTTTATTTCCATTTCTGAAGAATACCCGTTGAAAATGACTCCGTCCGTTCATTTTCGTTTCTGAAGAATGTCCGTTGAGGGAAATGAATACCCTTTTGTTTATTCCTTCATTTCCATTTCTGAAGAATACCCGTTGAAAATGACTCTGTCCGTTCATTTTCATTTCTGAAGAATGTCCGTTGAGGGAAATGAATGTCCTTTTGTTTATTCCTTCATTTCCATTTCTGAAGAATACCCGTTGAAAATAACTCCGTCCGTTCATTTTCGTTTCTGAAGAAGGTCCGTTGAGGGAAATAAATGTCCTTTTGTTTATTCCTTCATTTCCATTTCTGAAGAATACCCGTTGAAAATGACTCCGTCCGTTCATTTTCGTTTCTGAAGAATGTCCGTTGAGGGAAATGAATGTCCTTTTGTTTATTCCTTCATTTCCATTTCTAAAGAACCCGTTGAGGAAAATGACTCCATCCGTTCACTTTCGCTTTCGATTTTGAAGAATATCCGTTGAGGGAAATGACAAGATTATGCCTTGCATATCTTTGATGGGTTTTTCTACGCAGATAGATAAACACCCTAGATTCCATGCAAGACAATTATTTAACAAAGCGTCACAGACAGACTCCTACGAATAAATTTCAGGACGAAATTTCCTAAAGTAGGGGAGACTGTGACATCTGTGCCTCTGCGACCATCAAACAAATACCAAATCAATGAAATATTTTGTTTCATACTTGGGATTTGTAAAAATATGTGTATCGTTGGCACATATCAATTCTTGTTCGATTTCGAGCTTTAAATCGCTTTCTGGAAGGTTATACGCGAACTTATGCGTAAATATAACCAGTTTAATGCAAAAAACACTCCAGAACAGTGACATAGGCTTAACATACCTTAAATAACCTTTACATAACTTAGAAATAAGTTTTGAAGGGTTTGGTGTGTCGAAATCAAGTTTATTCGCTTACAGGGACTAATTTCGACAAACTACGAAAGTATGCCGATTCGTACTGTAACGAACATTCCGGAACTTGATCATAAGTTAAATATGCCCTAAATATCCTTTACATAGCTTAGAAATAGGCTTTGAGGTGTTTGGTGTGCAAAAATAAACTTTTTGATCAACAGGGACTAAAAGCGTCAAAAAGTGCATAAGTTTGCATTTTCGCGCATATCTTACGTTCTGAGAATATCCGGGCATCCAAAAATTTATGTAATCATTAAAAGATTCTATTTTAGTGATTGGCATGATAAAATTACATTCGTCGCGTAATTTGGATCGTTTTTCGCGTCCATTCATGTTTCGTCGTAATTAACCGAACAACGCAATCGTACGGCCAAACGAACCAACATCCGAAATATTTTTGAGCATGTTTCATGTTCCCTATGCTTTAACTTCATTTTGGAGACTTGAAATGAGGTTAACAGGCCTTAAACGTGTCAAAATGGGCCTAAATAACATGCAGGGACTGAAACTGCAATTTTTGAAACTTTGGCTGATCTGGTCAGCTAGGCGGGCCGGGTAAGACCTTAGGGTCTGGCTACGCGGGGCGCGTAAACCCCCCAGATCAGCAGATTATTGTTTACAGCTTGTTCCAGTTGTTCCCTGGGTTTGCAAAATGGTTTTAAGCATTCTAGGGGCTTGTTTTGGGTGCCCATGGTATTCCAAATCAGTGGGTGCACTTGTACGGTCCAGATTGAAGCACGGTTTACGAGGAAAGATCCTAACGGTTGTGGATTTCCTATAAATACCCAACCCCAATTCACTTGTTCCTCTCAAAATCTGATTCAAATGCTCTAAGTTGGGGTTTAGCACTTCATACCTGAGCAATTTGAATCAAGATTTCCTTACTTGGACCCTTTGTAAGTATTCTTTCGTGCGTTTATGCGTTTTTAGCACAAAAGTCAAACAATGTTTGACTTTCTGTTTTAACCAGTCTTTGGTCAACACGAATTTCGTTTGAACTTCGTAACGTGAGTGTAATCACGATGGTTATAGTCCTTTGTGACTATACCTACTTATTACCACGTTATTTAGGCTTAGTGACGAGTCATAGTTTCGGTCAAAATACGCGTTTAGCGTATTTTGCAACCAAACTATTCTTGGGTATCAAAACCATTTGTTTTTATATCAAACTTGTTTTCAAACCTTGTTAACTCGTCACTTTTAGATTAGTGCTTGTATAGGGTCGTAAGATAAGTGGTCTAAACAACCGCTTAGACTTTCGAACCCGGTCCGTTTGGTCGATCTTTAGGATCCGACCAAGCATGTTTAGTGACCATAGTTGTATAGGGAATAACCTTCCGAGGTTATACCTTATGGTCACTACGTTTAGTTAGTTGTATGATAGGTAATTTATATGCCTTAGGAAAATGACAAAAATGCCCTTTTTACGCATAAATTCATTTTAAGCATATGTAACATAAATTTTGGCATCTAAAACTGATTAGGCCACATTATTAGACATGTTAGGCATATAATACTTGTCATAGGACTAGCTAGGCGGTCCGAACGCGTTTTACGCGAACGACGCGTTAAAGTGGCGTAAGCTACCTGAACGAGTCGTAATGGGTCGTAAGCACTTAGGATAGGTTCCGTTTTAGTATGTAGGCTTTGTTAAACCATATCATATGAGTTCCAATACTCATTTGGTTTACGAAACCTCATTCTATCCGATCTCCCGTTTTAGGTCCGGTTATTAATGTAGTTACCTATATTAGGTGTCGTTTGATTCCGTGATCCATCTAGCTTTGCTTGGTTGTTATTCAAGACTTCTAGGCTATCTCAAGTGAGTACATAGTTCCCCTCTTTTACCGTTTTAAACCGTTTTGGGGTGATTCATATGTGCCAAAAGTTTTCGAGTCTTTTAAACAAATGCTATGGTTTATATTACTATTTGATCCATGTGAACCGTTTGGAACTGTTTGATTATGTGAACGGTTTGTAACTGTTTGATTTATGTGAACCGTTTGTAACTGTTTGATCATGTGAACCGTTTGGTACTGTTTGAACCGTTGGGTTAGGGAAGTGATTAGGTAACGGGGCGGGTGTAATGTGTTAAAAGCATGGTGGATACGCCGCTGGTTCTTCCTATATATAAGTGCTTTTAACACATTATAAATCGTTGCGTTATCTAGATCACTTGGGCAAAGGTTATCAAAACGAAGTTATATTACAAGGTTTTTCTAACAATATAAACCATTCGAGTTTTATTTCAAAAACGATTTACAATCTGGGTTTACTTAAACAAATGTTTTGAGTTAAGATTCGTGGCATCGGGGTTTTATAATCTATAACTAATCTGCTTTGACTTGTTTATTTCAATTTTCAATATAAACATTTTACAAAAACTTGGTTTTCTAAATATCAATTAAAAAAGTTATTTGAATTATTTCAAAATGAAAACGAGCCATGAATCCGACACTCACATAAAACCTATGTACTCGCCGGCATTTTTATGCTGACATATTTTCACATATGTTTCAGGTACCATAGTTGATGATGTTTGATGATGATATTGGTGCATGCTCACATAGGAATGGACGAGGCCTTAGTGACTTAATAACAATGATAGTCTATTTGTTCATGTTTTGTTTCTAATTTCAATGCAATGTAATACATTTAATTCAATAAAATAGAACTTCAATCCATGTGTTATGAAACAATGATTCTGTTACGACACTCCCCGACGTTTCCGCCGCGGTTTGTTGTTTTAACGCGGTCAGGGTGTGACATGGTTCAGCCGCGTTGTAGTGTTAATAATGGGCATATTTTGTTGTTATAGGGTAGCGCGTCTCCCCAGACGCAATATGGAGCTACAAATGCGTGGGGAAATTACGTTAATCTGCTCGAAGGCAAAGTGGTAGGGCTGAAACCAGACACTTGGTTGTGGAAAAGCAACGACACCAGCGTGGAATTCAAAGCATGCAACCTACGGTCAGAAATGGATGCTATACAAACTATCCCAGGATCAAAAGTGCTTAGATGGCTGAACTGGATGCCGAAAAAAATAAATTGTTTTCTAAGGAGGGTCGTATTAGATCGGATACCCACAAGGGATGCGCTGGCAATCGGAAACATCACAATACCCTTGGTAATGTGTGTATTATGTAACTCGGCTAACGAATCAGTTGATCACTTGCTGATTTCCTGCCAATACACTCATTTGGTCTGGGTTGCGATTTCACTATATGGCTGAAAATACATCTTCCAAGGTATTTTCTCAGTCTAGTGGAACTAATGGAACATATTGAAAGTTGTAGTTCTTCGAAAGAGAAAAAGAAGGCGGTATATGTTATTGTGGCAGCAACATGTTGGACTATTTGGCAGATACGAAACAATCTAATTTTTAATAACAAGACAACACAAGTATCAAGAGCAGTTGGAGACATCAAAGCACTCTCATTCTTATGGATGAAAGGAAGGGCTGGAATAAAGGATCTTGAATGGAAAGATTGGGGTGAATTTAGTTTTTTTAGTAATGCTCTTGTAATTTTCTTCCTTTTTGTACTGTACTAATTAATGCCTTAAGCAACTTGCTGAGGTTTTTCATCTTAATGAGATATCGCCTTCTTTCAAAAAAAAAAGATGTTATTGACTCCAAGTTCCTATGTAACACCATACACTGGAACAACAACTTGCTTCATATCAAAGTCAGCGCGCAATGCTGCATTGAGGACATGGAACAATAGTAAATCTTGGAAAGCGAGGTGTAATGAATATCCAATCCACACGCTTCTCATTCGTGAATACTTGAATATTTCTAAAATCGTGTAGAACACTTTCAAATTAAACTATTTCAATGGTACACACAAAAATCAAATCGGAAAATTTTAGAGAGAAATCAAGAACGAGTGTCTGAAATCTGTATGAAATTTGTGTACCCTTTGAATGTCCAAGATACGAACTTTAACTCCGATGAAAACTGCCAGGGGTTACAAACAACTGCCTAAATGCAGTTAAATTTGTTGTTTCACACCAAATTTTCAAATTCCGAAGCCTAAACCAACGCATAATAAAATATGCAAATTTTATCCATAACCTTGGACTCCATCAGCGGTTTGCCACTACTGGGAACCTGCTACCAGGGGCACTGCCTTCGAATCTCGTTGTCTTACAGGTGTGAAACGATAACATTCTTAGACAAATGTGCATTCGACACTTTCCAACTTATTTGATCTTTGGTTATGATCTCTCATTGGTCATTAAATCCAATTACATTAAATAGCTAGATGACACTAAAATCACCATATCAATCTGCATCTTCTAAATAAGTTTAGTACTAATTTCGGAAATGGTGGACAACGATGTTGTTTTATGCTGAAAGTGTAGCCTCATGGCTAGGGCTACAGGCTTCCCGTGGTTGTTCAACATCTTCCGATGATGGATTTTGTTGGCAGTGTTTTTGCTAATTGTGGCATGGTTGGCGATGGTTAGGGAACGACTATAGGTGATGGTTGGAATTTATATGTTTTTTGTTTTTGACTTTTTCCTCATCTACGCCTTCTTTATTTGTATTTTCTCTACAATGTTTGCTTTGGTTTTAAATTTCTTTCATTGTTAATAGCTAAGGTTAGATTAGATTAGATTTTCTTCATGGTATCGTAGTAGAGAGCTACACAGAGTAACCTGCTACTCAATTTAAATTAAGAAACGGACACCTATTCAGAATCTTAAACCGGGCATTAAAGAATCAGGCATTGGTGGATCATGAATTTATATGTTAAGGTCTTTCCCCTTGATGGAAGAGGTGGATGGTCTAAATCTTGTAAGATATAGAAGTATTTAGGAGTATGCTAGTTTGTTGTTAAAAAAGTGGCTTCTTAGACGATGTCATTCTGTGCTCAAATGGCTGGTTTGGAAGGCGAGAAGTGCTGTGTGTTTTTATCGTACAAATTAGTTCCTTGAAGGTGACAACCTTCACCTTTCCTCATGATAAGAAATTGACATAAAAAACTTCAACATTCGTTTTATTCTTTCAGTTTTTCTAATCTATTTCTCTTTTCTTATGTTTTTTATACGATAGTTAGTGCTAGTTTCTCTTTAGCTTTGGGAATGAATATATTCCCTTACATCAAAAAATATGTAGAACCAATATTTTTATATATTCAAGAAAATACAAAATTTATGACCAATAAAGCATCGTCTAAGGGACGTTAAGGCTAGAAGGATGGTACATCCCACAAAACTAGAGGGTATGGGAGGATGATCCTACCCCACCACTATGTACAAGTACCACCAGCCTAATGTACAAATCACAAACAAAGGGGGCCCACCAGCTTGGATCGTCTTGAACGTCCGCAGCTCGACGTCGAAGACGGTGACCGGGGGGGAGGGGGGGATGCCATGCTGCCGGCGCCGTTCCTAGCCGGGTATGGGGACGGACCCCATACCCACCAGCCTAAGAAGGACTTCATGATTTCATATCTTTTAAAACTTGTGTCTTTTTGTCAGTTTGAATCTTGAACCTATGTCGAGGCAAGACTATTAGCACCTAATTAAACTAATAAAGGAAGATAAATATGTAAATCATTATGTGATACTGATAATGTTTGTCAATATATATAAAATATTAAATACACATATGAACTAGATATTTTTTGAGACAAAAGTCTAATGTATTTTAGTTACATCCTCTAAACTACTCTTAAAACATTTATTACTCATTATGTTCATGAAGAATTAACAACTTATGGAAGCATCTTGATTTGTAGAAGAATCGTCAACCATTTTTGAACTTATCACTCTAATAATGGGAGAATGGTTTGGAGATCGAACACACAATCAATCTGGAATCCTAATTTACACGCTAATATTCAGTTTCCTTGAAATCAAGCTTTTAGAGGTGCATGATCGATGTAACTGGACTTGAAATGGTAACACACGCTTCGACTCTTGGTGGCAAAGCATTTCCACTTCCTTGTATTTACCTTAATCGATCTCCAACGGTGCAAATGTGGCTAGATGTTCTAGTTGGTCATACAATCATTAAAAACATTTGGCAAGAAATACTCTTTGTAGAAAGCTAAAACTAATCTTATGGTCTTTTAACTACATAAAATTGGTTGATCGATCTTTGTAGCCTTCGTACTTACTTTTATCTATAATTCAAGCTCCCTCATAAACTTTGAATGAGCTATATAAGCGATGAGAAGAAACTTCCTTATTCTGGTGGTTCTATAAATCAAGGATAGAAAAGTAGTTTGGATTGCACAGAACAAAGTCCTATATCCACTCAAATATGGAGGGCTGGCAATTGAAGCTTATCCACTAGCAACCTTGCTATGTTGGCTAAGTGGTGGTGGAGATTCAAAGTGGAACCAATTCCTTACGGTGCAAATTTAGTTAAAGAATGGACTCTTTAGAATTAGACAACAATATGTTTCTATCAGGCAAATTAGGTACCTAGTTCTGCTTGTTAGATGATTTCCAAATCATTCAAGTTTAATTAATCAGAAAATGTTTGGAAATAAATAAACTTTCATGTGACAATGGCGAGGTCACAATGGAACTCTTTGCTACTGAAAAAGGTGTAAATCTCATACTAATCGATTGCTTTTTGATAGGTTACCGACTCGTTTCAGATATACGATAATAATCAAGATATGCGATAATAATCAAGTAATGTAACTAGAGGGTTACATAACTCACTTGTTTTTTAGAACGACAAACTCACCCACCCACCAATCTACTCCTAACTCTACACCATTTGTCCACCACGACAAACTCATAGAATGCAATTGCTAAATGGTGGAACATTGCTATTGGTGATTTCTACATAAATATTGTATGTGCTTTGATCCTTTTGTCGAACCCACAAACAAACGAGTCGGGAGCAAATCTATTTGGATGCAACCGTCCAAACTGCTACTTGGGTCATATGGAGGCACCAGATAGTTATACTTACGCAGTTATGCCTTCAATGTACAAAATCTCCAGACAAAAACAAACTGTGGTGATGTTAATTAATATTATACCTTTTCTTTGGTCTTTTAATAGGTTGGAATTGTAATCCACCTAGGTAAGTTCAATTGCCTTCTAATCTTCTTGTTCTCTAGTAAGTTGCTATTCACCAAGTTTTAACGAATGATATTGTTAATATGGAAAGGAAAACAAGTAAAACGAGTATAAACCAAAAATTATCATGTTTTAAATCTGTTGTGATAATGTATGGGAGACGACTTTAGGGGACAAGTGGATAGAACCGCTTTTTTCTACGGTTTAAGACTTTGCATACCCAACAAATTGTCTTGATGAGTTAATGTGGGTTATGAATGATTTTCAACTACTTTTTGCTATTAAATCATTAACTTCTAAACTTTTTCTGAATTCTGAACCGTAGGATATAAGTATAATTGCCTTGGTGCTACTTTCTACACCCCCCTAATTACTTTTTACACCCCCCTCCTCTCACATACAACAGGTGTGGCCTGCGTGGGACCGACAGTTTTCCTCTCACAAGGGGGGGTATAATCAGGAGGGAGGGGGGTGTGTATAGAATCAGCCTTAAACATGCATTATATGCATGAAATCTAGGTACCCTGATGGTTGACATTCAAAAGTCAATAGCAATGAATTTTTTTTTTTTTAATAGCAAACGGAACCCTTTTATTTATTTATTTATTTTTGAACGGCAACTTTCATAAAAAAGAAAAGCTACTAGCAAGCCACTAGAGCCGCAAAACAACAACAAAAGAAACAACTACAAGGCAAAATTACACCACTCCTTCCAATCTATGTCTTTGTATGGGGATCGATTCTTAATCCATAGAAACCCCAATGCCCTTATGTTTTCCTTGATCTTGTTAACGTTTGCGGTCTTGTTACGAAAGATGCTCTCGTTTCTAGCTTGCCAAATGCACCACGCCGCTGTGATAACAATCGCCTGAATACATTTCTTATTGTTTTTGTTCACCTTGATGTGACAATGCATCTTTACAAGGTCTTTTACTGAGAACAGAAAGAAATTCGGAACTTTGCACCAGTCGCTAATATGTTGCCAAATTACCGTAGCAGCTAAGCATGATGTTAACAAATGGTCACTGTCTTCGTCCGCCTCTCCGCATAACAAATGGAACCCTATTATTAATCCACCAAACATATGAACACCAGCCAGGAGCTAGTAATTCAAAACATCCAAAGAAAAACAAAACAAATTAAAACATAGCGGATGAATATCTACATACGTTACTAATTTACATTAAAATCCCACCATTCTTGTTGTGTGATACTTTAATATTTTGACCTCATCCTCATTCCTTGGAAAGTTGTCTCCTTTATCACCACTTTGGTGGAGTGGTAGAGGCTTTGTGTCTGTTGGAGAGAAACCGGGGTTCAATTCTTGACATGGGGTAAATTTGGTGTAATTTAGAAGTAGTGATTACGTAATCGTTGCCGTTAAAACAATAGCAATGAATGAAAAGGGGTAATGGTTTATTCGGGTGGAGGGGCGCCTGCCTCATGGGTAGGGTGTGAGGGTTGGTACCCTCGTCGGATACATCGCCTAGGCTTGGCGAGTATGATTGGAGGGTAGAGGAAGCCATGCTTGAACTCGTGTATTTTGTCAAAAAAAATGACCGTTGTGGATCGGTCATATGACCGTTTGTGATTAAAAAATAAAGGAAATTTTATTTTAAACATAAGTTACGGATAAATACCAACTCTTTAAAACTATTTCCACAACACAATTTTACTAAACAATTAACACACACAATTAATTATATTTGTCATCCATGGGCAAATAAAAAGGAGTCGGTCCACTACAAGAAAAAGGAGTAATAGGGGCGACCCCTTTAGCGGCGATCCCCCCTTTAGTGGCGACAAGCACATGGATCTGCTTTTACCCCTTCTTCATTAAACCTGACCGTTGATTAGGGTTCTGATCCAACGGATGGGGAAATAATTCCGAGGGGGCGGTTTGAACACAAGAGGGGGTGGTTCGAATACACGAGGGAGAGATTTGAACACACAAGCCGTTAAAACACACGCCGCGACGGCTAAGTGTTTGGTAGTGATGGGTATATACCTTATTTTACACAACCATGCGAACCACAAATTTTTTTTTTCGCAACATAATACTCCTACTATGGTTGCACCCGATCAACTTGATTTCTCTCAAGACGCCATGTCTTCATTCGACCAAATTGGTACATATAGGAGCAGTGGCGGAACCAGAACGTTAGCTCAGAGGTGTCCCAAATTTGTTTTTTCACCGTGCAATCATACAATATTAAAAAAAACGACAATAAATAAATAAAGTAAAACAAATAACTAATAGATTTGTCATTTTCTTTTTTATAGCTTGAAATCATTTTTCTAAAATGGACGTTTTTCTAAAATGGGCGTAGATAATAAATAAATTAATAAATATTATTGTAACTGAAAGTAATAAATAAAATAAAAATCTCCTAAAGAATAGTTGTCTCCATACATCAAGAAAGCTTTCTTTAAAATATATATATATATATAAAAGAATGAATAATAGTTAGCCACGTGGGTTGGTTTCCAACTTTCAAGAAAGAAAAAACAAATCTAAGTAATAAATAATTATTTTTTTTGGTTTAAGAAAAAAAGTTCATCTTTCTCAACCTTCCTTTCTGCAACAACCTGCAAAAATGGTGAATGTGTAATTTATCAAAAACCAAAATCATCTTCTTCTTCCCCACTACGGGTGGTCTTAGGGGTGTCCTCGTAGTTGTTTATGGGTATCCTTTGTATAAAAATAAAAAAAATAAAAAAAAATTTACACTACCGGTTCAAAGTTGAGCCCTGTCCCGTGACCGGGCTGGTTGAATGCTAGGTCCGCCCCTGTATAGGAGTCCATATTGATGGTCCTCGCATGATCATGTGGAATAAACACTTATAATATGTGAAAACCTTGATGATGTATATCGTGTGCCAGCCACACAATTTAAGCAAGGATTAGATGACATGCACGTACAAGATGACGACTATGTAGAAGAAGTCGATGTTGATGGAAAAAACAAAAATTAGTAATTGGGTTGATCGTCAAGAATACAAGCAATGAAGAAGTAGCTTTAGCTAAATCATACATTTATTGCACTACGAACAAGGAAAAAGGAAATCAACAAAAAAAGAGAGAGTTTGTGGAAAGTTGTGCTTAAACGCTTCAACGAACAATTGGGCTATTCCGGTCGAACGACTCATAAACTGTGGACGGCTATGTTGACTTAAATGAATTGGTTCAGCATGATGTGGATACAAACAGTAAAATTTATATTTATTTAAATTTAATATCGTTCTTTATAACTTTAATTCATATATATTTAACCCTATATTAACTCAAATTAATTAGTTAAGCGTGATATGAATATAGAAATTTAGTTCATGTAATAATTGTTCACAATTCGGCCGTTCAAAAAAATAATAATAATAATTGTTCACAATTTGTTATTATTTTATCTGGTTTTAAAGAGCTCAACTGTCATAAATGTTTAAAGAGGTCAACTGAATAATGTAATCATAAATGTTGCTTGATAATAAAAATATTGAAATAAAAATAAAACTAAATCACAAATTATATTATACATTATTATACTGGATTAGGTTCAAGAGTGAACAACTTCTTAAAAATGAACTAAGTGAACCAATTTTGGCTCTTGATAAATTTTTAGATTAAAATGGTAAGATTGACATTAGCCAAGTATCTTTTAATAAAACTCTCTTAATTCCCCCCCCCCCCCCTCTCATTTTTAATTATTTCTTTATTATTTTAATTATAAGAGATTGAAGGACAAATCACGCAATCTAAATCTAATATATATATATATATATATATATATATATATATCCGTAAAAACGTATCTAAACATACATAAAATTGTGAATTAATATTCAGAAGTATGTTAGCTCAATTTTGACTACCCGTAAAAGATGCTAGTGGATTCTATCTCTGTTATCATTTCTGTACTCATTTATGAAAATCAACAAATTAGATATTAAGTTATCAAAATAAGCTGTAAGTTAAATAGTATTAGTAATTTGTTTATTTTTCTTGTTCGTGTAAACTTAAATAAAAATAAATAATTGCCAAGAACCAGTTCCACTAACTCACTTATATATAGATCACGAAATTCAATTTTTTGTGTAACATTATTGAAGATGATAAAAAATATATATATTTGTTTAAGAAAAATAACTTCTTAGTAAATAAAATAAGAATGATAAAATGTTATACGGAAGGATAATCGGATACAAGTACGATGGGAAATAAATGTAAATGCAAAAAAACCGAATATTACAATATATACGCATATGCATATTACGAATTTACATACATGTGATTTGTTTCGTTTTCATTAATTTTATAATTTTTATATGAATCTACTCGTGTGCATGTATAATATACTATATGTTGTTAATATACACATAGGGGATGGATTATGAGAAAACTAGTTTAAATGAGAAAACCAAAAAACTAACTAAAAAACATACCCAATTTTTTTTTTACAATTTTATTATTTATTTTCGCTATTTTTTATATATAAAAAATTTTCAAAAAAAAAATTTGTACTGTACATGTGCACTAATACGGAAAGCCTAAACCACTTAACCCACCACCACCGACACCCCCCAAAAACCTAATCCCACCCCCACACCCCCTAAAAACCTAAACCCCCCCCCCCCCACACCCACAAGAAAGGAACACTTTTAGCGGCGACGGAAATAGCGGCGACGGGCCAAATGTCGCCACTATTGGTCGATCCGCGTCCCACCAACTAACATCAATCCCCAGCCGTTGATCCTTACCATGATCCAACGGTTGGGGACTTAAGAACCAATATCGGCGACCTCTATTAGGGTATTAGCGGCGACGGAATGTCTTCGCTAAAGATCTGAGGACCTTCATTAAACCCCAGCCGCTGATATCTTATCTCGATCCAAACCAATAGCGGTGACGATTAACCAATAGTGGTGACAGATTGTCGCCGGTAATTCCCGGACGATATAAATCTGCACAGCGGGCTTTTTTTCCCTCTTTCTTCACTTTCCCCCTTTTCTTCTTCTCTCACGCGACGGATTCCGACGATTTATCCCCAAATCGTTTAGTTTAAGTTTGTATGTTGTTAAATTTCTTCTCTATTTTGTTATATACATGTTATAGTCTATAATTTTTTTGTGTTTTTGTGTTTATACAAGAGAAATCGGCTCACCACCATCACCTCTCCGGTCACTATCATCACTTCTCCGGTCACCACCTCGTCTCCGCGGTCTACATCTACTTGAAAACTTGAAATTACGGTTAGTTTTATATGAATTTTTTCAAAGTTTAGAAATTGTATAATTTTTTGTTTAGGTATGTAAATGTATATGTAAGGATGTATGTTTGTATGTAAATGTTTGTGAAAATGTATAATGTAGGTGTATATATTTGTGTATGTTGGTGTATATATGTGTATGTAGGTGTATGTAAGGATGTATGTTTGTATGTAAATGTTTGTGAAAATGTATAATGTAGGTGTATTTGGTGAAAATGAGTATATGTAGGTGTATGTATTTGTGTATGTAGGTGTATGTATGTGTATGTAGGTGTATGTAAGCATGTATGTGGGTATGTAAGTCTATGAATGAATGAATGTATGTATGTAGGTGTATGTAAATGATGAACAATTGTGCATGTAAATGTTTGCAATTGGTGAAAAATATGTATGTTTGTATAAAGTATGCAAATGTGTATGTATAAATTTTGTGGTTTTGATCAAAATGTGTGTTTGTAAGTATGTATGTATGTGTATGTGTAAGTATGTACATGTGTTTTATAAGTATGTATGTGTGTTGGTAGTATGTTAATATGTGTGTATAAAGTATGTAAATTTGTGTATGTAACTATGTATAAAGTATGTGTTCATGTGCATACATTATGTTTAAGTTTCATGATTTCTATGTTTATGGTCATGTTTGGAAAAAAAAAATATGTTTAAGTTGATAATTTCTATGTTTATGTTTAGGTTTGAGAAAAAAATATATTTAAGATGATAATTTGAATGTTGTTTATGTGTAGGTTTGAAAAAAAAGTTTAAGTTTGATAATTAGTATGTTTGTGTTTAGGTTTGAAAACATTTATATTTAACATTGACATATATATATTAGTTACGAAATACCCTCCTTAAATTAAAATTATCATTTAAAACCACCATGAAGACATTACAAGTTTAAAAAATCGTGCATGATATTGAATTCATCATTTCAAACATAACGAGCTAAGAAAATATCCAATCGAAATTGAAATCATGATTTAAAACATAACGTGCCGCCCAAAATTTAAAACAATCATTAAGAACATAACAAGCTTAAAAAACTGTGTCGTGTTTGAATTCATCATTTTAAACATAACGAGCTTAGAATTACCCGCCCGAAATTGATTTAGAAATTAATTTCGGGTTGTCCCCGTTTAACTTGGGACTGCTTTTTGAATACTTTATCTCATTTAGGATGTGAATGTGTATTACATGATCGTTTGTTTAAGAAGGATTCGGTTATCATTTTCTCTTAGCTCCTCGGGTATATATATCATTACATATATACTTGGGAGCTAAGAGGTAATGCTGCCGAATTTTTCTTAAACAAACAATCATGTAATACACATTCACATATGAGATAAAGTGTTCAAAAAGTGGGTTTAGCAGTCTACCCTTGTCTTATTAATCCTAAATTAGATTCTCTTTCAGTTGCATAATGCCTATCGATAAAAGCTGGATTGATTCCCCACGTCATTCACCTCACTACAAGCAAGGACTCAAGTCTTTTATCGAGATGTGTGAAAGAGTGATAAAAAACCATGATGAAGTTAGATGTCCGTGTACCCTATGTAAAAATTCCGGCTTAATAAACATGGCAGAAATGAAATACCATTTGCGTATTAACAGTTTTTGGAAGGAATACACGAAGTGGACCTATCATGGGGAAACGACTCCAATTGCAGAAGTAAACGATGTTGCGCCACAAGACGGTATGGGAAACGTTATTGAAGACGTTAGGGGGGAGCGTATGGAAGAAGATACACACCTTAACCAAGAGAACTCGAATGGAGATAGTAGCGGTGTTGGTGATGATTTTGAAGACCTGGTAAAGCAAGTTGAAACAGAATTATATCCTGGTTGTACCAAGTATTCTTCTCTTGACTTTTTAGCAAAGCTTATGAATATAAAGAATATGCACCATTTGACTAATGAAGCAGTAGATCATATCCTCTCGTTGTTGCGAGATTCAATGCCAGAAGGTAACATGTAAGGACTTGCAAAAATGTCCCAAAACGACCCGTAAGTGAAAACCCGGACCCTTGAAACCCTAACGTACATGAAAAATAAAAAAAAACAAGATTCTGGGTTTCAGGCGGGCCGCGTAAACCATAAGAGGAGTTTGAGCGGGCCGCGTCAAAGTGGTGTTGACCAGATAAGTATGCTAGGCAACGTGGCAGCCACGTGGCAGACCTAGGTGTGACACGGATGCCCTAGTCTACGACTAGGTGGCTCTCGCGGGCCGCGTAAGAGCCTGTTAAGGCTTACGCGGGCCGCGTAAATCTCAAAAATCAGCTATAAGTAGCCTGGGAATGGGACTTTCACCTGTGCTCAAAAATCTCATTCTAAAACGAAGTATACTGCTCAAATTCGAATTTCCAAATAGGGAAACGCTGCTACGATTACAGGGTATTAACTCAATCACTGTTACGATACAATGTTCGATCGAATGAAACCAATCCAATGTATGTTTAAGTGCTGCCCAAATTAGGGCTATACTTTGTCATTCGTCGTGAGGGTTTCGATCTCGTGAGCTTATCGTAAATGTTGTATTAAGTTACTTACCTAGTTTCATGTGCATTGTTGTTTAAAACACGTTATCAGGCTTATCAGTAGGCTAAACTCTGCCCGACTAAATCTGCAATGTGAGTCATTCTCTTTTGTCAAAATTGTTTCCAAAACCCTATTTATTTTCAAAGTTATAATTACAGGGATTAAGTCTTTGTAATCTTCAATTACTGCCGGTATGTGGGGTTTTGTATACATTACTTGATACCCGTCACCATTAGAAAATGGGTTAACCAATGGGTGATCTGACCATAGTCACAGATACAGTCGAGTGACAAATACCGAATTGGGATAATTGGTTGATAGAAACAATGTAATCACCCTTAATACTGTATATTATAACAATGTGTCGTTTTGTGCAACTTGAGTGACTCGCCAGTATTTCCCTGCTGATAAAACATTTTTAAAACATGTTTCAGGCGATCTGCTGTGATCCAGGAAAAAGTGACGTGTAGCACTACAAACTTGAAGAGGTGGCTCAATAAAATAAAGAAACATGTTTTTGTAAAAACAGGGATTTCCCAGTGAAATTACCTTTATTGTAAATTATGGATGTTATCCCCAATTTGTGAAATAAAATAAATTGGGCAATTTCAAGTTTTAAAAAGATCCTGTTAAAAATTCCGCTGCCATCATATTAGTTACCACGGGTTTTCTGTCCTACGGCTTTTGAAACGGGTAAAACTGGGTCGGGGGCCGTGACAGAAAAAGGTGGTATCAGAGCCACTGATTTAAGCCAATTAAGTATTTAGAAATACTTAATTTTTCTGGTTGCCCTTCTGTGATTCTGTGAAAATTTAATTTACAAAATTTTAACTTAGAATTTTTGTATGTTTCTTCACATATGCTAACAGCATGAATGAGTTATCTGAAGCTCTTCAGAATATCACTATCCATTCTGCTGATATGGAAATTTCCGAGGACTTTTCCGGTTATTGGGCCGACACTGAGGAACCAATGGTATTCCAAGCCTAACCTCAGGAGAAACCCAAACCGAAAAAGAGAAGAAGACTTGTAGGCTGGAGGCGTGTGCGTAGGAAGAGACCAGCAGTACAGAAAGTTAAAAAGACTGGAGATCCGATGGATAAAGGGAAAGGAATAGAGATTGGGGAAAGTTCCAGGCAAGCCCAGGAAATGCCATCATGGGAAGAGTTGGATCGTAAACTGGCACTTAGTGACCTCATCGGACCTGCCAATGAAAACCTTTTCAATTACCCAGCGGAAGCACAATTTCCAGTTAATCTGGAACCTGTCATCCCAGATCCTATTATCCACCCTCGACCTCTACCAGAAGAGCTGGAAGAATGGCGGACAACTGATTGGCAATTTCAAAACCTTTTGAATAACCCTAATACCTTTTTCCTCCAATTTGACCCTAAACCTCCACTACACCCACCAATGAGCACTGAGAACCTGGCTAAACTCCACCACTATGGCGAGGAGTTGGTGGACGCAGGGAATAGAATCCGAGATTTGGGGGAGAGGATATCATGGAAGTACGACGAGAGGGAACGTCGTTTTTAAGTTGCCAGCTGACGGGGATGGTGTGACTGTGTGGTTGTGGTTGTGTAATAACAAAATAATAATAATAATAGTAATAAAAATATAATCCTGTAAAATAACTTAAAATAAAACTTTTGTAAGATAACTGGTGTGTACGGACGCATAGTAATATATAAAATATGGAAGTCGGAAAATCGACAATTTTGGCTATACGTGTGACGTGATTTTTGTGCGATTGTTTTGCGTTTAGTCGTTATTTATTTTATGCTAATAACTTATATATATAATAATTACCAGATGGAACACGCTGATAATGATCCAGTTAATGAGGTTAATCAATCTGAGCAAAACAATGAAGATCATTTTCTTAATAGGCAAGATATAGAAAACATCGTCGCTCAAGGAATAGCCAATGCTATTCCGGCAATCGTCGCTGCGGTTAAAGGTCCTGTTGAGCCTTCACAAGCTCATCCTAGTAAACGCACGCGCGACAATGATTTCAGTAATAGTGTTAACGTAGGCGGCGATAAGGAAAACTTGATTCAAGCCCCGATACTTAAGAGAATGAAAGCTGCAACGTCTGGTTGCACTTACAAGGAATTTCTTGCTTGTAAACCTATCGAGTTCGCAGGAAATGAAGGGGCAACTGCTGCACTGCGTTGGTTGGAGAAAACCGAGGCAGTAATTAAAATAAGTAAATGTGCCAAGGAGGATAGAGTCATGTATGCTTCTCACCTTTTCAAGGAAGAAGCATTAGAATGGTGGAATACGGTGTTACAAGCCAAGGGAAGTGACCTGGCTTATGCCATGAGTTAGGAGGAATTTAAGCGTCTGGTGGAAAGAAAAATCTGCCCAGAATATGAAAAAGAACAAATTGTGAACTGATGTGTGCAAAATGCAACATATAAATTACATCAATTGTGGCATAAAACTAACCCTTTTTTAGTAATAATGTTGGAAAAAGTGTGCTTTTGTCTTCCTTTTGTATTTTCAGGATTAAATGAGCTCAAATTAACAAAAGAAGCAAAAAGGCAGCTAAATCTAACATAAATACAAGAAAAGGAACAAACGTGGCATGCCCGACCTCCCCGAAAGCATCTTCCCAAGCAAAACAAGAGAACAGAAGGCTGAACACGCCCCGTGCTCAGTGAACACGGGGGCGTGCCCAAGTGTCAGCATAAAAGACAAAGTTGTAGAAGCTTCCATCGCCCACCACGGGGCCGTGATCAGCGGACACGGGGTCGTGGTCAACTATAAGATTCGCATAATCTAGGCAAATCTTGATAGTACAGATACGCTTCTGCACACGGGGTGGTGCCCAGCAGACACGGGGGCGTGGTCAACTAATGCAGCCAAACTGCAATTAATGAAGACAGAGAAGAGGATGGACAAGGGGCCATTCCCACTGGACACGGGGCCGTGCCCGAGCTTCTGTTCAGCCTATAAATAGGATTGCTTAGCTCAAGCTCAAACCATCCCTTGGCACACCACCTCTCTCACACTTCACCCACCACCCACCACCACCATAACACCATCATCCACCACCATCATCCATTGTCCATCATAGAGTGTGTGAGTCGTCTTGGGATCCAAGATTGATCGTAAGAGTTCTTGACAATCAAGGCCATGTTTGCCTAAGTCTCTTACATCACCTGGTGAAGACAAAGTGTCTAGTGTAATACTTTTTATTTCTAATCTTTTCGCACTTTTTACTTGGTTTTGTATTAATGACTTTAATAACTAGTTTCTTATGTTGAAGGTGATTTTTCCTTATCGTTTGTCCGTGGTGTCTTGGCATTATTTTACTGTCTATATAAAATAAAAGATTTTCACCATTCATATCTCTACTGTCTATATGGAGGTATGTTGGCTACCTGGTCGGGGGTTAAGGGAACGGTTTGGTAAGAGTCTTGCCTTGTTCAGTGTATAGATCCTGCAAGGACCTGGGTCAAATTTAGTAGGACCTTCTTCAATACTTAACGGTATTGGATGGCGGGGGTCCAAACTCTTTGACCCCCTCATTTGTAAACTACTATTAATACTTTAACCCGGCTACTTAGGACTGTATCCCTGCTGACTCAGACTACTTAGCCGAGGGTAACGTCACCTTTAAAAGAGGGGCCTGCCACAATATGCATTAATAACTTAATTAATTATCTTTCAATAATCCGACCCTTTAGGATTGTATCCTTGCTGACTCAAACTACTGGGTTGAGGGTAACGTCACCTTCAAAAGAGGGGCCTACTACAATAACTAAGATAATCTCTTAAAAAGTGCATAAGTGCAGAAATAATCAAAGGTTACACTATACACAAGTCGGAGCCAAGTGATTCATCTTGTCTATCTGTTTTTATTTTTATTTTTCAGCATTTTAGTTAGTTTTTATTTTTTCTAGTTTAAAACATTTTTCTAACTTTTGATTTGATTAGACGTTGAGGATAAACCGGTACTAAAAGCTCTTGTGTCCTTGGACGACCTCGGTATCTTGCCAACACTATACTACGCTCACGATGGTGCACTTGCCCATATGTGTGTTTAGTGTTAGTAAATATCGTGTTTTATAAATTTAAAACTTGGCTAAAAAAGTGTTAAAAAGGGCTTAATATATACATTAAAAACTAATAACACTCACGCACATCAAGTTTTTGGCGCCATTGCCGGGGACACAAGGATTTTAAGAAAGTTTGGAATCAACGGCCTAATCGTTTTTCTTATTTTTCCATTTTTTTAGGATTTTTCTTAAGTTTTCAGCTTCTGCAGAACTCAGCACGGGCCGTGCCTACTGAACACGCCCTGTGCCCAATCATTGGAACTGGCAATCCTGTTTTAAGTCAGACAGTAAGCTGAACACGGGGCCGTGCCCACTCAACACGCCCCCGTGCCCGAGATTCAGTTACTGAAAACAGAACCGTGAGATCCCGACGATTGGTAATTTCTGACACAAATATGAGTGATACTGATATTTTTTACTTTCGGCACTCTTATGGTACGTGGTGTCGAATATGTGGTGGTTCCCATAAGGAATTAGAATTTTATTTCCTAAATTATAAACCCCACTATATCGACCCATCGTTTCCCTGTATCCTTAAGAGGGGCGAAAGTAAAAATAATCCCTATCTCTCCCTCGAATGCTCTCAACCAGATTTTCTAGGAGAAATGCTTCTTGATGAACTATTTCAATTAGAAGATCTAATTCTTAATTGGTTAAAAGAACTTAGGATAGATTTCAATAATTTATCTCAAGGCGATAACCAAGAAGAAGTATTGGGATCGCATTCAAACAACTTCGTTGTTCCTGACGATACTTCTAACTCTAGTGAGGACTTGAGCGATAGTCGTCCTTGTGTCGATTGTGCCGTGAAGGACTCCCCATCGACTTCGTTTGATGAATACATAGACCTGAGCGATTCGGCATACACCTTCTTTAACGAGAGCCCAGGAAAGGGTTGGACTTGTCCACCTACATATAGCATAGGAATCACCCTCACCGACAACCTCTTGCGTTCTCATTTTAATCTAGAACAATTAAGGTATCTTAGGCACTTTGGGGTTGTTCCATCCAGTAAGGAACCACCCGATCCGGATACATTCCTTAAAAGTAAACAAATTCCATATAACAGCTTCTAGACACGGGGCCGTGTCCAGGTCAGCACGCCCCCATGTCTACCCAAAGATTCCCTTCTGATTTCATCAGGATATGGACAAAATTGTGTTAGGATTCTATCTGCACATGGGGCCGTGTCCAGCCGACACGGGGCCGTGCGTAACGTACTGTCGTTTTCTATAAATGCAGCCAAGAATCCTGCCATTTGAACCATTCCAGGGACAGAGATTTGGGGAATCTTCTCACATACCATCCTAGGTATTTTCTAAAAGAAGTTTCTCAACCACTTTCTTGTCCTTTCCTTTTTTATCCAACATCATCTTCTTCAATTTTTTTTCCTTATACTTCCATTAAAGCTTGAGACCTCCATAGTTTCAAGCTTTATTAAGGTGTTTGTTAGATTTTTTTCATGGAATCTTGTTAAGAATAAAGTTCTACAACAATGTTTTAAGTTGTTTCTGTCCAAAAACGTTTTAAAAATCACGAAAACAAATTAAAACCCCAAGATTCCTTGTTCCAAAATCTTGCAGATACCTGAACACGGGGCCGTGTTCATTAAACACGGGGCCATGTCCGAGGTACTGGTCTCATAAAATTGAACCCTTTTCAGTATGTTTCCTCAGAATGGCAAGCAGAACGAGCGGAACAACTTCGTCACACTCCAGAAACAACCGACAAGGGAGAAGATCATCAACGGTTGAAGATTCTCTTGTAAACTACGTTTACGCTCTATGAGAGGCCATTGATGAGATAACATGGGTGGAAGAAGCATTGATCGACCGTATTAATCATCTTACGGTGGGACTAGAAGGATGTCTCTGGGAAGTCAACCTTTTGCACCAAAGGTTGAACATTCTCGCCTCTCCTCCTTTGGTACCAATTATCACCCAAAGGGCATGGAATGTGGTACCGGAAGTCATCATTCCAGCCGAATGGTACGCCATACATCTGGAACCCCCTCGAGACATACTACATGGGGTTCCGGTTGGTGTCACTACCCCTCCACAAGATGTTGAGGAACATGAAGCCGCCTCCCTCCTACCGAGAGAGATAGAAGAATGGCTCTAGCAACATCTAGGGAACACCACTCGGCTTGGAGTTCTACAAGACTTTTAGATACCGGAAAACTATTTCCGGAATTTCGGTTCTTATTGTAGAAGTAGAACTCCTTAGGATGATTTTACGTATCACTTGACCTATCTAATTTAGGACCCTTAACTTTTATTTTCTGCTTTGTTTTCCATTTTTTAGGATTATTGTGTAATTCTCTCTATGACTTAATGAATGATGGTTTTAGTTAATTTGGTGTTTGGATGATGTTATAATGAGTAAAACACACTCGAGATGGCAAAGGATAACAAGGGAAACTTGAACCAGCACCCCATGCAGGAAAACAGGGCCATCCGACGAACTTGGTTCAGCACGGGCCGTGTCCGCCCAACACGGCCCCGTGCTGCATAGTCTGCAGAAAATGCCCAGTTCAGGTAAACTGGACACGGGCCATGTCCGCCCAACACGGCCCCATGCAGCACAGTCTGCAGAAAATACCCAGTTCAGGTAAACTGGACACGGGTCGTGTTCACCCAACACGCCCCCGTGTCCAGGCTTCTGTTTCTCTTTTTCAATTTTGTTACTGGCACCTGAACACGGGGCCATGCCCGGACACCACGGGGCCGTGTCCAGACGCCCAGTAACACAAATTTTTCTTTTTAACACCCTTTTACACATTCAATCAACCTAAAAACTTATTTTTTTGGGACACATTGAGGACAATGTGTAATTTAAGTGTGGGGGGGATGCTAAAATCTTGAATCTTGCAAGTCCTAATAATAAGCCTTACACAAAACTCTATTGGAACCGCTAATCACCCAAATTTTTTTCAAAAAATTTCATTTTTTTTACTTGTCTAGGTTTAACTTGGGAATTTCAAATTCTAAAAAGGTTATATTTTTTACAAATTTACAACCGATAGCGTCGTGATAAAAAGAACCAACATAAGAAAATTATGAAAAGGCATGACAAGCTTAGTTAAAATTTAATTATATATACTTGATCACATAAAAACCCATTCCCACAAAAGTGAGTTTTGAGCCTTTATTGAGCATACAAATACATATCTTTAGACTAAATGCTCATCTTTCGTTTCTTGTGTGAATAGCCGCTTGGTTCTTACGACTCTAGAACTTGCCACGACGATACATTCCCGGTCCTTACCAACTTAAACCCGAGTAAGTAAATGATGGAGGCATTAGGACTAACCCTTTTTATTTCTACACCATTATTTTTCTTTTTTTTACCACCTACCCAAAATCCCCCTAGTTAACCCATTTGAGCCTAAACCTTTTCATTTGTTAACCCAAACCAAACACCCTTTCACCCACCAAAATCCTTTTTATTTTTAACCCTTTGTTTTAGTAACAAGCTCGGTTTGTCGTATGACTTTGAAAAAAAAAATTGTTGAAGATGAAGCAAAAGAAATAAACAAGCAAGTTCATCAAAAATAACTTTGCTTGAATCATGGCTTCATCAAAATAAAAATTGCAAAAATAAAAAGTCTTACGAAAACCGACGCTTTTTACGCTTTTCGACCATTTTCTAACCACTAACCCAACCACCTAACTTTAACCCAAGCCTAACCCTTCACCCAAAAAGTCCTCTTGATATTTACAAATGTGTATAGTTAAAAAGGAGGAGGATTGATTGCTTGGCAAGCCTATGGTAGGAGTAAGTTCCATGCCGCTCTCGAGTGATTCACTAAAATACATCTTCGGCCGAGTGTTGAGTGATCCCCGTGAGGTATGTGAACTTGTATATAAATAGAATTTTAAAGAGGCATGTTATGCCCTAATACGTAATTTATCTTATGAAAAGTTTTAAATAAATCATGACGAATAGGATTGTAAATAAATAAAAATAAAACTTAATAAAGAATCTTGGAAATCCCGATACTCTATGACAAGCCCAAAAACCTTCTCTTCTACCCATTCCATTTGGGAGTGCAAAGCATATTATAAAGAGTTTTGCTTGAGGACAAGCAAAGATTCAAGTGTGGGGGTATTTGATGTGTGCAAAATGCAACATATAAATTACATCAATTGTGGCATAAAACTAACCCTTTTTTAGTACTAATGTTGGAAAAATTGTGCTTTTGTCTTCCTTTTGTATTTTCAGGATTAAATGAGCTCAAATTAACAAAAGAAGCAAAAAGGCAGCTAAATCTAACATAAATACAAGAAAAGGAACAAACGTGGCATGCCCGACCTCCCCGAAAGCATCTTCCCAAGCAAAACAAGAGAATAGAAGGCTGAACGCGCCCCGTGCTCAGTGAACACGGGGGCGTGCCCAAGTGTCAGCATAAAAGACAAAGTTGTAGAAGCTTCCATCGCCCACCACGGGGCCGTGCTCAGCGGACACGGGGCCGTGGTCAACTATAAGATTCGCATAATCCAGGAAAATCTTGATAGTACAGATACGCGTATGCACACGGGGTCGTGCCCAGTAGACACGGGGGCGTGGTCAACTAATGCAGCCAAACTGCAATTAATGAAGACAGAGAAGAGGATGGACACGGGGCCGTGCCCACTGGACACGGGGCCGTGCCCGAGCTTCTCTTTAGCTTATAAATAGGATTGCTTGGCTCAAGCTCAAACCATCCCTTGGCACACCACCTCTCTCACACTTCACCCACCACCCACCACCACCATAACACCATCATCCACCACCATCATAGAGTGTGTGAGTCGTCTCGGGATCCAAGATTGATCGTAAGAGTTCTTGACAATCAAGGCCATGTTTGCCTAAGTCTCTTACATCACTTGGTGAAGACAAAGTGTCTAGTGTAATACTTTTTATTTCTAATCTTTTCGCACTTTTTACTTGGTTTTGTATTAATGACTTTAATAACTAGTTTCTTATGTTGAAGGTGATTTTTCCTTATCGTTTGTCCGTGGTGTCTTGGCATTATTTTACTGTCTATATAAAATAAAAGATTTTCACCATTCATATCTCCACGGTCTATATGGAGGTATGTTGGCTACCTGGTCGGGGGGTTAAGGGAACGGTTTGGTAAGAGTCTTGCCTTGTTCAGTGTATAGATCCTGCAAGGACCTGGGTCAAATTTAGTAGGACCTCCTTCAATACTTAACGGTATTGGATGGCGGGGGTCCAAACTCTTTGACCGCCTCATATGTAAACTACTATTAATACTTTAACCCGGCTACTTAGGACTGTATCCCTGCTGACTCAGACTACTTAGCCGAGGGTAACGTTACCTTTAAAAGAGGGGCCTACCACAATACGCATTAATAACTTAATTAATTATCTTTCAATAATCCAACCCTTTAGGATTGTATCCTTGCTGACTCAAACTACTGGGTTGAGGGTAACGTCACCTTCAAAAGAGGGGCTTACTACAATAACTAAGATAATCTCTTAAAAAGTGCATAAGTGCGGAAATAATCAAAGGTTACACTATACACGAGTCGGAGCCAAGTGATTCATCTTGTCTATCTGTTTTTATTTTTATTTTTATTTTTCAGCATTTTAGTTAGTTTTTATTTTTTCTAGTTTAAAACCTTTTTCTAACTTTTGATTTGATTAGATGTTGAGGATAAACCGGTACTAAAAGCTCTTGTGTCCTTGGACAACCTCGGCATCTTGCCAACACTATACTACGCTCACGATGGGTGCACTTGCCCATATGTGTGTTTAGTGTTAGTAAATATCGTGTTTTATAAATTTAAAACTTGGCTAAAAAAGTGTTAAAAAGGGCTTAATATATACATTAAAAACTAATAACACTCACGCACATCACGAACAAATTCCTGAGCCACCGAATGGTGGATGTTGATTGTCGAGGGTATACTTCAAAGTTTTTCGAATATGCTCGAATTGTGCGTACTCTGGCTTCGCCAGAACCGGTACTTATTTCTCGCTACATTTGGGGTTTAATTAGCGAGATCCGTGATATTGTCAAAGCTGCGAGACCCCGCACGATCGATGATGCGGTGGAATTAGCTAACACTTTGACTGACGGACTGGTGCGTAAGCGAGAAGAAAACAGGAAGAAGGAATTGGCTCAGAAAATTACCCAAGGATTTCGTGTGGCTAATAATAGCAACTTCAAGAGAAAGGGAACTGGATCATCTTCCACTCCGCCGTTCTGCAGAAACTGTAAAAAGAAACATTTTGGAAAATGTAACGAAGTCTGCAATTTCTGCAAAGCTATAGGGCTCCGAGAGGAGGAATGCAGAAAGAAAACAAGGGTTTGCTATAACTGTGGAGAGGCTGGCCATTTTAGACCAGAATGCCCTAAATTAGTCAAACCAGCAGATAACAAGGCCAAACCTGCTGAAGGGACTAACAAGAAGAACGTAAGAGCCTTCCAACTGACCACGCAGGAAGCCGAACTGATTCCTGACGTAATAGCTGGTACGTTCTTAGTTCACAACGTTTATGCGAAAGTATTATTTGACTCTGGTGCAAACCAAAGTTTTATAAATACTTCATTCTGCCAGGCTCTTAAGCTACCCTTAACGAATCTTAGGCAAGTTTTTACAGTAGAAACAGCAGACGGGAACTCTGTTAACATAGATACTGTTTTGCAAGAAGAAACTATAGAACTTTCAGGTCATAAATTTTCTACAAACCTATTACCCATGAATTTAGCTGGATTCGATCTCGTATTAGGAATGGATTGGTTAGTAGCCAGCCATGCTCGAATCCTTTGTGATAAGAATTCCATAGAAATCCGTGCACCTACAGGAAAAGTAATCATGATTACAGGGGATAAGCCGCGTAAACCCATGAAGTTCATTTCAGTAATGAAAGTTGCTAGTTATGAACGAAAGCAAGGAATAGTGTATATGATTTCGGTAATCATTAGCACTAAGGGTAAGGAACTTAAGGAAATTCCTGTAGTATCAGAATACTCGGATGTATTCCCAGAAGAACTACCAGGATTACCACCAGATAGGGAGGTAGAATTTAGAATTCACCTAATTCCTAGAACTACACTGATAGCCAAGGCACCTTATCGGTTAGCACCCACCAAAATGCTAGAATTGAAAAAGCAGTTAGATGAATTGCTTAGTAAAGGATTTATACAACCTAGTTCATCCCCGTGGGGAGCTCCAGTGTTGTTTGTAAAGAAGAAAGATGGTTCGATGCGAATGTGTATCGATTATAGGGAATTGAATAATGTTGGACCGTGTCGTGTCTCTAAACGATCAGTCAAGGTAGTTCAACATCACGTATAAAGGCGGAATCAGAATACGTAACGTAACAACAGCTTATCCTTTCAATTCCTTCACTTTATTAGCTTTCTGATATCAATTTGACAGAGTTTCAGTACCGTAACAATGACCTGATCTCGCTTCAATGGTTACCATGAATGAACACAAGCTAGGTATTTATACTATTGTTGATTTCGCTCATGTGTCAGTGATACTGAAGCGAAATCACCTAATGTTCATTAAAGCGAAATCAACCTAAGACCATTGAAGCGAAATTAACACATAACAATGTACATTGAAGCGAAATTAACATTAAAACCCTAATCTTGACTTTTAAGCTTCTATCTTGACTTTATTGATTTAAGACTTGATGAAGATGCAGTCAATAGACATTCTTGTGCATCAACAGACTCCCCCTTGGATGTTGACGTAGTCTTCAGCTCCTGAGTCTTCAGTCGTAGTCTTTTCTCCAACTCTCTGTCATTTCATCATAAGCACTCTATCTTCACACTCCCATAGATTGTTAATCCAGACTCCCCCTTTCACAGACTCCCCCTCTCGATATGCTAGAATCTGAGATATCTGGTTCAAGCTTTGACAAATAGCTTCCATTGGGAATAATGAAATCCAAACCTGTTACTCAAACATCATTCATTATAAACTTATCTTTTCACATATAATTCACAAACTCAATCAGTTATAGCAATCCACTTAAGTATTCAGGTCCAAGTTAATGACCCTGATTACTCAATTAACCTACCAAGTCCAAATTAATGACCTTGGTTGATCTTTTGACGAATCAAACTGATTTTAAAAACATTTTCAAACATTTTCTGAAAATAACAAGTGTCAAATTAATGAACTTGTTTTTGACTTTTCAAACAATTCAAAGTTCTTCAAAGATAAGCTCTCCTCATTCTTCAGTTCAGAATCTCCTGCATCTGCTTCAAACATCTAAGAATCCAACAATCAACTCTCCACTTTGGTTTGCCAGAAAATAAAGCAGAAATAAAATCTTTTTGGATTTTATCAAAGTGTTCTAAACTAAGAAATGAAATACAGAAAACTTAAATTTCAGAAAGTAAACAAAGTAAACTATTTACAAACATATTTTTGGTGAGCATGTCAGGGAATCATATCAGCTTTTCAGACAAATTACAAGTACCGTTAAGCTACATTACATACTTAGATTTAAACAATTTACCTTGATTGTCGATATACTGATCCATCTTAAATTCTCACACAAATTTCAACTTACTCAGGATACGATTTAGATGAATTAAGAACTTAGCTCATTCATGTGTCCCACCTCTTGAATATACTCCCGTATCCAGAATCCCAATAATCAGTCTTACAGGTGAGAATACTACAATGATATCTGTATATAATTTAGGTATGCGAGGGCCGAGGGATCTCAGATCGATACTTCCGTATACGCAGAGAGATATCAGCTTCGACTTTTCGGTGTGTCCCCTTTAGAGGATCTTTTTGCTTACAACAGCAGCATTTATCAATTTTATTGTTTCAGCATGCTCAGGGTTTAATGTTGTGTTTCAAGCATTGCAGCAAGTATTAGCCAAGGACTAGGTCAGAACTACCATTCAGCAGAAGTCCCGGAATAATACCCCAGACATCATAGAGTATAAAGACCTAGTATATCAGATTAAGAGACCTTTCCAACGAGATTTCAGGGGTTACCTATATATCCAAGTAGTGTTCCCCACGAATTCACAAGTTTGAATTTAGGTTTATATCCCGAATAAATCTACTAAATGTGTGAAAACCTATCGACACATCATCAGTAAGATTGTTTAACTCTTTTATACTTTTCAAATCTTTAGCATACTGTAATAGTCTAGCTGATGTACTATCATTTTCCCTATATACACAAGCTCTTTTTCTGATTTTATCATGTTTTTGTATTTTTGCATTTTTTTACCGTTTTTGTATTTTCTGAAAATAAACTATGTACAAACATCTACTCCCCCTAAATACCAAAACAAGTAAAAATTCGACAAACCATTGCAGATTGTTTCTCGTCTTCATCCGCAACAGTACTCTCATCAACGCCAATTATGCCATCCGACACCAACAGAAGCTTCATACCATTCAGTTTTAACAAATATTTAAACCGATTTTTATCAAAAGCTTTGGTATGTAAATCAGCTTTCTGTTCGTCAGTGTGGATTTTCTCAATTCGTATCAACTTTTTCTCAAAGCAATCACGAATAAAGTGATGACGAATTTCTATGTGTTTAGTTTTAGCGTGATGTACTGGATTTTTAGTTATATTTATTGCGGCCTCATTATCAACAAAAAGAGGTGTGTTAAGAAACTGCAAACCGTAGTCGCGCATCTGTTGCTGTATCCACAAGATCTGAGAGCAGCAACTGCTAGCAGAAACATACTCCGCTTCACATGTAGATAACGCCACAGACGTTTGTTTCTTACACTGCCAGGTAACCAATCTAGGACCAAAAAACTAGCATCCTGCAGTTGTTGATTTTGAATTGACTTTGCAGCATCCGAAATCCGAATCGGAATACCCTTCGAGCGTAAAATCACCTTTCCTAGGATACCACAACCCCAATGAAGGAGTTCCTTTCAGGTAGCGCAATATCCTCTTCACAATGATCATATGCGATGTTCTCGGGTTAGACTGAAATCTTGCTGCGAGGCACGTTGGGTACATAATATCAGGACGTGAAGCAGTTAGGTACATTAAAGAACCTATCATGGAACGGTAAAATGTTTCATCAGCCCTGTCTCCGGTGAGATCTGGGTGAATCCCATGATTTGTTGCAAGTGGGGTAGCAGCTGGAGTAGAACTTGACATCCCAAATTTCTCTAGAATATCATGAACGTACTTTGACTGATGAATGAAAATTCCCTCAGGAAGTTGTTCAACTTGTAAACCCAGAAAGAATTTCATCTCCCCCATTGATGACATTTCAAACTTTTGCTTCATCACTGATTCAAAATCTTTGCATAGATTTTCATTTGTTGACCCAAATATTATATCGTCCACATAAATCTAAACTATCAGAAGATGACCATCGACCTCTTTAGTGAAGAGAGTGGCATCCACTTTTCCACGAATGAACTTGTTGGCTAGTAGGTGTTGAGACAAAGTCTCGTACCAAGCTCTCGGGGCCTGGTGTAAACCATACAGCGCTTTGTCCAATAAGTAGACCTTGTTTTTGTGGATTGGATCGGTAAAGCCCGGCGGCTGACCGACATAAACCTCCTCTTTAACCTTCCCGTAAAGAAACGCCGATTTAACATCCAACTGATAAACTTTGAAGTTCTTCCAAGACGCAAATGCTAGGAAAATTCTGATCGCCTCTAGTCGTGCTACAGGAGCATAGACTTCAGTAAAATCAATTCCCTCCTGTTGACTAAATCCCTGAACAACGAGTCGAGCTTTGTTCCTTACGACAACTCCTCTATCGTCCCTCTTACACTTAAACACCCACTTAGTGTTAATCTTTCTTTGACCATCCGGCAAATCAACTAACTTCCACACTCCCAATTTCTCGAATTGACTAAGTTCCTCCTGCATAGCATTGACCCAAGAGTCTTCAGTAAGCGCCTCTTTGTAAGTTCTTGGCTCAACCTGCGAGATAAAACAACTCAATGAGAATTCAGTTTGCAAAGGAGCAACTTTTGTATAAAAACATGTAAGCCCTTTATCAATCTGATTTCGAGTGCGAACGCCTGTCTGCAATTCTCCTATGATCAACTCCTCTGGATGATATGAAAAAGTTCGCGGCATCACTTCACTTGGAACATCTACATTTCCCTCCAGATTAGTAATATTCTGCTCTGCATCTTGTTCACCAACTTGGTTTGTTTGACTTAAAATCTGAATTTGCTCCCCCTCAAAATCTGAATCTGAATCACCATGATCAAATATTGGCATGTTTTCAGCTTCTAGATTATCATTCTGAGCCGACTGATTATCTTGAGCAACTTCATTCTGTTGGACATCATCATGTTCACCAGCATTACTTGGACCTGCTTCATCATCATTTGAAGTTTCCCGTGGTCTCCTCGAATACTCAGCTGGGAACCTTAACTGCGACTCATATTCACGCAAAATATCCAACTCATCAAAGAAATCTTCATCTTCCTCTGATTCTTCTCTCATGTCAAACGAATCCCAAAGTTTGTCATAATGATAACGCCATGAATCACCAGGATTCTGCGGCGGCATAGTATAACCTTGACATTCAACATTTGCAGCTTCAATAATCCACTTCTCACTTGGAACGAAGACACGTCGCAACGGATTTGCATAACCAACAAATATTCCCTCAATGCACTTCGGACCAAACTTCCCAAAAGGTTCTATAACCGTACAAGGTGACCCGAACGGTTCTAGATACTTCAAATTCGGTTTGCGATTATTGATTAGCTCAAAGCATGTTTTGTTGAACTTCTTGACAGTAAGAACCCTGTTGAGCGTATAGCATGCGGCGGAAACAGCTTCAGCCCAAAAATTAATCGGTAACTTTGAATCTGCGAGCATAGTTCTAGCCGTCTCGATTAGCGTCCGGTTTTTGCGTTCTGCGACTCCATTCTGCTGCGGAGTGTACGGAGCACTAAACTCATGCAAAATACCTCTTTCATCACAAAATTCTTCCATCTTGCTGTTCTTGAATTCAGTACCATTGTCACTTCGAATTCTCTTGATACGCCTTTGGTACAAATTCTCAATCTTCCTGAACAGACCCATCAAACTGTCAAATGTTTCATCTTTCGTCTTCAAGAAAGAAACCCACGAAAATCTGGAATAATCATCAGTAACGACCAAACAATAGTAATCTCCTGTAATACTTTTGACATTCACCGGACCAAACAAATCCATGTGAAGTCTTTCTAGCGGTCTCGAAACTGAATTGACTTGCTTTGTAGGGTGTGACTTTTTCTTTTGCTTGCCTTTGATGCAGCTAATGCACTCCCCTTCCAGATGAAAACCTTTGATATTAACTCCCAATACCAAATCATTGTGCACCAAATGATTCATCTTCCTTAGGTGAATATGCCCCATTTTGCGGTGCCACAATCTTGATTCTTTCTCAGTTGCTCTAGACACAAAACAATGTGCTTGACCAGTAGTTGTAGTTGCTACAGAAATATCTAACACATATAAATCATTCACTCTAGGTGCCCTCATAATAATCCATTCTTCAGGAATAACAAAACCAGGTTTCAAGATCAAACATTCTTTATCAGTGAAGTGAGTAGTATACTGATTGTCACAAATCTGCGAGATACTAAGCAGATTGTTCTCCAGCTCAGTGATGTAGTTAACTCTTTCAAACGTCACAAATCCGTTAGATAACGTTCCTTCACCTACAATTCGACCACCTTCATGACCTGCAAATCCCACATAACCACCATTGATATTCTTCACATCATACAGTAAAGCAGTTTTTCCTGTCATATGTCGAGATGCACCACTATCCATGATCCATCTTGAAATGGCTCTTGGAAGATCCTGCACATACCACAAGTTGATTTTAAAACATTTCAATAAAGATGCCGATTCATGCTTCGCGATCCAGGAAGCTCCAGCAATTCAAACTGCTTATTCGAACATGGTGTCCACCCAGGCCTCATCAGCCTTAGGTGTAACCTTGACTTTAGCAATTTGAATTTTGAAATTTTCAGCCTTCAAAGGTGGAAAATTTGCATCATAATCAACCGAAATTGATTCTTCATCCTTTTTCAC
Organism: Helianthus tuberosus; assembly: GCA_030545235.1. Classification (NCBI taxonomy): domain Eukaryota; kingdom Viridiplantae; phylum Streptophyta; class Magnoliopsida; order Asterales; family Asteraceae; genus Helianthus; species Helianthus tuberosus. Next base: position 129,678,180 of record CM060434.1, on the reverse strand, counting down.
TTCAGAAGTTGAAATTTTCAATTCAGTTTTTGGTTTCCAAACTTGTTGAGATACTGCAACCCGCTTGTAAAATTTGTCATTTTTAGTTATCACTTTCTTTACGGGTTCATTTATCACTTTAATGTTGTCATTTTTCACATTCCTTTTCTCAACAACGATTGGTGCTTTACCCTTCACATCAACTTTCTTCTGTTGAATCTTCACAGTTTCAGTCTTAGGCTTCACATTAGTACACTTTCGTGCAATGTGACCAACTTGGTTACATCTGAAACATGTTCGAGTATCAATAACTCTACTTATGCCTTCAGACTGATACTGTGAAGCTCTTTCCTCAAAGAACTCTTTATTTGATTTTGAAAAAATTTCATTTTCCTCATCAGAAAGTGAACTTGAACTGTTCACAAACACCTTCTTTTCAGCAAACCTTTTGTTTTGAAACCTTCTTTGATGATAACTCTTACCATCCCTATAACCACCCGACCAATTGTTTCGATTGTTATTATAAAACCTTGGTGGAACAACAGGCTTTTTGTAGTAAGCTTTGTCTTTCTCAAAATTCATTTGCCTTTTTGTTTGTTTCAAACTGTTCATTTCTGACAATTCAACTTCAACCAACTTAAAAACATTTGTCAACTTTTTCACATTTACATTCTCAATTGGAAACTCAGAATCCGAATACAACTTATCAGATCCAGCCATCTTGTACATCACAAGACCCGGTTCATCACTTAAGTTGTTTTTGGACTTTGGTTTCTAAATGTACTTGTCCAAGAAACATCCATCTTCTTCAGTAGTGTCACTATCCATTTTTAGCACATTTTCAACAACACCTTTTACAATATCATTTTGGACACTATCGTCATTAGAAGATGTGAACGTGACATCAATGTTCTCCGGAAGTTTAACTTCACTTTCTTCTCCAATTTCAACCAAACCAGATTGCTTTTTCGTGTAATTATCAAGAACAGGTGGTGGAACTTGATGAAACCCCACCCCAGTTCCATCACAATACACATCTTCGCCCGTTTTGTCTTTCCCAATGGGTTTGGGAATGATATGTTGCAAAACAAAGCTTGCGGAGCTGTAACTGTTAAGCTTCAACTGGATTCGCTCGTTTTCGATTACAGCCTCTTGAACTTTAAGTTTCAATTTAGCGATTTCATCCAGTTGTTGATTGATTGATTCTTCTTTGACTCTAAGCACTGCTCTTAGATGTTCATTTTCTTTAAAAGTTTTACCATTTCGATCATCACAATCTTTCAATGTTGTTGGTGCATGTTATGTGACAACAGCGTTGGATTGGTCTTTGGATATTAAACGTGTTTTGGGCCGCGAAGACTTATGAAGACTGAATAGAATTCGAGTTTGTTGAAGCCCAATCTAGTCCAAGTTTGTATCAAGTTAAAGTCTATCTAGTTTAGCCCGAATTGTAAACAGAATTCGTATGGGCTTGGCCCAGTTCGAATTGTATGGTTGTGTGTATATAAACAACCTTTACCTAGAGTTTTAGGGTTAGACTTTTGGAGACTTTTGGAGACTTTTAGGCATTTGAGAGAGAGTTCGAATACACAGATTATTGGCTGTGAGGTCGTGAAGATCTTGAGTGATTGTAAACGTTTTCGTTGGATAATCATAGAAGATCAGTTGGTAAATCGTCTGGTGTTATTGTTTCTGTTTATTTGGTTTATCAAGGGGATTCCGCACCCTTGGTAGATTGTCAGTTTTGTTACGATCCATACGGGATAGGGACCTACAATTGGTATCAGAGCATTTGCTCTTGTGTACGGTTCAAAACTGATCGGAAAGAAACAAGTTTTTGGGTTGCAGTTTGGATTCACGAAGAACATTGAAGAACAGTCAAAATTTTCACGATTTTGATCTGTTTTGGTGTTATTTGGAAGTTGTTTGCTGATTTTTTGGAGTTTTAGTTGGAAAGTTATCAATCAGAAGATTCTACGGTTTAAAAGGTGCTGATTTTTCGAGATTTTGGTTGAAAAATAGCTGGTCTCGACTCAAGGTTGCAGGTCTCGACTCGTAACAAGTGATCTCGACTGGTACTGTTCACTCGCAACCAGAGGTCTCGACTTGTGCTGGTTGACTCGCAACAGTGATTGCGACTTGTGCTGGTTGACTCGCAACCGTGATTGCGACTTGTGCTGGTTGACTCGCAACCGTGATTGCGACTTGTGCTGGTTGACTCGCAACCGTGATTTCGACTTGTGCTGATTTGAATCGCAACCGTGGTCTCGACTCGCAACAGCGGTTTCGACTCGCAACGGTGGTTACGACTCGTAACTGGTGGTCTCAGTTTGTATTGATTTGACTCGCAACAGTGGTTGCGACTCGCAACAAGTGTTTTGAAAGTGGTGGAATTTTTCTAGGCAATCGTAGGAAAAATTTCACAGTTTCGTGTTTAGATTATTATCCGTAACTCATCTGGACAAACCGCTTGCACCGTTGGACTCCTTGGATTTTTAGGAAAAAAAAAAAAAGACTCTGGAAAATCCCGAAATAGGTTTTAGACATTATATATCATTGGAATCGTAATCCCGAGACGAATCTAACGGTATAATTTAGTAAAAACAGGTTTCGGACTAAAATTGTACGGTTTAACCAGTCTGCTTAAGTTAAAATGTCGAACATGTCTAAATTGAACGAGCTTTTAAGGATGGAACACGAGGTAGGCACAACGAACAAACCACCTAAGATGATGAAGGTGGAGAATTACTTGACATGGAAGGATAGGTTTCAATCCTTTATTGAATATTAGGACACACGCATGTGGATTTGTATTGAAGATGGGTACACAAACCCTACACATGACTTTGAAGGCAGACCGCGTGTCACAGCCTATGTGAACATGCAAGAAAATGATAAAAAGATGTATGAGGCTGAAAAGAGAGCCCTGGCTGCTATCAAAATGTCCCTACCTGATAGCATCAAACACACCTTTAAGAAGTACACTACTTCTAAAGAAATGTGGGATGCGCTAGAGAAGAGATATGAAGGGAATTCTGATGTCAAAAAGAACAAAATTGATCTACTGAAGAAGCAGTTTGCTGTGTTCAAGTACATGAAAAATGAGTCACTTGAGGACGTCATCACTCGATACTACCATCTGATGTCAGAATTGGACAATTATGATATAGATTGTTATACTGACATAGAGAAAAATGACAAGCTGCTGGATGCTCTACCTGCAAAATGGGATATTTACACTCTCATGATAAAGGGAGAAGCTGATTATGAAACAAAGGAACTGGAAGAAGTGGTTGGAAAGCTAAGAGCTTATGAGCTCAACATGAAGAAGAAGGACACTGGTTATGATCAGGTTCAAGATCCAGGGGTTTACAATGGGCTTGCATCTTCTTCATCTCATGATGCTTCTAGCGACTCTGCTACTGCATTCCTTTCATGTGATAATGAGCAAGTCACAGTAAATGAGGATGGTGATGTATGTTTTGTAGCTGCTTCAGGAGGATCAACTGGAGCTAAGAGAACATCAACTGCTAAGCAAAGTAGTAGTTCAAAGTCAATGCCAATGAGTGTGAAGTCTGCTGAAGAACATCTTGCTCTACTTGCTTCTTTTGTTGCTTCTTATGAAAACTACATTCATGGGAAGATATCTGATCCTGCCGTTTTAGATGAAGATTACGATCAGATTGACCCTGATGATCTTGAAGATATGGATTTGCAATGGCAAATGGCCATGATTACTAGAAGGGTGAAGAGGTTCATGAACAGAACTGGAAGGAAATTTGTAGGGAAAACTGTTGGTTTTGACAAGACCAAAGTGAGGTGCTTTAACTGTCAAAGTTATGGTCATTTTGCTAGGGAATGTCAGAAACAAAAGCATGAAACCTCAAGTCAGAGTTCAAACAATAGAAATTCATCAAACAACTCTAACTCAAGAGCGTTGATCTCTACTGCACGAGAAGGTTCATATGACTGGAGTATTCACTTGGAAAATGATGAGAATGTCACTCAAGCATTTATGGCAGAGATTGTTCCCGTTGATGAAGCTGATGCTAACATGAATGCTGAAGTTGAGAAGAAAAGTGAAGCTGAGGTAGATAAGGCTGATCAGACAACAGATGCTGAAAAAGGAAAGCCAAAGTCTGAGCATGAAATGGATGATGAAAAGGAAGCAGATGAGAAAGATGAAATCATCAAAAGAATGGAAGCTCAACTTGCTGCTCTTATGGCTAACTCAGACAAATCGACAGGAGAGGTAAGTAACTCTGCTACTTCTGTTTGCTTAAAGTGTTGTGAATTACAGGGTGAAGTTGACAGTTTGTCAACTCAAAACAAAAGTCTGGTGAGCGAAATATCTAACGTAAAAGAATCAAATTTCTTTGCAAAAAGAAATGAGTCATCATATTTGAAAAAGATAAAAGGCTATGAAGCTGAAATTGAAGTTTTAACCTGTAAACTAAACGAAAAACTTCAAGTCATAGACTTAGCTCATGACATGATGGCTGAGAAAACAAAAGAAATTTCTGAAAAATGCAAAGAGTTGTCAGATGCACAACTCAAAATTGTTGAACTAGAAAAGAAATTAGGTCAATTCAGGGATTCTACTTTTGTTATGAAACACATGATGGGTGGGTTAAAGAAGAGTAATGACAAGACAAGTGTGGGATTCAAGGGCTTCAATGAAGTTCCACCTCCTCTTAGTCATGACTATTCTTTCTTACCTGATGAAGATGAGTTCACAGACTTTCTGTCAACATCACCAAGTAGTTTCACATCTAGTCAAGGTGATGTATTTGAAGATAATGATGCTAAGAAGATCAATAACAGCAAACCTATTTTGAAAAAGAAAAATTCAAATCCTACGAATAAAAATCCAACTTTTGTTAAAAAGGTTAATTTTGTTCAAGGAAGTGATATGAAAAACGAAACAGCTGTTATAGAAAATGAATCAAATGTAGAGTTTGCTAAAAACAAAAACATAGAAAATCTTGAAACTAAGCAAACTGAACCAAATCCTTCTAAGGCATCATCATCTAAACCAGAATCTAGTTCAAAGGCTTCAGCTAAGAAGTCTTCGAATAAGAGATCGTGCTTCAAATGTCACACCAAGGGACATGTAGCTAGCTGCTGTCCTAACAAAAAGAGTGAAGCACAACTTAGTGAGAAACAAAGAGGGAAATCACCTGAGAAGCAAGGTGATAATGAGGAGAAAGTCTCAAGTTCTCCAAAGCAATCTGCTCCAAAGCAACAATCGGGTGTTGCTGGTGGTGTAAATAAGGCTGAAAAGGGAACTCCACAAGTTCCTCGTTTTCAAAGAAATCAACCAAGATTTCAGCCTGAATCTACATCAGGCAGATATGAAAGACCAAAAGACTTTGATATTCTGAAGACTAAAGTTTCCTTTGCAAGCTATTGTCAAGGGGGAGTTTGTTGGTGCATGTTATGTGACAACAGCGTTGGATTGGTCTTTGGATATTAAACGTGTTTTGGGCCGCGAAGACTTATGAAGACTGAATAGAATTCGAGTTTGTTGAAGCCCAATCTAGTCCAAGTTTGTATCAAGTTAAAGTCTATCTAGTTTAGCCCGAATTGTAAACAGAATTCGTATGGGCTTGGCCCAGTTCGAATTGTATGGTTGTGTGTATATAAACAACCTTTACCTAGAGTTTTAGGGTTAGACTTTTGGAGACTTTTGGAGACTTTTAGGCATTTGAGAGAGAGTTCGAATACACAGATTATTGGCTGTGAGTTCGTGAAGATCTTGAGTGATTGTAAACGTTTTCGTTGGATAATCATAGAAGATCAGTTGGTAAATCGTCTGGTGTTATTGTTTCTGTTTATTTGGTTTATCAAGGGGATTCCGCACCCTTGGTAGATTGTCAGTTTTGTTACGATCCATACGGGATAGGGACCTACAATTGGTATCAGAGCATTTGCTCTTGTGTACGGTTCAAAACTGATCGGAAAGAAACAAGTTTTTGGGTTGCAGTTTGGATTCACGAAGAACATTGAAGAACAGTCAAAATTTTCACGATTTTGATCTGTTTTGGTGTTATTTGGAAGTTGTTTGCTGATTTTTTGGAGTTTTAGTTGGAAAGTTATCAATCAGAAGATTCTACGGTTTAAAAGGTGCTGATTTTTCGAGATTTTGGTTGAAAAATAGCTGGTCTCGACTCAAGGTTGCAGGTCTCGACTCGTAACAAGTGATCTCGACTGGTACTGTTCACTCGCAACCAGAGGTCTCGACTTGTGCTGGTTGACTCGCAACAGTGATTGCGACTTGTGCTGGTTGACTCGCAACCGTGATTGCGACTTGTGCTGGTTGACTCGCAACCGTGATTTCGACTTGTGCTGATTTGAATCGCAACCGTGGTCTCGACTCGCAACAGCGGTTTCGACTCGCAACGGTGGTTACGACTCGTAACTGGTGGTCTCAGTTTGTATTGATTTGACTCGCAACAGTGGTTGCGACTCGCAACAAGTGTTTTGAAAGTGGTGGAATTTTTCTAGGCAATCGTAGGAAAAATTTCACAGTTTCGTGTTTAGATTATTATCCGTAACTCATCTGGACAAACCGCTTGCACCGTTGGACTCCTTGGATTTTTAGGAAAAAAAAAAGACTCTGGAAAATCCCGAAATAGGTTTTAGACATTATATATCATTGGAATCGTAATCCCGAGACGAATCTGACGGTATAATTTAGTAAAAACAGGTTTCGGACTAAAATTGTACGGTTTAACCAGTCTGCTTAAGTTAAAATGTCGAACATGTCTAAATTGAACGAGCGTTTAAGGATGGAACACGAGGTAGGCACAACGAACAAACCACCTAAGATGATGAAGGTGGAGAATTACTTGACATGGAAGGATAGGTTTCAATCCTTTATTGAATATCAGGACACACGCATGTGGATTTGTATTGAAGATGGGTACACAAACCCTACACATGACTTTGAAGGCAGACCGCGTGTCACAGCCTATGTGAACATGCAAGAAAATGATAAAAAGATGTATGAGGCTGAAAAGAGAGCCCTGGCTGCTATCAAAATGTCCCTACCTGATAGCATCAAACACACCTTTAAGAAGTACACTACTAAAGAAATGTGGGATGCGCTAGAGAAGATATATGAAGGGAATTCTGATGTCAAAAAGAACAAAATTGATCTACTGAAGAAGCAGTTTGCTGTGTTCAAGTACATGAAAAATGAGTCACTTGAGGACGTCATCACTCGATACTACCATCTGATGTCAGAATTGGACAATTATGATATAGATTGTTATACTGACATAGAGAAAAATGACAAGCTGCTGGATGCTCTACCTGCAAAATGGGATATTTACACTCTCATGATAAAGGGAGAAGCTGATTATGAAACAAAGGAACTGGAAGAAGTGGTTGGAAAGCTAAGAGCTTATGAGCTCAACATGAAGAAGAAGGACACTGGTTATGATCAGGTTCAAGATCCAGGGGTTTACAATGGGCTTGCATCTTCTTCATCTCATGATGCTTCTAGCGACTCTGCTACTGCATTCCTTTCATGTGATAATGAGCAAGTCACAGTAAATGAGGATGGTGATGTATGTTTTGTAGCTGCTTCAGGAGGATCAACTGGAGCTAAGAGAACATCAACTGCTAGGCAAATTAGTAGTTCAAAGTCAATGCCAATGAGTGTGAAGTGTGCTGAAGAACATCTTGCTCTACTTGCTTCTTTTGTTGCTTCTTATGAAAACTACATTCATGGGAAGATATCTGATCCTGCCGTTTTAGATGAAGATTACGATCAGATTGACCCTGATGATCTTGAAGATATGGATTTGCAATGGCAAATGGCCATGATTACTAGAAGGGTGAAGAGGTTCATGAACAGAACTGGAAGGAAATTTGTAGGGAAAACTGTTGGTTTTGACAAGACCAAAGTGAGGTGCTTTAACTGTCAAAGTTATGGTCATTTTGCTAGGGAATGTCAGAAACAAAAGCATGAAACCTCAAGTCAGAGTTCAAACAATAGAAATTCATCAAACAACTCTAACTCAAGAGCGTTGATCTCTACTGCACGAGAAGGTTCATATGACTGGAGTATTCACTTGGAAAATGATGAGAATGTCACTCAAGCATTTATGGCAGAGATTGTTCCCGTTGATGAAGCTGATGCTAACATGAATGCTGAAGTTGAGAAGAAAAGTGAAGCTGAGGTAGATAAGGCTGATCAGACAACAGATGCTGAAAAAGGAAAGCCAAAGTCTGAGCATGAAATGGATGATGAAAAGGAAGCAGATGAGAAAAATGAAATCATCAAAAGAATGGAAGCTCAACTTGCTGCTCTTATGGCCAACTCAGACAAATCGACAGGAGAGGTAAGTAACTCTGCTACTTCTGTTTGCTTAAAGTGTCGTGAATTACAGGGTGAAGTTGACAATTTGTCAACTCAAAACAAAAGTCTGGTGAGCGAAATATCTAACGTAAAAGAATCAAATTTCTTTGCAAAAAGAAATGAGTCATCATATTTGAAAAAGATAAAAGGCTATGAAGCTGAAATTGAAGTTTTAACCTGTAAACTAAACGAAAAACTTCAAGTCATAGACTTAGCTCATGACATGATGGCTGAGAAAACAAAAGAAATTTCTGAAAAATGCAAAGAGTTGTCAGATGCACAACTCAAAATTGTTGAACTAGAAAAGAAATTAGGTCAATTCAGGGATTCTACTTTTGTTATGAAACACATGATGGGTGGGTTAAAGAAGAGTAATGACAAGACAAGTGTGGGATTCAAGGGCTTCAATGAAGTTCCACCTCCTCTTAGTCATGACTATTCTTTCTTACCTGATGAAGATGAGTTCACAGACTTTCTGTCAACATCACCAAGTAGTTTCACATCTAGTCAAGGTGATGTATTTGAAGATAATGATGCTAAGAAGATCAATAACAGCAAACCTATTTTGAAAAAGAAAAATTCAAATCCTACGAATAAAAATCCAACTTTTGTTAAAAAGGTTAATTTTGTTCAAGGAAGTGATATGAAAAACGAAACAGCTGTTATAGAAAATGAATCAAATGTAGAGTTTGCTAAAAACAAAAACATAGAAAATCTTGAAACTAAGCAAACTGAACCAAATCCTTCTAAGGCATCATCATCTAAACCAGAATCTAGTTCAAAGGCTTCAGCTAAGAAGTCTTCGAATAAGAGATCGTGCTTCAAATGTCACACCAAGGGACATGTAGCTAGCTGCTGTCCTAACAAAAAGAGTGAAGCACAACTTAGTGAGAAACAAAGAGGGAAATCACCTGAGAAGCAAGGTGATAATGAGGAGAAAGTCTCAAGTTCTCCAAAGCAATCTGCTCCAAAGCAACAATCGGGTGTTGCTGGTGGTGTAAATAAGGCTGAAAAAGGAACTCCACAAGTTCCTCGTTTTCAAAGAAATCAACCAAGATTTCAGCCTGAATCTACATCAGGCAGATATGAAAGACCAAAAGACTTTGATATTCTGAAGACTAAAGTTTCCTTTGCAAGCTATTGTCAAGGGGGAGTTTGTTGGTGCATGTTATGTGACAACAGCGTTGGATTGGTCTTTGGATATTAAACGTGTTTTGGGCCGCGAAGACTTATGAAGACTGAATAGAATTCGAGTTTGTTGAAGCCCAATCTAGTCCAAGTTTGTATCAAGTTAAAGTCTATCTAGTTTAGCCCGAATTGTAAACAGAATTCGTATGGGCTTGGCCCAGTTCGAATTGTATGGTTGTGTGTATATAAACAACCTTTACCTAGAGTTTTAGGGTTAGACTTTTGGAGACTTTTGGAGACTTTTAGGCATTTGAGAGAGAGTTCGAATACACAGATTATTGGCTGTGAGTTCGTGAAGATCTTGAGTGATTGTAAACGTTTTCGTTGGATAATCATAGAAGATCAGTTGGTAAATCGTCTGGTGTTATTGTTTCTGTTTATTTGGTTTATCAAGGGGATTCCGCACCCTTGGTAGATTGTCAGTTTTGTTACGATCCATACGGGATAGGGACCTACAATTGGTATCAGAGCATTTGCTCTTGTGTACGGTTCAAAACTGATCGGAAAGAAACAAGTTTTTGGGTTGCAGTTTGGATTCACGAAGAACATTGAAGAACAGTCAAAATTTTCACGATTTTGATCTGTTTTGGTGTTATTTGGAAGTTGTTTGCTGATTTTTTGGAGTTTTAGTTGGAAAGTTATCAATCAGAAGATTCTACGGTTTAAAAGGTGCTGATTTTTCGAGATTTTGGTTGAAAAATAGCTGGTCTCGACTCAAGGTTGCAGGTCTCGACTCGTAACAAGTGATCTCGACTGGTACTGTTCACTCGCAACCAGAGGTCTCGACTTGTGCTGGTTGACTCGCAACAGTGATTGCGACTTGTGCTGGTTGACTCGCAACCGTGATTGCGACTTGTGCTGGTTGACTCGCAACCGTGATTGCGACTTGTGCTGGTTGACTCGCAACCGTGATTTCGACTTGTGCTGATTTGAATCGCAACCGTGGTCTCGACTCGCAACAGCGGTTTCGACTCGCAACGGTGGTTACGACTCGTAACTGGTGGTCTCAGTTTGTATTGATTTGACTCGCAACAGTGGTTGCGACTCGCAACAAGTGTTTTGAAAGTGGTGGAATTTTTCTAGGCAATCGTAGGAAAAATTTCACAGTTTCGTGTTTAGATTATTATCCGTAACTCATCTGGACAAACCGCTTGCACCGTTGGACTCCTTGGATTTTTAGGAAAAAAAAAAAGACTCTGGAAAATCCCGAAATAGGTTTTAGACATTATATATCATTGGAATCGTAATCCCGAGACGAATCTAACGGTATAATTTAGTAAAAACAGGTTTCGGACTAAAATTGTACGGTTTAACCAGTCTGCTTAAGTTAAAATGTCGAACATGTCTAAATTGAACGAGCGTTTAAGGATGGAACACGAGGTAGGCACAACGAACAAACCACCTAAGATGATGAAGGTGGAGAATTACTTGACATGGAAGGATAGGTTTCAATCCTTTATTGAATATCAGGACACACGCATGTGGATTTGTATTGAAGATGGGTACACAAACCCTACACATGACTTTGAAGGCAGACCGCGTGTCACAGCCTATGTGAACATGCAAGAAAATGATAAAAAGATGTATGAGGCTGAAAAGAGAGCCCTGGCTGCTATCAAAATGTCACTACCTGATAGCATCAAACACACCTTTAAGAAGTACACTACTAAAGAAATGTGGGATGCGCTAGAGAAGAGATATGAAGGGAATTCTGATGTCAAAAAGAACAAAATTGATCTACTGAAGAAGCAGTTTGCTGTGTTCAAGTACATGAAAAATGAGTCACTTGAGGACGTCATCACTCGATACTACCATCTGATGTCAGAATTGGACAATTATGATATAGATTGTTATACTGACATAGAGAAAAATGACAAGCTGCTGGATGCTCTACCTGCAAAATGGGATATTTACACTCTCATGATAAAGGGAGAAGCTGATTATGAAACAAAGGAACTGGAAGAAGTGGTTGGAAAGCTAAGAGCTTATGAGCTCAACATGAAGAAGAAGGACACTGGTTATGATCAGGTTCAAGATCCAGGGGTTTACAATGGGCTTGCATCTTCTTCATCTCATGATGCTTCTAGCGACTCTGCTACTGCATTCCTTTCATGTGATAATGAGCAAGTCACAGTAAATGAGGATGGTGATGTATGTTTTGTAGCTGCTTCAGGAGGATCAACTGGAGCTAAGAGAACATCAACTGCTAAGCAAAGTAGTAGTTCAAAGTCAATGCCAATGAGTGTGAAGTCTGCTGAAGAACATCTTGCTCTACTTGCTTCTTTTGTTGCTTCTTATGAAAACTACATTCATGGGAAGATATCTGATCCTGCCGTTTTAGATGAAGATTACGATCAGATTGACCCTGATGATCTTGAAGATATGGATTTGCAATGGCAAATGGCCATGATTACTAGAAGGGTGAAGAGGTTCATGAACAGAACTGGAAGGAAATTTGTAGGGAAAACTGTTGGTTTTGACAAGACCAAAGTGAGGTGCTTTAACTGTCAAAGTTATGGTCATTTTGCTAGGGAATGTCAGAAACAAAAGCATGAAACCTCAAGTCAGAGTTCAAACAATAGAAATTCATCAAACAACTCTAACTCAAGAGCGTTGATCTCTACTGCACGAGAAGGTTCATATGACTGGAGTATTCACTTGGAAAATGATGAGAATGTCACTCAAGCATTTATGGCAGAGATTGTTCCCGTTGATGAAGCTGATGCTAACATGAATGCTGAAGTTGAGAAGAAAAGTGAAGCTGAGGTAGATAAGGCTGATCAGACAACAGATGCTGAAAAAGGAAAGCCAAAGTCTGAGCATGAAATGGATGATGAAAAGGAAGCAGATGAGAAAAATGAAATCATCAAAAGAATGAAAGCTCAACTTGCTGCTCTTATGGCCAACTCAGACAAATCGACAGGAGAGGTAAGTAACTCTGCTACTTCTGTTTGCTTAAAGTGTCGTGAATTACAGGGTGAAGTTGACACTTTGTCAACTCAAAACAAAAGTCTGGTGAGCGAAATATCTAACGTAAAAGAATCAAATTTCTTTGCAAAAAGAAATGAGTCATCATATTTGAAAAAGATAAAAGGCTATGAAGCTGAAATTGAAGTTTTAACCTGTAAACTAAACGAAAAACTTCAAGTCATAGACTTAGCTCATGACATGATGGCTGAGAAAACAAAAGAAATTTCTGAAAAATGCAAAGAGTTGTCAGATGCACAACTCAAAATTGTTGAACTAGAAAAGAAATTAGGTCAATTCAGGGATTCTACTTTTGTTATGAAACACATGATGGGTGGGTTAAAGAAGAGTAATGACAAGACAAGTGTGGGATTCAAGGGCTTCAATGAAGTTCCACCTCCTCTTAGTCATGACTATTCTTTCTTACCTGATGAAGATGAGTTCACAGACTTTCTGTCAACATCACCAAGTAGTTTCACATCTAGTCAAGGTGATGTATTTGAAGATAATGATGCTAAGAAGATCAATAACAGCAAACCTATTTTGAAAAAGAAAAATTCAAATCCTACGAATAAAAATCCAACTTTTGTTAAAAAGGTTAATTTTGTTCAAGGAAGTGATATGAAAAACGAAACAGCTGTTATAGAAAATGAATCAAATGTAGAGTTTGCTAAAAACAAAAACATAGAAAATCTTGAAACTAAGCAAACTGAACCAAATCCTTCTAAGGCATCATCATCTAAACCAGAATCTAGTTCAAAGGCTTCAGCTAAGAAGTCTTCGAATAAGAGATCGTGCTTCAAATGTCACACCAAGGGACATGTAGCTAGCTGCTGTCCTAACAAAAAGAGTGAAGCACAACTTAGTGAGAAACAAAGAGGGAAATCACCTGAGAAGCAAGGTGATAATGAGGAGAAAGTCTCAAGTTCTCCAAAGCAATCTGCTCCAAAGCAACAATCGGGTGTTGCTGGTGGTGTAAATAAGGCTGAAAAAGGAACTCCACAAGTTCCTCGTTTTCAAAGAAATCAACCAAGATTTCAGCCTGAATCTACATCAGGCAGATATGAAAGACCAAAAGACTTTGATATTCTGAAGACTAAAGTTTCCTTTGCAAGCTATTGTCAAGGGGGAGTTTGTTGGTGCATGTTATGTGACAACAGCGTTGGATTGGTCTTTGGATATTAAACGTGTTTTGGGCCGCGAAGACTTATGAAGACTGAATAGAATTCGAGTTTGTTGAAGCCCAATCTAGTCCAAGTTTGTATCAAGTTAAAGTCTATCTAGTTTAGCCCGAATTGTAAACAGAATTCGTATGGGCTTGGCCCAGTTCGAATTGTATGGTTGTGTGTATATAAACAACCTTTACCTAGAGTTTTAGGGTTAGACTTTTGGAGACTTTTGGAGACTTTTAGGCATTTGAGAGAGAGTTCGAATACACAGATTATTGGCTGTGAGTTCGTGAAGATCTTGAGTGATTGTAAACGTTTTCGTTGGATAATCATAGAAGATCAGTTGGTAAATCGTCTGGTGTTATTGTTTCTGTTTATTTGGTTTATCAAGGGGATTCCGCACCCTTGGTAGATTGTCAGTTTTGTTACGATCCATACGGGATAGGGACCTACAATTGGTATCAGAGCATTTGCTCTTGTGTACGGTTCAAAACTGATCGGAAAGAAACAAGTTTTTGGGTTGCAGTTTGGATTCACGAAGAACATTGAAGAACAGTCAAAATTTTCACGATTTTGATCTGTTTTGGTGTTATTTGGAAGTTGTTTGCTGATTTTTTGGAGTTTTAGTTGGAAAGTTATCAATCAGAAGATTCTACGGTTTAAAAGGTGCTGATTTTTCGAGATTTTGGTTGAAAAATAGTTGGTCTCGACTCAAGGTTGCAGGTCTCGACTCGTAACAAGTGATCTCGACTGGTACTGTTCACTCGCAACCAGAGGTCTCGACTTGTGCTGGTTGACTCGCAACAGTGATTGCGACTTGTGCTGGTTGACTCGCAACCGTGATTGCGACTTGTGCTGGTTGACTCGCAACCGTGATTTCGACTTGTGCTGATTTGAATCGCAACCGTGGTCTCGACTCGCAACAGCGGTTTCGACTCGCAACGGTGGTTACGACTCGTAACTGGTGGTCTCAGTTTGTATTGATTTGACTCGCAACAGTGGTTGCGACTCGCAACAAGTGTTTTGAAAGTGGTGGAATTTTTCTAGGCAATCGTAGGAAAAATTTCACAGTTTCGTGTTTAGATTATTATCCGTAACTCATCTGGACAAACCGCTTGCACCGTTGGACTCCTTGGATTTTTAGAAAAAAAAAAGACTCTGGAAAATCCCGAAATAGGTTTTAGACATTATATATCATTGGAATCGTAATCCCGAGACGAATCTAACGGTATAATTTAGTAAAAACAGGTTTCGGACTAAAATTGTACGGTTTAACCAGTCTGCTTAAGTTAAAATGTCGAACATGTCTAAATTGAACGAGCTTTTAAGGATGGAACACGAGGTAGGCACAACGAACAAACCACCTAAGATGATGAAGGTGGAGAATTACTTGACATGGAAGGATAGGTTTCAATCCTTTATTGAATATCAGGACACACGCATGTGGATTTGTATTGAAGATGGGTACACAAACCCTACACATGACTTTGAAGGCAGACCGCGTGTCACAGCCTATGTGAACATGCAAGAAAATGATAAAAAGATGTATGAGGCTGAAAAGAGAGCCCTGGCTGCTATCAAAATGTCCCTACCTGATAGCATCAAACACACCTTTAAGAAGTACACTACTTCTAAAGAAATGTGGGATGCGCTAGAGAAGAGATATGAAGGGAATTCTGATGTCAAAAAGAACAAAATTGATCTACTGAAGAAGCAGTTTGCTGTGTTCAAGTACATGAAAAATGAGTCACTTGAGGACGTCATCACTCGATACTACCATCTGATGTCAGAATTGGACAATTATGATATAGATTGTTATACTGACATAGAGAAAAATGACAAGCTGCTGGATGCTCTACCTGCAAAATGGGATATTTACACTCTCATGATAAAGGGAGAAGCTGATTATGAAACAAAGGAACTGGAAGAAGTGGTTGGAAAGCTAAGAGCTTATGAGCTCAACATGAAGAAGAAGGACACTGGTTATGATCAGGTTCAAGATCCAGGGGTTTACAATGGGCTTGCATCTTCTTCATCTCATGATGCTTCTAGCGACTCTGCTACTGCATTCCTTTCATGTGATAATGAGCAAGTCACAGTAAATGAGGATGGTGATGTATGTTTTGTAGCTGCTTCAGGAGGATCAACTGGAGCTAAGAGAACATCAACTGCTAAGCAAAGTAGTAGTTCAAAGTCAATGCCAATGAGTGTGAAGTCTGCTGAAGAACATCTTGCTCTACTTGCTTCTTTTGTTGCTTCTTATGAAAACTACATTCATGGGAAGATATCTGATCCTGCCGTTTTAGATGAAGATTACGATCAGATTGACCCTGATGATCTTGAAGATATGGATTTGCAATGGCAAATGGCCATGATTACTAGAAGGGTGAAGAGGTTCATGAACAGAACTGGAAGGAAATTTGTAGGGAAAACTGTTGGTTTTGACAAGACCAAAGTGAGGTGCTTTAACTGTCAAAGTTATGGTCATTTTGCTAGGGAATGTCAGAAACAAAAGCATGAAACCTCAAGTCAGAGTTCAAACAATAGAAATTCATCAAACAACTCTAACTCAAGAGCGTTGATCTCTACTGCACGAGAAGGTTCATATGACTGGAGTATTCACTTGGAAAATGATGAGAATGTCACTCAAGCATTTATGATGAGATGAGTTCACAGACTTTCTGTCAACATCACCAAGTAGTTTCACATCTAGTCAAGGTGATGTATTTGAAGATAATGATGCTAAGAAGATCAATAACAGCAAACCTATTTTGAAAAAGAAAAATTCAAATCCTACGAATAAAAATCCAACTTTTGTTAAAAAGGTTAATTTTGTTCAAGGAAGTGATATGAAAAACGAAACAGCTGTTATAGAAAATGAATCAAATGTAGAGTTTGCTAAAAATAAAAACATAGAAAATCTTGAAACTAAGCAAACTGAACCAAATCCTTCTAAGGCATCATCATCTAAACCAGAATCTAGTTCAAAGGCTTCAGCTAAAAAGTCTTCGAATAAGAGATCGTGCTTCAAATGTCACACCAAGGGACATGTAGCTAGCTGCTGTCCTAACAAAAAGAGTGAAGCACAACTTAGTGAGAAACAAAGAGGGAAATCACCTGAGAAGCAAGGTGATAATGAGGAGAAAGTCTCAAGTTCTCCAAAGCAATCTGCTCCAAAGCAACAATCGGGTGTTGCTGGTGGTGTAAATAAGGCTGAAAAAGGAACTCCACAAGTTCCTCGTTTTCAAAGAAATCAACCAAGATTTCAGCCTGAATCTACATCAGGCAGATATGAAAGACCAAAAGACTTTGATATTCTGAAGACTAAAGTTTCCTTTGCAAGCTATTGTCAAGGGGGAGTTTGTTGGTGCATGTTATGTGACAACAGCGTTGGATTGGTCTTTGGATATTAAACGTGTTTTGGGCCGCGAAGACTTATGAAGACTGAATAGAATTCGAGTTTGTTGAAGCCCAATCTAGTCCTAGTTTGTATCAAGTTAAAGTCTATCTAGTTTAGCCCGAATTGTAAACAGAATTCGTATGGGCTTGGCCCAGTTCGAATTGTATGGTTGTGTGTATATAAACAACCTTTACCTAGAGTTTTAGGGTTAGACTTTTGGAGACTTTTGGAGACTTTTAGGCATTTGAGAGAGAGTTCGAATACACAGATTATTGGTTGTGAGTTCGTGAAGATCTTGAGTGATTGTAAACGTTTTCGTTGGATAATCATAGAAGATCAGTTGGTAAATCGTCTGGTGTTATTGTTTCTGTTTATTTGGTTTATCAAGGGGATTCCGCACCCTTGGTAGATTGTCAGTTTTGTTACGATCCATACGGGATAGGGACCTACAAATGTACCTTTTAATTTTTCAAATTTTTAAGAAATCTGACGGTTTTCAAGAATCAACTTTTCATTTTCATTTTTAACTTTATCATGATCAATTTTATCATTTTCCAATTGTTTAGTTAATTCTTTTATCCGTTCAGTTGAAGCTTTAACCATTTTGTCACGATCAAGAATCTGATTCTCAACGCTTCTGACCTTAGATGTCAGATCATCAACTTTCTTCCCGTTGAGATACGTGACTGTGCTACAAAATTTACACTCTTTGTTGCAATTTTTGCAATCAGTATTTCCATCGATTTTCTTACCTGACACATTTGTTGACACATCTGGACTGACCTGGCTTTTTGACTCAGACACGGAGTTAGAGTCTACCTCAAGTGCCTTAGCAGCTAGCACGTTGTCAGCCATTCTTCCAAGATTTTCAGCAGTCAACTCCTGCGTTGTGTCAATAACTCCAGTATCAATCTTCTTTGCTTTCTCGATCTCTTCTTTCTCTTTTCTCTCTTTCTCTTTCTCTTTCTCTTTCTCTTCTTCAATCATTTTCGAAGTTGGAATTCCCCACCATTTGTGTTACAATTAAGAATCGGTACCCATTACCTAGGATTGATGATCTCTTTGATCAACTTCAGGGGGCTAGATATTTTTCTAAGATAGATTTACGCTCCGGATATCATCAATTGAAGGTACAAGAAGAAGACATTCCTAAAACCGCTTTCAGAACTAGGTATGGTCACTACGAGTTTACAGTCATGCCCTTCGGACTAACAAATGCTCCTGCAGCATTTATGGACATGATGAATAGGATCTGTAAACCGTACTTGGATAAATTCGTAATTGTCTTCATCGACGATATACTTATTTATTCCAAAAACCAGGGAAAAGCTTTACGCCAAATTCTCGAAGTGTGAATTTTGGCTACAGGAGGTGCAATTTTTGGGTCACATGGTGAATCACGAAGGTATTCACGTAGATCCTGCTAAGATAGAAGCAATCACTAAATGGAAAGTCCCGCAATCAGCTACGGAAGTTAGAAGTTTTCTAGGATTAGCTGGATACTATAGACGATTCATTAAGGATTTTTCCAAAATAGCTGTGCCATTAACTAAACTAACCTGTAAAGTAGTGAAGTTTGAATGTGGACCTAGGCAGGAAGAAGCTTTTAAGATTTTAAAGCAAAGGTTAACAAACGCCCAAATTCTTGCCTTACCAGACGGAACAGAAGATTTCGAAGTTTATTGCGATGCTTCTAAGTTAGGATTAGGATGTGTGCTAATGCAACGCAAGAAGGTAATTGCGTATGCCTCAAGGCAATTGAAAAAGCACAAGGAAAACTATACGACACATGACTTAGAGTTAGGAGCCATAATTTTTGCCCTTAAGATTTGGAGACATTATCTGTACGGAAGTAAATTTACTGTCTATACAGATCATTAAGAGCTTAAGATATATATTTGGGCAAAAAGAATTAAACATGAGGCAAAGAAGATGGATGGAAATTCTAAGTGACTACGACTGTGATATTCAATATCATGAAGGAAAGGCAAATGTAGTAGCAGATGCCCTAAGTCGTAAGTATCATGAAAAGCAAAAGCGAGTTCGTGCTCTTAGATTAAATCTTCAAGTAGATTTAATGGAACAACTGAAAAATACTCAAGAAATAGCAATCAAGGATGATGCTGAAGGAATGAAAGGACGAATAAAAGAATTAGAGCAAGGTAATGATGGAATTTGGAGATTCCATAAGAAAAGGATTTGGGTACCTAAGCAATGAAATTTAAGAGATAAGATTTTAGAGGAAGACCATAAATCTAGGTATACCATGCATCCTGTTAATAATAAAATGTACCAATATTTAAGGAATAATTTCTGGTGGATAGGAATGAAAAAGGACATAGCTAGATATGTGTCTAAGTGCTTGACTTGTTCACAAGTTAAGGCAGAACACCAGAAACCTTCAGGGTTACTCAAACAATTAGAAATGCCGGTATGAAAATGGGAACTTATAACCATGGACTTTGTTACTAAGTTGCCCAAAACCAGAAAAGGCAATGACGCGATTTGGGTAATTATGGATCGATTAACCAAATCAGCTCATTTTCTACCCATGAAGGAAACCTTTAGCATGGAAAGGTTAGCCAAGTTATACGTAGACGATGTAGTATCCTTACATGGAGTCCCACTCTCCATTGTATGGGATAGGGATAGTCGTTTCACTTCACATTTCTGGACTAGTTTCCAGGAAGCTATGGGAACCCGACTAAATTTAAGTACTGCATACCATCCTCAAACAGATGGACAAAGTGAAAGGATGATCCAAACCCTGGAAGACATGCTCAGAGCATGTGTGATAGATTTTGGTGGAAATTGGGATAACCACCTACCTTTAATTGAATTCTCCTATAATAATAGTTACCATTCAAGTATCGAAGCTGCCCCGTTCGAAGCACTGTATGGACGAAAATGCAGAACTCTAGTTTGTTGGGCAGAAATAGGAGAAAGTCAATTATCAGGTCCTGAAATCATGCAAGAGACCACCGACAAGATCACTCAAATCAAGGAAAGACTGAAAACGGCTCGAGATCGCCAGAAGAGTTATGCAGACAATCGACGCAAGCCACTAGAATTTCAAGTTGGAGACAAAGTACTCTTGAAAGTTTCTCCTTGGAAAGGAGTAGTTCGCTTTGGTAAGAAGGGAAAACTGAGTCCAAGGTACATAGGACCATTCCCAGTAATCCAGCGAATAGGACCAGTCGCCTATCGCTTACAACTACCAGAAGAGTTTGCCGGGGTACATGACGTGTTTCATGTATCCAACCTCAAGAAATGTTTATCTGACGAATCCCTGGTAGTACCTCTTCAGGACATAGAGGTAAATGAAAAGCTAAAGTTTGTTGAGAAACCACTCCAGATAGAAGATAGAAAGATTAAATTCTTCAAGCATAAAAGATTGATACAAGTCAAAGTCAAATGGGATTCAAAAAGAGGACCCGAATACACCTGGGAGCTGGAATCGGAGATGAAGCGAAAGTATCCTCACTTATTTCAATAAATCTCGAGGACGAGATTTTAAATAAGGTGGGGAGGATGTAAGGACTTGCAAAAATGTCCCAAAACGACCCGTAAGTGAAAACCCGGACCCCTGAAACCCTAACGTACTTGAAAAATCAAGAAAACAAGATTTCTGGGTTTCAGGCGGGCCGCGTAAACCATAAGAGGAGTTTACGCGGGCCGCGTCAAAGTGGTGTTGACCAGATAAGCATGCTAGGCCACGTGGCAGACCTAGGTGTGACACGGATGCCCTAGTCTATGACTAGATGGCTCTCGCGGGCCGCGTAAGAGCCTGTTAAGGCTTACGCGGGCCGCGTAAAACTCAAAAATCAGCTATAAGTAGCCTGGGAATGGGACTTTCACCTGTGCTCGAAAATCTCATTCTAAAACGAAGAATACTGCTCAAATTCGAATTTCCAAGTAGGGAAACGCTGCTACGATTACAGGGTATTAACTCGATCACTGCTACGATACAATGTCCGATCGAATGAAACCAATCCGATGGATGTTTAAGTGCTGCCTAAATTAGGGCTATACTTTGTCATTCGTCATGAGGGTTTCGATCTCGTGAGCTTATCGTAAATGTTGTATTAAGTTACTTACCTAGTTTCGTGTGCATTGTTGTTTAAAATAGGTTATCAGGCTTATCAGTAGGCTAAACTCTGCCCGACTAAATCTGCAATGTGAGTCATTCTCTTTTGTCAAAATTGTTTCCAAAACCCTATTTATTTTCAAAGTTATAATTACAGGGATTAAGTCTTTGTAATCTTCAATTACTGCCGGTATGTGGGGTTTTGTATACATTACTTGATACCCGTCACCATTGGACAACGGGTTAGCCAATGGGTGATCTGACCATAGTCACAGATACAGTCGAGTGACAAATACCAAATTGGGGTAATTGGTTGATAGAAACAATGTAATCACCCTTAATATTGTATATTATAACAATGTGTCGTTTTGTGCAACTTGAGTGACTCGCCAGTATTTCCCTGCTGATAAAATCTGTTTAAAACATGTTTCAGGTGATCTGCTGTGATCCAGGAAAAAGTGTCGTGTAGCACTACAAGCTTGAAGAGGTGGCTCAATAAAATAAAGAAACATGTTTTTGTAAAAACAGGGATTTCCCAGTGAAATTACCTTTATTGTAAATTATAGGTGTTATCCCTAATTTGTGAAATAAAATAAATTGGGCAATTTCAAGTTTTAAAAAGATCCTGTTAAAAATTCCGCTGCCATCATATTAGTTACCACGGGTTTTCTGTCCCGCGGCTTCTGAAACGGGTAAAACCGGGTCGGGGGCCGTGACATAACAAGATTCCCCTTTCGTATTATGTAGCTAAGAAGACATTTAAGAAGATTGGTTTGGCATATGAGATGATAGATGTGTGCACAAATGATTGTGCTCTCTTTTGGAAAGAAAACGAGTCCTTACAAAATTGTCCCGTTTGTAATGAGAGTCGATGGGTCGATAAAGACACAAAAGGCACTAAGGTGGCTCGTAAGGTGTTACGATACTTTCCTTTGACGCCTAGACTATGACGTTTGTATTGCTCAAGGCACGCAACAAAAGATATGATATGGCATAGTACCGGGCGATCGGAAGATGGGACTATGCGTCATTCAGTTGATGGATCTTCATGGCAAGACTTTGATAAAAAGTACCCAAACTTCACGATGGAGCCACGAAATGTTCGCTTAGGGCTTGCAGCTGACGGTTTTAATCCCTTTAACAACAGTAGTGGATCCTCAACTCATAGCACGTGGCCAGTTAAACTCACCACATACAATCTGCCTCCCTGGCTATGCATGCGAGAGTCCACATTCATGTTGACCTTGTTGATTCCTGGCCCTAAATCACCTGGGAAAGACATGGACATTTTCCTTAGACCGTTAGTGAATGAGCTTAAGCAATTGTGGCAGTCACGTATACGTACTAAAGATGCAGAAACAAACACATACTTCACAATGAAAGCGGCGTTGTTATGGACCATAAATGACTTTCCAGCCCGTAGTAGTCTATCAGGTTGGAGCGGACAAGGCTACATGGCATGCCCAACTTGTAACCAAGACACTCCTTCAATACGTGTAACTGGTAAATGTGCTTATGTTGGTCATCGCCGGTTCTTAGATGCCAACCATCCTTGGAGAACAAGTCTCGACTTTAACGGGAGACCCGAGACACGAGACCCTCCGAGACAGTTTAGCCCAGCTGACATACAAGCTCAACTCGGTCGTTTAATTAATCGTCTACCAGGCAAGCATCCAGCTTTTGGAGGTGGGAGGATAACCCGGTCAGATTTTGAGTTAAATTGGTCCAAACGAAGCATATTTTTTGACCTTGAGTATTGGTCTTCTCTGCAGCTGAAACATAACTTAGATGTAATGCATATAGAGAAAAATGTGTGCGACAGCTTACTCGGTACTCTTCTAATGAACGATAAGAGCAAAGACACGCCAAATGTGCGGTCCGACTTGGAAAAACCAAACATTCGGCCGACACAATGGCTGAAACAATCAGGTGGCTAGTTCTTAAGTCCCCACCCAAAGTACTCATTCAAGTCCGATGATCGAAAACTTTTTTGTCAGTTTATAAAAAATGTTAAACTAACAGATGGGTTTGGATCTAATATCAGTAAGAGGGTGAAAGATAACAATGCTAACATTACCGGGTTGAAATCTCATGACTGTCATATCCTCATGCAACCGTTTGATACCAATTGGGGTTAGAGGGCTTTTGACCAAAGATACATCTAAACCAATAGTTGACCTTTGTATGTTCTTTAAGCAACTTTTCTCTAGAACACTATTGGTGGATGATATGAAGAAAGCGAAGGATGACATTGTTACCATCTTATGCAAGTTAGAGATGATCTATCCACCTGCGTTTTTTGACATTATGATTCATTTACTTGTGCATTTGCCTGATGAAGCGATTGCGGGAGGTCTAGTAGCTTTTAGATGGATGTATCCATTTGAAAGGTACATGAAAAAAACTAAAGAACTATGTCAAAAACCCGGCAAGGCCGGAAGGTTGTATAACTGAAGGTTATGTGTTTGAAGAAGCTCTAACATTTTGTTCAATGTACCTTAAAGATGTTCAGACTAAGTTCAATCGCCCAGATAGAAACGATGATGTCGTTGTTGAAAAAAGAAAGTTATGGGTGTTTGAGTCCAAATGTCACCATGTTGGCGCAAGAAAGAACAAACATCTATCATTCATCGAAAAAAGCAAAATGGAATGGTTTGTCTATAACAACCATCCAAAATAATTTTCGACACCCTTAACATATTTAAAATATCCCTAGATGTCCTAAATTATACCTCGTATAAGAAAACCGAGCCCAAATACCCTTATATAATTAAAAATCAAATAAAAACAAATTTTAATACTTGCTCGTGGGGCGCGAAGCCCTTAGCCAGCTTCGTTGCGGGCCGCGACAGCTCAGAGTTAGGGCGAGCCCTTGAGCCGCCACATGTCACCACTCGTGTCAAGCCTAGTGGCGAGTCAGCCAAGCTAGGGCCTACCCTAGCTGGCCTCACGGGCCGCGAAGGCCCTGCCTTCTTCCTTCGCGGGGCGCGACAAACACAAAATCAGGCCCTATAAATAACGAAGTTCTGCCTCGGCTGTTCATTTCCGACGCTCACACACTTTCCCTCTCTCGAATTTCTAAGTAGTATAAGCTATTCTCGGGCATAACACCCCCTTAAATAACGAAGTTCTGCCTCGTTGTAAGTATTATAACCCCGGTTACGTATTAGATACGTTGCCCAATTGATCCAGGGTTCCGTAACGGCTGTCGTGGTTCTGCCCGACGTAGTCGTTGGAATGCCGTCTCGGGGAGGGTATCATTATATAAATATTGGGTTATTATTCTAACACGTGTGCATTTGTGTAATTAATAGATAATCACCAGGAAATCCTTAAGGAAAACCCTAAGACAGCAATGTGAGTAATCTCCTTTTTTTGCAAATTATTTTTACAAAACCTCACTTAAATAAATGATATATTAAACAGTGATTGAGTATCTGTATTCTACAATTATCATCGGTATGTTGGGGTTTTGTATACAAAATTTGTTACTACATTGTGAGTAGTAACATGACCACAAGTTGGGTTGACAGTACCGTGGGTGGTAATTAAAGTAGATGGAAACAAATGTAATTGCGCGGCCGCCCTCAATACTGTACAATGGTTTTTATAAGTCTTGATTAAATTGGGATTCACTCACCAGTATTTCCCACTGACAAAATGTTTTTAAAAGCATTTCAGGTAACAAAATGTGAAAGCCAAATAGAAGCCAGCTGGACAGCACTGAAGGCTTGGAAAAAGTGGCTATAAAGTTACCTAAAATAAAGAGATGTTTTATTTAAATAAAATAGGGTTTATCCCTATGAAAATGTGTGTACTTGAAACTTGTGATTTTCCCATGTGTTTAATATTATAAAAGCGTGGTATTTTACTCTAATAAAATATTTCCTAACTACGATCCTGATGAAATTTCCGCTGTCAAAATGATAAACACCGATACCACCAAAATTGGCCGCGGCCGCCCGTTCCCGGGTAGTTAGGGAACGGGGGTTGCGACAGAAGGTGGTATCAGAGCTAAGCCACTGATTCAGCCACAGAAGTGTTCTGCTGACACCAAGATATTATTCAAAGTGTTAGGAAATAAATTATGGAAATACGTGCATATCTGTATTTTATTGTTGTGTGTTATTTGGCCATTTGTTAGTTTACAGTATGAGTGACCAAGGATCTTCCGACGCTTACCATCAGTTGTCCAGCTCACCTAGGAGCGAAGGTACCTCTTCACAGCCTACCCTCTCAGGGTATTCAGCTGACAATGAAGATGGGATATTCGTGTTTAAGGCTCAGTCTGAGGAGCCATTCCCTCCTAAAAAGAGAGGATGGTTCAGTAGAGGAGCACATAAACGTAGGAAAAGGATGAAAAAGTTGCAACAGCAGCGTGCTTTAGCAGCTATTAAAAGAGAAACAGATGCTCACACTCAGGACATGCTCAATAGGAGTTTAGCCAATTTCCATATTTAGCAACCACAGCTGCCGACCCTAACCTTGAGCAACTCATAGCACCCCAACCCTTACCACTATTTCCCGCACAGCCAATGGAAATTGAAAGCAACCCAGAAAATCAAATCCCAATGCCTGATTTCAACCCAGCTGAGATACCTAGAATACCAGCACCCAATCTGTAACAACCCGCTTTTGGAAAGTCAAACTCAAAGTCAAGATTGAAGTCAAAGGAAGAAAAGATTGCTAATTGGGATCTGTCACTCCTTGCTTAATTACTGATTTGACTTCTTTGGCTTATAATCGAATCTTTATTTTAATCACTTTAGTTGTATTATGTGGAGTACTTGATAATAATCGAGGTTTAATCGCATAATTAATCGCTAATCGACTTATCGCATCGCAACCCGAATTACGCGTTCTGGATATTGTTTTACGTGTGTGTTCTTATTATGTGTTACTTGTGCATGTTATGTTTATGTTGAGGTGTTAATCGCAACCGCAATCGCAATTCTATCGCATCGCAATCTAATCGCAAACACTAAACGCAAACTATTTATAGTGATTGTATGTTAGATATAGTAGTTAGGTTATTTGTGTAACTATTGGGTAATACTATCGCAACACTCACTCGAATCGCATCGCAATGCTCAACACGCGAATCGAAACGACGAACTCAACACGCCGGACACCCGGATCGAGTGGCCACCCGATCGAGTGGCCATCCGATCGGACTGCCACCCGATCGGACAGCCATCCGATCGATGTCCCATCCGACACTTATGCCCCTTTCCTTTTTGGGAAATCCTATAAATACCCCTCTGTCACATCATTTGTGATGTGACAGCTCCTTGTTCAACCAGCCGCACTCAAGCTCTCATTTCTCTCGATTTCTCACGATTCTTGTAAGTTTTCAACCTAAATCTTGTACTTCTATGATCTACACGCACTCCTTTATCTTTTTCACCTTTGAATCTTAACTTTCAACCGTGAAATCAGTGGATTTAAGGTGTTCTAGGGTGATGTCATCATGAAGTTCTTATGAACTTCAAGTACTGGCCTCATTCCACCAAGAACAACTTAGATCCAAGGGATTTCCACATGAATAAACAAAGATCTTGCATAGATCTGAACATTTTCAAGGATAAAAGGATTGAAAGATACTTATCCAACTTTCTTTCAACTCTTTTACACTCAATGCACTCAAACCGATAGAATCGGAGCTCGTTTTGATCTTCTACTCATTCTTAGTAAAGTATTGGTTCAAGATCTGATTTCTATCAAAGGGAAAACTGATTTTGGGTTAAACATAAACCACCGCCATGAGCCGGTAAACTGAACGGACTAGGGTGATTCCTGTTCGGTCGGATAACTTGGGTCATGGAGGGGTTTCTGTTGTTTAGCACGTTGTCAAACCGTCTCGAATAGACCGCAAACTTTCAAAATAAACAAGTTCCAAGACGATCAGATACGCGGGACGGATTGCCGTCTAATCGGATTGCCATCCGATCGAACCGCCGTCTGGTCGGACTGCACTTGTGGTTCAACACTCAAACAATTTTCAACATGTTCAATACTAACAGGTTGCCACCCGATCGGTAGACCATCCGATTGGATGATAATCATGCTGTGAACTTGTTCTCTGAGAAATACCTCGCCGGACGGATCGTCACTCGATTGAACTACCGTCCGATCGAACGACCTGAAGGGTAGAGATACTTCTCTGTTTTCAAAATGCTACAACGAAAACTTCAAAGGACAAGCCATCATACACAAACACATCCATTCCCAAACGAGTGTCAATCCGACCGAATGGCCATCCGAACGGATTGACATCCGATCGAATGTCATCCGTTCGGATTGCCATCCGGCTGGATGACCACTCGACACTTGTTCAACTTGCATCGTTTTACGCACCGCTTATCGTTAGGCTATCGTTCTGATCAGGCTAATCTCAATCTAGCGCTCCCTTCAATCCATTAACTCCCATCGCTGTGAGTATACTTGATCCCTTTTTGCTTTAAGCACTTTTGGGTGTTACATACGTTACTTATTCTAAATCACATCGACACACAACGCACATACTATTTATACGCTAACCGTTACTGAATGTTATACGTGACTCGATGAATGCCTGTTTGTTATGTTTACACATTGATTGTTGTCTACCTGCCTTAGCAACGATAGTACTATAGTTTGGACTCAACACCTGTTCACTCAGGGGTTATTAAGGACAATACTTCACGTGTTCGCAGTGGCGAACATGTGTTGCGCACTCGCTACTCGCAGTCAAATCACAGTCATTGGTATTGATAGGATCTTTGTCGATAACTTAATGCTTCACATTATACGTTGTACATGTTGGTTATGCGTAAACGAATTCGAACTCTATTATACTATTAAACTTGTATGCTCACCTTTACACTATGTGTATTGACCTCTATTTTAACGTATGTGACAGGTGTTTAAGATGCTTAATTGCTGGATGTCGAATCAAGTAGGAGAGTCTAGAAACAAAGACAATTTATCTTATTTAAATCTGAGTTGTCGGAACATGTTATTTGTTTTAGAGATATCACTGTCTGTAATAACTTAATTTGCTTGATGGGTTATGGTATGGGACATAATATAAACTATCTGGTAATGTAGTTGTTATGGAATTTCTCTTGAACAATCTGTTTCGCTTAGTGTCGTGCCCCTATGATTCCACCATCGGTTGGGGTGTGACATAATCCCTTAGACCCAGACTACGACCCGTGGTTAGACGATAATAGGGATTACCAGCAACGCTACCCAATACCTGAAGACGAACCTTTGCCGAACTTAGCAGCCTACCCAGATTTGGACCCTCTAGATCCCTACTACAATAATGACCCATATATCAGGGAAATTCTAGAGAACCCTTATCCTTACCAGGAACCCATGCCCCAGTTCCCAAACCCAGTACCAACCCCTGCACCCCCAATGAGTACAGAGAATGTGCAAGAACTCCGAACCTTTGGTGAGAAGATTTTAGAAGGTAGTGAAATGATGAGGCAGATAGGAGAACGGCTCGTCTGGAAGTATGACAAGCGTAATATGGAGTTCTGGATGAACCCATATCAGTGATGGCTATAGTAATAATAATAATAATATATAATATGTGTGTATGTTTGAAAAAAAACTAGACAATAGCTACTGATGCCTAATAGTATTGTAATTTTATATTCCAGTTCCAGTTTGTATTAGATGCATAATATATAAGAAAGAGTAAGTCGCAATGTTCGACGATTTTGATCAACATGCGTGTTATGTGGTTATTTATATTAAATATTATCTTGTGATATTAATATGCGGTAATTGTTTATAATTCAGATGGCCGACCAAGTGAATCAAGAAAACCCGAATAATAACCTGGAAAACCAGAGTAACAATAACGGAATAACGATAATCAGAACAACAATAACAATGGAAACCAAGTGGATAACAGTGCCATCCAACACATAGTGGCACAAGGGATAATAGATGCGATGCCATATATTATCCAAAAGGTTAAGGAAGCTGATAATAAAAGTAACTGTGATATGTGATAGTAAACGACCCACTGAACCAGAAAACAGCGTGAACAATGGACCCATACTTCAAGTGCCCATTCCCAAAAGAAGAAGAACCATGTCTTATGGTTGTTCTTATAAAGAATTCTAGTCTTGTAAACCAATGGAATTCTCGGGTAATGAAGGGGCCATTGCAGCTCTACGCTGGAGACTGAGGCAGTCTTAAAAATAAGCAAGTGCGCAGAAGAGGATAAGATAATGTTTGCCTCCAATCTGTTTAAGAACTCAGCCTTAAAATGGTGGAACACTATCCTCCAGTCTAGGGGAAGTGACAGAATTTACAATATGGAATTGGAAGAATTTAAGAATATGGTAGAAAGGAAATTGTGCCCTCCTAATGAAAAAGAACAGATAGCAAATAAATTACTAAACCTTAGAATGACTGGAGTGGATAGCAAAGGTTACACTACATTATTCTTTGAATATGCTAGAATAGTGCCAACCCTTGCATCCCCTGAACCAGTATTAATCTCCCGTTATATCTGGGGATTAATCAGTGAGATTAGGCATGTAGTCAAGGCAGCTAGACCTCAAACTATAGAAGAAGCTGTAGAAGTAGCAAACACCTTGACTGATGAATTAGTACGTACACAAGAAGAGGACCAGAGGAGGAACTTAGGTCAAAGGCTTACTCAATAATTTCGTTATGGAAATTCCAACAGTGGGAAAAATGTAGGTTCTACCTCTGCACCCTACTGCAAGGCCTGCAAAAAGAAGCATTCAGGAAAATGCTCCAGTTACTGCAATTTCTGCAAGATACCAGGACACAAGGAAGAAGATAGCATGAAGAAACCTAATAATTGTCACACCCCGACCACGTAAAACAACAAAACGTGGCGGAAACGTCGGGGAGTGTTGTAACAGAATCATTGTTTCACAACCATGGATTAAACAATTTCGTTTTATTTAATTAAATGTATTACATTACATTGGAATTAGAAACAAAACATGAACTATTGTTATTAAGTCGCTAAGGCCTCGTCCGTTCCTATGTGAGCATGCATCAATATCATCATCAAATATCATCAACTATGGTACCTGAAACACATGTGAAAATACGTCAGCATAAAAATGCCGGCGAGTACATAGGTTTTATGTGAGTGTCAGATTCATGGCTCGTTTTACATGTTGCAATACTTATTTAAAAACCTTATTTTGAAAAGTATAGTATTGCGACATAATTAACCAACTCAAATCAATTTGGATATGATTTATAAAATCTCGTAGCCATGATTCTTAACTCCAAAACATTTTTGTTTTATTAAATCAAATCGTAATACATCTCGTAGAAACTCGTTAATAAGAATCGTATGGTTTATATTATTCAGAAAACATAATTGTGTGACATTGTTTCAAAATCGTTTACCCAAGTGATCTAGATAACGCAACGATATATAATGTGTTAAAAGCACTTATATATAGGAAGTATCAGCGGCGTATCCACCATGCTTTTAACACATTACACCCGCCCCGTTACCTAATCACTTCCCTAACCCAATGGCTCAAACAGATACAAATGGTTCACATAAATCAAATGGTTACAAACGGTTCACATAAATCCAACGATTTCAAATGGTTCACATACATCAAATGGTTACAAATGGTTCACATACATCCAGTGATTTCAAATGGTTCACATACATCCAATGATTTCAAATGGTTCAAAACGTAAAACAATTGTGCTAGCGTGTTAAGTGAACATACATAGCAAGACATAATGAAATCATGTACTAATAGTGTACTAATGAACATAGCAAGTATATGATATGAAAACATGGAAAGCATGAAAATAACAAGTAGGCACATGTGTTTCACCCCAAAACGTTTGGAAAACAGTAAAAGAGGGGTCTATGTACTCACTTGAGGATGCTTAGAAGTCTTGAATAACAAAAAAAAAAAAAAAAAAAATGGAGCTAGACCAGTGAGCTATTACGCTTTCTTCAAAGGATGGCTGCTTCCAAGCCCACCTCCTGGTTGTCATCGCTCGATCACTTCCTTTTCCACTAAGTGATTGCTTAGGGACCTTAGCGTACGATCTGGGCTGTTTCCCTCTCGACTTTGGATCTTAGCACCCAAAAAGTCTGTCTGTACAAACGATCTAGGCCTGTATTCGGAGTTTCCTTGGGGTTGGTAAGGCGAAATGGGGCCACCCTAGCCCATTGAGTGCTCTACCTCGGGCCATCGACATCATACGCTCTACTGAAATAGATTTCGCGGAAAACCAGCTATATCCGATCTTGGTTGGCCTTTCACCCCTAGCCACAAGTCATCCCCGTATTTTGCCACATACGTGGGTTCGGTCCTCCAAGGCCTGTTAGAGATCACGGAATCAAACGGCACAATAGGTAACTATGTAAATACACGGACCTAAATCGGAGGATCGGATAAAATGAGGTTTCGTAAACCAAATGAGTGTAGGGACTCATGTAATATGGTTTAACAAAGCCTACATTCTAAAACGAAACCTAACCTAAATGCTTACGACCCATTACGACTCGTTAAGGTAGCTTACGCCACTTTAACGGGTCGTTCACGTAAAACGCGTTCGGACCGCCTAACTAGTCCTATGATAAGTAAAATATGCCTTAACATGTCTAATATTGTTGCCAAATCAGTTTAGATATCAAAAATTATGTTACATATGCTTAAAATGAATTTTGGCGTAAAAAGGGCATTTTGGTCATTTACCTAAGGCATATTAACTACCTATCATACAACTATTTAAACTACGTGACCATAACGTATAACCTCGGAAGGTTATTCCCTATGCAACTATGGTCACCTAATGTATTTGGTCGGATCCTAAAGATCGACCAAACGGGTCGGGTTCGAAAGTATAAGCGGTTGTTTAGACCGCTTACCTTACGACCCTACATAAGCACTAAACCTAAAGTGACGAGCTAAACATGTTAAAACATGCTTAACGGGGTTTGAAAACATGTTTGATATCAAAACAAATGGTTTTGATACCTAAAAGTAGTTTGGTTACAAAATACGCAAGAATAAGCATTTTGGCCGAAACTACGACTCGCCACTATGCCTAGATAACGTGGTAATCAGTAGGTATAGTCACAAGAGACTAAAACCATCGTGATTATGCTCACGTTATGAAGTTCAAACGAACTTCATGTTGACCATAAACTGGTCAAAGCATAAAGTCAAACACAATTTGACTTTCACGCGAAAAAGAACGAAAGAGGACTTACAAAAGGTCCAAGAACGGAAGTTTGACCCGATTATTCTTAGGTATGAAGTGAAATCAATTCAAATTATAGAGAAATCAGATCAAGGTGTGAAGAATGCAAATGAGGAATGTGGGTATTTATAGTTTTTGCACAACCGTTAAGATCGTTCGTCGTAAAACGAGCTTCGATCTCATCCGTACACATGTGCCCATGGTTTTGTAAAACCATGGGAGCCCCTAGTTTCATTAAAACCATGTGCAAATGAGGGGAACAGCTGGAACAAGCTGGAATTTAGATTTTTCATTTTGGTCCCTTCCTAAGATAACTATGGCAGATTGTCAATTTTGGTGCCTGAATGTGCAAAACATGGTTTTTGATGCATTTTTGACACGTTTAAACCCCGTTAATCCCATTTCAAGGCTCTAAAATGAAGTTAAAGTATAGGGAACATGAAACATGCTCAAAAATATCTCGGATGTCGGCTCGTTTGGTCGTAAGGTTGCGTTGTTCGGTTAATTACGACGAAACACGAACGAATACAAAAAATGATCCAAATTACGCGAGGAATGAAATTTTATCATGCCAATCACTAAAATAAAATATTTTAATGATTACATAAAGTTTTGGATGTCCGGATGTATTCAGAACGTAAGATATGCGCGAAAATGCAAACTTATGCACTTTTTGACGCTTTTAGTCCCTGAATGACCAAAAAGTTTATTTTAGCACACCGAACCCCTCAAAGCCTATTTCTAAGCTATGTAAAGGATATTTAGGGTATGTTTAACTTATGGTCATGTTCCGGAATGTTCGTTACAGTACAAATCGGCATACTTTTGCAGTTTGTCGAAATTAGTCCCTGTAAGCGAATAAACTTGATTTTACCACACCAAACCCTCCAAAACTTATTTCTAAGTTATGTAAAGGTTATTTAAGGTATGTTAAGCTTATTTCACTATTACAGAGTGTTCGTTGCATTAATCTGGTTATATTTACTCATCAGTGCGCGTATAACCTTCCAAAAAGCGATTTAAAGCTTGAAATCGAACATGAATTGATATGTGCAAAAAATACACATATTTTTACAAATACCAAGTATGAAACACAATATTTGATAAATTTGGTATTTTTTTGATGGTCGCAGAGGCACAGGTGTCACAGTCTCCCCTACTTTAGGAAATTTCGTCCCGAAATTTATTCGTAGGAGTCTGTCTGTGACGCTGTGTTAAATAATTGCCTTTCATGGAATCTAGGGTGTTTATATATTTGCGTAGAATAACCCATCAAAGATTATGCAAGGCATAATCCTGTCATTTCTCTCAACGGACAATCTTTAAAAATGAAAATGAAGGAAAAATCAAGGATATTCATTTCCCTCGATGGATATTCTTCAGAAATGAAAATGAATGAATAATGAAGAATGTTCATTTCCCTCGATGGATATTCTTCAGAAACGAAAATGAACGGAATGAGTCATTTCCCTCAATGGGTATTCTTCAGAAACGGAAATGAACGAATAATCAAGAATATTCATTTCCCTCGATGGATATTCTTTAGAAACGAAAATGAACGGAATGAGTCATTTTCCTCAATGGGTATTCTTCAGAAACGGAAATGAACGAATAATCAAGAATATTCATTTCCCTCGATGGATATTCTTCAGAAACGAAAATGAACGGAATGAGTCATTTTCCTCAATAGGTATTCTTCAGAAACGGAAATGAAGGAAAAATAAAGAATATTCATTTCCCTCGATGAATATTCTTCAGAAACGAAAATGAACGGAATGAGTCATTTTCCTCAATGGGTATTCTTCAGAAACGGAAATGAAGGAAAAATCAAGAATATTCATTTCTTCAGAAACGAAAATGAACGGAATGAGTCATTTTCCTCAATGGGTATTCTTCAGAAACGGAAATGAAGGAAAAATCAAGAATATTCATTTCCCTCGATGGATATTCTTCAGAAACGAAAATGAACGGAATGAGTCATTTTCCTCAATGGGTATTCTTCAGAAACAGAAATAAAGGAAAAAATCAAGAATATTCATTTCCCTCGATGGATATTCTTCAGAAACGAAAAATGAACTGAATTAGTCATTTTCCTCAATGGGTATTCTTCAGAAACGGAAATGAAGGAAAAATCAAGAATATTCATTTCCCTCGATGGATATTCTTCAGAAACGAAAATGAACGGAATGAGTCATTTTCCTCAATGGGTATTCTTCAGAAACGGAAATGAAGGAAAAATCAAGAATATTCATTTCCCTCGATGGATATTCTTCAGAAACGAAAATGAACGGAATGAGTCATTTTCCTCAATGGGTATTCTTCAGAAACAGAAATGAAGGAAAAAATCAAGAATATTCATTTCCCTCGATGGATATTCTTCAGAAACGAAAATGAACGGAATGAGTCATTTTCCTCAATGGGTATTCTTCAGAAACGGAAATGAAGGAAAAATCAAGAATATTCATTTCCCTCGATGGATATTCTTCAGAAACGAAAATGAACGGAATGAGTCATTTTCCTCAATGGGTATTCTTCAGAAACAGAAATGAAGGAAAAAATCAAGAATATTCATTTCCCTCGATGGATATTCTTCAGAAACGAAAATGAACTGAATGAGTCATTTTCCTCAATGGGTATTCTTCAGAAACGGAAATGAAGGAAAAATCAAGAATATTCATTTCCCTCGATGGATATTCTTCAGAAACGAAAATGAACGGAATGAGTCATTTTCCTCAATGGGTATTCTTCAGAAACAGAAATGAAGGAAAAAATCAAGAATATTCATTTCCCTCGATGGATATTCTTCAGAAACGAAAATGAACTGAATGAGTCATTTTCCTCAATGGGTATTCTTCAGAAACGGAAATGAAGGAAAAATCAAGAATATTCATTTCCCTCGATGGATATTCTTCAGAAACGAAAATGAACGGAATGGGTCATTTTCCTCAAGGGGTATTCTTCAGAAACGGAAATGAAGGATAAAGAAAAATCAGGGATATTCATTTCCCTCGATGGATATTCTTCAGAAACGAAAATGAACGGAATGAGTGAACTTGGTCAACTCTAGACACATGACAAAACTTGTTGTGGTTTCTGTGCACTGAATTCCATAATTATGTATGCATCCATAATTACGTAATTCCTTGCACAGTCTGCACAGTTTGTTTTGTAATGTGAAGGGGAAGAAAATCAAACCTGTGATGAGAGTGACTAGAATATCATAGGGTCCTTTTAATTAGATCAACAAAGGATCTCTTTAATTAGACCACCAAGGAGTCTTTTCAGCTATATCTTCACATGATATTCCTAACCGATTTTTTGATCAATCTGTTTAACTAGACCACTCAAGGGGTCTAATTATGGAATAGTACATTATAATCCAATGGTCTTTACTATTACGTAGAAGCCCATTAAGGATTTAAGGTAGTACCTTTGGATATCCTACTATGAATCCCTTATACGAAGATATGAAAGATTCAACAAGGATTTGGATAACAAAAATTTGGATCACACAAAAACATAAAAGGGAACACATAAGCACATAATCACATATTTGTTTAATTTGACCTTTAATTTGTTATCTTTGGACACGGATATTTAAAGCACACCAGGAATCCAATCCGTGGATTTCATTTGGCACTTTAATCATTTTCAAGAATCTATCTATGAAGATAGGATGATCTTCCGAAAATTCGATTTTGTTTTCAAAGAAATGTAATATTCGAATTAAGGCACACAACAATTTTAGGATTTACGGAAATACCCTTAGGTACCCTATTAAGGATTTATAGTGGTACTTTGGGTATTCGTCAAGAGTTGTAACTTGCGCGTTGTACTTCGTTTCTTTGGAAGAAACGGGTACTTAGGATTTTCGTGGAAAACGCAAGAGATCATAAAATGGAAGAATTTTGGGGGTAGTCTGTTCTTCAAGGAATACGATTCCCTGATTGTCGGTATTGTAGGGGATATGTTGTTTATACATGCAACCACATAAATATATTGCAATGTAAATAAGAGATTTATTTATAAACAACGATAACAACTGTTTCATGGACCTTGACAACAAAAGAAAATAATACATAAGACGTGATTATTTCTAAACGGTGTTGTCTTCTAGTCGGTCAGATGCTCATCCCTGTGCTTGATTTGCATTAGCAAGCTTTGGGCAATTTCTTCGGAAATGACCCATCTCGCCACAGTTGTAGCAAGAACCTGGTGGAAAACGAACTTGAGCAGGATTGTTGTCAGGTTGATTTGGTGCAACTTCAGCTCGGCAAACTCTTGCTGTGTGACCTATAAGTCCACAAATTTGGTATTTGCGGCACTTCACACTAGCATGATGATGAAGGTTACATTGGTTGCACAAGGGTGCAGTTCCGTTGTATGGCTTCCTAGCAGGGGGTTGAGCTGGTTGGTTGGGGGCAACATGATCATTGTGAGCAACCACGGCGAAGTTCTGGGAAGCTTTTCACTTCCTTGACTTCTTGGAGGATTCAGTCTGCTCATCTTTGGGTTTCGATTCCTCGATTGGTTTCTTATCACCTTTTCGGAAAAGTTTACCTTTCCTGATTTGAGATTCAGTCAAGGTAGCAGATAGCTCAATGGCCTGCCTAACCTTAGTGGGGTTACTACCAGTCACATTGTCTTGTACTGGGTCAGGGAGGCCATCAATGTACTTTTCGATTGCCTTATCCAAAGGCGTAACCATATTCGGGCATAACAGACTTAACTCCTCATAACGATCCGTGTAGGCTCGATGCTCACCGCTATCTTGCTTAAGATCGTCGAATTCCCTTTCCAAGGCCCTGATCTCGTGACGAGGACAGAATTCCTTCATCATCAGAGCTCGAAGCTCTTCCCACGTTTGAGCCAGTGCCACATCGACACCCCTATCTCTCATCACACCATTCCACCATGTCAAAGCTCGTTTCTCCAAGACACTAGATGCGAATTCTACCTTTCGCTCATTTGGGCATTGAACATGTCTGAAGGTGCTCTCTAGACTCTCGAACCATTGCAGAAGTGCAGTCGCTCCTTGAGACCCAGAAAACTTTGATGGCGTAGCCGAGTTGAACGTCTTGAAGTTGCAGGGGGCATTATTGTTGTTGAGAGCTTGGTTACATTGAGCAACGATGTTCGGGATTGCAGCAGTCATTTGCTGCGTAATGACAGCTGCCAGTTCTTCAATAGGTACCTGATTTTCGCGTCGTGGAGGCATTCTAAAAAGGGGAAACAAGAGAGAAAACAAATGAAATGGCATTGGGTAAGAATAGGATCTTACAATTACCGACCAAAATAATGGGTGATGGTCATTTGTTTGAACCACGAAGCAAACAAACGACACACAAAGGCTGAATCAAAGCAAATAGGTCCTCATAATGTATCGTGAAGACATGCTCGCCTATAAGTGGACACTCACCCCAAGAGTTCCCAGGTAAGAGTGACTGGTCCGATATTGCGGATTTGTACGAACACTCTAGCCTTAGACAGAAAGCTCAGGATACAGGCACCCACCCTTCCAGTTTGCACGTGTTCACATTATGTAGCCCTAAACTTTGATGAGAATTTGAAAACTTTGAAGGTTCAAAACCTTATAATAAATCATCCTGGAACAGATGATTAGTTTTCAAAGCAGATTCGAATTTTGTGTTCTTATTGTGGTTGCTGCCTAAAGATAGGCAACGGTATTGTTTTATGACTAAACGCAAGTAAACTCGCGTTAGGGTCCTAGGAAGGTTATAGTCTAGGTCAAAGCATTACTAATAACCTAATTCCCTATAACCATTGGCTCTGATACCAACTTTTCTGTCACACCCCGACCACGTAAAACAACAAAACGTGGCGGAAACGTCGGGGAGTGTTGTAACAGAATCATTGTTTCACAACCATGGATTAAACAATTTCGTTTTATTTAATTAAATGTATTACATTACATTGGAATTAGAAACAAAACATGAACAAATAGACTTTTATTGTTATTAAGTCGCTAAGGCCTCGTCCGTTCCTATGTGAGCATGCATCAATATCATCATCAAATATCATCAACTATGGTACCTGAAACACATGTGAAAATACGTCAGCATAAAAATGCCGGCGAGTACATAGGTTTTATGTGAGTGTCAGACTCATGGCTCGTTTTACATGTTGCAATAGTTATTTAAAAACCTTATTTTGAAAAGTATAGTATTGCGACATAATTAACCAACTCAAATCAAGTTGGATATGATTTATAAAATCTCGTAGCCATGATTCTTAACTCCAAAACATTTTTGTTTTATTAAATCAAATCGTAAAACATATCGTAGAAGCTCGTTAATAAGACTCGTATGGTTTATATTATTCAGAAAACATAATTGTGTGACATTGTTTCAAAATCGTTTACCCAAGTGATCTAGATAACGCAACGATATATAATGTGTTAAAAGCACTTATATATAGGAAGTACCAGCGGCGTATCCACCATGCTTTTAACACATTACACCTGCCCCGTTACCTAATCACTTCCCTAACCCAATGGCTCAAACAGATACAAATGGTTCACATAAATCAAATGGTTACTAACGGTTCACATAAATCCAACGATTTCAAATGGTTCACATACATCAAATGGTTACAAATGGTTCACATACATCCAGTGATTTCAAATGGTTCACATACATCCAATGATTTCAAATGGTTCAAAACGTAAAACAATTGTGCTAGCTTGTTAAGTGAACATACATAGCAAGACATAATGAAATCAGGTACTAATAGTGTACTAATGAACATAGCAAGTATATGATATGAAAACATGGAAAGCATGAAAATAACAAGTAGGCACATGTGTTTCACCCCAAAACGTTTGGAAAACAGCAAAAGAGGGGTCTATGTACTCACTTGAGGATGGTTAGAAGTCTTGAATAACAACCAAGCAAAGCTAGAGGGATCATGGAATCAAATGGCATCTAATATAGGTAACTATGTAAATACACGGACCTAAATCAGAGGATCGGATAAAATGAGGTTTCGTAAACCAAATGAGTGTAGGGACTCATGTAATATGGTTTAACAAATCCTACATTCTAAAACGAAACCTAACCTAAATGCTTTCGACCCATTACGACTCGTTAAGGTAGCTTACGCCACTTTAACGCGTCGTTCGCGTAAAACGCGTTCGGACCGCCTAACTAGTCCTATGATAAGTAAAATATGCCTTAACATGTCTAATATTGTTGCCAAATCAGTTTAGATATCAAAAATTATGTTACATATGCTTAAAATGAATTTTGGCGTAAAAAGGGCATTTTGGTCATTTACCTAAGGCATATAAACCACCTATCATACAACTATTTAAACGACGTGACCATAAGGTATAACCTCGGAAGGTTATTCCCTATGCAACTATGGTCACCTATGTGTTTGGTCGGATCCTAAAGATCGACCAAACGGGTCGGGTTCGAAAGTATAAGCGGTTGTTTAGATCGCTTACCTTACGACCCTACATAAGCACTAAACCTAAAGTGACGAGCTAAACATGTTAAAACATGCTTAACGAGGTTTGAAAACAGGTTTGGTATCAAAACAAACGGTTTTGATACCTAAAAGTAGTTTGGTTACAAAATACGCAAGAATACGCATTTTGGCCGAAACTACGACTCGCCACTATGCCTAGATAACGTGGTAATCAGTAGGTATAGTCACAAGAGACTAAAACCATCGTGATTACGCTCACGTTATGAAGTTCAAACGAACTTCATGTTGACCATAAACTGGTCAAAGCAGAAAGTCAAACACAGTTTGACTTTCACGCGAAAAAGAACGAAAGAGGACTTACAAAAGGTCCAAGAACGGAAGTTTGACCCGATTATTCTCAGGTATGAAGTGAAAGCACTTCAACTTAGAGAGCAATCAGATCAAGGTGTGAAGAATGAAAATGAGGAAGGTGGGTATTTATAGTTTTTGCACAACCGTTAAGATCGTTCATCGTAAAACAAGCTTCGATCTCATCCGTACACATGTGCCCATGGTTTTGTGAAACCATGTGAGCCCCTAGTTTCATTAAAACTATGTGCAAATGAGGGGAATAGCTGGAACAAGCTAGAATTTAGATTTTTCATTTTGGTCCCTTCCTAAGATAACTATGGCAGATTGTCAATTTTGGTCCCTGAATGTGCAAAACATGGTTTTTGATGCATTTTTGACACGTTTAAACCCCGTTAATCCCATTTCATGGCTCTAAAATGAAGTTAAAGTATAGGGAACGTGAAACATGCTCAAAAATATCTCGGATGTCGGTTCGTTTGGTCGTACGGTTGCGTTGTTCGGTTAATTACGACGAAACACGAACGAATGCGAAAAACGATCCAAATTACGCGACGAATGAAATTTTATCATGCAAATCACTAAACTAAAATATTTTAATGATTAAATAAAGTTTTGGATGTCCGGATGTATTCAGAACGTAAGATATGCGCGAAAATGCAAACTTATGCACTTTTTGACGCTTTTAGTCCCTAAATGACCAAAAAGTTTATTTTAGCACACCGAACCCCTCAAAGCCTATTTCTAAGATATGTAAAGGATATTTAGGGTATGTTTAACTTATGGTCATGTTTCGGAATGTTCGTTACAGTACAAATCGGCATACTTTCGCAGTTTGTCAAAATTAGTCCCTGTAGGCGAATAAACTTGATTTCGCCACACCAAACCCTCCAAAACTTATTTCTAAGTTATGTAAAGGTTATTTAATGCATGTTAAGCTTATTTCACTATTTCGGAGTGTTCGTTGCATTAATCTGGTTATATTTACGCATCAGTGCGCGTATAACCTTCCAGAAAGCGATTTAAAGCTTGAAATCGAACATGAATTGATATGTGCAAACAATACACGTATTTTTACAAATCTCAAGTATGAAACACAATTTTTCATAAATTTTGTATTTGTTTGATGGTCGCAGAGGCACAGGTGTCACAATAATGGAATGTGCTTCAACTGTGGAGAAAAAGGTCACATCAAGCCGAACTGTCCAAAACTAGCTCCATCCATGAACAAAAAGACTACTAAAAATGCTAGAGCATTTGTTCTGACTGCAGAAGAAGCGAAGATGATTCCATATGTGATAGCCGGTACGTTTTTAGTTAATGATATTTTTGCTAAAGTATTATTTGACTCTGGTTCTAACCAAAATTTTATTAATACTTCATTTTGCAAACTTTTCAATCAATCATTAACTAAACTTCCACAAGAATGCTTAGTAGAAACAGCAAATGGAGAAACCATTAAGATTTCTGAAATCTTGCAGGGAGCAAGAATAGAATTTTTAAATCAAAAGTTTATTGCAAACCTTTATCCAATGAATCTGGCAGTATTTGATGTTGTATTAGGAATGGATTGGTTAATAGCCAATAAAGCCAGTATTTTATGTAATCAAAAGTCAATCCAAGTAAATTCACCAAGGGGTGAAAAGATCACAATTAAAGGAGACAAGCCATCTAGATCTACAAAATTCATCTCTATGATGAAAACAACAAGTTATATAAGAAAAGGATCCTTAGTGTATTTGATTTCCATAATCACTAACACTAAAGGAAAGGAATTAAAAGATATCCCAGTAGTGTCTCAGTTTCCAGATATATTTCCAGAAGAATTACTAGGACTACCGCCACACAAGGAAGTTGAATTCAGAATCCACCTGCTACCAGGAACAGCACCAATTGCCAAAGCGCCGTATCGTTTGGCACCTGCAGAAATGCAGGAACATAAGAAACAGTTAGACGAATTGTTAGAAAAATGATTCATACAGCCAAGTTCATCGCCATGGGGGCGCCAATCTTATTTGTCAAGAAGAAAGACGGGTCGATGCGAATGTGGATTGATTACCGTGAATTGAACAAGGTCACGATTAAAAATCGGTACCCATTACCGAGAATCGATGATTTATTTGATCAATTGCAAGGAGCTCGATTTTTCTCAAAGATCGATTTATGGTCAGGATATCATCAATTAAAGGTACAGGAAGAGGAATTCCTAAGACCGCTTTTAAAACAAGGTATGGCTATTATGAATTTATTGTCATGCCATTTGGTTTAACTAATGCCCCAGCTCCATTTATGGACACGATGAACCGAATATGTAAGCCATATTTGGATAAATTCATAATTGTCTTTATAGATGATATTCTCATTTACTCTAAGAGTAAGGAGGAACATGCAAGACATCTGCACGCACTTCTAAGTCTATTAAGAAAAGAAAAGCTTTACGCAAAGTTTTCAAAGTGCGAGTTTTGGTTAGAACAGGTACAGTTCCTTGGACACTTAGTCAATCATGAAGGAATTCATATGGATCCCACCAAGATCGAGGCAATTACCAAATGGAAAACCCTTGAGTCACCAACCGAGGTTAGAAGTTTCTTAGGATTGGCCGGTTACTATAGGAGATTTATTCGAGATTTTTCTAGAATAGTCATTCCCTTAACTAAGCTAACCTGTAAATCCATTAAGTTTGAATGGGGACCAAAATAGGAAGAAGCCTTTAGAATTCTTAAGCTAAGACTAACCAACGCACCCATACTAGCGTTACCAGAAGGAACTGAAGACCTTGTAGTCTATTGTGACGCTTCTAAGTTAGGTTATGGATGTGTGTTAATGCAACGCCAAAAGGTTATAGCTTACGCATCTAGAAAACTTAAGAATCATGAAGAGAATTATTCAACCCATGATTTAGAATTTGGAGCTATAATTTTTGCCCTGAAAATTTGGAGACATTACCTATACGGTAGTAAGTTTACCATTTTCACAGATCATAAGAGTTTAAGTTATGTTTTCGGGCAAAAGGAGTTGAATATGAGACAAAGGCGCTGGATGGAGATTCTTAGTGATTATGATTGTAATATCCAGTATCATGCAGGTAAGGCAAATGTAGTAGCTGATTCTTTAAGTCGAAAGTATCATGAAAAGCCACAAAGAATACGTTCTCTTAAATTAAATCTACAAGTAGGTTTAAATGAACAGATTAGAAAGGCACAAGAATCAGTAATCAATGATGATACTGAAAAGTTGAAAGGAATGATTAAGGAATTAGAACAAGGAACAGATGGAAGTTGGAGATTCCATAAAAAGAGAATGTGGATACCTAAATTAGGAAACCTACGCCACCTTATATTAGAAGAAGCCCATAAGTCTAAGTATATGATGCATCCTGGAAGTGATAAGATGTATCAGGATTTAAGAAAGAATTTCTGGTGGATAGGAATGAAAAAGGATATAGCAGCATACGTTTCTAAGTGTTTAACCTGTTCACAAGTTAAAGTTGAACATCAGAAACCCTCAGGTTTATTACAGCAATTAGAAATGCCAGTGTGGAAATGGGAATTGATAACAATGGATTTTGTTACCAAATTACCCAAAACAAGGAAAGGTAATGATACAATCTGGGTGATTGTAGACAGGCTAACTAAGTCAGCTCATTTCCTACCAATGAAGGAAACTTTCAGTATGGAACAGTTAGCTAAATTATATGTAAATGAAGTAGTTTCATTACATGGAATTCATTTATAAATTGTTTCTGATAGAGATATCCGTTTTACCTCTCATTTTTGGACAAGTTTCCAAAAATCCATGGGAACCAAGTTGAATCTAAGAACAGCTTATCATCCTCAAACGGACGGACAAAGCAAAAGGACAATTCAGACAATGGATAACATGCTTAGAGCTTGTGTAATTGATTTCGGAGGTAATTGGGACGATCACTTACCGTTAATAGAATTTTCTTATAATAACAGTTATCACACAAGTATCAATGTTGCACCATTCGAAGCACTTTATGGATGAAAGTGCCGAACCCCGGTTTGTTAGGCAGAAGTTGGAGAAAAGCAACTATCTGGACCTGAGATAGTACAAGAAACAACGGACAAAATCATCCAAGTCAAGGAACGACTGAAAGCAGCACGTGATCGACAAAAGAGCTACGCTGATAATAGACGAAAGCCACTGGAATTTCAGGTAGGTGACAAAGTATTATTGGAAGTCTCTCCTTGGAAAGGAATAGTAAGATTCATCAAAAGGGGAAAGCTAAGCCCCAGGTATGTTGGACCTTTTGAGATTATTAAAAG
Organism: Helianthus tuberosus; assembly: GCA_030545235.1. Lineage (NCBI taxonomy): Eukaryota > Viridiplantae > Streptophyta > Magnoliopsida > Asterales > Asteraceae > Helianthus > Helianthus tuberosus. The sequence continues at coordinate 129,633,704 of CM060434.1, read as the reverse complement.
AATAGGATCTGTAGCCTATCAGCTACAACTGCCAGAGGAAATGGCAGGAATACATGATGTATTTCATATATGTAATCTCAAGAAATGCTTAGCTGATGAATCACTGGTAATGCATCTTAAAGATATAAAGGTAAATGAGCAGTTAAAATTTGTAGAAAGACCTCTACAGATCGAAGACAGGAAAGTTAAGAATCTCAAACACAAAAGATTAGTTCTAGTCAAAGTGAAATGGGACTCCAAAAGAGGACCAGAATACACTTGGGAGCTTGAATCAGAGATGCAAAGGAAGTACCCACATCTATTCCAGTAGACCTCGAGGACGAGTTCTAAAACAAGGTGGGGAGGATATAACAACCCTCCAAAATAATTTTCGACACCCTTAACAAATTTAAAATATCCCTAGATGTCCTAAATTATACCACGTATAAGAAAACCGAGCCCAAATACCCTTATATAATTAAAAATCCAATAAAAACAAATTTTAATGCTTGCTCGCGGGGCGCGAAGCCCTTAGCCAGCTTCGTCGCGTGCCGCGACAGCTCAGAGTCAGGGCGAGCCCTTGAGCCGCCACGTGTCACCACTCGTGTCAAGCCTAGTGGCGAGTCAGTCAAGCTAGGGCCTACCCTAGCTGGCCTCGCAGGCCGCGAAGGCCCTTCCTTCTTCCTTCGCAGGGCGCGACAAACACAAAAACAGGCCCTATAAATAGAGACCCTCGCCTGTTCATTTCCGACGCTCACACACTTTCCCTCTCTCGAATTTCTAAGTGGTATAAGCTATTCTCGGGCATAATACCCCCCTAAATAACGAAGTTCTGCCTCATTATAAGTATTATAACCCTGGTTACGTATTAGATACGCTGCCCAATTGATCCAGGGTCTGTAATGGATGTCGTGGTTCTGCCCGACGTAGTCGTTGGAATACTGTCTCGGGGAGGGTATCATTATATAAATATTGGGTTATTATACTAACACGTGTGCATTTGTGTAATTAATAGATAATCACCAAGAAATCCTTAAGGAAAACCCTAAGACAGCAATGTGAGTAATCTCCTTTTTTGCAAATTGTTTTTACAAAACCTCACTTAAATAAATGATATATTAAACAGTGATTGAGTATTTGTATTCTACAATTATCGTCGGTATGTTGGGGTTTTGTATACAAAATTTGTTACTACATTGTGAGTAGTAACATGACCACAAGTCGGGTTGACAGCACCGTGGGTGGTAATTAAATTAGATGGAAACAAATGTAAATACGCTACCGTCCTCGATACTGTACAATGGTTTTTATAAGTCTTGATTAAATTGGGATTCACTCACCAGTATTTCCCACTGACAAAATGTTTTTTAAACGCGTTTCAGGTAACAAAATTTGAACGCCAAATAGAAGCCAGCTGGACAGCACTGAAGGCTTGGAAAAAGTGGCTATAAAGTTACCTAAAATAAATAGATGTTTTATTTAAATAAAATAGGGTTTATCCCTATGAAAATGTGTGTACTTGAAACTTGGGATTTTCTCATGTGTTTAATATTATAAAAGCCTGGTATTTTACTCTGATAAAATATTTCCTAACTACGATCCTGATGAAATTTCCTCTGTCAAAATGATAAACACCGATACCACCAAAACTGGCCGCGGCCGCCTGTTCCCGGGTAGTTAGGGAACAGGGGTTGCGACATTGTCCTCGAAAACTGCGCAGAAGTTAGGGAGTACATGAAGTGAGTGTTTCTATCTTTAACTTTTCATAATCTTGTTAATTAGTATTTTTCATTCCTTTCTTATATTTGTGATCAATGTAGTGAATTCAAACATACACATCCCCAAGATGATCTTAAAACCAAATTTCCAGGATGGTTTCTCCATAAGGTATAATACATATATAACATTCATTACTCTACACTTGCTAAGTAATACATATATAACAAACATTATTACTCTATATTTGTTAGGTCCATTCGATGAAAACACAAAATTCTCCAGAATGCCACCCGGAGTTGTATGCTCTTTCAATTTGTGCGAAAATGACTGCTTACACTTACACTGCTTGCATAGTCAACGGTGTTAGGTTTAAGACAGTTGAACGTGATGCAAATGCGCAACGCAAAACTCTGGGGTGGAAGTGGTTGGAGAGAACAGTGTGAAATTTTATGGCCAATTAAAAGAAATTATTGAGTTGCGTTATACAAATGATTATTCAACTGTCCTATTTCGGTGCAAGTGGTTTGATACTCGAAGGGGTGTAAACCATGACAATAATATCATCAGTATAAGCACTGAACATGAATGGGACAATGACGATCAACTCATATTTGCTTCGCAAGCCAAACAAGTGTTCTTCATCCAAGAAACGTCTCGAAACAGAAAAAAATAAACATAGGTGGGTAGTCAAAAATGTTAATCATCGAAAAATTTGGGATCGGCCATTAAGTGATGACCGTGTCAATAAGGTTCAAAATGTTGACAAAGGCTTAGAAGATATTGACGTTGTCGACAACAACTCTTCATCTGACTGTATTTGATAAACACTTGTTGAAATATTTATTTGAATTTGAGTTACACTTGTTGTACTTTCCCTTAATTTCTATTAGATACACATGTTGTAACATTTGTAACTTTTTAGGGATTATGTTTTCGATATTGCTTATATCCGCATATCTGATGGCGGATGTGGCCCCATGGGGGTGACGGCGCTGGTGATCCACCGCCTCCTGGTGGTTATTTTAGTGGCACGCATGAGACTGACGGTAAGTCTTTTACTAAATTATTTTGTAGTCCTTATATTTTATATATTATAAATATTGTTACTAATTATTTTTGTTTTAATTGCAGCGGTTCCCCCAAAGAGGGTTAGGGGGAAAGCCAAAAATGAGAAAATACGGCGTCTGGTAAAAGCGGGGGGGCCCGTATCGCTTACGTTTGACAGACAGGTCACGTATACCCCCGTTGGTAAAACAAGAGATATGTTTTCAAGGGAGGCCATTATGAACCACTTACAGGTAAATAAGTTATATGCATAAAAATTTATCAAATATTTAAGCATTTGCAGCCGTAAACGGGCCTTTAAATGGCTGCAAACGCGCCGTTAAAGGGTTGCGAAATCGCTGCCGTTTGCGGCTATGTTTGCAGTCGTTTAAAGGCCCGTTTACGGCTGCAAATTCGCTGCCGTTTAATGGCGCATTTGCAGCCGTAAACGGGCCTTTAAACGGCTGTAAACGCGCCGTTAAAGGGCTACGAAATCGCTGTCGTTTGTGGCTGCGTTTGCAGCCGTTTAAAGGCCCGTTTACGGCTGCATATGTGTCGTTAAACGGCTGCGAATTCGTTGCCGTTTAATGGTGCATTTGCAGCCATAAACGGGCCTTTAAACGGCTGCAAACGCGTCGTTAAAGGGCTGCGAAATCGCTGCCGTTTGCGGCTGATTTTGCAGCCATTTAAAGGCCCGTTTACGGCGATTTTGTAGCCATCGTTAAATCTAATTTATATATAATATTTTAACTTTTTTATTTAATTCGTAGGAAAATTTCAATTTTGATGAAGTGGAACTGATTTAGAGGCGAAAAACTTGACGGTTGGTATTAGGAGTGTGCTTATGAAGCGGTACTCTGACCGCAAGTACGAAGCTAAAAAATTATTTAAGAGCAAGGGAGGTTACGAGGATATTGAGAGGGCAAGGGCATACCATCCCGCGGATATGCCCTATGATAACTGGTTGAGAACCATCGAAGGTTTCCGGGACCAAAAATATATTAAAAGAAGCGAGGCCAACAAACAAGTAAGCGAGAAACAACAATTCCCATACCGTAGGGGGACATCGTCGTACATAGCACCGCCTATAAAAATGTAATGTTTTATGTATGTGTGCATGTGTGTAAGCTTTTGTTTATTTAATGTCTAATCTAAGTTTAACGTTAAACAGGATATGGATTGGGTACCTACGTATGCTAAAACCCACACGGATAATCAAAGGAGTTGGGTTGATCCAGTTGCTGAACAAAATTACGTAAGTATTTCTTTTAAGTATAATTTTCTATAACAAATATATATATATATATATATATATATATATATATATATATATATATATAGGGGAAGGTTCTATGTAGAACACTAAATATTGCGAGAACACGCAGAACAAAATGAATTACTCATCTTTTCAATCCTAAAAAACCTCAAAAGTAAATGAAAATGTTACAATTGTAAGATTTATTGCTTCTCACACTAGAATTCAAAATAAAATATGGAAAATTTTCAGTTTTTATATAACCAACACATCGGTAGGTTATGTGTAGGTTAAATTACATACATATATATAGGCTATGTGTAGGTAAAAATATATGGTTTTTTTTATGTATATGTAATACACATATGAATGTAAGAAACATAAAATTTAAAAAAATATCAACCTAAAATCCCAAAATTTAGTGATCTAAAGTTGTTCTTTTTATTCTCGCAATATTTAGTGTTCTGTAATGATCCTAATCCTATATATATATATATACATATATACATATATATATACATATATACATATAGGGAGAAGATCATCCGAGAACCACCTCTTATTGCGAGAACCGCGAGAACCAATGTGAACACAACCAAAAATGCCTAAAAATAGCTAAAAATCACACAAAATTTTTTTTTTACTATTTTTTATATAAAAATCGCTACTTTTCGAAGCAAAAAAAAAAATTAATTTTTAAAAAAAAAAAAAAAATTTTGCCACTAAAAGTAGCGATTTGAGCATAAAAAATATAAAAAATATTTTTTTAGATTTTTTACGGTTTTTTGGGGGTTTAGTTTTTAGCATTTTAGCTTGGGGGTGGGGGTGGGGGGTTTAGGTTTTTGGTGGGTGGGGGAGGGGGGTTTAGGTTTTGGGGGGGGGGGGGGGTTAGGTTTTTTGGGGGTTTTAGTTTTTAGCATTTAGCTTAGGAGGGGGGGTTAGCTTGGGGGGGGGGGGGGGGGTTAGGTTTTTTTTAGCTATTTTAGGTTGTGTTCACATTGGTTCTCGCGGTTCTCGCAATAAGGGTGGTTCTCGCATGAACTCCTCCCTATACATATATATATATATAATATATATATATATATATATATATATATATTTAATCATCTTCGTAAAATACAGCGAAACTTACAGCATGCCACAAACGAATGGAGCGGTGAGGATCCTCCAATAGGCCCGTATCAGGAAGCGTTGGGAAAGCGGCGAGGATGGTACCGGGGGATGGGGCCTAAACCTTCTTCCAACACGTCCTCGAACATGTCGTCTTCGCAAGCTCGGACGCTAGAACCCTTTTCTGAGCTAAACTACGCAATTTATAAAATGACAAACGAACGCATGTTTCCTTGTTAAATATATGTTGGTAGCGTTAATTAATATGCTAATATACGTTTTGATATCTATTATTGTAGGATTTTGTTAACAACCTGTTCTAAACCCCGTCCTTTTTTAACCAACTTAACAACTATCTTGTTTCACAAGGAAAAGGAAAAGGAAAGTCAAACGACTACGATTCTGATGACTTATTCGATAGAGAAGATGAGGATGATTCCGACGAGTGACTTGTTGTTTTTAATGTAGGATTTTATTAAACATTGTAGGATTATAATGTAGGACTTAAACGTAGTTTGTAATTATATTACCTTTAGTATATGTCCATGGCGTATGTTTGCGTTGTTTGAATTAGGCAGGTTCTGTTTTTCGGCCGTAAAACTGGCTGGGCGCAGCTATATACAGCTGCTGTTTAAAAAAATAGACTTTTAGCGGCGACACATGTCGCCGCTATTACCCATCGCCTTTACCGACCAACAGTAACTCCGACGACCCTTTAGCGGCCACGAGTCGTCGCTAAAAGTCTAAGACCAATAGCGGCGACAACCAGGCCAATAGCGACCCATCAATACCGGCGACATGTCGCCGCTAAAAGTCAATAGCAGCGACAAGTGTTATTAATGGCGGCGACAGCTGTCGCCGCTAAAGGTCTTCCATTCTTGTAGTGTTTAAATTTAATATCGTTCCTTATAATATTTTTATCTAACTTTAATTCATATATATTTAACCCTATATTAACTCAAATTAATTAGTTAAGCATGATATGAATATAGAAATTTAGTTCATGTAATAATTGTTCACAATTTTATGGAAGAAAGTGATCAACGTTCTTCATACTAGTAGATCGGGATGGGAATGCATTCCGTATAAAAAATCCCTTTCTGGAGTTTGGAATAATATAGCGAAGAACTTTGTTAACACAAAGGTGGGCGGACTCCCTCTAAGGCATTTCATGAGAGGAACGGTTGGTCATGGTGTGGATGTTTCTTTTTGGCTTGACACATGGCTCCTCGATGAACCTCTCAAGACTGCATTTCCAGAATTGTTTAGTAAGGAAACGGATAAAAGGGTCTCGGTGGCGGACAGATTAATCAATCATAGTAGCGATGGTCGATATTCTTGGAACTGGATCTCGGAGTTATCGGACTCCACTCTTCGCTCCAGGTTAGTGCAGTTAACGGGGATGCTTGATAGTGTTACCTTATCGACTGGTATGGCCCAGTGGAGATGGACTTCAGCTTCGGATGGTTCGTTCTCGGTTAAGTCAGTTAAAAAATTGTTGAATGGGGATCAAGTGCAGGACAACAGCTTTGTGTTGGATTGGTGCAACTGGATTCCCGCTAAAGTCAACATTCACGTTTGGAGGTTGGAGATGAATAAGGTTCCCACAGCCGAAGCTTTAAGAAAAAGAAATGTGGGCATCGGCGACACAACATGCCCTCTCTGTCATTCCGATGAAGAATCGGCCGATCACTTGTTTATTGGTTGCTTCATCACTTCGACAGTATGGAGTTGTATTAGTTCTTGGTGCATGATTCCTAACATTTTCGCTTTTTCCATTCGTGATCTTCTTTCCTTATACAAAGACCTCGGGTTGTCGGAGAAGAAAAAAGTCGCGGTTCAAGGCATCATAATGATCACCTGCTGGAGCATTTGGCGAGCTAGGAACAATGTCAAATTTTCTAATGTGTCGGTTAGAATTGAAAGCATTATTAGCGAAATTAAGGCTTTAAGTTTTCTTTGGTTTTCAAATAGACCGAGATTTAAAGGATTAGACTGGAAGGATTGGAGCTCGTTTGTAAATATGTAATAGTGTAGTTGTGTTTTGTCGGCCCGGCTTGGGTCGTCGTTTTTCTGTTAATGAAATTTACCTTTCAAAAAAATTCGACCGTTCAAAAAAAAATAATAATAATAATTGTTCACAATTTGTTATCATTTTATCTGGTTTTAAAGAGCTCAACTGTCATAAATGTTTAAAGAGGTCAACTGAATAATGTAATCATAAATGTTGTTTGATAATAAAAAAAATTGAAATAAAATTAAAACTAAATCACAAATTATATTATACATTATTTTACTGGATTAGGTTCAAGAGTGAACAACTTCTTAAAAGTGAACTAAGTGAACCAATTTTGGCTCTTGATTAATTTTTAGATTAAAAGGGTTAGATTGACATTAGCCAAGTATCTTTTAAGAAAAATCTATTAATTTTCTCCCCCCTCTCTCTCTCGTTTTTAATTATTTATTTATTATTTTAATTATAAGAGATTGAAGGACAAATTACGCAATCTAAATCTAATATATATATATATATATATATATATATATAGGATAATGCTCTACAAGAAACCCCATTTTTTTAGAAAACTTAGCAAACTCAATGCATGGTCTAGATTTTGCCATGTGTCCATAGTAAATATCATATTCTTTTTATCCTTGAGGGCATTATGGTATTTTCACCTCTATCTTAGATATTTCCCCTTTTTGATTTGACAATAATTAATACCCCATCACATCCAAATTTACTTTCAAAACCCAAGATCCACCATTCAAAACCTCAATTTTTTCATTAACTTACTTCATCTCTGTGTTTCAAGATCCACTCTTTCAAAACCTCCATTTTCCATTAACTTCATATCTGTTTCAAGTTCTACCCAAGATCCATTTCCATGAACTTCATTTCGGTTTCAAGATCCACCATTTCAAAACATCCATTTCAAGATCCCCACTGACGGGAACGTCATTCACAACGAGTTCCCTACCGACGAGGACAAGAATGATCAAGGTTTTTCATCCTTTTTTTTATGGGTTCGAGTTTTTTTTTTTCTTTTTTACACCCCAAATTCAACTTTACATGTTAATTTCTTAAAAGAAATCGAAGAACCAAGATACTGTCGAAGAATCAAGATCCTGTCAATAATAAGTTGGTTTTCATTTTTTAATTGTCATTTACTTTGATTTTCGTTCTTCACAATTGGTTTTATTTTTTTCCAGAATTAAGAATGTTGCCAAAAGATTAATTATTTTTCAATACCATTGATTATTGTTTCAAAAAAAAGAATGACATTTATAGGTAATAAATTTCAATACTATTGATCTTAGTTTGGTTTTCATTCTTCTGGTGTTTATAAATTTTGATTTTGATTCATGGATTACTTGTTTTGGTTTCAAACTCGTTTGATTTTGATTCATGGATTAGTTATTTTTGTGTTAAAAAAATGTGTTTGATGGTTTGGGGATTTTGATCTGAACAGTAACTGTTTTTTTGTTGGTTTGGTTGCCTTGTTTGGTGCTTTTTGATCTGAATAGTAACTGTTTTTTGTTGGTTAGGTTGCTTTGTTTTGGGCTTTTGATCTGAATAGTAACTGTTTTTGTGCGTTATAGTACAGAAACAGACCCATAACATGTGTTAATCCCCTGTTAGAATGATATATAACGTGTGTTGATTTACAGAAACAGACCAATAAAGATATTCAATCGACAAGCTGGATGGATGTAGGAGACGTTAATGCGGGGACATGTGTTAAAAAAAAGATATTCAATAGGTCACATTTTTTGGGAAGGAACTATTCGTTCATTTATAACATGTGTTAGTGGTTCATGCTGTAACAGAACTCTATGATGTAACCTGACATGTGTTCATGTATAACATGTGTTAAGCCCCTGATAGAATGATATATAACGTGTGTTAACCTTTGTTAATTTAAAAAGTATGTACAAAGGACAAAAAGAACATGATTACTTCTTTGACCATGTGGATAAATGTAGACCATGTATTTTATTTCATTTGACTAGATTGACATTCGAAACCATTGTGAAATTCTATGAAGCCAAACATCAACCATTGATTATGTTCTATTAACTAGATCTATGGTTGTCATTTAATTGGTATATTTTTATAACATTTAAATAAAACAGTAGTTCAAAAGCAAACATCCCGAACCAATGCGCCAACACAAAACATTTTTGTTGGTGAGTTTACAATAAAACAGTAGTTCAAAAGCAAACATCCTGAACCAGGGGATATTTGGTGGTTCATGTGTTACTGGTACGTGTGTATAAAATCTTAGGTGGTTCATGTGTTACTGGTACGTGTTGTTGAATCCAAAAAATATCATTTTTGTTTCTCTAAGGCCGAATGGATCGCACGATGGAAAAATGACTGCCCTCAATAGTTGGTCAGATACTAACATGTGTTAGTGTACATGTAAGGTCACATTTGTTTTCATTAACATGTGTTACGTTTATGTCAGCGTTTGTTTTCACATTTGTTTTCATTAACATCCGGAACATATGATATATAACGTTTGTTAACATGTTAGCATGCGTCAAAAACGGGTGACTCCAACACAAAACATTTTTGTTGGTGAGTTTACAACAAAAATGGATGCATAGAGCCCAATAGTAACACAAATATCCTTTTTTGCTTGTTGGTGAGTCTCATGGCGGACTAAGAAGGGATGGATCTTCCGTTGACGGTCTGTCTTTGCTATTTATCTGCTAAATTTGCTGACTCGTCCTTTGCATGAAATTGTTATACATTCCAAAATGTGCAAAACAAATTGTAACACATGTTAGATCAGTATATACATATCATGGTGTTTTGTAAACCACTAGCTTATACATGAATACATGTCAGGTTACAAAAAGATTATAACAGAGTCTTAACACATGTTATACATTTACAAGATGTGCAAAACAAATGACCCGTTTCATATTACATATTCCAAAATTACCGGTACATGTGTTACCATAAATGGCTCGTTTCATATTGCACGTTACATACTAACTTGTACTTTTATTACTTGTACATGACACCATGTTGGGTTAAACCAAGATTATACAAGTTAATATTGTTTTGGAAACCACTAGCTTATACATGACACCATGTTGGGTTAAACCAAGATTATAGCAGAGGCTTAACACATGTTAAGCAATTACATGTTCCAAACAGAAAAATTGTAACACATGTTAGATCAGTATATACACATCATAGTGTTTTGTAAACCACTAGCTTAAACATGAATACATGTCAGGTTACAAAAAGATTATAACAGAGGCTTAACACATGTTATACTTCCAAAATTGTGCAAAACAAATGACCCGTTTCATATTATATATTCCAAAATTACCGATACACGTGTTACCATAAATGGCTCGTTTCATATTACACGTTACATACTATCCACATTACCGGTACATGTGTTACTATAAATGACTCGTCTCCAGAATCCGTGACCATGTAAAACCATTAAGTCGTTGCCTCCAATGGCATTCCGCCCAAAACCGATACCACAGTCTGCAAGGCGCATGCGGTTCTTTTGGCAGTTCGGGGCACACGTCCAGCAGTCATCAATGGGATTACCAGTTCCACATGAGAAGAATCATAGTTTCCTTTCTTTCAGTGCTGTTTTCTCAAGCTCCTGCTCATCACAACAAACTAATATGTTGAATATGCAATCCCAATTTACCGAAAAAGTAACATTGCCTCTAATAAACAAAATGAGTAATTGTTATCATAATCAACATATTATGATTAACACGCGTTATATATCATTCTAACAGGTGCTTAACACATGTTATGGGTCTGTCTTTGTAAATCAAGCAACCCAACAAAAAAAACAATTATTGTTAACAAAAAAAAAAACACTTACTGTTCAGATCAAAAACCCAAACAAGCAACCCAAACAAGCAACCTAAACCTTTATGGGTTTGTTTTTGTAAATCAACACACGTTACATAACATTCTAACAGGGGGCTTAACACATGTTATGGGTCTGAGTCTGTGAATCAAGCAACCAAACAAAAAAACATTTACTGTTCAGATCAAAAACCCAAACAAGGAACCCAAACCAACAAAAAAACAGCTACTATTAAGATCAAAAGCATCTAACAAGCAACCAAACCAACAAAAAAAACTCGTTCAAAATCTCATCCTAAAGTTTTTGATTTATTTAAAATACAAAATCATATTAACAACCATTACTAAAACATTTTCAGCACACAAAAACATATTAATAACCATTTCAACAAAAAATCAAGTGTGAAATGATATTTCAAGAACACTTACCGGATCTATAACCGTCCGATGAACATGAAGAAGATCTTCAAACCTTCTTCTCACACACACACTCGTGCGTGTGTCATCATTCTCTCTCTAAAACAACATACTTCAAACTTCTTCTCTCTCACACACTTGTATGTGTGTTCTTGGCTGGAAACATACCAGTTTTCTATCTCTCTTTCGATTTCTCTGGACATCTCTTTCTCTTTCGATTTCTCTGGTACTCTCTCTCACGGCTCTCACTCTCTCTCTAGGCTTGCAGGTTGTAAGTGTTGTGTAGAGAGAAGGGAAAGTCATGGGGGCTAGGGTTTTGATTCGGGGGAGGAGAAGATGAGATCTGTGATTTTTAGAGAGAGGGATTGTGATTTTGAATTGGATATGAAGAGAGAGAAAGATGATTGCATTAAAGAGAGATGATAAGACTAGCCAGTGGAGAGAGAAGGAAATGTTCTACCAAAAATGCCCTTTTCAGTTGACTAATGTGTATTATTACATTTCTTTTAAATCTAATTGTTACCAAAATTATGAGAGCCATTGATCAAGTGTGATGAGAGACAATCAATGGCTCACATTGGGTTTCCAAGGTTTCTTAAAAAAGATGGGGTTTCTTGTATAGCCAAGCCCTATATATATATATATATATATATCCGTAAAAACGTATCCAAACATACATAAAATTGTGAATTAATATTCAGAAGTATGTTAGCTCAATTTTGACTACCCGTAAAAGATGCTAGTGGATTCTATCTCTGTTATCATTTCTTTACTCATTTATGAAAATCAACTAATTAAATATTAAGTTATCGAAATAAACTGTAAGTTAAATAGTAATTGTAATTTGTTTATTTTTCTTGTTCGTGTAAACTTAGATAAAAATAAATAATTGCCAAGAACCAGTTCCACTAACTCACTTGTATATAGATCACGAAATTCAATTTTTTGTGTAACATTATTGAAGATGATAAAAAAATATATATATTTGTTTAAAAAATAACTTCTTAGTAAATAAAATAAGAATGATAAAATGTTATACGGAAGGATAATCGGATACAAGTACGATGGGAAATAAATGTAAATGCAAAAAAACCGGATATTACAATATATACGCATATGCATATTACGAATTTACATACATGTGACTTGTTTCGTTTTCATTAATTTCATAATTTTTATATAAATCTACCCGTGTGCATGTATAATATACTATATGTTGTTAATATACACATTGGAGATGGATTATGAGAAACTAGTTTAAATGAGAAACCAAAAAACTAACTAAAAAAGCCTAAAAACATACCCAATTTTTCTTTTTACAATTTTATTATTTATTTTCGCTATTTTTTATATATAAAAAAATTTTCAAAAAAAAAAATTGTACTGTACATGTGCACTAATACGGAAAGCCTAAACCACTTAACCCACCCCCACCGACACCCCCCAAAAACCTAACCCCCCCCCCCCCCCCGAAAACCTAAAACTAAACCCTAGACATAAACCCGAAAAAACCTAACCCACCCCCACCCCCAAAAACCTAACCCCCCCCCCCCCGCCACACCAAAAAACCTAATCCTAAACCTCAAAAAACCTAACCCTAAAAGCTAAACTAAACTCAAAAGCTAATTTTAAGCATTTAATGCACATGTGTAGTACACATATAACGCACATGTGTAGTACAAGTTTTTTTTTTTTTTTTGAAATTTTTTTTTATATATATAAAATAGCGATTTTTTATAAAAAAAAATTGGTATGTGTTTAGGCTTTTTTAGTTAGTTTCTAGTTTTCTCATTTGTATGTAGTTTTCACATGATCCTCTCCCTATACACATATGTAACCATTTTTTAATATAATACACAAATGTATAAAAGTCTGTACACATGTGTATAAACTAGCAGTTGTGTATCTTGTATAAACTGAAGTTAGCGAGACTGTACATAGGGGCGGATCCAACCCACATTTGTGGGTTCCCAGGAACCCAGTGCGTTTGGAAAAAAACGGAAAAAATTAGCTAGTGAGAACTTTGTAGAATTTAGAAAAAATTAGTGAGAATTAAAGAGAATTTAGCAAAAGGAACCCATAAGAATAAAATCATGCATCCGCCACTGACTGTACAAATGTGTATAAATTAACATCTGAGTATCTTGTATAAACTGATACTAGCGAAACTGTACAGATGTGTATAAACGAAAACTAGCGAGATTTTAGGGATTTGGATTATATTGTTTAATAAATGCAATTTACAAATGACGAAATACCTCTCTGTTAGTTATTTTAAAGGAATGTTATAACATTGTAATTACAACCTTGTCATTGTTTAAAAATCTCTAGATGATATAATCCAATGACCCAGATTAGTTCACACAGTTCACTCTCAACCTAGTGTTCACTCTAGAACATTACCCTTATTATATTATATTATATTATATATGATATAGGGTGGGAGTTGGCTACAAAGTCCATTTTTCCTACAAAGTGTAAAAAGTCATAAAACACGATAATGTCAACCATAAAACACACTCAAAAACTAAAAATCACAAAGTGAATATTACTAAAACGCCAAATTTGTGGGTTTTGTGTTATGTTTTGGATGATAAGGCTTTGATTATCGAATGACTAACATTAGTGTGTTTTATGTTGATTATCATGTTGTGTTTTATATTCATAGTTCTACGATGGTGTATTTGAAGTTTTTATGGACTGTTTGGGTTTGGATATTTTGTTTTGGTGATCGTCACTCTGTTATTTGTGGGTTTTGAGTGTGTTTTATGGCTGAAATTGTGATGTTTTATGATTTTGTACACTTTGTAGGAAAAATAGACTTTGTAGCTGAACCTCACCCATATTATATATACAACTTATTAATTATTCTATATCCTACATTTACAAAGGACTTGTAGAGTAACTTCCTTTTTGGTTTTTTTTCTTTTGTGTCTTTTGTCTTTTTTGTTTTGTTTTTTGATTTTTTTTTACCTTTCAATTTTTAGTGTTAACACTTATAACATATTAACTTTCTAAAAACTTAGTAATCGAGTTTTACATGTTTATTTTTATGTATGTGTTAGTATAAATTCAAAATAATTTACATTTAGACGTAATTTTTTCTCATAAATGAGTTAGGTCAAATATAATATGTTTCTATACTTATTATTATATACATTTTTCAGTTGGTCTACGTTTTGACACATTTTTTTTTAAAATGAGTCAGGTCAAATTTAATACATTTTCTTGCTTATTTTTATGTATGTTTTCAGTAGTTCTATGTTTTGACGTAAATTTTTTTCGGATACGAGTTGGGTCAAATGTAATACGTTTTCACTAGATGGTATAAATTCGAGTCACTTTACGTTCCGACACCACTGCAACACGTCGTAAATGTTTTCTTATGTGCATAATTTTATACACGTATTGATGTAAATTCAAGTTGGTCTACGTTATGATGTAAATGACAATTAGTAAGTTGTGTGAATAGTGCTTTCTTCTTCTTCTTCTTTTTTTCTTTCTTGATTTTTTTTCGACTTTATTATTTTTTTACTTTTCTTTATATTTAGTGTTTTGATTTAAGGTTCCTTTTTTATTAAATTTATATTTATGATAGAGTTTATATTTCCACTGATAATCAATTTGTCTCGCTGTCCAATTTAAATTTAATTTTATGGTTTTCGGTCGATGTAAAACATGTTTTATATTCTTGTAAGCATATTTCTTTCGGTTTCTATACGTAACCAAAATAGATATCGACCGAAACCCCGCTACGTAGCGCGTGTAATCTTAATAGTTAACTAACATTTATGAAAACGGATGTATAGTGCCAACCACCCTTCTGTAATTTTTTTTAATTATCTTTCTTTTTACCTTTTTGGTTTTTTTTTTTACTTTTGTGATTTCTTTTACTTTTTGTTTTTTATTTGTAGGTTTGTATGCTTTTTCCTCTTAACTTTCTGCATTAACACTTACAACCCTTGAACTTTATAAAAACTTTATAATCAAGCTTTACGTGTTTATTTTTATGTACGTATTGGTTTATATTCAAATTGAATTTTTCCCAAAAATAAGTTGTGTCAAATATAATATTTCTTATCCTTATAATTAAGTACTTTCTCAATTAGTCTATGTTTTAACGTTAATTTTTTTCGGAAATGAGTTGGATCAAAAATAATACGCTTCCATGCCTTTTTATGTACGTTTTCAATTAGTCTACGTTTTGATGTAATCTTTTTTTTCGGAAACGAGTCGAGTAAAATATAATACGTTTTTATTAGACGGTATAAATTTGAGTCACCTTACGTTTTGACATCGCCGCAACGAGACGTAACTGTTTTCTTGCGTGCTTATTTTATTGCAAGTGTCAGTATAAATTCAAGTCGGTTTACGTTTCGTAGTAAATTTTCTTTAGAAATATGTCGAGTCAAATATAACACGTTTCAGTGTTTATTTTTATATACTTTTTTGTTTCTTTCTTGATTTTTTTTCTTGACTTTATTATTTCTATTTTTATACTTTTCTTTATGTTTTGTTTTAGATTTTTTATTGAAGTTATATTTAAAATAACGTTTAAGTTTCCATTTGCAATTAATTTAAAACTAGTCCGTCTCGTTGTCCAATTGAAATTTATTTTTTATGGTTTTCGATCAATGTAAAAAAAATATATCAATATTCTTTTGAGTTTATTTCTTTCGATTGTTATACTGAACCAAAATAGATATCGACCGAAACAAAGCATACCGCGGGTAATCTTACTACTAGTTCTATATATTAACAAAAGAAAACGTGAACGGCAATATATATATATATATAGGGGACCGCTAAAATGAGAACCACCTCCAGTTATAAGAACCGTGAGAACTACACCGTACGGGGCGAAGTGGACCAAAATTTTTTTTCATAAACGTAGATGCATGTATTATAAACACATTTGTAAAAAAAAATTCAAAAAAAAATGTCGGGTTTGTAGTTTTGAGCACCCAAAGTTTGCGTTTACGGGACCCGTAAATTTTATTTAAAATTTACGGTACCCGTAAACACAAACTTGTGGTGTTCAAAACTACACACACGACAGTTTTTTTTGAATTTTTTTTACAAATATGTTTATAATACAAGCATCTACGTTTATGAAAAAAAAATTTGGTCCAACTCGCCCCGGATCAAAAAGTTCTCACGGTTCTTACAACTGGAGGTGGTTCTTATTTTAGCGGTCCCCTATATAATATATATATATATATATATATATATATATATATTTTCTTTATAATATAATAGTTTAATAGCTAACAATTATAATATTATAATAATATTGTTTTTTATAATTAATTTACGTTTTTAACCCTAAACTTCAATAGATTTATCATATGACCCCTGAACTTTAATAGTTTTTTTATAAACGATTGACGTGTATTTCTGAACTTTAATAGATTTATCATAGGAAAGTTTAATAATAATTCTTTTTTCGGTAAACAATTTACGTTTTGACTCCCGAACTTTCATAGAGTTACCATACGGCCCTTGAAGTTTAATAGAGTTATTTTTTTAAAAAGTATTTGTTCTTTTATGTGTTTTATTTTACTTATTATTAATTTAACTTATTATAATTAGAATTAACTTTTAACTCTAGATATATTTACTTAATCATGTTACTTGTTTATTTTTATCGTCGTTTAGATTCGAGCTTACATGGTCTATATTAACCCTTTAATACACAAGGTACCAAATAAAATAATTTTGTATTTACCTCATTATAGTCAAAGCTAACTTTTAACTCTAGACATGTTCAATTAACCGTGTTGGTTACTTATTTTTACCATCGTTTAGATTAAAGTATGTGTCATCAATGATAACTCGTCGATATATAATGAAACAAGTATATCATTGTCATCAACCTCTAACAACCCCGCCGCGAAGCGAGCAGGCCAATTCTAGTTCTGTATAGTAACATTACAAATTGTGAACAGTTGAATTTTTTTATTGGTTCATGACTTCATGTAACTCTAGTTTATAGGATTAAGATATTATTATGTTTTATTGATTAATTTACATTTTCAACCTTTAACTTTAATATATTTATCGTATAACCCTTGAATTCTAAAAATCTTTTTATAGACGATTTAAGTTTATACCTTTGAACTTTAATAGATTTATCATACGAAAGTTTAATAATAATTCTTTTTCTATAAACGAATTACGTTTTGACCTCCAAACTTTAATGAAGTTATCATACAGGCCTTGAAGTTTAATAAAAAAATTATATTAATAACAAATATTTGTTTTTTATCTTTTTTGTTAGTTTAATTCTTTTTTTTATTTTACTTATTATTTATTTAACTTATTATCTATATATAATACATAAGAAGTTCTACGGTAGTTATTTATTTTAATATAATATTCTTTTTGTGTTCCATTATTGAAATGCGGGTGTTGCTTTGCTTTTTTTAATTTTATTTTATTATTTTATTACAATTTAATCTTTGAGTAAAGTGTAATTTGCCTTCTTGAGGTTTGGTCTAGATTATCGTCTGAATCCTTGTCTTTCATATTTTGCCCGTTGAGACCCTGACGTGGTTATTTCATTGCCACCTGCCCCCTGTCGTTAGTAAACGGTTAAGTTGACTGTCAAAAATTTGGTAAAAGACTATTATACCATTTTCCTTATTACAATATACGACCTTGTAGTTTCATTTTAATAACAATCACCCCCACCATCCACTACCGGTGTTCATCCTTGGTATCTTCCAACATTCAAATTCTCATCCATTTTCAATTAAAAGGAACATCACTTAATTATTATATATCACATAATTGTCATCCTAAAAGAAACATCATATAAAACTTGACCAAGGACGATAAACTTTAATGAGGCTGTGATGATAAACTTTAGTCTGTTCAAGTGGATGGGAGCAAAGATCTAAGCCTCATACAAATCAGTTTTGCAAACTCAAAAGAATTGAAAAATATTTGAATTTATCTTACTCAAGTATAAAAGTTGTACTTTTATCTTTGTAACTTGTAATTGTTGATTTTCTGTTAATGTATGTAACTGGTATTTTGCATGAAAACTTGAGATACACTTGTAATCTTCAACATAGAGGATTATATGATTTTTTTTTAAAATGAAGATTACTCATGTATCTCAGCCCTGTGGGCAACATTGAACATTAATCATGTATATTGTATAGGTTGATTCATCTCCTCATTTTATGGAAGGTAGGTAAGAGATTATATGGTTAGTAATCCAGTTTTAAGATAAAAAGTTGAGGTTGTAAATTGCAATTTGAAATCGTGTAAATTGCAATGCTGCTGGCAGCATTGAACATTGAAGATCATCATTTGCTGGATTACCTTTGTTTCAACTTTTAAGCACTTAACAAGTATACAATGCTTTTGTGTTGATCGTTTGCTGGTTTAATTCTTGATTATAGCTTGACCAAGGACGGTTTAACGCCTACACAATATGCCTACTTTCCATCAATGTTAATCTACCAGAACTTCAATATTTCTCTAGGATGGTGGAAGGAGAGGAGAGGAAGATTGGTAGTGGTGGAAGGAGATTATAGTGGTGTGGTGGTGGTGGTGATGGTAGGAGATGGTGAAAGTTGTACAAAGAGAACGAGAGAAAGAGAGATATAGATGGAACAGAGATAGAAAATATATAATTTTTTTTTTCTTTTCACACTTTTTTTTTAAATATTAAGGTAAAAGGACATTATTACCCCTTTTTTGACGGTCAACTTAAGTGTTGAGTAATGGTAGTGGCAGGTGGGAATGAAATAACCACGTCAGGGTCTTGACGGGCAAAAGTTGAAATACATGGAGTAAGACGACAATCTAGATCAAAACTCAGGGAGGCAAATTGCACTTTACTCTTAACCTTTTATATACGTTGTTCACTGAAATTTCGATTATATCTCTAAGAGTTAAATGTCATTTTAGTCCCTGTGGTTTTGGCCATTTTGTCAGTTTAGTCCAAAGGTTTCATTTTTCACCTGTGGGTCCAAAAAAGTTTCACCGTTGCCATTTTAGTCCACTGGGTTAACTTTATCCATTTTTTTGTTAACGAGAAGGGCAATTCGGTCATTTTATATGGCTGAATTGCTCTTCTAGTTAACAGAATTACATATAAAATGACCGAATTGCCCTTCTCGTTAACAGAAAAAATGAATGAAGTTAACCTAATGGACTAAAATGGCAACGATGAAACCTTTTTAGACCCACAGGTGAAAAATGAAACATTTGAACTAAACTGCTAAAATGGCTCAAATCATAGGGACTAAAATGGGATTTAACTCTTATCTCTAAAGTAGCTATTTATATTAATTAATATAATATTTTTTGTGCTCCATGCATCAATTATTCTAATATAATATTTTTTTGTGTTACGTTATTGAAATATGGGTGTTGCTTTGCTTTTTTAGATATTTTTTTATTTTAATTTATAATTTTATTACAATTTAATCTTTTAACATATGTTGTTCTCTGAAATTTCGATTATATCGTTTTGAGGCGTCTAGTTTTATATAAGTCTTGGTATAAACTTTTTTTGAACCGAGTTTTTAACTTTTTTTACCTTTCATCCTATGGCATACAGTGAGAAACAAAAACCATACCAATCGGATTTTATAACAACGCTCATAAAATCCTTAAAACACCCCTATACGTACTAAAATACACCCCGTATACAAGAAACAGACCCGAAATACCTTAATTTTTACAAAAATCAAATAAAATAAAAATCACTAGCCGCTCGCGGGGCGCGACACACTCTTGTGTGTCTATCGCGGTCCGCGACCACATGACACCAGGCGCAACCCGGTGTTGCCACGTGTCCCAGTCGTGTCGAAGCTAGCCGTTAACTCAGCAAAGCTAGGGCCTACCCTAGAAGCCCTCGCGGGCCGAGTAGGTAGACCCTTAGTGGGTCGCGGGGCGCGAGAAGCCCCCTGATCAGCCCTATAAATTGAGAAGTTCGGCGTTCAGTTTTCCTTATTCAAAATTTCTCAAATCTCTAAATTTTCTGAATAGCTAAAGTAATTTTTGGGCATAATACCCACTAAAAAGCGAAGCTCTGCCTCGTTGTAAGTATTATAACCCCCGGTTACGTATTAGTTACTCTGCTCGATTGATCTAGTGCTCCGTAACGCATGTCGAGGCTCTGCCTGACTCAGTCGTTGGAGTTCTGTCTCGGGAGGGGGGTATAGCTAATGTAAAATGAGTTATTTTATTAACACGTGTGCATTGTTTAATTCAATAGATTGTAACCAGGAAGTCACCGGGAGTTATCTAAAATAGCAATGTGAGTCATTCTCTTTTTATAAATTGTTTTTACAAAATCTCAACTATTTTAAAGTGTAATTTAACAGTGATTGAGTATTTGTAATTCTACAATTACTGTCGGTATGTTGGGGTTTTGTATACATTACTTGTTACTAATACTGAGAATAGTAACATGATCACAAGTCAGGATTGACAGTACCGTGTGTGGTAATTTGATAGATGTAAACAAATGTAATTGCGGATGCCCTCAATACTGTAAATTGATAAAAGTGTTTTGATTAAATTGGGATGCACTCATCAGTATTTCCCACTGACAAAATGTTTTAAAACACGTTTCAGGTAACAAAATGTGAAAGCCAATTAGAAACCAGCTGGAGAGCACTGAATGCTTGGAAACGTGGCTATAAAAGTTACCTAAATAAGAAAGACGTTTTATTTGAATAAAATAGGGTTTATCCCTATAAACATATTATGAATAGAAACTTGGGTTTTACCCATGTGTTTATTATTTATAAAATGTGGTGTTTTACTCTGATAAAATATTTCCTAACTACGCTCCTGATGTAAATTTTCCGCTGCTAAATTAAATAAACACCAATACCACCAGCTCTGAGTAGGCCGCGGCCGCCCGCCTCCCGGGGTAGAGGTCGGGGGTTGCGACAGAAGGTGGTATCAGAGCCACAGCCACTGATTTGAGACACAAAGTGTTATGCTGACATCAAAATTTGTCAATTCTATTAGGAAATAATCTATGTGATTATGTGCATACATGTATATTATGGTTTTGTGTTATTTGACAATTTGTTAGTTTACAGTATGACTGAACAGGGTACGTCTGACGCCTACCGTCATCTAGATAGTTCTCCCAAAAGTGAAGGAACCTCGTCACAGCCTACTCCTTCGAGGTATTCTGCTGATACAGAAGAGGGGATTTTCATATTTAAGGCGCAATCCGAAGAGCCATTCCCTTCGAAAAAGAGTGGATGGTTCAGTCGGGGAGCACACGAGAGGAGAAAGATATTGAGAAAGTTACACCAGCAACGAGCGTTAGCAGTAGCCAATAAGGAAGTCAATGCCCAGACACAAGACTTGGTTAATTGAGGTTTGGCCAACTTCCGTATATTAGCCACCACTGCAGCAGATCCAAACCTTGAACAAATCATTGCACCACAGCCATTACCATGTTTCCAGCCCAACCAATGGAAATAGAACCAAACCCGGGAACTGAGTTTCCCATACCAGCCTTTAACCCTGATGAGATACCAAGAGTCCCAGCACTCAATCCTCTAGCATATGATCCATGGAATGATGAGCATAGGGATTAAACTCTACCCACATGAGGAAACGATTCCAAACCCCATAGCTTAGTACACCAACCTCAATCCTTTAGATCCATACTGGGATAATGATCAGTATGTTCGGGAGATACTGAACAATCCGTATCCATATGCAGAACCGTTACCCATCTACCCTGACCCAGTACCCGCACCACGACCACCCATGAGTAATGAGAACGTTCAGGAACTCCGTATGTACGGTGAGGAATTGATAGAAGGAGGAGATAGGATAAGAGAAATATGAGAGAAGCTCGTGTGGAAATACGACGAGCGGGAGATGCAATTTAACCCATAGTAGTAATAATAATAGTAATAATATATATATATATATATATATATATAGGACAAGGATCCGTTAGGAACCACCCTTTATTGTGAGAACCGCGAGAACCAATGTGAACACAATAAAAAATACCTAAAAATAGCAATAAAAAAACACACAAAATTTTTTTTTAAATATTTTTTATACAAAAATCGCTACTTTTAGTAGCAAAAAAAATTTTAATTTTTTTATTTTGGCTACTAAAAGTAGCGATTTTAATGTAAAAAATATTAAAAAAAATTGTGTGTTTTTTTGATTTTTTTTATATTTATTTAGATTTTTTAGGTTTTTTGAGAGTTTAGTTTTTAGCATTTTAGCTTGGAAGGGGGGGGGGGGTTGGGTTTAGGTTTTTAGGGGCTGGGGGAGGGGGTTTAGGTTTTTGGGTGGGGGGGCGGGGGTGGGTGCGGGGGTTAGGTTTGTTTTAGGTTTTTTGAGGGGGATTAGTTTTTAGCATTTACCTTGGGGGGGGGGGGGGGGGTTTAGGTTTTGGTGGGGGAGGGGGTGGGGGTTAGGTTTTTTTAGTTATTTTTGGTTGTGTTCACATTGGTTCTCGCGGTTCTCGCAATAAAAGTGGTTATCGCATGAACCTTACCCTATATATATATATATAGGGAGAAGATTATGCGAGAACCACCTCTTATTGCGAGAACCGCGAGAATCAATGTGAACACAACAAAAAATGCCTAAAAATAGCTAAAAATCACACAATTTTTTTTTTAATATTTTTTATAAAAAAATCGCTACTTTTCGAAGAAAAAAAAAATTTAAAAATTTTTAAAAAAAAAAAAAAAAAATTTTTGACTTCTAAAAGTAGCGATTTTAACATAAAAAATTTAGATTTTTTTTAGATTTTTTGGGGGTTTAGTTTTTAGCATTTTAGCTTGGGGGGTGGGGGGGTTTAGGTTTTTTTTTTGGGGGGGGGGGGTTAGGTTTTTTTTTTTTGGGGGGGGGGGGGTTGGGGGTTAGTTTTTTTAGCTATTTTAGGTTGTGTTCACATTGGTTCTCGCGGTTCTCACAATAATGGTGGTTCTCGCATGAGCTCCTCCCTATATATATATATATATATATATATATATATAAATGCGTGTAATTTGAAAAAAAAATTAACTAAAATAGATAGCCTAATACCTATTAACGCATAACTAATAGTGTGTTTACATTTCAGTCTTAGATTGTAATATATATATATATATATATATATATATATATATATATATAGATATAGAAAGTGTAATGTACTTCACGGCTTAACCTACATTAACGTACGCGACCAAATACATAACGTGCGTGATTACATTTTTCGAGCATCTTAACGTGCGTGATTATACTCCCCATGCGTGATTATCACCTCCCATGCGTGATTATCACCAAATAACTGATCCCATGCGTTATTATATGTTCCATGTGTGATTATAGCCCTGATCTGACGGTTACCATTGTCGCGTACGTGAAGTATGATAAGGGCTTTTCTATGTTAACCTTTCTCTCTCTCTCTCTCTCTATATATATATATATATATATATATATGAAAAAGAGTAAATGTCGCTATATATATGAAAAAGAGTAAATGTCGCAATGCTCGACGATTTTGATCAATCTGTTTGTTTGGTTGTTTGCATTAAATCATATTCTGTGATATTATTACCTGATAATTGTTTGTAAAGCCAGATGGACAACGAAGAAAATCAGGAAAACTAGAATAATTATAACCAGATAAATAACAGTGCCATCCAACACATAGTAGCACAAGAAATTAGAGATGCTATGCCATATATTATTAAGACTGTTAAAGAAGCAGAAAATAATAAAAGTGGAAGTAAACGAACACCTAGTGAACCAAGTCACAGCGTGAATAATGGACCGCTACTCCAATTACCAATTCCAAAAAGAAGAAAAACCATATCTTATGGTTATTCTTATAAAGAATTATGGTCTTACAAACCAATAGAATTCTCTGGCAATGAATGAGCCATTGCAGCTCTACATTGGATAGAAAAGACATAAGCAGTCTTAAAAATAAGCAAATGTGCAGATGAGGATAAGATTATATTTGCTTCTAATCTTTTTAAGAATGCAGCCTTAGAATGGTAGAATACTATTCTCCAGTCTAAAGGAAGTGACAAAATTTATAATATGGAATGGGCTGATTTTAAGGAAATGGTTGAAAGAAAATTCTGTCCTCCCAATGAAAAAGAACAAATTGCTAATAAGTTCTTAAACCTTATAATGACATGAATAGATTGTAAAGGTTACACTACCATATTCTTTGAATATGCTAGAATAGTGCCAACCTTAGCTTCACCAGAACCAGTATTAATCTCCCATTACCTCTGGGGATTAATTAGTGAAATCAGACACGTAGTCAAGGCAGCTAGACCACAAACTATAAAAGAAGCTGTAAAGTTAGCCAATACCTAGACTGATGAAATAGAGCGTACGCAAGAAGAGAACCAGAGAAAGAACCTAGCCCAGAAACTTACCTAAGAATTCCACTATGGAAATAATTATCGTAGGAAAAGTATAGGTTCTACCTCTGCACCTTACTATAAGTCCTGCAAGAAGAAGCACTCAGGAAAATGCTCCATATACTGCGACTTCTGCAAAAAGTCTGGACACAAGGAAGAAGACTGCAGGAAGAAACCCAGTAATGGGATATGCTTCAATTGTGGAGAAAAAGGGCATATCAAGCCAAACTGTCCGAAACTAGCTCCAGCCATGAATAACAAGACTACCAAGAATGCTAGAGCATTTGTTCTGACAGCCGAAGAAGCCAAGATGATTCCGGATGTGATTGCCGGTACGTTTTTAGTTAATGATATTTTTGCTGAAGTATTATTTGACTCTGGTGCAAACCAAAGTTTTATTAATATTTCGTTTTGCAAAATTCTTAATCAACCATTAACTAAACTTCAACAAGAATGACTGGTAAAAATGGCGAATGGAGAATCCATTAAGATTTCTGAAATCTTGCAGGAAGCAAGAATAGAGATTTTAAATCATGATTTTATTGCTAACCTTTATCCAATGAATCTGGCTGGATTTGATATTGTATTAGGTATGGATTGGTTGGTAGCCAATCATGCCAGTATTCCATGTGATCAAAAGTCAATACAAGTAAGTTCACTAAAGGGTGAAAAGATCACGATTAAAGGAGATAAGCTAACTTGATCTACAAAATTCATCTCTGTGATGAAAACAGCAAGTCATGCAACAAAAGGATTACTAGTGTATATGATTTCTATAATCATTAACACTAAAGGAAAATAATTAAAAGATATTCCTGTAGTATCTAAATTTTCAGATGTTTTTCCAGAAGAGTTACCTGGATTACCGCCAGATAGAGATGTTGAATTTAGAATTCACCTATTCCCAGGGACAACACCAATTGCCAAAACACCTTATCGTTTAGCACCAGCAGAGATGAAGGAACTGAAGAACTAATTGGATGAACTTCTGGAGAAAGGTTTCATACAGCCTAGTTCATCGCCATGGGGAGCACCAATCTTGTTTGTCAAGAAGAAGGATGGATCGATGCGTATGTGCATTGATTACCGCGAATTAAACAAGTTTACGATTAAAAATCGGTACTCATTACCGAGAATTGATGATCTGTTCGATCAACTGTAAGGAGCTCGATTCTTTTCTAAGATCGATTTACGCTCAAGATATCATCAACTGAAAGTACAGGAATATGACATTCCTAAAACTGCTTTCAGAACAAGGTATGGTCATTATGAATTTACAGTCATGCCATTTGGTCTAACCAATGCCCCAGCTGCATTTATGGACATTATGAACAGAATATGTAAACCATATATGGATAAATTCATAATTGTCTTTATAGATGATATTCTCATTTACTCTAAGAGTATAGAGGATCATGCAGAGCATCTGCATATACTTTTAAATTTCTTGAGAAAAGAAAAACTTTATGCTAAATTTTCGAAATGCGAATTTTGGTTACAAGAAGTGCAATTCCTTGGACATCTGGTTAATCATGAAGGAATTCATGTGGATCCCACAAAGATCGAGGCGATCACTAAGTGGAAAGTCCCTGAATCACCGACGGAAGTGAGAAGTTTTCTTGGACTAGCAGACTATTATAGACGTTTTATTCAAGATTTTTCTAGAATAGTCATTCCCTTAACAAATTTGACCTGCAAATCAATTAAGTTTAAATGGGGACCAAAGTAAGAGGAAGCTTTTAGAATTTTGAAGCAAAAGTTAACCAACACACCCATACTAGCATTACCAGAAAGAACTGAAGACTTAGTAGTCTATTGTGATGCTTCTAAGTTAGGTTATGAATGTGTGTTGATGCAGCGTCAAAAGGTTATTGCCTATGCTTCTAGACAACTTAAGAATCATGAAGAGAATTATACGACCCATGATCTAGAGTTAGGAGCTATAATTTTTGCCCTTAAGATTTGGAGACACTATTTATATGGAAATAAATTTGTATTCTTCAAAGATCATAAGAGTTTAAGGTACATTTTTTGGCAAAAAGAGTTAAATATTAGACAGAGACGCTGGATGGAGATTCTTAGTGATTATGATTGTGTTATCCAGTATCATACAGGAAAGGCTAATGTCGTAGCTGATGCTTTAAGTTGAAAGTATCCTGAAAAGCCAAGACGAGTACGTTCTCTTAAATTCAACCTGCAGATAGATTTAAATGAGCAAATTAGAGAAGTACAGAAATCAGTAATCAAGGATGATACTGAAAAATTAAAAGGAATGATAAAGGAATTAGAACAAGTTACAAATGGAATTTGGAGATTCCATAAGAAAAGAATTTGGATACCCAAACAAGGAAACCTACGCCACCGAATATTTAAAGAAGCCCATAAGTCTAAGTATACGATACATCCTGGTAGTGATGAAATGTATCAAGACTTAAGAAAGAATTTCTGGTGGATAGGAATGAAAAGGGATATAGCAGCCTAGGTTGCTAAGTGTCTAACTTGTTCACATGTTAAAGCTGAACACCAGAAACCCTCAGGTTTATTGCAGCAACTAGAAATGCCTATATGGAAATGAGAATTGATAACAATGGACTTTGTTACCAAATTACCCAAGACAAGAAAATGTAATGATACAATCTGGGTGATTGTAGACAGATTAACCAAATCTGCTCATTTCTTACCTATGAAGGAAACTTTCAGTATGGAACAATTAGCCAAGTTATATGTAAATGAAATAGTTTCATTAAATTGAATTCCTTTGTCTATTGTTTCTGATAGAGATAGCCGTTTTACTTCTCACTTTTGGACTAGTTTCCAACAAGCAATGGGAACAAAGTTAAAACTAAGCACAACCTATCATCCTCAAACGGATGGACAAAGCGAAAGCACAATTCAGACAATGGAGGATATGATTAGAGCTTGGGTAATTGATTTCGGAGGAAATTGGGACGATCATTTACCATTAATAGAATTTTCCTGCAATAACAGCTATCATACCAGTATCAATGCTGCACCGTTTGAAGCACTTTATGGACGAAAGTGCCGAACTCCAGTTTGTTGGGCAGAAATTGGAGAGAAACAACTGTCCGGACCCGAGATAGTGCAAGAAACAACGGACAAGATTATTCAAGTAAAGGAAAGACTAAAAGCAGCACGTGATCGACAGAAGAGTTACGCAGATAACCGACGAAAGCCGTTGGAATTTCAAATAGGAGATAAGGTATTATTAAAAGTTTCTCCTTGGAAAGGAGTGGTCAGAGTTATTAAGAGGGGAAAGCTAAGCCCCAGGTATGTTGGACCTTTTGAGATTATTAAAAGAATAGGACCAGTAGCTTATCAGCTACAACTGCCATAAGAAATGGCAGGAATACATGATGTATTTAATGTATGTAATCTCAAGAAATGATTGGCAGATGAAACATTAGTGGTACCTCTTAAGGACATAGAGGTAAATGAGAAACTAAAGTTTGTAGAGAGACCCCTACAGATTGAAGACAGAAAGATCAAGAATCTCAAACACAAGAGATTAGTTCTGGTCAAAGTGAAATGGGATTCCAAGAGAGGACCCGAATATATGTGGGAGCTTGAATCAGGAATGCAGAGGAAAAATCCACACCTGTTCCAGTAGACCTCGAGGACGAGTTCTAAAACAAGATGGGGAGGATATAATAACCCTCCTAAAATCCTTAAAACACCCCTATACGTCCTAAAATACACCCCGTATACAAGAAACGGACCCGAAATACCTTAATTTTTACAAAAATCAAATAAAATAAAAATCACTAGCCGCTCACGGGGCGCAACACACTCTTGTGTGTCTATCGCGGGCCGCGATCACATGACACCATGCGCAACCCGGTGTTGCCACGTGTCCCAGTCGTGTCGAAGCTAGCCGTCAACTCAGCAAAGCTAGGGCCTACCCTAGAAGCCCTCGCGGGCCGCGAAGGGAGACCCTTAGTGGGTCGCGGGGCGCGAGAAGCCCCCTGATCAGCCCTATAAATTGGGAAGTTCGACGTTCAGTTTTCCTCATTCAAAA
Organism: Helianthus tuberosus; assembly: GCA_030545235.1. NCBI lineage: Eukaryota > Viridiplantae > Streptophyta > Magnoliopsida > Asterales > Asteraceae > Helianthus > Helianthus tuberosus. The sequence goes on along the minus strand of CM060434.1, from coordinate 129,604,899 downwards.
TTTCTCAAATCTCTAAATTCTCTGAATAGCTAAAGTAATTTTCGGGCATAATACCCACTAAAAAGCGAAGCTCTGCCTCGTTGTAAGTATTATAACCCCCGGTTACGTATTAGTTACTCTGCCCGATTGATCTAGTGCTCCGTAACGCATGTCGAGGCTTTGCCTGACTCAATCGTTGGAGTTCTGTCTCGGGAGGGGGGATATAGCTAATGTAAATTTCGTTATTTTATTAACTCGTGTGCATTATTTAATTCAATAGATTATAACCAGGAAGTCACCAGAAGTTATCTAAAATAGCAATGTGAGTCATTCTCTTTTTATAAATTGTTTTTACAAAATCTCAACTATTTTAAAGTGTAATTTAACAGTGATTAAGTATTTATAATTCTACAATTATTGTCGGTATGTTGGGGTTTTGTATACATTACTTGTTACTAATACTGAGAATAGTAACATGACCTCAAGTCAGGATTGACAGTACCGTGGGTGGTAATTTGATAGATGTAAACAAATATAATTGCGGATGCCCTCAATACTGTAAATTGATAAAAGTGTTTTGATTAAATTGGGATGCACTCATCAGTATTTCCCACTGAAAAAATGTTTTAAAACGCATTTCAGGTAACAAAATGTGAAAGCCAATTAGAAGCCAGCTGGAGAGCACTGAAGGATTGGAAAAGTGGCTATAAAAGTTACCTAAACAAGAAATACGTTTTTTTTTAATAAAATAGGGTTTATCCCTATAGGTAGAGGATCCTGTAAAAAAGACCTAAAATGTGAGAAGGGTAAGAAAGAATCTCAGCCATTAGATTTTTTGATCTAATGGTTGAGATCAATAGGGACCAAATTGTAAAATATTTTCAGTAATTTGGACTAATTTGAAATATCTAGGGCAATATAGTCTTTTAAACCCACTAGAAATTAGGTAATGCACATGTAACTTCCCCCCGTCTTTTTTAAACGTCAATAACTTTTTATACGTAACTTTTAAAAAAAAATTACACCATAATAACGAGCGTTTTTTTATCTTTAATATGCGTACCATATTGCTATACTTATATAGAGAAAAAAATATGTTTCGATCAGATGTTTAGTCAATGAATGGTGTTATATACTTGCCATGGTTGTAAAAATCCCGACTAGTCTCCGATTAGTCGCCGATTAATCACTAATCGGAGGTTCAACGATTAATGGCCGATTAATAGCTAGGCAGTCAATGGCGGTCCTATTCTGGCTAAATTTTGGCTAGATGCCGGCCAAATTTTGACCAAACCATATAAATTCCTTCCAATTACTTAAAAAATGGGTTAATGAGGGGTTAAAACATGTCTACTTTAAAAAACTACATATAAAAATGTGTGTGTGTATATGTAACTAAAAATTGCATATATAAATCTCAATCCGATTAATTCCGATTAATCCCTGTTAATCCCGATTAATCGCTAGGCGGTACCCCACCGCCCGACTAGCGCCTAGCGATTCTTACAACACTGATACTTGCTGAATGGTGTTATATACTTGCTGAATGGTGTTATATACTTGCTGAATGTTGAATTGTGTTATATACTTGCTGAATGGTGTTATATATACTTACTGAATGGTGTTATATACTTGCTGAATGTTGAATGGTGTTATATACTTGCTGAATGGTGTTATATACTTACTGAATGGTGTTATATACTTGCTGAATGGTGTTATATACTTCCTATAATTAAGGTGGCGGTTATGAGAAGTTTTTAATTAATTGAATTAATGATAAAATTACTTGTTTACCCTTTTCAATTAATTTAGATCTAATGGCTGAGATTCTTTCTTACCTTTCTCACACTTTTGGTCTTTTTTACAATAACCTTACCCTATCCCTATAAACATATTATGAATAGAAACTTGGGTTTTACCCATGTGTTTATTATTTATAAAATGAGGTGTTTTACTCTGATAAAATATTTCCTAACTACGGTCCTAATGTAAATTTTCCGCTGCCAAATTAAATAAACACCGATACCACCAGCTCTGAGTAGGTCGCGGCCGCCCGCCTCTCGGGGCAGGGGTCGGGGTTGCGACAGATTTTCTACTTTTAACGATACCAACAAAATCAACTTTGCATCGCTTGTGAGAATGTAGAAAAATCGTTACCCACCAAGAAGGGCAGGCTTATCAGAACCCTGGTTATAATTAAAGCTAACTTTTTAACTCGAGTCATGTTTATTTAATCGTGTTGTTTACTTATTTTTACCGTTGTTTAGATCAAAGACTACATGGTTTATATTAACCTTTCAATATACAAGGTAACAAATTTAATAATATTTTATTGGCTATATTATAGTTAAAACCAACTATTAAATCTAAACATGTTTACTTAACCGTGTTGATTGGTTATTTTTACCGTACCGCTGTTTAGATTAAACTTGCATGATCTATAATAACCTGTCGATATACCATGTAAAAAAATACATCATTGCTAGAACCCTCCTACGACCCCGCCGTGAATCATGAGCTACAATACTAGTTATGTACATATACAATTGTCTTACAAAAGGGGTTAGTTTCAACTAGTATTAAACAAAATAATGTATATAAAACGACTAGAAAATAAAAAGAGTTTTTTATCCCTGAGATTTCTTGGATTTTTACTTATGAGAAATTACAATTAAAACGTTCATTAATTTCAAATATTAAAACTAATTCTAACATCAGGCAAGTTCTTAACTTAATTCATCATACGATCATTAATGGTCACAGTACAATGATCTTTTTCACTAGTAATTTGTATTATTACGAGACATCCATCTATTCTGACTCCTTCTATATCTAATGTCTAGCCAAATGCCGTTCATTAATTAGAGCTAACTCACTACTCTAAGCTCATGTCTTTTGGATTTTGTGGGTTACGTCATAGAAGTATCGATTATAATTAAAAACACACGTCGTTCAGAATGTTAAACAAGATCATAAACTTAAAATATTATTTGTTCTTTTTATCAAAAATTAGAATCTGATTAGGCTTTTAAATCTTGATAAACTTCAACAAGAAAAAAAAAACAAGAATCAAACAAATAAGCTACTAAAATAATTAGATCGAATATACCAATTTCACATAAATTTATAAAGCAAATTCAAAAAAATACACCCTAATGTTGAAATTAATTTTATCTAGCTAAATCAATCAAAAACAAGTACGAAACAAAACACAAAACAAAAATAAAAGCTTACGGAACCAAAAGGATTAATTGCTCTTGAAACTTAGGGCATGTTTGGCTAAGCTTTTCAAAACAACTTATTGGCTTATTGACTTATCAAAAAGGCAATAAGTTGTTTTTGTGTTTGGCTAAGCCAAAAGTACTTTTAGAAATGGCTTTTTGCAAAGAAGAAAAATGAGGTTTCAAGAAGTCACAATTTGTGACTTCTTGGCCAGCTTTTAACTTTTCAAACTACAAATTACCAATATACCCCTTCTTTACCCCTTTATATCTAAAATAATGCCCATTTTAGTCATTTTACATCAATAAGCTAATCCAAACACTTTTTTTAAAAACTCCTTTTCAAAAAGTCCTTTTCCCAAAAGTCCTTTTTCAAAAGTCATTTTTAACTATAATAAGCTTAGCCAAACATGCCCTTAAATTCTAAAATCGCCCAATTGATGTCCCCTTTCTCGATCGGGTTCAGCCGTTCTAGCCAATTGCCGTCCGTTTTTTTTTTTTTTTTTTTTTTTGCCCTTGTTTTTTTTTCTTTTTTTTCCCAACCGAATATGGCCTGCATTATTTAGTCGGCTGCTAAGCCCAAACCTTTTTTATTCAACAATTTGACTTCATTCTTTTAATCTCTTTTTCTTCACGTGGGTAGCCCAACAACAAAGTCCACAGATAGTAAACCCAATTAAATTAGCCCGCCCATATGTAGTGGTGCACAAATCGGGTTTTCTGAATACCCGGTTCCGGGTATGGAACCGGGTTCGGGTACGATCGGGTTCTACAAAATCGGTTATTGACAATACCCGGGTCGGGTCCGGGTTTTATATAAAAAATTTATACCCTATATACCCGGGTTCGGGTAGGGTTTTCTAATACCCGGGTATTATAATACCCTATTTTCCGGTTCGGGTAGGGTCGGGTATGGATCGGGTTTGGTTCGGGTATGCGTCGGGTATTCATTTCTTTTGGATAAATCATAGAAATATAAAATGCAAAACCTTTTTATTTCATAAAACATAGAAATAGATGACGCCTAAATAATCATTGAACCGGATCGAATAAGATGATGAAGATAGATAGCTTCGAATAACTTGTTCGTCTTCGTTTATTGTTCGTCATCAAAGACCCCTTTTATAGGGTATAGAGATACAATGTAAACCAAACAAATGATCATAATACACTTTCTAACGGCTATATAGCCGTTACCAAGGTACAAAACTCGAAAAAACACAAAAAAAAAGAAAAAACCTGAACAGGGTATTGGGAAACCCGGACCGGGTATTGAAAAAACCCGGTTCCGGGTTCGGGTTGAAACCGGATACTCGTAAAACCCGGGTTGAAAACGGGTATAAAAAAACCCGGTTCCGGGTTGAAACCGGATACTCGTAAAACCCGGGTTGAAAACGGGTATAAAAAAACCCGGTTCCGGGTTCGGGTTGAAACCGGATACTCGTAAAACCCGGGTTGAAAACGGGTATAAAAAAACCCGGTTCCGGGTTCGGGTTTTATAACATAAATGCATACCCAACCCCTACCCTATGAGTAGGGTCGGGTATAAAAAACCCGGGTTTTATAATACCCGGTGCCGGGTTTTATTTTCGGGTCCGGATTCGGGTTTTTTGTGCACCACTACCCATGTGTAGTTGAATTTTCCTTGAAAAAAACCCAACTTTATTTACACTCACACGTTTTGTTCTATTTACATTCACACGTTTTGTTCTAGCATCCTATGATTAATCGCAATTAATCCTCTTTAATCTCTTCATCCGTATTTTTTTTACAGGGGCGGATCCGGCCCACATTCGTGAGTTCCCAGGAACCCAATGCGTTTGGAAAAAACGGAAAAAATTAGTGAGAACTTTGTAGAATTTAGAAAAAAAAATAGTGAGAATTAAAGAGACTTTACCAAAATGAAACCATTAGAATAAAATCATGCATCCGTCACTGTTTTTTTAGGGTGATATTTCCTGAAGCTTCAACAATTGACCTTCAAGAGGAGGAGCTATATAATCTTTACATCTATATTGACGTAACATTATCACACATATTCACTCTGTATCTTATTTTCTTCATTCTCTGGTCAATCCTCCATTCTTTTAAAGCCCATTGTCATCCATCGCAAACACACACCTACAAGAACATTAAAAACTATCCAAAGTAGATTTGTTTCTCGAAAATAAGTTTTCCACAAAATAATGAGATATGGATACGATATATGCATGATATGTGACGAAATTCTAATGTTAAAATGCTATACAACTTGCCTAAAAATATAACTAACAATCTGATTGTTGTGGCAGCGAATTGAAGTCATAAAAGTCCAAGTCTGCTAGACACCCAGGCGGACTATCACCCATAAACTAAATGAATTAAAAAAAAACGGAAATCAAAAGGAAAATGGAATGTACACCATTTTGGAAGAAAAAAAACTATTTATAGACAACTCTTAAGCAATTTAAAAGATAATATAATTATACATACTGAATGTTGTAATGTTGAAATTGCAATAAAAAAACCTCATGAGTGATTTCAAAGTAAACAAGGTTTAAATTAAATTAACTAGATTGAGAAAAATAAAGTACTTACTACAAGTGTTGTGTTTATATCTATACTATATTATAATGCATGAGGGAGTGGTATTTTAAGATACCCAAAAAATAAGAATTTCCCCCCTTTATTTATAAAAAGACCCCTAAAATGAGGGTAGTTTGGTCTTTTAAACACTATTTATTTTTTAGTCCATAAACTTATTACACTTAAATCCCTGAGTTTTTAACAAAATTATAGATAATTAGTTACAATTCACCCCTCCACAACAAACTTATAATTTTTTACGTGTTCTTGATATATCTTATAAACTATACTGTCTAAAAAAAATTCCAAAGATAGCATGACGACCTACACATTTTTGTCGACGTTTCGGTAGTTGTCTTGTTCAATATCGACGCACGGATTAAAAGGTACAAGTCGATAATGCTTTAATGTACAAGTGATTAAAGAAGAACATAACAACTAATATATACTATATAATCATTTAATTTATGAATTTTATAATAGGTTCTATAACATTTTTATTTTAAAATTTTTAAAACTAAAACTATTGTCAGATAATTGATTAAACAATTTCTTTATCTCTTAATCAAATTTTAACAAAACTTCCTAATTTTAAGGAATTAGTCAAATGTGAAATGTCAACAGAAACTAACAAAAATTCAATTTAAAAGATTACTCAAATTTCAAAATAAACTAACAATACTATCCATCTCCATGACCTACTACTTATTCTCCCTCTCATAGTTAGTTACTTAGTTACACAAAGACAATATAAAGAAAAAGAAAGAGAGAGAGCGCGGATGAGAGAAGCACAATTTCCTTATCCATGTGTTAGTGTATTGCATCAATGGTTTCTTAAAACATTGTCAGGTTAAATGCTAAATTTATTACTTACTATACATGTGTAATGCTTATTACGTCTATCTAATCACAATGATGCTACAATAAATATTATACGAATAAAAAAAACTACCAGAAACGAGTGTCGCAATGTAAAGTGTCGCCCCCGCCGCATCGCGCGGGCACCGGACTAGTTGTTATATATGACTATTTGTTAGGAAGAAATCCACTTAATTCACTGTTTCAAGTGGGGTGATGAGGTCTAGCTAGGTTATTATAGATTTATAGTGCTTGCCCCTTGTTGATGACAGACACATTTCATCTGATCTAATAATTAATATCTCTAGTCATTCCAAAACATCAAGAAATCAAAACATGACCAGACGCCTCAGTTTGAACCATCCTCAAATAATAGCCCACTTTAACTATATGCTTGTTTGTTATTAAATTGTCTTAGGTTAAAGTTAAAAAAAAAGGAAGGAAGAAATCGTTTTTGTATGCTTCACCTTATCTTTAGAGAATAAAATTACTCACAAAGTCTTACATATTGAAGACACATACACAATATAAAATTGAGTATGGCTGATTATTTCTTACAGAATACCGGTAACGTACTGAACTGATAACGACTGGATAAAAACGATACCGATACCCGTTTTTTTTAGGGTTTTCGGTTTCGGTACTAAGTCGGTTTAGATATTTTTCGGTATTTTTACACTACCAATAGCAAAAGCGTACCATACCACAATAATCGTTTATATTTTTATTTATTTTTGGTATTGATAGTTGTCAATACGGTACCGGTTCGGCACCGATAGGACTTAAGGCATACGGAGTGGGCGGCAAAGGGGATCGGCAAACTGAGTTTGCCGCTCGGGAACGCCGCCGACTACCCCCCTTTGCCGCGCGGTTTCATTATCGATCGGTGTTTGATTGCCGAATCGGTGAAGGGAGGGAAGATGTGTGTGGTGGGGTCCATGTCATCTCAACCAATCACACATTTTTTCTGTTTTTTTTTAAATAATATACCAATTCATAAAGTGTCTAACTATTGCCAACACATTTCAGCATAGTTGAAACTCTTAAGGTTGAATGACATGGCACACTCTCATTGGTTGATTTTGAAGTTTACCACTTTCAAATGTCTAACCACTCTCTACGCTCTTATCTCATCCTTAATCATTAAATAAAATAATTTATTTGAATCACATAAATGTAAAAGTATTAAAATTGAGCTGCTATGTAATATTCTTGGGGGTGGGGTTCTAGAGTGAACATTAGTGTATTTGCGAGCTGAGTGAACAAATCTTGGTCATTGATTTACACACGTGGATGGCTAGAATTTCATCATCAAATCGTAAAATACACTAGTGTATTTCATCATCAAATCATGGCCATTGATCTACACACATGTATGGCCAGGATTAGTTCGCTCAGTTCGCAAACTACACTAGTGTTCACTCTTGAACCTAATCCATATTCTTGGTGTATAACTAATTTGAGGTTGATTTTTTATAAGCTTATTATATAACAATTGAGTTGATATATAATACTCTTGGTGTTTAACTATGAAGTTGATCTTTTATAAGCTTATTATACGAGAATATTCTTTTTCACCAAAATAAGCTAAGGACGTAAGGTTTAATGCAAACTCCCTAATGTGATTAAACAGGAAATGGGTCTACATGTTAGAATATAAAAGCCAAGAAGAATAAGAGTTGAAATCCAAGTGACCAAGTCCATAGAGTATATAGACCACACCACAAGTTTCTAACTTTGACCAACCCGAAAGTTGAAAGGGTCTATGTTTATAACAACGTGCGTCATCACAAAAGTAAAAAAAGATTGAAAGGGATGTATATTAAAATATAGTCGTACGTTAGATATCAAATATAAAACTTTATTATATTTTTATCACTATGCTTACCGTCAAAGTAAAACAGTATCAATATTATTATTTGGTGTCCTTTTCTAATTAAAACTAAACTTATTTTAATATACGATACTCTTTGTTAAAAAGCTTTAGAACGACAATTTGATAGAACGGACCGGATTTAGGTATTTAAGATAAGTTTTGCCATTTTGTTAATTTGTAATTTTGATTTTCACTATCTAAGCTTCCTCATCATCTTTTACGATGCTTGTTTATAATTCACCCGTCAAGATCTTATTTGCTATGATATCACCTAAAATACCGACTTAAAATATCTAAAAAAATAAGAAACTAACTTCATCGTTCCCAATATCCTATAATTTCAGGTTTCTGGCAATCCACTATTTTCGACAATTTAACACATCAATGGCGGAACTAGCCCATTAAATCAGGGGTATCCCAAAAAAAATTATCGTACAATCATACAATATTAAAAAAAAGACAATAAATAAAGTATAATCTGGAAATCCATCTCCGACGAACGTTCAGGCAAACTCACCGGCATAACCAATAGCGGCAACGTACATATTAATGACGACATTCTGTTCATTAGCGACTACTTCATTACCGGCAAACATGTCGCCGCTAATGCTTATAGGGACGATTTTTGAGTAGACTTACGCCACCGCTAAAGCTATGTTTCTTGTAGTATTGATTGGCTTCTTTGTAAACACCAATTTATTTGACATTAGTCTTTGTTTATTTGAGTATAAACTCTATTTTTTCTTAAACTGCGTAAACTAAAACTTCTGCATAAAATTTTGCATAAACTAAAATTATGCATAAACTAGAATAGTAAAACTATAAAATTATGCATAAAATTAATCTGCATAACAAGTTACCACTTACCAAGTCAGTGACTTCCTTCCGATTTCAGCAGCAAAACTGCAAGGCAGGGGCGGAACGGCCGGAACCAGTGCTATCGTAGCAACAAACATCATGATTGTGGATTATTTTATCGAACAAGTGTTATTGGAAGCAGCAAAACAGGAGACCCGTGCGTAAAGGATGACCAGCGATGTTTGTTTTTCTTCCAGAACCTGAGCGACGATCAGAAAGAATGCCGCCATAGGTATTTTTTTTTTTTGGCAAATCTATTCAGTTGGGCTTATCGAATCAATTGGGTCATTGTTTCAATTGGACTCCCTTATTTTATAAGTTTGGGTTGGTTAGGGCATCCTTGTATTATTTTAGGAGTATCCTTTGTATAAAACCGAAAAAATACACTACGTATACAGACTTCAGCCGTAGCCCGTGCTACGGCTCACATAACATTGGTTCCGGCCTACACGTCATTAAGTTCATATATCACAAACATATCGTAATAGTAATTAAAAATCTACAATACCCAAATATCATGACCATACAAATTGAAAACATGACATAACTATAATAAGTTATTACAAAGCAGTTGCTTGTATGTAGATACCATTAGAGGAGTTGGTGAGATACTATCACTTACTACAACAAGTCTTCAAATTTATAAGGTCAGGGGTTTCTGAAACATTGTATGGTTTGTTAGTTTCTTGTTATGTACAATCAGACCTTGTAGGAGATTTGTAATATGTTTTATCAAAAATCAGTGTATGTTCAAATCTTTCCAACACAACCATATATAAATAAGCTTCATTATTGTTTTCGTGTATATTATTCTTGGTTCTTTGTTCTCATGCATATATGGATGTGTTTCCTTTACCATGTTTTCTCCATTCCTTTTCTTGCCAATTCATCATTGTGATCAATGTAACAAACATCATCTGTTTGAACTAACACACTTGTCTCAACCATAAGTTTGCCTTGCAAAAGGGATACACGTCCCAACCATGACTTTGACTTAGAAAAGGAACACACATCCCAACATTGACAAGGGACGGATATCTCAACCACAACAAAGAGAACTTATAGAGGGACTCATTTCCCAGTCGTGGAGCGAACTTCTTATAATTAGAATAGGTTCAACAACAAAACTTTTAAGTAAGAACTTAAGAAAACAAGCTGGTAGAAAGGGAGAACATGAATGCAGATTGTCACACCCCACCTATGATGGGGGTATACATGAAGGACGATATAGACCTAGTAGTGGAAATATAAACTTTTATTCTATCAAACTTTGGTTACAACGTACAAAAGAGTTTAATAGTCAAACAACGCTTAAAATCTAAATAATCGTCTTGAACAAGATCCTTCTAAGTGCCTTATAAGGCTTCCCAATGCTTTTAGTTATTCTCTAACTAGTTAAATTCCCCCGCACGTTACGGCGGGTATCATTCGGTATAGGTTCGATTCATTACGACATCGATACGGTATCACCACTCGGTATATCAAGCGAAAGATAAAGCCCAAAAAATAAAGTCACGATATGACCAAAATAATATCAATATGTGTTTTACATCGGTCAAAAACCATAAATACGAATATCAGTAACGGTTCTGATAATAAGGATACCAATACCATGTTATACAGTCGAAATCACCAGGGCATCAATGTACACATTATCGAGAAAACTTAAAATAAGGAAATAAGGAAACAATAAAATAATAAATTAAAGTAATAAAATAATAAAAACTTAAAAAAACTATAATATTAAAAAATTTGAATTACTGTTCATCACGAGTTCCTATTAATATGTATAATAATATGCATGTTTAAAACATACATCAGTGAATGCCAGTGACTTATACTAATACTACTATGATTCTACATGGTCATCGAAACAATGCACCAATACCATTTATACGAATATGCAAAGCTTGAACGTTGATTTATATGTGCATGCAATACAAGAATCATGATTTCATATTTCAATTCATCTTTAATAGCACATATCTTGTTTTTAAACTGTTTATAATAATGCACTTTACTAAATTATACTGAGCTTTCTTTTTATACCTTTCCATTACAACCTCTCTTATTTATCTGGTAAGGGAATATATAATATATTGGATTATTTGCAAAATTCGTAGGATTATCAATATCATATTTCTCATCCGGCATAAATGTGTCTCACTATGGTTGTGCCCTAGTTATGCATGTGTCGCAACCCCCGCCCCCTATCTGTCCCGGGAACGGGCGGCCGCGAGACCAGTATTGGTTTTATCGGTGTTTATCATTTTGGCAGCGGAAATTTCATCAGGACCGTAGTTAGGAAATATTTTATCAGAGTAAATACCACACTTTATATAAATATATTGGGATAAAACCCAAGTTTCATTACAAACTGTTTTATAGGAATAAATCCCATTTTATTGAAATAAAACATCTTCTTTTATTTAGATAACTTTTATAGCCACTTTTTCCAAGCCTTCAGTGCTGTCCAGCTGGCTTCTAGTTGGCTTTCACATTTTGTTACCTGAAACGCGTTTAAAAACATTTTGTCAGTGGAAAATACTGGTGAGTGAATCCCATTTTAATCAAGAAGAGTTTTATCCTTTAATAGTATTGAGAGCCATTACAATGTTTATATCTACACAATTACTCATTCAGTATTGTCAATCTTGACTGATGGGTCATATTACACATTGGCTAACTCTTTGTCCAATGGTAACGTGTTCCACATTTTGTATACAAAACCCTAACATACCGGCAGTAATTGAAGAACTACAAAGACTCAATCACTGCTAATTATAATTTAAATAAATAAAGGTTTTGTAAAATAATTTGCAAAAAGGTTTACAAAAAGGAGATTTCTCACATTGATGTCTTAGATTTCCTTTTAAGGGTTTCCTTGTAGTTATCTATTAATTACACAAATGTACACGTGTTAGTATAATAACCCAATATTTACATTAGCAATACCCTCCCCGAGACGGCATTCCAATGACAACGTCGGGCAGAAACACGACAGCCATTACGGAACCCTGGATCAATCGGGCAGTGTATCTAATACGTAACCGGGGTTATGATACTTACAACGGGGCAGAACTTTGTTAATTAGAGGGTATTATACCAGAGAATTATGCCTATATTATAGAATTTCGAGAGAGAAAGCTGATTGTGAGCGAGTTTGAATGAACTGTCGATGCCTTTTTTATATAGGGCCTGAATTCGAGTTCCTCACGGCCCGCGTAAGATGAGGCCAAGGGCTACGCGGCCCGCGTAGTAGGCTGGGTAGGCCCTAGCCTGGCCCAGTCATCGCACTAGTTTCAACACGAGTCCGACACGTGGCGGCACCGGGTGCGGTCTGGTGGTTGAGTTGTCGCGCCCCGCGTAAGAGACACTAATGATCTACGCGGCCCGCGAGCGGCACAAATTTCTTGATTTTATTTTATTTTTTCAAAATTAAAGGTATTTTAGGCTCGGTTTTCACATACGGGGTACATATTGAGACATATAAGGGCATTTTAATTATATTAGGGGTGTCGGAATATTTTGGAGGGTTGTTATATCCTTCCCACCTTGTTTTAGAGCTCGTCCTCGAGATCTACTGGAATAAGTGCGGATATTTCCTTCGCATTTCTGATTCAAGCTCCCATGTGTATTCTGGTCCTCTTTTGTGCTTGAGCTTCTTAACTTTCTTGTCTTCAATCTGTAGAGGCTTTTCTACAAATTTAAGTTGTTCATTTACCTCTATATCCTTAAGAGGTACAACCAGTGATTCATCAGCTAAACACTTCTTGAGATTGCATACATGAAATACATCATGTATTCCTGCCATTTCCTCTGGCAGTTGTAGCTGATAGGCTACAGGTCCTATTCTTCTAATAATCTCAAAAGGTCCAACGTACCTGGGACTTAGCTTTCCCCTTTTGATGAATCTTACCACTCCTTTCCAAGGAGAGACTTCCAATAATACCTTGTCACCTACTTGAAATTCCAACGGCTTTCGTCTGTTATCAGCATAACTCTTTTGTCGATCACGTGCTGCTTTCAGTCGTTCCTTGACTTGAATGATTTTGTCTGTTGTTTCTTGCACTATCTCAGGTCCAGATAGTTGTTTTTCTCCAATTTCTGCCCAACAGACTGGCGTTCGGCACTTTCGTCCATAAAGTGCTTCGAATGGTGCAGCATTGATACTTGTTTGATAACTGTTATTATAAGAAAATTCTATCAATAGTAAGTGATCGTCCCAATTACCTCCAAAATCAATTACACAAGCTCTAAGCATGTCCTCCAGTGTCTGAATTGTCCTTTCGCTTTGTCCGTCTGTTTGAGGATGATAAGCGTTGCTTAGATTCAACTTGGTTCCCATGGCTTTTTGGAAACTTGTCCAAAAATGAGAGGTAAAACGACTATCTCTGTCAGAAAGAATTGATAGAGGAATTCCATGTAATGAAACTATTTCATTTACATATAATTTAGCTAATTGTTCTATACTGAAAGTTTCTTTCATTGGTAGGAAATGAGCTGACTTGGTTAGTCTGTCTACAATCACCCAGATTGTATCATTACCTCTTCTTGTTTTGGGTAATTTAGTAACGAAATCCATTGTTATCAATTCCCATTTCCAAACTGGCATTTCTAACTGTTGCAACAATCCTGAGGGTTTCTGATGGTCATTTTTGACTTGTGAACAGGTTAAACATTTTGCAACATATGTTGCTATATCCTTTTTCATTTCTATCCAACAAAAATTCTTTCTTAAGTCCTGATACACCTTATTACTTCCAGGATGCATCGTATACTTAGACTTATGGGCTTCTTCTAATATACGGTGACGTACGTTTCCTAATTTAGGTATCCACATTTTTTTCTTATGGAATCTCCAAATTCCATCTGTTCCTTGTTCTAATTCCTTAATCATTCCTTTTAATTTCTCAATATCATCCTTAATTACTGATTCTTGTGCCTTTCTAATTTGTTCATTTAAATCTAATTGCAGATTTAACTTAAGAGAACGTACTCTTTTTGGCTTTTCGTGATACTTTCGACTTAAAGCATCAGCTACTACATTCGCCTTTCCTGCATGATACTGGATATTACAATCATAATCACTAAGTATCTCCATCCAGCGTCTTTGTCTCATATTCAATTCCTTTTGCCCAAAAACATACCTTAAACTCTTATGGTCGGTGAAAATGGTAAACTTACTACCGTAAAGGTAATGTCTCCAAATTTTAAGGGCAAAAATTATGGCTCCTAATTCTAGATCATGGGTTGAATAATTCTCTTCATGATTCTTAAGTTGTCTAGAGGCGTAAGCTATAACCTTTTGACGTTGCATTAACACACATCCATAACCTAACTTAGAAGCGTCACAATAGACTACAAAGTCTTCAGTTCCTTCTTGTAATGCTAGTATAGGTGCATGGGTTAATCTTTGCTTAAGAATTCTAAAGGCTTCTTCTTGTTTTGGTCCTCATTCGAACTTAACGGATTTATAAGTTAGCTTAGTTAAGGGAATGGCTATTCTAGAAAAATCTCGAATAAATCTTCTATAATAACCGGCCAATCCTAAGAAACTTCTAACCTCGGTTGGTGACTCAGGGGTTTTCCATTTGGTAATCGCCTCGATCTTGGTGGGATCTACTTGAATTCCTTCATGATTGACTAGATGTCCAAGAAATTGTACCTGTTCTAACCAAAACTCGCATTTTGAAAACTTAGCATAAAGTTTTTCTTTTCTCAATAAACTTAGAAGCGCATGCAGATGCTTTGCATGTTCCTCTTTGCTCTTAGAATAAATAAGAATATCATCTATAAAGACAATTATGAATTTATCCAAATATGGCTTACATATTCGGTTCATCATGTCCATAAATACAGCTGGGGCATTGGTTAAACCAAATGGCATAACAGTAAATTCATAATAGCCATACCTTGTTCTGAAAGCGGTCTTAGGAATGTCCTCTTCCTGTACCTTTAATTGATGATATCCAGACCTTAAATCGATTTTAGAGAAAAATCGAGCTCCTTGCAACTGGTCGAACAGATCATCGATTCTTGGTAATGGATACCGATTCTTAATCGTGACCTTGTTCAATTCACGGTAGTCAATGCACATACGCATCGATCCATCCTACTTTTTAACGAATAAAATCAGTGCTCCCCATGGCGATGAGCTTGGCTGTATGAATCCCTTTTCCAATAATTCATCTAACTGTTTCTTCAGTTCCTGCATTTCCGCGGGTGCCAAACGGTAAGGTGCTTTGGCAATTGGTGCTGTCCCTGGTAGCAGGTGGATTCTGAATTCAACTTCCCTGTCTGGAGGTGTCCTGGTAACTCTTCTGGAAATACATCTGAAAACTGGGTGTAAGGACCTGCAAAAATGTCCCACAACACTCTGTAAGTGAAAACCCGGACCCCTGGAACCCTAATCCTTGTGAAAAATCAAGAAATTCAATTTTATTGGTCTGTCGCGGGCCGCGTAAGACTTAAGGATAGTCTACGCGGGGCGCGACAGCTAGGCTAATCTCCGGATAAGCTTTAGGCCACGTGTCAGACACGTGGCAGACCTAGGGTGTGACACGGCAGCACTAGCCGTAGCTAGGGTGGCCCTCGCGGGCCGCGTAAGATGTTATTCGAGTTTACGCGGGCCGCGACAAACCCAATTTTCAGCTACAAATGGGACGTGCATGGACATTTCGTCTGTGCTCGAGAAATTCATCAAAATCACCATCTTTCTGCTTAGAAATCACGTTCAAAGTAGGGAAACGCTGCTACGATTACGGGGTAATAACTCGATCACTGCTACGATACAATGTCCGATCGATTGAAACCGATCCGATGGATGTTTAAGTGCTGCCCGAATTCGGGCTATACTTTGTCATTCGTCGTGAGGGTTTTGATTTCGTGAGCTGATCGTAAATGTTGTATTAAGTTACTAACCTAGTTTCGTTGGCATTATTTAATTACGTTACAAGGCTAAATCAGTACGCAAAATCTGTCCAGTAAACTTGCAATGTGAGTCATTCTCTTTTTATCAAAAGTGCTTTACAATACCCAAATGTTTTCCAGTTATATGTTACAGACAATGTTTTAAAAAACGGTTTTTAAGTTATGTCGGATTGGCTCAGAAATGGTTCAACCGGTTGAACCGTATTATACCGGGTGGTTCAACCGGGTTAACTAATTAACTATATAATTCCATAAAATACAACTTTAATACAAAACAACGAAGTTTTTTAAGACATATCACCGTATATATATGCGTAAACAAATCCATATGTCACCGATTTTATTATACAACTCAAAACAATAGTTTTACAGTTGTGAAAACAAATTATGTGTATGGATAAATTGATATTTAGTAAACTTATGCGTACAATTACAGAAATTAAAAAATATATAGTAAAATTAGAGATATAAAAGAAGGTAAAGAAAGTCAAAGTTGATCCCTTCCTGTCTCTTCGTCTCTACCATCTCTGTTCTCCAACAGAGAAAACAACGGCAAAACCAATCGATTTGAAATTAGAAACAAAAATTTAAACACAAAATTATACCTCTGATGATTGATGGTACACAGAGGCTTTGATGAATCATGAATGGATGGTACGCAAAGGCTCTGATGAATGGATCATACGATGCTCTTGGTTGTCGGAGGTTAATCGTCAATGTCTTGGGCCGACTAAAGAAAATCAATTGGTGGGACGGTACCGGTTTAACGGTACATACCGGTTTTTACCTGAATACCGGCGGTTCAAAACGTTTGCTGTTCCTTCAAAATACCGGACTGAATCGTTCCGGCCAACACCCCGGTAACCGGTATTACCGGTAATACCGGCTGGTATATACCGGTTTTTAAAACACTGGTTACAGGGATTAAGTTATTGTTATCTTAAATTACTGGCAGTAAGTGGGGTATTGTGCACAAGGACTACTGTTTTATCACTTTTAGGTGAAAGGACCTAAATAGTGATACACGTCACTTTTGGGTGAAATGAGCCAATAGTGATATGACCACAGTCATAGATCCGGTCGAGTGAAAACTGGACCAGCTAATTATAAGATAGGGGCAATTGTAATCGCTCTTAATACTGTAATTTATAACAATGGGTCGTTCTGTGCAAATTGAATGACTCGCCAGTATTTCCCCGCTGATAAAATCTTTTTAAACATGTTTCAAGTGATTTACTGTGAACAAGGAAAAGTGCCGCGTAGCACTACCAGCTTGGATAAAGTGCCTCAGTAAATAAATAAACATGTTTTCTGTAAACAGGGAGTTTCCCCAAGAAATTCCCTTATTGTAAATTACGGGGTTTGTCCCGAAAGTTGAAATGAAATAAATGGGTGTTTTCAGTTTAAACGATCCTGTTAAATTTTCCGCTGCCTAATTAAACACCAATACCACGAGTTTTCTGTTCCGCGGCTTCTGAACCGGGTAAATCCGGATCGGGGGCCGTGACTGAAAAAGGTGGTATCAGAGCCACTGATTTAAGCCAATTAAGTATTTAAAAATACTTAATTTTTCAGATTGTCATTTTGTGATTCTGTGAGAATTTAATTTAATAAATAAAACTTTAACTTAAAATTTGTTGTGTTTCTTCATGTGTGCCAAAAGCATGAATGAACTGTCGGAAGCACTCTGAAACTTTACTATCCATACCACTGATATGGATAAAACCGGGACCCTATCCGGCTATCAAGCAGATACTGAGGAGCCAATAATTTTCCAGGCCCAGCCGCAGGAAAAACCAAAGCCTAAAAAGAGGAGGAGAATTTTGGACTGGAAACGCGGACGTAGGAAGAAGCCAGCTGCCCAGAAGGTGAAAAAGACTGAGAATCCGAAAGGCAAAGGGAAAGGAAAGGAGATCGGGGAAAGTTCCGGGCAAACCCAGGAAATGCCACCCTGGGAGGAGCTGGATCGAAAACTTGCAAATTGTTACCTCATCGGACCTGCCAATGAGAACCTTTTCAATTTCCCTGCCCGATCACAACTTCCAATTAACCTTGAGCCTGCTATTTCGGACCCTATTGTCCCCAGTTTGATCCTGAACCTGCACCATTCCCACCCATGAGCGCAGAAAACAATGCCGAGTTACGCCGGTACGGCAAGGAGGTGGTGTATGCGGGCAATCGGATTCGGGAAGTAGGGGAAAACATCACCTGGAAATACGACGAGAGGGAGCGTCGTTTCTGAAAGGCCAGCTAACTGTGTTTGTGTGATTGTATAATAATAATATGTAGAAAAAAAATATATATATATAATATAACAATGTATAATAATAACTAAAAATAAAACTTTTGTAAAATAGATGGTTTGTATCAACGCATATTATTATAAAAATATATGAAAGTCGCAAGGTCGACAATTTTGGCTATACGTGCTGACTTAATTGTTTCTGTGATCGCTCTATTGTGTTTGGTTGCTATCCATTTTGTGACAATAATATATATATTGTTAAATGATTCAGATGGAAAACGTGGACAACCAACCGGTAAATGAAGTTAACCAATCCGAACAAAATAATGAAGACCATTTTCTTAATAGGCAAGATATAAAAAATATCATTGCCCAGGGAATAGCCAATGCTATCCCGGCCATCGTCGCCGCTGTTAAGAACCCCGTTGAACCTTCCTAAGACAACAATAGCAAACGTACTCGCGACGATAATTTTAGTAACAGTGTGAATGGAAGCGGAAATAATGACAATAATGTGGTTCAAGCCCCAATACTCAAGAAAATGAAAGTTGCAACCCCTGGTTGCACTTATAAAGAATTTATTGCCTGTAAGCCAGTCGAATTTGCAGGCAATGAAGGGGCAACTGTCGCGCTGCGTTGGTTAGAAAAGACCGAAGCAGTAATCAAAATCAGTAAATGTGCAGAAGAAGTCAAGGTTATCTATGCATCCCACCTTTTCAAGGAAGAAGCGTTAGAATGGTGGAACACGGTGCTACAAGCCAAGGGAAGTGACGTGGCTTACGCCATAAGCTGGGAAGAATTTAGGGAATTGATGGAAAGGAAATTTTGTCCCGCCTACGAAAAGGAACAAATGAAAAATAAGTTCCTGAATCATCGGATGGTAGATGTTGATTGTCGGGGGTATACTTCGAAATTTTTCGAGTATGCTAGAATTGTACCAACTCTGGCCTCGCCAGAACCGGTGCTTATTTCTCGCTATATCTGGGGACTAATTAGCGAGATTCGCGACAAAGTTAAAGCTGCGAGACCCCGCACAATTGACGATGCGGTGGAATTGGCCAACACCTTGACTGACGGACTGGTGCGCACGAGAGAAGAGAATAGGAAAAAGGAATTGGCCCAAAAGATTACTCAAGGTTTCCGTGGGAGTAGTAATGCTAGTAACTTCAAGAGAAAGGGAATCGGGCAATCCTTCACTGCTCCCTTCTACAGTACCTGTAAGAGAAAACATCTTGGAAAATGTAAGGGGTACTGTAAAATCCCGGGGCATCAGGAGGAGAATTGCAGGAAGAAATCCATGATCTGCTTTAATTGCGAAGAAGCTGGGCATTTTAGACAAGAATGCCCTAAACTGGTTAAGCCAGCGGACAACAAGGCAAAAGCAGCTGAAGGAACTAATAAAAAGAATGCAAGAGCTTTCCAGCTGACTACACAGGAAGCCGATCTGGTTCCGGATGTGATATCTGGTACGTTTCTTGTGCATGACGTTTATGCAAAAGTATTATTTGACTCTGGTGCAAACCAAAGTTTTATAAATACTTCATTCTGCCAAGCCCTTAAGCAACCTTTAACCAAACTTAGGCAGATTTATACGGTAGAAACAGCAGATGGTAATTCTATTAAAATAGACAAGGTTCTTCAAGAAGGAAATATACAACTTTCAGGCCACAAATTTTCTGCAAACCTGCTACCTATGAATTTAGCTGGATTCGATGTGATATTAGGAATGGATTGGTTAGTGGCCAACCATGCTCGAATCCTCTATGATAAGAATTCCATAGAAATTCATACACCCTCAGGAGAAGTAATTTTGGTTTCAGGAGATAAGCCCCGTAAACCAATGAAGTTCATTTCAGTAATGAAAGTTGCTAGTTATGAATGAAAACAAGGAATAGTGTATACGATTTCGGTAATCATTAACACTAAAAGTAAGGAACTTAAGGTAATTCCTGTAGTATCAGAATACCCGGATGTATTCCCAGAAGAACTACTAGGATTACCGCCAGATAGGGAAGTAGAGTTTAGAATTCATCTAATTCCTGGAACTACACCAATAGCCAAGGCACCCTATCGGTTAGCACCCACTGAAATGTTAGAACTGAAAAAGCAGTTGGATGAATTGCTAGGCAAAGGATTCATACAACCTAGTTCATCACCTTGGGGAGTACCAGTGTTGTTTGTGAAAAAGAAAGATGGTTCAATGCGAATGTGTATCGATTATAGGGAATTGAATAATGTTACAATTAAGAATCGATACCCATTACCTAGGATTGATGATCTTTTTGATCAACTTCAGGGAGCCAGATATTTCTCTAAGATAGACTTGCGCTCCGGATACCATCAGCTGAAGGTACAAGAAGAAGACATACCTAAAACTGCTTTCAGGACTAGGTATGGTCACTACGAGTTTATAGTCATGCCATTTGGACTAACTAATGCTCCTACATCATTTATGGACATGATGAATAGGATCTGTAAACCATATTTGGATAAATTCGTAATTGTCTTCATTGACGATATACTTATTTATTCCAAGAGTCAGGACGAGCACTGTGAGCACCTACATGCACTCTTAACCCTGTTAAGAAAGGAAAAGCTTTTTGCCAAATTCTCGAAATGTGAATTTTGGCTACAGGAGGTGCAATTTTTAGGACACATGGTGAATCGCGAAGGCATTCACGTAGATCCCTCCAAGATAGAAGTAATCATAAATTGGAAGGTCCCACAATCAGCTACTGAAGTTAGAAGTTTCCTAGGGTTAGCTGGATATTATAGACGCTTCATACAAGATTTATCTAAGATAGTTGTTCCATTAACTAAGCTAACCTGTAAAACTGTTAAGTTTGAATGGGGACCTAAGCAAGTAGAGCCCTTTAGAATTTTGAAGCAAAGATTAACAAATGCCCCAATTCTCGCCTTGCCTGACGGAACTGAAGATTTTGAAGTCTTCTGCGATGCTTCTAAGTTGGGATTAGGATGTGTGCTAATGCAATGCAAAAAGGTAATTGCGTATGCATCAAGGCAGTTGAATAAGCACGAGGAAAATTATACGACTCATGACTTAGAATTAGGAGCAATAATTTTTGCCCTTAAAATTTGGAGACATTATCTGTACGGAAGTAAGTTTACTGTCTATACAGATCATAAAAGTTTAAGGTACATATTTGGGCAAAAAAAATTAAACATGAGGCAAAGGAGATGGATGGAAATTCTAAGTGACTACGACTGTGATATTCAATATCACGAAGGAAAGCCAAATGTAGTAGCAGATGCCTTGAGTCGTAAGTATCATGAAAAACAAAGGCGAATCTATGCTCTTAGAATAAATCTCCAATTAGATTTAATGGAACAACTGAAGAACATTCAAGAAACAACAATCAAGGATGATGCTGAAGGAATGAAAGGAAGGATAAAGGAATTAGAGCAAGGGACTGATGGAATTTGGAGATTCCATAAGAAAATGATTTGGATACCTAAGCAAGGAAATTTAAGAAATAAAATTTTAGAGGAAGCCCATAAATCTAGATATACCGTGCACCCTGGTAATAATAAGATGTACCAAGATTTAAAAAGTAACTTCTGGTGGATATGAATGAAAAAGGACATAGCTAGATATGTATCTAAGTGTCTAACTTGTTCACAAGTTAAGGCAGAACACCAGAAGCCTTTAGGTTTACTTCAACAGTTAAAAATGCCTGTATGGAAATGGGAACTAATAATAATGGACTTTGTTACCAACTTACCCAAGACCAGGAAAGGTAACGATGCAATCTGGGTGATTGTAGATCGATTAACCAAATCATCTCATTTTCTGCCAATGAAGGAAACCTTTAGCATGGAAAGATTAGCAAAGTTATACGCATACGAGGTAGTATCCTTACATGGAGTTCCACTCTCCATTGTGTCGGATAGGGATAGTCACTTCACTTCGCATTTTTGGACAAGTTTCCAAGAAGCAATGGGAACCCGACTGAATTTAAGTACTGCCTACCATCCCCAAACAGATGGACAAAGTGAAAGGACGATTCAAACCCTGGAAGACATGCTCAGGGCATGTGTAATAGATTTTGGTGGAAACTGGGATGACCACCTACCCTTAAACGAATTCTCCTATAACAATAGTTATCATGCAAGCATCGAGGCTGCCCCATTCGAAGCACTGTATGGACGAAAGTGCCGAACTCCAGTTTGCTGGGTAGAAATAGGAGAAAGTCAGTTATCAGGTCCCGAGATTGTACATGAAACCATCGACAAGATAACTCAGATCAAGGAAAGACTAAAAACGGCTCGAGATCGCCAGAAGAGTTATGCAGACAATCGACGTAAGCCATTAGAATTTCAAGTTGGAGACAAGGTACTCTTGAAAGTTTCTCCTTGGAAAGGGGTAGTTTGGTTCGGTAAGAAGGGAAAGCTAAGTCAAGGTACATAGGACCATTCCTAGTGATCCAGTGGATAGGACCAGTTGCCTATCGCTTACAACTACCAGAAGAGCTAGCTGGAGTACATGACGTGTTTCATGTATCTAATCTCAAGAAATTTTTATCTGACGAATCCTGGTACAAGAGGTAAATAAAAAGTTGAAATTTGTGAAAAAACCTCTTCAAATAGAAGACAGAAAGGTTAAATTCCTCAAGCACAAGAGACTTGTGCTAGTCAAGGTAAAATGGGATTCAAAAAGAGGACCATAGTATACCTGGGAACTGAAATCGGAAATGAAGAGGAAGTACCCTTACCTGTTCCAGTAAATCTCGAGGACGAGATTTTAAATAAGGTGGGGAGGATGTAAGGACCTGCAAAAATGTCCCACAACACTGCGAACCCGGACCCCTAAAACCCTAATCCTTGTGAAAAATCAAGAAATTCAATTTTATTGGTCTGTCGCCCGCCGCGTAAGACTTAAGGATAGTCTACGCGGGGCGCGAAAGCTAGGCTAATCTCCGGATAAGCTTTAGGCCACGTGTCAGACACATGGCAGACCTAGGGTGTGACACGTCAGCCCTAGCCGTAGCTAGGATGGCCCTCGCGGGCCGCGACAAACCCAATTTTCAGCTACAAATGGGACGTGTATGGGCATTTCGGCTGTGCTCGAGAAATTCATCAAAATCACCATCTTTCTGCTTAGAAATCACGTTCAAAGTAGGGAAGCGCTGCTACGATTACGGGGTAATAACTCGATCACTGCTACGATACAATGTCCGATCGATTGAAACCGATCTGATGGATGTTTAAGTGTTGCCCGAATTCGGGCTATACTTTGTCATTCGTCGTGAGGGTTTTGATTTCGTGAGCTGATCGTAAATGTTGTATTAAGTTACTAACCTAGTTTCGTTGGCATTATTTAATTAGGTTACAAGGCTAAATCAGTAGGCAAAATCTGTCCAGTAAACTTGCAATGTGAGTGATTTTCTTTTTATCAAAAGTGCTTTACAATACCTAAATGTATTCCAGTTATATGTTACAGGGATTAAGTCTTTGTTATTTTAAATTACTGGCAGTAAGTGGGGTATTGTGCACAAGGACTACTGTTTTATCACTTTTAGGTGAAAGGACCTAAATAGTGATACACGTCACTTTTGGGTGAAAGGACCCAATAGTGATATGACCACAGTCATAGATCCGGTCGAGTGACAACTGGACCAGCTAATTATAAGATAGGGGCAATTGTAATCGCTCTTAATACTGTAATTTATAACAATGTGTCGTTCTGTGCAAATTGAATGACTCGCCAGTATTTCCCCGCTGATAAAATATTTTTAAACATGTGTTCAGGTGATTTACTGTGAACAAGGAAAAGTGCTACGTAGCACTACCAGCTAGGATAAAGTGGCTCAGTAAATAAATAAACATGTTTTCTGTAAACAGGGAGTTTCCCCAAGAAATTACCTTATTGTAAATTACGAGGTTTGTCCCGAAAGTTGAAATGAAATAAATGGGTGTTTTCAGTTTAAACGATCCTATTAAATTTTCCGCTGCCTAATTAAACACCAATACCACGGGTTTTCTGTTCCACGGCTTCTGAACCAGGAAAAACCTGGTCGGGGGCCATGAAACTGGGATACTACTGGAATATCCTTTAGTGTTAATGATTATGGAAATCAAATACACTAATGACCCTTTTCTTATATAACTTGCTGTTTTCATTACAGAGATGAATTTCATGGATCTAGAGGGTTTATTTCTTTTAATTGTGATCTTTTCACCCCTTGGTGAATTTACTCGGATCGACTTTTGATCACATAACATACTGGCTTTATTGGCTATTAACCAATCCATTCCTAACACAACATCAAATCCTGCCAGAGTCATTGGGTAAAGGGTTTCCATAAATTTTTGATTTAGAATTTTTATTCTTGCTCCCTGCAAGATTTCAGAAATCTTAATGGTTTTTCCATTTGCTGTCTCTACTAGACATTCTTGTGGAAGTTTAGTTAATGGTTGTTTGAGAAGTTTGCAAAATGAAGTATTAATAAAACTTTGGTTCGCACCAGAGTCAAATAATACTTTAGCAAAAACATCATTAACTAAAAACGTACCGGCGATCACATCCGGGATCATCTTTGCTTCTTCTGCAGTCAGAACAAATGCTCTAGCATTTTTGGTATTCTTGGTGTTCGGGGCTGGAACTAGTTTTGGACAGTTTGGCTTGATATGGCCTTGTTCTCCACAGTTGTAGTATATCCTGTTGTTAGGCTTGTTCCTGCAGTCTTCCTCCTTGTGTCCAGATATTTTACAGAAGTTACAGTATATGGAGCATCTTCCGGAATGCTTCATTTTGCAATACTTACAATATGGTGCAGAGGTAGAACCTACATTTTTCCCACGGTTAAAATTTCCAGAACGGAATTCTTGGGTAAGCTTCTGAGTTAGGTTCCTCCTCTGATCCTCTTCTCGTGTACGGACTAATTCATCAGTCAAGGTATTTGCTAGTTCTACTGTTTCTTCTATGGTTTGGGGTCTAGCTGCCTTGACTACATACCTAATCTCCCCAATTAATCCCCAGATGTAACAGGAGATTAATACTAGTTCAGGTGATGCAAGGGTTGGTACTATTCGAGCATATTCAAAGAATAATGTAGTATAACCCTTACTATGTATCCCAGTCATCCTAAGGTTTAGGAATTTATTTGTTATCTGTTCTTTTTCATTAGGAGGGCATAATTTTCTTTCTACCATGTTTTTAAATTCCTCCCATTCCGTATTGTAAACCCTATCACTTCCCTTAGATTGAAGGATAGTGTTCCACCATTCTAGGGCTGAGTTCTTAAACAGATGGGAAGCAAACATTATCTTATCCTCTTCCGCACATTTACTTATTCTTAAGACTGCCTCAGTATTTTCTATCCAGCGTTGAGATGCAACGGCCCTTTCATTGCCTTAGAATTTCATTGGTTTACAAGACCAGAATTCTTTATAAGAATAACCATAAGACATGGTTCTTCTTCTTTTGGGAATGGGCACTTGAAGTATAGGTCCATTTTTTACACTGTGTTCAGGTTCAGAGGGTCGTTTACTATCATGTTTACTTTTATTTTCTGCTTCCTTAACCGTTTTGATAATATATGGCATCACATCTATTATCCCTTGTGCCACTATATGTTGCATGGCACTGTTATCCACTTGGTTTCCATTATTGTTGTTGTTCAGGTTTTCGTTATCCCGGTTATTGTTACTCTGGTTATCATTATTCTGGTTTTCCTGGTTCACTTCGTTGTCCATCTGAATTTTAAACATTTGCCAATTATTAATATCACAAAATAATATTTAAGGCAAACAATCTTTCAACACACATATTGGTCAAAAACGTCGAGCATTGCGACTTACTCTTTCTTATAATATGCATCTAATACAAACTGATACTGGAATTTAAAATTACAATACTAATATGCATCACTAACCACGAGGTGGTCTATACTACAACATATATTATTATTACACACACAAACACACACATACATACATATATATATATATATATTCATACACACATATTATATATTATTATATTATTATTACTATCTCCACTATCACCTTCACTGATATGGGTTCATCCAGAACTCCATATTACGTTCGTCGTACTTCCAGATGAGTCGTTCTCCAACCTGTCTCATCCTCTCACTACTTTATAAAATCTCTTCTCCGAAAGTTCGGAGCTCTTGCACATTTTCTGCACTTATTGGGGGTGCAGGTGCTGGTACCGGGTCTGGGTACTGGGGCATGGGTTCTACCTGAGGGTACGGATTCTCTAAAATTTCCCTAATGTATTCATCAGTATCATAGTAGGGATCTAGAGGGTCCAGACCTGGGTAGGCTGCTAAGTTCGGCATGGGTTCGTCGGTTAGGTGGTAGCGTTGCACATAATCCCTATGATCATCAAACCACGGGTCGTAGTCTGGGTCTAAGGGATTGGGGGCTGGTATCCTAGGTATCTCCTCTGGGTTGAAATCGTGCATTTGAACTTGGTTTTCTGGGTTGTTTTCTGTTTCCATCGGATGCGTGGGAAACAAGGGTAATGGTTGAGGGGCTACTAGTTGTTCCAGGTTTGGGTCGGCAGCTGTGGTTGCTAGGATATAAAAATTGGCTAAGCTCCTATTAAGCATATCATGTGTATGGGCATCTGTCTCTCTTTTAGCGGCTGCTAGGACTCGCTGCTGTTGCAACTTTCTCATTCTCTTTCTACGCTCGTGTGCTCCCCTACTGAACCATCCTCTCTTTTTCTGAGGGAATTGCTCTTCAGACTGAGCCTTAAACACAAATATCCCTTCTTCATTGTCAGCTGAATACCCAGAGAGGGCAGGCTGTGAAGAGGTGCCTTCGCTCCTAGGTGAGCCGGACAAATGACGATAAACGTCGGAGGGTCCTTGATCACTCATACTGTAAACTAACAAATAGTCAAAAAACACACAACAATAAAATACAGACATGCACGTATTTCCGTAATTAATTTCCTAACAATAATATCTTGGTGTCAACAGAAAACTTCTGTGGCTGAATCAGTGGCTTAGCTCTGATACCACCTTTTGTCGCAACCGCGCCCCCTATCTGTCCCGGGAACGGGCGGCCGCGAGACCAGTATTGGTGGTATCGGTGTTTATCATTTTGGTAGTGGAAATTTCATCAGGACCGTAGTTAGAAAATATTTTATCAGAGTAAATACCACACTTTATATCAATATATTTGGATAAAACCCAAGTTTCATTACAAACTGTTTTATAGGAATAAATCCCATTTTATTGAAATAAAACATCTTTTTTTATTTAGGTAACTTTTATAGCCACTTTTTCCAAGCCTTCAGTGCTGTCCAGCTGGCTTCTAGTTGGCTTTCACATTTTGTTACCTGAAACGCGTTTAAAAACATTTTGTCAGTGGGAAATACTGGTGAGTGAATCCCAGTTTAATCAAGAAGAGTTTTATCCTTTAACAGTATTAAGAGCGATTACAATGTTTATTTCTACACAATTACCCATTCAGTACTGTTAATCCTGACTGGTGGGTCATATTACACATTGGCTAACTCTTTGTCCAATGGTAACGTGTTCCACATTTTGTATACAAAACCCCAACATACCGGCAGTAATTGAAGAACTACAAAGACTCAATCACTGCTAATTATACTTTAAAATAAATAAAGGTTTTGTAAAATAATTTGCAAAAAGGTTTACAAAAAGGAGATTACTCACATTGTTGTCTTAGATTTCCTTTAAGGGTTTCCTGGTAGTTATCTATTAATTACACAAATGTACATGTATTAGTATAATAACCCAATATTTACATTAGCAATACCCTCCACGAGACGGCATTCCAATGACTACGTCGGGCAGAACCACGACAGCCATTACGGAACCCTGGATCAATCGGGCAGCGTATCTAATACTTTACCGGCGTTATGATAGTTACAACGGGGCAGAATTTTGTTAATTAATGGGTATTATACCCGAGAATTATGCCTATATTATAGAATTTCGAGAGAGAAAGTTGATTGTGAGCGAGTTTGAATGAACTGCCGATGCCTTCTTTATATGAGGCCAAGGGCTACGCGGCCCGCGTAGTAGGCTGGGTAGGCCCTAGCCTGGCCTAGCCATCGCACTAGCTTCAACACGAGTCTGACACGTGGCGGCACTGGGTGCGGTCTGGTGGTTGAGTTGTCGCGCCCCGCGTAAGAGACCCTAATGATCTACGCGGCCCGCGAGCGCCACAAATTTCTTGATTTTATTTTATTTTTGCAAAACTAAAGGTATTTTTGGCTCGGTTTTCGCATACGGGGTACATATTGAGACATATAAGGGCATTTTAATTATATTAGGGGTGTCGAAATATTTTGGAGGGTTGTTATAGCATGACTAGGCAAATCATGCATAACTTTATCCCAGTCATACACGATAAAGCCTGTTATGCATGGCTTAACATCCCATAAGCCAAACCTTGCCCAAATTAAACTAATACATAGTTCCTAAAATTTATAATTAAACTTAGCTTAAACAAAGTATACTTTAGGACGCCAGTCTTCAACTAGGCAGCCCTCTGAAACTGCCATTCGATCATAACTCATGTTTACCACCAAAAGTGTACTGCAACTAATGGTAGAAACTTATGTGGTAAACATCATATTAATGAGCACACCCAAAATACCATAAATATAGCGAAAATAAGTAAGAAAGTGGTTCGCACCGAGATTTAAACTGCAAGAGAGAAGATAAATGTGTGGATAATGAATAGAACAAGGTTAGGTATATATAGGTTTCGAGTGTCGACGTCATCTACTATGTGTCAACAACATAATTAATGTGTTGGCACTCGGCATGGCCATGCAGCACATGTGTCCTACTATGTGTCGGCTAACTACGATACATGGCGAGTCTACTGAGAATTTTTTGCATTACTAGGTGCTTTGAACATCAAAAGACTACTTCATTTAACCAAAAATTCTATCAAACCTGCAAGTCCTGCCATCATTCTGCAAACATTCTTTTTGTAGCTGAAGTTCGTTGTTTTAAACCCATACATTCAGAAGTTCGTTGTTTTAAACCAATACATCAAATAACATCGCTGAATCAAACCCATATGTTCATAAATTTCGCTGAATTGAACCCGTATGTTCATAAATGTCGCTGAATTAAACTGATACATCTATAGACTTCGTTGTTTGTTTCTATATGTTCATAAATGCCACTGCATTGAACCCATATGTTCATAAATGTCGCTGATTTTTCACTCTTTCTCTTCTTCTAAGTTAGAATATCGTTCTGCACGTATGTGTATGTATATATGTTATCTTGAATTCTAGATATCAACAATGAGCAATCCAGTCATCCTGTAAATTTCAGTTCATACTATTCCTTATACTATTCCTTCTTCCATATTTTCAGTCACAACTATTCTCCCTGCATAAAATACATCTGCCAACACTATTTTCCTTTAATAAAATTCACGTGAACCTTATAAATATTAAAGATTTCACATGAAAATGGCAGCATCACTTTAATTTAACATGTAACACTACTGAGATATGGTCAAAATACACCTGCCAACAATATTTTCCTGCATAAAATTCACGTGAAGGTTGCTGAATATTAAAGATTCATGACAGAAAATGGGTAACGCTTTATTTGACATTTCATTACTAAACAGGGACATTTATATAAGTATCCAAACGATACAGCGACATTTATATATGTCTAGAAACAAAACAGCGACATTTTATACATATCAGTTCAAAACGACATATATATACATATACATATCAGTTCAAAACAGCGACATTTATAAACATTCGTTAATGTGTTAAACTAAAACAGCGATGTTGTGAAAGTATGTATACAAAACAGCGACGACGTTAAGCAGCAAAAAGAATGTTTGCAGAAGATGGCAGGTTATTGCACTTTTTGCAGTGGATTGTGTTAAATGTCGCTGATTCAAATAGCGACATACCTAGAAGTAGTTACATATTCACAAGCCACCTAGAAGCACACTTTCATTGTTCATCACCTACTTGTGCAAAAAATTCATTTACTGATGACTAGAGATCAGGATGATCATGTCTTGCCATGCAGATCGTGTGAATTGCATGTAGCATCCGAATCAGGCATAGTTGTGTCTGACTCATTGATGCGATTTCTTCATGATTTTCGGGCACACCATGATTTTACCTTATACTAGGCACGGTCATGCCTGATCATGATGGTTCTCTTGTATACCAAGAATTGTCATGCCTTATCAGGGTGGTCGTGTCATATACAAGCATGGTCAATACCTGATCTGGTTTTTATCCAGATGTCGAGGGCCAACAAAACGGACAATAAGAAAAACGACAAGGCAAACCAACTAGGTCAAGTACACCGACAATAAGCATTAATAAGACCTACACGCCTTTTATACCACGAAGGGTTGATCTCCTTACATGCGAAAATTTAAACACAAAAAATCAATAGTAGGTTTCCACGGTAGTGGATAATTTTGTTAGACGTACAAGAATACATATATGTTCTGCATTATATGTATACTAAATAGATAAGCTAGATATAATTATTTTTAATTATTTTGTTATTTTATTATGACTCTTATATATCATGGGGCGGTTACAAAACATTTATAAAACCCTATGAATGTACGTATATATATCTGTATCGCCACATTTGTAAAATTATCAATTCATTTCATGAACATTATCGGTTAGAACATTCTGCAGATTTACTCTTCATTATTCACAGATTTCCAACAAAGTGGTATCAGAGCCACAACATTCGATCCAAGAAATCTATTCACGTTAACTGTTTTAATTTATCGTCGTTCAAGATCATGAATCAAGCGCAAGGAATACAAACGCAAATTCCCAAACTGAATGGACAGAATTATTATCATTCGCACATTCAAATGAAAGTGTTGCTTGAATCACAGGAATTATGGACGGTTGTCGATGAAGGGTATCAAGAACTGGGACCAAATCCATCGGAAGAAAGAACCGCTGCATACCGGGAATCAATTAAAAAGGATAAAAGGGCCCTGCATATCATATTTCAGTCAGTAATTGACACAGTATTTGAAAGGATTTCACAAGCAAAGTCGGCGAAAGAGGCATGGATCATTCTTCACAAATCATACAGGGGAGAAACACGCGTAAAAACTGTAAGACTTCAATCCCTCCGATGTGAATTTGATTCGTTAAACATGAAAGATGGAGAATCTGTTGAGGAATACTTCAACAGAACGATTCATTTAGTAAATCAATTGCGGATGAATGAGGAAAAATTAGATGAACAGAGGGTTGTAGAGAAAATCTTACGTAGTTTAACTAGGAATTATGAATCAGTTGTCATAACTATCGAAGAAACAAAAAATCTCGCAGAAGTATCCACCGAAGAATTAATGGGGATACTTCAATCACATGAATTAAGGTTGAAAAGATACGATGACAAT
Organism: Helianthus tuberosus; assembly: GCA_030545235.1. NCBI lineage: Eukaryota > Viridiplantae > Streptophyta > Magnoliopsida > Asterales > Asteraceae > Helianthus > Helianthus tuberosus. The sequence goes on along the minus strand of CM060434.1, from coordinate 129,572,954 downwards.
CCTGTTGAACATGCCTTTCAAATAGCGAGTGTAAACCAAGATAGATCTAGACAATCATTTAAGAATGATTCCACAGGAAAGGGACGAAACAAATATAAGGGCAAGAATTTTAATATGAATTCAATTAGATGTTTCAATTGCCATAAACTTGGACATACAGCCAAGTTTTGTAAACAAAAGGATGAAAGCGAAAGAACAGATAATGCATTAATTCATACAGAAGATGATGTCGATGAACAAGATGACACTATGTTCATGATTTTTAACATGGAGGAGACAGTCAAAGGTGACTGTTGGTATCTTGATAGTGGCTGCAGTAACCACATGAGTGGTAACCGAGAACTGTTTTCTCATCTCGATGAATCTTTAAAAAAGGAGGTGAGAACAGGGGATGATAAACGGTTGGAAGTATTAGGCAGCGGAAGTATCTCTATTATGATTAGAGGAAGAGAAAAGAAGATACCAGATGTATTTTATGTAAAGGGGTTGAAACACAACCTGTTAAGCGTAGGGCAACTCATAGGGAAAGGATATGAAGTTGCGTTTAAGGGAGATAGATGCATTATCAAAGATTCAAATGGTGAACTTCTTGGTATTGTTAAGATGACCAACAATAAGATGTTCCCATTACATCCTGAAAGCGATCTGACATATGTCATGAATATGACTACCAGTGATCCTTCACGTCTATGGCACAGACGCTATGGACATGTGAACATGGATACTTTAATTGACATGAAAAACAAGGATTTAGTAATTGGACTACCAAAGATAAGGAAGGATGACAGTACATGCGAAGGTTGCATATCTGGAAAACATGCCAGAAAACCATTTCAAAAAAAATTGGCATGGCAAGCTACCGAACCATTACAATTAGTTCATTCTGATATATGCGGTCCAATGAGAACAGAATCCATCGGTGGATGTAGATATTTTATTACATTTATCGATGATTACACTAGGAAAACATGGGTGTATTTTCTCAAGTTTAAATCCGAGGCACTATATCACTTCAAAAATTTTAGAATTTTGAATGAAAAGCAATCAAATCATGTAATCAAAACATTAAGAACGGATCGCGGAGGAGAATACTGTAGCAAAACATTTCAAGAATATCTGAGACTTAATGGGATTCGACATCAGCTTACTAACAGCTATACACCTCAACAAAATGGAGTAGCTGAACGAAAGAATAGGACTTTGATGGAATTAAGTAGAAGCATGATGAACATTAAGCAATTACCTAACTGTTACTGGGCAGAAGCGGTAGCATGCACTACTTACATCTTAAATCGAACAATTACGAAGACTAGACCGAACATCACCCCTTACGAAGCCTGGAATGGACAGAAACCAAATGTAGAACATTTAAGAGTATTTGGTTGTCTAGCTTATGCTCATATACCCAAACAACACAGGGACAAGTTATCCAACAAAACGATAAAAACTATATTTGTTGGATATAGTGAAGCTAGCAAGGGTTATAAGCTATATAATCCCCTAACCAACAAGATCATCATTAGTCGTGATGTAATCTTTGATGAAAATAAGAGATGGGTCTTCGAAGGTGAAAATTCAAATGCACCGCTTATCTTTACTGATGTAGATGAGATACAAATTCAACATGATGAAGAAAATAATCGAGAACAGGAAATTGATAACCACACAGCAGATAATGTAAACGAAGATCCACAGGAAACTTCAAATAATGATCAACAAGTTTGCAATAGCTCAGGGACGTATGAAGCACATCAACAAAGTGCTGATCAAGATCAACAAAACAATGGTGACACTTCATCTACAGATTCAGAAAATGAAGTCATTAAAACCAAAAGCATTAGGAATGTTTATCGCAATACAAGAAAACTGACGAATGCGGAGGTATTGCAGAAATACAATCAAAATCAAGTGGTGAATTTTGTTCTCTATACTAGTACAGATCCGTCAAGTTATGAAGAAGCAAGTAAAGATGAAAAATGGATAGCAGCAATGGACAGGGAAATGGATTCCATTAAAAAAAATCACACTTGGGTATTAGTAGATCCACCAAAACATCAGAAGCCAATAGGGGTAAAGTGGATTTACAAAACAAAATATGATGAAAAGGGAAATGTAGACAAATACAAAGCCAGACTAGTCGTAAAAGGATACAGGCAGAAATATGGAATAGATTATCAGGAGGTGTTTGCACCCGTAATAAGATTCGAGACAGTTCGAATAGTACTAGCCCTAGCTGCTCATTATGGTTGGCATCTTCATCAAATGGATGTTAAGACAGCTTTCCTAAATGGAAAACTGAATGAACAAGTCTACATAGAACAACCTCAAGGTTACGTTAAACAAGGAGAAGAACAAAAGGTATGCCATCTTCAACGAGCTCTCTATGGCTTAAAACAAGCACCAAGAGCATGGTACAGTCGTATAGACTCATACTTCTTACAACATAATTTTAAGAAAAGTGCATATGAGCATACTTTATATATAAAAGACACTAACAATGGGAAGTTAGTGATATGCTTATATGTCGACGATTTAATTATTGCAAGTAATTCCATGCACTTAATTAAAGAATTCAAAGAGTCAATGAACAAGGAGTTTGAAATGACTGATATGGGAAGATTACATTATTTCCTGGGTATGGAAGTACTTTATGAAGACGGAAATGTCATACTGTCCCAAAGGAAGTACATGAAAAACCTATTAGATAAATATAAAATGACACAATGCAATACGGTATCTACACCTATGGAGTATGGGTTAAAATTATCAAAAGATGACCCAGAAGAGTTTGTAGACGAAGGTGTGTATCGAAGCTTGGTAGGAAGTCTGATGTATCTCACAAACACAAGACCAGACATCATGTTTACAGTCAGTAAAATTAGCAGGTTTATGGAAAACCCGAGAAAGAATCACTGGGAGGCAGCTAAACGAATACTTAGATATATTAAAGGAACTCAAAATCAAGGAATTACTTATTCCAAAGGAGGAAAGAAAGTTCTGATAGGTTTTAGTGATAGTGATTATGCAGGAGATATGGATGATAGCAAGAGTACATCCGGATATATATTTCATTTAGGTTCAGGTCCAATCTCATGGCAATCAAAGAAACAAAAGGTAGTGGCTTTATCATCTACAGAAGCAGAATACATGGCCTTATCATTAGCTGGCTGTCAGGCATTATGGATAAAGGGAATCTTAGATGATTTACAAGAAACTAACGTTTCCTCAATCCCTTTATACTGTGATAATAAATCCACGATATGTTTAGCAAAGGATCCTGTTTATCATGGAAAGAGCAAACATATAAGAGTTAAGTATCACTTCATCAGAGATCTAGTCAAGAAAGAAGAACTGAATGTCATTTTTTGTGCAACAAAGGATCAGATAGCTGATATTATGACGAAAGCATTACAACCAAAGGACTTCATTAGACTTAAGGAGCTTCTTCGCATGTCACCTGAAGTAATCTAGCTTACGGGAGGGTGTTAGACGTACAAGAATACATATATGTTCTGCATTATATGTATACTAAATAGATAAGCTAGATATAATTATTTTTAATTATTTTGTTATTTTATTATGACTCTTATATATCATGGGGCGGTTACAAAACATTTATAAAACCCTATGAATGTACGTATATATATCTGTATCGCCACATTTGTAAAATTATCAATTCATTTCATGAACATTATCGGTTAGAACATTCTGCAGATTTACTCTTCATTATTCACAGATTTCCAACAAATTTAAGCGACTAAGATGGAAAGTTCACACTTGTCAAGAATTATAAGTACGACCCAATAACTCAGTTAGAAATGGGATCGACGCATCTTAAACTCTCTATGATTTAAAACATACATAAAGAATCTCCTCTTGTCTGTGACAAGAGTAATGGCAATCTGTTTTGCAGCCTCTCTTCTCCCTCAAAGCCATGATATTGATCCTCTATTCCATTTCCATGCAGCACTATGGAGTCCCAGATGATACGTAAACATTTATGTGGCAAATATGTTTAGTTTTATGGTAATATATCATGGTATACATGATGGTTAAAGGCAAAACAAAACATATCGAACAATACTGGTAAGTAAATGAGATAGATTATCATTTTTGAAAACCTTGAAAAATAAATAAAATAGAAAACCTAAAAAAATACTCCACACTCCACAGTAAAAGTGGTGGGGTTTTGAGAGGAAACAAGAGTCAAGGTAACCATCAATGCCCCCTACACATGATATCTTTCAGTCAAATTAGGGATCAAGATATAGAAGTTATTTGTACTTTTCTAAATTGATCAAATGTATGTTGATCAATCAACAGTGTTAGTGTCAAAAGCCTTCTAGGCTCTATTTAATTATCTTACTTATCAGAAAAAAATTAACAATAATTAAAAGAACTTGTTTGAATTCAAAAATAAGTTTATGTATTTCGTTTATATGTGATTGGGTCTTTTAACTTCTAATTAAACACTTAAATTGTTCTTAAGCTTTGCCCCGTTATTTTGCATGATTATGTCTTTAACTTTGTAACAATCCAAAGAATAGGGTCATTTTTGTATGATCCCTACAAAAGTTTAACTTTATAATAAAAGAAAATTTCATTAGGTTTTAATTAGTTATTGATGAGATTTTATATACAAAGATAAAGTATAAGGATTGACGTATCAATTTAATGGAAATGACTGAATACATGTATTTATATTTTGCTAACTTTGAAACATATATTTACTTTATGTATAATATATATTTATAACATGTAATGTTAAACTAAACTTTCACTATACGTGCCCACTTGAATAATATAAACGAAATATTGCGGGCACTGAAAGGGACATAAAGTTATATTGACCAAAAATATGTATTAAGTTCATAGTATCACTTACACTGATATGATAAAGTGTTCACACTTCACACATTCCTCACAGTATTTTATCTTTTAGTAATGTTTAGAAAGAAGCAAATTAACTCTAGACTCAAAAGCACCATGAAAATATATTAGTAATAGAGCTTTTGGTCATTACGTATATTCAACGACCTACGCATGACATTTTTATCGGGATCACTTCTCGATTAATACGTGCATCGAGAGGCCATCCTTCGTATATCACACAATAAAACAAGTATCATTCATGAGATGATTTTATAGAACTTTTGGTCATTATAATCGACTGCATACCCATGGATTCTTATTGGTCATTATAGTGAAGGTTTAGTTTAACATTACTGAGTCTTCATATAACACACATTAAAGCAAGTATCATTCAGTTCACTAGACAACAATAAAAGAAAATCTCTTGAGCAACTTGACCATGGTAACCAACAATTACATATATAATCATGGGCATAGCATTGGGGAGTAGCATCCGGTATGTAGTTTTCGTAAAGGATTTTTTAGGTATATATGTTTTCGACCCCCGGTCTTATAATTTTTTAGGTATAATTTTAGGTCCGGTGACTTCTGACCCCCCAATCGGAAATCTCAAGCTTCACCACTGTATCTAATGACATAATGTACATGTATGGAATTATATTTTTAATTGTTATATGATATATCCCAAAATACACAAACATAACATCATTTCATGCTTATCAATAATTCAATTAAGCTGTATTTTCATATTCTGTGGTGTTGCTAAATGCATGCCCATTTTTACATGTTAATACCCTCCCTCTCTCAAGTTTTAGAAAAATACAATTCAAACTTTTTTGTTATCTTTTTGTTTCTTTTGTCTAATAACTAGTATTTAGGACGGCATTTTGTGGCAAGACCAGTAAACCGAACAAATAGTGTACATAAAAATATTGCATCACACATGTGTATTGTGACGTGTTAACTCATAAAAATTAGGCCGAAAGTAAAACCTACAAAAGAATAACTACAACGGATCTTAAACTGCAAAAAAATAGAGGTAAAGACGTTGAACCACACACGCGCGTTGTAGCTTGTTAACTCGCAATTTTAGACCAGAACGTTAGACAACAAATTTGTAAAATATGAAAAGCATAGGGGAATAAAATTAAGAGTGAAAAAGTGTTGGGTTAAAAATGAAAAGTAAAGGAATTAAAAGTAAAAAAAAAATGTGACAAATTTGAAGAAGATGAAAACTTAAGTGAACAAAAGTGAACAAAAAATGAATAGTGATTTTGTGAGAAGAAGAAAAGTTGATAAATTATGTATAGGTAATTTTTTGTAAAAGATGAAAAGTAAAGGAATTAAAAGTAAAAAAAATGTGACAAATTTGAAGAAGATGAAAACTTAAGTGAACAAAAAATGAATAGTGATTTTGTGAGAAGAAGAAAAGTTGATAAATTATGTATAGGTAATAATAATGTTTAGGGCAAATTTGTAAAAGATGAAAAGTAAAGTAATTAAAAGTAAAAAAAATGTGACAAATTTGAAGAAGATGAAAACTTAAGGGAACAAAAGTGAAAAAAAAAATGAATAGTGATTTTGTGAGAAGAAGAAAAGTTGATAAATTATGTATAGGTAATTGATAAATTATGTATAGGTAATAATAATACAATTCGTTTTGATTAAATCCTACCAAAAATTAATTTAAGTCTTTCATTTCATCAAAAAAATGAATAGTGATTTTGTGAATCGTAACACTATGGGTGTTTATCGAATCAAATATCAAATTTTCGAATTGGTCGAATCAAATTCTTCGAATAATTTATTTTTTGCTTGAATTCGTATTCGATTAAGAACCAATCAATTTGATTCGAATTCAACTAAAAATTCATATTCGAATAAATTTGTTTTAATTCAAATTCAGCTAAAATATTTAATAAATTTATTCAAGTTATGGGCTTTGTAATAGATCTGATAATTAGCTATTTTAATACTTAGAATAAATTTAGAGATTAAATTATACTATTGCCTAGTAAAAGTTATATATCTATTATATATAAAAATAATATATAAATATGCATAATTTTAATTCGAATCGAATTTAAAATTATAAATCCGTATTCGATTTACCGGACTCAAATCCAAATTTTTGATAATTGAAATAAATTTCTGATAATCGAATCGAAATAAATCGAATTTTGAATTTTTTACCCCAATCTAACACATCCCCCATCCTCAAGTTTCAGATAAATATAATTTAAAAATTATTTTTTTTGTTTCTTTTGTCTTTTAATAATAATAATACAAATCGTTTTGGTTAAATTCTATAAAAAAAATTAATTCAAGATTATGTGAACCGCTAATTCCATAATTTTCCATTTCTTATCTTTCTTATTTATAAAATTTGAAATTCATCGAAGCTTTGATTTTCAACCCTATATATAGAAAACCCATATAAAACATAAACTTATGTCTAATACGCATTTAAAACTATCGATCTTAAAATTTATAATTTAAGCATATTGTAGATCAATACCCATTTTAGTTTTTTAAAAAAGAAATTAATTAATTAACAAACAAGTAGCAAGAAGCCCACCCATTAGATAACACAACGCATTAGGCATCAACGAATGCGATTAGCGAAGATCAAAAGACGCAAGTCTCTAATAGATACCAACCACCACCGTCCGTCATATGAAACGTTTTTCCGGACTTGGACAGGACACCTGAATTCTCAGGATCAGACCTAACTGAATATTATCCATTCTTAATTTGTTTAAAAGTTGAAACACCCAATTCAATCACCACCAGTAGTGAATATAGGTATAATTTCAAATCTGTCTTTGATTAATTCATCTTTTTGATTAATTAGTTTTAGCTTATACTATTAAATCACTACTACTGTATATAGCTCTAGTTTAGATTTTTGCCCATCGAATTTGTTTTCTTTGATAGGCAGTGACGGTAATTACATTTATTTATTTTATGTAAAAGAAAGTTTTTTATGTAAAAAGACTAACTAAATTTTTATTTTAAGCTCCCACAATATTTATGTAGACCTTATATTGAGGCAAAAATCTTTAACTGAAAAAGAAAAACCTTTTAAAGAAAATACTTTTACTAGGGAGGAATTAGACAACTTTTAATATGATTTTTCCCAAAGAGGGTACGAAAAGTAGGAGAGCGGGTACATATAAGTCACCCTGTATTTTATTTGTAAATATGTACGAATTAATCATTTTCATCACACATACAAGTGTCTTAAAATGCATACTTATAATATGCAAATATTATTGTTATTGAATAAAATTGAAATGTAACGCTCTAGTGCTGTACAATTCCGACTAGTAGCGTGTAAAATCAATTCCCTGCTAATTTCTTCACACTCTATTGTGAATGTTTTAATACTGTTAGTCCACTTTCAAGTATGTAAAAACTAATTAAATATAATAAATTAATTAGTTTTCTTTGATGATTAGATAATTAAGGTTAATTTGTACAAATTAACTTATATACTGTTAAATACAAATTCATCTTATTAATGTGAAATAATACGACTATATGTAATTATATATGTATTGTATTATCAATTATGCAAATGAATGCCAAAAAGACAAGGTGAAACCATCAAATTAAACTGCTGATGTTTCAAACTGAAGTGGCGTCTGACCACTGACCAAAGCCACCAAATCTGCTTTTTTGACCCACACGTGCATCTTCTCATCGTTTGACAATCCCACTAACTTCCATTTTCAACATTCCTGACTATATTCTTCACATATATATACTTCCCTCCCTCTTCTCCAACTTCCACCATACACCATCTTAAGTTATATCATAAGACTTATTGCATCTTGTATATCAGTCCAAAAAGATCACTATTTTAATGGACTCCTCATATTATTACAACAATTCAAATTACCAATACCTTCCCTTCAATGAAAATGATTCCCAAGAGATGCTTCTCTATGGAATGCTGCCTGAGTCATCTTATCATGACCAATCCTCGTACCCGGCCATGTCTAGTTCAGCCGAAAAGACAGGCTACCGAGGGGTACGAGCACGGAGTTGGGGAAAGTACGCAGCCGAAATAAGGGATTCCACAAGGAATGGTGCTAGGGTATGGTTGGGTACATTTGATACACCTGAAGAAGCTGCTTTAGCATATGACCAAGCCGCATATGCCGCGAGGGGTCCAATGGCTGTTCTTAACTTTCCAGTAGAAACCGTTTGCGAGTCCCTTCGAACAATGGATTACCGGTTCGAGGAAGGGGGCTCGCCGGTCTTGGCGTTGAAAAGGAGTTACTCCATGAAAAGGAAAGCTGCTATTAGAGAAAAGAAAAGGAAAGAGATGAGGTTAGATGAAGATAGTAATAATAATAGTAATGTAGATGTGGTAGTGTTTGAAGACTTGGGTGCTGATTACTTGGAGGAGATTTTGAGTTTGTCTGAGAGTTCTGGTTCTTGGGGACAATGAAGAAGATACAGTGTATTTGTGTGTATATCTCGATCTTATTAGTTATCATGGATGTTTTTGTCTTTCAACTTTTTTGTATGTTTGTTTGTAAAGTTAAAGTAGTTGATAAGTCAATTATTAAGGTGGAATGTTTTTCTCTAATTATCTGTATTAATTACATGTTCGTTATTGGACTCGGATAAGGAAAAGGAAATCAGACAAGAACAAAGTTTAATTATTATTTTTATATCTGATGTCCCCAACATCCCCAACACCTAATCACTTAGCTATCATGGATACTGAAGGGGTATGATCCCAGATATCGCGTCAGAACGACTGCGAGGGACCATTACCCTTATCAAAAACCCCCACCAGCAAGAACTTATCTGTTTCCGTGCGGGCACGTGCGAACACAGCGGTCGAATCCAATCGGTCAAGAGATAGGAATACATACCTTAAGTGTATAGGTGTATACATAGCGATGCGGCCCGGCACCGCATCCTATGAACATTTTCATCACGACAAGGGATCTGGACAACAGTAACAGTCACCAAGCGGCGATGCGGCACGGCACCGCATCCCTTATATGTCTTGGCCAGAACAAGAACGCGGGAACAGCATCAGTTACCGCACGCAGCGATGCGGCCCGACACCGCATCCTGCCTACAAGGCAAGTGGGACTGACACCACAGAGCAAGTGGCAGCCCACATGTAAGCGACAAACTGACACCACAACAGGACGTGGCATCACCACCGTAACCGACAAGCCTGACACACCTACAGGAGGCTGTGCGATGTCAGACTAGCCACTCAACTACCCTCCTTCACTCCTCGGTTATAAATACCCATCCCAAACCAGGTTTGAGGTATCTCTTCACAACTCTCTCACTACTACTACTATCACACTTTGCTTCCCAAGCAAATTACTGATTCTCACGCCGGAGAGTGGTAACAAGGAGCATCCCCACCCCATCCTCCTTGTTACGAGTCACGGTTTGTTTCCTTGTGCAGGAGATCAACCAGCGGATGATCCAGCCAACGATCCTCGAAAAGAAAGGATTAACCCTACTTGACGAGACCAGTGAATTAACCACCTTCGGTTAACCATTGTTTCATCATTGGCGCCCACCGCTACTCTTAGCACTTTTTTCCACATCCCTTTTTTCTTTCCCAAGATCATGTCTGATCGCCTAAACAATACTACTGGGGATAGCCTAAACCCCGCAAACCCAGGGCTCGCGGGGACCATCCCCCAGCCCCAAATGCTGGCCACATTGGCACATCAACGCACGGGGGAGCATCCCTTACGTTCGCACAAGATCTTTCACAGTACGCTTCTGTGATACCTCCAGGCATGAACCTCCATGCCTGGTATGACCAACAACAAGCTATGCTGGCCGCAGCATACAACAGAGCTTGCGCAGAAGCGCAACTACCTGTCGGGCCTACCTCGGCACCGCATACACCTGCGGGCCATATTTTACAATACGACGGCAGGGCCCCCACACACCTAGCCTCCCGAAGTAGGCGCGAAGACCGCGGCTCCTCTTACTGTGAAGTTCGCACAATCAATGAGGATGATTCCTCATACGGGTCCCACAGTAAGGGCCCAATACATAGCCACCTAGGCCCTCATGGCGAAAACAGGCGCCAATCCACAGCCCACCGCGGCTCCGGCATCCATAGCCGGCTGGGACCTCAGTCCCACCATAAAGGATATGGTCGTATCGATCTAGACGACTATACATACTGCGGGGAGTCCCACGCTACAAGCAGCAGACCGGGAGGACGCAATTATGTTCCTCCCACCGAGCCCCGCATTACATAACTCCGCGCCATAAAGCGCCACCACAGCCAACCCTACAGGCCAAAATCTGCGGCCGAAAACTCCAAGTTCGTCCCAGATATTGCCCACGCCGATGTCACCACCACTAAATTCCCACTAACGATCGGGAAATACAATGGTTCGTCCGACCCGGACGATCACATGAACATCTTCACCGGCGCCGGGTGCAACGGCAGGTGGGACGAGCCCACTTGGTGTCATTTTTTCCCCCAGACCCTCACTGGTCTAGCAGGGGCTTAGTTCGATTCTTTGCCGGTGGGATCACTAGCCTCATTCGAGGACTTGCAAGCAAAGTTCCTCGCACATTTCAGCCAGCAGCGACGTCATGAACGCGATTCTATGGATGTCATGAACATCTGGCGTGGAGACAACAAATCTCTCGAGTCGTTTGTCATCCGTTACAACAAAGAATGCCTGGAGATAGGCGGTGCTGCAGACCAAATGGCACGCAACCATTTCATTCGAGCCGTCAAGGACGAAGAAATGGTTATGACCATCTCAGGCAAGGAAGGTTTTCCAAAGAAATGGGACGATGTTATGGCCGCGGTCAAGACGTACGCCCAGACTCAGCGGTCCCTCAAGCCGCACGTCACAAAGGCACAGCCCCAAGCGGAAGGCCAGACCTCCCGCCAAGACCCCAGGCACAACAACAAGCGCAACCGGGACACGTGGAATCGCGGCAGCGATCCCAAACCGTATGTTCCGCGTAGTCACCAGCCCGACGCAAGGGCAAGAATCAATGCCCAACGTGAAAACCGGGCATCGAAGAAGGAATCTCGAGACCGTAACTGGACCGAGATCAACCAGTCGCCAAGCGACGTCCTCCTCACGGACGCACAGTTCCTTCGACCGGCCCAACCAATGAAGTCCAAGAAGAATCAGGATCTCACACTTTACTGTGAGTATCACAAGGACTCGGGCAACACAACAAACAACTGCATCAGTCTCCGACAGGATATTGAGCGAGCCCTGAAAGAGGGGAAGCTGCAACATTTGTTACCAGCCGCGCAAAAACAAACCAAGCGCATCACCCCCCACAACGAGGGCACCTCCACAGGTAAGAGGATCATGTATGTGGCCTCCACCCACATGATCAATGGAGCACGAGGAAAGCCACGCAAGGCGGCGAGAAGGCCGGACAATGACTGGAAAGACGAGCAAGTTGTCTTTCCAAAAGTCCGAGGTGGACCGCACGACAGGCGCGCCGTCGTAATCACAGGCTACCTAGCTCATTACTGCACGGAGCGGTTATTCATCGACCCGGGCAGTACATCTGACATCATATATGAGCAGTGCTTCAACTAGTTTGATCAAGAAGACAAGGATCGGTTGCAGCCGGTAGACTACCCTTTGGCCGGATTTGCGGGAGAAACCGTATTCCCCCTAGGCCAAATCACTTTTCCGGTGCAGCTCACCAACGGAAGGCACACACGAACAGAGGAGGTAAACTTCATGGTTTTACCCCACACCTCCAAATACGACGTACTTCTCGGGAGGGAATCCCAGGGCGATTTCAACATGATTACATCCGTCCCCCCACTCTGCCATCGGTTTCCCAACCAAGACGGGGGTTGCGATAATATACGCCCGCAGAGAAGTTATGTCGACGGACGAGCTGCGTCCGACCAAGATAGCAAGGCCTACCCACAACACTCAACCAGAAAAATGGGTTCTTAACGCAAGATACCCAGAGCAAATGGTCACGTTGGGCCACGCCTTGCCCCACAGCATCAGAGCGCGCCTGAAGCAACTCCTCTTCAGAAACCAAGATATTTTCGCATGGACACCCGCAGACATGACAGGGGTGCCACGCGAAGTTGCGCAACATTTCTTGAACACCTTGGCAGGTATCAAGCCGGTGATCCAAGGCCAACGCCACCTTGGATCCACAAAGAATGAGGCGACGCATGAGCAGGTCAAAGAACTGCTCTCCGCAGGCATCCTGCGGGAAGTCAAGTACCAGACTTGGTTGTCCAACCCAGTCATGGTAGAAAAACCAACCGGTTAAATAAAACACACTTTGATAATTTAGCATAAAGCTTTTCCTTTCTTAATAGACTTAAAAGTGCGTGCAAATGCTTTGCATGATCCTTTTTACTCTTAGAGTAAATTAGAATATCATCTATAAAGACAATTATGAATTTATCCAAATATGGCTTACATATTCGGTTCATCATGTCCATAAATGCGGCTGGGGCATTGGTTAAACCAAATGGCATGACAGTAAATTCATAATGGCCATACCTTGTTCTGAATGCGGTTTTAGGAATATCCTCTTCCTGTACCTTTAATTGACGATATCCTGACCTTAAATAGATTTTAGAGAAAAATCGAGCTCCTTGCAGTTGATCGACCAGATCATCGATTCTCGGTAATGGGTACCGGTTCTTAATCGTGACCTTGTTCAATTCACGGTAATCAATGCACATACGCATTGATCCGTCCTTCTTTTTAACAAATAAAATCGGTGCTCCTCAAGGCGATGAACTTGGTTGTATGAATCCTTTTTCCAACAATTCATCTAATTGTTTCTTTAGTTCCTGCATTTCTGCGGGTGCCAATCGGTAAGGTGATTTGGCAATCGGTGCTGTTCCAGGTAATAGATGGATTCTGAATTCAACTTCTCTGTCCGGCGGTAGTCCTGGTAATTGTTCTGGAAAGACATCTGAAAACTGAGATACTACTGGAATGTCTTGTAGTTCTTTTCCTTTAGTGTTAGTGATTATGGAAATCAAATACACTATAGACCCTTTTCTTATATAACTTGCAGTTTTCATCACAGAGATGAATTTTGTGGATCTAGATGGCTTATCTCCTTTAATTGTGATCTTTTCACCCTTTGGTGAATTTACTTGAATTGACTTTTGATCACATAAAATACTGACTTTATTGGCTATTAACCAATCCATTCCTAAAACGACATCAAATCCTGCCAGATTCATAGGATAAAGGTTTGCCATAAACTTTTGATTTAAAATTTCTATTCTTGCTCCCTGCAAGATTTCAAAAATCCTAACAGTTTCTCCATTAGCTGTTTCTACTAGACATTCTTGTGGTAGTTTAGTTAATGACTGATTTAGAAGTTTGCAAAACGAAGTATTTATAAAACTTTGGTTCGCACCAGAGTCAAATAATACTTTAGCAAATACATCATTAACTAAAAACGTACCAGCTATCACGTCTGGAATCATCTTTGCTTCATCTACAGTCAGAACAAATGCTCTAGCATTTTTAGTGTTCTTGTTGTTCGCAGCTGGAGCTAGTTTTGGACAGTTTGGCCTGATATGACTTTTTTCTCCACAGTTGTAGCATAATCCATTACTGGATTTTTTTCCTGCAATCCTCTTCCTTGTGTCCTGGCATCTTGCAATAATTGCAAAGAGTGGATCATTTTCCCGAATGCTTTTTCTTGCAGACCTTGCAGAAAGGTGCAGAGGTAGAACCCATATTCCTATGGTTGGAATTTCCAGATCGGAATTCATAGGTAAGTCTTTGGGTTAGGTTTCTCCTCTTGTCTTCTTCTCTAGTACGGATTAATTCATCTGTCAAGGTGTTGGCTAGTTCTACAGCTTCTTCTATGGTTTGGGGTCTAGCCGCCTTGACTACATGTCTAATCTCTCCGATTAATCCCCAGATGTAACGAGAGATTAATACTGGTTCAGGTGATGCAAGGGTTGGCACTATTCTAGCATATTCAAAGAATGTGGTAGTATAACCCTTACTATCTACCCCGGTCATCCTAAGGTTCAGAAACTTATTAGCTATCTGTTCCTTTTCATTGGGAGGGCAAAATTTCCTTTCTGCCATATTCTTAAATTCTTCCCATTCCATGTTGTACACCCTATCACTTCCTCTTGATTGGAGGATAGTGTTCCACCATTCTAAGGCTGAGTTCTTAAACAGATTAGAAGCAAACATTATCTTGTCTTCTTCAGCACACTTGCTTATTTTTAAAATAGCCTCAGTTTTCTCTATCCAGTGTAAAGCTGCAATGGGTCCTTCATTTCCCGAGAATTCTATTGGTTTACAGGACCAGAATTCCTTATAAGAACAACCGTAAGACACGGTCCTTCTTCTTTTAGGAATGGGCACTTGAAGTACGGGTCCATTGTTCACGCTGTGTTCTGGTTCGATTGGTCGCTTACTGCTATGCTTACTTTTATTATTCGCTTCTTGAACCGTTTGAATAATAAATGGCATTGCATCTATGATTCCTTGTGTCACTATGTGTTGAACGGCACTATTATCCATTTGGTTTCCATTGTTATTGATGCTCGGATTCTCATTAACCACGTTAATGTTACTCCGGATATCGTTATTCAGATTTCCTTCGTCGGCCATCTGAATTTTAAACATTTACCCCGTATTAATATCACAAAATAATATTAATATAGTAAATCACATGACACGCATTTTTTCCAAAAGCGTCGATCATTGCGACTTACTCTATTCATCTATATACTAGGCATCTATTACACACCAGTATTGAAATAAAAAATTACAATACCGACTGAAATAAATAATAGTAGGCATCCGTACACACATATTATAATATTTTATTATTATTATTATTATTACTATTACCGTCTCTACCATCACATTTACGGATATGGATTCATCCAGAAATCCATATTGCGCTCGTCGTATTTCCATACGAGTCGCTCTCCCACCTGTCGCATTCTCTCACTACTCTCTAGAATTTCCTCACCAAATGTCCTAAGTTCTTGTACGTTCTCTACACTCATTGGGGGTGCAGGTTCTAGGACTGGGTTCGGAATCTGGGGTGCGGGTTCCTGGTATGGGGGTGTAGGTGCCTGGAATCGGTAAGGATCTTCTAAAATTTCCCTAATGTATTCATCGTGGTAATAGGGATCTAAAGGGTCCATACCTGGATAGGCTCCTATATTCTGCATGGGTGTGTCTTCATATATCGGGTAACGTTGCACATAGTCCCTAACTTCATCCCACCAGGGATCGTAATTTGGGTCTAGTGGGTTTGGTGCTGGTACCCTAGGTATTTCTTCCGGATTGAAGTCATGCATCTCTACTTGGTTTTTTGCAGGGTTTTCTATCTCCATGGGTTGGTCAGGGATAGGTGGTTGTAGTTGGGGTGCTATTATTTGCTCCAGATTAGGGTCAGCTGCGGTGGTGGCTAGGATATGGATATTGGCTATACCCCTATTTATCATATCCTGGGCATAGGCATCTGTCTCTCTCTTGGCTGCTGCTAGTACCCTCTGGTCTTGTAACTTTTTCATATGTTTCCTACGCTCGTGTGCCCCTCTACTGAACCATCCCCTCTTTTTCTGAGGAAATGGCTCTTCTGACTGAGCCTTAAACACAAAGATTCCTTCTTCCATATCAGCAGAGTACCCTGAGAGGGCAGGCTGAGAAGAGGAGGTACCTTCGCTTCTAGGCGAACCAGACAATTGACGGTACGCATCAGATGGTCCTTGGTCACTCATACTGTAAACTAACAGATAGTCAAATAACACATAACAATAAATACAGTTATGCACGTATTCCCGTAATTTATTTCCTAACACTTTACATTTTGATGTCAGCAGAACACCACTGTGGCTTAATCAGTGGCTTAGCTCTGATACCACCTTCTGTCGCAACCCCCGATCCCTGATCCCCGGGAACGGGCGGCCGCGAGCCAGTTTCGGTGGTATCTCGTATTGTCTAATTTGCCAGCAGAAATTTTCATCAGGACTGTAGTTAGGAAATATTGGATCAGAGTAAAATACCACATTTCATAATATTAAACAAATGGGTTAAAACCCAAGTTCGTAGTACACACGTTTTCATAGGAATAAATCCTATTTTATTTAATAAAAACATCTATTTTATTTTAGGTAACTTTTATAGCCACTTTTCCAAGCATTCAGTGCTGTCCAGCTGGCTTCTAATTGGCTTTCACATTGTGTTACCTGAAACGCGTTTTAAAAACATTTGTCAGTGGGAAATACTGGTGAGTGAATCCCAGTTTAATCAAGTTTAAATAAAACACAGTGTACAGTATTGAGGGCGCATCTGCAATTACATTTGTTTCCAAGATATAACAATTAACATCCATGGTACTGTCATACTCAACTTGTGGAAATGTTACTCCTTGACCAGGTGGTAACAAATTTAGTATACAAAACCCCAACATACTCATGATAATTGTATTCTTACAAATACTCAATAACTGTTATTCGCATGGAAAAGTATTTAAGGTTTTGTAAAAACAGTTAACAAAAAGTTTACAAAAAGCGGATCAACTCACATTGCTGTCTTAGATTTTCCGTAAGGGTTTCCTGAGAATTATCTATAATTTACACAAATGCACACGCGTTAGTATAATAACCCATTTTAACATTAGCAATACCCTCCCCGAGACGGCATTCCAACGACTACGTCGGGCAGAACCACGACAGCCGTTACGGAACCCTAGATCAATCGGGCAGCGTATCTAATACGTATCCAGGGGTTATAATACTTACAACGGAGCAGAACTTCGCTATTTAGGGGGGTATAATACCCGAGTATTATGTCTACTATTCAGAAATTGATATTGAGAAAAGAAAATGGGACGAATAGACTGAAGATCCGATGCATTCTATTTATAGTTGCTGATCTTGACCTTGTCGCGGCCCGCGTAAATGTAGCCAAAGGGCTACGCGGCCCGCGTCAAACCTGGTCAACTGCGTAGCTCGTCCGGATCACCAACTAGACTTGACACGATGATGACACGTGTCATCACCGGGCTGTGCCACCATTTCGATCTCTAGCGGCCCGCGTAAGGTTGAGGTGTGGCTTACGCGGCCCACCTCAACTTATAAATTCAGTTTTTAATTATTTTAAATACTATTTAATGTATTTGGGGCCCGTTTTCATGTATGGGGTGTATTTTGGGACATATTGGGATATTTTAAAAAATTTTGGGGTGTCGTAAAAATATTCGAGGTTGTCGGTTTATTTAGGATTGTTACAATCTCAGCTGGGATGACAGCCTCCGTCCCATAAGTTAAGCTGAAAGGGGTTTCCCCGTTGCAGTCCTTAGGAGTGGTCCTGTATGCCCATAGCACAAATGGCAACTCCTCCAGCCACCCTTTTTGTTTCCTCCCGAGTCTCCCCTTCATTCCCTTGATAACGCTTTGATTTGCTCTTTCTACTAGCCCATTGCTCTGAGCGTAGGTGACGGAGGTAAACACTTGATGTATGTGCATCTGCTCGCACCATGGCCTGAAGGGTTTCCCCGCAAATTGAACACCAATGTCACTCACTGGTTCCTTTGGGACCCCGTATCTGCAGATAATGTTGTCTAGCACAAACCGTCTCATCTGCTCCCCCGTTATCTTTGCCAAGGGTCTTGCTTCTATCTACTTAGTAAAATAATTTATGGCAACCACCACATACTTAACCCCTCCTGGGCCTTCTGGGAATGGCCCGATTATGTCAATGGCTCATTTCTGGAAGGGCCAGGATGTTGACACAGGTATCATTGGGTGTTTATGGCGGTGCGTCATGGGTGTATGGACCTGGCAGTTGTCACATCTCTTGATCTCCTCTGATGTTGTCTCATACATTCTAGGCCAATAGAATCCCGCGTTCATTGCCTTTGCCACTACTGTTCTTGGCCCAGAATGCATGCCACAAATCCCCTCGTGTATTTCACTAATCACATATTTAGCTTCTTCACTATCGACGCACTTCAAGGATGGGCCCAGGTATGACCTTTGGTAAAGTTCTCCGTCAATCAACTCGTATTGCAAAGCTTTGACTCTTACCTTCCTGGCTGCCCAGTCTCCTTCCGGTAGTGTCCCATATTTGAGGAATCTTACAATCGGTGTCATCCATGTCTCTTGTGCGTTTTCAATCGTAGTTATCTCTTCTGTGCCAAGGGAGGGGGAGGTCAGGACTTCTACCTTGACCTCTCTTGCCATGTGGTCAAACGCCACGGAGGCCAGCTTGCTGAGGGCATCGGATTTTCTGTTTCTCCCGCGGGGGATGTATGCTAGCTTGAAGGTCTTGAAAGCCTTGGCTGTCTCTTTTACCTTTGCCACGTATTGAGCCATTATGCTGTCTTTAGCCTCGTACTCCCCCTGATATTGCTTGACCACTAACTGCGAGTCTGTACTAGCTTCCACATGTTTTGCTTTCATCATTTTGGCTAGTCTCATCCCTGCCAAAAGGGCTTCGTACTCTACAGTGTTGTTGGTATTCTCAAAGTCTAGCCTGATGGCATAGGTTAGCTCAACTCCCTCAGAACTGATCAACGTAATGCCCGCTCCACTACCTTCTTTGCTGGAGGCCCCATCTGTGAGTAGTTTCCATATTGCCTCGTCTTCCTTCTCTTTCTCTTCCCTCTCCAGGGCTTCCCACTTTAAAAGCTCTTTCTCCTCATTCTCAGGGACCTCCGCCAAGAAGTCGGCCAGTATTTGTCCCTTCATGGCAGTTCTGGATTTGAATTCCAAGGAGTGTTCCCCTAATTTGACTGCCCATTTGGCCAGTCGGCCCGATAGTTCCGGTCTCCTTAGCACTTTTTGGAGGGGCTGATCTGTCACGGCCCCCGTCCCGGTGTTACCCGGTTCAGGAGCCGCGGGACAGAAACCCGTGGTAATTATTATGTTGGCAGCGGAATTTTAACAGGATGTTTTTAAAACTTGAAAATGCCCAATTTATTTTATTTCACAAATTGGGAATAACACCCATAATTTACAATAAAGGTGATTTCACTGGAAAATCCCTGTTTTTACAAAAACATGTTTCTTTATTTTATTGAGCCACTTCCTCAAGCTTGTAGTGCTACACGGCACTTTTTGCTAGATCACAGCAGATCACCTGAAACATGTTTTAAAAAGGTTTTATCAGCAGAGAAATACTGGCAAGTCATTCAAGTTGCACAAAACGACACATTGTTATAACATACAATATTAAGGGTGATTACATTATTTCTATCAACCAATTACCCCAAATCGGTATTTTTCACTCGACTGTATCTGTGACTATGGTCAGATCACCCATTGGCTAACCCGTTGTCCAATAGTGACGGGTATCAAGTAATGTATACAAAACCCCACATACCGGCAGTATTTGAAGATTACAAAGACTTAATCCCAGTAATCATAACTGGAAAACAATTTAAGGTTTTGTAAAGCACTTTAATAAAAAGAGAATGACTCACATTGCAAGTTTAGTTGGGGCAGAGTTTAGCCTACTGATAAGCCTGATAACCTAATTTAAACAGCAATGCACACGAACTAGGTCAGTAACTTAATACAACATTTACGATAACTCACGAGATCGAAACCCTCACGACGAATGACAAAGTATAGCCCTTATTTGGGCAGCACTTAAACATCCATCGGATTGGTTTCAATCGATCGGACATTGAATCGTAGCAGTGATCGAGTTAATACCCTATATCGTAGCAGCGTCTTTCTAATGAAAATTACTATTTTGAGCAGTATACTTTCGTTTTTGATTGATTTCTCGAGCACAGATGAACTGCTCATGTCCAACCCTTTTATAGCTGAAAATGGGTTTTACGCGGCCCGCGTAAACCCTCTCTGAATCTTATGCGGCCCGCAATGGGCCACCTAGTCTACGACTAGGGCTAGCGTGTCACACCTAGGTTTGCCACGTGTGCGACACGTGGCCTGTTCGCTTATCCAGAGATTTGATGAGTTGTCACGGCCCGCGTAGACAACCCTTATGTCTTACGCGGCCCGTGTGAAACCCAATTTTCTTAATTTCTTGGTTATTCATGCACGTTAGGGTTTCAGGGGTCCGGGTTTTCACTTACGGGTCGTTTTTGGACATTTTTGCAGGTCCTTACATCCTTCCCACCTTATTTAAAATCTCGTCCTCGAGATTTATTGAAATAAGTGAGGATATTTTCGCTTCATTTCCGATTCCAGCTCCCAGGTGTATTCGGGTCCTCTTTTTGAATCCCACTTAACTTTGACCAGCACTAATCTTTTGTGTTTGAGAAACTTAATCTTTCTGTCTTCTATCTGGAGTGGTTTCTCTACGAACTTTAACTTTTCATTTACCTGTATGTTTTGAAGAGGGACTACTAGTGATTCGTCCGATAGACATTTCTTGAGGTTAGATACATGAAATACGTCATGTACCCCGGCTAACTCTTCTGGTAATTGTAAGCGATAAGCAACAGGTCTTATTCGCTGAATTACTGGAAAGGGTCCTACGTACCTTGGACTTAGCTTTCCTTTCTTACCAAAGCGAACTACCCCTTTCCAAGGAGAAACTTTTAGGAGTACCTTGTCTCCAACTTGAAATTCTAATGGCTTGCGTCGATTGTCTGCATAACTCTTCTGGCGATCTCGAGCCATTTTCAGTCTTTCCTTGATTTGAGTGATCTTGTCGGTGGTCTCTTGCACGACTTCAGGACCTGATAATTGACTTTCTCCTATTTCTGCCCAGCAAACTGGAGTTCTGCATTTTCGTCCATATAGTGCTTCGAATGGGGCAGCTTCTATGCTTGAATGATAACTATTGTTATAGGAGAATTCAATTAAAGGTAGGTGGTCATCCCAGTTTCCACCAAAATCTATTACACATGCCCTGAGCATGTCTTCCAGGGTTTGGATCGTCCTTTCACTTTGTCCATCTGTTTGAGGATGATAAGCTGTACTTAAATTTAATCGCGTCCCCATGGCTTCTTGGAAACTTGTCCAGAAATGTGAAGTGAAACGACCATCCCTATCCGATACAATGGAGAGTAGGACTCCATGTAAGGATACTACCTCGTCTACGTATAACTTGGCTAACCTTTCCATGCTAAAGGTTTCCTTCATGGGTAGAAAATGAGCTGATTTGGTTAATCGATCCACAATTACCCAAATCGCATCATTACCTTTTCTGGTTATTAGTTCCCATTTCCAAACAGGCATTTCTAATTGTTGGAGTAACCCTGAAGGTTTCTGGTGTTCTGCCTTAACTTGTGAACAAGTTAAACATTTAGATACATATCTAGCTATATCCTTTTTCATTCCTATCCACCAGAAGTTATTCCTTAAATCTTGGTACATCTTGTTATTACCAGGATGCATGGTATACCTAGATTTATGGGCTTCCTCTAAAATTTTATTTCTTAAGTCTCCTTGCTTAGGTACCCAAATTCTTTTCTTATGGAATCTCCAAATTCCAGCACTTCCTTGCTCTAATTCCTTTATCCTTCCTTTCATTCCTTCAGCATCATCCTTGATTGCTGTTTCTTGAATGTTCTTCAGTTGCTCCATTAAATCTAACTGTAGATTTATTCTAAGAGCACGAGCTCGCTTTTGCTTTTCATGATACTTACGACTTAAGGCATCTGCAACTACATTTGCCTTTCCTTCGTGATATTGAATATCACAGTTGTAATCACTCAAAATTTCCATCCATCTTCTTTGCCTCATGTTCAATTCTTTTTGCCTAAATATGTATTTTAAACTCTTATGATATGTATAAACAATAAACTTACTTCCATACAGATAGTGTCTCCAAATCTTAAGGGCAAAAATTATCGACCCTAATTCTAAGTCATGTGTCGTATAATTTTCCCCGTGCTTTTTCAATTGCCTTGAGGCATACGCAATTACCTTCTTGCGTTGCATTAGCACACATCCTAATCCTAGCATAGAAGCATCACAATAAACTTCAAAATCTTCTGTCCCTTCAGGTAAGGCAAGAATTGGGGCGTTTGTTAATCTTTGCTTTAAAATCTTAAAAGCTTCCTCTTGTCTAGGTCCCCATTCAAACTTAACCGATTTACAGGTTAGCTTCGTTAATGGCACAACTATCTTAGAGAAATCCTTAATAAAGCGCCTATAGTATCCAGCTAATCCTAGAAAACTTCTAACTTCCGTAGCTGATTGCGGGACCTTCCATTTGGTGATTGCTTCTATCTTAGCAGGATCTACGTGAATACCTTCGTGATTCACCATGTGACCTAAAAATTGCACTTCCTGTAGCCAAAATTCACATTTCAAGAATTTGGCGTAAAGCTTCTCCTTTCTTAACAAAGTTAAGAGTGCACGCAGGTGCTCACAATGTTCTTCCTGGCTTTTGGAATAAATAAGTATATCGTCGATGAAGACAATTACAAATTTATCCAAGTACGGTTTACAGATTCTATTCATCATATCCATAAATGCTGCCGGAGCATTTGTTAGTCCAAAGGGCATGACTGTAAACTGGTAATGACCATACCTAGTTCTGAAATCAGTTTTAGGTATGTCTTCTTCTTGCACTTTCAATTGATGATATCCGGAGCGTAAATATATCTTAGAAAAATATCTAGCCCCCTGAAGTTGATCAAAGAGATCATCAATCCTAGGTAATGGGTACCGATTCTTAATTGTAACCATATTCAATTCCCTATAATCGATACACATTCGCATCGAACCATCTTTCTTCTTTACAAACAACACTGGAGCTCCCCACGGGGATGAACTAGGTTGTATGAATCCTTTACTGAGCAATTCATCTAATTGATTTTTCAGTTCTAACATTTCAGTGGGTACTAATCGGTAGGGTGCTTTAGCTACGGGTGTAGTACCAGGAATCAAATGAATTCTAAATTCTACTTCCCTATCCGGTGGTAATCCTGGTAGTTCTTCTGGGAATACATCCGAGTATTCTGATACTACAGGAATTTCCTTAAGTTCCTTACCCTTAGTGCTAATGATTACCGAAATCATATACACTATTTCTTGCTTGCGTTCATAACTAGCAACTTTCATTACTGAAATGAACTTCATTGGTTTACGCGGCTTATTCCCTGTAATCATAATTACTTCTCCTGTGGGTGCACAAATTTCTATAGAATTCTTATCACAGAGGATTCGAGCATGGTTGGCTACTAACCAATCCATTCCTAATACGACATCGAATCCAGCTAAATTCATGGGTAATAGGTTTGCAGAAAATTTATGACCTGAAAGTTCTATATTTTCTTTTTGCAAAACCGTATCTATATTAACAGAGTTCCCGTCTGCCGTTTCTACTGTAAAAACTTGCCTAAGTTTCGTTAAGGGTAACTTAAGAGCTTGGCAGAATGAAGTATTTATAAAACTTTGGTTTGCACCAGAGTTGAATAATACTTTCGCATAAACGTTGTGAACTAAGAACGTACCAGCTATTACGTCAGGAATTAGTTCGGCTTCCTGCGTGGTCAGTTGGAAGGCTCTTACGTTCTTCTTATTAGTTCCTTCAGCAGGTTTAGCCTTGTTATCTGCTGGTTTGACCAATTTAGGGCATTCTGGTCTGAAATGGCCAGCTTCGCCGCAGTTGTAGCAGATCTTTGTTTTCTTTCTGCAATCTTCTTCACGATGTCCTATAGCTTTGCAGAATTGCAGGTTTCATTACATTTTCCAAAATGTTTCTTTTTAGAGTTCCTGCAGAACGGCGGAGTGGAAGATGATCCAGTTCCCTTTCTCTTGAAATTGCTATTATTACCCACACGAAATCCTTGGGTAATTTTCTGAGCCAATTCCTTCTTCCTATTTTCTTCCCGCGTACGCACCAGTCCGTCAGTCAAAGTGTTAGCTAATTCCACCACATCATCGATTGTGCGGGGCCTCGCAGCTTTGACAATATCACGAATCTCGCTAATTAAACCCCAAATGTAGCGAGAAATAAGTACCGGTTCTGGCGAAGCCAGAGTAGGCACAATTCGAGCATATTCGAAGAACTTCGAAGTATACCCTCGACAATCAACATCCACCATTCGGTGGCTCAGGAATTTGTTCACCATTTGTTCTTTTTCATATTCTGGGCAGAATTTTCTTTCCACCAGATGTTTAAATTCTTCCCAACTCATGGCATAAGCCAGGTCACTTCCCTTGGCTTGTAATACCGTATTCCACCATTCTAATGCTTCTTCCTTGAAAAGGTGAGAAGCATACATGACTTTATCCTCCTCGGCACATTTACTTATTTTAATTACTGCCTCGGTTTTCTCCAACCAACGCAGTGCAGCAGTTGCCCCTTCATTGCCTGCGAACTCGACAGGTTTACAAGCAAGAAATTCCTTTTAAGTGCAACCAGGCGTTGCAGCTTCCATTCTCTTAAGTATCGGAGCTTGAATCAAGTTGTCGTTATTGCCGCCTCCGTTAACACTATTACTGAAATCATTGTCGCGCGTGCGTTTACTAGGGTGAGCTTGTGAAGGCTCAACAGGACTTTTAACCGCAGCGACGATTGCCGGAATAACATTGGCTATTCCTTGAGCGATGATGTTTTCTATGTCTTGCCTATTAAGAAAATGATCTTCATTGTTTTGCTCAGATTGATTAACCTCGTTAACTGGGTCATTATCAGCGCGTTCCATCTGGTAATTAATATATATAAGTTATTAGCATAAAATAAATAACGACTAAAACAATCGCACAAAAAAAATCACGTCACACGTATAGCCAAAATTGTCGATTTTTCGACTTCCATATTCTATATATTACTATGCGTCCGTACACAGCAGTTATCTAACAAGCGTTTTATTTTTAAGTTATTTTACAGGATTATATTTTTATTACTATTATTATTATTTTGTTATTATATAACCACAACCACACAGTCACACCATCCCCGTCAGCTGGCAACTAAAAAAACGACGTTCCCTCTCGTCGTATTTCCATGATATCCTCTCCCCCACATCTCGGATTCTATTTCCTGCATCCACCAGCTCCTCGCCATAGTGGCAGAGTTCAGCCAAGTTTTCAGTGCTCATTGGCGGGTGTAGTGGAGGCTTAGGGTCGAATTGGGGGAAAAAGGTATTAGGGTTATTCAAAAGGTTCTGAAATTGCCAGTCAGTTGTCCACCATTCTTCTAGCTCTCCTAGAGGTCGGAGGTTAACAAGGGGATCTGGAATAGCCGGTTCCAGATTGACTGGAAGTTGGGCTTCAGCTGGGTAATTGAAGAGAGTCTCATCGGCAGGTCCGATGAGGTCGCTATTTGCCAGTTGGCGGTCCAATTCCTCCCAGGGTGGCATTTCTTGGGCTTGCCCTGAACTTTCACCAATCTCTATTCCTTTGTCTTTATCTTTGGGATCCTCAGTCTTTATCATTTTCGGTACCGCTGGTTTCCTCATACGCACAAGCCTCCAGCCTACGAGTCTCCTTCTCTTTTTCGGTATTGGTTTCTCCTGAGGTTGGGCTTGGAATACCATTGGTTCCTCAGTGTCGGCCCAATAACCGGAAAAACCCTCGGAAACTTCCATATGAAGAAACATACAAAATTCTATGTTAAAAATTTTGTAAAATAAATTTTCACAGAATCACAGAATGGCAATCAGAAAAATTAAGTATTTCTAAATACTTAATTGGCTTAAATCAGTGGCTCTGATACCACATTTTTCTGTCACGGCCCCCGTCCCGGTGTTACCCTGTCCAGGAGCCGCGGGACAGAAACCCGTGGTAATTATTATGTTGGCAGCGGAATTTTAACAGGATCTTTTTAAAACTCAAAAATGCCCAATTTATTTTATTTCACAAATTGGGAATAACACCCATAATTTACAATAAAGGTGATTTCACTGGAAAATCCCTGTTTTTACAAAAACATGTTTCTTTATTTTATTGAGCCACTTCCTCAAGCTTGTAGTGCTACACGGAACTTTTTCCTAGATCACCTGAAACATGTTTTAAAAAGGTTTTATCAGCAGAGAAATATTGGCGAGTCATTCAAGTTGCACAAAACGACACATTGTTATAATATACAGTATTAAGGGTGATTACATTGTTTCTATCAACCAATTACCCCAAATCGGTATTTGTCACTCGACTGTATCTGTGACTATGGTCAGATCACCCATTGGCTAACCCGTTGTCCAATGGTGACGGGTATCAAGTAATGTATACAAAACCCCACATACCGGCAGTAATTGAAGATTACAAAGACTTAATCCCTGTAATTATAACTGGAAAACAATTTAAGGTTTTGTAAAGCACTTTGATAAAAAGAGAATGACTCACATTGCAAGTTTAGTTGGGCAGAGTTTAGCCAACTGATAAGCCTGATAACCTAATTTAAGCAGCAATGCACACGAACTAGGTCAGTAACTTAATACAACATTTACGATAACTCACGAGATCGAAACCCTCACGACGAATGATAAAGTATAGCCCTGATTTGGGCAGCACTTAAACATCCATCGGATTGGTTTCAATCGATCGGACATTGACTCGTAGCAGTGATCGAGTTAATACCCTGTATCGTAGCAGCGTCTTTCTAATGAAAATTACTATTTTGAGCAGTATACTTTCGTTTTTGATTGATTTTTCGAGCACAGATGAACTGCTCATGTCCAACCCTTTTATAGCTGAAAAATGGGTTTTACGCGGCCCGCGTAAACCCTCTCTGAATCTTACGCGGCCCGCGAGGGCCACCTAGTCTACGACTAGGGCTAGCGTGTCACACCTAGGTCTGCCACGTGTGCGACACGTGGCCTGTTCGCTTATCCGAAGATTTGATGAGTTGTCACAGCCCGCGTAGACAACCCTTATGTCTTACGCGGCCCGCGTGAAACCCAATTTTCTTAATTTCTTGTTTTTTCATGCACGTTAGGGTTTCAGGGGCCCGGGTTTTCACTTACGGGTCGTTTTTTGACATTTTTGCAGGTCCTTACATGATCTGTCATTAGGGTGACCTTGTGCCCTTGGAAGTATCTTCTGAGCCTCTGGGACGCAAAGACAAGGGCCAAAGCTAACTTCTCCAACAGCATATAGCGCTCTTCAGGGCCCTTGAGGGTCCTGCTGATGAAGTATATCGGTATCTGCTTCCCCTCTCGTTCCACCATCATGACCGCACTTATGGTCGTTTTTCAGGCAGACAGGTATAAAAGCAAATCCTCCCCGGGTACTGGGGTGGCTAAGGCTGGGAGCTTGCAGATGTAATCTTTCATTTCTTGAAAAGCGATTTCCGCCTCAGAGGTCCACTTAAACCTGTCCATCTAGAGACAATCCTTCAGTACCTTCATGAAGGGAAGATTCCTGTCGGCTACCTTTGATAAGAAGCGGTTCAAGGCGATTAACCTTCCATTCAGCTTCTGAATGTCCTTTAGGGACCTGGGGGATCGCATTTCGGCTACAGCTTGAGTTTTCTCTGGATTAGCTTTGATTCCGCCCTTAGTAACCACTACTCCCAGGAATTTCCCTTCTTCTACCCCGAAGCAACACTTCCCAGGGTTCAGCTTCATATTTACATCTTGCATAGCTCGGATGGTTTCGGCTATATCGTCTATCATGGCCATTTCGGTTAGGCTTTTTATGACAATGTCATCGACATATACTTCCAGGTTCTGTCCCCGTTGTTCTCTGAAGAGGGTATTCATGAACCTTTGGTAAGTGGCCCCGGCATTTTTTAGCCCGAAGGGCATTTTGGTGTAGCAAAAGTTCCCTCGTCTGTGATGAAGGCGGTTTTTTCCTCATCTTCCATTGACATTTGTATTTGATGATATCCTTTGTAAGCATCCAAGAAACATTTTAGGGGGTACTGAGATAAGGAGTCCACTTGGACGTCTATCTCCGGGAGGGGATAGCAGTCATTGGGGCATGCCTTGTTCAGATCTTGAAAGTCAATCCACATCCTCCATCCCCCGTCTTTCTTCTTAACCATGACTGGGTTAGCAACCCAGAACGGATACTTCACTTCTCTCACTATCCCTGCTCTAAGCAGCTTCCTTGTTTCTTCACAGGTGGCCCTCCTCTTACTAGGACCCATGCTTCGTTTCTTTTTCTTCACTGGTCTCGCCCAGGTGTATGTATTGAGTCGATGCTCGGTCAGGCTTCTTGGGATTCCTGTCATGTCTCCGTGCTGAAATGCAAACACGTCTATGTTGAAGAGGAGCAGTTCCTTGGGAGCACTCTTGCATTTATCACTCAGGTGGCTTCTCACCTTAACTGTCTGCTCTGGGAATCTGTCACAAAGGACCCATTCTTCTACCCCATCTTTTTTAGGCTTCTCAGACACTTCTCCCTCAGAGACAGAAGATACTACCTCGTATGAGGATTTTACCCAAGCCAAGCCTTTTGGCGTTTGGAACACTAAAGCTCCATGGGGGCTTGATGCCTGTGCTTGCAAATCGCCAATCCCAGGTCTGCCTAAAATTGCGTTGTAGTTTGAGGGTGCTCGGACCACTGTGAAAGTTAAATTTATAGTTCGGACACGATCCCCTACCCCGACTGTAAATGGGAGTCTGATCTTTCCCAAGGGGTGTGACACACTGTTGTTGAAACCCACTAAGGGGGTAGAATCCTCCTCGAGCCTATCCCTTACGTCCCTGTCAAATCTGAGAAAACAGTGTTCATATATCACCTCTACCCCGCTTCCCCCGTCCACATGTATTATGGCCACCTTGTGCCCAGCTATTATGGCAGAAATGTTGAGGGGGAGTCGCTGCACTTCGTTCTCCTCCAGGTGTGGTGTCAAGATAGGAGCTTTCATGCGGTCTGGGGAGCCCAGAATTCTGGATTTTACACTCCTGGTGGTATCAAATTCATCCCTTCTCCGAATCATGTCTACATCTGCCCTTCCAGGCTCCCTCACATCTTTCCCTTTGCGGTCCCCTCCCCCTTCCTTAATTTCCTTGACCAAATGAGCCAGTTTACCCGTTTTTACCGCGGCTTCTATTTCCCTCGTTAGATACATACAATCATCAGTTTTGTGACCGAATCCCCTGTGGAAGTCACAGTATTCGCTTGGTTGTGCCTTTGGCCCTGGTTTTATGGGGGATGGTCTTGGAAAGGAATTCTTCACCCTCTCAGTGGCCAATATTTCGCTTGGGGTTTTTGTGAGAGGGGTGAAGCTCAGAGTAAGGGAATGAGCCTCTTCCCCGAGGTCTATATGGGGAATACGAGGGTCTCGTCCTATCATGCATCATTCTATCAAGAGTTGGTTTTCTTGAGTAAGGTGTACCTTTTTCGGGAGGTTTTGCAGCTGGGTTGACCCTTCGGGCGGAGTGTCCATTTCTTTAGCTTTGCTGACCGTGTCCTTGCCCCTGACAAAGGCCCTGACCCTGTCCATAAGGTTGTCAAATAAGTGTGGGAACTCCTCCCCTAGCTTTTCACATAGTTGGGTGTGCTTTAGCCCATTAATGAAACTGCTGATCTTCATGACCTCCGGGACATCCTTGATATTCGTACTTTCTTTGACAAACCTCTCCATGTATTGATCTACTCGTTCGTTGTCCCTCTGCCTTATATGCATGATCTCGTTTGGGTTTTTGATCACTTTTCTTTGCTGGCCAAAGTTCCTCAGAAACTTTTCACTTAGCTCTTCATAGCTGTCAATTCCTCCTGGAGGAAGGCTATCAAACCAGAGCCTGGCACCCTCCGTTAGAGTTTGCACAAACATGTGGCACCAAACTGGCATAGGCCACCGTCCCAGCTGTCCCGCACCTTTGAAAGCATGGAGATGGTCCTCAGGATCTCTTGTCCCATCGTACCTGTCGAAGTTCGGGGGTAGCTTCGTCTTAGGGGGCATGGGTGCTTCAGCGATCCTCCTAGTGAACTTTGAGATTTCAGCTAAGTCCCGAGGGAGGTAAGGCTGATCCAGACCATCATCGCTCTGATTCTCCTTCTCCTTTTCTTTTCCTTTCTGTTTCTTCCCTGTAATGAGATCTTCTCTCTCCTCTGAGGACATTTGCCTTAGGGCTGTCATGAAGGTATCTAGGGGGTCATTGCCACCGTTTTTGCTTTGTGGATCCACCCCCTCCTGGTTGGATGGTGTGTTAAAGGATAATCTGGCCCTAAGGCCGTCAAGTCTCTCCCATCTTTCTAGATCCTCAAGATGTTTTTTCAACTTTTTCCTGTGCATGGCAACAAAATCTGGAGTGATGGCCTCCTCTCTTTCAAGGGTTTCTACCTGGTTTTCATTCTCCTCTTCGTGGGTGATGTCTTCCATGGTGACCTTATCACGATCGTTTTGCACCGTCTGGATGGTACGTGAGCTTGGTGGTGTTGCCATGTTGTTTCTCGTGAAATGGGTTATTTCAACGTCGGAGTTTCGGAGTGGAAATACCAGCTAGACTGAATAGTCCCACGGATGGCGCCAATGTTGAATACCCAAGTCCCGGATGACGTTCGAAGGGTCTTCGCTGACGTCGGAATATCCCAGCCTTCGTTGCTACAAAAAAGTAAACCGTTAGCCTCGTCACGGAGGGCCCCCGGGGGGGGGGGGGGGGGGGATCCGTGACCAAGCTCCGGCGTGAGAATAAGTAAACTTGCCGGAGAGTATGAGAAGCTTATTTCGATGAGTATGATCACCGGAATATTTCTCTATGGTGTGAATCTAATAAATGTGTGTGTATTTAATGTAGAGGAATATCGGTCGGAATAAATGAGAGAGTAATTAGTGTAATACCTTGGGCCTGCTCCCTTGATCGTCTCCTTTCTTTCTTATATAACCGAGAGACCTTATCTCCCATGTGGGATATTAACGAGATGATCTAACGGATTCTGTCGGTCTTCGGGGGGCTCAGACACGTGTCTGACCCTTAACGGTAGGATTATCGTCTCATTTAATGTTTCCGGCTTGGAAGTACGATGCCAGCCAAAGATCCTTTTCCTGTCATGCATTAAATGTATCCTGAGTTTTCTGATCTTTTCCTTCCCGCCCGTTTTCGTATAAGAGAAATCTTAGTGGGCAAGTATCACCGCTTTTTGGGCCTTATCTGTTGGGCCCTCATGACAACAGCCCAAGACGGGTAAATGGGGTACCCTATTGGCCCGTCGTCACATCCATTTTTATAGTGATAATATTAAATGTAACTGATTAGTAGTTCCTCGATAGATACCCGATGGGTTTTGGGTCAGGTATAACAAATGGGCAATTTTTTTAATTAACGGGTTTACCAGAAACCCGCGGGTCTACCCAATACCTGATAGGTATTTACCCGCTAGAAGCCTGACGGGTTTAGGGACGGGTTTGGGACAAGCTTATGTAACCGGGTTTGGGTTTGGGATTACCTAAACCCGTCCCAAACTCGACCCATTACCATCCCTAGTGGAGAGTTTGAATTATAGTTGACTCATTTCACATGTGAACCTAGAACACGTATCTATGATTACTAAGGGTTAGGAAAGCTAGTATTTGGTAACAAACAACATAGTATCAAATGTACTGTGTTACTAGACCCATCTTTACATTTCTTTTGGGCGGTGTGCGTACTCCCTGAAGTTTTAAAGTAAAGTATTACGTTTCAAACATGATAGATTACGATAAATTTTGATAAAATAATTCTAAAGTATTAATGTGCTAAAATGTTAAAGTGACAGAATCTAAAGTGTTCAAAGTATGCATATTGCTCCGGTTAAAGGCTAAAGGAGACTTATTGTGTCTAAAGGACACGTCGGTGATTAAAGTTAACATCAAAGTCTCAAATAACGTCTACGCGGTTGTCGCACTTTGTGTCTAAAGGTAACACCATGACCAAATGGTAAAAAGAGCAATGCATTTGTGGCTAGTTAACGTTCATAGTAAGGTGTCATAGTTATTGATAAGTGCTCTGTTATTTATAGTGTACAATTATGTGATATACATATGTACCTTACTTGCTTATCTGTTTAGTAGTTGTTAATTGCTAAAGTTTATAGTTGCTTTAATTAAACTAGAACTCATTCAGGGTAACTGAATTTTAGTATGCACATTAGGTTGATTAGACATTTGACTAGTGGCTTGTGGCAAGGCTCCCTTTTGGCGACTGGCATCCCATCTATGTTATTGCTTCTATGTTAAAGACAAATGTTTTGTTTTTCTTTTGGATTATAAAGACTTAAAGTTCCTATTGCGTTTGAATGAAATTTACTTTCAATAACTATTTCTAGTTGTGTAAATTCAACAACCAAGACCCCGGGGCCGGGGCGTTTTCTGCTTCTAACATACCGGTCGGAAGTTTGTGATCACCTCTCATGTATTGCCCTTGACATTATGTTGGGCAATTTCTTCAAACTCGGTGCGTATAACTATGTATCCTAGCATCCTAGAAAACCGTATCTCTTCATGTGCGACATATAAATTAAGTTATACATCGTTGTATGTTGGTGGGTGAACGAATTCTTTTCTATATAAACTAATGACATAATCACAAAAGGTTTGTAAACTTTCACGTGAAGTTCTCTCACTCGTATTTAGGTACTCATCAAATGCATCGGGTGCAATCTCATATGCTAGTTGACGTATGACCGACGTGTACTTTTGTAACGCTGTGAAACCCTTCTTGTATCTTGCATCATAACGTGTTTGAAAGAAATTCAAATTTTTTCTCCATATCACCAACAATTGTTAGAAATAGCGATTTTTCCATACGATACCTTCTTTCAAACATGTTCGTGTTGAATGTTGGAATAAATCAACAAAGTAATCTATTTTTTAAACTGAAAAACTGGTTAGTTTTAAACGAAATCTTTGTATTAGTTAGGTGAATTGCAAGGGGTTGGCAAGTTGAGGAGTTGTATAATTGGTTAAGTTTAATTGTCAGCATGCTTGTTATAAAAAACCATCACTATATTAGATATAAAAGGAGTACTTAATTGAAATAATTGTCGGTATACATAATTATTTCATTCGTATAAATTTCCGATTCAAGATAAGATAAAAATTATAACCGAAAACAAAGAGAGTGAGCTAGCTTTCTCTACAGCCATAGTATTCCACACTCCGCCACATAAGTAATGATTGAATTTTTACTTGTAAAAGTATTATTAAAAAATGCAACAAAGAAAAATGTTGACTGAATTAATAGTTACATTGCAATGATGCGATTTTGTGTTCACACGCTCAAAAGTTAATCTCCAATGCAGCCTAGTCATACTAGAGATCATTGTCCCACAGTGTAGTTACTATTTTAAAGATCACAAAAGTAATCCAAATTAAGAGCATTTGTTTTAACGGGTCCCTAATAAAAAGGTTTTGAAAATAAATATACATTCTATTTAATTGTGTTGTGGTTGTGAAGTGACGACGTCAATAACAGTTGTCTTGTCGGGCGGTGTTGTGTGGTTCCAAGTAGGTAGAAAGAGAGCGATAGTAGGGATTGTTAACACTAAACTTTAATACAGTTACCGTAGGGCACTATAACTTTATTACAATTACTTTTGGCGTTTTCTGTATTAGTGTCAGTTTTTAGCTTCATGTACTGATACCGAATAGGACCGTCCCGGTATTTTCAATACCAGTACTGGTTCGATACCGGTTGACACCAAGTTTATCCCAACCCCTGATATTAAAAAAAAGATTAAAGTTAAAAAGTAAAGAAAATAACTATTATTATAATATTAAAATTTATATATATAGAGACGGTTAACATACAAAATGGCTTAACATACATTGCGTACGTGAGACATTATCAACATGCGAAATTGGTGACTAAGATGCAACTTTAAGTTTTCCCTCTCACATGCGATTTCATTTTCTTCTTACACATGCGATTTTGGGTTAATGCGACTTCACTTTCTTCTTATACACATGCGATTTCAAGGTTTTTAGCAACATGCAATTTTCACTTTTTGGTAACACAAGGTGCGATTTTGCCGTCGCGTACGTAACGTACGTTAAGGCACATATTGTACGATATACTTTTATTTCTCTCTCTCTCTCTCTCTGTATATATATATATATATATATATATATATATATATATATATAGTGAAAGTGTAAAATACAATATCCCTTAACGTACGATATAGTGAAATCGCATGTTATAAAATAGCATGGATGAAATTGCATGTGATAATTTTGATGAAATCGCATGTTGGTTTTTATTAACAATTTCGCATGTGATAATTTTGATGAAATCGCATGTTGGTTTTTTGTAACAATTTCGCATGTGAAAATTTTGATGAAATCGCATGTTAAAAAACCAACATGCGAAATTGTTACAAACTGTGTTGCACAAATCGCGATTACTTGGAGATTAATCGTCGACTAGTCGCTAGTCGGCCTCCTACTGAGTAATTTTTCACTAATCAGTCAAAAAATCGCTAGTCGGTCAAAGCCGGTCCAAGCCGCCCTAGTCGGCGGCCCAAGTCACCCTAGTCGGCCCATTTGAAATCCTTACAAAACAGGCCCAATATTACAACTTTAGCCCATTTTCCTTATCCCTTACCCTAATATGACGAAGAATTTGAGTCCAACAAAGAGAATGAAGTAGACGAGGATATTGAATATGAATCGGATGGTGTCGAAATCATTGAACACTACGGGGATGACAATTACATTTGAGCTATTTGTTAATGTTTGAATTTTAAGTACTGAGACTTGTTATGTTATGACTTATACGTAAGTTTAGTTTGTATTTTGAACTACTTTTACCTTTTTAAGTATTATATTGATACGGATGTGTGAGTATATATATACGTATTTATAAAAATAATAAAATTTACATATAAAGTTCAGATCCGATTAGTCCCGAGTAGTCGCTAGTCCCCACCTCACCGACCGACTAGCGACTAGCGAGTTCTCCAACCTTGGTTACAAAAAACCAACATGCGAATTCAATAAGGGCTCTTGAACGTTAACCTAACCATATATATATATATATGGGAGGGTTATCTTGAGAACGCTAAATATTGCGAGAACCGTGAGAACGAATGAAAAAACCAATCAAAACCGATTTTTTTTAATACAAACCTAATTGTAATAAAAATACAACATCAAAAAGAATTTACAACATCAAATAATTCATTTCTCCTCTCAAAATCACTCTTACTAGATTTTTTACACATGTGTAAATGGCAAACTTACACATGTGTAAATTTTCTTTATTTACGAATTCACGAAAATTTAAACGTGTAAATTTAATTTCTAACATTGTATTCGAATAATAATGATAAGTGTAAAAAGAAATATTGAATTTGAATTGTTTTTGACCAAGTTATAGTGGTTTTTTCATTCGTTCTCACGGTTCTCGCGATATTTAGTGTTCTCATTTAAACTCTCCCCTATATGGGGGGGGGGGGGGGGGGGGGGGGATGGGGGTTAGGTTTGTTGGAGGGGTTTATTTTTAGCATTTAGCTTTTGGGGGGGGGGGGGGGGGTTAGGTTTTTTTTTTTTGGTGAGTGGGTGTTAAGTTTTTTTAGCTATTTTTGGTTTGTTCACATTGGGTTCTCGCAGTAAAGGTGGTTCTCGCATGAACCTTACCATATATATATATATAGGGGAAGGTTAAAATGAGAACCACCTCGAGTTGTAAGAACCGCGAGAACTACACCGTGGGGGGCGCGGTGGACCAAATTTTTTTTTTCATAAACGTAGATGCATGTATAAAAACACCATTTGAAAAAAAAATTCAAAAAAAAATGTCGTGTGTGTAGTTTTGAGCGCCACAAGTTTGTGTTTACGGGACCCGTAAATCTGGTCGGAAAATTTACGGGTCCCGTAAACACAAACTTGTGTTGCTCAAAACTACACCCACGACATTTTTTTTTTTAATTTTTTTTTTTACAAATGTTGTTTTTATACATGTATCTACGTTTCTGAAAAAAAAATTGGTCCACCAAGGCCCAGATCAAAAAGTTCTCGCGGTTCTTACAACTCGAGGTGGTTCTCATTTTAACTTAATCCTATATATATATATATTAAAATGGCTAATTGCTAATCTTTTGATTGTTTTAAATGGCTAAGTGCTAATCTTTTGATTGTAAAAAAAGTTACTTAACTACCAGAATGTCTCTTTACAGACCATTTAGTAGTTTCTAACAGTGAGCGTTTTTAATTCAATTTAATTTAGTTTGATTAGGATGCTAAGAATGAAGTGAGACCAAGATACTAAAAGCCCCAAGAGCCATCGATTTTACTTTTTTGACCCACACGTGCATTGGCCAATTCCTTTGAAAAATCCACTAACTTCTCTATAATCTTTTTTTTTCTTTATACCGGGCCCCCTATCATCGCTATCATGTTCATGTAATAATCGCATATACGCATTTGTCTGCCTATATAACACTCACCTTCTCGAACATAGTTACACCAACATAAACTTGCATGAAAACAAGCTTCAAGCCAACACCCTTTGCTTGCTAATTACTTCATTATCCCATATTCCATATTCAAATCCAAAATAAATTCAATGGATTCTTCATTCTTTGCATACACTTCAAACCAATTCCTCCCGTTCAACGAAAACGACTCAGACGAAATGGCCCTTTTTGGCATGCTTACTGAGTCTTCTTACCATGATCATGACTCGTCGAACCAGATCGCGTCTATTCCAGCACATAAGATTAGCTACAGAGGGATTCGCCCTCGACGCTGGGGCAAATACGCAGCGGAAATAAGGGATTCGACGAGAAATGGGGCTAGGGTTTGGCTGGGTACGTTTGATACACCTGAAGAAGCTGCTTTGGCATATGACCAAGCTGCGTTTGTGGCCAGGGGTTCAATGGCGGTCCTGAACTTTCCGGTTGAGACTGTTTATGAGTCGCTTAAAGCGATGAATTATAGGTTTGAGGAAGGGAGTTCACCTGTTTTGGCATTGAAAAAGTGTCACTCCATGAAGAGAAAAGCTGTGGTTAGAGAGAATAAGAGGAAAGAGATGAAGTTAGATGATGAAGATGAATACTGTGAGAATGATCATGTGGTGGTGTTTGAGGACTTGGGTGCTGATTACTTGGAAGAGATCTTGAGGTTGTCAGAAAGTTCAGGTGCAGGTTCCTGGTGAGAATCAACGACCAATGGTTTAGCTCAGTGTGTTTGTATTAATATTTTACATAAAGCTAATCTAAACCAAACAAGAGATAAGAGCATATATAGATCGATATAAAATTTTGTATGACATCTGGTGATAAGTTGTATACTCTATAACCAAAAGGTTAAAGAGTTCAAATTGGAGGTGTAATGTATTGGCCTAAAAAATCTAGAATTGCTGTTAAAAAAAGATATAAAATTATAATTCCTTAATTATGATATGAAATTCATACACCTCTTTTTATAGAGGTGTTACAAAAATCATTAAAGAGGAGCAACTTCATAATTAGATAGATTGATTTTTGGAAGTTTATATTATTTAACATGCTCCCTCAAGCTAAACTTCAGGATCCACATTTAGCCTGAAGCAAAATACTTCCGACAAACTTAAATAAAGAAAACTTGTAAGATCGGTCCAGAATCATGGGATCCTCTTCTATTAGATAGGAAGGGTTATAGCACAAAATGTAATTACCCCATAGATTATATACTTATCTATATGAAAAAGAAATCATGTTACAAAGTGGATTTTTATTTGTACAATTGGTACTTCAAACTTGGAACGAGCATGATAAATTAATGATACTTGTTTATCTTTAGAGTTGTTCTGTTGGATCGATCACTTAAGATCTTTGGTCTCTACCCGAACCAATGTAAAAATAGGATCACTCCTGACTTTGGTCTCGTTCGTAGCCTATTAGAAGTGGAAGTGTCTTTGGTGGGATCCTCATGGACATGCAGAAGTTGTTTGCTACTAGGGTTTTGCTTGGCGGCTCAAATCCATGCAAATATCCTGAGCAAAAATCTGTGTTCTTCCAACTGGTTCTTCTTGTATTTTTTTTAATTTAATTTAATTTTATTATTTTAATAAAGGAGAGTTGGTGTGGGAAATTGAAGGTGCCAACTATTGGTGAACGTGACGATTTGACGGAGGTTGGAAGTGGTATCGAGGAGTCTTTTTTTCTTCCTTTTATTCTTCTTCTTCTTCACTTTGTTTTGATTCGTCTTATGTTAGATCAATGTGACAAGAGCCAAACTACATGAGCTGTTCCGCATTTCTTCTTCGTCTTCTGTTTTACATATGTTTGCTACATTGTTTGTCCTGGCTTTTAATGGTGAGGGTCGTTGCCAAATTGATAAGAAAAGATATTGATAGAAGACCGATTTGAGATGGTCAGTCTTCCAAGAATTAAACAAGATCAACTTTTGAGCCAATTTTCTGTATATTATCTTCAATACAAAGTTCAGTACAGTACTTAAACAAAAATAAATAACGCAAAATAGAAATCAATAACTATCCACTACCTGGCTGGGTCATGGATGATAAATGGGTAGAAGAAATGCAAGCACATGAGAGTGGTTCCTAAATTCATGCATGCGTAAATAATTCTTTCTTGACTTTTTGACCGATCCATTGAACGGGTGGGTGTTCTTTTGACTCGTATGGGTCGGTTATGGTTTTGAGTAGTCCGACTCGTATCACAAATTCATGATAGAAAAAGGGAAACTTAATGATCATTAGGAGCTTTGAAGCTATGATTAGCATATTAATATTTTACATAAAGCTAATCTAAATTAAACAAGACAGGGTATAGATATACAACTGTAATTTATTTTTGTGTTGATATGAAAAAAAATAATACAGCTCTATAATAGAGGGGTTACAATAACCATTAGAAGTCCAACATCGATCAGTACATAAATGTCATTTACAATGGTTTATATTCCTAACATTTGTATGCGTGTGACTTTTGGTTAGTAAAGAGTCTTTCAGCTTCGTCTTTTTCTTCAGATTGGTTCGTTCTAAAGTTAACTTAAAGTAATAGATGGGTCAGTTTGCTACGTGTCGTTCACCGTTAACATGGGTCACAATTTATTCTTAGCAGTAAAACAAATAAAAAGCAAGGAAAGTTGTATAGTTAAACTTTATCATTTCCGCAAAAATGTTATCGGAGATTTCATAGCAAGGAAAGTTGTGTAGTTAAACTTTATCATTTACGCAAAAAATGTTATTGGAGATTTCATAGAAAACAATAATTTTGTTATCTATCGACCTAATACTAACTTTAATAGTTTGAAGTGATCTCAGTCTTGCACATATAAGAATTGCATATATAGGAATAATGTTGGAATTCAACACTTGAGCCTGTGGCCTTGAGTCACGGCTTGCTTTGAGTTGAGGTTCACCGTATGTGTGTGTCATGGCTGAGAACAAGCGAAAAGCGAATGATGAGAAAAAGGCATGAGCCACGGCTGAGCAGGATGCGAGTCATGGCTGGGATCATGGTTGCAAAAGTCATTAAGCGCTCCCTAGTCGGTCGACCGGGGAGTTGAGATCGAGTACTCGGGAGTACTCGGACATGTTAAATTATAAAGAAGTTAGTTTTCGGAAATTAAATATGTGTCAAATAACATAAATTTACTAATATTTATAACAAAATACGTAAAAATGATATTCATTCTTTAATATGATAGGCATAAAATTTATGTTTTATTTTTTTTAAGTTAAATTCGACCCGAATTGACCTACCAGATCCGATTCTGGTCAAGGTTGACCGCGTTTGATCGATTCTGAGTAATTAGACGGAGTTGAGGAAAGTCGTCTCGGCAGCCAACTTTGTAGCGACTACTCGTAGACCTTGTTTTACAACCATGGCTAGAATGCAACTGAA
Organism: Helianthus tuberosus; assembly: GCA_030545235.1. Classification (NCBI taxonomy): domain Eukaryota; kingdom Viridiplantae; phylum Streptophyta; class Magnoliopsida; order Asterales; family Asteraceae; genus Helianthus; species Helianthus tuberosus. The sequence continues at coordinate 129,532,453 of CM060434.1, read as the reverse complement.
TAAAAGAGATGACACTGGAGGTGTATTAAAGGTGGGATGTTGTTGGGGCCGAGCCGCGGTCGGAGGATGTCAAGCCAAATCCTACGGCTGAGCTTGTTAATTTTTAAGGATTCGAGTCGGAGTCCAAGTTAGATTAGAATAGAATTTATTTATTGTTTATCTCCAAATATTTATGTATTTGAGTATGTTCAATTTTTTAAATTAGAGTACAATCTTGTGTATTACATGGGTGAATAAATATAATATTATATATTTAGTAATAAAAAGTGATATTATTAAAATAAACCCGTGTATTGCACGTATTAAATAAAAATAATGTAATTTGTTAACACGTACATGCGTCAACATATGTCTTATAAAAAAACGATCTTTGACCAGACAATTATATATTTTGTTACGTTAATTTTTAGTACATTTTATTTTCAATGGTATATTAACTTTTTTATGTAAATAATAAATGTTAATTTAGTTAAACTGTACTTAGTCATTTAAATATCCGTTTAGCACATTTAAGGTAACTTAAATTGCAGTTATAAATATGTACTTATATATTAACATATCTAAAAAAATTAAGAACCAAAACTTGGATTTTTTTAATACAACCTATTTTTAATTATTTGACGTATATATTGTCATACCCCGACCACGTAAAACGAGAAACACGTGGCGGAAACGTCGGGGAGTGTTGTAACAGAATTATTGTTTCACAACCATGGAAATTAAAGTTACGTTTTATTTATCAACATGAAAGTTACATTGTCTTTAAACATGAAACCAAGAGTACATAACATAATTAAACTAAGTCTATCTTCGTTTTATGTCTCTAAGGCACAGGTCCGCCCTAATGTCACGATCATCATCCTAAGCGACTGCTCCTGAAAACACATGTGAAAATAGGTACGTCAGCATAAAAATGTCTGTGAGATACATAGGTTTAGTGAAAATAGGATTTATGACTTGGGTTTTAAAAGATAGGTTAAATAAAAATTAGTCATAAATCTTGTTAAGTGTTTTCTTTTATAAATCGTATGAAAACTCGATAAGAATTCAGACTATATAAAAGAATGGCGTATGGTTAATAAAATAACCGAGTAAAATGAGTTGGATAAAATAAACTGTTTTGTAAGACAATGTCTTGTGAAAAATAAGTTGTTTATGTAAAATGTAATATGTCAAATATTGAAATGATTTAAGTAATGCTACGACATGTAATATCATACAAGCACTTATATATAGGAAGTACCAGCGGCGTATCCACCATGCTTGTATCATATTACACACGCCTCGTTACTCAAATCACTTACCCAAACCAACCATCATTGTAAATTGTTCATGTATAAATCAATTGTCAAGTGTTATTGTGTAAACCATATCAAAATGTCTATGTCTAATGTAAATCACTAACTGTGTATATCAATGCCAAAATGTTTATGTCAAATGTCAATTATGTAATGTGTAACCAAAATGTTATGTATGGCAAGTGAAATATGTATCAACTAAACCATAGGTAAAAATGCACAAAGCAATGTATTGATGTAAAACGTAGTTTAAATCAACGTTATGTTTTGTGGAAATGCATGCTATACTGAATACAAACATTTATGCGATATTGTAAAAATGCATACATTCAAGCCTTGTGACTGTGGTGATAGACCTTTAAACAAATTAAAGGTTTATCTGTGTTATGTCTATCGAATTCGGTCATTCCTTCCATCCAAACAAACCTAGGATGTCAGGAATGGGAGTTGTCAATTCCTATGGTACCACTACCTACTAACGAATGGCGTAGCTAATGTTAATGAATGTATTTTTGTCCCATTTAAACAAACCAAATGTCATACCAAAATGTAAGCATGTGAAAACAATGCACTAAGTATGTAATCAAATGAACATACATAGCGTGAAATGTAATGTAAAACAATGTACTAAGTATGCACACAATGGACATACATAGCATGAAATGTAGTGTAAAACGATGTACTATAAATGTACTAATGAACATAGTAAGTATATGATGTGAAAACATGGAAAGCATGAAAGTAACAAGTAGGCACATGTGTTTCACCCCAAAACAGTTTGAAAACGGTAAAAGAGGGGTCTATGTACTCACTTGAGATTGCTTAGTAGTCCTTGAGTAACAACCAAACAACGCTAGAGATCACGGATATCAAACGGCACCTAATATAGGTAACTATGTTAATAAACCGGACCTAGATCGGAGGATCGGATAGAATGAGGGTTCATAAACCAAACGAGTATGGAAACTCATGTAGTATGGTTTAACAAAGACTTCATTCTAAAATGAAACCTAACCTAAGTGCTTACGACCCGTTTAGGTAGCTTATGCTACTTTAACGCGTCGTTCGCGTAAAACGCGTTCGGAACGCCTAACTAGTCCTATGATAAGTAAAATATGCCTTAACATGTCTAATATTGTTGCCAAAACAGTTTAGATATCAAAAGTTATGTTACATATGCTTAATATGAATTTTGGCGTAAAAAAGGCATTTTGGTCATTTACCTAAGGCATATAAACTACCTATCATACAACTAACTAAACGTCGTGACCATAAGGTATAACCTCGGAAGGTTATTCCCTATACAATCTATGGTCACCTAATGTGTTTGGTATCAAAACAAACGGTTTTGATACCCAAGAGTAGTTTGGTTACAAAATACGCAAGAATGCGCATTTTGGCCGAAACTACGACTCGTCACTGAGCCTAGATAACGTGGTAATCAGTAGGTATAGTCTCTAGGGACTATGACCATCGTGATTACGCTCACGTTATGAAGTTCAAACGAACTTCCATTGACCATAAACTTGGTCAACGCAGAAAGTCAAACAAAGTTTGACTTTAACGCTAAAAGAATAAAAAGAACGAAGGAACACTTACAAAGGCTCCAAGAACGGAAGTTTTGAATCCGAATACTCTCAGGTACGAAGTGTTAAACACAACAACTTAGAGAGTAATTTCAGATTTCAAAGGTGTGGGTTTTTGGGGTTGAGATCATGGGGTATTTATAGGATTTCTTGAACCGTTAAGATCGTTTATCGTAAACCGTGCTTTGATCTTGTCCCTACACTTGTTGCAACCCTAAGGTAACTCAAAATGGCCCCCCATGATCAGGTATCAACATGTGGAATTGAGTTTTGGGTGCATGACAGCTGTTAACAGCTGTTTAAACAAGTATTACTGATCTGGGAGCGTGACACGGGCCGCGTAAGGGACAACAAGAGTTTCCGCGGGCCGCCTAGCCCTTCTGATTAGAAACAAACTTTTAAAAATGACAGTTTCAGTCCCTGTTGGTGTTTAAGGCCATTTCCGAAATGTTTAAGGCCCGTTAAGCCATCTTTAAGGCCCTAAAATTATGCCTAAACATTGTGGTCATGAAACATGCTCAAAAATATGTCGGATGTTGGTTCGTTTGGTCGTACGATCGCGATGTTCGCTTAATTACGACGGAATGCGCATAAGCGCGAAAAACGATCCAAATTACGTGACGAATGGATTTATCTCATGCTAAACACTAAAATAAAATATTTTAATGCTTACATAAATTTTTGGATGTCCGGATGTATTCAGAACGTAAGTTATGCGCGAAAGTGCAAACTTGTGCACTTTTTGACGCTTTTAGCTCCTGAATGACCCAAAAGTTTATTTTAGCACACCGAACCCCTCAAAGCCTATTTCTAAGATATGTAAAGGATATTTATGGTATGTTTAACTTATGGTCATGTTTCGGAATGTCTGTTACAGTTCAAATCGCCATACTTTCGCAGTTTGTCGAATTTAGTCCCTGTAAGTGAATTAACCTGTTTTTGCCATACCAAAGCCTTCAAAACTTATTTCTAAGTTATGTAAAGGTTATTTAAGGTATGTTAAGTATATGTTGATGTTCCGGAGTATTTGTCGCATTTAAACTGATTACGTTTACGCACCAGTTTGCGTATAACTCTCCAGAAAGCGATGTAAAGTTTGAAATTAAACAAAAGTCAAAACATGAAAAATGTAAAACATAACCAAACAAACATAGGAATCAAATAACATTGTTTTATTGATAATTGAACTGTTCACAATGATTACAAGCACAGATGTTACAGTCTCCCCTACTTGTGGAAATTTCGTCCCGAAATTTATTTAGAGGAAACTCGTGGGAATAGATGCGGATACTTCGCCTTCATTTGATCTTCGCGTTCCCAAGTAAACTCAGGTCCACGTTTAGATTCCCAGCAAACTTTGACCAATGGAATGTGCTTGCGTTTGAGCCACTTGACTTCACGTTCCATGATTTCCACTGGCTTCTCAACAAATTTCAGTGTTTTATCAACACGAATTTCGTCAAGTGGTATGTGGAGGTTCTCATCAGCTAAACACTTCTTGAGATTGGACACGTGAAAGGTTGGATGAACATTTCCAAGTTCAGGAGGTAACTCAAGTCTGTAGGCTACCTTACCGATTCTTTCGATGATCTTGAATGGTCCAACGTATCTAGGTGCAAGTTTTCCTTTCTTTCCAAATCTGATCACACCTTTCCAAGGTGAGACCTTAAGTAATACTCGATCACCGACTTGAAATTCCATGGGCTTGCGTCCTTGGTCCGCGTAACTCTTTTGACGGCTTCTAGCTGTCTGAAGGTTATCACGAACTTTCTTAACCTTATCAGTTGTCTCTAAAATGAGGGCATGTCCAGTAAGCTGAGCCTCGCCGATCTCATTCCAGCAGACTGGTGAACGACATTTTCGACCATAGAGAGCCTCGAAAGGAGCCATGTTGATGCTGGAGTGATAAGTGTTCTTGTAGGAGAATTCAATCAGCGGAAGATGTGAATCCCAACTACCACCAAATTCGATCACACAAGCTCTAAGCATATCCTCCAGAGTCTGGATTGTTCTTTCAGATTGACCATCCGTTTGCGGATGATAAGCTGTTCTCAGATTAAGTTGGGTCCCCATAGCAGATTGCATGGTTCTCCAAAAATGAGAAGTGAACCGAGCATCTCTGTCAGAAATGATGTTCAAAGGAATACCATGTCGAGCTACAATTTCATCCACGTAGATTTTAGCAAGTTTGTCAGTAGAAAAATCCTCACGGATTGGCAAGAAATGCGCTGACTTAGTAAGACGATCAACAACTACCCAGATGGCATCATGACCTTTCTTTGTGCGCGGAAGTTTAGTAATGAGATCCATAGTAATGTTTTCCCATTTCCAAACTGGGATCTCTGGTTGCACCAATAAACCAGAAGGACGATGATGTTCAGCCTTAACCTTAAGACAAGTAAGGCATTTTGATACATATAAGGCAATGTCTTTCTTCATACCAGGCCACCAATACTGAATACGAAGGTCCTTATACATCTTATCTGAGCCAGGATGAATAGAATAACGAGACTTATGGGCTTCATCCATAAGCAAGGTGCGAAGGTTATCTTGGCTTGGGACCCACAAACGGTCCATGAAGAAATACGATCCATTGCCCTTCAGTTCCAGATCAGGTGTTATGTGATAGGGAAATTCCTTATCCATCAAACCTTGTGAAACGCAAGATTGTTGAGCCTGAGAAATGCGGGCTTGGATATCGGATCGAGCTTGAATATCAGATTGAACACGAACACAATGAAGTTTAGTACGTTCCTTACGACTCAATGCATCGGCTACGACATTCGCCTTACCAGGATGGTAGTGAATTTCGCAGTCATAGTCGTTTAGAAGCTCAACCCAACGTCGTTGCCTCATGTTGAGTTCTTTCTGATTGAAGATATGTTGAAGACTTTTGTGGTCCGTGAAAACCACACATTTTGTACCGTACAAATAGTGTCTCCAGATCTTAAGAGCGAAGACAACTGCACCCAACTCAAGATCATGAGTGGTGTAGTTCTTTTCATGCACCTTCAACTGCCTCGATGCATATGCTATGACTTTGTTTCTTTGCATCAGAACACAGCCAAGACCCAACTTAGATGCATCGCAATAAACGACGAAATCATCATTGCCCTCGGGCAAAGTCAGAACAGGCGCGTCACAAAGCTTCTGCTTCAAGTTTTGAAAAGCTTCCTCTTGTTTGAATCCCCAGTCAAAGGGCTTGTTCTTCTGAGTTAGAGCAGTTAGAGGAACTGCAATCTTTGAGAAGTTTTCAATGAAGCGGCGGTAATAACCCGCCAGACCAAGAAAAGAACGAACTTCAGTAGGAGTAATAGGCGTATCCCAATCCTTAATCGCACTGATCTTGGAGGGATCTACATGAATACCTTGTTCGTTGACAATATGTCCTAAAAATTGAACTTCCTTGAGCCAAAACTCGCACTTGGAGAATTTGGCAAAAAGTTGCTCTTTCTTTAGGAGTTCCAGAGTAAGACGAAGATGTTGCTCGTGATCAGCTCGCGTCTTGGAGTATATCAAGATGTCATCAATAAAAACAATGACGAACTGATCCAAATAAGGCTTGCAGACCCTATTCATTAAGTCCATGAAAACAGCAGGAGCATTAGTCAACCCGAATGGCATGACTGTGGACTCATAATTCCCATAACGAGTGCGGAACGCTGTCTTGGGAATATCTTCTTCATGCACACGAAGTTGATGATATCCAGATCGCAGATCAATCTTTGAAAAATAAGAAGCGCCCTGTAACTGATCAAAGAGATCATCGATACGAGGTAGGGGATATCGATTCTTGATGGTAAGCTTGTTAAGCTCACGATAATCGATACACATCCTAAAAGATCCATCCTTCTTCTTGACAAAAAGAACGGGAGCACCCCAAGGTGAAAAGCTAGGACGGATAAAACCTTTGTCAGAGAGCTCCTGAAGCTGCTTAGACAACTCTTGCATCTCCGATGGTGCAAGACGATATGGAGATCTGGCAATGGGATTTGCACCAGGTACGAGATCAATACGGAACTCGACTTGGCATGCTGGGGGTAGACCAGGTAATTCTTCAGGAAACACATCAGGATAATCCCTAACAACAGGGATATCTTGAATAGACTTACCTTTACCCTTATCTGCTACAACATGTGCCAAAAAGGCCACATAGTTCTTTCGCAGATACTTCCGAGCTTTAAAACAAGACATGAGTTTGAGACCACCGGTAGGTTTCTCACCTTGCACCTGTAGGATCTCGCCTGTCGAAAGCGGCACACGAACAATCTTCTCAAAGCAAACTACCTCTGCGCGATGCTTGGCTAACCAATCCATACCCACAATAACGTCGAAGCTTCCAAGTTGCATAGGCGCGAGGTCAATAGGAAAAAGATGGTCGTTAAGGTTCAACTGGCAGTTGCGAAGAACAGAATCAAGAACAATGGGTTCACCACTAGCAACCTCTACTGTCAAGGGTTTTCCTAGTTTCGTTCTAGACATGCGAAGCAAAGGCTCAAAAGATAATGATACAAAACTCTTATCGGCACCCGAATAAAAAAGAACAGATGCAGGCTGATTATTAATAAAGAACGTACCGTTCACCACTTCATTGTCTGCTTGTGCCTCTTGTGCATTCATGTTGAAGACTCGCCCTCGAGCCTGAGCCTGATTCTGATTTGGATTAGCATTCACCAATCTTGGACACTGATTACGGTAGTGGGTCAGATCCCCACAGTTGTAACAAGAACCTGGTGGGTAGTGTGGTCGTGCAGCTTGACCTTGTTGCTGAGCAGGAGGCTGAGCAACTCGTTGAGCCGGGTTCTGAACTGCCTGATTCTGAGCAAAACGACAAACATCAGCAAGATGACCTGACTTCCCACAGTTAGTACAGAAACGGCACGGAAGTTGCGGCTGATGGTGACTGTTGCATCTATTGCACAAAGGTGCATTTCCTGCATAACGCTTCTTCGCTGGAGGCTGTGCGAGTTGGTTGGGAGCTGCCTGGTTAACTTGGGCAGTGACAGCAAAATTTTGGGAAGCCTTACGCTTCCTTGACCCTTTCGAAGAACCAGATTCCTTACCCTTCTTGTTCTTACCCTTCTTGTCATCCTCTTTGTCAGACGCCTGCTTCTTACCCTTGTCACCCTTTTTATGCAGCTTTCCCTTTCGAACCTGCGACTCAGTCAATGTCGCTGCTAACTCGATCGCCTAACGGAGTGTGGTAGGGTTACTAACAGTAATGATGTCTTGCACTGAGTCAGGTAGAACATCGATGTACCTTTCAATAGCCTTGTCGAGTGGGGTAACCATTGTTGGGCAAAGCAGACTCAACTCCTCATACCTATCAGTATACGCCCTGTGCTCGCCACTGTCCTGTTTCAAGTCATCAAACTCTCTCTCCAAGGCTCGCTGTTCATGACGAGGACAAAACTCCCTCATCATAAGGGCCCTAAGTTCGGCCTAAGTTTGTGCTAGAGCAACTTCTGCACCCCGGTCTCTCATAACCCCGTTCCACCACGTAAGAGCCCTCTTCTGAAACACACTCGAAGAAAACTCGACCTTGCGATTATCAGGACACTGAACATGACGGAAAGGGTTCTCAATGCTCTCGAACCATTGAAGAAGCCCGGTTGCTCCCTCAGAACCACTAAACTTGAGCGGTTTAGCCGAGTTAAAACTCTTGAAGTTACAAGGAGCATTGTGGTTGTTGTTGGCTTGGTTCCATTGAGCAATAAGGTTTGGGAACGCAGCAGCCATTTGCTGCGCAATGAATTCTGCCAGTTCAGCATTAGCTATCTGATTCTCGCGTCGAGGAGGCATTCTAAAAGAGGAAACATGAAAGGAAACGAGTGAGATGATTGGGTGAAAAGAATGAGATGATACAAAAATTGACAACAGCAAGGTGGTGGTCACTTGTTCGTTATCATAAAGCAACCAAACGACACACATTGACTAATCAAAGTAAATGGGTCAAAAAAATAATGTATCGCGAAGACATGCTTGCCTATAAGTGAACACTCACCCCAAGAGTTCCCAGGTAAGAGTGATTGGTCCGATTATGTGGATTTGTACGAACACTCTAGCCTTAGACAGAAAACCCAGGGTACAGGCATTCACCCTTCCAGTTCGCACGTGTTCACACTATTTAGGACCCAAAACTTTGACGAGATTTTGAAAATTCAAAGGGGTTCAAAACCTTACAATAGAGGGTTCAAAACCTAGGAATCAATCATCCAAGAACAGATGATTAATTTTCAAAGCGGATTCGGAATCGATGTTCTCGTTGTGGTTATCACCTAAGGATAGGTGAAGTGCATGTTTTAAAATCTAAACCCAAGATAACTTCTGTTGGGGTCCTAGAAAGTTATAGTATAGGTCAAAGCATTACTAGTAACCTAATTCCCTATAACCATTGGCTCTGATACCAACTCTTCTGTCACACCCCGACCACGTAAAACGAGAAACACGTGGCGGAAATGTCGAGGAGTGTTGTAACAGAATTATTGTTTCACAACCATGGAAATTAAAGTTACGTTTTATTTATCAACATGACAGTTACATTGTCTTTAAACATGAAACCAAGAGTACATAACATAATTAAACTAAGTCTATCTTCGTTTTATGTCTCTAAGGCACAGGTCCGCCCTAATGTCACGATCATCATCCTAAGCGACTCCTCCTGAAAACACATGTGAAAATAGGTACGTCAGCATAAAAATGCCTGTGAGATGCATAGGTTTAGTGAAAATAGGATTTATGACTTGGGTTTTAAAAGATAGGTTTAATAAAAATTAGTCATAAATCTTGTTAAGTGTTTTCTTTTATAAATCGTATGAAAACTCGATAAGAATTCAGACTATATAAAAGAATGGCGTATGGTTAATAAAATAACCGAGTAAAATGAGTTGGATAAAATAAACTGTTTTGTAAGACAATGTCTTGTGAAAAATAAGTTGTTTATGTAAAATGTAATATGTCAAATATTGAAATGATTTAAGTAACGCTACGACATGTAATATCATACAAGCACTTATATATAGGAAGTACCAGCGGCGTATCCACCATGCTTGTATCATATTACACACGCCTCGTTACTCAAATCACTTACCCAAACCAACCATCATTGTAAATTGTTCATGTATAAATCAATTGTCAAGTGTTATTGTGTAAACCATATCAAAATGTCTATGTCTAATGTAAATCACTAACTGTGTATATCAATGCCAAAATGTTTATGTCAAATGTCAATTATGTAATGTGTAACCAAAATGTTATGTATGGCAAGTGAAATATGTATCAACTAAACCATAGGTAAAAATGCACAAAGCAATGTATTGAAGTAAAACGTCGTTTAAATCAACGTTATGTTTTGTGGAAATGCATGCTATACTGAATACAAACATTTATGCGATATTGTAAAAATGCATACATTCAAGCCTTGTGACTGTGGTGATAGACCTTTAAACAAATTAAAGGTTTATCTGTGTTATGTCTATCGAATTCGGTCATTCCTTCCATCCAAACATACCTAGGATGTCAGGAACGGGGGTTGTCAATTCCTATGGTACCACTACCTACTAACGAATGGCGTAGCTAATGTTAATGAATGTATTTTTGTCCCATTTAAACAAACCAAATGTCATACCAAAATGTAAGCATGTGAAAACAATGCACTAAGTATGTAATCAAATGAACATACATAGCGTGAAATGTAATGTAAAACAATGTACTAAGTATGCACACAATGGACATACATAGCATGAAATGTAATGTAAAACAATGTACTAAGTATGCACACAATGGACATACATAGCATGAAATGTAGTGTAAAACGATGTACTATAAATGTACTAATGAACATAGTAAGTATATGATGTGAAAACATGGAAAGCATGAAAGTAACAAGTAGGCACATGTGTTTCACCCCAAAACAGTTTGAAAACGGTAAAAGAGGGGTCTATGTACTCACTTGAGATTGCTTAGTAGTCCTTGAGTAACAACCAAACAATGCTAGATATCACGGATATCAAACGGCACCTAATATAGGTAACTATGTTAATAAACCGGACCTAGATCGGAGGATCGGGTAGAATGAGGGTTCGTAAACCAAACGAGTATGGAAACTCATGTAGTATGGTTTAACAAAGACTTCATTCTAAAATGAAACCTAACCTAAGTGCTTACGACCCGTTTAGGTAGCTTATGCTACTTTAACGCGTCGTTTGCGTAAAACGCGTTCGGAACGCCTAACTAGTCCTATGATAAGTAAAATATGCCTTAACATGTCTAATATTGTTGCCAAAACAGTTTAGATATCAAAAGTTATGTTACATATGCTTAATATGAATTTTGGCGTAAAAAAGGCATTTTGGTCATTTACCTAAGGCATATAAACTACCTATCATACAACTAACTAAACGTCGTGACCATAAGGTATAACCTCGGAAGGTTATTCCCTATACAATCTATGGTCACCTAATGTGTTTGGTATGATCCTAATGATCGACCAAACGGGTCGGGTTCGAAAGTATAAGCGATTGTTTAGATCGCTTACCTTTACGGCCCTAGACAAGCATAAAACTACAAGTGACGAGCTAAGCATGTTAAAACATGCTTAACTAAGTTTAGAAAACAGGTTTGGTATCAAAACAAACGGTTTTGATACCCAAGAGTAGTTTGGTTACAAAATACGCAAGAATGCGCATTTTGGCCGAAACTACGACTCGTCACTGAGCCTAGATAACGTGGTAATCAGTAGGTATAGTCTCTAGGGACTATGACCATCGTGATTACGCTCACGTTATGAAGTTCAAACGAACTTCCATTGACCATAAACTTGGTCAACGCAGAAAGTCAAACAAAGTTTGACTTTAACGCTAAAAGAATAAAAAGAACGAAGGAACACTTACAAAGGCTCCAAGAACGGAAGTTTTGAATCCGAATACTCTCAGGTACGAAGTGTTAAACACAACAACTTAGAGAGTAATTTCAGATTTCAAAGGTGTGGGTTTTTGGGGTTGAGATCATGGGGTATTTATAGGATTTCTTGAACCGTTAAGATCGTTTATCGTAAACCGTGCTTTGATCTTGTCCCTACACTTTTGCAACCCTAAGGTAACTCAAAATGGCCCCCCATGATCAGGTATCAACATGTGGAATTGAGTTTTGGGTGCATGACAGCTGTTAACAGCTGTTTGAACAAGTATTACTGATCTGGGAGCGTGACACGGGCCGCGTAAGGGACAACAAGAGTTTACGCGGGCCGCCTGGCCCTTCTGATCAGAAACAAACTTTGAAAAATGACAGTTTCAGTCCCTGTTGGTGTTTAAGGCCATTTCCGACATGTTTAAGGCCCGTTAAGCCATCTTTAAGGCCCTAAAATTATGCCTAAACATTGTGGTCATGAAACATGCTCAAAAATATGACGGATGTTGGTTCGTTTGGTCGTACGATCGCGATGTTCGCTTAATTACGACGGAATGCGCATAAGCGCGAAAAACGATCCAAATTATGTGACGAATGGATTTATCTCATGCCAAACACTAAAATAAAATATTTTAATGCTTACATAAATTTTTGGATGTCCGGATGTATTCAGAACGTAAGTTATGCGCGAAAGTGCAAACTTGTGCACTTTTTGACGCTTTTAGCCCCTGAATGACCCAAAAGTTTATTTTAGCACACCGAACCCCTCAAAGCCTATTTCTAAGCTATGTAAAGGATATTCATGGTATGTTTAACTTATGGTCATGTTCCAGAATGTCTGTTACAGTAGGTTTTTTATTTAGGGGGAGTGTATGAGTTTTTGTTTAATTTTACAGGGTGGAAATAAAGATTTGGGATAAGATAATATTTTATATATATATATATATATATATATAGGACAAAGATCCGTTAGGAACCACCCCTTATTGCGAGATCCGCGAGAACAAATGTGAACACAATCAAAAATGCCTAAAAATAGCTAAAAACACACAAAAAAATAGTTTTAAATATTTTTTATGTTAAAATCGCTACTTTTAGTAGGCAAAAAAATTTAAATTTTTTTTTGCTACTAAAAGTAGCGATTTTAACATAAAAAATATTAAAAAAAATTTAGATTTTTTTTTATTTTTTTTAGATTTTTTTAGGTTTTTTGGGGGTTTAGTTTTTAACATTTTAGCTAGGGGGGGGGGGGTTAAGTTTTTTTTAGGTTTTTTGGGGGTTTTAGTTTTTAGCATTTAGCTTGGGGGGGGGGTGTTAGGTTTTTTTTGGGCTGGGGGGGGGGGGTTAAGTTTTTTTTAGGTTTTTTGGGGGTTTTAGTTTTTAGCATTTTAGCATGGGGGGGGGGGGTGTTAGGTTTTTTTTGGGGGGGGGGGGGGGGGGTTAGGTTTTTTTAGCTATTTTAGGTTGTGTTCACATTGGTTCTCGCGGTTCTCGCAATAAAGGTGGTTCTCGCATTAACCTTACCCTATATATATATATATATATAGGGGATGGATCATGAGAAAACTAGTTTAAATGAGAAAACCAAAAAACTAACCAAAAAAACCTAAAAAAAAACCTAAAAGCATACCAAAAAAAAAATATTTACAATTTTTAATAAAAAAATCTCTAGTTTTTATGTCTAGAAAAAAAATTTCAAAAAAAAAAAAAATTTTTTTTTTTTGTTATACTACACATGTGCATTAATACATAAAACTTAAACCACTTAACCCACCCCCCACCGACACCCCCCAAAAGCCTAACGCCACCCCCCAAAAACTAAACCCCCCACCCTCCCGAAAACCTAAAACTAAACCCTAAACATAAACCCGAAAAAAACCTAAACCCCCCCACCCCCACCCCCCAAAAACCTAAACCCTCCCTCCCACCCACACCCAAAAATCTAATCCTAATCCTAAACCTCCAAAAAAACTAACCC